>OU744333.1:7598676-8848676 GCA_916610235.2 Lasioglossum morio
GAAGCGGAATTAGCATCGGGAACAGCAAACCGACGCATTCCTGACACCCTCTATCTGTCTGTTACAGATTGCCAGACCGAAACCGCAGCATTTCGAAAATCCTGTTGGCGCGACACGCCCGTGGCAGAGATTTCAGCGCCGGGGACGGGTCGCACGCGCGAGAGAAGGAGGAGGAAACGCGAGGATCCCAGCACTCGACGACTCGTGTCAATAAACAGAGTCTGTTCTAACGACGCGGTCGGGATGACAGATATATATGTATATACGTGGATCCGGAGGTGAGCGTGAAAGAGACGGAGAAGTCGTTCGCGAGAAGGTGGGACAAAGAGGACGAACGACGAACGACGAACGACGAAGAAAAAGACGAGAGGGTGGAGAGAGAAGAAGAGCGAGGAAGAAAAGGAGGAAAGAATGGGACGAGGAGGGTCGAGAGAGAGAGAGAGAGAAAGAGAGAGAGAGGGAGTGGATAGAGAAGAAAGAAGAGGCGAGGAAGAGAAAGAAAGAGAGAGAACGGGGACGCAGGCAACGGCCTGCAGAAGCCCCGAAGGCCGTTCACATGAATACCAGTCTTTCCATTAGTACTCGAATGGAGGAGCCCTGGCCGATGCATGATCGATACTCGTAGATCCAATCTCGCTCGGGCCTCGTCCAATCGCGATCGAGGACCACCGCGAGATACAATGTAAGCGAACCTACGCGCTCAGCCCGCTGCCGTTTCTTTCGCGCGCGCGTGTCTTGCGAGCGGGCCGATATCGTCGCGAACACCGATCCTCTGGGAGCTTTAAAGGTCGTCGTTTTCACGACACGACCCGAAGCAAATCCTCCTAGCCCCCGGCTCTCTTCGACGGCATCGCGAATTTGGAGCGTTGGCGATTTCGAACTACCAGGAAAATTCGACCGAAAGAAATGTCTTTCATTAATTGTCTCTACCGTGTGTTTAGACTCCACCCCCTAATACTCCATCTCAGTGAGCCCGAGTAAAGTTTTCCTCGACAAAGATCATCTATCTTGCGTTCTATGTACAAAGTAGGCGTGGCGAGTTCAAGGTGGGCGTGGTTTATTTGCTCCCGAGTTGTGCGGAGCAACGAGCAGCGGTACGATAAAAACGATAGAATTCCAGCGATGATTGTCACCGAGCGAGATGAGACACGAAAGAGAGCATAGGTGAGGAGGAGTGGGCAATTACGGAACGGCGAAAGCAGGCCACCGTTTCCTCGAAATACCAAGTGGACAGTAGTTTCTACTCTAGCCGGGCGGATTCTCTCTCGTTGCCGGTTCCGCTCTACCCACTTTCCATCCACCACCGCCTCCTCCTCCGGGAGGCACGGAATATTAATGTCCCTCATATTTTATAGAACCACTCGGAGGGCAACGGTGCCTCCCTCTCTATCCGTCTGTTCCTCCCTCTCTCGCTCTATCTCGGTGTGCGTGCTGTCCTCCTCCTCCTCCTCCTCCTCCTCCTTCTCCTCCCCTGCTTATAAAGGACTAAAAATATATGTACGTAGGGTGTGCGCGAGCACGGTAGATCCTTATCCGCGGGGACAATGACAAAACGAGCAAAGGTCGAAATACCTAGAGAAGTTAATTCGGTTGTCGGTTCGCGGCACCTCTCTTCCTTCTCTTCCTCACGCTTTCTCGCTCCCTCGGTCTCCTCTTCCTTCCGTCCCATTTCTCTGGATCTCTCGTTCCCTTTCTTTCTCTGTCTCCCGCTGCCACGTTCACAAGCGCTCGTCGTAGTCGTCGTCGGTTCCAACCCCGGCCTTATCAACCTCGACTTTTTATTTTTCACCCGATTTCTCTAACCCGGACTGGGTCTCTTCTCTCGCCCCGGCGCGCCGTATCCCGTAGATAATTTTAACGAGCACCACATTTTTCTCTGGGAAATGACCCCTTCGCGGATTAGAAGGAGCTGCTCTTCAGAAAGAAGAGAGCGGGAGACACGACGATCGTTTGCGGAGGGTACTTTCGAGCTCTTTTAGCGACCACCGACTTCCCCGGCTCCTCTCCCCGACGTAGACCTCCTCGTCCTATTCTTCTTCCTACTCCTTCTTTCGCTCGGACTCGAAACAACGCGTTTGTCTCCCGGACGAACCTACGGGAATACTCTCCCGAACGCGTAGATAAATCACTCTCTCTTTCTCTCGGGAGAGAGAGAAAGCAATTTATTACCGCACCGATACGTGGACGGTCTACTCCGAATCGTAAAATTCATCTCTTTCCGCTTCGATGCCGGATCTATTAATACCTTGGAAAAGTCTAGAAGTAGGGCATGTGTATATTGACTATTCGTCCGTTACACGAAAACCGGAGCACATTTAGGGGTGCAATAAACAGAGAAAGTGGTCTGGCGAAAAGACATTGGGAACCGGATGTTGCCTCAGCAGACAGCATCGTATTGTCCAGCAATAAAGTCCAGAATTGTAGCAACTAATCCCTCTAACTCTCCAAGAGAGCCCTGGTCGTTCGACTCAATGTTAAAAAAGTGTTTCTAGTCTCTTTTCATTATTTCATTCTTCAAAAAACGGGCGAGAGTATGATTGTCTGCGGCGAGCCGAAGTTTTTATTCGTCTTCGCGCGATGTCATCGGTGCGCTCTAATGTTCCCGATGAAATTTTCCGACGTTGCACTTTAACGGGCTGCTACATGCTTCGTGTCTATCGTGTCGACACCGTCTGCCCGTTCCGAGCGCAATAAAATCGCGAGATATTATACGCGACCACGCGGACCAGCGATAACGAACGGGGCCTCCCTTCTGGTCGGTAGCATCGAATTACGACACGAACTAGGCCCTCTTATCACGGACATCTAGACGCCTTGCTTCGAGCCCCGATCGCTCGTAAAGATCACCGACGATCGAGCCGGGAAACCCAGCCGAATTCTTCCTCGATCATTTGATCGAATCTGTTTCTTGCTCGGTACACATCGTACCGCCCCATCCCCAGTTCTCGTGATCCTGATAACCACCCTTGTACACTCTCCTGGAAATTGGGACACCCCTATGTGGGGCGTTCAATGCAAAAATGAAGTTAATAAGGGTCGACAGCGAGCATGCTGAAATATTAATAAAGCGAACTATCGTTGTGAATGGCGATTGCTCGATTCCACTTTTTCACCCCCGGATAACAGTGGACAGAGCTCACGGGGGTTTCGATGATCCCCATGAAAGGTTGCGTGGAATACCGATGATGGGGGCAACGTGACATCCCCGTAGATCAAGGGGGATGTTCGTTCTTTTCCGTGAACGCGGCGATTCCGCGTGAGGCGTTGATTGCGTTCCCGGTGCCGTTTCGGACACGCACCCTCGTTTAGTTGTCGTCGGGGCAGGAACACGCTGAGGTTTCCCAAATTGACTTTCGCCCCTGCTGTCAGACGTAGAAGGAAGCGTTCCAGGAACTTTGGTATGCGCGAGCCGATCCGAGGGAAAACTCTGGGACGAGCGTTCCTTATTCCGGGGCAACAATAGCTGCGAGATGAATCATCGATCCTCGTGGAACCGCCGGTACGTGCGGTGCGGGTCGAGTTTAAGGTGTGTTTGTGCAACGACAGCGATAGTTGGCAGGGTTCTTTCTCGTGGTGGCGCGAGGTCCTTTGAGGGGGTTGAGCCGTACCGCGGGTGCCAATCGAACCCACGAACCCAGCCATCCAGCCCAGCTAGTAGGTTCGACCCTTCGACAAATTGGCAATCCTCCCTCTCCCTCTCTCTCTCTCTTTCTGTGACGGGAAACGACGCCGCCTCTCGAGTGTCCTCGATCGTCCTGCCGCGCGAGGATCGTTTCTTTTGTGCTCGCTGCGTGCCGCTTCGAAATTTCCCAAGACCGGTTTATCGATCATCGACGGGGCGCGCTCGAGAGATTGGCGGCGAGACGCGGTGAAACTCCACGGTGCGGCGGCGGCTGTGCCTGCGGAGGGAGAGCACCAGCCACAGCCGCAGCCGCAGCCGAAGCCGCACGCGCGCGCCCGCGATATTCACGGGCCGACGTGTTCTCGAGGGCTGCGCGTTTTCCCGTCCGACGAAAATTTGATTATCCTTAGCGTAGCTGGCGGCGAGAGCACAAGCCGGCCCCCCGAATTCAATTTCGACCTCGGCGTCGCTAGTTTTTCTCGTCGCGCCCGAACGTACGAACTTTTTCGGAAGGGTCCGCGTTGCTTCCGTGCTCTCCCACGTGACCTCACGGTTGATTTAACCGTTCTCTTCTCTACCGCCGGTGTATCCATTTATCCCTTGCCACCCTTGCGTTCCCTTTTTCTTCCTCGAATCGAGAAAATCATGGCGAGCCGGCGGAAAGAGAGAGAATCGTGCGTCGGTATTGCATTCGTGACGCGCCGCTCCGCTCCGTCTCTTCTTCGTTCGATCCCCTTGTCTACGTTCATCTTTCTTTCGCTCGTCTTCCCCATGGGCAACGTGGTCACGTCCCAGTCGCTATGGAAACCCGGCCGAATCGAGATGGAAACTCACCCTCTCCTCGCGCTATCCCTTTCTCTCTCCCTCTCTCTCTCTCTCTTGCTCCCTCTACATTTTACCCCGTCACGTATTCGGCTCTCTCTCTCTCCCTTTCTCTCTATCTCCACTACTCCGAGACTCCGTCTTTCTTTAATCCACGCCGCGCAGCCTGGCTCCGTCTTCTACCGGCTGCTGTCCTTCCCTTCTGGTTCTGATCTCTTCTCACCCTCTCCCTTCCAGTCGCCTGGTCTCGTTAGTTTAACCCACGCGCACCGAATCGTAATGGGAAACGTACAGATGCATTAGGAGGAGGCTTTGCCATCCTAGATACCCCCGATGCCAGCCCGGCTGCTACCTTCAAAGCTATTGCCGCTCGCTCTGTTCGCTCTGCTCGATCCCATCCCCCGTTCTTCCAATTCCCGGCACCCTATCCCACCCCCTCGGCCGCTCACCTACCCCTACCGTCGCCTTTGTCGTCCCGTACACCTTGCCGAACAATGCGTGCCTCGACAACGCTTCCGTTCCGGCTCGTTTCAACGAGCTTCCTGCAAAATTCGCCGCCGGTTGTCGCGCCATTACCAAAACGATTTTTCCCCACGACCAATTTCACCAGTTCCATATATGGGTCACTATTCGAAAACGTCGAGCTAGATGAATTGGTTTTGTGATTTTACTTGATTCGTTTAGCTATAAGATCTTGGAGAAGTAAACCTCTGTTCTAATTAACGACATCTAGAAGCAACCATTTCGGTTTCCACGAAGAACCTGAAGAAGCCTGTTTTGTTATTGCAGTCGAAAAGCCATTATCCGTCTTTACGAAGCTTAGATGTCAAGGATGGGACGCGTTAAGGCGTCTCCCGTGCCAGGAATATCGGAGCCAGGTGAAGCGACATCGACTAAGACTATCTCTCTCGGATGCTCTCGAAATTAAATCTCGATCCCATCTATTCCGTGATGCACATAAAATTCGTGGTTCCAGAGACATCAGAAGGGCCGCGTAGTGACCGCTTGTTTAACTTTCCATACGCATTCGACCTATCCCCACCCGGCGAGAGGACCCAGCAATTTAATGCAGCCTCGAGTATCGTTCCGCTCGAGGAATACAAAACGCGAGTGGAAGATGCGGACTCTCGAAGCACAGCGGAATCAGCGTGTTCTCTGAACAGTTGGACGACTAGCAGTTTACTTGTAAGCTGTTTTCCTTTGACATTGCTCCCTCCCCCTCCCCCTCCTCTCGCTCCCTCTCTCGTTCTTTTCATCCCAGACTCCGAAATGGTAGCTTATCGTTCCAACCATCGAATCACCAGCACGGATTCCTGCATCGTGAAACACACCGGGATGTGACCGGAGTGTGTGAACAGCGTTCAGCGAATGAACTTGTTTAATTATCATTCAACGAGGATTCTAGCTCCGGCCGGATATATAAAGTGTTTTTTTTTTAGTCAATCGACCGTTTTATTAAACCAGCCAGCAGCGGACCGATCTCGAACGATCCGATGAGGGCTATAAGGAAATCGGTAGTCTTCTTGAGACCTGTAATAATTACTACCGGAAACTGTGATGAGTCATAGCGATCGTTAAACAAAAGTCTGCAACGAGAAAAGTGGCAGGGGCGTGTGGAAATCGGTCGAACGAGTGTTGGGGTGGCAAACAATCGCGGCGCGTGCAACGTTTACGATAAAGGAATTAGAAGGACCTTGCCAACAGCTTGGCGAGCGGTCGCAGAGACTGACAACGAGATGGGATTCCTTTTTCCCGTAGCGTCGTTCCGCCGAGTGGTCCGCGAAACGATAATCGTTCCCGTATCTTTCGCAGTTCTGACGCCTTGCCCGCATCTCCACCAAGGCTAAGCCGTTGAAGGGTTAATCTGCGAAGCGCGAGCTCGAATCTGATCAAAGTCGTCGGTCGGCCTCGTTACGGCCGCGATCCTATTAATTCGCTGTGAACCCGCGGGAATCCGCAGCAGAGAGAAGAAGAGGGACATCGTGAAAAAGAGAGAGAGAGAGAATGGAGACTCTCTCCAAGCCTGCGGAAAGGAAAACGGAGGAACGAGAAAGTTCAGAAGGTTGAATTTATGCTGGCGGTGGCTCGAGGTGGACCCATCCGGGGCGTTTGTATGCTTTGTACTCGTCGGGATGTCCTCTTTTTCTTTGTCCCCCGGTCGCGGGGGCGGCAGAGTGGGATGGAAGACGGAGGATTTTTAGTATTCGCGGTGGTTGTCGTTTTTATGATTTTAATTCCTGGAAATTACTCTCGGGCTCGGTCTGGCGAAAGGGTTCGCCCGAGTCTCTCTGCCCCATCCGCTCCTCTCCTCCTCCTCCTCCTCTGTCTCTCTCTCTCACTTCTTCTCGCGAGAGAGCAGCAGTTTGATATTCCGCCGCCGAAGGGAACTTTGTAACGAAAGCGGAGAAACGTCGACGGTAAATGCACTGGGCTTGCTTTCTGGATATGTCGTGTATCGAATACGCGACGCGACGGACGGATGAATTTCAAAGGGACCCGGTTGGCGCGGCGTGTACCCGTTGCGCTTGAAAACGGGAGCGAGAAGCGCTTGTGGCCGCCGCTCCCACCGATTCGGCGATGAAACATTTATTTGGAAGATCGTGGGCGTGGGGAACAGAGGTGGATACACCACGGCATGTGCCCCCCGGAGAACACGACGGATCGGTGTTTGCGCAAACACGCCGGGGCCCGCAGCGCGGAAGCCTCAAGAGTTTGACGCAGGCTTTGATTAATCCTCGCGAAAGGGGCAACGCTCGTCGCTCTGAGATTGACACGCGCCTCCGACAAGCTTTGCTGCACGCGCGTCCCTTCCAACGACCTCCCACGGAACCGTTTCGTTGCTCAGCTGCCGTGTTGCACGCGTGGACGCGGATTTCCCTTCAACAACTCTCAATATTCGGCAAGAGCTGCAAAGCCACGCCTATCGCGGACTATCTACTCTGGAATGGCATTTTCTATTGTTTCTCTGGTCTGGTAATGACAACATTGCCACGCAAGGCAAGGATGCAGCACCGAAGTTGTAAGGAGCAACAAAACCACGGTTACACGTGCCACACCTACTCTGTAAAAGAAAAGACGAAGACGAATCATCTATTATTTTTGTTTCTGGTTTATCCAGAGCCTTTCGCACCGAGGAAACGATGGGTTACGGTAGAGAGACGTTTGTTTCGCGATGGCGGCGTCGCCTCGGCAGGCCAATGGATTTATTCTCGATCCGGCGACACGCGGAAGAAGATGGGAGCCGATGATACAGAACGGGGAAACACTGATTTTGAATAGGCAGCGGTGCGAGCGGTCTGGCGTTAGAACGCGAGGGAACGACGATCTATTATGCTTCGGCCGACAATTACTCGCGAGATCGGGGAGCCGGGGCTCTGTAACGGTACCTGTGAAATTCCGCGAAAGAAAGGTTCGCGCGAAGGAATCGTCATCGACGCGTTAAATCGGCAGCAGACTTTTGCCAGTCGCGTTTGCCGGCTCGGCGTGCGGATGCACGAGAGAAAGATCACGCGTGCATGTCAGAGTGTGCGCGCGTGTATAGGTACCGTGGATAGGAGCGGCGAATAAAAGACGACTGGGAAAATCGACGACGAGCTCGTGGCTCGTTGGTCGCATTCGACCGAGAGACCGAGCCCGATCTCTTCTCGGTGCTCGAAGACGCGAGAGACCGGGCACGGTGTGTGCGCGCGCGCGCGCGCGGATCGTAATCCCTTGCCTCGTTGTATACGATGTACGCCTCGCAGTATATTTCACTGAATCCTCCCCGGTGGAAGGTCTTTTAGAGACCCTTTTGCGCTTTCATTGCCAACCTCGGCCCGCGAGACGATTGATGCAGAAAACTGCATCAACCGCCAACGAACCGTGGCCTTTTTCTATCTCTCTCTCTTAATTAACGCATCCTCGGCGCCGCGCACTTTACGCCGATCCCGAATCCGGACGAAAAACGAAACGTTGTTATTTTAATAACGCCCGCGCACAAGCGCACAACAGTCGCGACTCCACCGGCGGCGACGCGCCAACTTTTGGCTAATTAGACGCGCCGCTAATAACGCCGACGATATCCGCCGTAAATACGTCGAAACGGTTGCCGATAAACGCCACACAAATTTTTCGCTCTGGCCCTCCCACTAGTTCCTAATTGTCGGCCGACGACGCGCATCCCCTAAATCATCCCTCAAATAAACTCCCTCTAGTCCTAGATCCTGTCAGGACGATGGACCTGCTATTTCGGCTTGTTTTTTTTTCTTCTGTGAAATGGGCGTGACCCGAGGAGGCGTGACTCGGGTGCTCCTAGGTAGAGCTATCTTGCCCCGAATAATTGAATGTTTCTTTCAAACGTCAACTTCTATCGTCGGACCCGCTAAAAGCAGATGTAGAAGATGATTGGTAAGCCTATATGGAGTTCTAGCTGTGAGAGACGTTGGATTCGTCGTACATCGACCGGATTAATTTCACTGTCGGCGGAGCTTTGTCACGATCGCACGACACTTAAAACTGTGTCAAAGATGTTCGCCGCCGCGGTCGGGCGAAGTCGGGCCGGGGTCGACGACTCGCGCGTGCCCCCGCCTCTCAATAATCATCGTCCGCAGTGTATCGGGGGACGATCGGCGAACGATCGAGCTCCATCCATCACGAAATCCTTTAGGCCCCCATCGTCAAAGGGAAAGCGACGCTCGCGGTGCACACGTGACGCGCGGAACTCGACGAACCGTAGAAAGAAGAATAGCGAAGCAAAGATACAGAGAGAGAACAAGAGAGAAGGGAGAGAAGCGAGAGGAGCACGTGTCGCGATGTAAATTCGTTGCGGCGAGTGGTCGTGATTTAAAAATTAAATCTTAATCGAGTGGAATTCGGCCCACACGCTCCGCAAAGAGGATGATCTTGGAGCGAGCGAGCAGAACGCACACACTGTCCAACGGAGTAATAAACGGACGCGCGCGTGGATTAGTCTGGATAGGCCGTACATCGTGGCGGTTCGTGCTCTTTCTTCTTCTTCTTCTCCTCCTCCTCCTCCTTCGTTTTCTTCGTCTTCTTC
This sequence comes from Lasioglossum morio, assembly GCA_916610235.2. NCBI lineage: Eukaryota > Metazoa > Arthropoda > Insecta > Hymenoptera > Halictidae > Lasioglossum > Lasioglossum morio. The sequence goes on from OU744333.1 coordinate 7,608,156, forward strand.
TTCTTGTACTTCCTACCATCACCGCGCGCCCCCTTCTACGTCTTCCTGACTCTCGACCGGCTGAAATATCTCAGCCAGTTAAAACGCTATCAGTTCTAATAAACGATCATTCGTCTGTTTCGTCCTCTCCCTGGTGTATCGTTAAATCCCGAACAACAGGCTCGAGGTGAGGACACGGGGGAACTGGCAGCCAACAGCGGGGAAACAGAGAGGGACAGACTGAGAGGGAGCGAACAGAAAGCCGAAGGGGAAACGAGACACGAGGAACCCTGACGTCGTCTTCTTTTTTAACCTGCACCGTCACGCGGTACACGAAAGGGATCGACACCACTGATCCAGATGTCGAGATCGACCGAGATACGCTAGGGGCCGCGATGACGATGCCCCGATTCGATGTCACTTTCAATAAAAGATAACGCGACGGGTGCAAGCCGCCGCGCGAGTAACGAGCCTCGAATCCCTCCGCTCCAAATTTCTTCCGACGAACGTCCCCGCGAACAGAACCGACGTCGGCTTGCACTTTGCGCCTCTCCAACAACCATCGTTCTCTTCCGACGCAGCCAAACTGCCTCTTTCTCTCTTCAACGTACACACCTTGGAAAATAACCTCGAGTATTTCTGCTCGATTACTTTCGTCTAGTAATTAGCGATCACCTATATTTAACCCTCGTACGTTCCTCAGTATATTCACATAGTATAAAATTATTCATCCTTTTATGTCTACGTCGTGTGATTTATTTCTCTAAAATATAACGCTATAAATGAAACATATGTATTGATTTAACGTGGAAAATAAAAATGGGTGAATTGTTATCTTAGTCTCTTTTATGCATTTATTTTTGAGGAGCGTACGAGGTTAAACTAATCCTCCCGTGCAACAAATCATTTCGTCTTTCTGATATATTTTCACGCCCGTCCTCAATTCCAGTTGGCAAGCACCACTGGCTCCGAGCGTATCATTCTCAATAATCATACCTCGCGCAATAAATTTCGAAGATGGACTCGGCACGACGCGCAGACGTCCTTCTTGAGGGGTTAAAATTAATTTTCTAAAGCCTATGCAAATTTTCTATAGAACCGATAGATGACCCGGCCGTCCCCGCGCATTGAGATGCATCGAGGGTGCATATTGAGATCAACGGAGCGCGCGTTGCAGTCACGGCCGCCTTTCCGGTGGGTCCTCCAGAGGGGCGCCAAGGCTCGGGGGAGGATTCAAAAAAATTAACGACACTGGGAGAAGTCGTAAAGTCCCGAAAATCCTCCGATGGAAAAAAAGAAGGGTCGTGAGAGGGAGAGAGAGGAGGCTGGTGGAGAGATGAGGAGCGGGGTGGAAGAGAGGCGTACACAGCGTGATTAATCCCGTGGAAACGGGCCGACGCTCGTGTGACCGATGGCGTGTCCCGGAGTAATCCACCTCTATTCTCTCATTCGGCTCCGGGGATTAATTCCCGGGGATTAGCATTAATTTCGTTCCATCCGAGGTCAGTCGGGTGTCTCCAGCCGGGAACGCGCGTTTCCTGGGGGTGCTCGACGAAAGCGAAAACGGAATTCTGTGGACAGTTTCCTGGCTGTCGCGAGAAATTTGACCTCCGATTGCGCGGTCAAGTGCTGGATAATGATTCTACGTACATACCGTATGGACCTGTTTAATAGTTTCAACTCGAAGAGATCGGTAAAAATCATTTTCAGGAATTATTTTGAACCTGGCTCAATGAAATTAACGAAAGCACCGTTTATGGACTCCGTTGGCGGAAGTACGAGAATCTCTCGAGCAGATCTCGATTCGATACGGACAATATATTCTTCTCAACGTCGGTCCGTGGAGGAAGTGGTTGGTCAAATCCCTTTTCGTCGGACACGCGGGTATAAACACATCCGCGGGATCGTTAATGAGCCGGAGTTTCATCTTGGAACATGTGGATTATGTTCTTGGCGCTGATTTATCCAATGAGAGGGGGAAAAATCGATTTTGTCGAGCCCGTTGGTTGAGCGATCGAGCGAGTCGTTGAACCTTTATTCTTCGCCGCGAACTAATTACCGCCCGGGAGTTTTCACGGCTCGGGGCTTATTCGGTAGGTGGGAGGGGGGGAGTAGGAAATTTACGGGCCGCTGCAAATTCCACGAATTTACGATGCTCCGAGCGCGAAACGATGAGACGAAGGAGGATGGACGCTGGCCAGCGATTAAACGGGGAAAGTTAACGAGCGGAACGCGCTCTCTCGCTGCCGGGAGAGCCCTTCTTCCCCGTTGACGGACAGTCGACGAAGCCCTTTTCGAGGGAAAAGCCGGCGAATTATATCGGCGGTGGTCGACGCAACACTAGAGAGAGAGAACACGACTCTGCGGAGAGGAAGACGCGCGCGCGAGAGACCGCGAGAGAGATGGCCCCCGTGTTTCTCCTCTTTCTTAGCCGTGCGACGAGAGACCGGTACACGCTCGGCTAGTCACGAGGGACAGGATGAAATAAAGGACCGACGATGCAGATCACGCGACAACGATCCAATCCTGACCGAAGACGATCGAACGATCGTACATCTATCGAGTGTCTCGATAAAACGTCTCGGCTCATCGGCTCCGAGGTAGCTGGCGAGACCTGCGGGAACGACGAGGACGGAACAGACAGGATCCTCGTCCTTGCCTGTCCGCCGTGGAATCTTCGCGTTCGACGCTTTCGTGTCCATTAACCCTCCTCGTGGTACTCTCTGCGGCGCCATCGTCGATCGAAAATTATTGGAACCCGGCTGGAACTTGCATCGCTGTTTCCTTGAAATCTTTCACGATCATAGAATAGTCCCGACACTCGGAAATATCGCAGTCAGGTGCGACACGCGGAACCTCCACATAATGCATATGCCTACCTTCTCTTCCTCCATTTTAACTCACTGTGTCCCAGCTTTATTCTGTTTAGAATTCCTAGACCCGTTTAGTACTTTAGTAAGTGTTGAGAGGTTACGTGTAAATAATTATATACGAGGAGGGTGAAAGAAATAGATTTAAGTGTAAGAAGACGTTGTCAGAGGTGTCTACAAGACGGTCGCACGATTAAAACTGAACCCCTAAACGCGAAGGCGGTCTTCATACTTATATTTCCTTCATACTTATGTACCTTCATACCTGAAGGGAGGACAGTATGCTGTAATACGAAGGGAAACCTGATATTTCGCATTATACATAGGATGTTGGGTTTTCACAAAGTAACGTAAAAGGCCTGATGTTTTACCTTGACAAAAAGCATCTATACTTGACGGAAACGAACGACTGTTGCACGAGGAGTGGATCCTGCAGAAGGTGTACGCGGTATCGGTCCGCGAAAGCCTGGAGAAAGGATAAAAAGAAGAGTGCCGTCGAGGAGGAGGTAGAGAGCGAGCATAGAGTGAGAGAGAGTGAGAGGGAGCGAGTCGCCTGTACCTGCCGCCGCGGAAGGCCTTAACGACGCAATCACCGGATAGCTCCGCCGTGATAAAAATCCCTGGGCGAAACGACGCCGGGCCACAAATCAGCAAACAGATGCGTAAGCGCGACTCCTGGGTCAGGCCTGGTTACGAGCATCGATCCAGCTCCGGTAACGACCGCGCTCGTCGACGATTTGGAACGAGCTTCGCGTCCCAGGACACGCTCGTAATTGCGTATAACCCATCCACGACGCAACGCTGCCAAGAGAAAACGGGAGACGAAACAGGATAGACAGAGACCACCTTTTTCCTCTGCTACATCCCCGCCCCGTCCGCCAGCTTTCTTCCACGATTCGCCTTCTTTTCCTTTTAATCGTGTTACTTGGTAGTTTTGCTGTCGCATAATCGTATTTGTACGAAGCCCCGAGCGCTGAGCCAGCCTTTAATCACCCCGGCGTTTGCATTAAAAGCAGGGAAACACGATGTTTACCCACGTCTCTAATTATCTCGCGTCTTTCCAGGAATCGTGTTCTATTCGCCGCGCGAAACAGCCTCGTCCGGCCTCGTTCTTTCTTTTTTTTTTTACTTCTTGGTTCTCCTCTTTTTCTCTCCTACACGTTCTCAGGCCCGCGAGACGCGGATCACGAACGCTCCACGGTCTATCTCTCTCTTTCTCTCTCTCTCTCTCTCTTGCTCCGTGTACGATCATTTCGCGGACCGACGCGATAACGTAGACGCGTGCCAGTTTCGCGCTCGCGGATCGCTTGCGAAACTTCCTCTCTCGAGCCTCGATCCCGCGATTCCGTTCGCTCCGAGCTCTCTGTACCTCGAGTTTCCTGACCCCTTTCGAGAGATCGTACGCGCGAAACGCCTCGCGCAACCAACGCTAACGATTTTTATCGCGCGAACGCTTCGCCCCGGAATCGTTCCCAAGGCAGAACAGTTTGCTAATATCTCGTGCCGGCAGGAATTCATTTAAATTTTCTACTTCATATTCGGGGATCGGTCGCGAAGACACGCGCGAGCACGAGCCCCGTAATTCCAAGAGGTCATGAGGGAATGCGGATCGACGAAGCACGAGGGAAGGAAGAGGGGCCAGAGGCGCGTTTATCGATCGGAGGCTACGATTTCTTTCCGTTCCGCGAGGTCCCGATGAGAAATCTGTAATCGATACTTTCGGTTCGACGTTCGCCTCGCGCTGGTTCGCGACGTGGCTCGCGTATATGGGAAGCGTGGCGTTCGGCTTTTGCGCAGGGTGGTCCGAGCGCCGCGAGGGGCCCCGTCGACATTTTACGAGCCGAAAACACATGTACGTTCCGCAATTCGAGAACTCGGCGGGCCGCGAGGCACCGGGTTTTACCGTTTCCTGGACACAGAGGGGCTCGGGCTCTCGATTAATTCCGTCGAGCGCCGATAACTCGCTCGCTTAATTTCACCCGGGATTCCGAGGCGTTCCGTTTTTCTGGACGAGAGGAAAGAGAAAGAAAGAGAGAGAGAGAGAGAGGGAGCGCGGGAGGAGGTGGAGAAGGCCCTCCGCAGCGGCGGTGGCGTACGATTACCCGGGATTTTGCATAATGCGTCCGTACCGCACGATAAAGAAAACGGAGGACAGCCGGATCGCTGAGAGAGACCGAGAAGTGGGAGAGGAGGGCACAGAGGAACGGGCTGACTCACGCGTACCTGGAAGAAACGGAAACTCGATTACGGTACCGAGAACCCGATCGGTCGCTATTGGCGAATGTCGCGCGTGGTTTATCCTCTCTCGACCGATAAAGCCAGGCTCGATAAAGGGGGGACCAAACGAGACGGGACGAGCAACGAGACGTCGCGGAGACAAGTGCTTCTCGAATTTCCGTCTCGGGGAACGCCGATAAATCGACGCCCGTCGGATGGAAAAAAATGTCCCTCGAACGTACGCTCGCGTTCTGATAATCGGCGCGAGCCACGATAATTTTCGTGGTCCCGTGGATCTCGTTGGCTCGTTCTCGATAACGAGCTACAACGAAACGATCGATCTCTCTTCTTGCGAGCTCACCAATCAGCTCTTTTTTTTCCCTCGGAGAGTCCTCGAGAGGGCGACGCGGTAAGATGTTTTACGTAAGCAAACGGAGAATATAAATCATCCACTTATCGGCCTAATAAATATTTAGCTAATAGCCAGCTAGTTATTCTAGACACACCCCCCTTCAAGAAGGTAACCCGATATTTATTATTCCCGCCTGGCGCCCCGAAATGTTCACAGCTGTACGATTATCGTGGCTCCACCCGGTACAAGTCCCCGGCAGAAAGACACACGCGCGCGTCTCCACCCTCCTACTTATGTAGTCTTTTTATGAGCCGAGGGTAATTACTTAGGCGGGCCGGGTTATCTCCATAAAAATCGACCTACGACCGATATCAATTTTCCTCTGTGACGATACGCGATAGAAGGAACGAACATAGAACTTCGTTCACTCCCTATACGGTTCTAGGCCGTTCCCTTACTAGCGTGGAAAGTCTACGATCTCGCTCCGTTGGCGGCTCGTCACGCCGCCGGGTAATTAATCCGGCACGACATCGCCCTATCGATCCCGCTCGTGAAAGACACTGCCCTTCGAGCGACCGTTTCCATGCGGGAGGTGTTGAAAAATCTGACGATGGGAACGCGCCGCGCTTTCCGAGAGACCAGTCAGACGCCAATAAAACTCCCCTCGTAAATCGAAATCTTTTGCCTCGAAAAAGAATCCCGGCACCAGGCCGTTTCGAACGGCTAACGAGCCTTTTATTTATGTATTTTCTGACTACGATCCTAGTCCTCAACGTTTAGAGCCCGGGTCGCAGGGAACCGTGAGAAAACTCCAAAACGCAAATCTTAATTGCCTTCAAGAATTGATTACTCTGTATAAAAAATTTTACTGACGACACAAACATACATTGCTCCCTACAAATGATTCTGTCTCCCATTTCTAGGGCAATCAAAGGGTTGGTGCTTGAACTTTCGTACCAGACGAATCTCATTTCAACTTAAAAGCAAAGAGTACCCATTCATGCTCAGCAGATTTCGTTCGGGATTCTCGTCACGAGTTTGCCCCGGTACTGTTTAGCAAGAGTTTGAGCGTCCAAGTAGTCGATGGTTTGGTAGCTGACCGAGGCCGCGGGTCGAATATGACCCAGAGCAGACGAGACTGGGGGCTGACTCACAGATTCGAAAATTCGCGAGAGAGGTTGGCGAACGAGCTACCGGTATGCAAAACGTGAGCGAGCGCGCAAAGTCCTCGGAAGAGTGAGCGAGGAAGAGGCTTGTCGTCGGGGCAAAGTGTTTTCTCGCGGTCTCGTCGCATCGGCTCGCATTCCGGGAAGACGATCCTTGACGAGCGAGAGCCCCCGAAGACGCGGTTACCCGAGTCACATATCACCACGTGACGTCCTCAGAATTTCGCATCCGAGGAGCGCATTTAGATGCAGATACGCCCGCGGACGCGGTTAAAAAGACTAGAGCCTCGGAGAGTTGCGACGGGCGACGGGCGACGAAGACGAAGACGAAGACGAAGACGATGGGTACGGGGACGAGTCTCTGTGAAGAGGGTGGCGAGGGCGAAAGGGAAAAAGAGAAAACGAGTCGACGAGTCGTTCCGGCCGCGCGGTGCGAGAGAACCAGAGGTTGAAGAGGACGAGGAGGATGAAGATGAAGGAAACGCGAGATGAAACGGTCAGATAGTAGAGGCTCGAGTGCCACGTGCGAGAACTGAGCAGACCTTTTCGCTGGAGCTGCGGACACGATCGCTGCCGTTTCATCGGCTCCGAGATGAACTTCTCCGAGGCCGACACCACCGGTGGACACGGTGGATCGGCCAGTGATACAGAGGATCCTCTTTCGGAAGCCAAATTTCTGTCGGACTTTTTTCTTTTTCACACTCGGCCGGCTCGAGAGCTCGGTTATCGCTCGAGTACCGTTACCCTCGTAGCTAGTTCTCGTTTTCTGAACGCTCCTCTTTCTCCCTCTCGCTCTTCTTCCATGCTCGAGCAAAGTCGAACCAAATATGCCTTTGCAGACAACACTCTCGTGTCCGGAACACGTGGACACGGACTCTGTCCGATGGCAATCGACGACTCTTTGTGTTACACTCGTTCCAGGGATCGGATCCTCGAGTACACCAGGCCGAAACTAGGACGAAAAGCTTGTAGCCGGGCCAGTCGATGCATACGAATGTCCTTCTGCTCGTTCCCGAGACGGGAAATGATTTAAATATCCCGTCGGACGGGTCAATCTCAGGCCGACCCGTTCCATCGAGCACCGGGTCCGTCGAGATAAATCGCTTCGCGTACCCGTTTCTGACTATTACCGTCACGTTTCCTCGGTGTTCGACCGCGGTGGATCGGGTGTCCTCGGCTGTCCTCTTCTCCCGTCTATACGGTTAAGAGCGTATCGAGCCGGACCAGCGCGGGGCGCATACCGTCGATAATTTACGCTTAACGAGGCATCGAGCATAAAGTACACGGCGAACGGTACGACGACCGGTGTTTCCCAAAATTGTCCCGTCATTGTTTATTGGACTTTCTAAACGTTCGTCGGCCCTCACCTACGCGCGACGGTTACACGACACCGGGAAACGAGTCTTGCCGCGAGAGCCAACGATAAATTTATTCCACGGGGAAGAGATCGGGAGAGATCTCGCATCGGGGATCGACGGTTCCCGAGGTTTTCGATCTCTTCTGAATGAAATTCCAGAAAATTACCGTTCATCCCGGCCCGGTTGGGAAATGTCTTCCTCTCTCTCTCTCTCTTCGCGCGCATCCACTCGAAGCGGCGTATAACATCGAGTGGAGGAAACCTACGCGCGACGAGCCTGCTAATAACCGAGGCAGGGAGCAAGAGGTTCCCTTGGTCGTCGAAGATGGAAATGAGGCGAACGTGGAGGACCGGGAAGAACGCGACGGTACGTCCGTCTCTCGATCGAGTGACTCAGAAACTCGAGCATTCTCAATTAATTCAAGCGCGACTCTCCCTCCATTCTTCCAGCATTCTTTTTGCTTTTTCTTCCTACTGTTTTGCTTAAAGTCCTCGCGACCCCTGTCCCGGTGTCCCGGTCTCCTGGTTTCTGGACCAGGGATCCACTGCGAACGAGATTAGTGGAACACAGCGAGTCGAACTTCGAGATCCCTTTATACGCGAGTTTCGAGGATCAACAGAAATCCATCTAGCTTGGGACCGGTACCAGTGAGAAATCAAGATCTAATCATTCCTAAATGAAATGTCACATATAAATGTTCGAAATTGATGGACAAATGTTTTTTCACTTTTGGCCAGGATTTCGAAACTTGACATCAAAGGGCGCGTCTCGCTTCGCCACGCACGGCCAAAAACTTTTCCCCCATCCAGTTGTTCAAATACTCCGAGCTAATTATGTTTGGGCTGTTTGTTCTGACGCTGTTCGCCCTACGGTTCTGTATATTAATAACCCCCACGCCGAGCCAGCACTCATTGCGCGGGAACTTTCGCCCACGATCGGGGAACCAAAGTGATTAGAACTGCCTAAGAATACCAGCAAACACTGTGCGAACCCTTTTCGACCCTTCAGCCCTTCGCGCCGATTTTATTAACCCTCCGAATGTCGTGAGTTCTTGGGACTGTAAAGTCAATGGGTCGATCTTTTGCGAGTCGAGTCTCAACGTCGATTTCATTCGGAGCTTGACACAGACAACTGTCAGCACAGCTGTGCCTCGTGGCGATTTATCTACTTATCTCTCTGTCGTATTGATTTTTTTTACAACTGGGTCAATGTAGTTCGAAGACCGGAATGATCAAAACCGTGTAACCTCAGTTCTATTTTTCGAAACTGTAAATAAACTTTTGGGCTAATTCACCTGACGCGTTAAGAAGTAAAAAAAGCTTCGCGAAGACTTCCAATTTTCTCTGATTGCAATTCTATAGGAGACGATTGACTATCCAGACGTACGTCCCATCGATCACAATTTTTCTTCAATCTCCGAGACTCTGTCCAATTTCCCAGAAGATCGCGTCACCGAAAGAAAGTGCACCGAAACGTCGGCGCTAAATGGGCAGGTGGCTGTGTTTGTCCGATGAAAAAAAAATTTGTCGGTGGAGCGTGGGGATGTGGTACTAATCTCGCGAAAGGGGAGACGGTCGATCGGCTGCGGGAGAGATACGCAGGAGCGTCGTTAATCCCCGTCCGAGAAAACTGATTAGGCCGACTTAGGTGCCTCTTTCCCGAAAGGCTCTCTTTTTCCCCCACCGATCTATCTCGCATTCCGTTCGCGCACGACTCCCCTCGGAAAAACCATCGTTGGAAGCGGATCAAGGAGCTGCTGGCCGACTTTAAGAGGATTCCCGTCCTTCGCGGGATTTTTCCTCGACCCGAGAAAACGGAGAGGAGACGTCTCAAGGCGACGGATTCCTGCGGAAGATGGAACGCGGGTGCGGAGGTTAATTCCACACTTGCTGTGAGAAGAACTCTCTCGTACCGCAGACGATCCGGTCGCAGGATCCTCTCGATCGATACAGAGCATCACCAAATCCACTTGTACGTATCACTTTACTAGAACATTTCCAGGCGAACTATTAGAAAACGTCTGAACCGTTCGACTAGGAAAAATAGAGGGAAGAATGTTGGTGGTATTGAGACCGGAAAGTAGTATTTATACTGTTGAGCATATACCAGAGGAGTTCCATCGAAGAGTATTATTGACCGAGGTTTATGAAACATCTTTCAGCGGATGCGAGGCGCGGATGATCTGCTTTACAAGTATCCGCTCGGAGAGTATTTAACATTCAGAGTGAATTATACTATTAAAATAATCTAAGCCATTCTAGAACGTAAAGCGGAACATAGTGGATCGATGGAATCCGAGGGGAGATAGTGGAATCGCCGTGTGTTCTCTCGGTTAATCGCGGACACAAGAAAGCGGGGGATAATCGTGAATAATAATACGTTTGCCGATTAAGCTCGCTTGTAGACCACCTCGTAAATAATGAAAGGAGTCGATCACGGGAAATCGTTCGAGAGAATGGCCGTTAATTATTTACGGGAGTCCGCTCACAAGTTCGAGCTTCCAATCGGGATGACGTTCGGTCCGAGTCATCCAGCTCGAGCGCGATGAGCTAAGACCTCGAGGAATTCGAGGGGTAGCCTGTCTTTATCGCCGACACCGGCCGGATCGATTACTTTCTGTTTCCGAACGATGATCAACGGACGGGACACCGATTCATCGAATCGATGCTGGCCTCGTTATCGCCGAGTCCTAACAAAGGTAGTCACATGTCCCCGATTGCCTGTTCTGAAACGACTCAGATTTTCAAGCTAGTCTTCGCTTCATTTGCCACTTGATCTTTATAGAAAATAAACATTACAGATAATACATAGTAACTTTAACGACTTAAAAATCTCACAACTATAAAATAAAAGTGGCTTCCGTATGGAATTCTTTGTTGATTAGATATCAACATGTTTAACCCTAATACGCTCCTCAAAAATAGCTGCATAAAAGAGACTACGATAACAATTCGCCCATTTTTATTTTGCAAGTTAATTCAACACATTATGTCATTTATAGCGTGACATTTAAAAAATACATCTTACGACGTAGACATAAAAGGATGGATAATTTTACAGTATGTGAAAATATTTAATGGGTGAATTTTCACCCTGAGGAACGTATTAGGATTGATAACGTAATCGATATTTTGAGTAATGGCACAGCAATTTTTAATGGCGACTCCGAGTCACCAGACGAGTGCTCATTGATTAAGAATCTTCTTTTTAACGGCAATCCCGAGAGACTGAAGGAAAGGAACGATTGGACCACATTCCTGAGGGTGACTTGGTCGACGACGAAAATTGCCACCGCCGTTGAATAATTTCGTAAGAAATCCTGAGTGGTGAATCAGAAAGTTTCTATTAATTATTCACCGGTGAGTAATACGTTAATATATGGGCCAAATCACAGCCTGCGCCATCGGCGAAGGTTCTAGCGGTAGGTGTCCGTTGGAAGAACCGAAGACTGGGCCCGGTGTGATGCAGGGGCCGAAAAGTTCTCTCGGGTCAACTCCGTTCGGGAGCCGCAAACTGTGCAGAGGTCCTTGAGACAACACGCGCCCGAGCGAAACCACGAGCACATATTTGGACGTTCCACTTCCGCTTCTCGTGCCGAGCGCGCGAGTAGATATAGACAGAGGAGGTGCGAAGTGAACTCGAGTACTCGAGGACGAGAGCAAAGGCCCCACCGTTCCTCCTCGCCTCGTTTCACGGGAAAAAAATCAGGCTCCCGTGCACCGACGGGTACACGGGTGTAACACCGGCCCCCTTTTCCATCGAAGGGAAACGGAGGACATTTAGCAGCTAGAAAAATCAACAGCAGCCTCAAAGAACCTTTTCAAACGGAGCGTTACGCTGCTCGATTAGCGGCACCGCACTAACGATCCCGAAAGCCAACCGGAGGGGAAAAGAGAGGAGACCGATATCCTTTCGGTCGATCGTCCAATTTCACTCTTTACTTTTTTGTTCAAATCGAAGCAACGAGGTCGATCGACCGGCCGTAGGCACCTGTGCAGGTGAACTCGCTCGATTCTTCTTCACTCTACTTGCATTAATTAAAGGGAAGTGAATCGAAACTTTTCGAAGGGAGCGTGTTGTACGATGTTTTATCGTGGTTTCTAAACGCAACGGTTTAGATTCCCCGGTTGGAATCGCGCGACAGAGCCAGAACTCGGGTCATCGATTATCGATGGTCGCCGAGCGCGATCGTAAAATCTCTAACGCGTTTCATGCAGGTAAGTGGACGAGTCACGAGTATCGGGAAGGTGGCCGGTGGTGAAGGTTCGAGGCTCCTCGAACGGTCCCAGTCGACGCGTAAAGCGGTTCAGACAGTTTATCAGCGTGCATCGTGTGCCGAAGCCGGGAGATATCCGAGGTTCGACACCCACGTAGGGTCGCAGGAGGAGTCGTCGGGTTGGGAGTGAAATTTTCAGCGGTGCTGGTACACACGCTCTCTCTCTCTCTCTCTCTCTCTCTCTCTCTCTCTCTCTCTCACACACACACACACACTCACGCACCCACACACGGATGACCGGGGCCCGTATTATACATGCGCGCAGGAAACTATACGTCCTACGACGTTTAAATAAACGCATCCTCTCTCTCGCTCAGTTCGCTCCTCTCCTCCCTATCCGGCGGCCGTCTCTCTAATTTGTCCGTTCAAACAAAAAGCAATTTGTTACCCAGCGGACTGACTCTTGGTCCGGCGGTGCGCGAGACGAGAGACCAGAGCGATCGAGAGAGACAGAGGGAAAGAGGAATCGAGTGGCGAGAGAAAGATGGAGCGAGCGAAAGAGCAGGAACGCACGCGCATTCGAGAGAGAAACGAGACGAAGAGGGAGCGAGAGGTGGTGGCCGGTCGGTGGTGAAGGAGGTGGCAGTGGAGGAGGAGGAGGAGGAGGTAGTGGCTGATTTAAACCTGTCTGGCGGCCCGCTGCGCGCTTAACAACTGAAAAACAAACATGGCGCCGAGAGAGCGCACCGGCCAGCGGGAGCCCACGTATGCCGCGCGCACCGAGACCATAAAGTGCTTCTGGTACCCCCGGAACCCGCTGTTCTCGCTCTACCGGGTCCATTTTGTCCCCTTCGGACACCACTCGGGCCCCCAGACAACGAGATTTTTCCCACCACCCGAAAAGGTGTCGGCGACTCTTGCCATTTCGCTTTTTTTATTTTCTCTCTCCCTCTCTCTCACTCGTCTCTTTACCGAGATGGAAAGAGAGAGAGAGAGAGAGAGAGAGAGAGAGAGAGAGAGAACTTTCTCACCCGAGACCGACACATACATACACGCCCGTGGCTCTCTCAGAGCTCTTTGCGCTCGGACCGCTCCGAGACCACCTTGAATTCCCCGCACGAGCGCGCACAAGGCTACTTCCGACGCGATCGGTGAATCTCGCGCAATCCTCTTTACCGGGATCCCCAGACGATATCGGGCGCAGAGCTGTAGGTTCTAACGCAGCATCGAGTCGATTGCGATACTTACCCCTGGGGTGCTCGCATCCGTCCCGTACGGATACCTCGTCCACTCGAGCTTCTCCTCCTGTGTCGTGTCCAACAGAACAACTGCAACAAAAGACAAAGCGAAGTTAGATGGGAATCGTTTCCTCGCGAGATAGAAACGTTTTACTCGCATACAGCTCGACCGAGGGTCGCTCGACCTGCCCGCAGGCCGCTATTGACCCATATCGAACTTCTCGCAGCACCGGATGAACCATCCGTTGCAATCGCGTCAAATTAATAATAGGCGATCTAGATGTGAAAACTGGGTACATCCACTTATTTTTAATGAAACCGTAGTTGTTGAAGATTTAGAGATTTCTCTGATAAAGAAGGAAACGATTGATTGCATCCCTTCGTGGGGCGGGTCGCGAGTGACCCTGAGCTGGTCGTGGTGGATCCGACCGGAAAGGATAGTGGTATAAAAAGTCGACGGTAGAACGAATGCGGAGGCATGCAGGCAATCGTCGGTCAAGGTGATCTTCCGGTGCGCGGAAATCCTCTTCTCGACGGTAGTATATCGAGACGACCGCGGCCGGTGCGGCGTTGGAGCGCCGGCAAAGATTTTACCGTAAAAAGTCAACGTTCCGTGAGGGGGATGAGGGAAACGACTCCCTCTCAAAATGGCGGATCCTCGAGACCGTGCTAAAACACCTTGCTTCTCGGCGGCTCTCGTTCTCGTCCTATACGAGAAGGGTGAGAAAGCCCCCGGCGGCAGAGGGGGCGCACGGGGACGGACGAGGGAGGGAGCGAGAGAAAGAGGGCGGAGGGGAAACCGGGGCGAAAGAGGGAAAGAGGGAGAAGAAAGGTCGGTCGCGCGTATCGTTGCACACGCAGCACAGCCGGCAGGTTGTGCGTCGTGTCCTGCGACACGTTTGTAGTGGTGGTCGTATCGACCGGCTCTCGGCTGCTGCTGCTACAACCCACCCTCTTTCCCTCTGGCTCACGTCTCTCTCTCTCTCTCTCTCTCCGATCCACGGCTTTCACCCCGTTTCGGAATAGCTGGCCCTCTCAGTCCTTCCCACCCGCTATCTATCTTCTCCTCTCGTTCTCTCCAGCTCGGCCGCTCAGCCCTGGTTCCCCGTCCCTCTTTATCGTCCCTCCTTGTTCCACGGTGTTCACCACCGCCGTACCGCGCTATCGGTCCAACCCTCTTCAGATTCTCTCTCCCTCTGACTTGTGGGCTTCTCTCTGTTACTCTCCCGCGACTTCAATGACCTCTCTGCTTTTCTACGCATCGGTCTTCCTTCGTTTCGCGCGCCGTTCTCCCTCTTCTCCCTCTCTCACTCTGTTCGTTTCTCTGCCCCGCTCTCCCTCGGGCTCTTTTCATCCCTTTCTGTTTTTCTCGATTACACCGGCGCTGCATCCTCGTCGCACGGTGTTCAGCAGTGCCACGCAGCTATCAGCCGCGCCGCCCCCAACTGGCACGAGCTTCGTCGTCGTCGTCGTCGTCGTCGTCACCGTCGTCACCGTCGTCGTCGTCGATCCCTCCCCAGACTCCGGGTCCTTGAATTCCTAGACCAAAGTACTACCCCTGCCGCCGCGCCGGATGGAATCTCAAAGGTGAAAACTGCGCGCTGCAAAATCCATCCGACCCCCGTCGCCGTTCGCCACCAACACCACCCCCGCACACGCTCGCTCTGCCAGCAGCCCCCCTCGATCCTCCCTACCCCATCCCGCGTGTCGACTCTTTGCCATCGTCACTACCCCTATCTACTACCACCGACTGCTTCGACGAGCCACGCAGAATCCCAGGGGCTCTCACGCATACTGCGATTATCCGACCTCATCGAGACACCGTCGAAACACGGGGGGTGCCGGCGAAAATAATTGTCCCGCCGCCGCCACCTGCCTACGCTCCACGATTCTTTCTCTCTCTCTCTCTCTCTCTCTCTTTCCCTCTGTTGGACCCTTTCGAATTTTCGACGCAAATCCCGCCCACGGAAAAATTATTTCCGATCGCTTTCGCCCTTCCTCCGTGACCAGGACTATTTCACGAGATGATGCTCTTCTAATCCGTGGCTCAGTGCGGTCAGGCTCTATCTCTATTCTCTTGTATTGCGTCGATTGTTCGCCGGATGGTAAGATCGGCTAACTTCGAGGCTAAGCTGTTCGCGACCGCGAGAACCGACGAAAAGAATGTTGCGGATTCGGGTGTTTCGTAATGGAGGTATATAGGTATCTGTAAATTCTCGCGAATATACCCTCTCGACCCCACACCACTCGAGCCGGTCCTACTCTAAGTCGTCTCATTGTGTGTAATGGGCTTTGCAGCCCGCCGGCCTAATTCGAGCACCCTCGAGAAGTACTCCTCGGGATATATCCAAGAACGCCGCGCCGCGTCGCCGAATTCGCCAAGTAAGATCCAAGTTTCTCTCGCCACCTCGGCTTCGATAAACTTCCGGAATGGTAAAGCTCCCAGATTGACCCGCTATCCCGGACCGTCAGATAGGATTTCCGCGAGGGAATCCTTCCGCTTTGCTGGGAAGGAAACAATCGGGTATTCGGGCTACCTCTCTCTCTCTTTCTCTATCCGCGATGGAACGCTGTCGATAATTAGCCAGAGATATCGGTGAAATCGAGTCTCGGAGAGCTGTTCGAATGGAAAATCCAAC
Organism: Lasioglossum morio; assembly: GCA_916610235.2. Classification (NCBI taxonomy): domain Eukaryota; kingdom Metazoa; phylum Arthropoda; class Insecta; order Hymenoptera; family Halictidae; genus Lasioglossum; species Lasioglossum morio. The sequence continues at coordinate 7,624,191 of OU744333.1, forward strand.
GGAGGATTGGTCGCGAGAACGCGCGTCTCCGCGTTCCAAAGAAAAGAGAAAGTGTAGAGAGGGACTAGCTAGACGTGTGCGCTCGGTGATGCATCGAGGCGCATCGTGCGTGCGTCACGTATGTGTGTTATGGCATCGTGGCCCGACACGTGTCACGAAAGTTACCCGTGTACTGTGACAAGAATAATACCCGTCGCTTTATTATCTTTTTTCCTACTCGACGAAGGAACACGGAGGTCCGACCAACCCTGATCGCGCGATCAACGACGACAGGCCCGACATGGTCATACATATGTTAATCTATCGATGCTACGCGCTTCCTAGATGCAAATACTGAGAGTCAACCGGTAAACACGAAGGAAGTATCGCTGGGCGTTGACTCTGATTAGGACCAAACTAACATTCATTCTTTGCATTCCCAATTTTGTCGTAATTAAACTAAACAAATCAGCTGTTGCATTAGGAATAATGCGTTGAATAATTGAAACTACGAGATCAATTAAATAGTCATTGATCTAAGGGTTACGCAAAATGTGATTTCATTGTAAAGTTGAAACGTGACCTTGACTGGGCAAGGTCATAGTAAAGTCATAAGATTATCAGCACGACGCGACGGTTCGATACAGGTTCCGAGACGCTTCTTTGCATTTGGAATGCTAGGGGGAATGATCGCCTGTGTACGTTTAAATCGGATAGCCTGTGTATGGCATCGGAGAGCGAAGTTGGTGCGACGACGACGACGAGTCAGAGAGAAGAGCTAGACACCGGAAACCGAAAGGAAAGTCAATCGGTGTCTCGGGGACAAATTGATATCGTGAGACGGCTTGCGACTTCCGGGACGTAGCAGCGTCGAGAAGCGAGGAGCATTTTTCCGAGCGGTTGTATAGGTGCGGGTGGATCGACGAGGCGTGTCGAGCGACGTGCTGTTCGCGCGGTTCATTGGCTGACACATTGGCCCGAGGAACGGCGAAGAGATTGCTGGTATCGGCGAGCAAAAGGGACGAGTCCTGGGGTCAGCGTCGAATTACTATTCCCAAAGGGCGTTCACGGGGAAGCGGAAACGAGGGAACCGGCTCGTTCACGAAACAGCGGGATGGTCGTGAAAATGACGATACAGTCGCTCCGACACCCGATGTTTCTTCTTCCTCGATGCTCTCGCTGCTCCTTAGGCTGCTACCCTCTTCGATATCCCTCTCTCGCCACGGTTCCACGGTGTTCCATGGTGTTCCACGCACTCTCGCGGCTACGTAGGAGCGCGCACGTGTGAGTAACCGGTGTACGACGCGGTCCCGTGAGACGTACCAAATTTAAATTTCAAATTTGGAGCGTGTCGCTGGGTGTGACGGTATGCATAGCGTTGCCTGCCGGCTCTAACTCACTCCACCGATCCTTCGTGTCTTTCTTCTCACTCTCTCTCTCTCCCTTTCTCTCATTCTCTCAATCCTCTCTCCAGAGCTATATGCTGCCTCTCACCTTTCCTCCGCCCGCGTTCGACTCCCCAGCTCTCTCGCTCTCCTATCCTCTCTCGCTCGCCATATATCCGTCCATCTCCCAACCTCTCCCCCTACTCCATTTATCTGTCTACCTATCTTCCTTCCTGGCTCTTCCTCACCGGGATCGGAAGGAAGGACCGCGAGCAAGAGAGGGATCCTCGATTTTTCATATTATTCAAATGAGAGGAGCGGTAACCCGGCGTCGATATGCGACGAGGAAAAAAAATCGAAAAGTCTACAGGATCTCCGATCGAGACCGTGGAAAATCATCGGCTGGAGTAATATCCCCGGAACCGTCGCCTCGAGGAGCCCCCGATACCCACGATGTAGAGAATGTCATCAGACTATGTACGAGGCATCGGCGCAGATTGTCTCCTCTGTCTCTGACAACGTTTGCCCTCGGGAACGGTGGATCTCGGAGGCCAGAGTTCGAGTAGTTTAACCCGTTCCTTGCGAGCTCGTGGTTCCTCTTCACAATTTTGGAAAATGTGCAAATTCTGGTCACAGAAAATCGGTTGATTGCTCCAGGGCAATTGAAAGCGATCCCAGGGGATCGTCGTTCGTTGGATCGCGGCGTCGTGGAGGGCTTATCGGTGAAGAAGTCCGAGCCGATTTCCAATTATTCTTGCGCAAGAGAGGCCCGGTGCTTTCTCCTGGATGCAGTAGTCTGTCGCGCTCGTCTCGTCTCTCGATTCCGGGCCTGAGCAGGCACAATGGTTCGCCTCTAATCGGAGACGATCGCGGCACGCACACGCGGTACCACCGACGCGACAGCCCGAAAGAAACGAGAATGCCCGGTTCGACGATAAATCAATAGCCGAGGTCGCCGAAGGAGATGGATGAGTGACGTAACGAGCCTGTTCTTACTGTACGATTGTAGGAGAGATCGGCTCTCTCTCTCTCTCGCGTGCGCGCGCGCGCGCGCGCGTATGTATCCCGAGCGACACGATTGAATCGCGCGAGCAGACGAGGCGAGCTCGAGCGAGCTCTGAGCGAGGCGAGCAGAGAGGCGCGCAGCAGACCAGCCGGTGGAACCTGTTGCCCGATCCGAGAGACGAGCGGCTACTCGAAAGCGATTAAGATTACGATTTCGCCTCCTGCGCGGCGAGCGCACACGCACACCTGCGCGCCGTTCGCCTCCGAGGATCGAGAGACGATCGTTGGGCTGGACTCGATCTTTCTCGATCTATAATACCCCGAACCCCGTGCTCCTCGACGACCGGCTGCCATTCACCGGGAACGATCGCGCGGCCGACGAGATTTTTAAATATCACGATTTACGATGTTTCGTTCCACAGGATGGGAACCGAAACACTGGAACGATCGGGCCAAATTCCGAACGAAACGGGCCAATAATCTTGAACCGGGGGATTTCAAGGAGGAAGAGAATCCGCTCGACAACGGGGAGAGGACGCTTCGATTGGGCTCGCCGGAAATAGGTTATTGCCGATCTTATCTCGCGACGAAATTTACGTCGAGCATATAAGTCGAGCAAACCCGGCTCGTCCCCGATTCAGGTCTTATCTCTCTCTTTCTCTCTCTCTCTCTCTCTCTCTCGCTCCCTCCCCCTCTCCCGGTTCCTTCGTAACGACAAACTCGTCGAAATACTCGCGTTGCGTGCTTCCTCGTCGTTCGAACTATCGAGCTCTCTGCCTGCCCGGCTGTCTCTCCTCGATCGCACTCCCTGTAAATCGTGGACGATTCAATCTCTTAAGGCTGTAATGCGCTTTCGAGGAAAGATCGTCGAACGTGAGACGGAAAGAAATGGAGAGCCGAAGAGGTGAGGTACGAACGAAGACGCAGTCGTGGCTCCGCGATTGGATCGATCATTCGCGGATCGATCGGGGAGAAGGGAGAAGGGTCAAACGGGTGACTCGCGGCAGCTCCTATATCATTCGAGGCAGAGAGGCGCGCGCGCGCGCGTTCGATCATCGACGCTCGTCTCGCTGCCGGCGTGTCGAGATCCGCGAGTTTTCGGTGGAGAAACGAAAACGAGAAGAGAGAAACAGAAGAAAGGTGGAAAGAGAGAAGAAGGGGTGGCCGGCCAGAGAGACCACCTACGATCGTGGAGTGCGCGGCCAGCGAATATCCGACGGTGTACGTTTCTCGACTTTATTTCGGCTCTAAAAATGCCGAGTCGAGGATCGTCCTGACACGAGTGTCGCACGGCTCGTCTTTTCCCCGACTCAACTCTCGAGCCCTCCACGCGAAACGTCGAACCTCTTTTCCCTTTGCAGCGAGAGCGCGAGCGCGACGCCTCCGTGCCTTTGGCTTAACGGCCTTCCAATTTGTCAGGATCCCTCTTCCCGCTTTTGCCTTTCTTTCTCTCACTCTCCTCCGGTTGCCCGATGCCTCTTCTTCTCTCTTTCTTCGCTCTTTCTCTCGCGATCATTCTCTCCCTCTCTCTCTCTCTTTCTCCGCGCCTTTTCTTCCTTTGCCACCCTTTCGTTCCTTTCTTTCCCTCTCCCCACCCCTGTGCCCGTCGACCTCCGCGGAGGAGAGAGCTCTGTTCTCCTCTTTCCGCTTCTCCTCTTCGTTCTGGTCGAGAGGGCTCTCCTCTTGCTCGCTCTCCTCCGGATCGGACATATCCTATCGCACCTCGAACCGTTCGCCAGGGTGTCGTTGACCTATCGGGCGCGCTTCGACCGCCGCCAAGGCCCGATCCTCTCTCGGTCCCACACCGTCGAAAATTCGTGCATCGACGAATTCTCGGACGTCAGAGAGCACGACGACAAAGGGAGACCTGCCAGGAGGCTGGCTCTCTTAATTGTCGGCGCTCGTCTAGGAATGAGAGAGAGAGAGGGGGGGGGATGACAGAAAGAGAAGGGAGGGGTAGTGGGCACGCGGCCCTCTCGACTCTCCTCGCTCCTAATGACGGCTCTCGAGATCTTTTTAATTATGCTCCCGATCAAAGATCTGCCCCTGGTATCGGTCGCATCTCGAGCAAAACCATCATCCCTCGACTCGTCTCTCACTTCGTCCTCACGGGCTATCGATCCCAGATAAATCAGCCAGGAACGTCTTGATCGCGAATGTTCGGGGCGGAGAGAGGATTCCCGAGAAGCATCTTTCGGGGGACAGGGGGCACCGTGGGAGGAATCGACCGAATCACTCCGAGGTTCCATCGAAAGCGGAGAAAACGCGCGAACGAGGGGTCCAGGAGGTACGCTACGGCGGCGGCCGCGAGAGGGCACGAGGGGAGGGACGAGGAAAAAATATGAGGTGCTCGGAAACTTAACCCCAGTCCCCGTTCGCTGCGGGATCCCGTGGGCACCACCGTGGCCACGATCTTTGGGTCTAACTGGGCGGCACGGGGAGCCTAAGGGAACAGCCGGAACAGAGTGGAACAGAGAGAAACAGCGCGAGAGGAGGGAAGAGGGTGGACGAAGTTTCTGAACGCGGCTCTCGGCCCACGCCGCACGATGGGCCAGCACGCAGCCATCGCTGGAATTACCATTTACATAGCGTTATTATGTTTGTGCATAATGTATGTACACATGTTAAATCAATTATTTAAACAATATGAGGGTCCCGATGGTAGGGGGTGGAAGGCGCGGGCGAACCCAAGAGAGATACAAACAAGAGAGAGAGAGAGAGAGGGGGGAAAAAGGAGTCTGGATACTGCGTGTCCACGAGATGTTAGATTACCTGGTTTGCCTGATTCTTTCTTTCTACCTCCGCATGCTCTCTCTCGCCCTCTCTCGGCCGCTCGCTCCCACCATGGGCGCGCGCGCCCGCCTAACTTCTCTCTCTCCCTCTCTCTCCCTCTCTCCTCTCTCTACATCTCTCACCGGTTCTCGCGAGGCTCTTTGCATATGGATCTTGAATTTCAATTGTGCTTTTCAAGTGCAGCTCCCTGCCCCCTCTCCCTTTTGTTTCCCCCGTGCGTCTCGGTCGAACTGCCTTCACCCTCACCTTTATTCCCACCACCGTCGCCGCGCGCCCTGCCCTCGCCTCGCCCCGCTTCGCCTTGCCTCACCTCGCCTTCTTTCCCTTTCAATCCGGCTTTCCTCCTCGCGACAGAGACGCAACGAGCGACAGACAACGCGATGAGCAGTACGAAACGCGAGTACGAAAGCACCCAAGAATAAAGAGCACCCAACGCGGAAGGGAGAGACGGTGCCGCGGCGATGGAGGCAGGGGTGTCCGGTTTCAGCCCAACTATGTTACCGTATCCTACTTGAATAGCGTTTAGTCAGCGACCATGAAATAGACTGCTGCTCGCGTAACCCTTCCTGCTTGCTGGCGATCGCGCCGCATTCGAACCCCAAGTAACCCGGTGAGATTCTGTGGGACAGGTAGGGGCAGGAATCAGGAGCAGGCCATAACGCTGGGAAAGACCATAGCGGACCCCGGTTCGCAAGTACGAAGGGTCTCTGGTTTAACACGTTCAATTTTGCTCCTGTTTTCCACAATGTTTCTCTCGCCTACTCGACAGTTTCGTAATTTCGTATGAACGAGCGCAACCGCAGTACATAGGGTAATTGTAACAATTGTGTGAACGAATGATTGCGTACACAATCGCGCGCGGCCTATCAAATGTGACCCGGTGATCTTGGTCTCGAATGGACACGTATCGAGCGTGATTTGCCCTGCGGGGCAATTTGGAGCGGTCGAAGAGCGGCCTCGTTACGAGAGGCTTCGATAGAAGGTGAAACTCACGGCGAACGCGACATCGATCATTCGCTGGACCGGAGCCAAATCATCCGAATACTTATTTGTTCCCGTGCACAGGGACCGTCGTGATGTACGTTCCGCCGGTCGGATAAATAAAACTGTTTCGTGACGCGTTGGTGTGAGAAAGAGCCGGAGAGTGAGGGTGAGCGAGAGAAAGAGAGAGAGAGAGAGATCGTGGCTCTCCGAGCCTCGGCTCGTAAATTCGTTGGGCGGCGTTTAGCGCGACTATCCGGCGACGATGCTCTCGGCTGACTTTTAATTTATCCCACGCCACCATCCGGCCTCTGGAAACGTCCTCGTCGTGCTCATCGTCGTCGTCTTTTCTGGGCGTTCGCGCGAGCCGCGCGTCACCGTTGGCCGCATTAGCATCTAAATCACCCGGCGCGAGAGACGTTTCGGGAAAGAATCGGTCGCGACGAAACAACAGCAATCAAATTCATTAGCTTAAAGAGACCGTTCAGAGAGACAGACCGGGAACAGAGGAGGGACCAGGGGAGTCTCGCGGGTCGACCCAAAACCCGACTCCACCGGTTCGCGATGCGAGCTAGCTTTCGATCCTCTTCCCCGAGCTGCAATTTGCGACGTCTACCTGGACCGACGAGACGCGACGTTGCGTCTCGATCCCAAAATATCCGACAACGTTTTTCCTTTTGTCTTTCCTCGAACGTTTTCGCGGCCCCTCATCATCGCAGCATTACCATAGAAATTAGCGTGTTCAGGCCGCAATAATCAAATTAATCGGCCGGGAACAATCCGACGGTCGTTATCAACTCGAGACAAAAGTGCTCAGGCGTCTATCCTTTCGCTTAATTCGTTCCCCACTAAATACATGTAACGTATCGTCATAAATAAATCATTCAGGATTTTTTTAAAAATTGCTCCTCCTTAGAAGTCTCTCCCTAGGCATATTCGCGAGGAACGAAATTGAACGGCATTCGCATAATTGTAATCGCAGAGACGAGCGGAGTACCGATATCCGTTAACGGAACCCGCTCCCCGGATACGTCCCTGTATATCTATATTTTTTTTTCATTCGATCGGTGTCTTCCCAGCTCGTCAACCGGCTATAAATTCCTCGTTATACCCTCGACAGTGTTTCAACGGGGTTTTTTTTCCCCGTGTCGGTACATGGATTCGTCGAAGCGATCGCGATGGAAATCGCTGGAAAATTGATAGACCGGCGTCGCTCCGCTCGCGGAAACCTTTATTGGAAATTTATGCGGACCAGTAATTCTACTATCGTCGATACTGTTAGGTATTCGAGGATCGTTGCACCGCCGCTCGGAAGCACCGAGTCCGATATCGTTCCGCGGATTATACGGGACACGGCCGTGCGCGCGCGCGAGAGTTAATTAATAAAATGAGAGAGGGACGCGCCGCAGAAAAAACTATTCCGTGTCGCGGTGGCCGGTGTTGCCGGCAGAGTCAAGAGAACGAGAGAGTGAGAGGGAGAGAGAGGCCAAAGCCTGTTGTCGTTGTCGGTTCCCGGCAATCTGTGCTCGGCCATCGATGTGCGAGCAAGCGTGTGCCCGTTTTCTCGAGTCCATTTGTCGGCCACCTGTCCGATCGGCAATTTATGCCGCACGGTAATTTCACATACCGAGAATATTAGACATCGACACGTTCCTCGCTACCATGCGCGACCGAGGCTGGCGACTCGCGATCGCACACGCCGTTGCAACGTGCTCGATCTTGCGCTCCGTACGCTGGCTGCGTGCAACTCTCTCGGAAACGAAGAGAGACGAGACACATGGGGAGAGAGAACGAGAGAAAGAGAGAGAGAGAGGAGAACCTATACCGTCTTACGCGCGGCGGCGAGGACACACACAGAAATCCGCGTGTCCCGTAGCGGCTGTACGCTCATGTTCGTTGCACACCAACCTCTCCTCTCTCTCTCTCTTTCTTTCGTTCTCTCCGTGTTCGGTGTGTATACACGCCATACACCCTGCGCGACCGCGATTTATCTCGACCGGTTAATGCGTTCTGAGAATCTATTACTGGCCTCCCAATATTATAATTATTTTATTAGCGGTTCGCTCATTATTCTCCTTTTTACGACCGCCCGGAGTGATTACGATTATTTTTCTTCCCCTGCTACTATCTTCCACTCCATTTTTTTCCCCTCGTTCTCCGTGCGATGAATCAAAAGTGTCCTTTCTACCAACGGCGTCGTCATCGCCGCACCAGGAATTTCTGTGTAATCGAACTCGGGAGACAGCGAGCGTTTTGATCGCGCCCGCACCGCGGTAGACAGCTCATCGAGCCTTTATCGTTTAGGTATTAACCGTAATGGTTCCGGCGAACCTTCTGACTCACTGGCTCGCCTCGCGTTCGGGGGGATAACGGGCCGGAGGACAAATTGTTTCTAGAAATGCTCGCGGAAGCGGGATCGAGTCGCCGAAAATTCCGGCGCACCCGATACGGCTGTGCTCGAGAGGATCGATCCGTGAGGTCGAAGGCATCTCGATTCCTTCGAGGAGTCGTTAATCATCGCGACGAGGGCGACGAACGACGGGCCTCGGAGAGTTCATTAGCAAAGACTTCGTAGGAAATATTTGCGGGTTCGCCCGGTCCTTCCGCCCCCTTTTCTCTTTTTCTCACTGCACCTCTCCCTTGGTCCCTTCCAGCTGGTAGGAATCTTTTAATTCCGTGCGGACGGCAGGAGTGGGAACAGGGTATATTCCCGCGCGTGTTGTTAAGCCGGAGATTTTACGACACGATCCGAAATAACGAGAAACCTGAGTCATCCGCGCGCGCATAACTTATCTCGTCTCGTTTCACGTTCGAGTTTACCATTCGGAGCTCCATTTGCGTGACCCCAGCGGACCCGCGGCTCTTCTCAGAGGAAAAGTCACGATTGTAATCCTGCGGAGGGAGCGTCGCGCGCCCCAGATATCTCGTCCATATCGCCCGCGCCTTAATTCAATTGCCTTTCTCTCGGGCCGGCGAGTTCTCGTTTTCTTTTTTTTTTTTTTCCTCCCCGCGGCCTAGACGGTCGAATTGAAAATAATTACCGCGTACAGAAACGGCCGGAACAAGATGAATCGAGCTGTACCGCCGCGTCGCACAGCCACCGACCGCTGTCACGATCTCACGAGGATTACGAACATTTGCAATTTGCTATTCGCGAATGACGACGCGGGGGACCCGCCGGCCTGCGGAAGGTGGAGCCAACCGCGAGGAGAAAGAGGTGGAGCGGAGATCGCTCGTTGGCCCTGTTCGCTCGGGTATTATCATAATTGAAAAATATAATCCGCGCGATGCTATCGTTCGCCGCGGTATGTCTGCGTGAATCCTCGCTCCTATTACTCCGACGCTCCCCGAATCACCTTTTTTCCAATCAAACGACCGAGAGGTCTTACGAACACGCTACCAACTTCACACGATTACATCGTTCGCTGGTACCATTGCCCCGTGGGCCAGTGCTTCGGGCTCCGTTCAAGCCTGGAGTCACGAGACCACGCCTACTTTTCATCGAGGAACTAAGGAGCAGTCTCCTTCATCATCGTAGAGCAGCTTCGAGGATCGAAGGAAAAAATGATTGTAGTCCTAGATTTTTAAAGATACAACCTCTAGGAAGAGCGAGATGGCCAGTCTTCTCTATCGCAAGAGCGAAGCCACCCCATCTGCTCTGACGCTATTTGCCCCCAGGGTAATCTAAACCGCCCCTAAGGCAAAGAGCATACTATAGGGCAAAGAGCATATCATTTATCCCTTTCTACTCGAAGCTTCTTTATCGCCGAAAATTTCGACCATGAAACAACCATTTCTGCTGCTTACGATATTCCTGTTTTACATATAAAAAGTTGTTTAAAACTGCTCCAGAGTTGCCAGTCCAGTGCGAAGAGTAACATTTTTACGGATTCCGTAATTCGCAATGGAACATCGAAATCAGCTGATCCTTTTCCCCAACGTAAGGAATTTTTAAGAGGTAACGAGGGATCGTTGGAAACGCAAGCAAACCGGAGCAGGTGAGAGAAGGTTCCACGAAGGTGCAGACTCAGCGATCGCCGTGGAAATTCGCTGCGGAATAAGGCGAGTATCGAGCGTCGTCGTCGTCGTCGTCGTCGTCGCCGACTACCTAAACGCGGGTCCATTATGCTACCTTGGAAACACATGGCCGCGCACCTGCGCTCGACGTCGCGCAGCCACGGTATCAAACTCGTTCCGAAGCGTTCGGAAGGCCTTCGCCAAGCCAGATCTGGGCATTCCATTTGTTCCCGAACCTTGTACAAGCTTATTACGTGTTCGCGTGCTATCTCTAATGTCTGATTTCCTGGGAAACTCGCTAATTTTCCCTCGGCACGGCGGCGCGACGCGACAACACTCTCTTCATAACGGCGCTCACGGTTTCTTTGTTCTTTCCGCGCGGAGCATTGTCAGCGTACGCTCCCGGGGAATCATTAGATCTCCGAGAGAACGGTTACCGCAATCGAGGGGCGATATGCATATACCGTGTCTGTGAAATCGAAATGAGCGAAGGGTTATGCTAGAATGATTTGCGCAACTGTTTTCGAGGAGCACACAAGGTTTAAATGTACATCAGAAATTTTTGTGACACTCTTAGATAAGATAATGTTTAAGCTGAGAATAAGAATCTTATCAAATATATTATTGCGAACGCTCGCAAGGTCAAAAGAATGATTGCCTTTGGTTAACAGCAGATCTTTGTCATAAAGACGACAAAAGTGTTGGATTTTTGTGGAGGAAAATGGGAATCGCGGCGCGCACAGTGCGTCGGGAGGCAGTTCGGGCAACTGCGCGCGAATACGAGCTTGAACGCGAACGAAAAGCGAAACTAACGGTAGTTGGCTGGTCGTAAAAGCCACCAGCAGGGCTAATAGACCTATCCTGGCCAGGTTACGGGACGAGAGGAAGCAAGAGGCGGAGGAAGAGCGCGGAACGATGAACGAGGACCAGGGCAGAGGTGGCAAGAAGCGAAAGAAAGGAACGCTTTATCTCGGAAAAGGGAAAATTTAGGGATCCCTTTTACCACTTCTCTCTCGCACTCTCTTTTTCTCTCTCCACCGCAAACGCCGCCTATATTCCACTCGACGGCAGTCTGCCATATTATCACCGGCCTCGAACTACCTGTATTATTAATGGTCGCCTCCGGGTACAATGGGACGAAAAACAGCCTTGGGTTATCTCGCCTCGTAAAATTCTATTGGTTGTGACGTATACCGGGAAACACACTGTGCTGCGGATGCTGCTCTCCTCTGGTTTCTTCCACTATTTTCTTATCTGCCCCCCGTTCCTACCTTTTCTTCGACGGTGTTTCTCTTCGCGGGCGAACGTTGCCAGCCGCCAACGGAAAGTCTTTCGCGGCTCTTTAAACCACGTTTCCACGTAGCGTCCGACAGCGAAAGTGGCAGCGACGACATTCTGGTTATCCAAGGCCGCGAGAGCTGCTCGAACGTCGCGGAACCACCGAGAGACGTCCGGAGACCGATAACGCGGCCCAGAAATGACGTCGATACGTCCTCGGAGGAGCCTTATCCGCGCGGACATCGCGAAACGATAAACGATGATTCCCCGGATTCGGGGAACGGTGAATCGACACAGGAAAAGGGGCGATGCTCGATCGTTCGATGAGATAACCGAGCTATCGATGCAGCGGGATCGGAGAACGGAAAACCGAGCACAGTGGAACAGAACGAGAGAGCGAGAACCGGAGAAGATAGCGGTGGCCACATAAACTCACATGAGCGATCCGATCAGAAATCGTATATGATCGAGCAATAAAATCGCTGTAAGGGGAGGCTTCCCAGATTTCGCAGTTGGATTCGAAATGTTTGGTCGACGAGTCAGACAATTATAACTCACTGCGGGTTTCGGACGGGTTAAAGAATATTTGGCTAGTGTAAAGAAGCAGACGAGACGGGTCTCTTCATTTATCGCGGGCGAAGAGAGTCGCGGCAGAGAGACCGATAGAGAGAAGCCAGCAGAGAGGCAGGTAGAGAAAGAAATCTCTTCTTCTCGTGGATGTCGCGCTCTCGCGGATGCGGCTGCCGGATGACGGAGGGAAGTCACAAATTTTTTCATTAATATGCAGCGAGACACCCTCCTAACTCCCTTGCTCGGGAAAGGTAATGTAGTAGTAGCAGCAGGGGTAAAAAGGGAGAAAATGCAGTCTGGTGGCGCGCTGGTTCTCTCTCTCTCTCTCTTTCTCTCTCTCTCTCTCTCTCTCGCTCTCACTCGTTCCCTCTCTGGTGTCTGCGCGCGGTCCTTCCCTCCGCGTGTGTTCTCTCGCGTCCGTGAGCCGCCAGGGCACGGCGTGGGTGTAAGAGAGAAATAATGGTCTGCTAGGAAATGTAACCAGCCGACGCTCACGCCCTCGTCGCGACGCCTCGAGAGACTTTACGGGCGGCGGCGGAGGGATCGAAGAAAAGCGGGCGAGAGACAAAACTGGATAAAAGGGGTCGGGGAGGGGAGGGGGTTGAACGAAGGGACGGGAAAACGGGGGGTGCGAACCGGCAAAGAATACCTAACGCGAAACGTTGTACCGATATCTGCTCGGATAGACGGCGCACCGCATCGCGTTCAGGGAACGTTTCTCCTCGCCCGCGTCCCCGTTATTTTCCCTGCGAATCGGAGGTGTCCGTTCGGTGAAATATTCCCTGCACCTTGGGCTTCCGTGGAAATTAAATTCCGCGGGAATTCGACTACCTGAGGAATACGGTAAACGATATTAAAAAGTCCGCCCGCGCCTCACCGCTCCGCTCCGGTACCGGTTGAGTTCTCTCGGAGCTGTTTCGCAGGGCGCGAGCAAAAACCGAGGAGAGCAGACATCGATCTCCCCCGGCGGGAAAATCGACGGTGATCCTCTATCTATCCCGACGTCTCAGACCGTCTCGGGACCAGAGCCAAGGAAAGTTCTTCTCGCGGAGCAAGGATCGCGCGAATTCTGGCGGTCGTAGCCGAGAGAAGAGAAGAGCGGAGGAGAGGAGAGCTCGAGAAAGCGAGAAACACGTAATACGGGCTCTCCTCTTTCGATGCTCGTCGCTGGCTCTCGTACTTGGAGCCCCGCTATTCGAGAGGCGTTTTACTCGTCGGCATACCTAACCTCTCTATATATCTCTATACCCGTCTCCTCCTTTCCTTATCCAGCTCGGCCGGCCGGCACCGCTCTCTCCGTTCCTCCTGCTCGAGATTTTTCTCGGCGATTAAAATTTATGCTCACTCGTGTTCCCGGTGCGTGCATATCGCGTTTCGTCTCGCGCGATGCTCGTTTTGCGCCGGGTTACGCACACGCCCAGCATCGCGCGGCTCTTTTTCTCCGCGTTACATGCCCGAGCCTAACAGAGTGTCTGACTACTCTCTACCCGCCTGCCAGCCAACGAAAGCCACGTCGCGGAGAGAGAGAGAGAGAGAGAGAGAGAGAGAGAGAGAGAGAGAGAGAGAGAAAGGTGTACCTGAAATCATGGCGATATCCCGCGAATAGATCTTCCCTGACCTCCGACGTCCAACAGGAAACGGAATCACTCGGTGCTCCCACGGAGACGTCGCCGATGTCCGCGATCCCCTGACCGATTTTTCCGAGAGAACCGCGGGCTTAGCGTAAGGAGCTTGCGTTATCGACGCTCAGGAAACCACAGAAGCTAAGCTTCGACCCCGAAAATTGTTGCGAGCTTCCTACAGGCTACAGAAATTGCCATACTTGATACATAAGATCTCAGAAATGGCTCAAGCTTTAACCCTTGCTCGGAGAACTTGCACATTTAGATTTCGATATGTTCAAAATCTTTTGCACTAATTTTAAATGAAATTTAAATCGATGTATCGCAGTAGCATAGGTTGCGAATATTCGTCTATGGTGGTTCGTCGAGACGATTCCCGATTGTTTCGACGTCGGTTCACCGAAAAAGCGACCATCTAGGGTAGCCTGCGTCTGGGACGAATGGTTTCTGCCCAACCGGTCCAGCAATAAAGGGTAAACCGTAGAGCAATAGCTGGGGAGAATACCAGGATTTCCCGGGATCGGTCGGACGATCTGACACACGACGATTTCTTTTTTTTTTTTTCGACGTTCCCGGAACCCAAAGGATCCCATTTGTCGACCGCGGATCGAGTCGCCCGCAGGACGGTCTGTCTCTCGGGGCAAAGGGACCGCCGATGACGACTCCCTTTTGTCGATTGCACGGATTGCGGCGGGAGCTGATGGCTATTGCCCCGAAACCAAATAAGATTGGCATTAAAAAGCGAAGGACGCGGTTATGTCGGATCCGGCCGGGTCGCTTCCACCCGGCAGGAAATATTGATTTTTAATCGGGCCAGTTATACCGCACCTTTGTGACCCGGTGGCGAGAGGCGAGAAACGAATATTGCACCACGGCGACGGGCGAGGCGTATCGAAAAAATTTAAATCGAGCCGAACCGTGCGACGAACGGGGAAATATCGGTGACGCGGGAACTCGGTACGAGTTCGAAACTGCGAAACGCGCGAGAAAAAGGTCTGGAAACGAGCAGAGAGACACATAGAGAGCCGCGAATGAAATACAATCGGTCCCCCTTTGGGATTAAGGTAACTGTACCTCGGTACCGGCGCGGTACCGCTTCGAAAATTCCTGTCGGCCAGAGAGTCGACTCGGCTTGGTTCTCGGCTGGCGAGTCGATCGAGAGGATCGCGGCTGTGAAGAGGATAAACGAACAGTCGGCGGTTTCCTCGCGGAGAATAGTCTCGATCGGAAGGCGGGCGGGCGGGATCGGTCGGAATTCTCTTCTCGTCCCGTTCTCTCTGAAGCGAGCCGGCGAATGTCTCTGTCTCGATCGCTCGCACGGCAAGAGCCATACTTCTCTCGGGCTCGGTCAATGAGAGAGTAGCCTACATTCGTTCGTGTGATCTTTTGCTCGCGCGAACGCAGGCTCGCACGCACTCACAAACCGACCAACCAGTCAGCCCGCTAGCCAGCCAACCAGCCAGCCAGCCAGCCAGGCAGTCAGCCAGGTAAGCAAGCAGGGAAGCGAGCAGACAAGAGAGGCGCACGCACACACCTGGCCGTTTGAGGAACCGAGCGGTGTTGGTCGACCGTCGGTGGTGCACGCTCGGTCCGCGAGCATGGACGCGGGATCGCGCACCCGTAGGCGCGTACAAAAGGACACGAACTCACGAACGGGCACACGTACGGCGTTCTCTTGCCGTGAGAAGAGACAGCGGAGCGCACGCAAACACGTCGCGGCGAGCGAGCCGCGCGCGGCAGCACGCACCAGAGGGCCCGTGTGCCTTGCTCCGTCTTGCTTTCTCTTTCCGGCGTTCCTACTGGCTGGCTGGCTGGCTGGCTGGATAGCTGGCTGGATGGCTGGTTGCTTGGCTTGGCTGGTCGACCGGCCGGCTAGGTCTTCGTCGCTCAACCGGCAGGGGGCAAGTTTCAGTCCGTCCTTGTCAGCTCGATAGGATGCTGCCAGGCTTCGTACGACCGGGGCCTGGACCTGGAGTAGTAGGCTGTACAGGTATGCACGCGGTGGGCTGGCCGGGCATTCCTGCGGCGTTGCCGCGTCTCTTACTCACCGTGGCCCCGTGGACTAAGAATAAGAGAGAGAGAAACGAAGGAGATATAGCTAGCAGGGACGAAGCGAGAGAACCACCGACACCCGGGGCCGAGGGGAATGCCAGAGAAAGAGGGAACCCGACGGGAGGAACGAGTGTGGAACCGAGCAGCCGAGAGGCTCGAACCCACCGCAGCCACCGAACGAGTCTTTCTGCCTTTTCGTGGAGGCAATCGAGTTTGCTCGGGAGAGGAAAGCCTGCCTGCCTCCCTGGCATCGCTCTCTCGACCTGCTCCCGAGACTTCTCCCGTGCTGCTTCTCTCTGCTCCTGCTACGGCTCCCGCTCTTACCGGAACGTTTCTCTCTCTCTCTCTCTCTCTCTCTCTCTCTCTCTCTCTCTCTCTCATTCTCTCTTTCGGTCTCTCGTTCTTCATAGACCCCTGACCACAACGCGTTTCCTTCAATTTCCTCTTCTCTTGTCCTCGCCACGGTTCTCTTCTTCTTCCGATCGCCTTTGGGAAACGTCTCCTCTCGCAGATATAGGAGGAATTACCGGGTGGGTTCCGCGATCGCGAGAAATTGATGGGCGCAAACGTGATTCGCCGGACTTCTGTTCCCATTTTGCTGTACACACAGGGCGGAGCACTTGGTCGCGCGGAATCGCATTAGACGATCCGCCAGTTTCGCCGGGGGTTTCGTTACGGTCCACGGTTAAAGGGAATTCGTGGAAAGGAGGGATTCGAGAGGGTGGAGGCGGCGCAGGGTAATCGAGCCCTAAGCGAGTCCACGTACCGAACGAACCGTAGCGGTTCGAATAGTGGCCTGCTCGCCGCTCCAGAAAGTAATCGAGTTTCGAGCGGCGTGTTATTGCGTTCGAACCCTCCGAGGAGAGACAGAGAGAGCGAGAGAGAGAAAGAGAGAGAGAGAGAGAGAGAGAGAGAGAAATCCTGTTCGATGTAAAGGAGCCAAAGACACATATCCAGCAGGCGCGGCACTGCTCGGCGAGCGTCCTCCTGTCCGCTGGTAGAAATTGATTTTGCGCATCGAACCGATTCCGGGGTCCAAAGGGAACTCTCTCTTTCCTATCCCCCTTGCCCTCTCGTCCACGTTCCCATTGGTCGGCTTTAAATTTTCAAACGTCCGAGTCGGAAGCGAGGATCGGGTCCGGGTTAGAAAACTGTTGGCTCGACAAATTCGCCTCGGCCGCGGAGAGTTTATCGTCGAGGAGGATCGGTGTTTACGAGTCCACCGGCAGATACGGTAATACGAGTAGTCTCTCTCTCCCTCGCTGGTCGGGATCCGGTCGAAGAATGAAATTCAGAGATATAACGGGAGAAGTCGAGGAGAGCGAGGCATGAGCCGAGATATCCAATAGGCGAGGGTAACGAGGAGCTCGGGTTTCGTGCAGGTCGAAGGAAACCGAGTTAGCCGTCTCTATTGCGCAGACACGGTCCACCGGGAACGCGTATCCTTGGGAAGTTCCATTAAACGCGTTACGTACAGAGGAAACTCCCGGGGGTGTGCATCGTGCAGGAACTTGCCGGCAGATTATTCACCAGCCAAGCAGTCCGAGAGGGGATAGAGACTAAGATAGAGTAAGAGAGAAAGACGACTATAATCCGTCGAAAAAAAAAGAACAGGTAAAACTATCTCGAATTAAGTGCGAAGACGTTTCGGAGCTGGGGCGGTTTTCGTGAGAGTCTGATTGCCGTTAAAATTTGATGAAATCGCTCCGCTTGGTTTTTCAAAATGGTAACGGTCTCCGTGATGAGAATCTACGGGTAGAACGCGAGTGCGCCCTCGCTTCAGCCGCCGGTCTATATATCGCGTCGCACAACCACCAGAAGGAACACACCGTTCATCTAGAAATCGACTCACGTAGAGTAAACAGGCCCTGCTGAGTTTGCCGGTCAATTTCGGGGAGGCGTCTTTCTCCCTCTATCTCGGTCCGTGTACCCCCACCTAACTCCGTCGACCCTAGCCACCTTCCTTTTCCGTCCGGAGAACGCGCGTCGAAATGATCCCCTTTTAATGCCACGGCACTAACTACCGGCACACCTCGAACGATCCCGCAATTCGGAAGATTGGCCCACATTACGAAATTATCGTTATTCCATCGGCCCGGAGAGGGATGAAGGGGTTGGCGGAGACGGACGGACCCCTCTATCCCGGACCCCGGGGCGCCAGGGATCTTCTTTTCGGCATAAATATGGAAAACGTTCCGGGTAGCTCGTCCGAGAAGACGATCACCGTAGGAACTCGGGGTTTAAAGCCAACCACGCGAGAGGGAGAGGGAAGATAGAGAAAGAGAGCCCCCATTCTTCCCGTCGCTCGAATAAATCTCCGGCTCTCCTCTTGCGGTTATAGACCATGACACATCCGTCGTCCACGCGGTCCGATCGTTAAAAAGCGATCACGGAGACAACCTGTCCCGTGGAAGGAGCCCCGACTGCTGAATCGACGATGCTAAAAAATCCGTGTACCCGCCGTAAGTACGAGCCCTTTGGTCCCCTATCGGCGCGCGTTCGCGAACGATATCTCAGTATGTATTCTTTTCTTCGTCTGTCTCGTTCGCCGTGATGCGATCGTAGAAGACCGAGAGAGACTTTCGAGTCAGCTCCGTCGGAGCCAGCCGACCGCCAAGAGAAATTCTCTCCAGCCGAGTTTTCTCGGGACGAGTAAATATTCGACAGAGTACAGATCGAGTTCTCGGCAAATATCGCCGCACTAGGCTACGAGAATACCGATTAAGTCGCGTACGTTCGAGGGTTCTATATAGTCTTGGCTAACATCGACCGAGTTTCCCTCGGCGGAGCTTGATTCCCTGCATCTTCGATGGAGCAGGGAGCACGCCGACCCTGCATATCGATGCATATCGATTCCTCCGTGCGAGCGAGCGCGTGCTAGTCCGCAAACACACGGAAACCCCGGGCTAATCTCGACGATACACAGCAATATCTCGGGATCATTGCGTTAGCAGCCGGAGGATAATCGCGTTTCTAAAACGCGCGCCGATTCGGTGCACGAGACCGAGGCCAATTCCGATCAAACAAGCAACAACAGTCTCCGAGAGCAATATTTAACGATCGTCGCGCAGGTTCGTATAACTTCGAGATTCGAGCCGCCGAACCTACAACACGACGCGCCCCGCGCCACCGTTTCCATAAAATAGCCGTGTCGTGAAACAAGTTGAAATTAGGTCTGCTCGTGCGCCCCTACCCGATTGAGATACGCTGCGCCGGGCACGATAACGTTGTATCTGATCGCATCTGTGTAATAAACAGCGCACAGTCGACACTCTCTCGGAAGAACGTATCAGGCGTCAACAAAATACGAGAAACATTAGTTTGAATTTAGCGTTTCTTATTATAGAATCGAGTCCTTCGACCTTTAAGACTATCCAGCGTGCAATTGATAATGTGTAATTAACTATGAATTCCGCCCAGCCTTTTACGACTCTGGCCCACTGCGTATCGAACGGTAAACCCGTTCGCGCAACGCTAATTAAGTTATTTACGGCGGATCCAGCGGTATCGAGTAAATCTATCGGGGCTCGTCTCGGATCAGCTGGAAAAAAAAATAGGGGACGTATCTCGGAAGCGTAGGAACTAGTTCTCTCGGCGAGGCTAGCAATTACGTCGCCCGCGGAACAACTGGAAACGCTGCCGCGCGGAGAGAGGCCCCCGTCTATCCTGAGAGACTTTCCAAGCGGAATAGTCCCGGGGTACGTCTGGTTGCACGCGTACGACTTAATCGATGCATCTGGCTAAGTATACAGAAGGAAGTTGCAATCGCATCGGTGTATCGTGTCCCGAGGTGTCGTCCGGGACTATCATCTCGGTTGATGATCCCTGGATAGAGAGCGTGGCGCAACCTGTACAGCTCGATCCAACGCGAACACCGTCGGCTATCCTCCCGATCTACCGGAAGTGTCTCGACAACGTCTATAATTGGCGCGGCGAGAGCACAGCGGTCTTGCTGGGACCGCGTCGAACCTGGCCCTCTTTGATTTCAACGAAATATGCCCGGATGATGGATCCGTATCTACAGTAATTATAGACGCGGACTCGTCGAGCGAAATTTTATTAAAATCAATGGGGTCATGTCCGAGCCTTGGTAAGTACAGTTTGCTCTGTGGAGCGCTGTCGTGGCTCCGTAGAAGCGTCGAGGGCAACTAAGCCACACCCACTCTCCGCAGGAAGAACAGGTAGACACGCTTTCGCTAATGTCATGGGACTAAGCACGCGTTTACGACGGAGTTCTAGAATAAGATGGTACGCGAGCCAAGTTACGGCGAGGCGATTTTGAATGAAGCTGTAGGGTGAAAGATGGAGGGGTTACCTTGTTCGGCGTGGGTCCCTCGCGGGCAGATCAGCAACAGCAACAACGGCAGAAGGTGGGCAGCGGAAGCAGCAGCCGCGGCGCAGGTGGCTAGAAGGCCTGCTACGCCCGCCATATTGAAGGGGGCCATTCTTATCGCAGCCCCACCGTGGGGCCGCCGGTCCTCTCACGATCTGTGCGAGGCTGCAGCACCGGCAGCGTCGTCACTCTCTCCTCCTCATGCCTCCTCCACGGTTCGTCTGCTCTTTCCGCACGTCACGCGACGACGACGACGCGCAACCACCCTCGTCGCTTCCCGACTCCTC
This sequence comes from Lasioglossum morio, assembly GCA_916610235.2. Taxonomy (NCBI): domain Eukaryota; kingdom Metazoa; phylum Arthropoda; class Insecta; order Hymenoptera; family Halictidae; genus Lasioglossum; species Lasioglossum morio. Next base: position 7,644,493 of record OU744333.1, read on the forward strand.
CAGCTTCAACGCTACCACCGCCTCCTCCTCCTCCTGCCACGTCCTCTTCCTCCTGCTCCTGCTCCAGGTCGCGAGACCCTTCTGGAAGCGCCGCAGACCCAACGGCGCTTTTCTTGCCCCCTAGAATAGTTGCCTGGCTCTCTCTGCTTTTCTCTCACTCTTTTTCTCTGCTCGACTGCAAACCTGGCCAACCCAGTCTCTCTTGCTTATCGTTCTGCGAGTCCTCGGGTCTAGGCAGGGTGGAGGAGACGGATCGCAGAGGACGGAGAACAGACTCTGTTTTTTTTATCCTCCGGTCGTAGAAAACGATCTCGTTTACCGGTCGACCTTATGCCATTTAACATCGATTAGGCCGTCGTTTCACCCACGGAAAAAAGAGGTTCGTTGTCTGTCAAGGACGAGTGATTAGGCTCCGGTTCTCTTCGTTTCGCATCGACTCTCGGGGGAGGGAGGCCGACGCGTCGCTGTAACCGGAAACAGTCGGGCGACGACGATGCACGCACACACAAGCCTGTCGGGAAACAAGTTCGATTTTTCCCCGGACGTTTCACCTACAAAGGGTTGCTGCTTCTCCCTTAATGACGAGCCGAGATTCGTCGCATTTCCTCCCTCTCACTCTCTCTCTCTCTTTTCACTTTTTCAACAGGGGGGTGCTGCTACTGCCGTTGCCACCCGCGCCTCCGTCGAAGCCTGAATTTCTCGCAGACGCGCGACTCCACCGGCTGCCTCGTCTGAAAGAAACAAAGATGAACCGCATTAATTAAAATCCGCGAAATATCCTTCCCCATTCGATGGTTCCCACACCGTTTCGCCACCCCACCCAGCAGACCGCGCGCGGCTTGCCAGCCGAATAGACCGGCGACTCGCTATTTCCATCCCCTTTCGCGCGCGCGGATTACCGAACCGCCTCTAATGACATCCCTAAATGGAAACAACGGCGAGGTCGTTTTTTGGCTCGTGTTTCGCGACTCGATCGGTAGACACGCTCGAACCAACCGAAAACCACCAGTGATTTCGTTTGTGTGTGTATACGCGTGTTCACCGATCCAAACTCTCTGCGCGAGAACCAGCCCGCGTACACGCGACCCTTTGTCTTGAACTTTGGACGCATTAAATGGTCCGAGCGTGCTTTCTCTTTCTTTCTCTCTCTCTCTCTATCGCGGTTCGTCGAAACTTCCGGGATTTATGAAGCGTGCCCAGCGAACGGCCACCGCGATTCCCCACTTTTTCCCGGACACAATACGAGTCGGGAATTGAGGGAGGGAGAAAAGTTGCGAGCGGGCAAGAACGTTACCGTGGAGAACCTACTTCGAGCGGCTATTTATTTATATCCGTGGTAAAGGAGTTTGTTCTTTGCTCACCCCGTTCTTCACCGGGGTTGGTCTCTCTCTCCCTCGGCGAATTTCTGTACGCGGAAGATAAGGGCGCGCAGCTGTTTACGAACGAAAGCCGGCAAATATAAATATAACCGACGGCGAACAAGGTTTCATAATTCCGGGGCTCTGAATGCCGCGCGGGATCCATCGTCGAGGAACTTTCGCTCGCGAAGGTTAAGAAGGACACGGGGCTGCTCTCGCGGGTGTACGGCGCGCGCGGCCAGCAACGGTTCCGATCAAGTTAAACCGGCAGCCGAACGGGAAACTTTGAAGACGCCTTTGCGCGGCTTTTGCCGAGTGGTTTACTTTCATCGGGCCGCTACCAACCGAGTCTCTCTCCCTCTTTCTTTCTCCAAGTCACCCTCGCCGAGGTCCGCGGCGAATAAACTCGAATAAACTCGTGCCCCCTCGTGCCGGGACCTCGTACACCGAGATTCATCGAGTGGAAACGAGCTTCTTTTGTGGCGAGAACGCGAACGATCGTTCTCGTCCACCCTACCTCCTCCCCGGAACGGTCCACAATCGAACGTTTCCGTCGCGTCGAACCGAGTACCGCGCGCGGTTCATGAAAATCAACCGGCGAATATTGGCTCGGATCTCGGTCGACTGACTGCTGCCCGGCTGTTAACCGCTGCCGCGATCCACGATCGTTTGGCACCTGTACTGTTAAACCCGATGACTCGGCAGGCATCATTGTTTCTCCGGATATTCCTCGGAGCGTGCCAAATGACGCGCTGCGAGGCAGATGGACGGCCTGACCCTCTCCGCTCCGCACTCTGCGTGCTGGCCGATCATAAACGAACGAAGAGAGCCTCTCTGCGTCTTCGCTTCACCGGTTCTTTCGGTCTTTCATCGCTGCCGATCGCTTCCGCGCGTCACTCGATGCGTATCGATCATTCCGGCAGCTCGCCCTTTCACGATCCTTGCGGATGGTTAACCCTCGCCCACAGGCCCGGGCATGACCCCAAACGAAACGGTTGCGCAAGTTTTCTGGCCGTTTTTGTCGCTCGAAATTTATTTGTACTACTTGTATTGTAGTTGTAATTTCAAAAACAAAAAAACAATTAGAAGGTTCCGTGATCGTTTGACCTATTAATTTTTGTGATATACGCATAAAGCCCGCAGTCAAATAATCGATGATGTCACGAGGGTCGATTTAATGTTGCAACTAGAGTAAACAGGATCAAAGCATGTTCCTAAAAGTACGAGTAATGAAACGTTTTCAACGCACGCGGTTAATAATCCCACCGGCGGAAAGTTTAATAAACTGCACGAGCCGCACGAGAACAGTACAATGGCTTCCGCAGGGTCGACAGGATTACGTCGTTCGCCTTTCTCACGGTACGACGTCGATTATTTCGGTGTAAGGCAGAAATCGAGAGTGTGGTAGGAAAATTTTCAGCAGCAGGTGTGGGAGGAGGAGCGAAGGAAAGAGTGCGCGGAAACAAAAGCGCGGCGCGGATACGTGGCCGAGACTAATTCCAAGTTCAAGGTCGACTCGTATCACACACGAGGCATGCATCTAAGCTCGACGAGATAGTCGCTCGACCAGTCATCTAGCCCGAGTCTCTAAAAGGGGGAAATGCCGAAAGCGAGAAGAAAGGGAGGAGGAAGAGAGAGCAAGAGAGAGAGAGAGAGAGTGAGAGAGACCGAACGCAACTTTGGGGATCGTTGGCGCGGTGGAAGGGATGCTAGGTGGTGGGATGGGATGAGGAGCAAGGGGTTTTAGGATCAATACCATGCGTTTATCCGTCTCTCTTCCTCTCTCTCGCTCTGTTCCCTCTCGGGCATACATAGAACCGCGAGACAGAGAGCGCGAGGAAGAGAGACCGGGAACAAGGGACGAAGAGAGGGTAGAAGAGCGAGAGAGAGAGAGGGAGAGAGCATCCATCGTCTTCTTTCGACCAAGCTTTTGGTCGATCTCTTTTGCTCCGGTAGGCCGCAGGGTCTGGCCGACGTCTCGCCATTCTTCGACGAAAAGAGACGAACAAGGGAGAAGAGAAGGGAAGACGAGGCGCAGAGAGAGGATGGGAATAGAAGAACAGATGGGTAGGGAAGGGAAGAGATAGAGGGCTTCGTGTACGAGAGGTGAAGGGTTCGAAGACGAGGAGGGGAGGGCTGGGCAGAGGGCTGAAGGAAGCACGAAATTCTAGAGTACCAAAATATAGTAGAGTGGAAAGGTGGATCGAGGGAGAAAGGGGTGGAAGGCGCGCTTTAGGAGTTCTTCTAAAGCGGGCAAAGACCTTCCTCTCCTTCCCTCGCGTTCTCCTGCTCTAGCCAGACCAGCCAAGATGCATCCGCGAAATTGCAGACTTCAGTGAAATGCTGCTGGTCGGCGTGCAGCGCCTCCTAGGTCTATGGTGCTTGCCTTCTTCCGTTGCCATTGCTCACGAGTGGTCTCGTAAAAAATTTAAGATGTCCTCCTCCCCCTCCACCACCGCCCACCCCTTCCGTCCGCCACCGAGCTTCTTCGTCTCCTTCCAGCCATCCCCAAAACCGTTCTCTCCCACTCTCTCTCACTCTCTCTCTCCCTAGTTCTCCGCCCTTCTTTTCTCGCTCTCGTCCTTCTCTCTCTTCTCCACCGCTTCCTCATCCTCCAGTGACTCGACCGGTCTAGAAATCCGTAGTGCCTCTTTTCACCAGGCCTCTCTCTTTCAACTTTTTGACAAGACCCGGTAGCAATTGCCGAAAACAGCTTCGTGTCTCGAGAGAAGGAGAGAGAGGGAGAGAGGAAAAGACGATGAGAAGAGAGCTCGAGGAGCCTGACAGGGGGTGGGACCCACCCACTGGGTATCTAGCCTCCTTTGATGAGCCACGATTTCCCATTTTTTCCCTCATTTTTCACCGCCTCCCCCTCCCCCCTTTCGCCCGCCACCCGGTTACTTTTGCTTCCTTCGGAGCAGATGTAAACACGATGAGGATCGTCTGGAAGCGGGTCGCCCACTCAGAAGGTGGTTGGCCACCTTCTTCAGCGAGCAAAGGCCTCGTTCTTTTTCCATTCTCTTCCGGCGTAGACTTTCTTTTCCAAGTACCTGCTTACGATGGATCCCGCCAAATTGCAGATTTCGGCAACGGGTAGGAGCCGGGCCGAAGCGGCCGTGAGGAGAGGACCGGCACGAGAGGCTCGTGAAAATTTTAAGCCGTCTCTAATAGTACTCGAACAGGTGCAACCGAGGCTACACAACGTTCGCCACCGCGGCTGCCTCTAACGAGCACTACTTCTTCTTCCCGTCCACAAGGCGAGAGCATTATAAAACGTCCTTTGAACCTTGCCAGACCCGAGCCGAGATATAACTCCGATATTTAAAATTTTAATACAACCCGAAAACCTCGTCGTTCGTTCCTCGTTCCGTGCCACGAGAACATTCCCGGCCGGCAACCGTTCGCTCGACGAGAAAGCGCCATCCTACTACCATCGTGGCGCTCCGTCGTAAAATACAACGCGAATATTTTAACATTTCGATCCCGATCGTAAATCAGGCGGCGGCGGGTTTGTTTTCGTTTTCCTTCGAGAAAATTAAATTCTCCCCTCCACCGGCTCCGGACTCTGCTCGTTTCTCACCATCCGCGACGATCCTCCTCGGAGAACGCCGACACGTGGAAAACTCACCCCTTTTCACTCCCCCCACCCCCTTTTTACCCTTGGTACGCCGCGACATTACGGATTCTCTCGATGCGTCCCGAGCTTTTTCCTTCGCGTGAAGCTTCTTCTTCTTATTCTTTCGTTTCTCGCCTCGCGCCATTGCCTTCCGTGACCGCCTCGGGACAAATTCTATTTCCGGTTGAATTTAAGACCCTCCGGAATATACGGATTTATTTCACGGCTGCGCTCCGCTCGCTCGCTAGAAAACGAGAGGGACGAACCGACAGAGAAAAAACCAGCCGAAGCAGGAGAACAGGGGTGTGGGTGGGTGGAAGCGTGGCAGAGGGTGGAGGTTTTTACTCCGGATCCGAGGAGGCTCGTAAACGTAACAAAGGGAAGACGTACACTCCGGAGACGAGGAAGAAAAAATATATAGAGCGAGACTGGGGGGGTAGAGGACCGGGTAGAAGAGCTGCTGCCGAGGGGACGGGGCCGGAAAGTTCCCCGAAATTATTATACCTCGGACGATCGCCACTCTCGACGAGGACGCTCACTTTTATTTTCCCGAAACTCTCCGGGCGCCGCGTCGCTTCTCTTCTCTTCTCGCGTCCCAGCCCCGTACTTTTCTCCGCTCGAATCCCTTTCTTTGTCTATCGGGGCTCGATGTCGCGAGACACGGACCGCAAAAGACGTCTGCGGGACAAATTCCCTTTCCGATGAACCCGAGGCGATCGTCAACAGAAGCGGAATAACCACCGAGAATCGAACAAACTGCGGCACTCTCAACTATTTCTACCTAAACGCTGGCAAAAAGTCGGTTCGATTAATGCTGTCCGAACTGTAACATTTATAGATAACAATATTCCAATGATTTCCTTCCGTTTCAAAACTCCTAAAATATAAACAAGGTTTTGTATAATTCTTTCTCGTAAGTGACATCCGCGGGACAAGTTACGTTTCCAATGAAATTCGAGCGCAATAACCATGGAAAAACTCGGGAAACCGTACTCGGATTTACGAGGCGAATTAACCTCTGTTTTGAGATAAAAAAACGATTCACGCGAGATCGTAAGACTGCGGAAAATAAACACGGTTTCAAACTATTTTTAGCGCCACGTAATAAAGTCGAGACCACTGTCGCGATAATTCCGGATGTCAAATGCGCGTCGTCTGGTTAAAAAACGTGCCTAGCATTTTCCCAGAATTCTGTCGACCGACCCCGTCGCGTCGAGCTCCGACTGGCTTGGCGGATTTAAAAAACAGCCCTTTGAATTTCGAACGTTCTCCCGCCCTTTCGTTTCTGAGCTCGCCAAGGAGAGGAGCGGAGTTGTAGAGGACGCGGGAATAATAGAATTTTTTCGACGTCTCGACGCGAGTGTACCGCGCGATACACGGGCCGCCGGGTTTTTCGCGACGCTTCTAATTAAAAACAATAACGTCAGGACCGTGCGACGCCGCGCATCGGTATTTTCGTTTCCCCCGCGAAAACACGTCCGCACCCCCGACCCTGGCAATCGAACGTTACGAAAACACGCGTGTACATACGTGTGTGTGTGCGCGCGCCTGTACACAGAAGGGATGGGACGATACGCTAGGCGACTGGCTCTCGATGGCTCTCGAAAACACGGCCTTTCAACCTCGTTCGACTGTCGTTTCGATTAACGAAGCCCGTAAATCACTCGCGCGTCGCCTACAATATTTGTAACGTTTATCCTGTTTACGCGGTGCACGCGTGTCCAACTCTCCGGGATCCGGCTAGCCGGTTGATCCCGGAACAAACATTTGCACGACCGGTGTCCTAAAATACGCGTACACACGACCAACGTGCTCGAGGGAGAAAGAGAGAGAGAACATGTGATATCTCTCGAACAAAAATAAATCAAAACTCTCTCGAATGATATTTTTTTTTCGATTCAATTCCACGGGTTTCGTGTGTCTCGCAGGATAAGCGGAGTCGCATTTTATAACGTCCGGTGTACTGCCGCGAGTTACGATGTTGTTTCAAGGCGCCGAGGCACAATTCCTAATGGCTCGCTTCCTCCCAATCGACGGATCGAGACCCGCGAAAATCGACCGGCCACTAACTCGCACAGGATGGACCAATAACATATCCGGTACATTGCACCAGCGCAGGTGACAATCGAATTATCCAACAAACAATCGTTATCGAACCACCCTGTATGTTCTACAAGCTTTCCCAAATTACACCATTTCGCTTCATCCTCACACGCTCCTCAAAAATAGTTGTATAAAAGAGACTACCTTAAAGAAATACATCTCTCGACGTAGATATAAAAGAATGAATAATTTCACAGTCTGTGAAAATATTGAATGGGTGAATTTTCACCCTGTGGAACGTACGAGGATTAGAGTTTTCCTTTGGCACGCAGCGTAGGGTGTTCGACGAGCAAAGAATCCGAGTGCGAGTCGAACAATGGTCGATTTTTGGTGGGCACGCGGAAAGGAACGGCGCATAACAATGACATAACGTGTCCCCGACACTTTCTATCTGTACAAGAAGGAGTGAAAATTCTTCCCATGAAACGCAGCCGTGACGTTTTATTCGCGCAATAATTCCGCGTTATCCGAGGTCGCGGCGCGCACCTTTCCTCTCTTCGGCAGCAGTGGTAGTTCTCTGAAGTAGAGGTTCGCTATCGATGCAGAGAACCGCGACGATTTCGCAACCGACCGCGCGCAGAACACGCGCCCGTTTCCAAGCGAGTGAAAGTAAGTCGCGGCGGGCTGTGCTCCCGCGAGCCTCGGAGAGACCCGAAGGATCGATCCCCGCCTTCGAGCTTAATTAAGAACGTACGAGTCATTAGAGCCGGCCGAGCGTTATATCGAGACCGTGCGCGATAATTATAAGTTCGAACTCTGTACGCAAATCGCGGTAAACGTAAACGAATAATTAACCAACGCGATATCTCTTTTGTCTCGCTTTCACTGGACTCGGCCATTGCGAACGAACGAACTGCATCGGGCGTCCCTTCACACGGGAAATTAGCGCTCGATTTCCGGTTCCCTTACCTACAGCCAGTTTTCGATTTTCTGACCGTCGATTACGAGAGAGCATCGCGCTAATGATCGGTGTGCGGGAACAGAATGAAGCTGTAACACACCGTTCCTCGTCCACGCAAGGGAAACGAACGTTTAGCAGCCCGCACCGAGAAGCAAAACAACCAAACCAGATATCCACGTTCCTCTATAATCACCGACTCGCTTCCGCAATAACGGCCTCAGTCTCTAAACGTACTTTTCTCGCGCCTCGCAGAAGGTCCTCCTTCCCCTTCGATACAGCTCCTCGAAATCTCTACACCCCGACCATAAGCCGCGGGACAGCGGTTCGTAAGAAATAGCTAAAGTTCCCCACACGCTTCCGGGTATAAGCTGTGCCCGCGAGGAACGCTTCTGGTTTCTAAACTTGTAAGAATTATCGAGCATTGTTTGCGATACTTTAGAAAAATCGCAAGGGGTAGATTCGCTTGGTTCGCGATGGTAACGAGCCGTCTCTAACATAGTGACTCGTGGAAATTCACATTTACAGAGTAACCTGTAAAACGGATTTAGTTTACGCGGAGGTACTGGGCATGGCTTTTAGAGCATTTCCGAAAAAATCGTAGTAAGTGTCTTGATATTTATGGGCAGTGTTGCAGCCGGGGGGAAAAGGTAAAAAACGAGCTCGAGACAGAAAGAAAGCGAAATTCCAGGCTTGCTATCGGGTATTGTCCGGTACGCGAGTCGCGGGTCCGATGATAAAGCTAATGGCATCCTTCTCCACCCCCGTCAAGTCCATCAGTGATCAGTCACGCGATCCCGAGGAGCCTCGTGGCTCCTGACTGTCCCGTTCGGTTCGGTCCTGTTCGTTTTCTGTGCTCGGTAGCGAGAGCAGAGAGGAGAGAGAGAAAGAGGAGCGGTCGGTGCGCGCGTTCGCTCTTGTGCTCGGTGCAACGGAACAAGCCGTTATCGGGTTTTCGCCACTGCGCCAGGTGACCGAACGACGTGGAAAAAGAAGAGAGCAGCAATCCCGAAGAGGGAAGAAGCGAAAGGAGCAGGCAGGAGAAGGAGGGGAAGAGCGAAAGAAAGAGCAGAAGAAGGGAGAAGAGAGCGAGCAGAAGGAAGAGCGTACCGCTGCAGGTGATAGGCTAATGGTAATCCGCGTTCCTCTCCTTATCCGGCAGCGGTGACAAACGTCTTGTACGGCCGATCGCATGCGTCAAAATAGTTCGACCATTAGTGGTCTCCGGCGTGGTTTCTCCGGGTATCGGAGATCGTCGCGCATGCCGGAAAACGAGGGAAACAGGGGAAAATAGGGAAGAGGGAGCGTGGGACTGGCTTGTTGTAGCGGGGCCGCCTCGTAATTTATACGGCTCTAATCTGGACGATAAGCTGCTCTTCGTTCGCGCCTCGGGGCTCCGTTAAATGCCAGGAACGCGTTTTTCCGTTCGAGTCGGGTCGAACACGTCGAGAGGGGGAGCGGGAAGAAGAAAGTACGAGTGCGTGGGTGATATACTCGTGTCTTTTGCGGCAATAACGCTCCGGCCTCGAGAGTCTCGCGTGCCTCGTAACTTTCGGCGCGGCGGCGGCGCGAGGCCTAGTAGCCCTATATTTCACGGAGGGTTGCTGCCCAAACTTCCTCGGCCCTATCCCCTCTGGTCCTAGAACCGCGCCCCAACCCCCGCGCTATTCCTTCGAGAAATTCTCGTTTCTTTCGGGCGTGGGCACACGCTTCGGCTCGAGAGAGGGCCATATGGCTCTCGTTTCCTCTCGGCCGAGTTATCTTCTTCCTCGGTCTTTTTCTCGCCCGCGGCATCCACCTCGCGGATCTTCTTTTGCTCTATATTTGGAACCGAGGCGGATAACTTCCTCGAATACCGCGCGCTGGCCCGCCGACGGACCACCCTGAGCAGTTCGCAGCACGTCGTTACCGCTGTTTATTGCCGGTCGGATGTTTTTTTAACGACTAACATTAATAATGCGCGGTCCGGCGCCCGGCTAACCCCTCGCCCACCACCTCCAAACCGAGTTCTCCCCCCGTTCCACCGTTCGCCGGGAGATCGAATTTTAATCCTCTTAGAATCTTAAACGGCCCGCGCCCTCGTCCGCGCGCGCGATTCGAATTTATAACAGTGTAATAACTTACGAAGCTTACCGCGTATCTTTCCTCGGCTCGTTTCCTACCCCGTCATCGAGATGCAAATCGAGCCGATCAATTTTTCTTACTCGAACCCCGAGACGATCGAGACCGCCTACCCACTACGCTATTTCCGTCGTCAATCGCACCCATTAACCCTTCTATTGTGCACCGCTAATTGCTGCATTTACGTCGCCTCCGCGAAACTGCGGACCGAGTAATTGCAAAGTTTGTCAATCTCCGCGTTGCAATTCGTGGACATAAAGCTCGGATAAGATCTAGTTAACCCTTGTTCTCTACCGACGTTCAATCGCATTGTACTGGACCCGGCTGCTGGGAGTTTCGCCATATTTTACCAACAGAACGAAATAGAGATCTTATAAATATAAACTTTGTCACCTAAGATTGAGAAGTAGCCACTAAGAGACGTATTGTACCATGTTTCAATCATACATAGTCTGCAAGCAGAATGGCCAAGTAAAAGTTCGGGATAAATCTGTAACGTGTATCTCGAAGATGCATCTACGTGACGAATGCTTCTCACAGCGTTCGCATGCAAATAAGTACGGAAAAATGGACCAAGAGAATCGATCATCCGATTTTTCCCTGTATATCTGGAGACGTACGATTCAAGCTTGGTTCAATCAAGGTTCTATTCGGTTCAGGAGTCTTCCTGACCCCCTTATCTATCCTTTGTCGAGGCTAGTAATTTCGCGGAAGCTCGCCGGATCATCTCCAGCCATAGTTCCAAGCGCGGTCGACACGTTGCGAAAATTGAATTCCGTCCGCGAGATTCCGAGACTTTGTAATCCGACGTCCTCGTCGATAAAGCCGGTCCGTCCCAGGCTTTTTAATTACCGAGAATATTAATGTTTAAAGTTAAATTGCGTCTAACGAAGGACGAGGAGGGTAGAAGAGTGTTCCAGGGGATCGTCTCCTTGTCTCTACCCCTTGAGTCGACGACAACGACGATGACGACGCGTACGCTTACTTTATCCAATAAATACAGGCAAACGAAAGTTCTCGACTGGAAAGTTTGAAGCTTTTGTCGGTCTCGTCTCTCTCTCTCCAGGCCGGAGTTCCTCGAAACGAAATTATTTCTCAAAGGACCCCGTTTACTGTTTTCCATCCCCCCTCTCTCGAGCATTATCAGGCTTGTCTGGCGTAACGGTCGGGGCACAATGCGTATCCTCTCCAAATTATTTCTTCTTCCCGTGGAAACGATCAAATTTGTCGCCCACATCCCCGTCCGCCCCCCCGTCTTCCTTTCTTTTGTCGCTGAAAACTGCTGGAACAGGAGCTCGCGGCAGGAAACGATTCGTCGTGGAATTCTAGTCGTCGCTTCCGGATTATCTTTCTCCCTCTCTTCGTCTCTCTTTTGCTCTCTTTCCAGCCACCCTGTTTCTTTTTTTTTCAGTTGCTGGCGGCGGAAGGCTCGTGCGTGGATATACGCTCGACTCCCACGGCCGTTTCGCCCCGCATTTTTGCGCAGATCAGACAACCGACCGACGTTCCGACGTTAGGGTAGCATCATCCCGTGACATATGGAGGGTCCCTGAACGTCGTGTTTTCCCTCGAATCCCTCGGGGATTCGGGATGTATCTCGCTGACCGACCAGATACACAACTTTGCTCCCGTTCCCTACGACAAGGGCTCGACCTTCCACTCCTCCAGACTGCCCGGATATATTCTTCCCCGATGTTTTTTCTTGCTCTACCTCTCTCTCTCTCTTTCGGCGAAGATCGACGACGGACCTATGCAACGCGGCCCAGACGAGAGAGAATTATGAAAAGACCGGAGGGATTTGTCCGAGGGAGAATCGGGGATCTTCCGGATAATCTCTGTTTCCTTAAACTCGAGCGACGAACGTCTGGACTCGGGGACAAGGCCGCGGAGAGAGACCCCGCTCGAAAATTCCACCGACACGGAGCGAAAACCGGAATATTTCCCCCGGTTGTGCCGGATGAATTTTCCACGCGATAAATCCCCGCCATTGACAAAGGGACCAGGACCAGTTCGAATCGTTGAATTTTAATACGGCCGCCGGCGGTGTACGGCCGATGCAAATTCCCGCTCGGTAGTCCGGTTGCCCGATAAAAATTCATTTCGAATACCACCGAAATCCCCGATCCGAGTTGCGGACCCGGTCGCGGTGGCTGCCATCGACTCGGTCGAATATGCATCGCGAAATTGCACCAAGCCCGCGAGAAACAAAAGACCAGGCATCGGTTAATGACGATGGCCCAGCAATTTTTCCCGGGGACAAACGACTGACAATTGGAAACTGACTGTCTTAATCGGTCTGAACACCGTAAACTGGACTGGCGTCTACTTTCCCTAACAATCTAGCGTCGCAGATAATTTCATTGTTAAATTGTATCATAGCAAAAATGGTTCTACGACTCTTCAGATTCGCAGCAGAGAGTTAAATTGACGTCCGCTCTATTTATAGAGGTCGAGAAGTCAAACGTTTAGAAATTCAATTATTGAAGTCTTCTTCAGATCTTCAATCGAGGAATGGATCATTTTAAAAAGTTTCGTTCGCAAGTATCTGCACTACACTTCATCGGAGAGCATCGACTTCGCGGGTCAAGGGTTTCCGGAGATTCATTCGAATGCAGTTTCAGATTTATCTGTACGGGGAGGCAACAGACGGCGCGTTTTGGTCGATGATTCGTAACGATTCCCTCCCTTTCTGTGGCCGGAGAGAGAAAAAAAAATATACGGGCTGGCCAATCTCCTCGATGAGCGCGACGAGATCGCGGGGATGACGTTTCCCGCAAACGACACCCAAGTGTCCACGGAACGGAACAGAACAGAATGGAACGGTGGAGGGAACGCGGAGATTGGTGAGTCGTAAAGGGGGTCCCACGGACGATCGGTGCGTCAGGCTGATCCCAGAGGAAGGAAAGGCAGCATGGGGTTTCCGCCCGCAGCCCCATACCCGGCCGGGCTCGGCCACCGATCCACAATGGGGGAATCGTTCCATTAACGAGCCACCGTTCATTAGCCGTGCACTCCCTCCGACGATGCTCGCGTCGAGGTCAAGTTGGCCTGGCGATTCTCTACGTGGCTCCGCACCTGACGTCCTCTCCGAGATTCTGCCTCGTGTTCCCTGAATTCTCGGGGGTGAACCTTCCAGACAGTTACCTACCCCCAATCTCGATGGTGTTTATTTTTTTATTTGTTTTACATTGCATCAAGTGCTACGGTCATTAGCAACGGGAACTACAGTTTTATTAAAGTGGGTTCCGAGCCACTTTGTGCACCACAGTTTCTGATATCACGTGGAATCTTTCCCAATGAGAAGACTGCATTCGAAATATTTCCAACCGATAATTATATAAGTCCTCGATAATATTTGTATGTTATATGAAAAATTCACTTGTAATTATTACGAGCACTCTTTTTGAGTCGGCACAATTCCTTCCAACTCCAACTCCGACGCGCGAACAGGTTCACCCGGTCGGATTGTAGGAAAAACCGCGGGGGCATCGACTGTCTTCTGAATTTCTGCGTTTCACCGGCGCATTCTTCGAACGACCGTGAAAGCTAACGACACGCGTTTCCGGCGTCGAAGGAACGAAACGAGAGGAGAGGGGAGCACCTACGCGAGAGAGCGAGTGGCGCAGAGCGTCGAACGGGGGTTCGTTCGCGTGCAACCAGTTTCTGCGAGCTCGGCTCGGTTCTTGGCTCTTGGCTTGGCAATTCCCTCGGAAAGGAGACGACCGAGAACTTGCCGCGAGCTTCGGTGACAACATTATTGCCGGCTGGCATTGGGAGAGTCCGTAAGCGAGCGAGCGAGCACAGAGAGTCCCATTTTGATGGACACCGTGGCTCGTCGCGACTAACGACGTTGCCAACTCTGGCCGGTCGACCTTCGCCAAGAAGGCGTTCGCTCGGAACTGATATTCTTCCTTTTTTACCGTCCATCTGGAATCGTCGTCGATCCGGATAGCCATCTCTCTGTCGTCGGGAACGATCGCTCGATCGAGGGACCGACTTCCGGTGTGTCTGCGCGATCGTACCCCGGCCGCAGAGCGGTGTGCTCGCCTCTCGAGGATCAATGAACCCGCTCTCGCGACCGCGATTCCAGCGCGCCGCGCGAACCGTGGAAAATTGAGAGAAGACCGAAGAGAAAGAGAGAGAGAGAGAGAGAGGGAGAATGCGAAATAGCAACCGACGGAAAAGGGAAAACGAACAAGAGTGAAAAAAACCACCGCGAGCTGGAACTCTTGGCAGACGAGTTTTCTCGCGACACCACGCAACTCTGGATGTTTCTGGGTCGAGTATTATGAGAATACAGGCAAGACTTCGTCAGGCCGAAGGACAAAAGCCGCTCGGGCTCTGTGGTGGCAGAGCGGTGCAGAGCGGTGGTGCGCGCGAACAGATGATTAATCCTCCGGGAATGAGAAAGAGGGACGAACGACGACGACGACGAGGAGGCTCTCTCCTCCGCTCACGAGAATACACGTCCGCGAAGCAGCGATCGTAGTGGGATCTCGCGTGCCGGTGGCTTTCGAAGGCCTTTCTGTTTTCAATTAAACCAGCCGAGGACCGGCCGCGACCAGTTATCCGGGACTATCCGGGGCTATCCAGCTTGGCCAGCCGGCGCGCGCTGCGGAAGACTTTCACCTCGGCTAGATAAGACTCCGTTAGAGGTAGGATCGCGGCGTCGATCACGACCAGATGGAGCCGAAAACTTTCACTCGTCATCGATTCGCTTCTATCACCCGAAGAAGACAACAACGAAGACGAACAGAACGATGAAGAAGAAGACGTCAAAAGACTTAGCTAGCGCCGACGAGAGCCGGCTCGTATCTGGACTCTCTCGGAGTAATGGGTTCTTTTATTGCGCCCGCGCCGAACACGGCTACTCGGACTCCGACGAAGGAACATTGCCGGCTAACAATCGTTATTCGAGTCGAGTCCACGCCGATTACCACGCAAACTGCATACCTTTTTGTATGCCGAGACACAGACCGGAGAGAAGCCAGCCCAGCGCGCTCAAACGCCTTGATATATACCCCGGACGTAGATATAATTTTGTCCGTTGTATTCGGGGGCACGTAATTTCATCGCGACCGTTTCCGCGTATATTCGTCCGGATCTAACTATAGCATCGCGGCACGTTATGTCATTTTCTCGAAAAACACGCCGACAGCGAGGACCTCGACGGGGGCACGGGGCATACGTGCTCGGAATTACGATCCTTCCATCATCGTCGAGACGCCGGACCGTATTCGTTGTCGTCGTCGCGACGTTCGCGGGAGCACGCGCACACGACCCCCTCCTCGTTCCCCTTAACTCTCCTTGTGTTCCTTCTCGTTCCCCATTCGGTGAACCGTATGGCTCGAGACTACGCCACCTGCCAGCCCCGCGGCTCCTAGTTTATATTTAGTTTCCCGAGTTTGGAAAACTCTTAATGGATTCTTAATGACCTGGAATGGAAGCCGACCCGCGCTCGCGCGATGGATGCACTCGAAGACGAGCAGCAGACGCGCCGGGAGTGGAGAGCAACAGCTGATACACCGGCACGCAGCCTGCAGACGACGCACACAGTTCGACCCGACAAACTGGCCAAGATATCGTTTTAGAATGTTCGTCTAACACGTAGCTTTCTCGTATGCTGAGACATTCAAATACCTGGAAAGTATGAAGCGCATTACGATTCGACATGATTGCATAAAATTATTTTTAAAAATTTTGACCAGCTTTCCGACCAAAATACTCCGCTGTGCAACATGTGCGTCTCTACCGCTGCCACAACCGAAGCTGTTTCGTCCTCTTCTGGTTCTGTGTGCGCGTTCGTCGCACGACTGATGACGATGGCGATTACCGGCTCGTCAGGGACGAAGGGCCACGGTTCTGAGCGCTTCACGCTCGATTTCGAACGACCGTGCGAGTCCCGGGACACGCAGAACGCGGCGCGGCAAATTCCGCCTTAATCTTCGGAGCGGAGCGCGTTTTTCCTCGCCGGTGAACGGTCCGTTTCGCGCGCGTAGAAACAAGAACGGCAATTGGCCCGGGTCCGCGGTATAAAAAAAAAAACGATTAACGAGAGAGGTGTTCCTCCCCCACTTTTTCCCGAAATGAACGAGCGAGAGCGCGACTCTGCTCCGAAGCCAGAAAAACTCGGTATTAATTCTAATGGGGCGATATTTTATCGGGATAAAGCTGTCATTCGACGCGGAGGACATTCGTTATAATCTCGGGAGGCCGGAAGAGAGATTACCGTCTACTTTGCGCGCGCGTACCCAGAGATCTCAACCCTTCAACCACCATATCCCGGGCGGTTCTTCGGCCCCCGAACGATCCCACTTAAGACGATAATGAAGATCGACGGAATTCCCACGTAATCCTTTTCTCGTCGCCCCGAATGAGAAATGCCCGTTCGCTCGATCTCTTTCTCTCTTTTGCCTCTCGTCTTGCATCGAACAAGAGCAGCTATCGTAATAAATTTTTCACGACGAATTTCGAGCGAACCGAGGCTATCGTGCCCCCTCGACTCGCTCTATTCGTCTCCGGTGCAATTTAAAAGGTCTACGCGAGCTTCGAAAGCATTTTTCCGGGGTAAAACGATTGGAGGGTGAACGAGAGAAAGAGAGAGAGAGAGGAAACGTGAAAACGAGGGGAACACGCGAGTATCTCGGCTCCAAGGGAGAGCAGAGAAGGTTTTCCCGAGTTTATCGAGGCGTCTGATTCCTTTTTTTTCCCTCGATTGGCATCGATTTGCCTCTCCCAACCGTATATAGGCGACCATCGGGTTGTACGGTGTTCGCGAACGATAAAAAAGGGAGCAGGAAAATTGGAGGAGAGAGAGACAACCGAGAGACAGAGGGGAAAGAGAGCGAGAGAGAGAGAACGTGTGCGGTTATAACCGCGCAACTCAGCCGCTTAAATAATGTCGAGCGACCAACGAGGCGTAATTCACGTCGGATGAGCTATCGGCTCCGATATTTCCCTCGTCGAGGAGCCGAAAAAAAGGACGAGGAACCACCCCGGACCTAAAGGGTGCAACCGGGGGGTTGCGAACGGGTGGCAGGGATGGTTGAGGAGGCAGGGGTGGGCGAATCCGTGGAGGATCGATCACGCAATTATCGGAAATGCAGCGATCGTTGGCTGGCGCTCTTCGGCAACCAGCCGGAACGCATCGACGAGCCTCGTCGCGTCTGGGAAAAGCAACCCGCGCGGCGGATTACTCGCGGACGACTTGCTCGCTTTGCTCGTGGATTTCGTGCGCGCGTCCTTAAAATCCGGGAATCGCGTGGACACGTAACGCGACCGAGAACGCCGCCTCGTCGAGCCTCGGGAATAATGCGAACCCGCGAGTTATAATTTACAAGTCGCGAAACGAGGTCGCGACCGTCTCGAGTCCGGTTCAACAACTCGCTCGAGCGAGTCGAAGCCGACACGCTCGATAACCGATGCTCTCCTACCAAAACCGTTTCTTCGCCCCTTGCAACATTCCGCCCAAATATACAGTGTGGTCCAGTACATATTAGCACTTCAACGTCTTCGTTGTTTTCGAAAATCTGAGAAAACTTTATCGACCAAAGTTTTATCGGTATAAAGAGGACTACAATTGAGTGATTAAAGAACCGAATTTATTCGATTGAATCTTTCATCGACTCCGGGACGGCTAAGCAAAGTTCTCAATCATAGAAATTTGTTGACTAAGGACTTTATTTTAACGGGACCGAGGCCGACGAAGCTGAATTGAATTTGATCGGCGCGCTCTCTCTCACGGGCCACTGCAGTTATTCGAACAGTTTTCAAGTGTCCGGGATAGAAACAGCAGTTGAAAAGTAACGATAACGTAATTGAGGCCTTGAAGGGTTACGCGAGTGCCGATCCCCGGAGAAGCTGAATTCGAGAGACCGCGGGATTTCCAATCATTTCCAACGGTGAATGTCTTTTTACTTCGTTTCCAGCGTTCCGCGAGACTGATTGGGAACGATCGGAACACCCGGGGCCAGCGCGATATTTAAATAATCAACGCCTACCGAGACTCGGGGATTAAGACGGCGAGAGAATCTTGGCTGAGAGAATTAGAAGAGATCTTCGAGGCGGAATGGGCGAAAGAGAGAAAGCTCCAATCTTTAGTTAAATTGCAGCCGGAATGTTCGCCGACGCCTAAGACAACCCGTCCGGCGCGGTTCTCGAGGAAGAACCCTTAAATTCAATGAATGCGGCTTTCGAGGGATGAAAATAACGAGCCGAGGAAAGTCGTCGGTAACCCGAGACAATCGGCAATAAGCGTTTCTATGCAAAAGCAGCCGAGCCGCGCCGCGCCGCGTCTGTATACGCGCGAACGAAAAGCTTAAGAAGTGGTTACGCGCGGCGGGGAACAACGCTGATGAAAAAGTCACCTATGCTTTCGGTTAACTGGGACAGTAAAATACGCCATTCAACGCCGCGTCGGCGAACAGGACGGAGGGAGAGAACGGAGCAGACGAGAACGTGTAGTAACGAGTTCCTCCACGCTGCACGAGACTGGAATACAGTTTCGGTGTTTTAGGGAAGAGAGCAACAACCTACACTTCGTCCAAAAAGCTTTTCCTCGGCCTGTGGTCGTTTCCTCGTTAATTGCGTGCGTTCCTTTAGATTCGGCAGCTCTGCTTCCAGATCCGAGAATTTTTGAAATTCGCTGGAGGCAGGGGATGGATCGGTGGGAAATCCATAATCCAAGATCAACGGAAGCAGCGGCAACCTTGCTGCGGGAGCATCGCGAGAAGGCCTCGAGGACGAAGGACGTAACGCGGCGAGCGAGTCCATCGAGTCTGCACGCTCCGTTTCTCCGTGGAGCCAGCCGTAGAACGAAGGACCGAGAGAGCATGTCACGCCAATTACGAGAGACGCCGATGGAGGAAGAAGGAGAGGTGGAGAAAGGGTGGAGGAGGAGGTCCGCACCGCGCAAGAAAGAAAGAAAGAAAGAAGTTTCGAGGGATAGAGGAGGTCGGGTTGTGGGTAAGAGAGAAGGAAAGAGAGAGAGAGAGAGAGTGAGAGAGAGGAGGAGGCCTCGGATACTCAGGTACACCTAAGTCGGTTCGAGCGAGAAGACGAACAAGAGAGCAGGAGAGAGTAAGGGAGAATGAGATGGAGGCTATGGAGAGACGGAGAAGCTCGAGAGTGCTGTTCCGAGAGATGCTGGAACGCTGAGCTTCACCGAGACGCTCCGCGCCGGGCCACGGAACCGAGTAGGAAAGAGAATACACGGCCGAGAGCAAGAAAGGTGGAAGGCAGAGAAGGTGGAAGGAGGGAGGATAAAGAAGAAAGGTGGGCCGAGGAGGGTCGGAGGACGAGGAAACGAAAAAAGGAACGATCGAGCTGCTCCCGACTCAGCGGCTCTCATATTTAATGATATACTCCAGCGTGCCAGAGTCCCGCTAATGCACGGACACTACAATATGCCAGCCCCTTTTCTCTCCTTCCACGACCGATGGCTTTTCTCTTCGCGCTCTCCTCTCGTTTTCTGCCGACACCGGCCGATAATGCGTCGCTGAGAGTCGTGTGTGCTCTCTTCTGTTCAGGCTCCGCTCGGCTCTGCTCACGCCAAGCCGAGGAGAGAACTCATCGTAATTCGGCGCGCACCTCGAACCAGACCGATCGAGCAAACTCTGTCGTGGATCTCGATCGAGAAACACTCGCGTCGAACGGAGACATCGACGACCGGATAGAACAGATCGCGACCCCGGAAAATCGATCCCGAGAGACCCGACGCATTTCTCGCGTGCTTCGCTAGATCACGGTTACCGGCGCACACTCCCGCGCCTTTCCCTCTAAAATTGGAGATTAATATTGCAGACCGCGTTAAAGTATTCAACGTAATTCGACTGCAGACCTTTAGGCATTTATGGCGTGTGTGAATACGTGAAATACGGGGCAATGCGTTCGCTACGACAAATTAATGGAGCTTTTACTTTATTTCTGCTTCGGGCGATTCTCTAGATTTTGTAGGTCGAGTCACAATAACCCGAAACGGAAAATATGCAAGATAATTGAGGAGAGCAACAAAGCGGAGGTGGGACCGAGACCTCGTGGTCCTCGATAATTATTAATTGTTGTCCCGGTAGCAAGGAATCGAAGGAATTAAGGGTACCGCGTTGACCGTGGCTGCACGGGTTCGGAAGAAGGATCAGATATAGGCTTCGGAGGAAATTAAATACAGCGGCGCGAGCTTTTTTCGGTCAGGATTTCGCGTGGTACGGTCACGCCGTGGCAGTGGCTTACGACAAGTAGAAGAAGGTGCGAGAGAAGACCTTTCGAGTCGCCTTTTTTACATCGAGCCCGCTTCGTCCCCTCTTTCCTTCCCTTTTTCGGTTCCAGCGCGTAATGGGGCCTCCACGAATGAATGATCCCGACAATGAAAGCCACTCCGGGCGATAATTAATCGAGCTCTGGGAATAGTAGCCGCTGAACGAGCCCGAGAGACCGAGCCTGCTGCTGGCGAGAGATGTTCGAATTTTTAATTACTGGAAAAATAAACCGGGTGCCCTTTCTCTCGAAGGAGAGTTCTCGAGCGCGGGCGCTCTCTCTCTCTCTCTCTCTCTCTCTCCCGGTTCCTTCTCTAGCGTCTCTCCCCAATTAAGGACTGTGTGTGCCGCTCGACGTTGTTCGCTCTCGCGCGGGATGCCGGAAACTATGACAAATCGGCCCTTTTAAAATTCCTACGAGACACCCGAAGTAGCGGACTCGTAAAGGACCAAACTCGTTTTCATTTCGTCGGCTTGTGTTTCGCCGGGAAACAGTCGGACTCTCGTCCCGGGACTGAGTGCGAGAGAACGAGAATATAAATTGAGACGCTCCTTTTCTTTTTTACCGAGAGCCACGGAAAGAGAGAGAGAGAGAAGAAGAGACTGTAGGAGGGGGAAGTACATTTCCAAGGACCGAGCATTGTAGCATCGACCGATGTTTGCGGATAAATTAAAAATGCGCGCGACTCGTCGGCGTCCGCGAGGAACGCGTCTCGAAGTCTCGCGACGTTCGGCCCCCGGGCCTTGTAAAATATTTAGCGGTCGAAACCGTAGAACAAAAAGTCGCTAAATCGCAAATATTTGCGGCGAAGAGATTCTCCGTGTTTTCGGCCATGGACACCGTCGTCGGTGGTAATGGATTCTGGCGGTCTCCGCAACAGACCAAACAAAAATCGACTAGCGAGAGCCTCGTTCTCCGATGTCCCTTCTAAATCACCTCGCATAAGGATTAATTAATATTTGTGCGATTTAGGGATGGAAAGTTTAGATCGCCGTTTGTAACAGTGTTGCGTGGAGAGGACTCGGCAGTTTCCGAGAAATTGATCGAAACGAGAATCGCGCAGGTCGTCCCGGAATCGGGTTGCGGCGAAGAACGCGGGTGCCGTGTTCCTTGATTATTTGGAGGCTCGGTGGCAGCGCGGTTTAAGGAAAGAAGCAAAGTGGCGAAAAAGGAAAGTAATTGTAACGCGTCGCGCTACACGAGAGTGCACTTTGGGGTTGGTCGAGGGGATGGAATTTCGAAAATAGACCGGGTCGCCGGGGAGTGATCGCGCGTATACGTGGTCTGAATTGCCTCTGGTCACAAATACATGCACCGACGGCGGCGAACGAGCGCACGAGAGGGACGTTGGACGAGTGCACAGAGAGCCGCGCAACGCTCTCGCGGCGGCAGCCCCAGCTCAGGCTCCCAGGAGCGTTGTAAAAGTGACTTTTAACGCGTATCTGGAAAACAGCTGGCGGTACGTGGTCCACGCGCACGAAGAGATCACCGGCGAACGACGAGACCCCGAGAGCACAAAAGCGACCGGGGACAGGAGAAAAACTTTCCGGTCGAACGAGCAGAAAATTCGAAACGATGGGACCCACCCGACCGGGAGGAGCACGGTGCCGCGAAACTGGTTTCTTTCCTCGACTCTCTGGCTTTCTCGTGACTCGACAACTTTGAAACGCGACGTCCTCTCTCTGTGTTTTTCACCGGCCAGTCGCCATTTAGGCGACGACGCCCGACGGGGTGTTTGCGCGCGATCTAGCTGACACAACATACTCGCTCTCTTCGAGCTCGTTCCTAATCAAATCATGTCCCCTAAATCACTGGAAAACACCACGGCTCTATTTCGATCGTCATTTTCAGAACAGGTAATCTGTCTCGAACAAGTCAACCAAAGGGGACAAAGAATATCTTTAAGAAGCTGCTGTTAGTCTCGGAGGACTGTGAATCGGTGTGGTCAGCCACGTACCGAGAAAATTGAACAATTTCGTGGAGCTAGATGGGACAAATGCGACCGAGCTCGAAGCAGCTGGTCTCTGGACGTCCTCGAGGAAAGGTTAAAGTTCCGCGAGCTGTGGGCTTCGTCGCGAACGCGACTGCAGGCAAGACGGAAAACGAAGAGACAGTGTATCGGTTTGATCGTTTTCGCTTCCACGAAATCTCCTCTTTCTTTCATTAGACCGAGAGTGAAAGTGAAGACGAAACTGGTCGGAAAGGCCGCGAGCGTACAACGGTTGGTCGTGTCTCTGTCGCTCTGCTCGGCCTGGTCGGCTCGCTCGCGCGTATAACGTCGAAGTCGTAACTCGTAGCCTCGTCGTTGCGTCGCGTTACGGCTTCACCGGCGCGCGCGGTTCGCTCGGGCTGCAGTTTTTACGACTTCACCGAGACTTTTACGAGGCCCGTACCCTCCTCGATTTTTCAGCTCGCGCGCACCACCCGCCGTTTGTTTTCGTTGCGGAGCAGAGACAGAACGGAGAAGGAGCGAATTTCGCGAGCGAGCGAGAACACCGAGAACGAAGCGCCCCGAAATCTCGAAACGCGCCTTGGTACATCCGTGTATCCGTGGCGATCGAGGTGGGCGTTTTATTTTATTCATTCGCGCGCCACGGCCCTTTTATTTCGAATCGAAGAGAAGGAACGTCCGTGTCGCAGGATCGGCTCGCGCTCGTTTACGACACGAGAGCTCTAATAATAGATGCCGGAATTATACTGGTGGCGGGCTGACATAAAAAGGACTTATACCCCGCCGCACCGTAATTGGCGTCATAAATTCATTATGAATAGTTACAGATTATTCCGAAGGATGCCGACGATCTTATTTTAAGAGGATTAAACCGGGAAAATCTCCGGAGCCCCGTTATAAATATTGAGCGGTGCCTCGTGGACCGCTCGCGTTTGGCGAAAGGATATATCACCGGTTAAAATAGCCGCAAAAAAGATGCCGGATAAACGGTTCGCGGAGCTTTTCCTCGGGATTTTCTATGAAACGTGCTATCCCCTGCCCCTACCTACATCCCTCTATCTCTCTTTCTCCCTGTCCCGTTTGAACCGACCCCCTCGACGCGCTCGGGAGTTCGCGAGAACGTATGCTACCCGCGGAAAAGAGAGAGAGAGAGAACGCGCGAGTGCCGAGAGCCAGAGAGTAGCATGCTCGTTAATGTGAATGGCGTTTACATTGGGAACTTGCTTGCAGGTTTATTTATTTAAACGACAAACCCACTCACCCCTGCCGGCCCGATTCTCCAGCGACAATGGGGGAACCGAAGCGAAATGTTTGGAGAATTTCCGGGGCAATCTAGTATGTGCGCGCGGCGCGCGCGGACACGCGTGAAATAATATTTGCATGTTTGTTGGTTTATCCGACGACATTAGGGCAATGGGGTGTCTCGGCAGGCGCCGGTTACATAAATATCGCGAATAACCGTGGACCAGTTTCACCGCAGAAAAATATCACCCCGGTGGGAACCGGTTTCATTATTTATTCAGCCAGGGGTATCTCGCCGTTTACGTATAATTCAATAATTCCTCGGCAAACAATCCCCCGCGAAACACCGACGCGGCTCGCCCCATTTTCGCGAATCGTCCCGTGCACCAGGTTCACGGTCTTTTGGTTGAACGATGGGTTCGTTTCCCAAACGCAAATAGCTCGATCAATCGACGATACATCTATTAAAAATATAATGGTTCTATTATAGTTCTATTGACGATTATCCCTCGATGAAGATTTTTTAAATTCTGAATTTAGCACGTTTCTGTGTGGATATCCGTCTTCGTATTCTCCAACAGGAAAATTCAGCAGAAAGATCCGTCTATTACTCGACTAACTGGAGCTATTTTGCCAGGCGTAACGAGCCAATTACACCTCGATCAAATTTCAGAAAATCCCCCATAATTCGAACAACTAGCAAGAAACGGAATGCTTCGACGAGCGCCGAGCGCTTTCTCAAAAACAGCGTTATAGTCGAGCAGCGACCGTTTCGCATAATGTATGCACACCCCTTAACAGGACAAACATTTTTGCTCGTGGAGAGTTTCTCGCGTGAGCCAGTTTATCGAGTGGTTTCGCGGTCACGGTATACTTTTTAACGGTGAGCTCGTTAGGTGTCGGATGGGACACGTTTCCAGACTTCGACAGCGGGAACGCTCGAGAATGATCATCGACTTGGTGCGGGCATTTTGTATAACTCCTCGGGAGCCCAAGGGGTAGGTGGACTATCGTAAAAGACGCGTGTTTCTTGCGTTACTGTTTATCCGAGTAAAAAGTGTGAAGTTGTTGAGCATAGACTCATTAAATACATATTTGTCGATAACTCTAATTTCTCTGTAGATGTCAGTAAAGCAGAACTGTAATACAATTAGAAGTAACACATGTTATTCTATTACAATATCTTTGACGCACGTCTATATCGCCCCAGACGTAAAACTTCCTTCTACCTGTATACACGTACTCAATAAATCGTTCTTTCTGTTCATCATTTATAAACTAAAAATATATTACGCTTCCATACCTAATAACAGAAGTCAATGCTACTTTCGCCAAGAGAGGACGAAGAAATAGTAAAATGAAGATAAGTAAATTGAGAATATGCGTGCACACGTGTTAGTGGACGCGTGCGAACAGCGGTGGAAAATCGCGAATAGGAAATCGTAGTTTGAGAAGGGCTGAAAAAGCTGCGGAAAGACAGAAGCTCGATGTACGACAAGCAACGACGACGTCTCGCTTCACTCTTTCTCTCTCTACACATTATCGCGTCCAGGGCGTCGTGGAATCGCGGTCGCCTCGGGACAGGAAGAGGGTTCGTAGACACGTAACTACGGGGACACCGGCTACAATGGCGCGCTACTTTACATACGAAATTACAGTGCAACGCGTGACACGTATATTTCTCTATGCACGACATTGTCATTACGTTTATTAGGTTCCGCTCGTTTTACCGGGCACGGTACGCGTACAAATTATTACTTCGCACTCGGCACCGACAACCGGCCGAGCCCCGTGTATCCTCTTGGACATTGTAAGAAGTAGGTCCGTGTTAAAGATCTTTTTGCTAAACCGCGATAGCTATTAACTCCCTCTATTTCCCCGTTCCTCTATCTTTCTCGTTCACCCAACATACTCTCTAGTCGATCGGACGTTTTATTCCGCTCTATCGAGACCGCTGACGTCCAATGAGTCGCGTGTCTAATTGGAAATCGACAAAAATCCCAACTCGTCTCGCGGCAGCCATATGTTCTTCTCGTTTCCCTGTCGAGGATAATTAGTACCCTCGCCGGAGAGATAATCGACGCGCGAACACGTCTCGACGGACAACCGTTCCGCCGCGAGATCATGCTTCGCGGATTCCTGCCGTTCTGTAGAGCTCGTCGGGCCGAGATGTGGAAATCGCTTTTGGAATGACATCGGGTGAAGTGGAACTCTATGATTGCGAAACTCTGATGATAGTCCTCGGGACACGGGTTTCAGTCAGCGACGAAAACTTTTCAGCAACATTGCGCTTGTAAGACTTATTAGGAAGCGACGTGTCCTAGCTGAACCAATTATCGTGGACGGAGACAATCGTTGGTTTGGACGGTGGTTTCCCGACTGGTGAATGATCGTGGAGTAAAAGGTCGCGTCGGCGGAGGTCGGGATCCAGAGGGTCCCGAAGATTGAGAAATCAGGAGCGTGGATCGGTGCGTGTGTTGATCGTGCGTGTGCGCTGGCCCCCGGTCCGCTCCTCGGACGCCCGTGTTCCCTGTTGCCTTCTGGTTCTTCTTCTCGTCCCACCGGCAGGATATATATACAGAGGGCACGTCTACCTTACTATCGGGCGGCTACATTAGCCTTTGTAGATAGCGCTAAGTGCCCCTGGATATTTCCAGGCCTGCCAATGCCAGCGGATCAACCGGATATCAGCGGAGTGGTACGTGCAAGCGGTTCCTCGTCACGAGCCGACCGGTAATAACCGCTGCCTCCTCAAGGAGACAACTTCTTTTTCGAGAAGGGGTGTCGCGTTACTCGGACACGAATCGTGTCACCGTCGTCGTCGGCCCAGGACTCCGAGAAATTCCATTTAAAGATCGCCCGCGCGCTATCCTCTCGGACTCTCCTCCCCCCGTTTTGCTCCTCGAGAACGTCCAGGGAACGTAATCGGAGCGTTCGCGTGGAAATCTCGCTCGTTCGTGGACGGAATTTCATTCGCGGGTCGAGAAACGAGCAAGACCCCGGCCCGTTCCCTGGAGCTTCTTCCGCGATCCGCTGGCAGACGTTCAACACGCGAAATGGGCAACCATTTTTTTTTCCTTTTCGCAGTATCCACACAGAATTCGAGAAATTCCATTGAAGACGTCCTACTCGATTCACACGTTCTCCGCGGAGCACGCGCGCTCGCTATGATACTGGAGATCTGATAATAGTTTCAAACTTGATCAAACATACCCCAACTATTTGCATAGTTTAGAACCACACCTCGGGTTTCATGATAGTCTACATTGTATTCGTTCAATTCATATGGAATTATAGCTTCGCGAATTATAAAATGAATGAACAAAGCAGCGCGCAATCAGAGATAATAATCGTGTCGCTGATAATAAATTTCTGACAACGATACACTTTCCCGTCGATTACTTTTCCCGAATCAATGATACCGCGAAACGACAATAAAAAGTCTGAATCAACGACAGACTATGGCAATATCCGCGTATCGTTGAAGAATCGGGCGACGTCCCCGAAGCGTTTAACCTCGACTAAGCATACTCTTCAAGTTCGTAGGAGCTGTCCGCGGGACCCGTTTCGATGGGATAATTTACAAGGTGTAAATCACAACTGAGTATTCCGATTTTTATAGCCGTCGATCCGACCGTCGACTTTTACGCCTGTCCACGAATTCCCAAGCGAACCGCCAGTGACACTGTAAAAAAAACGTGGTAAAAAGGAGCGTAAATCACGCCTAACGAAGCGACGTTCCTTGCCTACGATGCAAAACCTAGCAGCTGGATAATTATAAACAAATAGGCAAGCCGGGGGACCCGTTAGCCGACGGAGAGAGCCCCGTCAGCACTGTATACCTACTGTTGGACAAATTCAGAGACGCGTGCTGCGCTCACGAGCAAACAGAAAAACCTCGGTAAAACGCAAATCCAAAGGGTGCATACCCTTTCAGGGAAAAGGAGAAACAGGTTTCCCCTTCGCTCCTCCAACTCGCGTAATGCGCCACTCGATTCCTTCGACGACTAATTTAGCAGACAAATTAGCGCCAACTGTGCTTTTCCCGATCGATCGTTAAAAATGCACTTGTTGCGAATGAAAGATACGAAAAAAGGTATTTTGACTCAGTCGGAGGATTTATCTCGGATTTCGAGTTGAAAGGGTGCAGGGAATTGTTCCACCGATGCGGAGCCGTTGTTTCAACGAAATGCGGAGCGGCATAAAATGGAGTAATTTGAGTTGCGTGATTGTTGCGGCGACTGTGAACTGGTACGTGCCAACGGGCCGGTTGTGCGCGACAATTGTGCTGACTTTGCGGCGACCGATAAGTGTGTGATCGATAAAATTCAGATAATGATATGAGAAGGTTATTCCGTTTGCCGGGGCGTGCGGCAGCGGTTCGGGGATCGTTCTTCGCTTCATAAATCCGAAATAAACGATCGACGTCGGGGGCCGCCCCCTGTTTTATCGAGTGTTCGCTGTTTGTTTTAATGAGTAGTACATGGTTCCGAAAGTTTCATCGCGTTATGCCCTGTATAAATAGCACGGGAAGGGAAGAGCGAGCGAGCGAGCTACCGTTGCGGCGTATAAATACGCTCGCCTCGCTATATTTCCTTTCATCTTTTCTTCGGCCATCGTCGGAGAGCTCGGAATCATTAACCTTTCGAGAGTCTCGCTCGCTCGCTCGCGGATGGGTATCG
The DNA here is from genome assembly GCA_916610235.2 of Lasioglossum morio. Taxonomy (NCBI): domain Eukaryota; kingdom Metazoa; phylum Arthropoda; class Insecta; order Hymenoptera; family Halictidae; genus Lasioglossum; species Lasioglossum morio. The sequence goes on from OU744333.1 coordinate 7,672,715, forward strand.
CAATCATCGGAGCCTCGCTCGACCTTATCAGCTCCTCGACTTCGCTCGTCGAGAGAGAAAGAGAGTAAGAGAAGCGAGTGGGAAGCGGAATAAGAACGAAGCTGAGAGAGAGGAGATCTCCGAACGCAGTCCGTAGGAGCCTGCCCCGGTAATAGACCTTTTTAAATCGTCTTCTTTTCGAGCATTGACTTAACCCACTTCCCTCGGAACGCGAGCGGGAGCGCGGGGGCGGCAGTGTCGAGGGACGAACAAAAAAAAGCTGAGGAGAAGAGAAAGAAAAATGACGAGGGGGAAAATACCGGGGACAAAGACGGAACGGAAACGGAATATGGGATTGATCCCGCTGAATCCAATTGCGCCTTACGAGCCTCCTCCTCCTCCTCCTCTCTACCCTTATCTCCCGCGACGTTGATAATGAATATAGATAAGAGCCACCAGCTGCCTTGTAATAGCGTTTTTCGGTATTATTAATATGCTATCTGCTCTCCGTGTCGGATAAAGGAAAAAACAAGAATTGAATCATCGCTTCTAAGAACAGTGAAATGAGCATCGCCGATAACGATCGCAGCTCGACAGCCTTGCATCCGTGCCTGTACAGGGTGTATAAAAAGTAATGGTTATCCGTCGTAGGAGGAATCTACGTCTCTGGATCGGTAAAAGAAACTTGCCTCAAAATTGTTTATACCAAAGAAAATTGGTGTTAAAGTTTCTGTTTACTTTAATACCTTCTAGTCATCGAGAAGAGAAAAAGTTACTACTATAGTCCACCCGACCGTGTCGATGAGACATAACAGTTGAAGTTGTGAAATATGAAAGAATATCCATTTTATACATAAGAATATTAATCCTGAGTTATAAAATGCTAATGTCAAGTACAGGTACTTACAAGCTTTTCAGAATCTTCTCTAACTCCGTCAGATCAACAGGATACTACCACTTGCGTGAATACGTCTTAATAAGTGAGAAGCACAAAACAACACATTTTCTAAAATCGTGACAGCGAACGGGAAGAAGTTAATCCGACAACGGTCAAAATACTACTGCGTTTGTCACCTCTGTTTCTCGTGAATTGTTAAGGGTGGGGAAATGTAGCGCCTGTTAATTGGACGGGAGTGTGTCGGAAGGACTTTACACTGAGAGGTGGGGAAACTGTCAGAGAAATTCCTATTATTGTCTTCGTTTGTCAATAACGATATTTATAAGGGTAGTCCGCTCGCCTCTTTCATGCCTCCGTCCCATGTTTTGACGCCTGTTTTTTGCTTGCTCTAACGCCCTTTACAAGTATATTTCGTAATACGTTGGGAGAACGGTGTGGTACGATGACATTTTCTAATACAGAATTAATATTCTTATACCAATGGATATAAAGATCTACTTGTTAATACTTCACTGTGTTACAATTTTCAATTTACTTCGTTCGTAACGGCAGACAAATTTTTCCACACTGAAAGAGGATCGAATAAAAGAAGAAGCAAGCAGCGACAAAAGGTTGTGCCATGCTGCCTCAGTGTGGACACAGCCTAACGCTAGTGCTCGAGGGTGTACATGGACACGAGCGTGTATCGAATTAAACGAGGAATGGAGGCAAGGCAAGAGAGAGAGAGAGAGAAAGGGAGAGAGAGAGAACGGGGGTGCGAGATGAAAGAGGGAAATGGATCGTTGGAAACTTTGTGCGCGTAAAACGCGTGGACAATGGCATCAACCCTGCGTTTCGAAATCGTGCGGACAAATTGACCTGCGGAGGCAGGAGGATCCTCGCGCGGGCGCGCGCTCCCCTCTCCCATTTTCCGCTCGGCTTTTACACCAGCGGACGGCTTTGAATCCTCGTCGCCGATCGGCCAGGGGTGGTGGTGTAGATTGGAGAAAATCGTCCGAGAGACCCCAGGTGTCCCGCGGCACCGTTCACACGCGCAAACGTGCCACAAAAGTGAACGAGACCGAACAAAAGGCCCGTGAAGGAAAGCCAACCTCTGTGCGCGCCGTTCCGAAAAACACCTAAGCGCTGGCACGCTCTCGTAACGCCCCGGAAAATCGGTTCTCGCAACGCCGGAGCCGATGCAGGAATTTCCGCACGGTAAACGAACATCATGACAAAAGCGCAACCGGCTCGGCTATTTGCACCGGGGCCGGCCGTTTCTCACACCTCGCCGACGACCAAACGATCGGTCGCTCGTTCTCCGTTAAACACCGTGAAATTTCGGTGAAATTGACCGATTCGCCCGATCCTCCCCATGGTCGAAAGACGGTTTTCGCGACGAGGATTTTTTGAAATCTTGCACCAAGCTAGAATTTCATGCGTTTCTAAAAAAACATATAAAATTGCTTGGTTTTGCAAGCACTATCCACGCGAAACGTTGTCTCGAATATCTTTCGAAAAATCGTCCACTATTTTTCTATTCATACGAGGAGGAAATTGGGAAGGGAATCACCTGGACGGCATTAATGGATATCGGCTGGTAACAGGTTTGGTACAGAGCAGACGGCCGATAGTATTGGCGGGTATAGCTGGTCGTCGTACCCGAAACTCCATTACGTTCCGAGGATGGCTCTCCGATCTACGGGGAGTCGACCGTGAAAACAGAGTAATGAAATCGACGCGCGGCGAAAAGCGAGATAAATCGTGGACGGTCGCCCGATTTCCAGCGGAGGCTCGGTAGGTACCTATATCTCGGTCTGAAAAGATCCTCTCTCACTCCGTGGAACTTTTATTTGATCAAGCCCTCCCTCCGGGGGCAATAATAAAGCCGGTAATTTCAATTGCCTCGGCCTCGAATGTGTGTATCGGGGATTTCATTCCGCGCGGCCGCTTCTTGGTCAGCTGCAAATTGCTTCGACGGTTTCGCGTGTATGCAGTTTTCACGGTGCGAATGATCGCGTGCTCCGGCGAAATTAATTTGGTCGCTGTTTCGCGGGAACAAAAGTTAGCCAGGTCAGGCCGACTCGCGGTTCGCCGCGCGAGCTCCTCGTAAATCGAGCCTGGCGAATCGAATTCGTATCGAGTCCTCGTTAATCTCGTACCCGAGGCCCTGGCGTTCACCTCTCTTTCTCTCTTCGGACAGAGAGAGAGAGAGAGAGAGAGAAAGAGAGGATAGCAGAAGAAGAAAAAAGAAAACGAGGCCCGGCGGTACAGTGATTTCGTAACGATCGAAATCTGGCTATGCGTCACGCGGACGCCGCGCCGAGATTCTCGGAGTCGCAGCTGTTCCCCGCGTCAAATATTTATTCGAAGATTCACGACGCGACGGTTTGCTCGGCAAGCAGAGGAGCCGCGAGCTACAATAAAAGAACCAACCGAGAGAAGCTACCTTTCGATTCTTCCTGGATTTTTCTTGGTAAGGACGAAAGGAGAAGAGGAACGTCTGGGACCGAAGGATCCCGGTGAGCAAACAACGCCGGAGAACGGTCGCAGCCACCGCCGCCGCTACCGATCGTTCGGTTTTTCTGCTCGATGGCATCTCGGCTTTCGATTATCGCGCGGCTCGATCCGTGAATTTTCAAAGTTTCCTCGGTCTTCTCTCTCGCCACGGTCTAACGAGCCCGCGCTCAGCACGGCTCCGAGAAAAACGAGGAAATTGGAAAGCCAACGGATCTCGCTCGTTGTTGGCAAAGTGCAAATAAAGGATGTCGCCGTAAGAACGGATGCGCGGATACGCTCGTTTATCCTGCCGTCGAATCGATCGAACCTCGAGGTAAATGGCCAAGGTAAATCCTCTCTGGCTTCCCTCTCTTTCTCTTTATCCTCTTCTCTGCCGCGTGAGAGATTCGATTAAAATATTTCGCAAAAATTAAATCCGCCACCGGGGAGCTGGCCCAGTGAGAGACAGAGTGGGCCACGAGTGGAAAAAAGATATCGCGGAATTGGAGGAAAAGGCACGAAATTAATCGCAGGTGCCTTGGACGACGAGGTAGAGATTAACCTCGACCCGAATCTTTTGATCCTCTCCGTGAGATAACCGTTCGCGAGAGACCGAGGAAAGAGAGGCATGGAAGCACCAGTTCTAACGGTTCATTCTCCCTGCCTCCGCGGCGCACCGTGCGCCCTTCTCTCTCTCTCTTCTCTCTTCCCTTCTCTTCTCTTCTCTCCACACTCGTGCGGAATTCTTCCTGAAAACGCGTTTCGCCCGATGCGATGACGCGAGCGAAACCAACCGGAGCCTTCTCTTATCCACCATTGCCGGAGCTTTTCGCAAAACCACTGGCTCCGGAACCTGCGTCGCTCGCGAAACCATTTTTATCTCTGGCCGAGACTGTACAGGTACATCGGACCGTGTACAGTGGCACGCAAAAGTGCTCGCATGCGAGGATCAAGTTCATTCAATTCAACTCCTCGCAGAGTTCGCGTTATTCCCCACGCAACCAGGATTTATTTCCTCTCTGCTAATAAGTCAGTATACGTTTACTACACTGCGGATATTTATGCGTAACAAAACAATTCATTACTCTTTTTAACGATTAAAACGAGTTGAAGGGTTTTATATTTTTAAAGTCTCTGCAAAAACCTGAACATTTATGTGCACGAGGTTCAATAAGAAAGAGCACGCCGGGCCAGCATCGCCAACTTTTCCTGGCAAAGGCCAATTGAACTAAGGCTCCGCGTGTATTTTCGAGGTTCACAGATATTTTTCGTCGGTTTCGAAACGGCTTGGAGTGGCGGAACCCGAAGCGTCCCGACGAACCTTGTGAAACAGAGGGACGGAAAAATAATTAGGCGTACTGTGTACCGCTCGGAGGCCGCATCGGCTCTCGGCTTGGTGGTGCCCGGGGTGGCTGGCGGGGGGAAAAGTAATGCTCGCGGATGAGGAAATCATTAATTCGAGCGTGTCGAAGCCAAGTAGAGAGAACTCGCTCGATACAGACCACGTAAAAGGGTCTTTCCTCTTTCTCTCCCTCTCTCTTTCGTCGTTCCTTTGATCGCGCACAAAAAATGTCCCTTTGTCTCGAGCTACAATGCGAGCGAGCCTTTCTTTCGACCGGGCCAACCTAACCTGTACTTTACGGCTTTTTCGAATGAAATTGGCCGACCAGAGAGCGCGGGGCTACGCTCGCTCGTCGTCGTCGGCGTCGACGAATCTCCTACGTATCTCGAGCCACTCTCCCAGGTGACGAGCGAAACGATTCCCGGCGACCGGCCCTTCGAGCTTTCCGTCCAGCTCTCCTAATGGCCCTTGCCGCTGATGGTGCCTCTATCTTGGCCCTTTGCTGTTCCACGTTCGCAAAAGAAATACAACACTCGAACATTTAGCAATCTGTTAAAGACATTTAGTAACATAGGAATTCTCAAGGGTGCCTTAGCGGAGACAGTCGAGTGCAAAGATTCGAGCCTTGTTCCCAGCTTGCTCGACCCGTTATCTGGTCCTTGCGTAGCATAAGCGGACGCGGGTCGTTACGATGGATCGTCGACGAGCACGCGTCGGCTGGAACGTGAACGCGTATCGACGGTCGCATGTCTCGAAGAGAACACGGTTTGAAACGCGAGTAAGATACGGGGGCTCGGCCACCGAGATATTAATTATCAATTATTCTAACTAGCTGGCGGACGAGGCGAGCCGCGGAACCGATTTACAAGAAACCGAGCTGCGCTCTTCACGCAGCACACGTGTGCGCTGCGAAGAGAGAGCGAGCGAGCGAGCGAGCGTGCACGCGCGAGCCCGCAGAGCACACACGCAACCACGCATACCAGTTCGGGTACATTCTTGGCGAGTGCAAGAAGAAGACGAAGACGACGATGGAGCAGAAGAAGAAGAGGACGACTACGATGAAGGAGATGGAAAAAGAGGAAAAGAAGAGTAGGAGGAGCAGCAGGACGGAGAAGAAGAATCAAACAGGGCGGAACACAATGGTCCGAAAACCGGAAAGAGGTACGCCCACTTCCCAAAAAAATGGTCCCTCGAATGAAAACGAAAAAACGCAGCCATATGTACATCGCTAACTGCACGCCTGTGCAAGAAAGGCGCGGGGAGAGGGGCACGGCCATTGGCCAGATTCCCATGAAACTCGAGCACCGAATATAAGGCGAATCTCCATTCACGCTCGCCCTGTCAACGAGAAAATAAACTCGAATCCATCGAGCGACCGACTCGGCCGCCTGCCTGCCCTGCCTCGCCCTGCTCTCTCTTTCTCTCTCTCTCTATACTCTCTTCCTCTCTCTTTCCATCTCCCGTGTGCTCTCTGTACCGGAGCATAATCGCGGCCGACCGAAATCCTGGCAATTACTGGCATTGTTCCGCCGATTCGCCGACGTGTGCGCCAAGCCATCCACCCGAAACAATGAACATCGCGAACATTATACTTTAAATTCCGAATTAGCAGCTGGTGCCTCTCCGCGATTCGCAGCCGAGAGGCTGCAACCATCGAAAAAAAAAACGAAGAACGGCGAGAGTACGATGTACGAAGTACGATAACAACGAGGAGATCGTTTTTTTTACGGGAAAAATCGATTTACAACTATCATCGGGAAGAATCGAGGACCCTGTCGAACAAAAGGACAGGGAAAAAGAGTCTCCGAGTCGAACGCTTTTTCAGTCGACACAAAAACGTCCCTTACCTGCTGCTGGCCGCTTCCCCTTTCCTGCGCTGCATTATAATAATAATGCGGTGCATAATCGACGGTGCGCCTCTGGCAGGAAGGACTTAATTCTCGTACACGTTTCTGTTTCTGGAGCCTCGGTTATCCGAACACTCACGAGGGAGTCACCCCGATTGTTACCGCTTTCATTCCGACGAGCTTTTGTGATTGCTGCAGGTTCACGATGAGGTTTATGAAAGATCATAGTTATCTGATAGTTTCAAAGGTGTTCTCGACGACGCAACTTGTATTAGAGTCGCCTACGCGTATAGCGAAGAGATATGGATTTTTAATTGACGGGCCCACGGGTTGTGGGAAACGTGTTCGAATAATGGAAGGTCCTACGACACTGTGGGACGTTGGATATTTCTCCGATTCTGTTGATGCCTCCTGCGAGGTATTAGTACAACAAATAAATCAGAAAGGAAGGAATGCATCCCTATCTGATGCATTATTCATTTTCAGTGAAACATCACCTGAGGATCTTTTGTCGAACGATTTCCTGGGAGCGCGCGAGGGTTAAGCAAACCGATTTAACAGGATCCATCGTCCCGTTTCCAAGGAAGAGCGGATCCCCATAATCGGTAATCCGGCGACTGAGCGACATCTTTGATCGGCTATCAAAGCGACACGTGGACGATCGACGTGTCCCGGTTCGCCGCCACGTGGACACAATGAATCGACGTTTATCCTCGGGCCCGGAAAATTCATGAGGCGAGAGACCAGGATAATTCTCACTGCGCCGTCGACAATGACGAAAACGACGATGTTAATCGACCGTGGAGAGATTTTAATCAATCTCGTTATCGACTAAATAGAGAACAGAGAGAGAGAGTGCGCACGCTATCATCGCCGTCCGATAACATCGTAATAAATTCCCCGGGATGCGTCTGCGTTCTCCAATTTATGCGAGGCTGTCATCGCCGATAAGTTTTTCCGCGGGCAAAAGCCTGTCGTAACTGGAGCAAAAGTGGACTCGTCGACTCGATAATCGATCGGAACGACTTTCGATGCCTCGCGAATAAAGATCAACGACGAGTGGCCCCGATAAGCTTCTCATAAATTCGCAACGATCCTGTCCGTCTCTCTAAATTTAACCGAGCGATAAAATCCTCTTCTATGTCGGGAACGTCTGCTAGATAACTGGGTCGGGAGACCTTTCACCCTCAAACCAGACGATACCCGAGCATCCGCAGCGTACATACAGCACAGACAGCAGGGAGCAGGCGTTTCGCAACGCGTTGCACTCCGTTCGTTAATTGTTATCGTTGGCTGTTTGTTCTTCCGGCAACTCGCGCCTATTCGAGTCCCAGCTCGATTCGGTTTCACGTTCACGGAGATCGTCGCCTCGACGATTTTCTCACAGTCGAGACAGAGAGAGAGAAAGGATAGAACCAGCGACAGGTCGTACGGGGCAATAAAGATTCCACGCAGACTCCTCTCACCCGGGTACCCGGCGAAATAAAAATCCCTATGTAAATGAAATTGCGCAAGACCGTTTCTCGCGATTTGCGCCGGGTACTATGCCCGTTCGCGTATTTTTTTTTGTACCGTTCGGAACGGAATTAATAATGCCACGGGCCCACGGCGCTTTTTCTCGAATATTGCGCACGCGCGCGCGCCAAGTGAAATTTGATACGCATCGAGTAGAGGAGAAACGTCTTCGCGAAACGTGCACCTTTCCTCGCGCGAGAATCTCGAACGGTATTGCATTCGAATCCTGCAAGATGGTATCGTGACTAATATGTTCGCGGCGACAAATGAAAGTCTATCTGCCGCGGCTACGGCCCGGGAAGCGTAATCAACGGTTTATTAATTCACCTCGTGGCGGAATTATTAATTCTCGGGCCGCGTTCGCGAGCGCGCGACCGGCCCGATTCGAATCTTCTCGCGGGTATGGAAATCAGCGAGGCTTCATTAAGGATTCCGGTAGCGAGAGGCGCTTACACGTGTGCCGGAGAGCTCTGCACGGCTGTAATCTGCTCGAGTGAATAGACGGGGAATAGGGCAACCGTCGGCGTCGCTCGCGAGCCAATCGAAACTTTTGAATACAGATGCGATATCGATTCCTCGCGAGAGTGCCGGACGAGGCCGAATAGATAAGTTCGAGAAAACCGAACGTAGGGCCGGGGGAGGTTGAAGGAGGAAGGACCAGGCCCCTTCGGGCGGCTTCAAATTGAATTTCCACGGTGCGCGGAAATGGCGATCTTATCGGCGATATCTGTCTTGGTATCTCCGGCGCAGCCTGGGTCGTGCTGGGTCGGGTCGGGTCAAAACGCGACCTTGCGAATAGTATAATAATATCCCGAGAAGAGGAAGAAGATGAGTGTGTACACCGGGGGTCCGGTAAGTGCGCGCATGGGACCCACAGGTAAGTCTAGATCCTAGATCGACGCCGGAGATTAGCGAGGAAGGGGACCTGTCGCCCCCGTCGCGTCGCGTCGTTGGAAACGTGGAACGAGATTCGAATCGACCTGTCGACGATGGACGGGTCGGGTCGTTGTTGTTTCCTAAAGTTTCAGAAGGTGCGCCGGTCTGTCTAGGGGCGCGGAACACGATGGGTGTACCCCTCGGGTTTCCGCTCCAATTTGGGGAAACCTCGGCTGAAAGAGAGACAGAGGGAGAGAGCAGGAGAAGCCGCGTCGTCCCGTTAACAGTTCCCAGGCAGAACAAAAAGGCAACACGGTGTACACATGATCGGAAGAGCATACACGCCGAGAAGACGAGAAGGCGAGCACAGCTTGGCGGAGAGCACGGGAATGTAAAGAGTTGGATCGCTTTGTAAACGTAACTCGATCACGGCCGGCCAAAGAAAATCACCGCGTTGCTACGAGAAAGAGAGAGAAAGAGAGAGAGAGAGAGAGAGAGAGAGAGAAGAGAGAGAGAGCAAAGGTGGGTACGACGCAGGGTACAAGTGGTTTTCAAAGGACGAGCCAGGTGGTTGCACTACTTTCACTATTTCCACGGGTCTGGCTACGAGGAGCGGAGCGGCGAGGCCGGTCGATCGAGCGACGCGTTTCCACAGGGCCGACGTGAATCGCTTTGTAACACTTTCACGATGCAATTACGCGCTAGTATGCGCAGAACGCCACGGTCTCTGAATCGCGGCGTATCTAACGACGGGCTCGACACGCGTGCACACACGCGCGCCAATCGATAAGCGCACCGAGCCGCGCCGGCTCTACCCGCGCCTCTAATAACACAGCCGATCATAATTAATCGCTCGAATCCTCTCGATACCGGCAGCAGATTGCTATCCTCGAGAAACGCCCCGCTCGACCCGCCCCGGACAGGGCTCGTTGCCCTCTGGGGCACTGGCCTGGCTCCGTCGAAAGCGAGAGCTGCCAAACCACGTCAACCAAAAACGCTCCGCACCAAAATTTTATTGCGCTCCTTAGCGTTCATCTCCGAGAATCATCGGGATCTTTACAGCTGTACGTTTTCGAAGAACGAGGCTAAACGTGGGCAGAGATTGCTTCTCTCCGGGCACTATTCCAGCTACTTGAACATCGGGAGCAATTAAACCACGCCTAAACACTCCGAGACGGCGAACGGGATAGATAATCTTTGACGATAAACAGAATTTAGGAAAAATCTAACGAACGATTAGGATCTGTATAGTGGTAGACGTGGGCAGTGATTATCGTTCGAATGTAACTATCTTAGATCCGTTAAAACTAAGAACAACGAAATACCACCTGCTCGGGCCACCCGAGAGCAAGGGAACAAGGATACCCAGTTTCTCGTCTGTTTCCTTCTCTAACATCATTTACCGTGAAGAGTGGCTCTCGAAGCAAACGCGAAGCGCTCCCAGAGCGTACAGAGCCTGTGTCTGGTGTGTAACGGTTCGCCGATTATCGGACAGATCTGACGAAAGACGGAGAAAGAGGTGTCTCGGAGACAAACGCCGGAGATCCGTTTCCTCGCGACTGGCATGCGAAAGAAGGAGAACAATGACGGCAGGTTGACAGAAAGACGAAGACAGCGAGAGAAATTCTATACCACGAATCAGCGGCTTTCAGACGGAACTTCGAATCGAGGCTAATCGCTATGAATGTCTCCGGCGAGCGCTCGCACGCTGGAAAATGAAATTAAGCTCTAACGACGAAGACTCATCGATCCCAGTATTAAATTACTCGCGCTCCGGCCTTCCTCCGCTCGAACGCTCCATTCCCAGATTATGCGAGCCGGGCTCGGAGAGAGCCGAGACACCATCGCTGCGACAATCCCGAAATCCCACGAGCATCGACGAAAGTCTCCTGGAATCGTTAATTAGACCATTCGTACGACAACCGGGTGTTGTCTTTCTATCCCCCCGAGGTGGCCGGAAAACCAGGTTCTCTCCAATTTCCGTCACGTCCGAGAAGAGACTCGATAAACTGGGGCTTAGGCGAGCCGCGGACCAGAAGCTACCTGTGTGCCAACAGGTAGAAAGGCGCCAGGGTTGCTGCCTTTTTTTCACCCAACCGCGCTGCCCGTCGTAAAGTTACCATTCTACCTGGCCACGACACTGCAACCGCGATACCGATCGACTACCTCGAAACTGCCATTCGTGACGACCGGCCCTCGGAAAATTCATTCCCCTAGCCTAACCTGTGTCCTCTATCCTGCCCAGACCGATCAACTATTCCCTTTCCAACTCGGGAAACGTTTCCTACAGGTATCTTGTTCCCGTCGACAATGGCAACGGATTGCGTCTATAGGAGACGACAAACCTTCGTCCAACCGTTTCCCATGGCGTGGTTGATTCAAGGGCTTTTGCAATGATCCAGAAAATTGCAACGCAATCGACCTTCTTCTCTCGACCTTCTTTTCTGCATTTAACTCGTAATGTAAGAACATTTTTCAAGGTCTACGGTACACGTATTAATTCGAACCTCCTGAAAATATTTGGTTAAGAAATACAAGGACCTCGTGACTGTAGATAATCTGTGACGATAGCCTGTCGTTTACATGAGTAAACCTCAACGCCTGAGAAACGAAGGCTCAGCAGGTGGACCGTGATCGAACAGCAAAAATATAGGTCCCCTTGTCAGAAGGTTAACGAATGGAGATAGTAAGGAGGATCAGGATGATCCCCGGGATCCACGAGGAAATCCCGTTCCTGACGGCGCGAACGTCTTCCCTGGTTCTTCTAGGAGGGCTAGATCGTTCGTGGCTAGTGTTTGCCTGCGCAAAATATTTGCACGAAGAGGCGAGCTCAAACAGGCCGACTCTCCGCCGATGGCCTGTCATTTCCCGAGTAGTACACGTATGCAAGCTATCCGGGAGGGGGTTCTCTCATCGGTGATCGAGCGAGACTCGGTTGCCATAGTCCTCGAACCGCACCGGCTCGGCGCACCGCGCGTTTGGCACGTTTAGGCGCGTGCGAAAGCGCGTGTGTGCTCTCTCAGCCGACTGTGCATACACGCGTTACCTGTGTACACATCGCATCGGCCAGCTTAGCGTGGCCGCGTGTGTATACGTGTGTTCGTCATCCGTACTTTCAAATATATATATATCCCGCGACCCCCGGTTGGCGAAGCCTCGGGATTTATTTGCATGATTACGGAATCGTCGCTTACCACGCCGTAATGAACAAAAACAAAAAAAACCGTCCAAGGTCCGAGAGCACATCGAAAAGTCCCTTCTCTGTTCCGGGTCGAGCAGGAATTTCGGTGTTTTTTTTTTTTTTGTCCACCGGAACGAATCGGTGATCAAACGAGCGCGCTCGATCACCGTTCCCGCGCGCTTTGATCCGCGTCCAGCTTTATTATCCAATAAAAAAGGAGCGGGCAGTGTATGTAATCGATGCGTATCGCGTTTCGCGGAATATATTTTATTAACAGGCCAGTTAACTACTAGCCGGCCGAGAACAGTGGTTGGACGGCCGGCGTTCGGATAGATTCCGCGGCGATTCCCGTTTCAATTTACGCTGTTTTCAACGATAAATTCCAGCGCGTACCCTCGCCTCCATTAATTACTCTATTCAGTGTCGTAGATGGACGGGGACTCGTTCGGAGCGGGGAACACGCTCGACGACAACTACGACGGGGACCTGGGAATGTTTCTCAAGAGCACGGAACCCCGTCTCGCAAAGAGAAGAGCGAGAGTGAGAGAGAGAGACGGAGAGAATCGACGAGTCGTAATATCGTTTCGCAAAAATTCAATACAGCTGGAAAAAGAACCGGCGAGGGGGGTGGGGGGGATCTCGCATGCATGCACGCTCGGTCTCGCGGAGCATAGCGCGGCCAGGGAGTTCGCGAGAGACTCGAAAGAACGCGCAGATTGCGAATATTCGACGGCGAGAAGAGCGTTGTGTTACGGGGACGGGGAAGGTAACGCGGGTAAAACGGCAAACCTGTTCGGACGGAATCCACGCTACTGACACGGCGCAGTCTGAGGTTCGACGAATCAATGCCTTTCACTGGGATCGTTAATATCTCCGGTGTCGTAAGCCGCCGGATAACGAACGGAAAACGAACATTTTCTCCGTCGCTGCCTCGCGCCGCTACCCGCGCGGCACAGCAGATTTATCGTGATCAAGACGGTGCGGCTGCTGGTTGTGTTGCCATGGCTATGAAAAAGCCACGATTCGCCGCGCGATCGTAAAAACCACCCCGCGTAAACAATAACCCCCTGCCGCTGTCGGGGGCAACACCACCACCCGAGGAACGGTGGCGCAAATCGTTGATTACGCGCAGCCCGTTTTTACCCGTTGCCCCGCGATAATCGCTTTGGTTATTCGCTGGCAGGTTTATCATCCCTCTTGATTACGCCGAGCGTATCCAACCCTTTCGACACGGCTCGACTCGACGCAGATGCGCGTCGATGTACCCGGCTAACGATGCTAGTGTACCTCGACTTAGGGTTATTGCACTCCCAAATTGACCCGCGACCGAACAATCCCTTTCACAGGAACTGTCCGGAAATTTTCGACGAAATTTATGGTAGACGGTATTGCGCCTAATGGGATTAGAGGAAACAGCTAAACCTTGCGAATAGAAATCGTAACGATCTAATGCCGGGGGATATAAATACAATACACTGCTGATTTATACAATGTCGAGAAGCTGGTAATGGTTTTATAATGGTCTACAATGGTGCGAAGGTTACAGAGTATTGCGTCTATCACCGCGGGAGGATTAACGAAAGGATACGCGAGAGGTAGTCGAAGAGTTGCAGCTTCATCGAAAATATGGTACCGAAAAGTGATTCGTTGGCTTGCCACAGCGGTGGTGGCTAAAGGGTTAATACCCGCGAGTGAACCAGCTTGTGTTGGCGTTTTCGAGCAGCCGCGAAAACCCTGCCGAGCCTCAATAATACACGGTGGAAACAACCCCTTGTAAACAATAAGCCCCGGGGTCGACGGACCGCGATCTACCCCGAGAAACGGTGGCGTAAATCGTCGATCACAAGGAGCTGGATTTTGTTCGCTATTCGCCAGACGTGCTAGCGAAATCAACCCCTCTTAATTAACCCGCGCGTACCCGGTATGTTCTCGGCAAGCGTTCTAGCTATGCGTGTGTATAATTACGGGTGTTCGAGAAATAGTCCCCTATAAAAGATCGAAAACTAGGTGTACCGTATCATTAACCGTCAATTAAACGTAACTAGATCCTAACTGTCGAGTCTAGTCTTTATGCTTCAATTTTTCCTCTCTCTCTCTCTCTCTGTTTCTCTCTCGTGTGTCGAATATGAATTTCTGTCGATTTAGCAGCGGCATCGGGATTATATTCGTACCGGTCGTGGATCAAATTATACGCTGCTATATTGTACCAGTGAATCACGTCGAATCATTTGCAGACATACTTAAGCGGACAAATCATTTGTGACGAGGTTAATACCCGCGGGTAAACTAGCTTCGTGTACATAATTACGTTTTCGAGGAATTATCCTCAACGAAAGACTGCAAACGTCGGTGCATCGTATCGTGGATCGTTAATCAAAAGAAGAGTGATTTTATTCGCTACTAGCCGGACTCGCCGCGCCGCAAACCAGTCAACCACCCTCTCTTGATTACCCGCTAGTATAAGTCAGCTGCGTGTGTGTAATTACTCGTTCGAGAAACAATTCTCCATAAAAGATCGAGGTTCGCGTATATACGTGCATACATACCACAAACCATTGATCAAAAGTAGCGAAATTTCACTCGCTATTCTCAATACGCCATGGTAACCACCCTCTAAATTACCCCCGTACACTTAGTACCCGCTAGCACGCTGTACCCTGCGTGCGTATAATTACGTGTTCTAGGAACGATTCTCTATGGAAGATTGAAAACTAGGTGCATCGTACCTCGAACTGAAAAAAATAACTGGATTTGCTGTACCGGTTGGCAAATCAACCATTCTTCGAACAACCCTCCACTGAGCCACCGGAGAATAATTTCGTATTCGTGGAACGATTTACCATCAAAGATCGAGACTGGGGAATATCGTATCCAGACACCGTTGATCAAGGGTAACTAAATTTCACTCGATACCCTACAGCAACCACCCTCTAGATTACCCGCCGCGCAGTTAGTATAGCTGCGTGCCTACAATTACGTGTTCTACGAATGTATCGTAGATAATGGAAAACTAGGTGCACCGTATTCCGAGCATAAAACCTAACTGGATTCGACTCGCTATCCGGTGTACAATTCCGAGAATTTCCTCCAGATGATTGAGAACAGCAAATACCAAAGCTACCGCGGTTCGATTAATACATTATTACGCCCATCCTGATCACCCGGTTCACCGTGTTTCTTAATTACCCGTACGAGAAACGATTCTCGATGGAAGATCGAAAAGTAGGTGTATCGTATTTACCAGTCTGGTAGCGGGTCCGCCTTCCTGGAACTCGAATCCGATTCGGTCGCCGAACTCCAATCCGTTTCCAGCTTCGAAAATTCCACTCCACTGCGCGAAGAGGGCGAGATCACACAAAATCTTGCTTCTTCCAGGGTACCTCTAACCCCGTGAAATATGTTGCACGTATGTATATCCACGTCGGTTCATGTGTGTGTGTGTGTGTGTGTGGTGTAGGTGTGCGTGTATATCGCGGTGCTTCGATTCGCGGACAAAAAGAACGTAGCAAACGATGGAAACAACGGGTAGCAAACACACCGTCGAGGGGTGTTGGTGGTGGGAGACGAGGGGGGGAATAGAGGGGTGGGGAGGAGGGAAGGAGAGGAGGGTGTCGGTGTGTGAAAAAGGGGGGAAAAACGGTGCCGCGAAAAATGTTCAGCCGCTTAAAAACGTCGCGGCGAGTGGCGTCGACGCGAATTCGTCGTCGGATTGTTTGTCACGGTCGATAGAGGCACACGGAGGAAAGCAAGCGCCATTTTATCCCGTGCACTCGCGGCAACGCGAAAGGTGGACGGAGAGGACGGTGCACCGCGGGGCTGCGACGGCTATACCGATGTACGCTTTCTCTCTTTCGTCTGTGTATTCGTGTATCTCCCTCCCGCCGTTCTTCTGTGTATCTCTCTTTTTCCCCCGCACGGTATCTCGTTCCCACCGTAGTCGTCCTCGGTCCCTTTCTCGCCGTGCCGAAGATTCACCGTCGCAGAGAGAGCGTTCCTCACCGAATCGATCGCTCGATTATCGGGAACGGGAACGGTAACGCGCCGCGGCCGTGGATCGTCGCACGATGCAGATTCCCGCACTCTGTTCACCCCACTTGTACTTTTACAATACGCTTCATATATGTATATACTCTTTCTTTCTTTCTATCTCGTTCTCGTTCTCTCGCTCTAACGTGCTATATATCTCTTTCTCTCGTTGTACACAAGTCACTGAAACGAAACTCGATCGCAGACCGGCCGCCGGGGAACACTACGACCTCGTGCGTCGTTATCGCGAGACACGCGTCCCTCTGGTTAAAACACGGTTCTCGATATTATTCGGGTTTTCAACTCGGCTCCCTTTTTTTCTTTTGCTGTTCGAATTCGACGCGGCACAAGTAGAGTCCGTCGCGTTTCGCGCACGCGGGAACCACCGTAATCGAGAGACAAGGCTCGTGTGCTAGTTCGACCACCGAGCTTGCGATAGTTCTCCTCTACCTCCTCTCTTCTCTATGTTGATCTCTCTGTCCGTCTATCTCTCTCTCTCTCTCTCCCTTTCGGTAACAGAGAACGCGAGACGCGCGACACCGAGCTCGAACCACGTCCGTCGTGTGCAGCGAGAGGACACGAACTGAAGCGGCGAGCCGAAGCCGAGGCGAGCCGAGCCGAGCAGCTTGCTCGGCTGGTTTCACCGTACCGCTATTCGGCCGTGTTACACCAGCGCCGCCACCGGGGCTGCACCCTCACCGTCCATTTTCCTCGATCCTGTCCTCCTCGCTCCTTGTCCGCCTGATTTTTCGTTCGGAAGATCTCTCGTACACGACGATCGCCACCGCGGTTCCTCGATCCTACACTGGCGAACGATCGCCGGATAGATCGGCTACACGAAACTTTATCGGCCTGTAAATAATAATGACGCGAAACACCGGAGCCCACGACAGAGAGCGGGGTCATTGATTTTTTGAGCCCGTCAAGTGTAAGCCGCGCGCATGCGCGATCGCGCCACCGGCGTGACATCGGCCGTTCTCATACTCGTCCGCCGATGTTCCGGACTTGAATTTCTGGTGACTTTCGCCGCGCCGCCGGCGCACCCGGCGAAATATTGTTTGAAATCGGCTCCGGTTTTCTTCGGACCGCTCTCCCTTCCTCTTCCCCTCTCCACACCTGTCTTCTTCTTAGGACTCACCTTCAACGGCAACGACGACGAGACGTCGCTAGCCAATGCTATGCCCTGGCTCCCGAAATATGCGGACTCGAATGCGACGTATTCCCACAGGACCTGGCGACGATACGGAATTGTTGGACGTTCGAACGTTTTTGGCGGTTCACCGACTCGATTCGCTTTTCTCTTTCGTTTTAACTTGTTTCTTTCTCATGGGAGAGACACACGCAGGAACACTTCTTCGAACACGAAGTACACCGCGTCACGTCTCACCGGACTTCGATTGCATGCTGGGAAATTTATTGAAACTTCAATCACGTGACCGTAAGTAGGTTTGTACTTACCTCTGATTTGTCTATTCAATGGTCTTGTGATTAGTGCCCACAGGTTTATGGGTAATTTCTTGAAACTGCGACACGGTTGGTTGTTTAACAGTGTCAAACAGGAGCTTAATGTCGCGGTTCGATATTCATAATTAGAGTGCGGGATCCTGCTCGTGATCGATGTCTGTGCGTAACCTCGGCGAACGCGCGTAGCTGTTTTAGCGTTGTTTCGGAACCTTTTACTGTGCGAAATCGTTCGTCGTGCTCGGCGTTCCGTGACAACATCTTTTTTTGCATTGACAGTTTGCTAAACGATCCCGTTCGGGAATTATACGACCTGACGAACGATTTGTATTTAACGTTCGACGGCGAACACGTTGAAATACAGGTTAACCTGTTAACTGGGTTAATTTTCGATCGTACGTTGCCTTTCGACGGCGGATCGTATTAATGCGACAGGTTGTAGTCTGACGCAACGAAATAAGAATTGCGAGTATAGTTTACATTAACGACGATACGATAGAATGCGAGCCCTAGATTAGTTGAATAAACAAGAAAACGATCTGCGCGAGATATTCGAAACGTCCCATCGTCCGGCCGGTTAACAGGTTAACAATGTGCCGAGTGACAAAGTGTCGGTGCATCAAAGGGGAGAAAGACGGTCGTCGAAGGGGGAGCCAGTTCCAGAACAATCGTTATCGCGGACCTGCAAACATTTTTATCTCATCGATCGTGGGACTGGAATTAAAAGGCAACCGGAGGCGAATTCAACGTAAGTAACTCTATCATCCGGACATCGACTGGCTGAGCCGCTTGTTGCTTCTTCTCCATGGTGGTTCCTGCTTCCATGCACGGCTATAAAGTCTCGCCATGATCTTTTTCCGATGATATGCATTCTTTCAAGTACTCGTTATTACCGACCATTTCTCTCTTTCAATTCCTCTTGCAGGTTAACAATGGCCACTGATAACAGTGCTGTACCGGTCCGCTATCTCTTATCGCAAATCGTTTCGCAGATAAAATAAGTGGTAAATCGGTCTTTCTTAGCCTCTGATTAAAATTGTTAAGCGGAAGTTCATTCTTTAGGAATATTCCATTTCCATCGCGTCGATTGTTAGGTTTTGTCAGCGGTTCCCAAAGATTTTTAGGCTGTTGATCCATCCAGATCAAAGACCGTAGTGGGGTTAATGGGTTAGGAAGAACACGGAAGGAGGATCGCTAGCACGAATGATCGAACTCTGTAGAATCGTTCTGGAAATAGTTCAAGGAACGATTATTTTTAGCGCGCATGACTCTGTAGTCGTGTTGCATGTCGCATAAACAGCCGCTGAAAAGCTTTTAGTACCCAGAAACCCTGGGGCCCTAGGCGGGTCCCAGTGGCTCTCAATTGCCAATAAAGTCCCTCGCAGATACTCTGAATCGTTGGGCCCGTTCAGGGTCCATTGCGTTTTATCAAGGACTTCTTGGTGGTTTCACGGCTCGGTGGGATCTCTGGAAGCTTAACCAAAACTACTGGGACTGGCCAATATACAATAGACCTTACAATATTAATACTAAATATAATAAATGCAACAACTTAATCTACGGTAGCCAGGCAACAGATTACACGACAAATTTCGGTCTAACATAAATGGCCCTAACGATTAGCCAGGGTTTGCGCCATAAAGTACAACCCCGTTACCGATCGCAAGAAACAGCACCACTTTTTAACCCCTCCGTGTTTTCTGTTTACTTTTCATTTACGACGAAAACGTTACTCGCGCGAACAGCCTGTAATTCTAAGCTGGCCGTAAACCGAGGCTAGTTTAGTTGCTAAAACCGCGAATCGTTGCCAGTTGTTGTTAAACAAAACCGCGCTATAAATTAGCCGAAGGGATTCCACGTTTCACCGGGCCAGTATTCGGAATCATAATGTTTTTCGATCATCTTCGGAGCTCGTAGGGACCGCAGTCTATCTTATAGATACCAGATGGTCGCCTTGTCGGCGGCGGCGCCAGACGGGCCCGTTTAAAATTAAAGAATAATCGCGGGCTGCTGGTCCGATCGGTTCGGTAACTCGAGCTGCATCCGAGAACAGATTCTCAGTCACGGACAAAAAACCGATTCATCGATGTCGGAACAAAAACCAAAAACAAAATGCAAATCGTCTCGATTCCAATCCGACAGCAGAATGCGAGATCGTCCAGATCTTCTCCAGCGAGTACGATAATACTATCAGTCGCGCAGAAGAACTGATTCGATTTAACGGTAAACATTAAAGCAAAATTGCAGCAAGTGCTTGATGTTCCTGATGTAATCGTCTCGATTTCAATTGGCAAGCACCGGGCAACGTTGTTGCGTTGATAAGGTCGATGTATCGGATCCTTGAAGCTCGAATAACGATAATACTATCACTCGTAGAAAACAAACTGATTCATCAATGAAATATCAAGAATCAAAATAGAACTGTTGATCCACTGTACTCGTTGCAGTTTGCTCGATTCCAATTCGAAAGCAAAACGGTATTGCGTTGGCAGCGTTGATCTATTGGCTCTTCGAAGACCGAGTAACAAGAATACTCTCCAAGTCATGGACGAAAATCAATTCATTGATGCAATAGCAAAAACCGTAAGAAAAATGCAAATTCGCTGGTGCAATAGCGTGGCCGTTGAGTCGAGAACAGGGCGCAAGATTTTTGCGTTGGCAGCGTTGATCTATCGGCTCTTTGGAAGCCCAGTAACGAGGTAATCGGCCGAGCGATCAAGATCCCCAAAGGTTGGTTCCCCTTTCTCTGTCTCGCGGCGGCAGCTCTATAAGCATAGTCGGACGGTCGAACGGACGGACGGATGGCTATTTCCGCATGACATCACACCGCCCGCATTTAGGAGCGGAGCACGATTTTCTATTTTCTTGTCGGTCTACATTGGTGGCCCGTGAAGACCTGCAAGGTCAGCCCCACCGAGATGCGCCCCCGGTCCCCCTGATCGCTTTTTATTCCCCGTTGTTTTATTCGTCCCTTCGTCCCGGGTCCGGTCTGCGCTCCGGCCGACTGTTACTCTTTTTCCACACACCGGCGAAATTCGCAAAAACGTCTTATTAAAGCGGGCTGCCGCGAAATTTCCGCGATTAAAAGGACCGCGATGCGCGCACATCCCTTCTCTCTCTCTCTCTCTTTCTTTCTCTTGAGATATTCTTCTCTTCGGCTCCCTGTAACGCGACCCGGGGATGCCTTGGTAGCTAAGCCGGTCCAAGCCGATCTCTCCTAATCGAGAAATAATTGTACGAATTTGTCCGAGACCTGGCGAACGGGACAGAGAGAAAGAGAGGAGAGGAGATCCTTGTTGTTCACGTTGGCTCGGCCACTGCCACCCGGAGGCTGTTTTTTACCAATTCATACTCTCAGGTGGAACAATGGATTCGGCGAGACAAAGGAGCGGCTGCTCTTGCTCGACGGAGGTACCGTTCCTCGCGCTAACTCGGTTAGCCGTTCGTTAGCGGAATTAGAAATGAAGGTCCGCGCGCGAAAAGAAAATTCGCGGGCAGGCCCAAGAGAGAAAGAGAGAGAGAGAGAGAGATAGAGAAAGACGTTCGACGTGCTCTCTTTCCGTTTCGAGCCGGTCCGATTCTTGGGGGAATTGTTAAATAGAACATTTAATTAGCGGCGTTCGCTGCGGGGCATTCTTTCGTCGTTGCCCCGGCGTGTTTTGAATAACTGAGCACGCGGAACTATAAAACGATCGTCTTCTCCCTCGGTTGTTGCTAGTAGCTTTTTTCCAAGAGAAAACTATCGGAGAGTGAGAGAGAGAGAGCAAGGGCTGGCTACCGGCACGGCCTATACACGATCGATCGGTATCTTATAGCTCTGCGGAGCGTGGCCACTATGCGAGACGATACGCCGATCGATACGTTCCGCTAATAAAGTGGATCCACGCGACCGCGGAAGAGGATTTCTGCGCGAATAACTTCATAACCGGCGCTCGTAAGCATTACACGTCGACGTGCGCTTTTATACGTTCCTACCGGTTATTTACTTCGCCGCAGAGAAATTTATTACAGTACCAGGAGCCCGGCGAACGATCCCGTGCGGGCAGGAAAAAAGCTCAAGTATCGGCTACCTAGAGCTTGTTTCGTAACTAGTTAAGAGCCTCCCCGTGAATCGACGTCGGTCTGAATTTTCGTGGCTATGCTGCGTCTCGATCGCCGGTGTATCGATCGAGTCCCTTGATGATCTGCTTCGTTTCACCGTGCGGTCATGGTGCCCGGCTACGCACCCGACGAATCGTGGTAGATCGTTCGCTTCCTCGCCGTGACTGCTGGAAAACGTTCCCAGAAATTCTTCCGAGTCATCCGGAGGAATTCCACCGAATTTCGGAGAGCGGATGCGCGCCGGTGTTTAATCAGTTTTTACGCGCATTACACCTGGCCGCGTAACCAATCGATCTCTCTTACTTTTGCCGGTCGTTCTCCTAGAAGGATAAGAGGTGAGAAAAAAGAGGAAGTGGAGGGAGGGAAAACCACAGAGCAGGACCTCCACCACCCCGAGAGTACGTCCTGCTCGGTAGCTCCAGCAGGACTGACAATTTTTGGCAGAGCACCCCTGTTTATGTATTCCGTCACACGAGCGTTGATAGCGCTGCGAACTTTGACAGCGCTCAGTGGTGCCTGCGGAAATTCGTTGTAACAGTCTAACGATGTACCATACACAGGACTGTTGTCTATACGATCGACAAGATACGTTTATTTGTACTAAAAATTTATCTTTACACTCCGATACAATTTGCCATTTAGAGGAGGAATTTTTAAAATGATTTTTACTGTAATCTCCATTAACACTGAAAAATTAATTTAAAAGGATATGAGAATCGATAAGATAAAGTTATTTAGAATGAAATCGTTCGCGTGGTTCGCCGATAACGACTCGACAGCTTGCTCTTAAGAAATTGAGGAGGAGATGAAATAAACCTTAATGAGAACGCATTAACACGAACGTAATAATTAAAAGATTTTCTGTACATGAATAACCCTTATGCCAGACGACGGGTTGGTCCGATTACATCGTTTTTGCCTACAGTAGTAGTAGGAACGAGCAATAGCCAATCAGAACGGCGTTTCATTACCTAGGCACAGCTTCTCATCCCGGAGCAAATGGTACTCACCTTTTCCGGTTAATGTTGCGCAAAATGGACAGTCCTCGGGCGATTGCTGGGCGTAAAAACCAACAGCGGAAAGGAATAGTAGAGCGTAGGTATGCGTGTACACGAGAGGAGACGGGACAAGATGGAAAAGGGATTTCGGTGATGTCGTGACGGCGGAGGTGGAGGAGGAGATGAGGAGCAGGAGGAGGAAACGAGGAGAGGAGAGCAGACGATGCGAGGAATAAAAAGAAGGGGACACGTTAAACGTGGAACCAGGGGTCATAAAAATCCGAAGCGCAGGTATAAACCAACGATCTACAAGTCCGTGGCGAGGACGATCCTAATCTCTAGCCTGCTGCCGGGCTAGCGGGAGTTGAGACACCGGAGAACGGAAAGCTAAAAAGAACCGGCCGAAGAAAATAGTTGGCCCGCTAAATTGCCGCGGTGCGAGTTTGTTAGAAAATCGGCGGAATGCAGACACCGGTGACAAGGGGGTGGTGGAGAGGAACACCACTATTTCGTAGGAATTTTCTGGACGCGAGACCTATGACCACCTAGACTCCTTGGTCCTCATTTAACAGCTCTCGAGATGCTCTTTAAGTTTTTTTTACGGAGAATTCCGTTTGGTCCTAACGACGACTAATTCTTTAATTCCGAGATACGACGAAAGTTTGATGTGCGCGGCGCGGTGGTTCGTCCGGGCTCCTCTTCGAGGAACACGTCGGTGCTGCCCGTTTTTGGCAGTATCCATGAACCGGGCTCCTCGGTTCGTTCCCGTCGGATTGATTCATGCTTTACAACAGCGACATTTTTATTTGGTCGCCAGCGCTGTCGAAAGAT
This sequence comes from Lasioglossum morio, assembly GCA_916610235.2. Taxonomy (NCBI): domain Eukaryota; kingdom Metazoa; phylum Arthropoda; class Insecta; order Hymenoptera; family Halictidae; genus Lasioglossum; species Lasioglossum morio. Next base: position 7,696,248 of record OU744333.1, read on the forward strand.
TTGTGATATTCATCGCGCGGGAAGTGACAGTAAAAACAGGCTGGAAACGTTGATCCGTCATACGTGTCTTAGGAAGGTAATTAATAGAGGAGAGCCGGAGAGCCACGGTGTGGCGTGGCGTGTTCGCTCGGCCATAAATTTAGCGGAAGGCCGAGAGACTGAACGACGCATAAATTTTACGTGGACGCGATAAACGCGTGCTCGTATACACGCTCGTGTACGATTTCGCGAAATCGAGTATTATGGCGCGCGCGGGAGACCGTCCGACGATTGCGACCAAACAAGACACGAGGCGAGACGAGTCGAGTTGCGAGGAGACGCGCATCATCACGCGCGGAGAGCGTTCGAGCTAATGGTTTCGTAATTGAATAAATGTGGCCGATTAGTCGCGTAGCCTCCGAGAGACATTTAACGAGCTACCGTCGAAATAACCGTTCGGTTTACTGCAAATCGAATTTAGAGTTAATCGGCATTTAATTTAAATACGCTGCTCAAGGGCTTAACAGATTTATCTTTCCCATCAGTCGCGCGACGATCGCATCTATCTTCGCAGTAATTCATAATCCCCGGCGGTTGCTGAGAACGTCTCGAGTCGATCGGTCGCCGCGAGAGGTTGCTGACTTGCCTCACGGCTGCCTGTGAGATGATCGTGTTCGTTGCATGGTTGACAAGAGTTAACATTGATACGCGTTCGTATCGAACAAGAGATTTATTTCGTTTCTCCAGATAGACCGTTGCGCGTCGCTGCGACGCGACGACAATACGCTCGCGTAACCGGCAAAATGAGAGACAAGTGCTCGGTGAACATGAAGTACAGGCGATGAGATTTAGCGCGCGACGCTCATTCTTCTTCTCCTCCTCCTCCCCTTTCTCCTGGTCTTATTTCTTCTTGAATCTTGCTTTCTTCGACACCACCGCCGCGTTCGACGGCGACTTCGGGTTCGACTGGTTTTTGTGTTTCTTGCTCTCCACGTGCTGGGCAAACATGCTCTCTGAGTTTAGCGACAGGTTGCACGGCGCACAGTAGTATTGGCCTGAAAACGAAACGAATTTTCAGTCACATATTCCTAGACGGTATTACAATCGCAAAAGCTTAAGCTTCGGTATTTTTGATCGACAAGAATGCGTATTGTCTACATCAAACATGAGCAACGAGCGTTGGTTGCCTTAGAAGCACCTTGAATTACCCCTGCGGGCAAGAGATAAATCTTTACGCTTGGTCTAGACTCTATGTCCTCTAAAACGTTAACTGTAAAGCTCGTGACATGTGACTTTAATGTTAATGGTGACAGAAGACCATCTATTCTGTCCTGTTTGTCTAAAGTGGGTGTGGCCTGTCGTACGTAGGCGTGGTTTTGTGGCTCACGATCTAAATAGAGCTCGCACAGTGTCCTACAAAGCAACAATTGCTCATGCCCGATATAGACACTAGAAACTACAGCCTGTGCTTCAGAGGAAGAGACTTGGGCTTCACTAAAAGTACTTTTCTTTGCAGACAATGCCATCGATTGAGATCAATGATCCATCTCAGCCGTCGTACGATCGATTCTCTCGTACGATTGGGGAGAGTCGCCAAATTTAAACCAGCTGCTAGATTGAATCACCATGTATCTTGAACAAGAAAAACATTTGCACTATTATTGGAAACATTAAGCGACTGCCGGTCCAATCTAGGACCAATTCAGGTCCAAATTCGACTCTCTCCCACTCGGCAGTTGTTCAGAGGGCGTCCTTACCCGACGGGGTCCGATAGATCGAGTAGTCTATGGGTCCAGGTGTTGTGGGGCTGGTCTCGTTCTCGGTGGCTGAAAAATTCAAAGGGTACAATCTATTCTCGTAACCGTTTTTCAAAGTAATAGCCATTTTAGATAATTAACCTCCAGTTACTCGCACTCGCAAATATTTATCGAATAAAATAACTACTTCAATGCAAAATAAATATTTTCCAGTGTAGTCGACATCTTTGTTTATGCTTGAAACGCTGTTGAAACTGTAAGTATCATGTGCGAGTAATTAAAAGTGAAAAGTGAATGCTTACCAGGCTCGGGGACGGGTAGCCCGTTCAACCTGAGCATTCGCAGGTGTCTAGCACCGCGTTTGTGCGTTTCCAGCTGGTCCTGGCGATTAGCCGAGACTCCGCACAGATCGCAACGCAAAGGCGTCGGATATGGCGGTGGTGTGTATAAGGTTGCCGCTCCTGGCGTCGGTAGAGCTGCAGCAGCGTCAGGTATAACCGGTTGCGGCGGTGCAGGGGGCTGCACCTCCGGTTGGAAGCCCGTTCCTATACCGTACCGTCCAGTAGGATCTATTTGATTGTACTGACTTTGACTTTGCGACTTCTTTGAAGGCCTGCACAAGTGAACGCTCTGGTGAACTCGTGCAAACTCCGTGTGAACTCGATTGAACTTCGACTAACTTGGTCGTCACGGTTAATTATCAAATTGAGCAATAAGTCCGTTTGCATTTCAACATTTTCCATCAAATCTTTGTATGAATTGATTGGGGTTTCTTCAATTGGCAGTTTGGAAGGACTTCTTACTCAACCCAGTGTAATTACAGACAAGCACTATAGGAAGCCGAAAAGTTAGCAGTCAGAACACTGTGACTCGGATCCACCTGCCTTCTTCTTTGATCCAAACACTTAAACTCTATACATCTGTCGACGAAGATTGTCCTACTGAATTAGAGCAAATCACAGCTGACTGCCATCTTTTCGGCTCCTAATACGTATAGGTCTTTATACCTCGCTCGACGTCCTCCGTTCGCTGCTCTAATGTGCTTTTTGCCGGCATAGTGCTGCGTCGCGTCCGTTTGCGACGTGAACCATGTCTTACAAATCTACGAAAGAATCAAGAGATCAAGATGACGAAAAGACCCTGAAAGTTCCATCACGAATGAATTGTTTTCTCACATCGCAATAGTTCTGCCAGTCGTTGGTCGTGCTCGTAACCTGTCCGTCCTCCGTCTTTTGCTTCTTGACGCTCTGGTTCAAGAACATGGACACCTTCTTCTGATGCGGCTTGCCATCGTAGTGTAATTTCGCCTGTAGCGTCGAGTTCATCTGGAAACCATTTGCCCGTAAAAATCATGCTGATCTGCGCGTCGTTCATCGCGTTAGACGCCTAGAGACCCTATTTCCGTAGAGGGTCTCCGCTCGCGATTTTTATCGGATAAAGTAATCGAGCCTTACAACTGCGTTGCACAGATCGCATTTCAGCGGTTTCATTAGCGCTGACAGTTCCCTCTGGGCGCTCGCGACTTTCTCTGCGAAAACGAAAACATAAATCAATCTTTAATTAGCTAACAGCTGCCATAGGAATCTGGACTCCGATTGCCCAACGATAATTCGATGCACAACCGGCAGCTAACGAATAGCAAAAGAGAGCTCCGAGCTACACTGTCGGGCATTTGTGTTCCAAACGCGAAGAGTTTTCTTCCAAATGTCCAATTAACCATCTTTAACCCTTGGCACACGAACGGTCATTCTGAGGCGCCGCTAAAAATTGCTCTACTGTTATTCAAAATATTGAAGGATAATTTCATATCCATAAAATTTCGAAATTCAAAGGGAATGGAAATTCGAGGTAAAATAGGACTTTTTGACCAAATGCTGTACAGTGCGGCAGGTCAGTAGCACGATCGCGCTTACCTGCATCTTGCGCGGGATCGATGAACTCGTTCTTGCGTTTGTGGTGCTTGGTCTTCGTCTTGCCGACCTGGATCGCAGGTGCAACCACCGCTGCAGCCGCAGCTGCAGCTTTGTAGGTCGTGTCGTACCATCGAGCGTAGAGATCCGAGGTGTCTGCGTCAGTGGGTAGCCACCATGGAGTGGCTGGTTGTCCAGGTGTTTGAGGCTGCATCGCGGGGTGCATCATGTACGGTGCAGGTACAGGGAGGTTCGGGAACGGTGCAACGGGAGCTGGCACCGTCATAGGCGACGTTTCGTTGGGGCAAATGCTGGATGCAATCTCGGTCGAGTTTACTTCCGGCTGTACTTGGTCCGTGGAGTTCTGTACATTGTTGCTCTTCGGCGATGCAACCGGTGGAGGCGGTGGCGGTGGTGGCGGCAGGAAGCATTCTAATCCTGGATCAAGTACAGTGATTCTAAGTACAGTAGACTCCCTCTTATTAATCTTCTGTAGAGTGTTCAATAGTTTATAGTACCGAGTTAGAAACGATGTTCCGGGAACGGAACCCGGAAAAATCGACAGGAGAGGACCCTTTCGGAGAACATCGGGAATTCAATGGTTTACGAGCATCGATTATTATTGCTATTTGCGCTCCTAAGAGAGAGTTATGGATCGAGGAACGATAGATCGTAAAGATCTTTGTTGGCAATTCGCGGAATCCTTCGCCGCTTAAAAAACGTCCGATGATTTTTGAATCGCCTAGTATCGCGAGTTTGATACCGAACGATAATAACCGATGATACGATGATAATAATATAATAGGAACGCAGATTTGAGAAGCGTCGTGGAACCGATATCGAGAGACCGATGAATGGCGAGTGGTTGCGTTGCGCGTCCGATTTATGATGGCGATAAAAACCACGGACAGTTTAAGCACGCCCCGAGCTATGCATGAAAATGCATACCAGATAAAATATCGGAAACGGCCGGCGATAAAGTGCCGGCGTAAATATCCGCAAGACGAGATGCGTATCGACGCAATTTGCCCTCGGATCCGATTTAATTGCCCCACCAAGCTAATACTGATTTCCCTAATTTCGAGCGACCCAGCCCGTAATGTCCGCCATTTTTATCGGGAACGCGGAAGATACATCCTTCGGGGCCGGAGTCGCACTCATCGATAGCCCCAACCGAGGATCATGTTCGGCCCTTCGTTTTATTGCTCGTGTCCTCAACAAAATTGCAAACTGTTTGCCAACCGCTCTGCCACCGTTTTTCATACACCCTCGATCGCGGTGACTCGCTAGAAATTTTTAATTATTTGCGCTAGAAGCACCGTCCACTCAAAGTCGCTGACTTGTGCTTTTTTTTATGCAAATTGCCGGACGCGTTGCACTCATGACGGCTTTGATTGATTTCTCGGTCTGAAAGACCTTTGGAAGCTGGCGCGTTCGCTACCGACATTTATTTCGCTGTTTATCTTTCTTGTTCAATTATTTTAATGAATGCAACATACTTACTTCTTTTACGAAACTTTGAAGAATTTTAGCAGAAGAATTGGGTGTATAAAATTAATAGCAAAGTGTCAAGTTTGCGGAGAACTCACCGGTGGATTTAGATTGATCGTATTTATAGGAATTCGAGGTGATCAGATTACGAACTCGCTCGCAACACGCTCCCATCGCTACTTATTGACTACAGGCTGTCTGTACGGTGCACTTCACATGTGCAAGCTGCATCGGCGGCCACGATCGAGATAAACAGAGAAACTTATCGAGCGGATTCGCAGAGAAATTAACATTACGCGAATCGAGTAAAATCGATCGGGCTAATTATACCGCAGACGGTCGAGCATTTACAGGCGAACGTACTTTCGAGACGCACCGAGGCGAAGACTTCCGTTAACGAATCAGATCAATCCTTTTTCGATTACAGCCGTAGTAAAGTTGTAATCTCGAACGATACGATACTCGCAACAGTTTTTAACGAGGACGGATAACGAGCACGCGTGCACAAAATTAATCCAATATTCTGCATGCGATTCAAATTAAAATTTCACTAATTTCTAAAGAAGATTATAGAAATCCTCAAACAATCTTCTTGTATCCATTGCTTTCACTGTTCTAATATTAGCCGAATTCATAAAATTTTAAACGTTCACCGATTTTACGCATTTTCAAGTTCAGTTACGCCGGTCAGATCTGACCACCACGGCGTCATCGAAAAGTTCAATGTCGGTCAGAAGTGACCACCGCGACAGTAAACATGTAATGAGTTTACCTATTCGGGTAATTAATTCATAATTACGTGCATGTGTTCGCAGGTTTAATTGGAAGCGGGAAAGGCGGCCGAAAGACGACACTGTCTTTGCACGCACGTGACCAATGCACCTCGATATTTTAAGAAGTCAGCTGATTTCGGCGGCGAAGTATTCACTGAAATTCGACAGTGAATGCATGCTGGTCGGGGACGATCTCTGGACGGTATTTTCCGTAGAGTCGACATGGGTCGCGATAGTCGGTTCTGACAGTAATTGTTTCGATAATTGGTTCACGTAGACATGCCACAAGTCGCATCCGGTCGATGGGAGACCGTTCGCGATTGTAAATACGTGGGCGGCTCTCTGAACACGACCACGCGATGTGCCCTTAGAAATCGTCAAATTCCTCGAGCAAAGAATAACAAATAATATTATATTTGTTTCCGCGATCGATTCGCACCGTGAACCGAGAAAATTCGCCTCGCTTGTTCATGTAGGAGAATGTTCGGGGTTCGATTCGAACAACGTGGATCAATGAACGGGATCGAATACAGTATAGGTTGTGAAAAGAGGGTCAAACTCACCGGGTATCTCTGGATTCTCGATGATTTTCGCGCTGGACATTTTCCGGCTCGAACACGATGATGTTCTCTGTTATTGTCCGAGGAATGTTGACAGTGCGCGATAATTACGGCACGATAATAATCCTCGTTTTCGGTTTCCCTCGCACGCGCGAACAGGTTTTGCCGGTATAGTTCTGCGGCTGTTACGTTTCGCTGAGGCACGGTACCGTTACCATTCTTCCATCGTCCACGACTGTCAATTATTCGGCGAAATAGAAAAGTTAGTGAGGTTAATAGGCGAGTTTGACAAGCGACCGGACGACATTACGCGATATTGAACCGAGATGCAAGATGGCCGCGGACACTACGCTCGTCGGCCGTGGTCTATCCGAAATTATTCGGATAGCCGAGAGAAAACGGGATCTCCCATGGCGAATCGGCCGGGTCCCGTTCGCACGTGAACGATGGAGGACAGGGCCGAGCTGTTCAAATGCCTCGAGGAAAAAATCAACAATGGCAGAGCCACCATAGATCGACTGAAACTCCTTGGCAAGATCGATGGTGTTGAGAAACTTATGCGAAAGTTTCAGCAGGAAATCCGATTTTTGGAAAAGGTACGTTCGTCTCTCTGGTTTCGAAAAAATTTCGTATCGCCACGTGCTGTTTTTAGAACACGCGTGCATGTAATTTCGAGCACGAATATCGGATGCCATATGGGTTAGTTAGTTTCACACGCATCTGAATTCATAGCAACAGAATTGTAACTGTACGCTGTTCTCACAAAGGTACAATCTACAGGAAATGTAAAGAAGGAGCATCTACAGAGTACGAATCTAATTCATCTGAATGCCATCGTGGCACGGCTGTTCCGTTCCAGCGAGCCCACCAATGTCATGAAACCATTCAAGTACCAGAAGTCCAGGCTTGAGGTTGATATCGTGTGTAATGGAGGTGCATCCTGGGTGAAAGTCATTGCTAGGAATGCCAAGGCTCTCACTTTAATTTCAATGGGCAATGGGGAGTATGGGCAGAAATCTGTGTTGGATCAAGCGACCTGCTTCCTGCAGTGCGCCAAGAGCTATCCACACTTGTACAGACCACCAGATGTTGTGTTTCATTTTGCTTATGGCATAGAGGTACCCCTAGCTGCACATTTGGAGAGAATGGGGGTGGTTGTGGAAGGAGATCGCATAGACTGCGATGATAAAAGCACAAGCAAAGAAGGTAATTTTGTTCAGGCTAAATATTATACAATCTGATTACATCTAGAAGAAATATTTATTGTTTTATCCATCATGATACAGAAGCAGATGGTAAATTTTCTACCTTGATCACATTGGATCCCTCAGAAGAACCTCCAGATGACTGCAAAGAGAGCATAAGCTCGGATTTGGAGACTTTAAACACTTCTTCTCTCGCCACAGAAATAAACATACTTAATTTAGATGTGTCGACATTATTGGCTTATGTGACAAACATGACGAACGGGTACGATCATTTTATTTACCGAGAGCCTCTGCTCACCCAGCAAGCAGAAATGGAGCGAAAGCGTCCAGTAAAACCGATTCTAGAAAAATTATTTAATAGTAAAGAGCTGATCGTCTGCCAAACTGCATATGATAATTTTATGAATATCATAGCAGTGATCGGCGGTCCCAAAGAGTCTCTCAGAGCAAAAGAATTATTGAGCAGGGTTCGAATTGTCGATGATCTACCCACAGGCAGGATCATGGAGAAATTGAGCCTGGGTGGGAAAATTAAAGATAGGTCTCGATTGGTTTTTGCCAGTGGCGAGAACATGAAGAGCATCACTGTGTCTGCGAATGAGGGTTTCGTCAGAGCAGCACGCATGCAGGTACAAATCCATTTCTTTTAGACCAAAAAAGACTGACTAATTTGATAAATGATTTTTCCAGGACATTGAGTGCACAGTTTTTCTGCACGAGCCTAGATCTCTGTCAGAGATTAAGGAGGGTTTTGCAACAAAAATAAGTTCATCTTGATATTGGTTCAATGCGTTTACAGCTACAAAATGGAATATACACAGCACATGGGAAATACTAAGGTGTCCTATAAATAGTGTTGCTTCTCGCTCTTCGGCGTTAAATTAAAATCTTTAAAAAATTAAAAAATTGAAGGACGTCAGTGAAAACGATGCCCATTTATCAATATTTAAATGTATTTTTATTATACACTTAAAGTTACCATTATGAAACGACACGATTTATGGTACTATCTAATTAATTTCTATTTCGATGGCCAAAGATATGTCCAAGCTGTAATCACCGAGTCACACCTCGTGATCGATGTCGGCGTCCATGTTTTCTTCAAACTCTGCAAGAAGAAGAGCCCGAGTACAATCTGACTACGATAGACATGTGTCGAGTGTTAAAGAACATGGATGGTACCGTCAATAAATTTGTTGAAGCGTGGATTTCTTTCTCTGGCTAATTGAATGTACTCTGTGTACTTGACCTCGTCTCCAAGGAGTTTGTAACACTTCGCGCTATTCAAAAGGGCCTTGATGTTCGCTTCGTGAATTTTCAAAGCCCACTCGCAGTCCTGCAGAGCTTTCTCGTACAATCCGAGATTAATGTAAGCTAGAGCTCTGTTGTTCCACAAAACGGACGAATCTTTTCGCTGTTCTATCGCTTTCGAGTAATAAGTCACCGCTTTCTCATAGTTTTCCTCTTTGAACGCTCCATTTCCGATTCTCTTCATTGTATCTGCTCTCTCATTCCTCGCCTTTCGATTCTCTGACCTCTCTTTCGCGTCTTTTTCCACGCTTCTCATAAACGCCTCTGATCCATGGAAATTCTAATAATTAATAGACTGCGGGTTTTATGCATTTGACGAAAATAGAAAATTAATTTAGTACCTTGCGACATATCTTCCTTGCTGGCGAGTTCATTTTTGGCGCATTTATTGATCAATGTGCGGTTGGTTTTAACTTTGAGTTCGCAGTCCTCGTCGATTATGGTCTCGTATTTCCTTTCCAAAAATTCATCCGCTAAGATTTGACCGTGCTTCTGCTCTTCAGGGTCCTCCGAGGCCAACTTCTTCACAATTTTCTCTTAAACATTAGCAAAAATGAATATCGTGTTCGGGATCCAGGAAGATTTATACTCACCGACTTCGGTAGCGCGATGCATGAAATTTTGGAACTCCTCCTCTGTTACTCGTTTATCAACCATCGAATCGTCGATAATTTTCTGGCCTTCGAGGAATTTTTCCTCCATCTCGATTGGCAAGCTCGTGTGCCTTGTAACTCTCGTCGCGAATAATCAGTGATGCGTCGATTACATTTGAGTCTAATTGGTACAGGTTTCCATAGAAACGTATGTGATATAGTGTTACAATTGTGTGTAGTGGTAGAAAGAGATCTGTACAATACTACTAGCACGCCGGTGAATCGTTTGTTATATCAGGAAAAACGGTATATAATGTATTCAGGTTGAACTGGTTTATTAGAAAAACAAACAGGGCTGTGTAACAAGGTAATGAACAAGACGGTAGATTATGCTTAACATGTACAAGTCGAAATCTTTGCAGAGTTTGTTCGGCGAAAGAAAAGATTCGCAATCAAGAAAACAACTTTATTCAATCTAAGCATTATTCGCCAACACGTGTTTCTTTTTTAGTTTTTGGTTGCAGATTACTTTCTCTGCTAACCGTTTGAACCCTTTCTCGGTGGGAATTCAGGAAGGGAGCCTGAGTTAAAAATCTGATCGATGTTCGTGTAAGAAAACCTTTGGGAGGAGCCTGCAATATCATCAGGACTTTCGTTTTCCAGCTCTTCCACTTCCAGGGGGTCCATATACTCGTCTTCGTCCTGTTCAGGAGATATATCTACTTCATCTTTTATGAATACTGCACATTTCATAGTCTGGATAGGTTCTGAACTGGTCCCTTGTTTTCTCCTGTCCAGAGGATCATTCCACATAGAATCCTGAGTAACGTTAATAGGTTTCCCTGCCGTGATCTCGACTTCGTCCATGATGCATAGCTTTTTCAATGGCAGAGGCTGGTCCTTGGATATAGCGGATAGTATTCTAGGCCAGGTGATAACAGGCTCGAGTGGCTCCTTCCTTTTCTGAGGCTGTAGATTGGGGATTCCCCTGCTGGTGCTAGGCATATCGTTAGCATCCAAAATACTGATCCCAGACTTACCAGTCTCCAATCGTTGACTCAATAAATTGATTCCCTCTTCGCTCTTCTTGCCAACTTCCTGAGGCTTGAGGCCAGATTTGTGGACAGAAGAGGTGGACCTGGTGATAGGGCAGTTCTTGGTCTGGGGTCTAGCAGTGTTAGGCTCGTGTTCAGGTATGGTTTTGGGCAGTCCTTTGGTTTCGTCGATCTTTGGCCGCGAAACCGAGGCGGTCTTCCGTGTCGGATCGTGGGAAGCATTGCTGTTGCTCTCTCCGCTGAGGACCTTGGTCTGAATATGTCTAAGCCCGGTAACCTCGAGGATCTCCGCGAGCTTCAGCAATCGTCTAACCTCACTTTGGACCACTTGTATCTCGCCGCAGTACATGAAGTTGACGATGGTTTTCAGATCGTCCGCTTCGACGTCGTGCAGAATAATCATAGGATGAGGATGATCGTTGGCGACCAATAGCCGGCGAAAGAACGGGCTCGAGTTGGCCAACACCATCTTGTGACACTTCAGAATCATTCCGTCTTTGCACACGAGCGATAGGTCTACAAACTGTTGCTTCTCGTAGCATGTGTCCATCGAAACCGCCAAATGGGACGGGAAACTTTGCCACTTCAGGCTGAGCACCGTCTCTTCCCTCATCGTGACGATTCTAATTAATAAACGGCTTTTTGATTACGCTGCGTACGACTCAGGCTACGCGACTTTCGCTTATGACAACGCTACTCGCCATGACACGTGCTGCTGTCATCACGGATTCGGTTTCAAGGATCTGTAACCGGACACCGACACTCTCCCGCGTAATTTTCACCGTAGTCTTTACTCCTCAGGAAGCACAGTCTTCGAAGAGGAAGCCGAAGAGGAAGTCGAAACGAGTCCCCGGACGCTTTTCGAGAAAAGTTAGTTGGCCGAGTGGGGGTCCCGCTTTTTAAAAATACTCTGTATAGCAATCGATTTCCGCCAGACAGCTGCTAGCGTTATCTACCAGGTAGCCGGCAAACTACAGGCTCGGATACGTGCTCCAAAAATAAAACCACCTACTCCGAGACCCTGCCGAAAAACCCGGGGAAAATTTTAGGAGCCCCTGGGGAACCATCCAGGAAACAATAACTTCATTTTACTCCATAGGACTCTTGGTTTCGTTCTCTTATTTTGTACATTTATTTCCTGGTTTTAGACATTCAAAACTGTATTTCTGGTAAAAAATGGACTTCCGCTATCAGAATTTATTTCAGCACCAGCCTTCATGGTTGCATTGTTCCATTGAATTCAACGTATCCTCCTGCTTATGCTATACATTACAATTTTAAATAAGGACATGCATAAAATTGTTTCGATTATCTTTATGTATTATACAAAATTTAATTACATTCTGTCCAAACCGGAACCTCGAGCTTCACAAAACCAATTCCAATCAAGCATATACACTATAACGACGGTATTGTTCTATCAAAAAGACCGTCTAAAAATTCCGGGATCTTTCAATCTCGGAAAGAACAAACGCTGTATCTTTCAGAGTTGAATCTTCGCGCCATAGGAGAGGCGCAAACTCCGACGGATCTCGAGATATTTCGATGGTTCGAGAACGAAATCGTACTGTTTCGAGGGGTCGATCTGGCAATTGGTTTCGATAATAGCAAATGGTCGTTTAATAACAGATGATTGAACGCGTTCGACGGCGCGGCCTAGCATTTATCTGTCAAAAGTGGTGACGGCCGGGCCGATCGGCGATGAGCCGGTTCACGGTCGCCTGTTGATCATCCCAGATCGCGAATCGACTGCGTGGTTGATCGAGACGAGAGACGAGAGCACGCGTTGCTACCGTGAGAGAAGACGCGCACATTGTTGTCCAGGTTTCCCCTGTTCGTATAGGATCAGAATCACACAGCGACCGACCGAAGTATATACGTGGTTCTCTGTTTTTTTTTTGTTTGTTTTCTCTCTCTCTCTTTCTGTCTCTCTGTGTGTGTGTTCTCGACTCGGCGAGGCTAGGCGGCGTGAACAGCCGGGGACCCGGCCCGAGTAAGTGGCAAAACAGCTCTCGCCAAGAGACGGATCGGCCGCGTTATTGTTTATTATGTGATCGTGAACCGTACCTTGACCGATAGCCAGCACCGGAGACACACGGAACGAAGGAACGAACGAAGGCAAACAGACAGAGAAAGTCTCAGTCGGGAAAATGCGACACGTCCGGGCCGATGTGTTCTGCTATCTCATCGTGGCGGTTCTTTTCCTAGCGCCGTTCAGTCATGCAGGTAAGCACCGAACGATTCGGGATATTTCTACATACTCCGATATCTCTGCTTCACCAGTAAATTCCGTTATACCGAAATTGCTCGTCGAAACCATTTGGGGTCACCCCTGCTAAGGCCACAATAGTCTTCTTCCGCTTTTTCTCCGTCTCTCTTCCCCTCGTCTCTCTTGCTCGACTCTCACTCGATCCTTTACTCTCTTTCTCTACCGTCGCTCGTTCTCTCCCTCTTTCTCCGCCTATCTTTGTATCCACATCTCTCTTTATCCCTCGCTACAGACCATACTCGTCGCGTGTCTCTTCTCCTCCCGGTCTTCTTTTGGTCCAGAAATTAAGTCCCCTCCGGTCCTCCTGTGTTTCTCGGTATACTACGTCGCCAATATGCGTCTCACGCATCACGCACACGTTTCCCTCCTACACGGCTACGATTTCACGCGGATAACCGTGCGATCGATTTTCGCACGCGATTATCGTCTGACCAAATTTCACGATTATCGCGGTCTCGTCGCACAACTGGAGCCTCGTTCTCGTTATCGAGGATCCTTCCCCGATGCTTGAAAACTAGTCGCAACCGGTTGATGTTTACATCGATGACGATAGCTTTCGGAGCACCCTGTGCATGCTCGAGACACAATCGCTACCCGAGGGACTCGGCGAAGATTGTGCAACAGGGTTGGGCAGAATGTAACTCGATTTGCACATTGATAGCAATTATATGCTGATTGTATTACGAGATTGTTAGGATGCTAATGCTCAGGAAAGTAATAAAGGTACGGAGCGAAATTTCACTCTTGGATTCTTCTCAATATTTTCCATAAACCCATGCTTAAATGTTTCATCAAGTTATTGAATGTTTTGCTTTACCACACAGGAGAGGTATTTGGCGAAGAGTCGAACGAAAACGTGGTTCCTCTACCGAGCTGGAAGCCCCAATACGATCTCGTTATATTCTATTAACCTTTTGACTGCGAACAGTCCAGTGAAAGACGCTTCCCTGGTGCGAACGGCGTCTAAAGGCGCTCAATGCACGATATACTCTTTTATTAACATGTGAGGAAGTAACTTCGAGACGTTCTCTTTGTAACAGAAGCCTGTTTGTAAGCTCAGTCTGTCTGCCTTTCACGTGCAATTCTCGTGCGCCTCTGACTTGGAATTTGATAAAGTTGCCGATGATGTGGGTCATTTTAAATAACATTTTGAATAACTTTTTCCTTTAAAGTAGACGTTTCTGCCGCACATAGGAATCTACAAAACCGCCGAAAGCTTTACAGGGAAAAGCCGTTCAGAATAATGGTCTCGACAACATTCGACGGAATTTTTCATTAAATTATCTCACACCACTTGTCCGGATTTTGAGAGGATTCGAAAATAAAATGTTTGCTGACACACAGCGGTGGTTAAAATCCTAATGATGCGTTATCTCCTCAGACTCTGCCGCACAGGGATTCCCGAGAACAGTATAGTTCTCGACGAAAGATCCGAGTCGCAGCGATTACTCCGTGGAAAAACCACCGGTCTGAATAACCGAGTAGAGGCAGGAACGGTTGAGAGAAGCGTCGTCGAGAGCCGGAATTATCAATGGCCGACGCAGAAGTCGAATTAATCGTTCAATCTGTGAAAGCGGATCCCACGAGTGTGTGCATGGAATCGTTCGCAAAGGAAACAGCTGATAATCGGGTTGACGTGACCACAGGACGGCTGTAATGCCACGAGAGTCGAGATGCATCTCGACAGAAGGGAACAATCGTTGATCGAACGGGAGCCGACGAGCGGGATCGCGGTGCGACGAGAAACGCAACGGTTCATTTAATCGTGGAGAGCAACCGCTAATGAGAGTAGATAGGGAACGAGGCTTTCCTGTTTCGAGTTACCAATAACTTATCAGAATATTTCAAATCGATCTCCTGGGTTCTCTGGCACCGTCAACGTAATTTCTGGGAGAAGATATGCATCGCTCAATTAGCAACAAAGATAAATGAGAAGCTGATATAAACATGCGGCTACTGCTTCCGCGGTCGCAATAAGATCTGTTCGAGTACGCTGGGTATTCACCGGCGACGTAAAATAATAATATAATATTTTTATTGCTGGGATACCCGACACACGCGACAGAGACCGCTCGTTAATCAAACGATTAAGCTTGATTGATCGTCGCAAAAAATAAAAGTCCCAAGGAAATCCACGGAAACGCTTGTTATCGGCTTCATAAATCTTGCTCGATAATGGTTAATGAACAGCGCAAAAAAAAGGCGAAGGTGCAACGTGTACCGAACCGGTCGAACAAATTACAATAAATTACGCGCTGCACGGAGAATTACCACCACGCGTAGAGAATGGTCCTGGGGATGTTGATCTTTTTTGAGCTGCATCCATGATTCGTGAGAAACGCGAGCCTAGGACTTATCTTCGCAACTTATTTTCGTAAGCGAAATAAAAGATTATGAGAAGATACGGTCGTTGCTTAAGTTGCGAGAAAGCAGCCTCGAGTTCGACATTTTCGCTCGGCGAGTTCGACAAGGACGCCGAACATTTTGCCGGCAATTAACCAGATGACTCAACCCGATAACAAAGTCACACGTATCCGTTTCATTCGTGTGCAGGCGATAAACGGAGTACGTAAGCGCATGTCGCCTTGCCAAAAGTCACGTCCCGCCGCGAAGGCAATTTTTCGCGATACGTGTGCTATCGATACTACGCATCCAACGGAATAATTTCCCACGATTCCGTTAGCCATTTTGCATCGAATCGTGCATATTCCCGCTATTTCCCTGCCAATAGTCGCACTCAAGTCGCCTACGCACACGATCAATTTTTATTACGGTAGACTTTCGCATAAAACGGCTTATATGTATTTTATCTAGTAGGAAGAATTATTTGAAGAGAAACGTACACACTTTAAACAATTTTTTTGACCGTGTTATATGGAAATTTACTGGATTAAGAAAGCGCACTGCCTTTGCGGAAGGCATTGAGTTGGCACGGACTTGGAAAAAAGATGAGTCAACGTTGCAGCCGTCATTATCGGTGATATGTCGAGCGCTAGCATTTTATTAAGTGATACAAACAGGAAGTTGTGAGAAAAGAATTAATAGCAGGAAAAACTGAATAAGATTAACGAGTTTCGCACAAAAAAAAAACGAAGAGGATCATTAATGATCATTACTTTCCGTTCTGTTCGTGCGATGCGAACGGGTTGATCGTCCTCGTAATTCTACTCGGCGGAACAGTCTCGCGTACGAACATTGTATCCCATTTCTCTCGGTTGCGTAATTTCGGCGCCAAACCGCGACGGAACATTCTACTCGCAGACGATATCGTTACGTAATTTCTTTCGTCCCGATCCGATCTCGTTAGGGAAACCAAGAATTCAACAGAAGGACGGAGAAGCATCACGGGGCCCATGGATCAAACGATCCATTGTTCGATTGATCTGTGAAATCCTCGGCGTTATCGCGCGAAAGTTCATCGGCCCGCATCGACCCTGCGGATCGATCACAGCTACGCGAAAAGCTTTGCTAGAATTTTGAGCTCGAGGCTGGCGCATTATTCGACGGTTCAATTTTCGCGTCGCGCTGTTATCGGCACTTTATTTTACTATGCAAATGCTTGTGCGTTCGATAGCATATTGCAATCGGTGGACAGAGAACTCGCGCACATATTATTTACGGAGTCGAGTGTTATTCGAGTTGTTTGTTCGTTTTATCGAAGATTTTATCGTATCGCAATGAAGATAACGATCTCATTATTCTCTTGCATTACGATTTCTCTGTGTCGACACTGATTAGAATTTCTTTGTCATTTATATTTGCCTGGGTGAATAAGGAAAGTATCGTTTGTTTCCCCCGCGTGTTCGCGAATGGGGTAATACAGAGATTGCGATTGTCGAAGATCATATTTATTTTGCACTGAGAACCGCAGTCTATTGATCAGTGATCGGTGACCGAATCGAGGTTCGTCGGACGATCAGCGAGAGGATCGTCGCGGTTGTTTATCGGATTAATGCGTATCAAAAGCAGCCTGCCTAATTTGCTTGGCTGAACCTTGGTTTAACCCCTTACGCTAACCCCTTGTATTCCGTCTGATAAAATTAATTCGTCTCAATTAACTGATTCAGCCAATCTCGGCGGGCGCGGACTCGATACGCTCGCGAAAACACCGCGCGCGTCCGAGACACGTCGTGTTCGTTTGTCCGACGGAAAAAGAACAGCCGATAACGAGTAGATAATGGTCGCGTCGCGTGATCGCCGATCAAAAAATTAAAATTTGCGAGGAAAATTGCGACGGGACGTATCGAACGATAACGATCGACAGAGTGAACCAGGAGATTGAATGGTCTCTTTGTTTCCTTTGTAACCCTGGTAATCGCTCCCGGCACGCTTACGACCGTGTTATCGTGGGTCTCGAGCTGTCCGACCGTCCTCACCGATACCCACGCATCCGTATTTATTAGGTTGCAACATGAATAAGTTCGGTTGCGAGTAGAAACACGCTGCGACGCGAAGAAGTTGAGCGTGATTCGTTGCGACCGTTCGAATCCATGATTAACGAGAAGCCACTTTCGAATACAAGAAAACATTCAATACGGCCGACTCACACAAGTTGATTTTTATTTTCAGCCGAGAGCAAGGTCCGGCTGTGCTTAGTGGACGTGGCGCAAGACCAGTGCGGACCTAACCAAAGATGCGTAAAAAGGTCGAAGGACGAGGAACCGTCATGCCAGTGCTTGAGGGAGTACGCGCTGTCGAATGGCCAGTGTTCTCTACACACACCATCTCCGGTCACTAATGCGACTACCGCTCAGCAGCTCGAGTCCGCAGGTAAATAGTCTTATCCAAGATTGGAAATAGAATAGTGCATAGACACAGTTCGGTTTCGTGTATCCTATGAAACAGAATTTTGTCCAGCTTCGAGCTGGTTGCCTTCGAACCAACGTGAACCATAGCAAAAGATTACGATTGTGTCGTCGACTCTGTTCAGAGCGGAGTTAACGCTCGCTCTCTGTCCTAGATCGGTGATTTTACAGATGGCAGGCCTATGTATAATAAACGAGCTCGATCGCCTCGGAGAGCTTTCCACGATAGATAAATTGATCTGTTCTCCCCTGAGCGTTTTCTCGGTCCGATAAGTGTCCGGCCGCATTGATTTGTTAGTGGTTGACGTTGATAGGATAGAATCGAGGCAACAGCTGCACGCATAGACACTGCTAACACGCCACTCATACACACGCTCTTCCTTTGTGAATCTCTTTCTAGGTGGTTCTGTAGCCGCCGGTTTGCTAATACCGACCTTCCTCATAGTAGCCGGGGTGCTGCTGTATCTTGGGGCGAGGCGATACAAATGGCTACAACGATTCCGACTGCTCCGTTCGAATCGTCACGGCGATATCCTAGTCACGAGGGACGACGACGACGACGATGATGACCCGCCGATCGGGTAAGCCGGTGTACCGACAGACTCTCTCTCTGCGTACCGTGCGAACAACCATAACTCTCGCGGATTAAATAGTCATACCGATGGTGCACGTTCGGTTACACGCTGCGGATTGAACAGCGGCAAGCTTTGAGATAGCTCGCGAGAAGCATTCCTCGCAGATCTCTCTGTCCTCTTAACACTTAACTTTCCACGGAACACTAACGTCTAACCAGCTTTGCTACCCGGGTGGTCCTCCACGAGACTCTTTGCTCGCACTGACCCTTATTGTTCGCATTCTAGGATTTGAGGATAGTTAGGGAAATTATTGTAACATCTGTAACATCATCATCCCCGAGGGTTAAGGAGGATTTTTGAAAAACCCCATCTTTGCATTATTAAGAAATGAGAAGGTGCGTCCCGCACCCTTGCAATCCTGGAAACGAGACTACCCCCTTAACTAGAATTTGTGAATAAGTTTGGCAACTTCATCCCCGATTTGCCTGCATTGGAATGGGACCACTTGGGTAGCAATCATTGCACGAAAGAGATTCTCGTCGATGACACTAATTATATTCCACAGGACACGTTGCGCACCCGTGTGAAAGTCTCCTCGAAGCTTGCCCGCGCTTAGGGAACAATGTTGTGTAACTTTGTGTACATATCGAGCAGGAGTTTAGATAGAAGGTACGTACAAGGGGATACATCGTCGAACTGATTTAAGAGGCTACATTGTAAAGAGGTGTTAGTGTAAGTAGACGTGTTTTTGTGCGGACCAGCGAGAGCGTCTTTTTCCTTTAATCGGTTCCGATCATCGACGCTTCTGCATAATTTTATAAAACGACGATTATTAGACGTAAGGCAAATACGATTGATTTTTTTAACGAGTAATCTTATAGAAATTTTCTCTGCCGCATCGATATTCATAATGACCGACTATCTTTCTTGCATATCGTTTATCTGCGCGCATGAAGGTGCTACTACTTACACGATCGCTGCTCACAAACGTTTACAGACGAATGGTTGTAACACGGGGAATAAACGCCTGCGTTTTTCGATAACTTTTTAAGAGCCCACGGTAAACATAATTTTTTACGACATAATATTAAGAAGCTGGTCAGTAAATTTTAACTCACGCGATTCACGTGCGTATAGAACGCTGTGACCGCCGGATCATCCGCGCGTAACATTGCGCGATATTTTCGAGAATCCTGTCAGAACGAAAACGTTGTCTGCTCTCTACTGTAATTCTGGTACGAGGAACTTCCAGCACGAGCTTCGTCCCGGATCTCCCATGGATTTTCCCGAGTCAATATTTTTTTAAACACACACGCTAATTAATTCCTATTAGTGTACCTCTGAAACTGCCAATCGAGGGAATGCGGGGAATATCCGTGAATGTCTCGCGCTCGGAAAGTTTCCTCGTTCTCTCCGAATGTGAAACGGTACAATGACGTCACATGACCAAAGACCAAGGATTCCAGGACCTAAATTCTACCGTCGTGTAGTTCCAAACGAGAATCGCTCGTCCAAAATGGCAATTGGACATTCTTGCGGCGCGAAACGGAAGATCTGGTGATTATGCTCGTTTGGGAGCAGCCTCGTCGATTTCAATAAATGTGAAACATAAAATTGCACGTACTATTATATTGTTGCAAGATGTTTCGCAATCTACAGGTCTCTTAATTACGAATGGACTGCAGATCTGTGTGCAAGATAAAAATTCCCGCAGCAGTTACAACGAGCAGTTTCCTCCAACTAATAACTTGAATGAGTTTAACGTAACAACATTCTGAAATTAAAATTCATGCGAAATCTACAGTCTATTTCTAAGCCAAACTGTGAAATCGTGATCTAATTAATCGACGAGCCTGTCTTCAAAGTGTATAATTAATTAAGACCGAATTGGATGGAAGAGTAATGGAATTTGAAACGTGCGATCGACGATTCCGGCGAACTGCAAGGCGTCTAGAAGCAGCTGCGTCCACACCAAAAGAAGAATGCACCTGTAATCGTGCTCGATTTCGTCGTCTTGTAATATATAAGGGATCTTGTAAATAACACAGGCCCGTCTCCGGGGCCGCGTATTCTTGCCAGCCAATCATTCTCTCTCCTATAGTCTGTAATTCGAGTTAAACGTGATTACCGAAACAAGAGACCGCATTGTCTATATTTATATTCATAAGGCTCGCGGATAATTGTCGAGACGTACATATGCGAGATTTATATAAATATAAATATATATATTATATATTAGATATTTAACCTATTCTTGTACTCTATCATTTTTGTACAGTACTTTATTCGCACTAGAAGCTAACCATAGTAATTGTAGTCGGTGCTCGAGATCGATCCCGGATTTGTTAGGCCGCTCGGTATAGCGAGACGACGAGACTTCATATTTTTATAGTTCGCAGGGACGAATTTGAACGGCGCGATCAGCTAAAACATTAAATTGTTTAGAGATAGAAGTTAGGTATTAACCCTTAGCACTCGAGTGGCGACTCAGAGTCGCTAAAAATTGCTCTATACCATTATTCAAAATATTATTTAGATTATTAAATATGTTGATATCTAATCAACTACTAAGAATTTAAGTATTGTATGAAGTGTTACTGCAAAGGGTTAAGTTGATATCATTAAATCCATTTTATCTTTTGACTGTTCCAAATTTTAAATTGATATCGAATCCGCAGCTTACCGTTAATATTAGTTGAATTGTTGAAAGCTGAAATTTTGCTAAAAATTGATTGAACCAAGCAGCGCTCCGTTCAGAGGCGAATCTGATTCTGTGATGTATTTTACGTTATCCACGACAGACCATCCGTCATCAACTAAATCGTACTCACTTGGCACAATCTGTTACGGCTATCAGCTCCATCGCGAAAACATACTATTCTTCGGCTCTGTTCGACAAACACGCGTTACAGTCTGGACGAAATTCTGCCGTCTGTCTATCGAACAACGAAAAACTGTTCCGGCGTTCGCAAGATCCGCGAGAATCGAAAATCGAATCAGCGAAACCAGGTCGAGACCGGCCGCAACGAAGAATGTGTAAATATATGAATATCGATAAAATATGGAATCGAAAATAAAGAAAATATCAGTCGCACAGCATACCAATTGCTGCCACAATTCTCGACAAACCCGGCGTGCGTCTAACTATTAGGTTGGAGGGAACGTTCTGTCGTATTTTAAAGGAAACATTTGAATGAAATTATAAAAATATATGTTTACTATTATTCAATGATATAATTAATTATTTCAAATACGACAGAATTTTTCTTTCAATCTAATATTAGCTAGATTGACAAGAGGAGAAGAAAGAATCGATGTATTTAGTCAGTTTTTAATATCGTACGTCACATGTTGATATAATTTACAAGACATTCCGTGTATATACTCGTGAACGCTTACTCGCTACTAATATCGAAAGAAAGAAAATCGAGACGACGAATGTGCTTTCGTTTGAAAACCGTGTACACGTGTTCTTGCGTGTTAATAATTTAACGCGAGATACAATCTCATAAAGTTACGCGGCGGTAATCGTGCGAATATTTACAAGCTCGGCCGAAAGTAGAAACAATTGGGATCGTTTAGCGTGATAACACAGATTGCGAAGAAGCGACGCCGAGAAGAAAAAGAAATGAACGAATTCGACTAACTTCTACAAACACTTCTCGGCTGTTTGATCATCTCGAATCTCGAAGAAGAAGAAAAAGTAGAAGAAGAAGAAGAAGAAGAAGACGCGGAGAGCACGATTAGGCATCGCATTTTTATATCGATCGTGTTGCTACGCTCGATGCTTGTCAACATCACGGCGATTATTTGATTACTTTATTATATTCTTTTTCTACCGACGATCCGGAGCAACGATCCGTTGTCCCGGAGCCTCGCATTGAAAGACATCGAGAAAAAGACCGACCGAGGACTCTCACAGACTTCGCCCGTACCTGAAGAGAACCGATCATCCACCGTTCTCTCAAGAACGAGCGAACGAGAGACGCTTTCTAGTGTTCCAAGGTCGACTCGATTCCGCGGTTACAGCTCGGTAGCTTTTTAGCGTGAACGACGTTGAACCCTTTCAGTAACCGTTGTAATCGTGCCACGGTCCTCTTTGCGATCTGTACTGAGCACTGCTGAGCTGAATGTTCTCAGGGGGTCTGTAGTAGACGGTCCTCAGCCTGTCGTTGCTGGGGACAGAGGGCAGAAATTGAGGACTGGCGACGAAAGGTTTCTGTTGCGGTTGCTGTTGTTGTTGATTCACGGGTCTCGAGACCTTGTAGGTGTTCTCGGAGGGCTGGAGGATCGTGTCCCTTCCCAGCGGTTGCCTGTGAACAGGCAGAACGAACCCGCTCGGCAAGTTACCTTCTTGATTCAACGTGGGAGTCAGAGCGTCGTTCAAAGTGACATCGTACTCGCTCTCCGGGATGTCCTGCAGCCGATGGGTCACCTCGTTCACTCTCTGTTTGACCCTGAAGTTCCCTGGCCCGGTCGGATGTTCATGAGTCTCCTCGCTCTTCACCGTAGGACCATAAACATTAGGATTCTCGTTGACTCTCCCCTTACTTCGAGAGGGAGCGCTACCCTCGCTATTTTGGGCGGTGGAATAGTCCTCGGCAGGCCATTTAGACAGTCCCTCCTCGTAACTCTGTCGGTGTTGCTCCTCATGCTTTTCCTCCTCTCTCTGCCTGTCACCTGGCCTGCGAACGGCGGGTCTGGCGATAGCAGAGTCGTACTCTTCCGGCCTATGATCACGTTGACTATCCTGATTGTTCAGGACCGTCTTGTACGCGTCGTAAGCCTCCTTCTCCTCCTGCCGCGGTTTCGATTGCTGATTATGCTCTGGGGGACGATCCTTAGTCTCCTCGTGCGCGTAATAACTCTTCGGCCTATCAGTCACCCTGTCTTCTTCTCGTCTAGGCGTGGTTGCCTTCGAGCCAACCGGTGACAAGCCTCTAGGGTTCGCGTTTCCGCCTCTGGACGGCAAGAACGGTCGCTTCACTATGCGAACCGGGGTTCTCGGTGAAGGAACTGGTGGATCTTCGGGTTCATCGTAGTAATCTTCCGTGTAATCGTCCGCTAGAATCTGGTGTTGGCCTTGGTCTCGCCTGTCCTCTTGCTCCCTCTCCTGATAGTCGTGCTGAGCTCTATGAGGTTCATCGTCGTCCAATGGCGCTCGAATCGTCGTACCTGGTCTCTGAGATCTTTCAGGAGGTCTTTCTAAAGGTCTCTCAGACCTGTCCGACTCCTTGCCCTCCGATTCTACTTTATGGACCAGTTGTTCCGGCAGACAGGTGGTGGTAGTCGCAACAGTGGTTGGTCTCTCGTAACCGTTGCCTCTTCTAGGTGGAGCGTCCGTTGGATCCTGTAGATCCTTCGATCTCGAGCCAGTTCTAGGACGATCCTCTCGATCCCTGTCCGCGGGTCGCGAAGAGTACGGTCTCTCCTGCTTCTCGGTTTCCTGCGTTCGTCCTCTGTCGCGATCCGCAGGCCTGTCCGTTGCTCGATCCTTCCCACGATCCAGGGATCGGTCTCTGCCACGCTCGGCTCCTCGATCCCTGTCTCGATCGTAGTAGCGATCTCTCGAGCGATCGGAGTGCTTCCATGGCCGCAGGTCCTCCTCCTCGTCTCGGTAACGCGGTCTGAAACGACCAATCCTTTAATCGTTCTACCAGGGATCAAGGTGTTTTCGTTCTGTATGGGTATCGACAATGGTACAGTGTGAATTACGTTCTTGTATCGTTGTTAGGAGCGTGTGTTAGGGCACGTTCACGTCGGAGCTAAACGATCTCGCCGACGATAACAACGTAGGAATCATTCTATTGTTTTATAGTGGACGTGTCGGAGCAACGAGCGGGGCAATGATTGCTAAATGACCAGGGACACAAACGACCAGAGTTTAGCATTACTTCCGCGTTGTTGTTATCGTTGATTTTATCATTGACTGTGAAGCTTACTGTTGATGCAGACAAATTAATAAAGGAACAATACTAGCACTATAAACGCAACAAGGTATCTTTCATCGTCGCTGTGATAGACAGTTTATCGACTTTTATTGCAGTCGCAACGCGAACGTGCCTAACGTGAGTGCAGCGATATCTGTCGTCATGATACCGTGTAATCTGATTAATCACGACAGAATATAATTGTATCAGTGTTGTGTACGTACGTCACCCTACCTGAAGGGTCGATCTCTGTCCCTGTCCCTGTCCCTCGTATCGTAGAAATCTCTGTCTCTGTCCCGATAAGACGGTCTCCTTCTTATCGGTCTTCTCATCGGTCTGAAGTCCTCTTCGTATTCGTACTCGTCCTCGGCGTCCATTGGTCGTCTCCTGGACTCGTCTGTTATAAATCGAATGGTACAAAATGAACAATCGCACAAATATCGTACAAAGATAGAACGAGACGAGGCAATAAAGTTACATTTCTCATAAATGTCGAATTACCTGTCGATGGAACAGTAGTAGCCTTGTAAGCGTATTTGTCTTGCTCAGACAGCGGTACGGGTCTCCTGATCTTCGGAGGAGCTCTAGGTCTAGCATAAACCGAAGCTGCAGGTGCAGCAGGCTTCACCAGGCCATCAGCGCTTGCAACAGATGCTGCAGAAGACGATGCAGCTTCTTTATCATCGTACTCGTCCCTGTATCTGTTAAGAAATCACATTCAGTACAAGAACGATCGAAAAGTAAAGTATCTATCAAGAAGAGTCGTCGATCAAACCACCTTTTGTCGGAATAGCGACGATCATCAGTTCGTCGATCCTCCAGCTCGATGTCATCGACTTCCCTGGACCTTGATCCTTGATCAGGGTCCCTCGGCCTGACCCTGGCATCTTCATCGAGAGGATCTCTCGTTCTGCTCGAGTCTCTCCTATTGTTCCTGCTCGGGTATCTGTCCCTGGCACTGATATCTCGATCTCGATCGTCCCTGGCGACCCCGTCTCTAGTTCTGGGCGCATCCCTGTCTCTGAAGTCACGATCCCGATCCCGGAACTCCCGATCTCGATTCCTCACGTACTTTCTGTCGTCGTAGTCGTCGTAGTCGTCTCTACCGTAACCCCTCGGACGACTGTAATCGTCGTAGTACTCGTCGTCGTATTCGTACGTCGGTCGTCTTCTTTGCGGTCTTCTTCTCCTCGGAGGATCTCTATCTCTCGAGGAGGGACGTGCAGCAGGAGTCACAGGAGCTGGCGTCGTTGTTGTCGTCGACGTGGACGTCGTGGACGTCGTCGCAGCTTTGTATAGGGCGTCGTTCCTGTGCCAGTACTTCTTCGAGTTCGCGCAGTCTACTTCCGAGACGAAGTGGCAGATGAACGTCTTCTGGTCGAAGGCAGTGAAGTTCGCGCAGAGGAAGTCGTAGCGCGTGCCGAACAGGCAGTGATGGTACACCTTGAAGAGAAAATTACATTGTTAGTGCTTATTGGAGGATTTTGAAAAATTTCTAGGTCACAGCTTATGATCACAAAAAAAGAGAAATTTCATTTCCTGTGTTAAATTAGCTCGGATTGCAAAGGGTTCGAAAGGGGAAGTGGAAATTGGGGAACACAGAATTCTAGCTCGAAGACTGGGCCAGCTGCAGCGACAGTGTTAACACACTTTTCACAGACGCTGCTAGACAGTGGCTGCAGCTTTCACACCGAGAATACGTGCGCGCCAGGTAATTGCTTCGAGGCGCACGAGTGTGCATCGCGCAATGTGGAGTGCACGAGTGACTTGTCTCTGTAAGGAGATCCGCGATTGTCCGACACGTATCGCCACGCCGGATTATCTTCAGGAATCATCTAGAATCATTCAGAGCACGTCCTCGCTCGGCGCTCGGTTTCGTTTCTCGAAACGAAGCTTCTCGACGAATCAATCGCAATGATGCGCTCTAATCGAGACCCGCATCCTCCTTCCTTCTAATTGCCATCGTTTTTTCTCTCCTCGTTATTCCATTTATTCACTCTCCTTACCAGGATAACCTCCTTCTTTATACAAATCCTCGAGCACAGTTTTTCGAAGCAGTTGAAGGGAAACTAATTAATAATTATCTAATCTATCTAGCCTATCTATCGCACACTTTACTATTCCATTATCCTTTCTTTCCTCGAGCGAGACAGAAGTTTAAGATTCTCAATAAATAGAAATCTCTCCACGTCACTCGGAGGAAGCAATAGAAATTAGTGTGATTAGCAAATCGCCGAGTTAGATAATCCAGCGACAATATCGCTGAGTGCTTGGTAGATGTTTGAAGAGAATGCATAACTATCTCTGCGTATATCTTCATCTTTCCAGGAAACTTGTCTACGTATTTACTTTCGTGCAGACATTTTTCTTTTTGCAAGCAAATCAAGTAATTTGCTGACCGGTGCGCGACTCCAGTTCTGTGGAAAGTCGTCTTCCGGATTACAGGGAGCAGCC
Source organism: Lasioglossum morio (assembly GCA_916610235.2). Taxonomy (NCBI): domain Eukaryota; kingdom Metazoa; phylum Arthropoda; class Insecta; order Hymenoptera; family Halictidae; genus Lasioglossum; species Lasioglossum morio. The sequence continues at coordinate 7,722,918 of OU744333.1, forward strand.
GGTTGCGTATTTGCATAGCGAGAATGCACTCTGCTTAAAACGACTCGGAACTCTGGTGGGTAAGCATCTCGGCGTGGCCTGGTCGCTCGAGCGATTTCGCGATGACGGATCGCGTTGCCCAACGAGCGACGCCTCGTTAAATGTCAAAACCCAGGCTTTTGCTCAACGATCGGCCACTTTCAAGATCCTTCCTTGAAAACCGAGAGATCGTTAGAGAACAGAGTCTATCGTGACACGTTTGTCGAAGTCGCGCGGAACTGGATCTTTTTTCGATCGGTATCCGGCTAGCTCGGAGGGGAAGGAAGCGAGAACTGTGAACATTTGCATGACAATGGGTCGTTCGCTTGGTAGCCCGGGCAAAACAATCGATAAGGAACGACGGAAAAGGGGTACGCCGTGCAATCGCTTTCACAATCGCGGGATCGAGGAGCGCGAATCTCGGAACGGTCAGGGACGGGAAGCGTATCGGACCGCGAAGCTTCTCTTCGGGTTGTTCCACGGCTTCTTGAACCGCCGACAGACTCCTTTGTCCGCTGGCTAAGCTGTGGTTAATGCTAGCCCCGACTTTTGACCGCATCACGGTCGCTGCACTCGGTCCGATGCGTTTTGAATCCATCCAGATCGTTCCCCCCGACGATCTCTTCAAATACTTGTATTATTCTACACGTCAATCCTCTTCTTGCTGCCAATCCACTTCTCGTGCATTAGCTGACGTAGTTTCTCTATTGAACAATATAAGGGGATCCGGCACAGCCATATCGGTTGACGTTCCAATTACATCTTCGTCGGTTACTTGATCATTCCTTGATGGTTACTTCATCATCAAAGTCTCCTCGATCAAATCCCACCGTTCCGACACGGTGATTACGAGGCTGCGGATTTCATGCGTTTCTGACAAAAATGATTAGATAAAATACAAAAAGGTGAAGGTAGTAACCCTCATCCGTCCCTCGTGTCAATTTGACACAGTTTTTCCCGAAATAAGTTATACTGTTCTGTTATTTGTGCACGTAAAGCCCGAAACTTCGTGCCTTTAATTTTTTAAATGCGAACACACATAACCGAAAAACCGAAGATGTAAATGTTAATTCATCAGTTTCTGGGTAAAAAACATATCAAAAAATAAATGTTTACCTTGTTATGTGAACTATAATTTACCAGTGTGTCGATTTAACACCGAGGGACAGATTCGGTTCGTGAAATGAGGAACGGATGAGGGTTAAAAGACACGATTATATTGCATGTGTTGAGTTTCGAGGAATTATTTTAGCTCGATCGAAATTCGCAGAACCACTCTGAACTACTGACGATCGTACATACATCTCGGTGATCGAGGATCGACGGTTTCTCGCGCGGTCTACGCCTCCGCCGCGATCTACCTGCCAAGTGAAACGATCCGGCGGCGCAGAGCGTTGCAGTTTTTTGCATCCGCATCTTGCTCGAGGACTCGCTTTCGTTCACGGTTTTCCGTAGTCACGGGGCATCGCGATAGAAATCTGAAAGGCCGTCGCACGTTTCGTCTGCTATACGATCGCGATCGCGAATCGCAAATGGCCGGGCTGGAAGGGAGGCGCGCCGACGCGACGTCACGGATCGTTGACATCCGTTCATTACGCGAGTGGACGACACACCTTGTCAGAAAATCTTTCTCCAGCGCTCGTCCAGATGACACTGACTTTCCTTTTCACTAGAGCGGTCACGATACCCGCTTTTACTCCCGGCCTGCGATCGAGCTGGACGAAGAACTTCAGGATCTCTATTCCTGATCACTTTGAAATTCCTTCTCTTGATTCCTGTCAATTTTCATTGTAACTCTCGAACGGTGTCGTGTATCAATCCTAATCCGTCTCTCGTGACAATTGGACACAGTTTTCCCGAAACAAGTTATACTGTTCTGTTATTACCACGTTTTTATTAGCTCGCTTTCTCGTCTGTCTGTCTGTTTGTTTATTCGGTACAAATCTTGCAATTGATTTTATTTGTAGGTAAATTTGCAGGAAGAACCTAAGATGTGAATGTCAACTCATCAATTTGAATAAAATTATTGAAATGAAATTATCGTTTTTATTAGCTCGCTTTGTCGTCTGTCTGTCTGTTTGTTTGTTCGGTACAAATCTTGCAATTGATTTTATTTGTAGGTAAATTTGCAGGAAGAACCTAAGATGTGAAAATGTCAACTCATCAATTTGAATAAAATGATTGAAATGAAATTATCACTGTCAATGCGACACCGAGGGAAAGACTCAGTTCGCGAAACGAGGGACGTACGAGGGTTAAGCAAATGCGAGAGTGGGATTCACCGTGGTGGGCGAGAAGATGTGAGAACCGTTACGATATAGATCACGATCCACCGTACCTTATTACATCGAGTCAAAAAAGGCTCGTTCCCGATCGCAGCGTGGAACCCGTCTAACCCAGAAGAACTGCTTTCCCACACAGATTCGCGCGTCCTTCGTCCGGCAATTTTCAACGCGACTCACGCCACGGATTTTCGAGGTCTTCGGGACAGGGAGCGAATAAACTTTGCTCAATTACGAAGGCTGCCCCCGTGCCGAATAATAAAACAGAAAGATGGAAGGCAAACCGCTGGGTGCAGTGAATCCTTGAATTTCTGGGATTGGGACTGGAGCAGACCTTGAAGAGACCAGGAACGAGCCGAAGGTATTAAAAAAACCGGGGCTAAAGTGAGCAAACACATGAATTTTGATGCCTTTGTTCTTGGCAATGTTTGTGTGACCATCAGCTGGGTAGTCCATTCGAATCTAACGACCGATATTATTGGCCTTTGCTGAGCACTAGAGGTTTAATTACCTACGCTTTCTCGAATCATTTACCGGGCACTCGAACTGTATTATTTACGGAAGTAATTACTCCGTTTAAGTGGAATCTGATCATGAAATTTTATCGAGACTGGACATTTTTAAGTACTGTAATTGAGAGAGATATCCGAGTTGCCGGCTTAAGGTTTATTCACCTATGCGGTCTGTCCAAGCCGTTTCCAATTTTTTTTTTTGCGCCTGGGGAAAGGAAAGACAAATCATCGTAATAACTCGATGACAGATTTTCCGTTTGCGTCGCTAATAATAGCCTATTCTTCGGCGTGGAGTATCGGTGTCGCGTCGTCTGGTGCAATTATGCAGCGTCGCGTCTCTCACCTGACATTTGTGAGGAACGCTGGCGTAGAATCCGTCGTGCAGTCCGTCGCATTTGAAGTCGATGTCCTCGGGTATGCTGTTGTAGAACGGGTAATCGCTGAGATTGTAGCCGTTCAGTTCGCGGGGCAGATTAGGGTCCCAGATATAGTCTATCTGAGGGATGCCGGTGAGAACGTGGCCGGTGGTCGCGTTCGCCTCGGTGGTCGCCGGCGTGGTGGTCGTGGTCGGCTGCAACAAAATTAAAGGAATCGTTCCATCATGGGTTTAATCGTTCCACTATGTGCTCGGTCTCACAATGCAGCTCTCTAGAAACCAAGCTAGGTTAATAAGAAAACGTTGATTTCCACAAGGTATCCAAAAATTATAGAAATCGAAGAGTAGGTCTGTTACTTTCCTTCGAAAGTCGAAGATTTTGAGGCTTCTATTTTCCGAAACTTCTAAATTGATTAGAATCAAAGTTACGATGCTTTGAATTAAACCTATTTTTATATTCTGTGAAAATTCCGTCAAATTTTGTATTTATATATCATGACTTATATATATATATCATGAAACTGCACACCTTCGAAGTTCCCTTCGAATCCTTTGGATGTTTGAGGGGCCGAAGCTTCGGAAAAACAAAAGCTCTAGAAGCCAGTGGCGCACCCAGGATTTAATCTTGGGGGGGGACGAGTTGAACAAAGTAACCTTTTTTCTTTTTTAACAAAAATATCTGTCAAAGGTAGCCACAAATATTTACTTATATATTTAGGGAAAAGTTGTTCAAAATGTTTAGTTTTACATATAACATATCCAAATATCATCGAAATCAGAGAGGAAGCAGCTATTCTACGGTTTAACTAATTTTCCAGTGTGTTGTTTCTTTTTTCTTGGGGGGGACTTGGCCCCCTGGCTCCCCCCCTGGGTGCGCCACTGCTAGAAGCTATCCGTATCGCGAGCGTGACTCCGATGAGCCGCTGGCGCTCTTTGATGATGTCACGTTCCTTCGCGAAGGTGAACCTGTCTAGCTCGTCACCGAGACGATGGGATTAGCTACGAGTTAATTGATTTCGCGTCACCGTGGTCCAATTATAGAACCACGTCGGCCAGATTGAAAGACATTCCAGAAAGAATGAAAATGGTGGAAGATAATTGTATATGCTGTATTTTAAGTTGTGCTGTCAGCTACTCGAAGATGCACCTGGCCAGTAGAAACAGATGCGTGGGGTGTCGTGACTGAAGTCGGCACGATTTGCATCATCGAAAGATAGACGATGTGCCTGGTCTATTCCGGTACACGTAAATAATGCAATCGATGATGGTACCCGTGATGCTATCGTTCCTAACTATGTACCAGCGAAGCAATCGAGTGAACAGTTGGAGCAGCGTTCTCCAAACTATAATTCACTGTCCAATGAAACATGGACACTCCGAGGAAGTTGAGACTTCGCTGCGGTGTTGTGCAAATAGTTTAATACTATGGTACGTCCTATCCTTTCTCTCGAGCGACACTGGTTCTACAATTTTACGTTGGGCAAGCATTAGTTTTATTTGAATAATAAATCTCGAGGATTTACCTCGTCATCCTCGTTCTCGTTCGCAGTGCTCTCCTCGGTGGTGGTTGTGGTGGAGGTGGTCGCGATCTTGAATTTGGGCCTGGTCCCCTTGAGCGCAGCCGAAACTGCATTGGCCAGAACGAGTCCTGGAATTCGAAGGAATGATCAGCGAAACCGGTCGCGAACGTGGATCGAGGATCACACCGTTGGTCCATCGATCCATCCGTTTCGGTGGACGCGTTCCCTAGCAGTCGGTTAAAGGCAACGGGACAGGTTCGTATTCGTTTGAATACTGGAACGGGACATAGCGAGGCTCGTCGCCTAGAAAGACAATCAAATCACGGTATACACGCGTCCGCGAAGATCTTGCGTAAATCGCGAAGAAGCGTCGCCATTGCGAAAGAACCGCGCGGAGAAGAGTTGCGTGTCGCAATTTTTCGCGCGGCGCTGGTGAACGCGTTCGTTCATTCGGTTGGGTAATTGTTTTCAAGCGGATCAAGGCTGTCGATCGATCATTTCTCTCCCTCCGGAGGCTTTCGTTGATCTATGCGCCAGGTTGATCGCGCGATATCCTATTATAATACCTATCCGCGAATCATTATCGTCAGCTCCGCTCGGTTGGTGTTCATTACCGCAGAATCTTTGCCCGCGAGCTCAGCCTAATTAACCCGAACCGGTTCAAGGTCGACGGATCGACGGGAATGGATCGAACCAGACGGAACAACCTGTCGTCCGCCGGGAAAGAACGAAATACTTTCGCCGTACCCAGCTTTCTAGGGAACACTGGTCCGCGGGGTGAAATGTCTCGGGCTCTTAATTAATTTGACGCATCTGAGGGACAAAACCGGTACCGATAAACTAGCTCGCGATAGGTCCCATGGCGCCCCGTCACGGTTATTAATTTTCCCCCGTCTAATTTTCATGGGAAGCATGAACGAAAAACGAAAAACGATTTAAGTACAACGTAAATCTCTTGTGAGACTTATCACAACGTAATGTACATTACAGAGTACTACATGAAAAGAAAAAAAGACCCTTAGAGATCCTGCGAAAGGGATAACTTTCTGGCAAAAGGATGGTGGACGATCGGGTTGCCGAAATTGGTTATGGTGGCCATCGGTGGTCGAGTGGGCGTCTGAAAAACACGGCTGGTAACGGGATCGGCAACGAGCGCCGTCGGCCGCGTTGCATAAAAAGGAATTATGGGAACGCGCTCGCATTCCGTTTGTGGGAAACGCTCGCGTGGGCACGCCCCGGCTACGGGAAACGTAACGGCGAAACGGATTTTCGTGACGAAACATATGGCGTCGTTGCGCTGGTTATAAACAAATCATTGCCTCACCTCGACGATTGTCTACGATCTGATTTTCCCACTCGAATGGGAATGTCCTGACATTTTCGATAAAAAGGGCGTGACGATATTGCCGAGCTACCCGGATCGCGGCAATGGGCGTCGTCGGTTCCGATTACCGATTCTGGAGCTCGAAGCACGACTCCGTTGTTGTTATACTCATTCGACTGCGGCTCACGATGTGATATAAAAATCGTCTGCATTGATTGCGAGAAGCAGGAATTAGATAAAAATTGATTTCATAGTAATAATCAGAATCAACAATGTATGTAATGAATTTTTTCTAACGCCTTTAGTAAATTACAGTACAAAGAGCACCCATGGGACTGAAACCAACACATGGCTAATGATCGCAGATACCGATGCAGATTTATAGCACATGCTCGGAGAACCACCGCGAGACAACAATTAAAAGATTTATCCCGAGACAATGTGTGCAACGAATCTGCATATAAGTTTGCAGATATCGAGTGGTAGAAAGTACAGTACCCGGCGCGATACAGAATGGAAAAGAATCCGTGGGATTTGCATATGTATCGGTGGATCGATCGTTTATCTCGCGCCAGAGGAGCTTTTACGAGCGCCTAACAAATGGAAGGAGAGCGATTGTAATTTATCGGGTGCTAGGGGCGAGGATCGGTTCAAAGGACTGCATGAACAGTCGGCCCTGGAGCATAGTCTCTCGGGATAGGGATCACGAAGGTCAGGATCGTTCGGGAGTAGCTCGCGGCGTGGTAGACAGAGATTTTTGTGGTCCCCGGGAGGCGGTGGTCGTGGCAGCTACCGATTCTTTCAGCGAGTCGCTTTCAAACGAGTTTTCGATGGCCTCGACTGTCTCTGCGCGAGCGGTACAGTGTTCGACGCAGTCGTCGAACGGGTGAAAATGTCAGAATCCGCTTTAAATGTTAACACCGGGTTACGTGGCTCAAAGCGTTCCGCTGGACACGGTTGTTGCGCGATCGAGCCAGCTGTCCGAACGAGTTCGACCGTCCCGCGGTCGGATTTTTCGCCCGAAAACCCGGCAACAAGTCGATTTAACAATCTTTCCGCGAGACCGCCAATTTTTCGTAACCGAGATAGTTGAACACACGAGGAATCGTGAAAGTTAAGAGATTTAATGAGGCGCCTTTCATTCTTAACCACTTTCTGAAACGTCATTCGCTGATTTTTAAATGTTCTCAGAGAATCCTGTAAATTTTTGCATCATACAAGCGACAAAAAATGGAGGTCGCTCTGACCTTTTGAAATATTAAAATGTATTCTTTATATTATAATTAGACTGCGGATCTTTATGCAAAGTTAAAATATTTTGCATCGATCAGATTTTTTTTATAGTTTTCACTCTTTTATATTTCGTCCAGTTAATTTCTTCATAAATTTATACAAATCCGCAGTCCAATTATAATGTTGATGCAGACTGCGAAGACTGCGCGTCCCGCACGGTTTGTTTTCTCGATCGAGGGTTTCGGAACCGTCTCCCGAAGGACAAAGGAACCCGGCCTCGTTGGTATTCCCGATGTCAACGTCTCTTCTTTCGTGGAATCTTCGTCGTAAAAGATGTTTCGCGCGTCACGCGTCCCGGTCGTGCATCCTGCATACGAAACGCAGGATTTTTCTGGCGCGCCTGGTCGGTGCAGCCTGAGGCCCGAAACCGATCGGTGTGAACGAACCTTGAGCGAGCCGATGCAAAACTCGAGTGGAAGGTATGGGTGGAAGGTCGACCTGTCTTCGGCATTCCTTTCCGGATATGGAAAGTCCAAAAATACAAGGGACTGTTTATCGAGACGGAGGCAGCGCCGGCGCCGATCCGCTTCGAGCAGGACTTTTACTCGCGTAGAAAGCCGCTCGAGGACTCGAAGTCGATCGCGTTTATCGACGAAGTCCTCGGACCACGAACCGAACCCATTACCGGCGATCCACGGTAATTTCCTCGGGATTTATCCTCCACACGAAACACGCGACTCTTTTTAAACCTTTTAACCGGGCTAATGAGTTTACTCTTGAAGGCAAAGTTTCTTCTTTATCCGGCGAACAATTTACTGAATTTATAGTTCCTGCATTTACTTTACGTCTTCGTGAACATAAAACTGCATTGTACGCAACGTCTGCGTTTAGTAAGATGCAACAGCATCTTCTCGTATGCGAGAGCCATAAATCGCCACGAAGATGCAATAGCGAGTAGGCAAACGATCGGTATGCCTGCCGAGGCTGGTCCACAAGGTAGCTAACTTGCAACTTACCGTACAGAGCGAGCAGAAGCCACCTTTTCTCCCTCATGTTGGTGCAACTGCAACAGACAAATGAGAAAGGCTTACAACCTGAAGTTTTCCGATCTGTATTCCGGGTGGGGCTCGGTTTGTCAATATCTAAATTTGCGCAAACCGTTGCGTATCGAGGGGGGGCCGCGATATTGAGTTGTGCCGAGCATAATCGAGACACGTAGTTCCAGCCGTCGTAGACCGTGCAGCCACTCGAGCATATGGGAACGAATAGGAACTTTCTCTGTGCTGTCACCACTGCTAACCATATAATGCAAGGATAATGTGGGTGTTATATAAATGCACGATCACGTAATACCGGGTGTGACTTTGTCGTCACCGGCACTCGCTTCTATTAATTATTAAAACCAACTAGAGAGACTCTGCCTCTCGCTGTGCATAATTCAGCTATACCTCGTGACGATCATTATCGAGAGAAGAAGAAACCCATCGGGTGCCGCAATCCGTCCTTGCGCGAGCAAACAGAGTACCGTGTCGGACAAACATTTCGTTCGCTCGTGTTCCGATGAACCTACCCGACGGCCTTCGGTGTTCGATCTCTCGTGATCCTCGACGAAAGAGAATCTGGTGAAAGCGACCTTGCGGGCTTACGATTTTGACTACTCCAGCTAGAGATTTCTTCGAGCCTCTCTGTGCCTCAAGCCGAGTGCCGCGAGGCCCAATTTACATCGCAGCTTCGACACTAGCGAGGTGAAAACCTCGATCTCTTGTTAACGATTACTAGACTGCGGAACCTTATGCAAAATTGAGTGGATGAGATTCGAGATTGTTGATAAATTTTGAGAATTCAAGATGTCAACGTATGAGTTCTCTTCTATTAAAAACATTAAGGGAACTTCTTATTATTTCTTGCCATCGATGCAGACAATTTTTATTTTGCACAATGATCCGCAGTTTAATGATAACTTTAACGCTACTGTCGAGACGCAACGTAATGCGAGACCCACGGAAGTGTCTCTAGAAATCTCTTAAAATATTAGATTGGTTTATTCTGAAAATTCACCCTCCAGACCGGCGTCCCCGCGTGAAAAATGTAGACCACTCGATCGCTTTCGACGGCGCGGCATATTTTCGCATTAATTAAGCGGTCTATCGCGCTCCACTTCGCAGACGGCTCGTTATCGTCCGCGTAAAAGCGGCAGGAAAAGAGGGCCGCTGGTGGGAGGACGCGCCGCTGGAGATGGAAAATCTCCGCGCGGTTACACAAGTATCGTTTTGTTGCTTTCTTCCGTTAGTGTCGCGGCTGAGAACCGAGAAGAGTCGCTGGGAAAATCTGTCGGATCTCTGTATCCGGAAATCGCAGGCGGTCGGCATTCCGGCGGCGTAACGATCGCGAAATATGTGCGATCCTCTGCGCGTTCGACTGCGACAATAAATGGCTGCGATTCGAGCGTGCCGTTTCCTTCGGTTCGATTCCCCCGCTTCCCCGGGATTTTATCGAGCAGCGAGAGCTCGCGGGTCGTTTCCTTACGATCGTGAATTACACTGCGCGGGGAATAAATAGCCACGAAGCGGGTGTACCGTTTCCTTAAATTTAATTCCCCGGTTCGAGAGGATTCCCGGTTTTAAGGCTCGAGGAACGAGACACTCGCAACGTTACCTTACGGTAAATTACGTTACGTTACGACACACGTAACGGTCATCCCGCGGCCGCTAAAGGTCACCGGAAACAACGTCGGCTGGCACGACCAGTTGCACGACCATCGAATCGACTCGACTCCTCTGGTGTCATCGTCGTCGTCGACACGATTTTCTCGGCCACGGTTTTCCCTCTTTCCACGAACCGCAAGCTTTCATACAGATTCACGAGAAAAGCCGAGAGTCGATCTCTCGATATGGAATTCTTTTGTGTCGATCGAATCGGGGAAATTGTCTCGGCCGCATAGCTTCCCCTTGTTTTTCTGCCGCGAGACTGGCTGCCACGATTTTTCAGATCGACAATACACGGAGGCGTGGTTGCAAAACCCGATAGCCTTCAAAAGCAGAACAGGCCGCCGCACGGCAGGCTTTCATTTCCTTATGTTTGCCGCTCGAACGCCAAGCGACGTTCCATTATCCGGAAAATCGTTGCGATGAGTCCTACAGTATAATTATCAGTTTCTATTTTCGATTTTATCGAGCACCGGCGCACGGTGGATTATCAAATCAATTCAACGAAAAAATGATTACATTAAATCCTCGGGTTTGTAGACTTTTGAAAAGATTTATCTGTACGTGGTATCAGATGAACCACAATTTCCTTATAATTCTGCAAGTTTAACACTGGTTGCCAAAGTCAAAAACTTTAATTTGTTAAAAAATCATCGCTCTATCTCATTTCAATCGAAAGTTCTTTGATTTTGATACAATGTTCATCGGTACGCTGCACTGTAAGGCGTCGAGTAGTTAAACGAAATTGCACGGGAACAAAGAAGTGGCATTTTTCACGATTTCTATACGAAATCACGGTTGATTACGGCCGGATTATTGACGCAAGAGGTTTTGTCTTCCACGTTCGGCGTCTCGCGTTTTCCACGGGAAACATAATTAGTTCGAACGAGGGCGTGAGAATCGGATGCGTGTTGCCGTTATTGCAGTTCGGTGCACGAGTGCGGAAAGACCGAAGAAATGGAGCGTACACCGGAAAAGCGAATCCGTGCGTCGACAGTAGAATCGGTCGACTGAAGTCAGCCGTCCGCTTATCAATACGGCGACACCGGCCGTACAACGGATTCCGATCGTCTCGATTGGACATTCCATCGAAACGTTTTTTCCCAGCGAGGCCATTTACTTTCTCGCGGGAGTAGAATTTCCCGAGGCCAATCCCGCGGATTCAGATGATCGTTAGGTAACCTTATTGGCATCGTTTCGATCCCGGCTACGTTCGAACGGCAAATCGACGCTGTTTCCGCGACACGCAACGAATCGCGCGAGGTCAAGGCACTGGACAATTAATGCTCCGTTCTGGAATGCTAATGTCGGCCGACAAACGCCGCATTACTTAAGCTGAACGCGATCTGCATCCGGAAAATTGCTGAACTTCACATTTTCTTCAAGGTACTCGAACAAAAAAAAAAAATGAGAAAAGAATAGAAACGATGATGTATTTTATAAATTGTAAACAGCACAACTGCTGTATGAGAAAACAGGTTCAATGCAATATGCGCGAAAAAACCTCTTGATTTTCGAATTCAAAATTAATCAGTGTCTTCGGTGCCGTATCAGATTCTTATATCTTGAGAAGAGCTATTTTTCTGCTACAGTGATCTTTTAAAAGATAAATTTGTGCTCCTCCAGCGTTCGGAATTGAATAAACTTTTATCGCACTGTATAGAGAGCTGCGTATTGCAAGAATTGGGGACAAAAGGATTGAGTTGTGTTACGGGTGTTGGTAATAATGAAACAGTCGGGGTATCGTGTTCGCCGTTGCAAGGATTACGGCGTCGCGGATAGAAAGTGTCTCATCTGAGCAATCGCCTTGGTAATGTAGAATTCGTGCAAGCCGCGTTGATCGTCGTAACTCGTTAGGGGAACGTCAGCATTCGGCTCGCTGACTTCACAGTAGATCGAGACGTATCTGGTCAGACGTAGCGCGATTCACAATCGCGCGTACATCGGGTACATCGAGACACGCGACTTCGTAAAACCAGGTGATATTTCATCGATATTACGTAAAACCGTGATGGTCTCCTGATATTGTATTAGCAAAAGCATGTACGACGGGGCGCACGTAGGTGCTATTTACATAACCATTCCGCCCGTGTACTTTCTACACGGTGTTTTATTCAAAACAAAATTAATTGAAGTCAGTAGTTTTGTAACACGGCTGATCTATAGTTAGGAGCAGTTCATTTCGTTGCACATCGACTGCGGGCTACGTAACAACAGTCGGCGAATGCATTCTTCGGAGTCTAACTCGTTGCATTCACAAACATTTCTTCTGCCCTGAAATATTTTCGTTCTGTACGATTTTCTCATTGTATGCACATGAAACTGGTATAATATCTCGTGTAGTGCTTAAACGTTTAGCAATTTATTTAATACGAATAGATGTAATAATGCGAACAATATTTTGAATAATGCTATACCAAGTTTTCCTGTTTTAAATTAAACGCCCGAATTTATGTTTTGAATTTATTTCAAAAGAGTTACGCGATCTGAATTTCAATTGTCTAAAACCCGTGACATTCTCTGGATGTTTGTCCTCGGTCAGCCCTGCCTTCTGCTGCCGCCGTGACACTAGATTATTAATAAAACAGGTTCAAAGAATTAGCATAGTGTTTACAGTGACCGGCAGCGAGTCCGTTCGAAAGGCCGGGGTGACGTTACACTGCGAATGCGGTTTTCCTTTGCGTCGTCGGCGTTTTGCGTGGTTTAACAGAGGGAATCGCCACTTTGTATGTAGAAAGTGTTCGATTGTGCAGGCGAACGTGCCCGGCCGGTTCGTTCGTAGAATATGGAACAAGCGCGACCGTATTGCGATCGATTTTGCTCAGGTGTTCGACCGGTCTGTCGTAACCCGTCGAAATTGAGGCACGACGGGATCGATCGCCGATCGTCGCACCGATTTCAAGCAGTTTCCCCTGAAAAACCAGACCTTGAGTCCTCGGGAAAGGCTCCGTCGAGTCCTGTCCGCCTTCGAGACATGAAAATCGAGCATCGTTGCGGGGAAGGTGCGCCTTAATGCTCGCTGGCTTTTCGTGTCAAGGCGCCGGAATCGACCGGATCGGACACAGCTCGCAAACTAGCGATCCTAACGCGCGAGGAATCGTCCAATCCGCTCGTCAACTTTCCCTAAACAACCTCATCAATCCTAACAACACTCCAAAAACTGATTCCGGAAGAATTTCTTTCTCCACCGAAAACGGTGACGATTATCTTTCACCAGGTTCAGGAATCCGTTTCTTTTTAATTCGGGGTCACCAGTGACTCGACATAGCTGCATCTGTTGCATTACACGCGAAAATCGCAGTTTCTGTTCGTCCTCAATTCATTCGAACTCACTTCTATCGTCTAGTGCAAAAAGCCATAAATTGTTTCGCCACAAACAATCTATGACATACAAAAAATGATGCAACTCGAATTAATGCAACCCGCGAAATTACAAAATTCCCGTTACTTATTGAACACACCTCGTATATTCCAAGAAACCGAATTTTTAGGAAGAAAGATTAACGCTGTAGCTGCTACCAGTTCCGACTTTCCAGGTTTGCTTTCATTGATTAACTTGCATGATTTCGCGGGAACATTTTCTACTCGCCACTCGTCGCGTTAACATTTTGAAACCGGTGATTTATCGGAGTTTTACGGACACGATGATTTCTCGTTCGGGTCGCGGACTGAAATGCACGCTTCCAGGACCGAGCATCGACCACGATCGTTCTCCGTGGTTCGGTAAAAGCGATCCGTCTTATGTAATCGGTTGTCCATTGATCGGTAATCGTTTCCGGAGCGGTAGAACGCGATCATCGCGCCGTGGATTTCTAAATTCGCGGGTCTTCCGGTCCGATTCGGTTCGTTCAACCAGGAATCGAGCAGAGAGCACGGTTTAATTGAAAAGCGCCGAATTTTTGCGATGCCGATCGTGGCGACGCTCGTACACAACCGTGAGCGGTGGTGTTCGCGTTCGAGAACCGGCTTCGGGAATAAATGATTTCACTCTCCGCCGGCGAATAAAATTTATTCGACCGTAAAGCGGCGTTCGCGTCGTTTTGTCGGCACATTGTGCAAGCGAGCAACTATACGGCTCCTGGACAGGAGGGGTCCAGCAAGTTTCGACGGATCCTGTCTTGTTCAGCGCCGATTTTACGAGTTTTCGCGCTGGGAACGTCATCCCGGCATTTCTGCCGCTAATTACGCTTATAATAAGCCGGCCTTATGCCTTTGCGGCGAGCTCGGGTTCTCGAAACACCAGAAAACCCGAAGTTTACGAACGCGCATAATTTTTTACGATTTAAAAGCTAACCGATCGAGACTCCGCAAATTCTTTCGCTTTTTTTAATTGCGAGAATAATCTGCCCGATGCGAACGACTGCGAATCCTTTCGATTAGGTCGTTACTCATTTCGTTTTCTCATCTTTATGCAATTATGGCTTCTGAAAATTTTCAAACAATGCTACGATATACAATACGACAGAAGCTAGTACGATTTTCATATATTTCAAAAATTACGAAACAAAATTACTTCAAATGAAATTATTTACCAAACAACCTAATAATTTCTCATGGCAACAATTCGTCCACAAGATGACAAGTACAATGAAATTAATATTTGAAACGAAATTCTTTCCAGCGGATAAATTTCACACCAGCTACAAAATCGAATTTCGCAACCGGTAATTCCCAAATAGCAGACCAGTCATCCGAGCGGGAAAACCCTCGTACAAATACGAAACTTCTTCCCTGAGAGGAACAGAGAGAAAGGCACGGAGTCTCCCCTGTATAATTAGCGCAATTAATGTGTCGTGAAGTCTAGCTTTTTCTCTGAGGTGTAGGAGCAACAATCGTTCCCCGAGAGAGCATAACGAGGCTGATGCTGAATCGTACAAGAGATATTTCGCCGGCGCTTCCTGTCGCTTTAGAAATTACAGCCGCGTCCGTAGATTGCACGGAGTATCGGGACAACACGGTTCATCGGCGTCGAGCGATTACCGAACAGCCGAAGGGTATTGCCTGTGGGTGAAAATCATCGTTGTCGATCGTTCTCACCGCCACCGAATTCTTTCTCTCTCGCCTGTCCTCGGCGCAATTATCTCCGAGATGATTGCGATACGTCCGAGCGATTGCGCGTATTACTTGAATTACGCAATCGTGCCTTAGTCTTGCAGATAGATCTCGTGGCCGCTCAAAAATATCTTTTGCATCTCGCTGTATTTCTTAAGGAACGTCCGATGAACACTTCGCTTATTAATTTACGTCCCTGTCAATCCGGTTATTTATTAGTGGACTGTCGATCTTTATGCAAAATGAAAATCGCACAGAAGTCACTAAAGACCCTCTGTCCACGATGCGTTGAGACTAGTCTCCCCCCTTGCCCTTCCGTAACGCTGTCCCCTCACCCTCGCCTCTTCGCTCAGCGTTCAAAATGTATCGTCGTGGGTGAATTAACGGCTGATTTCGCTATTGGAAAAATATACTCATTTTCGCACTCCCCTTACTTAGCGTCCCCTCCTGGAGGGGTGAAAACTAGGGACCTAATAGGGGATGGGGACGAGGTGCCCCTCTATACCGTGGGACATGCCTATATGGTCTCTATGGTGCCTTTGTTTGATTATTTTACGTCGCTTTTTCAACTGCTATGGTTATTAAACGACGGGACCTACAGTTTAAGGTGGGTTCCGAACCACCTTGGGCACCAAAGTTTTTTTTTTAAAAAGCACATTGAATTAATTAAAAAAGCACATTGAATTGGTGCTTAAACTATGGTGCCTAACGGTCCGTACCACCGCTGGCTCACACTCATATACCCCATCGGAAATTAATTCATGGAAACGAAATATTTCGTTCACCATTATCTTCTGATCATTTTTTGCAGCTCTAAACGTTCCGCAATCAAATTTCTCTGTATAAGGGATCCACCTAGAATTTCCTTCTGATTCGAATATAATTATATAGAATTAGCACGTCCCCTCATCGTCACTCAACGTTCTCGTAATGATGCGAAATTTACTGTACGGTTCGTGAATAAAAGAAGTACGTGTACGCGTCTCTGACGCCTCGCATCGTAGACAGAATCAAATCGTGCTTAGATAAATCGTTGACAGAGCGCCGTAGAATTAAGAATCTATGGAAAAATACTGCTGTATTCTTTTCAACTCGATAAGACTGTGAGACAGAGATAGCGTTTTCAATCGCGCACCATTAATTTAATACTGCGGGAACAGGATTTAGTTCTTCAATCTAATACATATTTAATTTTATTACACCCACAGTCCCGCAGATTTCGTAGACAGGAGATAAGGATCTACGTGTCTTGCAGGTAACTTGTTGCGCAGAGGTCCTCGATCTGATAATAGGCAGAATGTGGCTGGTGTCATCGAAAGCGGACAATCGCGCAATATTCACGCGTGTCTCGTAGAGCAGCCTGACACACTTTGAGCCCCGTTTCGAAAGCTATGCTCAAATTTCGCTTTATCCTAAGGCGTCCACAGAATAATCCGCTCTTTCTCCGTCTTCGTCCATTATTTATTTCCCGGAAACCTTTCATTCGCAGCTAATTCCTCGTAGCAGATTCAAATATATTTGGGAATGTTGTCCCGAGGACTCGTGACATCGGGTCAGTAATAACAGAATCGACAAGCTACATCATTTAAGAGAAGAGGAGTTTCGACACAGCGTTGTCCGACTCATCGCGACAAGAATCTAAGAGAGACGATAAATTTTCAACCCGGCGAACGTTGATGAGGCTCACGATGTTCCCCTTCGATTTCAGTCTCTTTAAAAGGACTACCTACGTGGCTCTTCGCCGACCTCCAACAACCACGGTACAAAGCGGAACCCTTCGATTACCGCACAAGTGGAAATACCGTGAAACTGCGGCGGGATCTAACGTTATTAGCGTGTCTTCTTTGGTCGGCAATTATTCGATGTAAACACGGTGCTGGCAATATGCAGCAGGGTGCAGCAAGATGTTTTAAAACCTGACCCAGAAACTGGTACACCGCAGTTCAAACTAAGACTGCTGATGAGGCGTACGAGCCACGTAAATGGAATAACAACACTTCGCTGCGCTAAAGTACACTATAATTTACATTAACTGCTCGGGAGGCCAGAGTGTGATTCAATCCGCAAAATACTCTGCCGGAGCTGCGTTTAATTTTCTTGATTGAGTGTGTTCTCTGCAAGACAGGGCTTAATCGAGTTTCTCATTTTTAGTTGAGTGTGTTCTTTCCAAGACAGGGTTCATTACAGTTCTTACTTTTCCATTCTTGCTTTAACGTGTCCTTTTCCAAGGCAGGATTCACTAGAGTTCTTGTATTTTTATATTTTTACCACTCTCCTATAAATGTCAACTTTTAGCATCGAAGTAGAAGAATGCTGCCTACACGGGGCTATTAAAAGTGTGCCCGTCAAATTAGTATTATCCAATCAATTTTCTCTAGCTGTATATATACATTATAAAATGCATATGTAGGGAGAAGTCATCTTCGAACGACGATTCAATATTTGTTATTTATTTGCGTTCTTCATATTTTATAATTTGTGTTGTTTTATTTATTCTCGTTTGACGTGTAAAAAACTAAGGACGTGTTTAATATTGTATCGGTTATAGTTAATATTAAATCTTAAATTGTTTATTGACGACTTACATTCTACATATATATACTTCTTGTTCGGAGAGTAATTTCGCTTTTCGTATGAAGACATCATCGCTTCCATTTATTATTATTAACCTTGCTGTAAATCGCAAAATCGTGGGTATCTTCGCAGCTGACATTTCGGTCGCCATTTCCTGTCTCATTCTCTAATTCTTGCTTCGCAGTAGATTATCCAGGATTCAGATAGTGTGATTCACGGATTGAACTTGATGTTGTACCGGCGGCTAGCGTTAACCTTTCGACAGCTGCGAGTAGGATGAATTCGAACGAGGAGCGAAACATGTGACGAAACTCGTCTTCGCCATCCAATTACACGTCCGTCAAAGAGCGTGTGCGGCCATTACGCGCAATTATCCGTCGGTCGCGCGTCGCCGTTTATTCACTCGATCGGAATCCGGCCTCAGAGGCAGAAATTCGCTCGGTTTTCGCAGCGAATCGCGATCGTCCATTAAGCCTATTCCGGCGGCGCGATTACGGCGAAGTCGCTCGTTTATTTTTCCGGCGGCGTAGAGCGGGAGAAAGCAGAGCAAGCTGTTCGCGAGCGAGCAAGCGGGTAAGCGAACGAGAGCGTGCTCGTGTCGTAACGCTGCCTGTTATACTGTTATATTGTTTATCGAAACGGATTTGACGAAATCGCCATAGACGGTTCGAATATCTGCTGTTCCTTCCGGAAACGTTCGCTGCTATTCACTAACAATTTCGAGGAGATTGGTCAGTATCTCCGAAACAAGACCATACGTTTATCTTTCCTGATCGATTTTCTCCTTCCTCAATTTATTTCCCATTTATTTTCCAACGTTGATCTCTACACGCTACTTAGAGCCAATTGTGCAAACGATATTTGCGGTACTCGAATCATTTCTCTCGCGTAGATTGATTCGATATGTTGCGGTTTTTTCGTAATTTTAAATTGTAACTCTGCAGGATATAACGCTAACATTTAATTCCGTTTAACCGCTACACTCGTACGGTCGCGCTCTAATAATCTTGAAGAATGGACGCAATTAACCCACGTGTTGTTCGAACATTCTTGAGAAGTATGCGTCTACAACAAATAAAGCAGCGAGAGCTGGGAATGATATAATTCGGGACATACGGATTGAAAACGAACTAAAGTTGTGCTGAAATCGTTTTCCAATCAATGAACGCTCGGTCGCTAGACTGCAGATTTTTATGTAATTATGGAGAAATTTTTATTTCGCGTAAAGATCCGCTGACTGGCGATCAGGAATTGTTTTCTTTCGATGATTCCGTGGTCCTGGAGTAATTAGGCCGACTAGGCGTGTCTAACGGGCAGCGGGCAAATAAATTCACTTTCAAGCCTGTGTACATACAATCGGCCGCGGAATCCGTCGATCGAAAGTGAACGTGGACGCGTTAGAATGCGATAAGGAGGAAGGAGTGAACGAAAGGGACAGACGGAGAGAAAAAGAGAAAGAGAGAGTGTGTGTGTGCATGTGCGTGAGTGAGTTGGTCACACTGTCGAGGTTACGGAAAACGCAAGGGATCGATCGTCAAACTGGTCTGTCTCTCGTTCCGTTGATTTCCATAGATCGAGGACAAAAATCATGGCAATATACAATTAATTAACAGATGTCAGAGTGTCGCGTTTGCTGCTACAACTTTACTAGAAACGAGTGTATCCCCTTAAAGCCACCTATTTCACTAGACTGGGTCTTTTAATTCTTCACAGCATGATTTTTTTTAGTTGAGATGAAAAAATTGAAAGAAGGACCGTTTTTGTATTTTATTTACGGGAAAAATATTTAAATAAAAATTCAGACAACATGTTCAGAAAAATTAACATAAATAAACATAGTAAGAAAACATATTGTTAGTTTACTATATACCAGATTTGTTAACTGTGTCAGATACGATACACTATGCAGCGAAGGGTTAATTAGAAAAGAACACTAATCATATCCTTCGACAGGATCGATTATCGGCTTCGTTACTCTCGCTTCTCCCAGCTCGTTCCGCGAGTGTTGTAACGCGGGAAACGGGTGATTCGACAATGGAACGATCGGCGGGAAGCATAAATCGCGTTTACGGCTTGTTTCGAGCGATCGAGTGCGTGAGAACGGAATCGAGATCGCGTGTGTATCTCGGCGATGATCTCGCAGGATGCGTCCGTCGAGGATTTCATTTCCTCGTGCGTATATCGTTCCGTACAACTGTCGGGTCAACGGGAACACGACCGGAAAAAAATGTTCGCTGTTTTCCTGGTAGAGTGTGGCTCCGTTGCGTGCGCGGCGCGCTGGTCCCTCGACACGTGCAACACCCGTTTCCTAAAACGAAACTCTCAACCGCGGCGCTCTTGCTCGTTAGCGATTCGATCCCCGGATAGAAATTCGCGATTCGTCGAGCCTACGTTCCTCGACTCTCTTTTCAGCGATCGCGCGAAAACGCGAGCGCGAGCTTGTGCCTTGCGGTGCAAACCTACCTACCACCGATATTTTTTTCCTTTCACCTTATTAAATATCGCCGGGCACACGCCGGGCGTAGGAGTCGCGCTCCTTTACTTTTCTTCGCTCTCCCTCTTCCTCTCTCGCGTCGAGGAAAAGGAACGAGCGGAAAGTTGGACGGCCGGCGAATTCGTGGATAGAACCAGTTCGCTTTCGTTGTCATCCGGAGGTATAAAAACATCCGGAGGAGATGCGACAGCCGGAGCGAAAGTCCTGACGCTTTTATCTCGAGAGCAACCACTCGCGAACCATCCTCTGCGCGATCTCCCTTGCTCTCTCACGGATCGTTAGGTCTTCGAAAAAGTCGAGTTTTCGACGTTTCACAAGCGCTCGATCTCCCGCGTTCGTGTCCGCGAGTGAAACAGCGTCGCGAAACCGGGAGAAAAGCGTTGTCGACGGCTGGCAACAGAGAGCGGTCGCGGTCTCCGCTGTTTTCTCTTCTTACGAAAATTTCGCGCGTCTAAATACCAGAGCGTTGCGTTACGCTTCCAATCTGCTCTTTTTTCGACTATATCGGGCGGAGCGGGGCCGTGGCTAGGACTAGACGAGGCGAGGCGAGACGGTTTCACTGCTAGCCGCGAGGCGTACGGGTTTCCAGGCTCTCGGCTCACGTGGTGGAGGGACTGTCGCAAGAAAACGCTGACATTCCGCCCGCGGTATGGATGGATGGAAGCCGTGCAGCCGCTTCTTCGCCGTCAAACGCGAAACACTGTGATTACCGGCGCGTTTAGGTAATCCAAATTTCATTCGGACTCGGGTCTGAGCTACGCTGTCTGCCCCGGCCACCGACTTTCGCCGCGGTACCGTCACAAGCCAGACCTAGGGCAATCGACACGATCGAGATCGCCGATCTATACACTCCTGTTTCCACCAGGCAACAGTTTCTAGCAAAAAATGCTCCCGATCTTCGTTAATCTCCCCGAAAAGCACCGACTTTTCCCTCAATTCGGATCGAAACGATCTAGATGTACACACTCTTGTATCAATCAGACGGTTGGTCACGAAAAATCGCTGAGGATCTTCGGATCGCCGTCTATCTAGTCGTGGAAGTTAATTAAACCATCGAGATCTGATCAGTAGGACAGCAGTTTCTTGGAAGAAATGCTCTCGATCTTCGTTAACATGTCCCGAAAAGATCTACACACTCATGTATCAATCAGACAGCAGGTTTTGATTACGAAAAATTGCTCTCGATCCTCGCGAGTACGTCTACCGGGTCGATGGAGATAATAAGAACGTTCGGACGTTAGGATAGAAAATTACAGACCTGTCTCTCGGCTCCGTTGATTGTCTCTTCTTTTAATCCCTCATGAAAGCACCGTCCTCACATCGAGGCGCACTGGAAATACAATTTCTCACACTGGTATACCGCGGGCGGATTGCTGTCTCGGTGCAGGCGATCCAAGAACCTCGATCGGTAAACACTGTCAATCGGCGACTGGACGTGATGGCGATCGAACAGGGGTTGATTTCACGGAACGTCTCTTTGGAATCGGTATTTTTCGTGAGGTACCACCGCGCAAGACCGCGTCCGGTCCGGCAACAAGACTGCGCGATGGAAGTGGAAAAGTCAGCAGCAGGAGCGTTGTGCTCCGGCCAGCGTCGTCTGGTCGAGCTTTCTACGACCGAGGATAAGGTCGAGGAGGGGGTCCCGAGGCCCATGGGCGTAGAACACAGGCCCCGCATTGGCGTAGATCATCTCGAAGACCTGGCCCAACCGAGGGAAGGGAAAGGCGAGCTGAACCGAGAGCGGCACCTGCGTCGCCACCTGATCGAGTCGCGATCGAGCCGCTCGAATCGAATCCACTGTCCTACGAAGCCTTTCAAACTTGACTCGCTCGCAAACAGCTAGAAGGCCATTTTCCATCGTACCCTGGTGTCCTTACTTTTACCAGGACTTTTCCAAACACCCTTGCACCGTTTCACGGATGGACGCGCCGCGATACAGCCAAAATGCACTAGCGCACCCGTGCAATTTCACAAGAACGTATCGAACGACGATTTGTGCCTGTAATTATAAAAGTCGTCCAACTCACATATTTCTTGTCTCGAGATATTTCATGGAAAAGGATATTAACACTAAATGAATTCCATATTATAATGTTCGAACGACAAGCGCTATCTCCCGCTTCATTTTTGACAATATCTTAAAAATTTCATTGAATTAATTTAGTTTAAAATCATTTTAAACTAGTCATTTACGCTTAGACAACTTTCATAATTCTGGATACATGTACCTGTTTCTACTTGATACAGAAGATGGGGAATCCTTCTAGAAAATCCTCCAACGAGTTAAAATTCAAAGAATTGTAAGATTTCGTGGGACACTGCAGAATGACCTCAGAACAAGACACAGGACGCGTCTCGCAGCGAAAGGACCTCGCGCAGGATCCAGGACGGATCGCAAGGGTGGATCCAGATCGAAAGGTCTCGCGGCGCCTTCAGGGGATTCTTGATTCCCAGTTTTTTTTCGACCGAGCCCATCGAATTCTCCGGGGTCGTTGAAAGTTTTCGAAAGATCGATCGAAGAAACGAAGTGAAAGTGGAACGCGCTGCTCCGCTGACAAAGGACATCGACGAGGACAAAAGCGGCGTCCGCGGACGAACGTGTGCATCGCGGTTCGCAAAAGGGGATCCTATTAATCGATAAGAATCGCGAGCGGGTTCGCCCGTCTCTTTCCCGCCTTCTTTCCTCCGTCTTTCTCTTTGGCCGATGGTCGTGCATAGTTGTTTAGAAATAGGAAGTTCGGTTTCCCGTGACGCTTGCGCGACGATTCCTTTCGTAATCGAACGGTGCGGCGTCGTGCTTGAAAAAAGTGATCGACTCTCACCCGAGATCGGCTTTTCAATAAATTACGTTCAGGGTCGACACCGCCGTTGCGCCGAGCGAATTGAGTCGTTGATACCGAATAGAGCGTCGTTTAACTACGCTCTAGGATTTTAAACGGTTTGCTGTCCTATACCGAACGGGCTTTAAAAGGATCCTCTTATCGCGGTGGATCCTACTTTCGAAACCAAAAGAACAAACGCGATCGGTGAGCTATCTGCTTTCTCTGAAGGTC
This sequence comes from Lasioglossum morio, assembly GCA_916610235.2. Taxonomy (NCBI): domain Eukaryota; kingdom Metazoa; phylum Arthropoda; class Insecta; order Hymenoptera; family Halictidae; genus Lasioglossum; species Lasioglossum morio. The sequence goes on from OU744333.1 coordinate 7,746,061, forward strand.
CTTTCTTCCTGCAGGTCCAACTGCATCCAGCTCCTCTCTCTCTCCATTTTTCATCTTCTTGCAGAAACAAGACTGCAGGACTTTTTTCAGTCGACGGACTCTCTCGAATCCTGTCGGAGTGACGACGAAATGCATCGAGGCATCTTTTGTGATAACTACACTGCGGATTTGATTCATTTATGACAAAAATGGATAAGCACAACTTAAAGCAGTGGACGTATTAAAAAGATTTAAAGACTTCAGCGTATTTGTTTCAGCTTAATCAGATAATTAAAAGAAGAAGGAAACATTTTTTACTTTGCATAAAGATCCGCAGTCTAGTGATAACATTGAAGGATTAGTGTACAGGATGTCCTTTCTATTCTGAGTGGTGTTAAGAATGTTTCAGAAGAAGCGTGTCACGAATACAAATTCTAAAAGAAAAGTGGAAGAGACTGATCACACGAATATATTTTATTTATGATACTTCTCTCCGCAGTCCTTCGAGCTGCGGCATTTCAAGTATCGTTCGATTAAAATATATTTAAGAGGAGAGGAGACAGTCCCAGATTCTTTGTTCTCCAAAAGCCACATATCTTACCGACACGCCCGGTGATCTTTGCAAGTGGATCTCGAAGAATTCGCGACTGGGGCGTTGGATCGGTGGTATTTGCGTTCGAGGTCCTTTCGAGGAGCGTCGCTTTGTTTTTCACGCCCGCGGAATATCAACCGGAGACATGCAAATCCGAATAACCCTTTCGATCATTCGCAACATCTTCGGCGTTAATAATAGCCCGTGACGGCTGCCATTAGCCGGTTGCGTTAGGCGCGTTCTAACAGTTAATCACACGGATCTGACGGAACTGAACGGCGAGGATCGGTTGTTTTCTCATTTGAATCGCGTCGTCGCGCAACGAACGAGCACGTCATCGGAATAACGGTTTGGCTCGGTTGACTTTGGCCTTGCCGATTGAAAAAATAAAAGAAAGAATCGGTTTCCGAACGCGGAAGCCGGCGTGTGTCGTAAGTTGGGTGCGCCAAAATTTCTATTTGGCTTACGTAACGCGACGAGACGCGACGCAGCGACGATCGAAATTCCACGTTGGTAATTATTGATGCGCAAGGGAGGCACGGCTTGGGAGACTTCGAGGACACCTTTCAAACTTCGTGTCGCGGATGAATGAGCAAAAACGCGACGAGACGCGCATGCCGAATACGTCGACGGAAAAGCATCGTCGTCGAGGCTCGTTTCTTCAACGGGGAAAAGGCCGGGAACGAATCGACCGGCTAGCGACGGCCACTCACTTTCTATTGTCCAATCATGCCAAGAAATTGTCAGCCGCGATTTCGACTTTTGCCAGAGATCGAGCCGTTTTTCCCGGTTTCGAGATCGTTGCACCGAATTCGTTTTCGCTCGGTGCGAGGTAAAAACCGAGGACGTGTTGGATTGGATCGGATTAAACCGTAGCATTGGTGGTCACGGTTTCTTCGTACGATATCGGACTTGGTTGCTCGATTTAGTCGGCTGGTTGATGCATCAGTTTTGTTTTATTGAATAGTCGAAGGTTCGTTATAACAGCTATTTTTGCAGGATCGGTTTGTCGGAGCAAACTGTGTGCGGTAGAGAATTTTCGACGGTTCTATATTGTAGGGGGGAAAAATAAACAGACAGTATGTGGTGTGGTGGTGTTTGCGGATTGAAATGTGTATGTATCTACAAGTTCGAACAGCTTTCGGGACAGTCGGTTGCCATCGCGTGGAATTTAGCGTCCGAGAGTACTGCAGCGGTCTGTTTTCTGTTCGCGTAGGCGCTTCCTCCGCCGGCAAGCTAGGAACTCACAACTCGCTGGACGAATATCCTCTTCTTTATTCCTGTTATCTCGTCCCATCGTTCTCCTACCCCTACCCAATGTAGAGACTGTTGTGTACAGAATCGTCGCATCGTTCGCCCGCGTTCTCATCCGTTCACAGGAGCACGGTCGTTCGTTAGATCTTGTTCCCGTTCACGTCCCTGTACAGGTCGTCGTTGATCCCGTACAGTCTCGGCGAGTCATTGCAATCGACCTACGATAACGCAGTACTCGATCAAACAACTCCATCAATATTTCATAAACAAATTAGCTGAATGTCTACCTTGAACCACCAATCACAGACGCGAGCCGACTGGCTGAAAACGGTCCCGTTCGGACAGAGGAAGCTGAACATGCGCCCACTCGGCAGACACCAATGCCAGACCTAAACAACCAATAACACACCTTGCTTAAAGATATCCTACAATTATTTCTATTTTACTATAGTGGAAATTATAGGTAGGAACATCCTCTGTGTCAACAATTCTTTTCATCCCTTTAGATTTTTTCTGCGTTGAAGAATTTACTTCAATATATCGGTACACTAGAAAAGATGTTCGCTTGGTCTTATCAGTAATCTTCATTATTTGAAGTGTACACTTTTGTGAAATTACTTAATTAATTATAATCGCAGCTTTGAAACGCCGGTATGCTTATAAGTAAAGGCAAATTTGAAGAAAGTGATACCATATAAAATTCTATTTTCATTGCTAATAACATTTGTAGGTCCAAAATAAATAAAAATCGTACCAATTTCTGTTGAATTTGATACTCCAGTATTTTGATAATTTTTATAAATCATAAGTGCATATAGATCCGGAGTCTACTTATAAGTGTTATGTTCGATTCCCTATGTATATATTTCAAGAAAAAAAATCAGAGAATTGCTTCAAGGTATCCTGTTTCAGACACGAAAATACCCACGTCGAAGAGTTGACCGATCTTTTAGAAAATAATTGACAAAAGCGATCGAATTACGCGGCAGGAGTGTAGACGCTGATTTACCTGACATCTGGCTTCAGGATCGGCATAGTAGCCGGGCAGCTTGCCTCCGCAGGTAAACGTGAGGCCGAAAGGTACGGTGTCGTAGATCGGGTAGTCCACGCCAGGTGTGTAACCGTCTACTTGCTGGAAAGTCGCGTGAAACATTGATTCGTGAGGCGCTCGGTAACAGATAAGATCTTAATTAACATTCATTATTTGGCCGAGCGTTTCGCTGTTTGAAATTCAAACGAGCGCGGCGGGTTGCGCGACTCGCAACACCGTTGCATCTCGCGGTTTCCGTCGGAACAAAGGCGATCTCTTTCGCGAGATGCAATTAACGGGAGCACCGTTTGCACCTTCGCGGCTTGCCAGCGAGAACCTCTGTCGAAACAGTGGGCTTTCGTCACGTATCGTCGTTCACAATGGAATGTGGACCGAGAGCGAGGATGCACGCCGCGATTCATACTTCCTCTTTGCGTTAACGCGTCTCGCGCGTTGCGCATTCTCTGCATCGGGTGTCCGTTAAATTGCATTCATTTGCATCCGTTAGACGGCCACTGGTTTTCTTTCGAACGCATGCCTGCGCCTGGCAATCGCGATTTTCTTTGATCAAATCATCTTTCAACCCTCTCGCGTCCGACGCGAACAAACAATTTTTAGACGATCTTAACCTTCAGTCACTCGCACTCCACCTTTTACATTGAACTTTATATGACTGTACTATAAATTTTGATTGACTAAAATAACTAGAAACACTAAATTTAAAGTGTTGAGACTGTAACTATCATATGCGAGTAATTAAAAGTTCGATCCAATCATCATTAGAAAGGAAAATTCAAATAAACCAACTATGTTCAATTCAATTTTAACATCTTCAATTTTAATAATTTTCCCACAATTTTGAATTTCATCTACTTAAGTTTGCTATAAATACATAAAGATCCGCAGATTACTGATAAAAAGGTCTCGTTCTGACTATCAAAAAACGAATTTCACAGTTGGAAATTGGTGTTCGGACTGACTGTTTTAAAATTGAATAGGGCCCAAAAAAGCAAGCAAGCTTGCGAGGCCGGTCCGATCGCAGGATAAACAGATGCACTTCCGGCGTAAGGAAGGGTTCTAGAAAGGAGGAGGGGGATCCGAGCCCCCGGAACAGCGGTTAATGATCCAAGCGACGTCCGATCACCGTCTAGATCGGTGTTCGAACTCTCCGGGGAGGATCTATCCGCGGGATCTTTTTCGCAATTGGCTATCGGCCGAGATGAGAGGAAAAAAGGAGGCCGTTGCGACACACGAAACGCCGGAACGAGCCAGTCCAGTGCGTGCACGTGCCGTGCCGGTGTCTGACCGGAAGTCGGGTTACATTGTTCCCCGCAAGCGGATGCGCATCTCCGTGCCTTTGTATTCGATCTCTCTCCTGTTCAGCATGGTAGGCGTGTGTACGCGCGCGCACAACCGCAAAACACGGCCTCCACCCTTCACGACGCGACCGGTGATTTCGACGCTTGGTTAAGAACGCTCGAGAGGAGATTCGGCTAGGTCAGGGTTCTTCTCGGACCAATCTTAAAATCTTGAATTTTTTCGTAATTTATCATTCACTTTTAACCCTACGGCGGCAGTGAAAATTGCCACACCATTATTCAAAACAGTTTTAATATTCTTAAATTCATCTGTATGCTATAAATTGTAAAAAGCTCAACTGCCGAAAACAGATTTAATTCAAATAGAATAAAAATTACCTGGGTTGAAAGAAATGTCTCGATTTTGGAATTAAAATTGCTTCGAGTCTAAAGGGTTAGATAATAAATTTTTCTTTCACGCAACACGGTCCGATAGTTTTATAGTAGTTTTTCCTTGAACGCGTGATTTTTTCGTAACGCGAGAACGGATCGGGACGATTGGTCGTTGGAAGCCCGCGGTTTTCGATTGCGTTGATCTCGGGACTAAAGGAGAATTTCCAGAGTCGCGTACCGTGAATGTTAACCGAGATTGGGATCGAGGGATTCATTAATCATTTTCATTTTTCTGGCCGCTGGCTAGCAGGCGGCATTGAAAATTCGGCTCCGTCTTCCGTTTCGAGGCGCGTTCACGGTCACCGTTTCCGGTGAAAATGAAAATGAACACGATGGGATCGCGGACAATGGCGTTATTGGCAACGCGTACACAACGCCGAGATGAATTAGCCTGCGGCTCTTTTGCAATTACTCGTTGATCGTCTTCCCCTTTATTCGCCAAGTCTTTTCGATTCGCGAATCGGAGGATTGAAGAATAACTTCGTGTTGCGAGTTCGTTCCTTCGACGGACGAGTTTGTTTAACGGAGCGGTAGCTCGCGAGAAAGCACGCTCGCGTTCACGCAACAGGGGTTAATTAATGAATTACTTCACGCTGCCATCTGGAGGAGATGACGCGAGCAGATACCGTCCCTCCCTCTGTCATTGTTGCACGTGAGAAAACGCCGTGAATATAATAATTTCGTGCTTTGATTCCTACGCGAGTTTCGTAAAAGGCATTGTGCCTGCGAAATGATACCTCGGTTGGTTAGGTGTTAGGATTGCGCAACCACGCTCGACTTTTTTTCGACCGAACCTTCCCTCGTCGCTACGCGGATTCTACTTACCGCCATCGCCTGGTACAACGAGACCGCGCCGTATGCCAGGATCGCGCACAGAATTTGGTACCGCGAAATCATCTAAAAAAATAAGGACAAGTAGACAATCCCTTCTCTAAAATAATTTTGCAAAATTGAATCTCAGTCGAATAAGGAAACTCTTGCTATCAAATTAAATTCAGGGAGCTAAGAGACTCTCTTAGGAGATCTCAAAATTTTACACGGGAGGTCTAAAGTATTCAAAGAGGTCGACTAAAAATTTTGCAGAGTACTTCGAGCGAAGAGGTGACCAACCGAATCAAAAATCCTTCAAGAGTCGAAAAATCTCCGAAGAAGCCCACTAAAAATTTTGCACAGTACTCCGAGCGATTAGGTGAGCTTTCGCAACCGAATCAAAAATCCCTCAAGAGTCGAAAAATCTCCGAAGAAGCCCACTAAAAATTTTGCACAGTACTTCGAGCGAATAGGTGAGCTTTCGCAACCGAATCAAAAATCCTTCAAGAGTCGAAAAATCTCCGAAGAAGCCCACTAAAAATTTTGCACAGTAGATTGAACAAACATGAAACTTCGCTGTCAAATTGACCCAAAGGAGCTGAAGTTACTCTGCGAAGAGGCCCTCGAAAAATTGAGGTTGTTGCAGTAGGATGGGCAAGGTATAAACTCACCTTATCATACAGAATCCTATCACCTTAATCCTTAGTGTCTTTCCGCGTGGTGTACATTTATCTCCGGGTAGAATCCTTGTCACAACGCACTGACCGGTCCTGGCTCGATGGACCTCCGCCTGCACAAAGTCTCGGTCTCCACGGTGTTACCGGCAATGTTTCTTTCTCGAAGGATGCTACCACGAAGTGGTGGTATATATATGGCTTTAGAGATCGAGCAACACCTAGGGGGGGTTCTTGAGAGCCCCTCTTTACCGGGGCTCCCACACCGGACGAACGGAGAAAGAGAAGATCCCAGGGAGGTAGGGGAGGGATCCACTTCTGCGATGCCGCAGATTCTTCTCTTACGCAATCCCTTCGTGTTCTTACACCCGTGAAAACAGTCGTAACGATCGTACTTGAACCAGGGTTGCGACGTTTTCTATACAACCCGACGGAGACCATCGGCACCTGCTTTCGCCAGCCACCCTTGGCTTCCATTTTCTCACTGAATTCATTCTCTGGCCCAAAACGATTCACAAAATTCATTTCAATGGCAAACGAATCGTTTTCTATTTCATTGAAAATCTACACTCGACACATTTCAAATAACTGTTTCCTCTTAAGAAAGTTGAAAGCGTGTTTTCCATTGAGTGGATTAAGTCATTCATGATCAGACCGCGATAACGATCCTCTGCTGTTTCAGTACATCCTCGCAATTTGTGTAATAAAGTACAAGCTTGCTACACTAATTATGTAGCATTTCTTTGGCTCAGATATACTTGAGCCACGCAGAGAGGACACGAAGCATCTGGACCAAGAAATAGGACAATCGTGAACAAATCAAAACTTCATCCAGCTATCTGAGGCTTCGTCTCAATCATCGTCTCAAAGGATCTAGAATCGCAGAACATGAGGTTCGATACTTGAACAGATGAATGAACTGTATTTAATTTAATTATCAAACGAGTCACGCAGAGAGGGCAGGGAGCTTCTGGACCAAGAAATAGCTTCATGCGTCTCAATCATCGTCCCAAAGGATCTGGAATCGCAGAGGTCGCGAAACACAAGGTTCCAGCGGTCCTTTCCCCTCTGAAACGCCATCGTTGTCCTCGAAAGTCCTGCAGCCGGACAAGATGATAACAGGAAGCGGGCCCGACAGTTCTGACCTACTAATCTCGTTATTTTTCCACCGCTAAGTGGACGTTGGTCGAAGGTTTTGCGCAACGCTTGTGTTTTAGCAACCGTGAAAACGATCGCGCTGCAAGGACCAAAGGGAGAATCCTGTTCGCCCGTTGCGAAACCGTTTCCTGTATCGTCGATCCCTTGGACTGGTTGTTTAATGGTCAAAATCCCGATACCTTTCTCAGATTCGCCGATTACTTACGCTTTCGCGTGTACTCCTCGAGGACGATGCTCGAAATTCACCGATCGCGACGATCTGATACGCTCAGGACTTGTTCTTTTTTTCGTGGGATTCTGTTCTCCGAGCGGAAAACGCTCGTCACGAGCCCCGAAATCAGTCGGCGTAATCCTGCAATGAATATCCAAGGTTCCTGCTGGGAATTAACATATCTAGCCGTTTATTACGGCTTATCCGTCGAGATTCGCTAGAAGATCCGCGAGCTTTAATTGCTCGGACTTTATCTCGATACTGACCGGCTTGTATTCAGTTATTTCGAAAAAATCGAATAGTCGTCCGAGGAATTTAATAAATTGAATGTTCTACAGCAGGATCGAGCTATGCAGAACAGGAATTTGTCGCGAGATTGAACGGTTCGTTAGCATTCCGGGCAGACAGTCCTATCTTCCGGCAGATAGTCAATTTCCAAGGCGCGTTTACTGCCAATTAGTCGGGGATAATTGCCGGGAGGTTTTCCGGAGCGACGTGCAAATTCTAGTGAACCTGCTAATTCCAGCACTCTCGAGATCCTCCTCGAATTAGATAACAATGTGCTGAAGATTTTTCCAAGCTCCAACGTTCTCGCATCCATTCTTCCGCGGTTTGACAACGCGTTCTCGCGCGTACTCGCTTAACACCGCAAACAAAATCATTGAGAACCATGAGAAAGACACCGAGAAGGCAGAAAGTAGTAGATAAGGTAAGCGCGGACGCTGCTCTGAATTAAATTATCGTTAATTACATATTGGGACGATTACAAAATCCGTGTAACATTCGTGGGAAGCGTTTGCGTGCGGAGTCATCTTGATGCCGGTGAAGAAAACGACGCGACGTTGATGGAGAGGAAAAACTCCTCTTCTTGTTAAGAAACCCGTTATTAGGAATATTATGGTCGCGTTAGAAAGTGCCCTCCCCCCCATCCAGGTGCTCGTCAGCTAATTCGACACGAGCCCGATACAGGTGGCTTATCACACCGTGTATCCTAATGTCCCCGTTCCGACTGTTTCGCTGTGGAAATAAAAACGCGGCCGCTGTTGCGCGCGGCAAATAGACAAAACCGCAGGAAAGTACACGCGCAGTCATCTAATTGCGCTGCAAAAATGCGCTGATTGCTAATTTCCCTCGCTGACAATGGCTCGCATCGAACTACACCTGACAATTACTTGCGCTCAAGCCTGGCCACGTTAAAAATTGTTTCAATTAAAATTGACTTATTCTAGAATATAATACATATTATTAAACCACAACTCAATCATCGAGTGTGCATTATAATTTACTTTTTTAAACTTAATTTTCTATGCGGTCATTTGCGAGCGTGGCCATTTTACCTGCAAGCTTCTGTTATAGTCAGATGCGATATCGCTTTTGGAAAAATTCGCCTCCCGTTTGGCTCTTCCTCTCTGGTTCGAGAAGCCAGCCCGAGGGAGACCATTCGTTTTAATGGACACTTTCGTCACGACGACGGGTTACCTCTGCGTCCCGAATCTTCACACGCTCGGCGATGCTCGGGCCGCTATAAGCTTTCGTAATTTCATAACGAGTCGACTTCCGAGGCATCTTTCCTGTCGCGATACAAAAGCGATGTACGAAAGTCTTTCTCACGTTTCTGCTGCTCTGCCGGCCGATTAAATGTTTCGCTACACTCTCGAGAATTCGAGCGTCTCGCGCGACTGTCCGCTCCGCGATCGAGTCAAAACAGCCTCCTAGAAGTTAGCCCCCCCCCCCCCCACTAGTTCAATTAAATAATTACAGTTGTGCTACATTGTGCTCAAATACTAATACTATGATATAAAAAGTAAGACAAAGAATGGAGCAAAACGATTTTTTGAGTAGCCCTTCGTATTTAATTTTTTTCAATGAAATTTTTTCTAGTCACTGTAAAGTATCCTGTAGGTAGGAAAATTATTTGTTGTCACGGAATTGCAGCGATTAAGATTGAATGAGAAGTGGGAACTGGGTAAGATAAGAGCCTAAGCCGCATAACGGCGTCTCTCACTACCGACCTCGTTATCGCGGCACTAAAATTTCATTATTCCGAATTTCGCCCGACTGGAACTGCGGCGACGAACCTCGTTAATTACATCTGCGGATCGATCGATCTCTCAAGGAGTCTCCCATAGGTGTCTTATCGATCCGCCGCCGTCGCTTCCGTCGATTCCCCAATTACTTTAATTTATACCCTCGATTTTTATCCGCGAAACGTCCGCCGCGATCAAGCGTTATCTCCGTTGCGTAAGAAGCCAGAGCTCGCTTATTGCGTCCAGGGTTACGTAAGCAATAGAACATCAATTATAACGAATCCTAGGAAGCGCGTCTCGTTTCGCTGGCTCGGCAGCCAGACGCATAAATATATGGGACGAATATTGTTTCGGGATCACTTCTTTTTTCCCGAGGCTTTGTCTCGAAGCGGCCTTTATCGTTCGGGAATCGTCTCAACCGAGTTCAACGATATTTTGTCTCGCGTTTTCACGCGGCGGGTGTCAGCCTGCGTTGTGCAATCGTTCGCGAGAGAACGCGAAAATGTTTGCCGGCGAAGCAGATTTTTTGGCCGAGGTCGACGCGGCGAACCGCGCGCCTCGGCAGCGTTTCGACGGGGCACGCACAATCAACCGAACCGCCGACTTTCGTAATCTCTTCTCGATCGAAAGAGGAATCGTTAGATAATTGTAAGGTTCGTGACTCCGCCGGGACCGGTGGAAACTGGCACACGTCGTAATACCTGAGATTTCAGAGGAAACTGGCTTTTAGGGAACGCAATTTTCGACGGCGAGGACAAATCGTTATCTTCCAACCCGGTGTTCGAAAATCAAATACGAAATTACTGGGGAACATTTAATCAGTGAAGCTCGGATAAATTTTTATCGAATAAAAAAGCCTACTTCAATGCAAAATAAATATTTCCTAGTGTAGTCGACACCTTCGTTTACGCTTGAAACAATAAATTTCATGTTTTGAGACTTTAAGTATACTATATGCGAGTAATTAAAAGTTAAATGGAACCTATTAACCCTTTGCACTCGACTGTCTCCTCGAAGGAGACATCTTCAATTTAGTGAGTAACTCGGATATCCCCTTCAAGAGGATTCGGAGAGCTGGTTCGCAATTATAATACTTGCAAGGCTGAAAATAAACAATTATTCCAGTAAGTAATAAATACAGTGAGTCCTCAAATTCAGGGATCAAAGGGTTAATCGCGATTCTGGAAAGAGAAGATCAAGATCAGGTTGTTCCGATTGAACGGAGCGAGCGGTTCGATTATCGATATGATAGAGCGTCGGATCAGGATGGGATCAGTACGCACGCGTGCGTCGTGGCAGCGGGCTTATGGTTGGCAGTTGAGTATTATCAGTCGACGCGGGTCGAACCCGAGCCGCGGCCTGTCCCAGATTTTCAGTCGCGCGTACTCGCGACAGTGCGCGCGTACCGCTGCGCTTGCTGGCTGGTTCTCGGGGCTGTCGATCGTTCGCCGATCCTAGATCCTAGATCGGTCGATCCTCAGAACGGTTTCGCGGTCGATCGAGCGCGGATCGATTCGTGAGTCTCGTGGTTTGAAACGGTCGACTAGGGAAGAGCATGTTTCCGGATACCGGGAGCAACACGTAGGACGCGTGCCGCAGCTGCATTCGCATCGAGATCACCTGAGATTGCACCTGTGGCCGAGGCGCCGCGTGCATCGAACGCATCGGCCACGTCGTGATGTCAATTGCCGTTGCAACAGCCGCTGCCCAGGTAAACGTCTTCAGTTACCTGTCCCATTTTCGGGTAACAGGCCTAAACAAATCGCTAACCAGCCGCGGAACGTTTAATCGAATGTCTTCTTGAAATTGTAGGGTTTTTTTTTTATGAATGTTGTTTATTAAATATGCGCCTTGCTTTAACATGCCTGGTCTCGAATGTCTCAATATTAGCAATAACCAGTTACAACTAATATTAAAGGGACACAATTCAAACAATTACAAATGTAATATGTTTTAGAACGACTATAGAAATTTATTATTTGTAATCATACGAGTTCGACCAACTATTGCAAAATACACTCGTTATTAGTTAACCCTTTGCACTCGGAGCTATTTTAACTCGAAGATTAAACATCCCTTCGGGTCTAGAATAATTCCTTTCTATATGAATCTATCTCTTTGTATGAATATAAAATTGATATAATACCTTGTACAATACTTTTCAAATTCCATTTCAATAATGGTTCAGCAATTTTTAGTGCCGACTCTGAGTCACCACTCGAGTGCTAAGGGTTAAAATAGTTGCATTGCATTTCCTTCCGTGAGTAAGTTGAATCGTGTATCTCGAGGGAGAACAACTTGAACGTTATCAATGGTATTAGCCGGTCGGTATGAATTATATTCTTCGACTCTCCGCAATCTACAGTATCGCTAAGTGGTTACGGGTAAATTACAACAGAGGTCCAAGTGTGGCTGTTTACTATCTCTCTCACTTGTCGCCACATCTGCGACTTGTTTATCACCTGTCCGATGAAGCGACAGAATCCAATCAACGCCAATAAAATCTCGTTATCTACCCGACGACGTTATTTGCCGTAGATAAGAGAACGAACAATACTCCGGAGTCTCTCTTCCACCTGATACTTCGAATGGAAATGGGTATCGTTATTACGCCTAGGGAATGCGGTCTGGTTTTCTTCGATCCTCGGAAAGTTCCTCCTTCCGCGTTTTACATCGGCGAGGAGGTGTATCGTGATACCGTGAGAACCCTCGCTAGGGAACGCCGGTGAATTATCTCATTTCGTCCCAGGGATTCGGTCATCGGGAAACCGTGGTCGTCCATTCACGCTCGTATTAATTAATTACGGGCCTCGTCGCTCTGCGAACCGGTGATTAAACGCATGCTACGTGCCTGGCCAATTTTCGGTTAGCTTCGTGCCATCTGCACCATACCACGTTATTCGAAGTTTTACTCAATAGTGTAAGAGAGTAAACATTGAACTCTTAATATTTATTTAATAAAAGTACACAACTGAGAATATAAACGTAAACTCTTAAATAATAATTCGTATAGTCGTAGTCGTAATTCGTGTTCGTATTGTATCGTGTCGTATCGTATAACCGTGTTTTTTAGAATCCGCTGTCATTCTGTCAATGCGCCCCTTTTATTGCTTTTATGCATTTTCTCGCTCCGATGTTCTGTTTATTCTTTTCTTTTGTCTCTTTATTTATAACGTTAGTTACGGAGTCAATCGATATATCGCATCGATTGACCCACACACACATACAAGATACACTCATACAAATATAATTACATGCATACAGAAAACATTCAAAATCTCGTTCCTACAATAGTTATAGACAGCAGATTTTTTATGCATTTATTACGAAAATGAAAACTCCAGTTTACTTCAGTTTGTTGCAATTCAGATACAACATTTTTAATTAGACAGCGTATTTTTATACGGAATTGTATTTGAACCTTCGTTGCATAGTGTATCATATCTGATACAGTTAACAAATCTGGTATATAGTAATCTAATAATGTGTTTCCTTACTATGTTTATTTTTCTGAAAATGTTGTTCTAATTCTTTTCAATATTTTTCCCTTAAGTAAAACACAAAAACTGACCTTCTTTCAATTTTCTCATCTCAATTAAAAAAAAAAATCATGCAGTTAAGGGTTAGGTTTTGGAAGGGCTCGAGCGTTGCCATCAATTCGTGCAAACGCAAGGCAACCTGGTACGGTTTTAAACCGGCGACAACGGGAGACGCGCGTCGTTGCGACTCGATCGTGACACCAGTGTAACTGTTTCCGGTCAGACACCCATCCACCGCCGCTTCCGGTATCGCTGTTACCCTCCCGTGAGCTCGAAACGAAAAGGGAATCGCTCTTGTTCTCCACTTCCCGTGTATAGTTTCTATCGTTCATCAAACTCCGGCTGAAATACGTTATTGTGCTGTCCCCAGTTAATTTATTCAATCGCTTCTTTATTGAGGCGAGTTTTACTCTTTAAGCGGACACACAACGTTGCAGTCCTCTTCAATGTGAATGAATAAAATCCGCCGTGTACAGATACGATGTGCGAGATAGAAACACGAATATAATTGATCCCTTCACGTGTATCACAACAAAAATGTTTTACCTCGTCAATGTGAAACCAAACAGAAACATTTGATCGACCCTATCTAATCTGACAAGGCAGAGTTCTGCTATTTTAAATACATTGTAATTGAAGTATTCTGTAATTATGAATCATCGCAAGGTGCCAATGTTCTGATCGTCATCTTTCCAAGAGATTAGTTATCAAGGGTCGCTTACCTCGCTATCTATAACAATACGTCTGAGCCAAGGAAGCTGACGCACCGGTGAAAAATGTGTAAATGGAACAAGGAAGATCGCGATCGGTTTTGTCGTCGGAACTCGAAGAAGTCCGATATCTCGAGGCGTAACGGAAATCTCGGAAAACCGTAATAACGAGCAGTGACTGTCTATTGCTCCATTTCATCCTGGATAGGTACCGTTACCACCGACGGACGTGCCTTTTTCTTTTCGCCGCATCGTTCGAATAGCTTCGATCCGTTCATCCGACGAATCTTCCAAAAATTTGCGAAAGTCGCGTACTTCCCAAGCACCCGGTACGTGGACACGCGCGTTAACAAAGTTCTAGCATTGTACGCGGGTGTAATTGGACGACAGGTGTACGGAACGCCGCCGACCTACACGGTGTCCGCGAAATCGGAAACAAATCGAACAACTTTCATCGATTGCGAAGCAGTTCGATCGAGAATCGCTTTCTCGTTAATTCGCTGCTCCCGTCTTCGTTCTCTTTTTTCGTTATCGGATTTCACGGCATAGTATTTCACGAATGCGTTGTCGAGTAGGCCAGTTTCGACCTTCGTTCTTGAATTTCTGCGTCGCTCGGTCGCAAAAGCAGCGCGCGCGCACATTTCCGAAACGGTAACTGCGCACGAGATTCACCGGCGTTGAACAACGGGCCGCACAACAGAATGCCCACACCTGACCAACAACGGCCGGAATACATTAACGAATCCCTTTTTCCACCTGACTATCGGTCACCTGACTCATTTCCGGCCCGTTAAACAGCCAAGCCCCCCGTGTACGCTCACCCAGACCCCGATACCATCGCGTTTTACCTTCTCGCATCCGTTTCGTCCGATTAACCTGTTCACCGGGATCAAACAGAGATCATTACAATCCTGCCGTCACTCTCGTTCGCTCGTCCGTTCCTCCAGCATATTAATAACATTTATTCAATCGTAATTGTTACTCTGAAACGCGAGTGCTCACCACTGGAAAATTAATTCGCGTATCTGTTCCCCGCATTTTACAACATTCTTTCTCATAAAGCGATTAAGGTAAAACAGTGTCGTTCTCGCGCATTTACTCGTGTATTATTAACAGATTGCAAGTCAGGGGCTCTCACATTTGATCTTGCACGATTGTGTGCAAAAATCTTCTATAACACTGGCTTATCTCCCTTACCTTGCTCTTTGACATTCTCCCGTGACGCGTTATCCTTTCGTTTTAACATAGAACGTCCTGAAACGTGTACTAGCGTGTACGAAGACATTGTTACAGTGACAACTGGCATCCTTGTGAACGTGTATCATACATAAATCTATAAACCATGGGAAAACACTGATACGAACCAGCTACAGTTTCCATTTCATTCTCGCTAGAATGAACTTGTTGTAAAAGGAGAAATATTTACTACTCATGTTGGACGTTAACCCTCGTCACTTTCCTCGTGTCAATTTCACACGTGTTCCCGAAATAAGTTTAAATACTGTTCAATTATATTTCAATCATGTGCATAAGCCGCGAGTAATACATCGATGTTCCCATTTTTGTCATAAATGCATAAAATCCACAGTCTAAATCAATTTGACTAAAGAAAACATCGAAAAATAACTGTTCACATAATCGATGTTTTATCACTGTGTCAATTCGACATCGAGGGTCAGACTCAGTTCATAAGCCGCGAGTAATACATCGATGTTCCCATTTTTGTCATAAACGCATGAAATCCGCAGTCTCCACCAATTTGACTAAAGAAAACATCGAAAAATAACTGTTCATATAATCGATGTTTTATCACTGTGTCAATTCAACATCGAGGGTCAGACTCAGTTCATAAGCCGCGAGTAATACATCGATGTTCCCATTTTTTTCATAAATGCATGAAATCCGCAGTCTCCAGCAATTTCACTAAAGAAAACATCGAAAAATAACTGTTTACCTAATCGACGTTTTATCATCGTGTCAATTCCACATCGAGGGTCAGACTCGGTTCGTGAAACGAGGGACGGGATGAGGGTTAATGAAATCGGTGATAGGGAAATAGTTCCACGTGACTCGCTGATATAACGATTCGAGGATCAGTTGTTTGTTTGCGAGTCGAAACGGTGGTCGAAGGCCAGACGGAAAGAGAGTGAAAGAAACGATCGAGTGCAGCGCGCAAGGTGCAACGCGTGCAACGCGTGCCACGCTGCGCGACAGCTGTTTTCCGTTTTAAGCCGAGACGTTAAGCCCCGTTTTTAATTCCGCGGCTGAACGCGTTTTCGGGACGCTCGACGATGACGATAATGACCCGAACACGAGGGGTGAATCTTCCCCCTCTCCCCTCCCCAACGTTTCCCCACTTTTCTTTGTTTTTTTTGTTCACCGGTATCTCTAAAGGTGGTATCTCCTTTGCGTTTCAAGACAGCCGGTCGAAACCGCGGCAGCAATTTCTCGGTCGTTTCGCTCGCTCCACCCTGGCATTCCAACGAATAAATTTCACTCCTTCCTCCCAGCGAATATATTCAGCGTTATCCTTCGGTTATGAGGCAGGTGATCCCCGGCAACGATAACAAGGATTGATTCTATTTGCGACAGAGCCGAGAGTTCTGAGGGCTGAGGGCTATGGAAGACGAGGACTTCGGCTTCACCAAGAGGGACAAAGCTATCCTCGACAAGTTCCTGTTCCCTTCGAACGCCACACCGGAGCACGGCTCTTCCTCAACCGCGGTGCGTTTTTCCAAAATTCCCGTTCTCCACACATTTTTTTTTCGATTTAAATGCATTTAACACGTTCCATGGCGTTCTTGCTCGACAATTAAACAAAATGATATGCTTTAACACTATAGAATATATTCCCACCAAAATAAAAGGCATTTTATTATTATTTAGCGCATTCAATAAATATGTCAGCCAGGATTAATAAGAAATATCAATGATTTTTAATTAAAAGGATAATAACAGATTTATGTAGATGAAACACGAAGGTCCGTGAAGCAACGCATTTTGCGAACAAACGGAGTACCTTCGAGTAAAACAAAATTTTCCTGACCAAGCAAATTTCTTCAAAATATTGTCTCGTGATAAATATCCTTCGATAACATTGCGCGGTACGTTTCAAAACATTGCGGAGCGAGTCGGATTAGTGACTCGCAAACATCCTGGCCCTACAAGGAAACAATCAGAAACATCGTGAACAATGAGAATCACGAATGTGTTGTACTTCCAGTGTTAAATTCAATGGAATTTTGTTTCCATGAAAAGCTCGAGGGGGGACTGCTTCCTGTTAGGAACTTTGATATTTAATGTCGAGGAACAATTGCCAGCTAGTCTTTGTGCATGGTCAGTAGTGTGACCGGTAAACAGTAGAAAAAGGGACGGGTAAAAAATTGTCGGTGGTTACGGGCGGACTGGTCAACGGCCAAGAGTGAGAGAGGGGTAAATTTTGAAATTCGTTAGGCGGGAGGTGAGATGGTTGGTGGGTCTGGATCGGTGATGACAGCGCCGTTATCCGGGGCGACCGAGGCCGGAAACGCCGTCCCTGAGCGGGCAGCGACCGCCTCTTCGTCCTCTCCGGCTTCCTCAGTCGTTTCCAACCCGCCGAACATACCGAACGTGGTCGAGTATCACCTGAAAGTGAAGCCTGGACAGACGCAGAGAGCCTGCCAGTTAGATAACAGTCCAGTGAGTACCGATCAACCTTGAGAGCCCATTATTCCATTAACCGATCGTCCGAGGTTCTCAAAGCAACGTTCGTTTCGCGATTCGATCAACATCGTCCCATCGTCTTCGACGTTTCGCGATAGCAACTAGCTTCACTCGGCTCCGACAATTCTGTCAGACGAAAACGTGTTTCTAACGCAGAGAAATCAGACCACGGACGAGATGAAGAAAGAGAAGAGCCCCGTGTCCTCCACCGACAAAAAGAAGGACCTCGTGTCGAGACTGTCCCGGCTATCCATCGACAACAACGTCTTCGAGGGCTCCACCGATCTGCCTCAGGTGTTTCAGGTATATATATTTCGTTGTTTACCTTTTACCTGCTCCCGCTCGCCCGTTTAAAGCCCGCAGGTTCGCCCGGATAGACATTCTTGTGATCTCTCCGAGCACACTGACGTCCTCTTCAACGGGACAATGGACCCTGTGGTTCCTCACTTTTCTACGAAACCAGCTACGATTCTTACCTCCCACTCTACCGGTCTCCTGGGGCCCCTAAGGCCCGCTCGAATTCTTCCGTTGGTAATCTCTGGCGATCTCTACGACGATATACTAATATCATACTTTTCATCGTCCCCTCTCCGGATATCTCAGGTGATCTCTCAATGCAGAGTAATACCTTTCACTAGGAATTTCTGTAACAATGGGTTCTTAATTTCTTCATAAAATGCCCCAAACTTTTTACTGTTCCTCCACTTTTTAAATACCTCTAAGGTATTTACTGTTCCTCTAAGGCCCAATCGAACGCTTTCCTCCGACAATCTCTCGAAACCAATATCTTTTTCATCAACAATCTCTATGCAATCTACTGCAAAATACTCTATACTTTTTTACTTACTGCTTCTCCTAAGTCCCCTTAGGACCTGGTAGACACTCCTCCATCCTCGAAATATTCCTAAATTCTCCACGAACAATAGAGACAAATTGCCAAGATTGAAGTTCCTTAAAATCAAAGTAGAAGTGGGTTCCTTCTTTATCCCCGGGAATTTCCATGACAATGGGTCCGATGTTTCCGAATTTCTCTACGAAAAATGCTTCCTATCGGTGTGGGTCCTTCGGGGCCGACTGGAACCCTTTCCCATACAGCGTATAAAGGGCCCGAGGGCCCGCATAGGCTTAATTATCTACCTGAGCAAAGGCGCGCGTGGGAGACTAAAGGGGAGTTCTTTTCAGGTGAAATATTTGGGCTCGCATGATGCGAGGGGCCTCTGGGGCATCAAGCACACGAGGAGGCCCGTCGATAACATGGTGGCTGCCGCGAAGGCCTTACCGACCAACACCATGCTGCCTCTGATCAAGCTGGTCGTCTCTCAAGAAGGCGTAGCCCTCCTACCTATCGAGAAACGGAAACAGGAGAGCAACTTCAGCAGAATGTACGCCATAGAAACTATCTCCTACGGTGTCCAGGACCTCGTCTACACCAGGGTGTTCTCCATGATCGTGGTCAGGGAAACGGAGAACTTCAGGAGAGTCTCGCCATTCGAGTGCCATGGGTTCGTCTGCGAATCGAAGCATCACGCGAGACAGCTGACCTACGCGCTGGCCACTGCCTTCGAGATTTACTCGAGGACTGTCAAAGCGCAGGATAAAATGGCAGAGATGGCCGGCAACACCGCGAAGAAGAGGTTCGCCATCGATTTGAGGAGTCCCGAGGAGATGGAGGCTGACTTAGCCATGGACTCCGAGGCCTAGTTACCTTTTTATTTCTGATTCGAATTTTATTTCTTCATTGATTCAGTTCAATTGTTTGACGAAAGGACCTCTCGGAGGACTGCACAGTATACTGCGGGAGATCGTTTATGTCCTGTACAGAGCATATTTGTAGGTTTAAGTTAATTAGTTTGCGAGAAGCATTGACACTTGAGTGGAGTAGTTTGTAATAATAATTGTTTAACGTTTAGTTGTTCTTCTGTTAGTGTACTGTGGTTCCAAAGCTGTGGAAATCTGTTACTCTATCTTCCTGTTGAATTATGGACTTTTTCCTTTTCGTGAAATCGTACATGATAAAAATTTTCCGATCGCTACAGCTGTAAAAGAAATCATAGGACAAGAGGTTCGATTAATCCTCTGTTTATCTATTCGCTGAATCCACTCGAGGGTTAATCCTCACGAAATTAGACTAGCTGATTAACCCTCGTCTGTCTCTCGGTGTCAAATTGACACACAGTGGTGAAAGGTCGATGAGTGAACAAGGTGAACAGTTACGTTTAGATTTTTTAAATTCAAATTGATGAGTTAATACGACACGAGGAACAGATAAGGTTTAAATCTGCTATTAGCGACGCAAGCGATCATCAGATTGCGTGCACGTACAAGTGTAAATAGAATTCACCCTTGTATAAAGCGAAACAGCATGCACCCACGGAAATAAACGTGAACTCGTTGAAATCTGATACACACTATTTCTGTTACGTTCGTTGTTCAATGTTTGAGTGTTTTTAGTTTAGGCGATCGATCGTTAGGGGTTCGGTCAAGCACGAATCGTATCTCGAGTTGTACTTAAAAAAAGAATGATTCCGTTTCGAAAGAGGCTTGCCGTGAGATCGTGTGTGGGCAGGAGGGAAGATCGATGACTGTTGATTTGTTAATTATTTTATCGGCATTTAGAGGAGGCATAGGCACTGCCTATCCACGACATAATGGCTAGTTATCCAAAGATACCAGGTAGGGGGAAGGAGCCGAAGATCGCCGTCCGTTCTCGGTGACTTTCGCGTTTGCAAAAGGAAAATCAGATTGGATTATATCTCTAGCCGCTTTGTGTGTGTGCGTGTGCGCGTGTGCTCTTTATCTTCGTCTTCGATTGTACAGTAGACCGTTTTCTTTCTCTTTGCTTCTGTTATTTATTTCCGTCGTAACGTTTAAGTCTGTAAAACCAATATCGATACATATCAGTTGTTGTAAATAAAAGAACGAAGCGAGGGTGCGTCGATGATCGAGCGCCATCGTTTTCGTCGCGCATTAATTATTAGCAAAAGTTTCGTTCTAGCCGTTAAGTCGCTTTTCATTCAATCGCGAAATCATATCGAATGATTATTATCTCTCACCGGTTCTAGGCTTGGGACACTTGTGTAACACTGTTAATCGCGCTCTAGGGCTACTTTACTTATTATCATAGTGATCCAATTGTCAGTATTAGCGAGCTCTATCGACACGCTACGTACAATAAATTTTTTTACAGACACTTTAACCCATTTATTGCAACGCTCGAAACCTCAGCGTATCTCGGCGGATTTACATAATATTACATTTAAAATATATTGCACACTTTTTACACGCTCTCTTCCACACGACATTTTTTCGATTAATACTTAAATGCTAGATGAGCCAGTGCTCGATCGAGTTTCGGGCAAGCAGATTCGATACTTCAGGATCTCTCGCGATACACAGTCTAAATCGAGAACCATTATTTATTCGGTGTAAGAAATCACTGACGTCGCGCCGATTTCTTCCGGTTCAGAATCCTGGAAGTCCTGGAGGGTGGTTTGCTGGAGATCGGCTCCACCGAATCCGCTTCCTTCGTTGCCTGATCGGCGTCGTTCTCCTCCTCATCCGCCTCCTTGCCGATCGCCTCGTTCAAATTGTAGAAGCTCTCGGATTCCTCGCAGGGTATCGAGTTTTCCGTTCGCGTGCACACGAACGTCGCCTAACGGAACCAAATTTTATCGTGAACCATTTTAAATCTATTTAAAATCACAGGCTTCGTTCTAGTCAGCTTCATCATAGAACATTTCTACAGAAGCTAGTTGCTGTATGCCATTATTTATCCGGAAGTCCCATGGCAATTTGTTTCTACTCCCGAGCTAGACAGGCGTTCATCTCCGGTAGCTAATTGTCTCACCTGATTGAACACCGTCTCCGCGGGACAGATGAAGCTCCACCTGGCCGAGCCTCTAGCCTGAGGCATGCACACGTGGAAAACCTGGCACTCGTTTTCCATGTCGGCATAGTATCCGTAGATTCTGTCCTGGCAGGAGAAGTTGTCCACGATGTTCTCCCTGATCAACGTCGCGTTGTCCGGCAACTCCAATCCTCCAGTCTTGTTCTGCTTTATAGCGATTCAAAAATAATTAAAATCTGAGCATTTAGAGGTTTTTCTAAGTCATCTATCCACCCACACTCGACCAGGTATTATCGAACAGAATGAATAAAGAGAGCCAGCAATCTTTGGTAGATTTTCCGAATTTTTTCACTAGATTTGCAATCGTAGTAGATGTAATTTAAAACAGTAAAAATATCAGAAAAATTTAGAGATTCTGTATTTTGAACCTATTAAACATATTATGAAAGAAGATAAATTTCTGATTCACTCCAGCTTGTTGCAATCCAGGTAGAATATGTTTATTTTGTATTTGAATTACTATGTATAATTATTATGTCACATATTTTATATTATCACACGGAAATATTTTATATTATAGATATGGAGATTTATATTAATTTAAATGTATGTAAATTTAGATTTGGTTTGTGTTTTAAAGAACACATACATATTGTGTATTATAGATATAGATATATATATATATATTAATTTAAATGTATGTAGATTTAGATTTAGTTTGTGTTTTAAAGAACACATACATATTGTGTATTATAGATATATATATTAATTTAAATGTATGTAGATTTAGATTTAGTTTGTATTTTAAAGAACTAAATCGTTAATCCCGCGGGATTTAAATAAATCCCACATCTATCCTGCGGGATTGAAGATGACGCGGGATAGCAAACCCTAATTACGCTTGCTTGATATTCCAGCGAGGCTGAGACAAACCTTGAAGTCCGGAGCGGGTCGTCTCGACTTGGGTGGCTGCGGCAGCGTCAGAACGACGGCGAACAAGCCCAAAACAGAGACGATCAAGAACGATTTCGGAATGGTCATTTTGCCGAGATGTGTGAGCGATTCTCCGAAACCTGGTAAACTTCGAAAAAGCGAGTTCCGTGGTCGAGGGTCCTGAGAAGACTGATGATTCGATCCGCGGAAGGGTGTTATATAGCGGGCTGCGCGCCGTAAGGATCTTGAATATTGTATGAATGGCCGATTCTCGGTAGGCAGATATTAGTAAGTTCATCACGTTTGTTCTGCCAATGACCATCCAGACGTCCACATCATCCTCGAAGGCCCGATGCAAATTCTCCTCGATTCCGATGTGCCGAATGATACGCTGTGTCTCTCCCCCGTGCACCCACCATGGAATACCTCGCCGCCCTGCTCGGTCTCGACCTTTATTACTTGATCATTCACCGATCGTACAGCCTACCGCCATTCAAACCGAGGATCTGGCCAGGTGGCCCGGTTGACGAGTACTCGTTCGTTTCATCGAAGAGGATTCATTTGCTCACCGAGACAAAGGGCTATTTAACATGCCCCTAAGTGCATCCGGTCAAACCGGAGAACAGCAACCTACCCTCCGACTCTTTAGCTGCAAACAGGAGAAAATATTGAGATTTATAACAAAGCTGAAAATCATGTAAATCGGAGGGTAAGTAGCTACGATGCAGTTTCACCCTGTACGGGCGTCGAGCGCGAGAAATTATTCAAGGAATCGGGTGCGGCGGAGAGTCCTGTCTATGAATAACCCGAGGACGTGCTCGGCTGGTTGAAGGTCGGATGCAAATCGAAATAAACCCCCGGACCGCACAGAGTGATTGAAATTCGTTAGCCGATCGAGAAAAAGCTGGAGGCGCGTGAGCCACACCGCGATCAAACTCCGTAAACGAGTCATAGCATGGCGGAAGGATATTTCGACGGCTTCTTCCCACGAATTCCGATGATCTCGACGACGAGACACGGTGGTCCGGTTGGCCCTGGTCCAATCCGAGCCACGAAAAGAGGTTTCTCGCCCGGCAAGCCGAGGGCAAACTCGAGACCGCGTCGAGTTTTAAGGCCGGGCCGCGGTCATCGCCGATTCTTCGACCGGTGAATACTTAACAGTTCTTACCCATGGGGTTACGAAACCTTTCCCTGCGCCTCCTGGTCATTGACCATGGGTCTCACGAAAAATCGCCATCGTGATATACTCGCTCGCGTCACCTCGAGCATGAGTAATAATCGTCTTGCACGCTGGCTAGCGCGGCCTCTTTCTGTCCGGCAGATTGATTCATGTTTTTCGGCTCTTCTGAATTCACCTCCTCTCTGCTGCCATTTATACTTCTTCCCTCTTCCTACGCCCTAAATAAATGCTCCACTTTTCGTGGGATACATCCGTTCTTAAGAGGGTAGGGTACCCACGTGACATTACTAGAATCTAACCAGAATCTAACTAAATTTTGGGCCAAAACAGGGGTTTACACGGGGTCGTTTCACGTCCTCATATGATTATATTTTGAGCTGAGTGAGGGCTCATTCGAAAGAGGAAGGTTACACGCAGTTGGCTCTTCTCATGTTTTTTTAGATGATGTTTATATGAAGTAATATTAGTGTCCAAAGTAGGCGAAAAACATGAAGAAAAATTCCGGAGATTCTAATGTATTTTTCGTTCACAAAAAGATCATTCTCGCGAAAATATCGAGAAGAGCCAGCTGCGTGTAACCTTCCTCTTTCGAATGAGCCCTCACTCAGCTCAAAATATAAACATATGAGGACGTGAAACGACCCCTGGTTAGATTCTAGTAATGTCACGTGGGTACCCTACCCCCTTAAGGGGTAGACTCGTTTCCAAAATTACTAGATGGGGGTTTTCAGTAATCAAAACTGCTAGATGAAAGATCAACCTAGTCTCCCTCAGAAATTCCACTTTTATGACACTAAAACTAGACTGTTGGTCTTTCTGCAAAATAAAAAATGTCTAAGAGAGAACAATAATTTTAGATCCTCTGCACAAGAAACGAGATACACTTGCAGACCAAATTAATGCTTGATGAAAAGGGATTTTATCTGAACAAGAAGATACGAAAAAAACGCAGTTTTTCTAAAAAAAAATTTTCGAATATTGCATTGTCATCCAGTTCTGAGTTACGTTGAAAATTTCAAGTCTCTAGCTCTTCGGGAAGTTAGTTTAAAATCAATTGCAACATTTGTACCGAACAGAGAGGCAGACAAGAAAGCGAGCTAATAAAAACGTGGTAAAAATGGGATTTTCTGGTCGAATGAAATTTCTTTAGATCAATGTAACCCCTTCTCGAGGGTTTGGGATCGTTCTCAGAGGATGCGGTGAATCATTTGCTGGACAGCAATGGCGGAAACGATGATTTCCGAGAAATAGGGATGTAATAAACATGATATTTCGCGGATCTACGTATCAAGGGAAATCGTGGCGCGAGAAGAACGTGGGAGAGCGATCAACGAGCAAATCTCTGGTGCGTTTATCGCTCGATCGCGTTCCCGGCGAGGTGAACAGCCCGAAAGTATCGGCGCTCGTTGAAAATTCCATTCGCATTTCTCCGCGCGTCGCCGGCCCACGACGAATACAAACGTTTCTCGATCGCTTCGGGCTGGTCCACATGATCCACAGGGAAAGAAGGTCGACGGTTGATTCGGCTGACTTTCGCGGTGGCGTCGCGATCACGACTGTTTCTTATTCACCGTCGATAAATCGACGATCTACGGTCTCCTCGCGCTGAATGCCGAATACGCAGTCGATTCTCGATCGAGTCGGGTGGTTTATTATCAAAACAATTTATTACTTGTACGTTCCTTACAGGCGATTAGATTAACGATTAAATTACAACGAAACGGGGGGCGAATAAATTAACAAAATTTGGCAGGAATGCAGCGTGTGGGGGATGCGCGAAGTGGACTTTGGTACGCGAGGACGGACGCTTCGATTTGTTAACGCGGTCGCTGCCGCGCGATTAGGCACGGTACAATTCATCCTTCATCTTTGACACAGTCACGTAAATCTCAATAGAATATTTAACATCTGACAAAATTAAAGAACTTATCTCTGCACTGATCTCGCACGGTTACGCAAATTAACATTAAAGAAGTTATCTCTTAAAGAATTTAACTATTTAACTACTGGCCGGCAAGCGACGCGTTAACAGCGACGAGGACGATATAAATAAAAACAAATAAATAATTCAACATAAATAGAACGACGCGTAGAACAATTAACTAGAAACCTGAGCAAGACGCGTTCGGTCGCTTCTCTTTCCGACGTCGCTGTCGGAGCACATTATTGACTATTTGGTTTTGGGAACGTGGGCGGAGTAAGCGAGATTCTGAGCAGAAGGAGCAGAGGATCGTCCCCAGTAGCTGTGATCGTGATCGTGATCGTGATCATCGTGCTCGTAGTGGTGCTGGTGTTGCGCGTGCTCGTAGTACACCACTTTCGGTGGATGCTGTTTCTTCAGGTCCAGCCACAGCCTGACCATGTTAGCGATGAAGCTGATGAAAGAAAGGGTGACTATCTTCACTTGGAAGTGAGCGCCGAGTAATTGGAGCAGCAGACCCAACTTCGCTTTCAACAGCATCGCCAGGCCGAGAAGCTTCTGCAGCTGCTTCTGCTTCTTTTTGCCGATCTTCTTTCTCCGTCCCTCCACTGCAACAAATTGTAAAATTATATAGTGTTGATGCATGTATCTTATTTGTGTACAACTATAATAGTAGAATCGTAGAATTACGATCGCTGTATCGCAAGAAAAATAAGATCAGATCGAAGAAACACGTCTGTCAAAACGAATGGTGCGGTAAAATAATCTCTTATTTGAGATTCAAATTGCACTAAATAAAAAAAAAACGAATGGTTATCCGTGTGTCCTTACGGCTTTTCCTTACAATTATTATATTATTTAGAATATATTGTTTAGATCCGTGTGTCAAATTTTAACCCTCTGCACTAGAAGCTATTTTAACTAGAACATTAAACACATCTGTCGACTTAGAATATTTCCATTCCCTATGATTCTTAAAATTTCGTGGAAATGAAATTGGTATAATACATAATAAAAGACCTGAATGTTTAGTAATTGATTATATATTATTTTTTAGTGGCGCCTCGGAGTTACCAATCGAGTAAGTGTTTAAGTTTTCAGTTTATCTTCTAGATCCTCTAGATCTTGTAAATATGTAAACCCGAAAAGTCGCATGAAATTGATGATGACACGTGACCAGGATTTTTACAGCACTGATTTCTGCAACCTCGTACGCTTTCATTCATTTCTCCTATTTGCAATCGCGGACACGTGTGTTGGACTACCATCTCGGCAAATGAATCGCTAATCAAAAGACAAACTAGCACACGAATACTTAGACGCTTATCAAGAAAAGCGTGTCAGCTACTGCAACTTATCTACATTTCTACAATTATCTTTATTAGGTGCTTTATAAGAAGTACTAAACGATCGAACCGTGCGCCGACAGCATTAATCATTCTTTGTTAACAACAAATACGATCGATAGACAAAACATATTTATCTTTACTGACTATTGACAGCGGTATTGATCTTGGAAAGTGTGAACACACGTAGATAGCAGATTCTCATCGACACCTTTACAAAAGAGATTGATTAGAGCTGTTAAGCAGTTACAAAGCTTCTTTGGAAGAAGCAAACTTCATTTGATTGCTGAAGGAAACACGGAAGAAGCCTTCGCCGCTGCAATGGGTCAAGGATACCGTTCACCTCGAGATAGAAGTAGGGATGTTACTTTCCTTAGAAGGTCGAAGTTTATACAACATTATTCTATATTCTATGAAAATTCTGTCAAATTTTTTATTTATATTTTTATTTCCCAATAATCATGACTAGACTGCGGATACATTTATAACAAAATTGAGGAGATGAAATTGAAAATTGTAGAAAAATTTTAACAATTAAAGATGTCAATGTATGATTTCTCCTCTATTAAAATAGTTAAGAGAAGAAACAACATTCCATTTAGTTTCTAGTTCTTGCAATTGATGCAAACAATTTTTATTTTGCACAAAGACCCGCAGTCTAATCATGACATAGCATGAAACTGGTAAGTTAGAGCTTTCCGAATCCTTCGAGTCTTCGGGAAAGCAACAGCCCTAGACAGAAGAACTATGAACGCCGGAGTGAAGAGGTCACCGCCACCCGATTCGTCGCGGCAATTAATTCAAGTTGCCAGCTGATCCAGTCGCATGACCCAGAAACCTTTCCTCGTGATTCCTTTCGGCACGATGATGTACGTAGCTTTCTTAAAAATGAGTCACGATTGTTTCGACGATAACCGTTCGCGACCCTGATATCTAGATAAACGGAGAGTGGGGGGGAATCGTTTCGGTGGTTTCAGCGACGCATCATAAACGATCGGGTGAACCACCTAGAGCTCGGCCGCTCGGGAATTGTTCAATTTTCTGGCGGTTTGCTCGGAAAGATAGCGACCATAACGAGCCTTGGTACCGTTAACGTCGATTTGCCCAACCCGCGGCATTAAACCACCTTCTATGCGTACAGGTACAAAGTGGGAGAAGTCGGTGACATATCGGATGTTGAATTTCAAGCGATCACCGGTGACCTAAAGACACGCATTTGCTCACCCATGGAAAACCCACTCAATTGGACAAACAACCAATTGTCTTTTCCTAAGCAAACATGTCCGACATGTTCAAACACCGTCGTACCGGTCCGTTTGTTTGCCAGTGGAATCTTTCAAACTTCTCAACCGACAAACCTCTGCCTATTTCCCTGCGTTACTAGCGTAATCGTCCCGCGAGCTGCTCATTCATAAAAACGTGGTAAAAACGAGTCCGAGTAGCACACGCTGCCGGTTCCATTCATCGACCGGTTTCGATTCCGTACTCTTTTCGATGCATCTTCCATTCAACAAAAATTTGTAAAGTACTCGCACTATCAAAATAGATTAAAGACTTGTCAAACAAAAGAGCCGAAGTGCTGGAACGGTGTTCGACGAAACCCGTAACCAAATCGGGGTCGGTTCCGATAAGGCCCGAGCAGGTTCAAGGTCGGTAAAAGTCGAGGATTTTGATGTCACTGCTGTGGGAGAGATTGGCGGTCGCTCCACGTGTCTGGTATTAGAAATCCGATCTGCTACGCGGCTCGCTCGATTAATCGGACGATCAGCTGTCGCGGTTCGAGGAATCGCGCTCTAGATCAGCTATGCTCAACCTTATTTTTTCTCGGGCCACATCGATACGAATAAATAACGCACGTGTGATCAGAGTCGAAAAATTTGTCAGACGTTTGAAAAATCGCCTGATAACTACACTGCGGATCTTTATGTATTCATGAACAAATTGGTCGGGTAAAATATCCGACGGTGAAAGATTCTAACAATTTAAAAATATTGTAATGTTGCATTTAGTGTAACGAAGTCATTAAGGGGCGAAATCAATTTTTATTTTATTCCTGCTTCTCATCAAAATCCACTGTCTACTAACTATCTATAGAACTAATAATTATGTATTTAAAAAATCACCTGATAACTAGACTGCGGATCTTTATGCATTCATGAAGAAATAACAATTCAAAAATACTGTAACGTTGTTTCTAGTGTAACGAAGTCATTAAGAAGCGAAATCAATTTTTATGTTATTCCTGCTTCCATTCAAAATCCACTGTCTACTAACAACTCTCTATAGAACTAATAACTATCTACTTTAAAAATTCACCTGATAACTAGACTGTGGATCTTTATGCAAATTTGTTCGGTTGAAATATGAAACGGTAAAAGATTGTAACAATTTAAGAATACTGTAATGTTGCATTTAGTGTAACGAAGTCATTAAGGGGTGAAATCAATTTTTATTTTATTCCTGCTTCTGATCAAAATCCGCTGTCTACTAATAACTATCTATATAACTATCTACTACTAATAACGAATAAGGGTTGAGTACGGTAGGTCTAGAATCTAGACTCTAGATTCTCACCTTGATCGGTAGCTTGGTCTTCCGGGTCTTCTTTCTCGGGGTTTTGGACGGTGTCGACGACCTCCGCGACGTAGTTTCCGGTCTGCTCGATGACCGCGCTGAGCGGAGGGTCGCTCATTTTGCCGGCCACCTGTAGTTCAGCATGATCAAGGTCCCTGGCCAATCGTGTCTTCAAGCAATCCAGAGTATTGTCCTCGAACACGCAGTTGAAGGCACTGTCTGTGTCCTCTTTCTTCTGGATCGGTTCACAGTAGGCGCAGACGGCCAGGCCCAGGGCCAGTAAGATCGACACGGTTATCCTCATGGTCCTCCTCGAGGTTCGAACTCTGAGAGACTACTATCACTGTCACCACGCGAATTTCACGGGCCTCTAGGCTTCCTGTTCTCCACCCTCGGTTTTCCTCGAGTTCTCGCCGCCTTCCGCTTCTTATATCCTTGGACCGCGTGTCACGGGCGCACAGTGCTTGTGGAAGGCAGCTTGGTCGAACATATATGAGAGTCTAACCCCTTCCTCCTGGACTTCCGCCAATCAAGTAAGTCCTGTTTCAAGTGGCCACCGACCGGCATCCCCCACTGCCGATGCTTTTCGTGGGCACACATCGTTCATGGTTCTCCTTAAGGAATTCTGAACGCCTCTTCGGGGACTAGACCAGCTAGTTGGGCCCGCGCGGACCACTCTCAGATATTCTAGCGGACACCTCTGCATCCGGGGAGGAACCACGGCCTTCCAAAAATACCTGGCCCAATGTCAAGGTGAGTCCACTGACCGTTGACCCGATTAACCCGACGCATTCACCGAATGTAACTGCAAAACGAAACATTAAGTTGGTCGCAAACTTCTGTCGTATTTAAAAAAAAACATTTTAATCAATTTACGAAAATATACGTTCAATATTATTCAATGATAACCTGTCAATTTCCCTCTTTTCCTATGATTCGATAAAATACGACGGAACTTTCCCTCCAACCTAATAATTCGCTGATAGCGCTTGGTAAAAGATTAATCCGCTTCTATAGAATTACAAAAATCACTCGTTTGTCTATTACAGGGGTTTTGAAATTTTATTTAATTTTTAAGCAGTGTAATTGTTAGATAATAATGTCTGTTTTAATATGTGTATTTTATTTGAGTAAAGTAAAGAGCAAAAATGAAAATAGTACAAGAATATCCTGTGCAATTTTTTTTATGTGTAATTGTTAGTATTATGATTGTGTTGTATGCTGTATATTATAGAACAAAATGTAAGGGGGTCGATACAGAAAATCATTATTTTAAGAGGAGTCGACGTAGGAAAGATTTTAATCTAATCTGCTCGTTTGAACATACAAAATATCCGTCACATCAAAAATTTGCCTAATCCCGTTCAATGATCGTTTCCCATAGCTGAAATGATAGGTTCCCCCATAGCGTACAGACCCTAAAACCATAGAATCGGTCAAGGTCCCGATTATGATCAATAATAAGCGATTCTTAAGCCTAACGGGCCGCGTCGCCCACGGAAAATTCACCGTGCGCTAATTCGCGACGGATTGACCAAGTTTCAGCTAATTACGGGTCGCTGCCGTGGGAATCGATAGGCGCCGATCGAGAATCCGTTCGAAATGAATTTTTTATGGCGCGTCCGAGACATCTTTTCCACGCCGAAAGAGGGAAAAAATAATGGATTTAGGATCGCGCGCGTGTAACTTGGCACGCGTGTTGGTCACGTACATGGACCGACGACAGAAATTCCGCTTGGAACTACCGCGGGATGCTAATACAACCTAATTCCGAACATCTTTATCGTTATTTAAGGAACGAGGAGGCACGGAATCGTAGTGAAATCGTTGCTTTCGAATCTACCGCCCGGATCAAAAATAACAGGCATTTTTTTCGGCGACTTCGTCACCGATTATTCATTAACAGGACTTTCGCTGCAAAATTGACCGGGGTTAACTTCTCGCGTAACTCGATTACGACAGTCGCTTCGGAACGAAAAATATCAGCGGGCAGTTTTCGGTCGAAGCTTTGTGCTCGATTAATGACTTTTTTAATTGGTATGAAAAATTGAGAGAAGGTCAGCTTTTGTGTTTTACTTAAGGGAAAAATATTTGAAAAAATTAAAACAACATTTTTAGAGAAATAAACATAAATAAACATAATAAGAAAACACATTGTTAGTTTACTATACACCAGATTTGTTAACTGTATCAGATATGATACACTGTGCAGCGAAGGGCTAATATTTACACTATTCCGCGAATTCGCTCGGTTTCTTTCGCCTCCGCGGTTTCCGAAAATTGCCTTGTCTTTTCACCGGTGAAACTAGATTTTTTGCAGAACGAGTTTCGCTCGCGGGACCGACGTTAGAGCGATGAGCTCCGAAAACGTGTCACGCGAACCGTCACGCATTCCTTGGGCCTTATCAATTTCATCAAACGCACAGTGCTCGAAAAAACAAAGAAACTATGTCGCAATTATTAGGTCGTCGGAAAGTAATTTTTATGAAGAAATTGGTGGGGTGAATACTGTAATGTTGGTTTTATTTCACGAAGTTATTAAGGGATGAAACATTTTTTATTTTACATAAAGTATTTTTAATAATTGTATTTTGATACGTGAATGACAGAAGAGATTTTTCAAGACCAGTACCATAGGAAAGAGTACCCTTTCAGCCGACTCTCATCGGTCCCATTAACTCCAGGAACGAACGAAATGTTAGGCTGATGACCGAATTCGTTCGACAGGTACTTCACCTGTGTATCGACACCATTCTCACTTTGTGCTCGATAGCTGCCGTCCTTCGCGCCACTTCTGAATCCGTCTTCGTGGTGCTCGTGAGACGTGATGCTGTAGTTGAAACGATAGAAAACATCGCTTCCTTCCTTTTCAGGGATTTTGCTCGTTGCGATTGTGCTGTTCCTTGTGGATGCATCTAGGAGGCTTTTTCCTCTTCTCAAGTTCGAAGAGTCCTTGGTGTCTTCTGGGATTTTGTTCCTTTCTTGAAGCTGTGTCTCTTTTGACGGTACTCCACCTGCAAAATCAATAATGTACTCTTTTAAATCATTTTATTGAAAATAACGCGTCTTTATTTAATAATACAAGATATATCCTATTTTCCGCTTTACAAAAACACTGTTATATGTATTAGAAGAGCAAATCACGTCACGTCGGTTGCCTGGTCAGAACTCTATGGCATCGCAAAATAAAACTGCAACGAAGAAGGCACAGCCGATCTTGCAAATTCCTCATCAACTCTCCTCGTTGGCCATTGTCGTGGCACAGAGTATGAAAAGCTTACTTTCCCAACACATTTCAACAAGTCGAAGACAATGTAACAACATGTACCACGTTTTGCATCTGCATTCATCTTCTCCAGAAGAGGTCCCAATTTCGGTTTCACACTGTCAGTTGCGTTGTCTACTACTTCAGGAATCTTGCATCCCCCACAGGCCTTTGACACAGCTTCCACCAGCTTCCTCGCAGCTTCCGGTCTGTCCTTGAATATCTCCAGCGCATCCTTCACTTGTGACGTCAACATTCAAACAGATTAGTGAAAGTCAAGAGAACGTAGTTGATTGATAATTCGTAGACTCACGGGAGGTGATCTTCCTGTTTCTCATTCTGGTGATAATGAAGTTGTCGTCCTTATCAGTAGCATAAGCTGTTTCGTGGTACACACCGTCCGCCGTTATGAATCCGTACTCCCCCGTGACGAGTCCCTCGGCATCTCGTAAAACAAACAATCATCAGTAGACGATGGATTCGATGGATTTATAGGAAAAATGAGAAGGTGTAATTTAAAACATATCAACCTATCAAACATATTAATTCTTCACTTTTGATTTCTTTAACTGGGATGAAAAAAATTGAAAGAAGGTCAATTATTGTGTTTTATTTAAGGGAAAAATATTGATAAAAATTAAAACAATATTTTCAGAAAAGTAAACATAATAAGAAAACTGAGAAGGTGTAATTTAAAACATATCAACCTATCAAACATATTAATTCTTCACTGTATGATTTCTTTAACTGGGATGAAAAAAATTGAAAGAAGGTCAATTTTTGTGTTTTATTTAAGGGAAAAATATTGATAAAAATTAAAACAATATTTTCAGAAAAGTAAACACAATAAGAAAACACATTCTTAGTTTACTATATACCAGATTCGTTAACTGTATCAGAAATGATACACTATGCAGCGAAGGGTTAAAAAAGAACATCAATTTCTATTTCAGTGCAGTCGCAATTCAGGCAGAAAATTTTTGCTTCGTCTATCTTCATTTCATTTTTATCTATCTGTCTATCGTCTCTCACCTTTCTTCTCAAACCGATGTTGAAAGTCGGTGATGTTGAACGAGAACTGATAAGGTCTGTTATCCACATTCTCATCGCCAGTCGCAAAGCTCCCGAAAAAAACACAGCAAAGACAGAGAACCTCGCCGATCATCTTGCAGAACGAATTGACGTGGATGTTGGCGAACGAGGATCCCGATACTCAATGAAGAGGACGATTCGATCGTTGAACGGTGACGCAACGTAAACGATAAAAATGTTTTCCCGCTGCGAAGACGAGGAAACCGTGGAATCTGCATCGCGGAGAAAAAGATTCGCAGAGTCGGACGAGAGGATTACAGACACTCGCTTTCACGCGACTTCGAATAATTGCACAGGGACTCGGAACAGTCGTAAATCGCGGATCCTCGCGGTGGGTCAGCCGAGGGCTTGTTCACGGCGTCGTAAAGCCCGGGTCATTTATTTGAACCTCCTTCGAGGATCGCTCGTCTCAAATGATCCCTGCGTCCGCGTGGAGGCTGTAAATAATCGATAACGACACATAACCGCGCCAAAAAGTTCCCTCGCCATCTTCGAATCCCAAGGTACACTTCTAAGAAACATTTACCTTCTTCGTTTCGACTTCTTTTATGTCCGAGAACGTTCGTTTTTCAACGATTTGAAAGTGTTACATAGAATGATCATTATATCACGCTCCTCCAGCGATCTGTCTATTGTAACCACTGAGTTATTAGATTCACCGTGTCCTAGAGATTTTTCTCCGGCGATAGAGACTCGTAATAAATCGAGGGTCACTCCTAAGTCTGAGATAATCTAACACAGGAATCGATGTTCATAATGTCAGCGTTATTTCTAAGGAATAGATGAATCTCGGTGAAGGGAGGCCGAGTGCCCACGTACGAGAGATAGAACGGAGAGAAGTAATAATTGCAACCAATTAATATCGTTAAAGGCTGTGACGTTTACGGTCTGTATAAAAATCAAGGATCAGCTCCGTGGAAGAGAAGAAACGATTCTTAAACGATTGCATTTAATCGAATAACGTTACCACGACTCAATTCGGAGACTCCATACATAATTCAGAGACAACATTGACTCGCACTTAGAACATCGAGAAGAGATAAAGTAGCGTTAGAGCACGATCCAGCAGCGACTTAACCCTCATCCGTGCCTCGTGTCTATTTGACACAGTTTTCCCGTAGTTAATCATTCGACAAAGTTGATTCGCTTTTTATTCGAACCAGGAAGGTTGAATCTACTGTCACAATTTTTGGTTCTGAGGAGAGATTAGATTTGTGACAATGAAAATAAAGTAATTTTCTCGTTTACAAGGATGGTCAACTTCTGACACAATAATTGAATTATCGAAAATGTCTATGCGCAAATAATTGTACTGTACAGATTTTATAGACATTTTCGAAAATTCAATTATTGACCATCCTTGAAAACGAGAAAACTACTTCATTTTCATTGTCACAAATCTAACTTCTATCCTCGGAACCAAAAATTCTGGCAATAGATTGAACTTTCCTGGTTCGAATAAAAAAAGAATCTCTATGCGCAAATAATTGTACTGTTGAGATTTTATAGTCTCTCTATTGAACGAAGGTTGAAGGCATTTACTATTATTCGCGCAGTGAATTTTTATCAGCCGGTCAACCATTGGTGCTTTTACCCTAATTAGAAAGCCGGCGGTCGATCGATTTCTGTAAAAGCGGAATGCTTGCACGTTGCCGGCGATCTAAGGCATACAAAGATTAGGCTCGATTCGCGAGGTACGCGGCGTGCATCGTGCATTTTGTAGTTTAGAAAACGGTACAGCCTGGCGAGGGGAGAGCTGTCGATACAGGATCGATGGCGGTCGGCATACTAACTCGATCTACAATGTATGTAAGTACAATCGGTAGGTGGGTTTCTGGCACGTATACGCAGCGCGAATATCGAGGCCTCGGACAACAGAGTGTCGCGTCGTGGGCGGACGTTTGTCACGTGTGTCTAACGATCCAGATAGCGACAGTATCGATCGCGCGCTCGATTGAATCGTTTCCTCGAGAACCTTCATTTTCGCTTTGATCGATCGCGTAATTCGCGGGAAAACGTGCGGGATTTTACTCTGCGATAGGATAGCCTAATGAAATCGACGCCCGGGATCGTTGAAATTTCGATTTCGACGTTGAATTATTAAAACGGCTGAGAAAAAGGGAAACCGGCACGAACGTGGAGCCGATCGCCGCAGAATCTGGACCGAAATGCCGTTACACGGGAGCCTAAGTGGGTCACTAAATATCTACGTCTCGCGTTCCGTTCCAGGAGACCGTATCATTTCGTCGATGATTACGTGGAGCATCGTAACACTGTTGATCGACTGTATATTTCCGTGCCACAGTTACAAAGTCGTACAAAAATTCGTCGTCTATCGTCCGCGGTCGCAACCACTCATTTTCCCCCGACGAATTAACCAACAAACTTCGTAACTAATGGATAAGGTACACTATCGGTTTGTTAAACGCTTGTTTCCGGAATCGGCGTTCTTCATCTTCCCAGCAAACCCTCGTCGTCGTCTTCCGGTTGATGATAACTGTGATAATAGTGCTCGTGGTATTCAGGTTTATGGACCACGACCACTTCCGACGTTTGCGACTTCTTCAACATGTTGTAGAGGATTATCAGCAGCGCCAGTTTTCCCACGATTAGGCTACGCATCAGGCTGAACTTTATCGACGCGAGAGTGGCCGGCAGCATGATTATCTGGAAGTTCACAAATTAACTATTTCTGCTGATCGATCTTTTAATTTCACTAACTTATTTATCGATGACTAGACCGAGGATCCTTATGCATTTATGGCTCGTGAAAATTTTTAAAAAATACTAGAATATCAAATTCCACGGAACTTAGTACAATTTTTATTTGTTTCAAATCTACTAAGGTCATTAAAATTCCACTTTCTTCAAATTCAGCTAAAAATATTCCATAAACATCCGCAGTCTACTAATCACATTTCTATTTTAATTTTATAGTAGAGCAGCTTTCGGCCCGCAAAATAGTACAATTTTTATTTGTTTCAGATCTATTAAGGCCACTACAATTCCACTTTTTTCAAATTCAGCTAAAAATATTACATAAACATCCGCAGTCTACTAATTACATTTCTATTTTAATTTTATAGTAGAGCAGCTTTCAGCCCGCAAAATAGTACAATTTTTATTTGTTTCAGATCTATTAAGGCCACTACAATTCCACTTTTTTCAAATTCAGCTAAAAATATTACATAAACATCCGCAGTCTACTAATTACATTTCTATTTTAATTTTATAGTAGAGCAGGTTTCAGCCCGCAAAATAGTACAATTTTTATTTGTTTTTGATCTACTAAGGCCACTACAATTCTACTTTCTTCAAATTCAGCTAAAAATATTGCATAAACATCCGCAGTCTACTAATTACATTTCTATTTTAATTTTATAGTAGAGCAGCTTTCAGCCCGCAAAATAGTACAATTTTTATTTGTTTTTGATCTACTAAGGCCACTACAATTCTACTTTCTTCAAATTCAGCTAAAAATATTGCATAAACATCCACAGTCTACTAATTACATTTCTATTTTAATTTTATAGTAGAGCAGTTTTCGGGCGGCAAAATAGTACAATTTTTATTTGTTTCAGATTTACTAAGGCCACTACAATTCCACTTTCTTCAAATTCGGCTAAAAAAATTGCAAACTGCATAAACATCCGCAGTCTACTAATTGCATTTCTATTTTAACTTCACAGCAGAGCAGTTTTTGGCCGGCGAAATCGATTACTTCTATATCCCAGTTTCTACTGAATCCGTTACACGAATATTTCTATCGCGAAGCACACGGGAATTTAATGAAAATCATAGATTGACTTTCTATTTGCAATATCGTGATCGTCACACCGTATAGCGTTCGATGTTAGCGCAACGACTGCGTTAACACTAGAATTACCAGACCAATTAAATTGACCCAGATTATACTTCCTGCTTCACAAATACCGAAACAACAATGATTCTCCTTGGTTTTCCTAACGAATTAGGGCCAGTCCGACTGCTGACTGCGACCGGTATTAAATTGAGAATGACATCGCACCTGCATGAGCAAGGGGGCCATCATCATCGCGGAACCGATCTTGCTCAAAATACCTTTGAACTTCAATCTTCCCTCGGCCCTCTCCTCCATCTCGCTCTCTGAAAGAAAAGGCTCTGAATCTCAATTGTATACAGGGTGATTCTGGGAACTGGAACAAGCTAATGTATTTATATTAATCTTTAATCTATATAAATAAAAAACAAATGCTGTGCGTTGGTAAGCGCATCACTTGAGAACGGCTGGACCGATTTGGCTAATTTAAAAAAAAAAATGTTCGTAATAGTCCGAATAAGATTTTAGAGAAAGAAAAACTGGCAAAGTTGCCCGGAAAAAACTAAAAGTGCTTTTTGAATCTTATTTCAATACCATGAAAAAATGAACGTCGCAGCTTTTAATCAATATTTCAACAGGAATTATCGACGTCTGAATTTATAGAAATTTGGACATGACAACGTCTGTCAGCTAGTATTTAATAATTTCCAGTCAGAATCGTTAATTCACTGCAAGAAATATCCAAACTTTCGATATGAATCCTAGACACAAATATCTCGCAAATACGTCGGATAACAAAAAATTGGGTTGCATTAAAAAGTAAAGTGAGACATAGGAAAAAAAAAGTTAATGATTTCATCATTTTTTCTATTTTTACTTAAAAAAGAGCAGTAACTTTTCCCCATTTCCAGAATCACCCTGTCTCAGAGTTAATATCTCATGATGGAGGTGCGTTGTAAAGTCTTTTAACAGAACAAGGAATCTCGCACAGGTTGAATAAAATTGAGATGCTGAAAACGTGTCTCACCTGTTAACAGACTCGACATTCGAACGACGATAGTGGTCTCGTTGTCCGCGAGGCGGAACCTGATCCCTCGGTATATATCGAATTGCAGGGTCTCGTTCGACTTGGCGCAATCCTTTTGATCCTGATCGGCCACGACGAATTTGTCGACCGCGATTGCGAAACAGAGCCACCAGACTAGCGTTTCCGGTCCGTTCATAGCTTCGGGTTTCGATAATCTACGAGCCGAGATCGACGCACTCGCTTTTAGGCTGAATCGATCAGAGTCGAGGAGCTTCTGGACCGTTCGCCTTGTTTCCCATCGCACTTAAATCAATTTCCCTCGCCTATCGAGCGCCTAATCTAAATATCAAAGACCGTTACCGACAGGCTCACACGTAATTCCATGTACTTATCGCTATTTTTTCTCCCTCACTTCCGGCGACAGTGTAGATCCGCGACGATCGGAGGGATCATTTGTCCCGGTGTCAACGCTGCCATGTACTCGCAGGATTATCGATTAGGCGTGTATTAGAGAAACTGGTAACAGGA
Organism: Lasioglossum morio; assembly: GCA_916610235.2. NCBI lineage: Eukaryota > Metazoa > Arthropoda > Insecta > Hymenoptera > Halictidae > Lasioglossum > Lasioglossum morio. The sequence goes on from OU744333.1 coordinate 7,785,010, forward strand.
AGCTTGTCGGTCGCCGCGCTACAGACTACTGACCTTAGACTATCCGCCGAGCGGAGAACAGACATTTTTCTCTTTTTGCTCCAAGTTTACCCCACTAAGCCGGGAAACTGGGTCTGTGCAGTCTCTCGATTCAATTCATACCGTAGAATGCGCACACGCGGTTGGCTGCGTGCGTCTGCATGATCGACGGACCTTGACGCGCGGAAAATTCAATATCATACTCCTGCGAGCTCCTGCGACCGCGTACGGAAGCTCAGGGAAGATCGTGGATCCAAGTTTCGAGGATCTCGGACAGCCTGAAAGTCTGGGACGACGCTGACAGGACAACAGAGAGTGGCGATTCATTGTTTTAATAAATAACTTACGACGGTATACATATATAAATAATTCGGTGTCGATTCTTACGAGCTACTGGTAAACTGAGGTATACGGTTATTCTTTAACCCTTTCGCTCCTGAGACACTCGCAATACTCGCTCATATAAAAAATAGTACTATTATTTCAGATACGTAGCCGCGCGTCTGTGGGAGCGAAAGGATCGAACTAAGTCGACTTAAATCTAGGAATTTGGTTCTATGCTTCGACCCAGCGGTCCGGGAATCGTGTTAGTCCTCCGAGCTCGAAAATTGCCATAACTTTGCTTTTGTCTGAACCCTTTCGAGCGATAAAAGAATAATTTGTAGTTCTTTTAGAATAATTTGTTCTGTCTTCTTGGAAATTATACCAAATTGGCTCGACTGCTTAGGGTCAGCGATTAGAAGTTTACAGTGGACGGGGTGCCTTCTCATTTCTCGATAATATAAAAGTGGCGGTTTTCCCTAGTCAAAAACGCTAGATGAAAGATCAATCTCTCAAAATAATTGTTTTGATAATTAGATTACAAAATAATATACCAAATAATGCAGATTACTCCTCGTAAACATAAAAATAGGACTTTTGAGGGCGCGATTGCAACCTAGATTAATCTTTTATCTAGCGCTTCAGTCCACTGAAGAAATGAGAATGTTGCAATCCTGAAAACGAGACTTGCGTTATTCAGCAAATGTTCCGCATCAGTTACAACTTCTGCACACCTCCAGATTCCAAGTTTAAGGCAGTTTTCAAAGGGTGAATATCCCCGGACATTGGGCCGACGTTAAATTGGTCTAAAATTGTCGCTAGAGTTTTTACAGTTCCTTTGGTTCGCGATAAATGCCATCGGAGGTCGAGAAAGTGCTCGTGTCTCTCCGTTGATCGGTGTACACGGAAAGAAAACCGCAGCGGCCAGCCCATCGCTGTCCATTCTCGATGGAAAAAAACGGACGATAAAGAAAAGGAACTACCAGGATATGCGATAGCCTGGTTCCGTTTGTGGTCGTCGTCGGTGGAACAATTTCTCATCTGCAGTAGGACGAAGCAGCCTTATTATTATCCTCTGTAATAATAATGATCGTCGTTTTCTGGACCGCTGTGCGGCATCCAGCCGCTGTACACGTGATTCTGCCCGAAAGGAGGAGAATTATGCACGTGCACGTGGATCGGCTGCTGCGATGGGTTCTGCTGCCAGCCGGATGTGAACTTTGCTATTATCGTACTCAGCTTTAGCACTAACAGGGCCACACCTGCAACAGAAGTAATGTTAATTACATTTGAAAACTGCGACCTGCGAAAATTGACGAAATTAAAATTATTTTAAGTGAACACTGCATCCCGATATACAATCTCGGATGGCCGAAGAACACGGTTGACTGGATCGTAACGTTTTACTATAACTCTTCAACTCTTCAGATATCGGGATTAAAATTCATTAAAAAATTATTAACATCTACTTTAATAGCAAAAAATGCTTTCCAAGAAAAATTATAAATAAACCTATGCATTTTCTTAAATATTAATGGACGATTGTCAATCATTTTCTATTAGTCTTGTAAATTACATTTACCAACTTCGACTTTCATAAAGAATAGAATAATTTTTCTGAATAATGTGCACTGTTTTGTACACTTTCTCTGCTATTTAGTTCATGGAGATAATCGATGTGCCAAACTCGCGGATATTTAATACAGTGCAGTTTACAAATATATATATTTTGTAATAATCATCTTATTTAACAGCTGCGACCTAAACCTATGCATTTTCTTAAATATTAACCGACCCTTGTCAATCATTTTCTATTGCTCCTGTACATTACATTTACCAACTGCGACTTTCATAAAGAATAGAATAATTTTTCTGAATAATGTGCACTGTTTTATACACTTTCTCTGCTGTTCAGTGTATGGAGTTCACAAATATGAAGTGCAGTTTACAAATATATATATTTTGTAATAAACATCTTATTTAACAGCTGCGACCTAAACCTATGCATTTTCTAAATTATTAACAGTCGATTGGCAATTATTTTCAATTAGTCTCGTATACTACATTTAACGTCTGCGACTTTAATAAGGAATAGAATAATTTTTCTGAATAATGTGCACTGTTTTAAACACTTTCTTTGCTGTTCAGTGTTTGGAGTTCACAAATATGAAGTGCAGTTTACAAATATATATATTTTGTAATAAACATCTTATTTAACAGCTGCGACCTAAACCTATGCATTTTCTTAATTATTAACAGACGATTGGCAATCATTTTCAATTAGTCTCGTACACTATATTTAACGACTGCGACTTTAATAAAGAATAAAATAATTTTTCTGAATAATGTGCACTGTTTTATACACTTTCTCTGCCGTTCAGTTCATGGAGACAATGGACGTGCCAAATGAGCCGCTATTTAATACAGTGCATTTCACCGTGTACGGTTTCCGGCCGAGTGGATACGCGATGACAATACTAATCAAATAAGAAAGAAAGTGGGTCCACCGGTAAAATTCGGCAGTACGTTTTCGAACTAGTGAACCATGGACAGACATTATTGATAAACGGGGACGATGTCTCCTGATTGTGTATGCGCCTAGTGTACATACCAAACTCGCACCGTTATCTCTCCGTGCGAGGGAACAATGCTCCATAATTCGTGCTTACCGATGAGCAGTCCTTTCAGCGAGATCACCGTCAATACTGTGAGCATCGTCATCATCACTCCCATTTTGTACACCATCGGCATCAGCATGAATTGTATGCGCTTCACACCGAATGTTCTCGCTTCTCTGGACGACTCTGAATAATCACAGAATTCATTAACATCCCCCCTTTGCAATCAACGATTCGCATACATTCATCGCTTGTCACGATTGTCAATCGTGCGCATCGATTATATCGAAATTGAAAGGTACTAATCAGTAACAAACAAATTTCTCTCTCTAATTTGTTTAGTAATTTTAACCCTGCTGATGTCTTCGGGTCTGGAATAGTAATATCTTCGATGAACAATTTCATCTAATTCTACAAGATTCAAATTATGAACTTGATCCTCGATTTGGAAAATGAGATTACAGTGGATTTCAGCAGGATAAAATGAACAAGCCAAAAGAGAGTATTGTATTTAATACTAGCTGACTCGACAGACATTGTCCTGTCCAAATTTCAATAAATTTGTTTGTGATTCAATTTTTCTTTCCCTAAAAACCATATTTGGACTATTACAAACATTTCTTTAAAAAAATTAGCCGAACCGGTCCAGCCGTTCTCAAGTGATGCGCTTACCAACGAACAGCATTTAATTGTTATTTATATAGAAGATAGATTTTGTACTGACCTTGATCTTCACCAGGATCGATCAATCCATCCAAGAACTCCCTGACCACTAGAACGTCAGGGTCGACGCCGTCCTTGGAAATGGGCAAAAGCTTAGTGACTTTATCTCGAAGATGTTGGCCGTGGTCCAGCGTGTCGTCTCGAACGGTCTCGGCGCATTTCGAAAAAGTGGCCGCGACCAGCAGGCACGCGAGTGCGCGACCAATCGGCCGCATTATCGAACCGGTTGCTTCTCGATCACGTGACCGTGCTCATCGACGGAGCGGGCACCGGTGCACACGGCTAGGATGCAATTGATGCAACGGATGCAACAGCGACCGGCACACTGGGTATTATTCACTTTTGAATTTCGGCGGAGGAACCACGGAAATCGCGGGGACGTGTTAATCGGGGCCGTACGAGTCGCCGTATGATTCGGACGAGCGGCCACGGCGCCGTTCCGACTCAAAAGAGGATCGAGAGACGTGTGCGCGGTAGATCTGCGCGCTGCGCCGCCTCGAATTCACTCCTGCCCGGCAATTTCGTTGGCGGGACGGGAACAACGCTTGAAACACTTTTCGAGCACCGGCCCATGGAACGCCGCTACAGCCCGATAACCGCCTCGCTGCCTTTCGAGGCACGTGCGCATTTTTCACGCGATCGTCCACCAATCCGCTCCTTCTCCGTGATGCCATTAAATGCACATCATCGTGTAATACAACGAAATTACAAATTGGTTAAAAATACGTAGACGTTGAAGGATACGATTGGAGTGGAGTTCTTTCCTAATTAACCCTTCACTGCATGATTTGATGCACGATTGAGACGAAAACATTGAAAGAAGGTCAGTTTTTGCGTTTTATTTACGGGAAAAATATTTAAAAACAATTAAAATAACATTTTCAGAAAAATAAACAGAGTAAGAAAACGCATTCTTAGTTTACTGTAGTAAATTTATATACCAGATTTGTTAATTCCTTTCCTAATTAACCCTTCACTGCATGATTTGATGCACGATTGAGACGAAAACATTGAAAGAAGGTCAGTTTTTGCGTTTTATTTACGGGAAAAATATTTAAAAACAATTAAAATAACATTTTCAGAAAAATAAACATAGTAAGAAAACACATTCTTAGTTTACTGTAGTAAATTTATATACCAGATTTGTTAACTGTATCAGATATGATACACTATGCAGCGAAGGGTTAGAAGACCTTGCCTGGTAAAGTAGGTAACTTGAAAATAAACTTTATTATCAGTGAAATCGGCGAACAAAAAAGTATACCAGGTATTTCACGTCCTACACACTCGCTCCTCGTGTAGATCGCCATTTCGACTGGTTACACATAGTGTTATACATTACATTTTAACAGCAGACGCGACAGCGCAACAATTCTTGGATTTTCCGCTTATTCAAGAACTGTTTCATTTCAATCGAATTCACCGAATTAACCGAAATACAGCGCAGCCTACAAAATCTGAACAGCAAAGGGTTACCAGCGTAGAGATGCAGACCCAGAAAATGGTTCGAAAGGACTGTTCCACTCTCCGCCGTCGTTTCGTGTATCCGACGATTGCACGGCGTCCCACTTTCGGTATCACTGTCACGGTCACTGTCCCGCAATCATCGGAATAACCCGACGGCGCGGTAACACATCGCTCTAGGATCCTTTCGACGAACGATCCATCGGAACGCGAGCGATAGATGAAAAATCCTAGAATAATAGTCAGATGATCGTGTGCTCCTTCGGCTAAATGCGTTTTTAATCGGCCCGCGACCTGTTAATTAGGAGCGATCCGCTTCCTCGACGGGGATAAACCGACTGGCTCGTAATCTCGACGTAATTGCGCCGACTAATGACTTTCCCAGCGAGTCAACCGCCGACTGACCTCTTAACGCGCCGTTCTAAAGACCATTAATGCTGTGATCTGGCACCCATCGAATCTCCGATTTAATTAACAAAATCAAAATAACAAGCTCAGCCTTTTAATTTGTACAACCAGTCAGATCCTGCAAATCCTGAGGATCAGACTATCAATTGATAGACATCGTTAACCCTCATACGCTCCTCAGATGTAGTTGCATAAAAGATCCTAGAATAATATTTCACACCTTTCTACTTCACATTTCAAATCTACGAATTATGCTTCAATTATAGTGTGACATTTAATAGAAATATATTTCACAACACAAACAAAAAGAATTTATCGTTTTGCAATATGTGATAAAGGTAAATGGGTGTATTTTCACTCTGAGAAACGTACGAGGGTTAAAGAAAACAAAATCTTTAACGTTGAACAGCGAACAAACAATTTTAATTTTGCACAAGGATCGAACAGTTGTATCGAATTCCTGATTTAATTATCAATATCAAAATAACAAGCTAACCCTTTTAATTTGTACACCCATTCGGATCCTGCAAACCCTGAGGACCACATTATCAATTCATAGAGATCATTAAAGAAAACAAAATGTTTAACGTGTAACAGTAATCAATTTCAATGTTGAAGGACGAACAATTGTTCGAGGCCGCACGAAATTTACCATCGAAACCGAGAGCGTCGTAAAGCCTCGGTTGAACGCGCGAGCCAGTCGCACTTTCGATGATGGTTATGGCTAGGATTCATTGCCGAGTCGTTGTGAACGCGGCTTAAAGGGACGAGCCTACCGCATACCGGATAAAAGGAAGAATCGCGGTACAGGTTTACTGCGTCGGCTTTGCTCAGTGCGCGAAGAGAGAAGACGAGGGAAGGAAACGAAGAACGAACATCCGTGGCCATCTTGGAAAATAATGCGCGTCGTAAAAATTCTTTACCCTGGCCGGCGAGACGCGTTAGTATATGCTCCTCTCTTTGCTCTCTCTCTCTCTCTCTCGCTCTCTCTCGCTCTCTCTGTCTGGCAGTTCTTCTAGTCTCGATTCCCTCAAGGACTAAAAATACAACCCCTTGCGCCCAGAACCAGCCGTATCGAAGACGAACCTGAAACCCGGTCTCCTGCACCGTGTTCGTGCTCCGTCTTCTCTCCGCTGACTGCTTCTTCTTCCCCTGCCCCTTCCTCCCCGAACGATGTCTTCTTGTTCACTTTTCGATGCAACGAGAGTACAAAACGCGGCGCAACGCTTTAATGGCTCGTCCGAGGAATTGCGAAGGGAACATCGTAACATATAACACAAGAAAACCATGATCGCAAAAGGCGTCGTCGCTTTAGGGTTGGAGAGAACGTTTAGTCTACGTTCAGCCGTCCTGGTCCCCTTTCTTGTTAGATACGATCAGCTAGAACACAAAATTTCAGGGAAATTACACAAATGATTATTTTATAGCATTTGTAATAGAATTCCAGGGATGAACAGTATTTTTAAGGGAGGTCTGAACAGTCTCTATCCCTTTTCTAAAAGCACTAGGATTCTCTCTGACCTTGTTCGCTTCTTGCTTCTTCCTTTAAATGCTCTGCAAGAACACACTATTTTCAACCTTCCTGGTATCCTTTCTTGTTAGATACGATGAGCTAGAACACAAAATTTCAGGGAAATTACACAAATGATTATTTCATAGCATTTGTAATAGAATTTCAGGGATGAACAGAATTTTTAAGGGAGGTTTGAACAGTCTCGATCCCTTTTCTAAAAGCACTAGGATTTTCTCTGACCCTGTTCGCTTCTTACTTCTTCCTTTAAATGCTCTGCAAGAACACACTATTTTCAGCCTTCCTGGTATCCTTTCTTGTTAGATATGATCAGCTAGAACACATAATTTCAGGGAAGTAACACAAATAATTATTTCATAGCATTTGTAATAAAATTTCAGGGATGAACAGAATTTTTAAGGGAGGTTTGAACAGTCTCTATCCCTTTTCTAAAAGCACTAGGATTCTCTCTGACCCTGTTCGCTTCTTGCTTCTTCCTTTAAATGCTCTGCAAGAACATACTATTTTCAGCCTTCCTCGTCCCCTTTCTTGTTAGATACGATCAGCTAGAACACATAATTTCAGGGAAATTACACAAATGATTATTTTATACCATTTGTAATAGAATTTCAGGGATGAACAGAATTTTTAAGGGAGGTTTGAACAGTCTCGATCCCTTTTCTAAAAGCACTGGGATTCTCTCTGACCATGTTCGCTTCTTGCTTCTTCCTTTAAATGCTCTGCAAGAACACACTATTTTCAGCCTTCCTGGTATCCTTTCTTGTTAGATATGATCAGCTAGAACACAAAATTTCAGGGAAATGACACAAATGATTATTTTATAGCATTTGTAATAGAATTTCAGGGATGAACAGAATTTTTAAGGGAGGTTTGAACAGTCTCGATCCCTTTTCTAAAAGCACTGGGATTCTCTCTGACCATGTTCGCTTCTTGCTTCTTCCTTTAAATGCTCTGCAAGAACACACTATTTTCAGCCTTCCTGGTATCCTTTCTTGTTAGATATGATCAGCTAGAACACAAAATTTCAGGGAAATGACACAAATGATTATTTTATAGCATTTGTAATAGAATTTCAGGGATGAACAGTATTTTTAAGGGAGGTTTTAACAGTCTCTATCCCCTTTCTAAAAGCATTAGGATTCCCTCTGACCCTGTTCGCTTCTTGCTTCTTCCTTTAAATGCACTGCAAGAACACACTATTTTCAACCTTCCTGTTCCCCTTTCTTGTTAGAAACGATCAGCTAGAACACAAAATTTCAGGGAGATTACACAAATGATTATTTTATAGCATTTGTAATAGAATTTCAGGGATGAACAGAATTTTTAAAGGAGGTTTGAACAGTCTCTATCCCTTTTCTAAAAGCACTAGGATTCTCTCTGACCCTGTTCGCTTCTTGCTTCTTCCTTTAAATGCTCTGCAAGAACACATAATCACCAAGGAATTACGGAAACGTTCGTGCTACCGTGTTTTGTATCAGACTCGAGGCTTTCGAAGTGAAACGAATTCATAGCTGAGATTCCAACAGCTGCTAACCCTTGTTCGACAGATGCAGGGTCACGTTTGACCCAGTTGCGCTCGGTGGAAACGGTAAGAACACGTTATTACGGAGCAATCTTGAATGTACGTTGCTGTATTCGACACTGGAAGAACAATGCGTCCGTTCTCTATCCGAAACTGACCGTTCTCCAAGATCCCCACGGTTGCCGCGATGGTAGCTGGAGCAGATCATAGGCCAGGTTTCCTATTGCATCGAAACCTTGAAGAATGCAGCAAAGTACATCGAAGTAAGTGCATCGGTCAATCGTTGAAATCGCGAGAATCCCGATTCCTTGTATCGATAACGGCGTCCGGATGGCCGGCGTGTATTCCGCGACATCGGGGACCAGTTTTTTCCGCGGGGATCGCGTTCCAGGCGATGTATGTCGAGCCTAGAAGACGTTGCGCCGCGGACCCGAAGAACGAAGGAGAAACGACCGGGTGGTTTGAATAACGCGCGAAAGGGAGTGCCAGGTTATTTTCTTCGAAGTTGCAGCGTTGCTGTCCAAGGTTAATTGGCTCGTTACGGTGTTAGCCGCGAGGGGCGACGTTAGAGGTTGGCTGGTAGCTGTGGCATCGTTTCGATTATTCAAATGGTCCTCTCCGGGAGGACAGGATCTAATTCGCCGTCGGTGTACAGGCAAGAAGCTGTCATTAGCCGAGGAATAAAACAAGAGCCGTTCGGTTCACCGTAGGATACGTCGAGGAGCTAAATGCATCTACGAGGGTCGCCTGAAAAGTTTCGAGAACGTCAGTTAACCCTCATACGCTCTTCAGAAATAGTTGCATAAAAGATTCTATGATACTTTCTCACCCCTTTTTGCTTTACACTTTGAACTGATAAACTTTGCTTCATTTATCACGTTATATTTTAGAGAGATACGTCTCACAACACAGATAAAGAGGGACCAATCATTTTACAGGATGAAAAAATATTAAATGGGTAGACTTTCAAACTGAAGAACGTATGAGGGTTAAGAAAACCCTTTCTGACACTACAATGCAATATGCTTCGAATTGAAAAATTTCTGCGAAAATTTCAGTCATTTTAGACGCTGTTTCATGAAGACAATCCACGAACTGCACTCCGAATGGGTCGACCATTCGCCGAATTTACCAGATCCGGCTTCCAGAAATTTTTTCCTGTACCCACAGCTTAAAGTTGCGCTTCGAGGACAAAGATTTTCATCGAACGAGGAGATCATCGCATTCGTGACCGCCTATTTCGCGGAGCCAGACGCCAACTGCTATTTGGAAGGGTTAAAAAGGTTAGAACATCGCTGGGAGAAGCGTATCGACATAACCCTCGTACGTTCCTCAGAATGAAAATTCACCCATTTACCTTTCTCACATATTGTAAACCGATTGATCACTTTTTGTCTGTGTCGCGAAATAGATTTTGTTGAAATGTCACACTATAATTGAAGCATAATTCGTAGATTTGAAACGTGAAGCAGAAAGGGGCGAAATATTGTCCTAGGATCTTTCATGGAACTACATCTGAGAAGGAGACTACGTTGAAGAATAAAACTTCATTTGAAAAAAAAATACTTGTTTCCATGTCGGTCTGAAAACTTTTCCGACGACCCTCGTACACCCGTTAGACCGTGAACCCGATCCTCCCGGCCAACCCTGCGGAGAACACTGTCGAAGAGGTGGGGAGGACAAGCGGCATCGTTCCGCGGCGTAAAAATGGAAATGCTTCGCCGTTGCCTATCCACACAGTCTCGCGGTTCCCCGCGTCTCGTTGGCTGAACCAGTGCGTGCACTCTCACGGGCATCTTCTCCGGTACGATGGTATGTGTATTACCATACCTCTCCGCCATGGCTGACCATAGACCGGCTCAGAAGTGGCCGAGACATTCGCCTCTCGACCGCGACCATGAGAGCACTCATCTCGCGCCGCCCACAGCCAACGAGTACTCGTTCTTTGCTCTGTCTCCTGTCGTTGTTGTTCGTCGTCGACGGTGGTGGAGCGCGCAACCTCCTCACCCCCGATGTTCTCCAAGAGCCTGTTGCCCAGCTGGACACCGGGACCAAGCTTTCGGCAATCGACAGTGAGCCCAGTTCGACCCTAACTTCGAAGACAGAGACCGGAACCAGTGCCCAATCGAACGATGACGTTGAAAGGACGACGATAATTCCGGATCCAGCCAAAAGTACCGAACTTGATTATTTGGAGGATCGGGATTTCGAAGTGGTGTACGATCCTTCCGAGTCGTCGGGAAAGAGCGACTCGTCGTTGGCCGAGTCAGAGGTTCGTGAGAACTTGGGGGTCACTGCGGAGAGGATTGAGGAGGTCGAGAACGAAGGTATACGCAGGTTCGATGGCCAAGTGGACGCCGACGGAGCTGTTCCTTATCAAGACAACGTGCCTGACGTTGAGACCAACGATGCTCACCAGTTATTAAACTCCGAGCAGTACAAGAAGGATTGGATCAGATCTGTTCCGGAGGAGGAGGGAGCGTCTCCTGGTCAAGTGGATCGCGGAGAGGGTCACGTTTTAGAAACTGAAGAATCGAAAGAACAGTCGCCGAGTGTGTTAGCCAAGTCGGCAGCGGTTGAACCTGACCAGAAGAAAGAGAACGTTGACGACGGGGATGAGAACATCCATAGAGGAGACCGATACTTGAACGATCCTCAGGGTAAATCGAGACGCAAGAGTTCCACGGTCTATTTGAACGCCGAAGAGAAGAAGACTTCCGTTGGAGAGCAACAGTCGATCGTCGATGGCCAGATCAAGAAGCTGATCTCGATCCGCAACGACGCGCTGGACGCCCAGAAGGTGGACAATCTGGACGAGGCTAAGGTCCTGACCTCGAAGCGACAAGCCGGACTGGACGAGGCCGCGATCACGCAGGAGAACGTTCAGCTCGAACAGGGAAACAAGGTAATGGCTATTAACCCATTTAGCGGTAGACAGATCTTAGGTGCGTTCGCGCCCTTGAAAAGGTGGAAGGAACAGGCGGTAGCGCTTCAGGATCAGATAAGAAACAAGACATTCCTGCTACGGCTGAGGGAGCAGGCTGCCGAGGTGCTTCCGGATGCACCGAAGTTCACCGAGAATCAGTTGCTGGACGCGCTGGAGCAGATCGCGGTTTCCAAGCGGGCGGACCTTTCGAACAGCTCCTATGTGGGTAACCTGAAGGATCTCGGATTGACCGAGGTGCAGCTGCGGATCGTCAGGTGCGCGGAGCAGTTGCTGGCCGTCCGAGAACGTCAGTCGTTCGTGAGCAACGTGGTGCAGTGCGTGCAGGGTCTCAGCGTGTTCAACTGCATACGGATCTTCGTGTGGCCGATCGTGGTGGACAATCTGCCCGAATCCGTTCACCAGAACTTCGGCAATCTGCCGATAGAGATAAACGTGTTTGACTTGTTTCAGGGGAACAGGCCGAAGTCAGGAAGGGCCCAGAACCTGTATCATCAGATCCAGTTGGTCGCGCCGGAGGTCATCGTCTACAACATCCTGCAGAATGCTTTGCAGTCGTATCCTGCCGATCAGACGCTGGTGTCGTACGTCGACCCGCAGAACGAGACCTTGAGGGACCTGCTCACTACGGACCAGCTGCACATCTTGCTGATGGGAGAGAAGCTGCTGCCGCAAGCACTGCGCCAGGAGTACTCCGACAGGATGTTCTCCTGTCTGAGGAGATTCGAGTACTTCAGCTGCGTCAAGTACTTCGCCTGGCCGATGATCAAACAGTACTTCCCAGCGCTGCCAGCCTTCCCAGATTATCTGACCTGGTACCCGGTCATCGACTACTACCCGCAGTACCCGATCGTCCCGTTTCCCCCACTGTCGGGAGACGTTGGAGAGCTGCCGGAAGTGGTGGACGCTGATGGAACGCGATCTAGAAGACCCAGACCCGAGGAGATCATCATCCAGGTACTCCGGAACACGATGAAGGAGCAGCCACGATTATCTGCTACGCCGTCCTTCATCGACCCAGCCGTGGACTCCTACGTTGGACTGATACCCCAGGACCAACTGGTGGCCATCAACATGGCCGAGCAACTAATCCCGATCGCCTACCGGCCGCAGTTCGTAAGAAACACCTTGCAGTGCATGAAGCAGTACGATTACCTGATCTGCATCAAATACTCCGCCTGGCCCACCGTCAGACAGTTCATTCCCAATCTCCCGGACATCTCCGGAATCCTGCCTGACTTCCAGATCCCCGGATTACCCGACTTCACAAATTGGCCGAACATTCCAGCTTTCGGATCTTATTGGCCGTTCGGAAGCTCCCCGGAGAACCCGGAAGCGTCGACGATTGCGCTGCTGAAGAGCTCACCGGACCCCTCAACATCCTCCCAAAACCTGGAGGCGAAGATCTACCTTACACTGTTCGGGTATTATCACAACAAATTGAGAAACACGCAGTCCACCGCGATCAGTGACTTCGACCATTTGTGGACGTTCACGACATATCAGAAGGCCATTTTACTTATGGCACAACACCTAATGCCTTGCTCGGTTAGAGAAGTCTTTCTCAACGATGTGGTCCTGTACCTGCAGAAAAACAACGACTTCAACGAGTGCGTCAGGAACGTGATATGGCCGAGGCTCGCCAAGTACAATCCAGATCTGCCCGAGTTCTCTTCGTTGGAGAAGGAATCGTATGTTTTGTCATACTCGAAGGAACCTGCTGTCAATCCTGGAGAGAAGATGCAGGAGCAAATGGTCCCCAAAGGAGAACGGGAGAAGGTGATCGCGAACGTCGCAGCTGCCGTACCGATCTGGCCGTTCACAATCTCCACGAAGAAACCGGAAATGTCGACGATTACGCTGCTGAAGAACCCACCGGACCCCCCAAGATCCTCCCACAAGCTGGAGATGAAGATCTACTTTACATTGTACGAGTATTATCACAGAAGATGGAGAAACACGCAGTCCACCGTGATCAGTAACTTCAACAATTTGTGGACGTTCACGAGATATCAGAAGGCCATTTTAGTTATGGCACAACACCTAATGCCTTGCTCGGATACAGAAGCCTTTATCAGCGATGTGGTCATGTACCTGCAGAGAAACAACGACTTCAACGAGTGCGCCAGGAACGTGATATGGCCGAGGCTTGCCAAGTACAATCCAGATCTGCCCGCGTTCCCTTCGTTGGAAAAGGAGTCGTATGCTTCGTCATACTCGAAGGAACCTGCTGTCAATCTTGGAGAGAAGATACAGGAGCAAATGGCCCCTGATGGAGAACAGGAGAAGGTGATCGCGAACCGTTTTCAGGACGATGAGTCTAGAAGCAAGATCCAGAAGAACGCGCCGGTGATCAGCGTGACCGGGACCAGGTTCGTGCCGATATTCACCGACCACCCTGAGAACGTGATCCTCAACATCGTCCGGTCGGTGCAGCTGCAATCGCAGAACCTGAATCGCGGCTCCGTGGCTCCGACGACCAAGAACCAGCAGTTCCTCGACCTGATCACCGAGCAGCAGATCAATATCGTGAATACCGTGGACAGCCTGCTGCCGGAGAGCATTCGCACGAACTTCACCTCGAAGCTGATCGCCTGTCTCCGCGTGAACAACTTCCTCGTGTGCAGCAGGGACGTGATCTGGCCGACCTTGTCCAGCTACTTCCCCTGGCTGCCCAGTTTCCCGAATTTCGGCAGCTTAAGTAGTGCTCCAACCAACGCGACAGCTCCCAGCGACGGTGCAAGGATGAACTTGACAGAAGTCAATTCGAACACAAACGCTACTCCCCTGTCGGAGACAGACGTGAAAACAGGACAGCACGGAGACACCAAAGTGACCATAACGGACACCAGGTTTGTCCCGATCTTCAACGAGGGCGCCGAATCTGTGATTCTGAAAATCCTCAAGGCCGTGGAACTGTCTGTTCCCGGTCACAAAAGTACCGGCAGCTCCGAGGGCTTTCCTCAGACAATCAAAGAGCAGCAGTTCGAAATTTTGAACGTCTCTCAAAATCTGCTACCCCTCTCCGTTCGAAACATCTACGTCGACAGGACCCGCGAATGCCTGAAAGACAAGGTCTTCTTACAGTGCGTCAGGGACGTCACCTGGCCGATGGTCAGTGAGATCTACCCTTGGCTGCCGAAGTTCCCTAATTTCGGATCTTATCAGAACACGCCCAGGGTCACGATGCACATGATCGTGTCCGAGGATGTAGCGCTGGAGCAAGCCGAGGAGAGGATTGAGAGTATTCTTCTGCATTCTTTGAACAGGGACCGTAAGCTGGAACGTGCTTACGTGGACATCAGCAATCCTTCTTTGTCTCACCTGACGAAACGTCAACAGAATATCGTTAAGCTTGTTGAGTTAGGGATCCCGGACGCAGCCAGGCCACCGTACGTACTCAGATTACAGGATTGCATAAAGGAGAACGACTTCGTCACCTGCATGCAGCATATCAGTTGGCCAACCGTGAAGCCGTACCTCCCAATGCTGCCAGACATCTCCGAGATCAGCGTATTGCTACCACAGTCGGAGTCGATCGTTCCATCGATACCGCTCGATCCTCTTCCAGCTCTAGATCCGCCCATTCAGACAATTCCAGGTATCTCCGAGCTACCCACGGGACTTCCACCAGGACTAGCTGCGCAACTAAGCCAACTGTACCAGGAACAAGGATCGTCAACGATCACGCCGTCAGTAGGTGAATCCATCGTTGGCAGGACGCCGGCATTTAGCTAAGACTTAGCTGAGACTCATCTAATTTAGCTAAGGCTTAGCTGATAAGCAGCCCAGCTGATTACTAACCGTGTTCTATTTTCAGATAACAAAGGAGCAGTACCAGGATACGCAGGCCAGCCGCCAGGAATCCTCGTAGACATCTCGAAGGAAAGGGTCCAGCTTCCCGACGTCGCTCCGGTAACGAAGGACCCCGAAATCAAACGTAGAGAACGCAGGAGCGTCGTGGACTTGACGAACACTTACTACGAGTCTGACGAAACTGCTGGCTCTTCGGACTCTTCTTCAGCGTACCCTAACAAAGTCAGCGAGTCCGAGTATCTTCGGTTACTGATCTTGATGAGAGAAAGAGGGAAAGCTTCCTCGGAGCCGATCAGTTACTACGCCGATACATTGAACGCCACGGTTAGGAAATCTCTGACAGCTGATCAGTACGAGATCATCAAGGTCGTGGAGGAGGTGGACCCTGTGCAGGGTAGAGGGATAGCCCAGCAGGTGGTAAACTGTATCGCAGGTCTCAGCTTCATCAGGTGCGTGGGGATCTTCGTGTGGCCGATGATCGTCAGCCAGTTTCCCCTGCTCGGGTTCTTCGGCCGTTCCTTGGACACGGAGAGCCAGGTGCAGGAGTTCTTCGGGATGTCGACCACCGATTTCGAGAAAGAGATGCTCGAAAGAAGGGACTCGATCGAGCAGTATCTGCTCGACTGGTACAAGAAGATCGTCGAGGAGAAATTCCAAACGAGCCTGGGCTGCCTGAAGATCAATGGCTACGGGAATGGCGAACTGGGAATCAGCTTCTCTGGCTTCCGGGAGGGCAGAGGCGCCAAGCTCAAGGACAATAAAAATCTTCCTAGTATATTGACGATCATCAGCGACATCATGGAGGAGGTTCTGGACCAGCGTCCTGAGGGGGAGAAGCCGAAGAGGGACAAGGAAAAAAGGGAGAAGAGCATCGACGTCTCCAGGGAGGGCGAGATTCAATTCCTGAAAGACAGCGAGGAGTACGTGGACATCATGAGGTCGATGAACGACGAAGAGATCATCACGATGTTCCTGGACAAGATCAGGACCAACGACTCCGACCTTGAGGACGGTGGGAAATTCTTCGGCTACGAGGACGCGTACAAAGCGTTCGAAGTGCTGTTCGGTCCTAGACTGACTCACAAGTTGCAGAGGGTCAACGATAAATTGAGAAACGTGGAAGAGCCTGCGGAGGAAGGTAGCAAAGGGGTGGATATCCTCTCGTTGGAGTCGCAGAAGAGCTCGGAGGAGCTGAAGGTGTTGCCATTGGGTAGCCAGGTGACGTATGATCTTGAGAAAGAGTCCTCGCGAGATCAGGAGCAGAGGCAACGGCAGAAGAGAGCTAAGAGTTTCTTCAAGTCTTTTTGGGACAAGCACTCGAGCAAGCACGCGAAGGATGAGCTGAAGCAGATGTTCGAGGAGACCGAGACTAACAAGATCGTTGACGATCGGCAAGAGAAGGATACGGAATCGGGGATGGTGGTGAAGCTGCCGAAACTGGACGAGGAATTCCTGCCGAAGAAGATGACCAACTCTGTGATACACCTCGGCAGAGCTATGAAGGATAAGATGATGCAGATGATGCCTGGCCTGGGCTTGATCTTCTCGTTCCTGTTGCAAATGGCGGTGGCGCATGCGAAGGCGGCTGCCTCGATGGCTGGCATGATCAGCAACATGGCGATGGGCTCGGCGATTATCGGAATGGTCCGCGACTCCTTTTTCGGAGCGAACAGCCATCCGCAGATTAAGTACGTTTACGACAACCATAAGATCGGGCCGGGCATCACCTGGCCCGCCAATTACGGCTCTGGCTCTCATTATCGCAGACATTAAACCTGTGCCTCGTGACTGTCAGCGTTAGGGTACACTGTAGAAGGTCCAGGTGAAATTCTGACAACGATAGAGGTGGGCGGTGCACGAGCTGGAGCTGCGATTATCGATTGGCAAGATCTTATCGATATTTGAATATTGAAAGTTTTCTGAACGATATCATTGATAACTTTATCGATAGTCGCAGCTCTCTATGCACCAGGGGACTTGCGTTCGCTTTTTGGGTACCTTCGAGACGCGTTTCTCCTTAGCATCAGGGTTCTAGGGTTATCAGGATAGCACTCCCGTAGGATCGTAGTTGGCGCGCAACGCTTAGGATTTAAGAGGAGACTGTAGATCGTTCCAGAGTTCGTCGATCGTTTCGTTAAGGCTGATGTTAAACAGTGAACGTTTTATTGGGCTAGCTTTAATTTTCTTCCGAACGTGGCCGGGGCGATTATCGCCGGAGCCATTGTTTCCCATCTTCTTCGACGCACACTGCCGCCCGCGAGTATCTGTTACGGTCTTTTAACTCTTTTTATGTCGAGCGTACTCGTCGCGAAACGATGCGAATCTTTTGCTGCCTCGAGTAATACCTGGTGAAACACGCAACAATCGTATTCTTCAATTAGCGTTCTCTTTAGTTGTGTTCTTATAGCCGTTGCGAAACTATTATGTACACAGCTGGACATTTTTGGGGTTATACAAATAACACTAATAATTACTATCAAATAATTACTATCACTAAAATAGTTTCTATATACTAATAATGGGGTTATACGAATGATAATAATACTAACAATTGGGGTAATAGAAATTCAGTATTGCTTTTATGGCAGATCAGATGTTTCTGGGCGGCGGTGTACACATTTCCACGTAGACTCGTTAGAAGCACGGACCACAGACACTCGATTACTAATTAGGAACGAACCGCTTCGGGGTCCTATTCACTAGGTTCGTTCCTGTGGGGTTTTCGCGGCAACGCGCCGGTGATGGGTTACTTGCTATTTTCTCCATTACGCTATTCATTATCTCGAATCTTATCGATCTCTCACTCTCTCTCTCTCTACATATATGTATATGTATACTCGATCCGCTCAATAATACACTCCATAAGTCCCCGACCGTGGGTCGGGATTATTATAAAACCCTTAGCTTGTAAGACAGCGGCTGGTTCTACGGTTTACGAAAAATAAACGTCTGGGAATCCACGCACCCTCGTTCTCCTTCTCCTGCCTCGAACAATTCCTCGTCCCCGGTCCGGCGAGCCTTTGCTGCTCGAGAGATAAGCATCTCGAGATGCCAGGCAACGTAATTGCCCGTGCTGGTACGGTTAACAGGAAGAGAAAAAGAACCGGAGAAGAGGAAAGGGCCCTCATTGAATCCTAAGGCCCGCAGCAATCGGAAACCGACGAACCTCGAGGACCCGCAGGGCTCGCCTCGCAAAGGTCAGGGCTCAGATAAACTAGAGATTATTCTCTTTTCGCGAACAGCTTGTATTCGTTTCGAGCGAACTTGTTTTTCTTTTTATCGGACGTCATCCGATCGCTCGATTACGTTCCAAACCCTTTTAGAACGCGAAGAGAGCCCTGCTCTATTATTTAAACTAGATCTTCCGCGACTTAACACTTAGAACGGTCAATGCAGTATTCGAAATTTCGTAAAATCAAAATAATTTATTTAGGCGAGATAAACATCGAAAAATGATAATGGGACAGAGCGTATCGGATTGTAAAGTTTGTTGCTATTTTCCAATCAAGTACTACGGATTATAATCAATTCGAATAAATAAGTTATTAATCTTAAACAATTGTTATCGGCGCTACGTTCTCGATCAATTTTTACATTGATGTAAATTGATCTGTAAAAATTGATCGAAAACGTAGCGCCGATAACAATTGTTTAAGATTAACAACATTTACGATCGATAAAACTAATTATTTAATAAGTTATTAATTCGTTGTGAAAGGAGAGCGTGTTATCAGAATTTTGAACTGCCGACAAACCACAGTGCGTTATGGACAAAACGTTTGAGTAAACGATAAGAAGAAACGAAAGTTTTACAGTTTATGTAGAATTTCGTGCGAGTATCCGCACGGAAAAGAGTAAGACAAAGAGCAGGCTTTATTCCCGCGGGATCGTGTTAACATGCTCGGGATACATGACGAGGAATTAATTCGACGAGTAAACTGGTTTCTTCGTTGATCCCTTTTGAGTACAGAGGCTCCGGCTAATTGATCTCGACGCGTGTCACGATAGCAGAAGCGGTAAGACAGATGGAATCTCCTCTCTCTGGTCGAACATTGTGCCATTTTCCACGGACACCTCTACAGAGTAGGGCAGCTCGTTCAAATAGAACCTGCAGTGACGTACAAACGCGATAAAGAACCATGACGAACGCAACGGTGATTAACGAGAGCGAGAATATTAGCACCATTCTTCGGCGTGTTCGCAGTCTGTCGGCCCTTCGTCGGAGCAGACGCGTTCCCTTTGGTCGAACACCGTGTTGTTCGGACAGATTACTGGAAGTCCTTTTCCATCGTGATCGCAGACATGGAAGATCCTGCAATCGTAGTCTGGATCTGCGTACAAGCCGATCGGTCTGCCTTCGCAGGAGAATCGGAACGTCAGATTGTGGAACAGATCGAGATCGAGCGACTCCTCTGACAGCTCCTCGTACGTCTCCAATTGTTGCCGATCCTGATTAACAATATATATCACTGAACACAATTATTACGGGTTGAAATTCAGTAAATATACAGGGTGAGTCACCTAACACGACGATCTCAAATAACTCGTGAGTTATTTGTTGTACGAAAAATGATTCGAGAATTTGTGAAAAAACAAGAGACATTCCATTTAAAAAACTGAGAGAAAACATTCAACTTTTAACAAATAATTTACGTTTATGCCTTATGAAAATTTTCAGAAAACGCTGGAGCATGAAATTCGACGGAATTTAGTAGGATTTTAATTTGTTATTGATCTAAGGAAACTATTAAAAATGAAGATAGGATTTTCTTTCGTCTACAAAGCTCGAAAATCACATCCGCAGTCTGTTTACGAATTAATCGAGATCGTCGCGTTACGAGACTCGTCCTGTTCACACATATTACTCACCATGTAACCCTGAGTTGGTAAAGCAACGACTGCCATCGCCGTTCCTGCGGAGCAATCGTTAAAAAACCGTCGCCGATAAAATGGTGGTTTTTACTTACGAAGCAGTAGAATCCACTTAACGAGCGTCGAGATTTTATCGTCCATTTTCAAAGGCAGATCCAACGAACCTAGCGAACGCGGTTCTGTGCTCGGCTGATCCGGCAGCGATCCGACTGACAGTGTCGGTTCGTAAACCGCGCTGCTCCGGGAAGTTATCGGCCTTAATGACCGTGTAATTCCTCGTTGCGATCTAAACGATGGTTAACCGGGACGTCCGGTTGTTTCGCGAGACGTCGATGCTGCAAATTGTTTCGCTCTTTAAAGGATCTTACGTACACCACGTCCTTAGGAGAGCATCATTCCAGAAACCCTTGTCCCCTATTAAACGTTGATAAAATTATTAATCCGCCGATCCATAACATTACACGCCAACTATCGATCGAATCTCCAGGTACGATTATTTCCAGGTACCAACAGATGTCACTGGCTGACGAACGACCTGGCGAATGCTCTGACTTTCACCTGCGCGGACCAATAGCGCTCTTGGTTCTCCAGGTAACTTTCTTCCGCTGGAATGGCACCTTTCAACACCTTATGGTACCATGGAAAAATGCTAAGAAATACCACTCGAAGGAAGACAAGAGGAGAATATATTTTCAGTCAGCCCCCGATCTGTTACCATTTTAACGAGGACCATTATTATTTGGGAGAGTGATTTACATTGCAAATTAAGTTGCGAGAGGAGTTTATATACGGTCCTGGGAAGGGAGCAGAGCCAATCAAGCGCGACTTTAACGTGTCTTACAGTCTGACAGAAATGTTCACCGGCTCCGAGTTCGAGAGCCGCGTGTCCACGAAAGGACAGCGCGTATCAACTGCCAATGAGGGAGGCCACGCTGCCTCGGTCCGCCTTTCTCTCGAGCCGTGTGCTCAGTTTTCACGGCAACCTCATCCAGGAACCACTGGCAGAATGTCTTGAAGACAGAGATGCGGTGAAACGTTCTCGCGGTGCATTCTTCTCTCCTCTTTCTTTTCTTTCTGTCTCGTTAACGTCGCAGCGAGCGCGTACACCGAATCACGAAAACTGGTGCAACACGACGAATATGTGACCCGAGGACAAGGTCGTCCTGAAACCAACGATCGTCGTCGCGCTTTCGGAACCGACCCGTCAGCCAAGTGCAACAAGGTATTCCGCGAGACGATGTCTAGAATTATAGATATTTTAACAATTAATGAAAACGAAACATTTTTACCGACCTAAAGTATTTTCATTCTCTGTGATTTTTTTAAGTTTCGTGGATATGAAATTGATATAACAGCTCGTACAATATTTTGAATAATGGTGCAGCAATTTTTAGTGGTGAGTCGCCACTCGAGTGCTAAGGGTTAATCGTTTGATACATTCGATGGGGATTAGAAGGTTCGATAGATGGTCCATTGAAATCTCTACACAATGGTCGCGAGATGAATTGGAACAAGAGGCGAGTTTATATCGTGCGTCACCGAACACGTGCTCTCCCGAGTGGTGATTTCGATGCGTGGACAGGACAGCGCCTCGGATTCTCCGCCCGTGATGTTTCCGCGCAATTCTAGCGTTTTATTGGCAATTATCCAATCTCTTTGTCTTCTCTAATCTCCTCAGATCACGTACAGATCAATGAAAAGTTGTGTTTGTAGATTTAAAAAGATATTCCAGAAAGTTGACGTTTCGCGCGCGCGTGCAAGATTTATAGGAACTAAGTAGAAGTACATTTCTCATCCGATTTTATTAGCTTGAACATAAATTACTCTGACGTTTCTATCGTCTCGTATTTCATCTTTATTGTGTAGCCAGATAAAATCCACAGTATACACTTCACAAATCTTCTTGTTTTATTTTTCGACGTCTCATCGACTTGTTTTTTTTTTTAAAAACAAACGACGGCAGTCTACTAATGACACAACGGGCAGTAATCGAAACGAGTCAACGATCGAAACTCGATCTCACGCGAAGGCGTCACCGAGAAAAAGCAGCATTTTTCCTAAAACCACAGCTCGTATGCGCGCGTGCGAAGGCCAGCGAGTGAAACGAAAATATCCTTGGGTGACGCAGAAGAAAAAGAACCATAGAGAACACACAATCTCTATCTCGCAATGCCATTTGTTTTTCTCCCCTCTGGCGTGGATAATAATTCATCTCGCCTATTGTACGAATTAAACGGAGCCGAGGCTAGGTAACAATTGACATTATTCCAGAACGTTCGAGCTTTCACCCCGCGCTTCGCTCTTCTAATAACATTAATTGCCGTTCCCGGAAAGTGGAGCGCGGTTTATTGTATTTTCTTCGCGCATCAATTATTCCTTCCGCGATCGCGAAGCGGAAACCGGCTTTCTCACGGAGCCTCCGATCTCTCGGGAGCAATTATTCTCGCGCGGGATCTTCGCGCCTTCTACGCTCGATCGGCGACGCACAATGAGACCAAACGATCCGACACTGATCAACGATCGATTTGGCGAGATAATAAACTGGGAAAAAATATTGATTACCAAGTCTTGTCATTTTTTGTAAGCTAAGAAAAATTCAGTGCACGAATGAAAAAGTCGCATACTGTTTAAGGAGAGTATGTACAATCCGATTACCATTTTTTAGCTTTTCTTTAAGTCGCAAAAGTTATACAACGTAATTTTAGGATAAACTTCCGAAGTATTGAGAAGAAAATACTTCTGAGAAAGTACTATCTTCATGACAAAAATCAATAGGACATAAAATGTGTATTTTGATGAGGTCTACAACTTTTATCTGAAGTTTTTTTCAAAATTCCCATTGTTTACGGAATTAAATGGAAAAAATGATGATTTTTTCATGGTTTCCGCTATGAACATAACATTTCAGCCAATTTTCACTATCATATTTGTAATCAGCACGTCAATATACGTAAGAATCCAGAGTATTAAAAAAATCGGAGGTATGGGCTTTGCGGAAGTACAACCCAATTTTATACTAATAAAAAGAAACAGAAATTCTACGAGTACGGGATCTTTAAATTGTCTAAAAAATTGTGCGAGCTCGTAGAGCTGATACGAACGAGGAAAACACTGGAAAGTCTGCATAGATTTCTGATCGACGTTTTCTGTGCGACGATCCTTGAGCATCGACCACTATACTTTCGACCAGGATTTCTCCGGTGGCGAAACGAGAAATACAGGGTGTCAAATGCTGCGTTACGTCAATAGAACCGGTGCAGGACATTTTTTCTCCGCTGATAGGAGCTCGAGGGACAAGCCGGTGATTCGGTTCATTGCTTGTCGCGACTGCTAAGGTCGACTTCGAATAAGTGAAAGGACTGTGTTTCTCTGTACTGTTCCGCGTGCAATATCGGGCATCGCATCGATCGCGATATCGAGGAAACGTTGCGTCGCCTTGTTACAACAGGAGGGCCTTCCTTTTCAATCTTTTTTTCCGTCGGCAACCGTTTCACAGAACGCGATCGCTTTCCACTACATTTGTTTACCGAAAGGGTTGCGCAATAAACGTTCAAAAAATTCCTCGATTCTTCCTAGGAAATGATTCCTCCGTTCGTCTAAGCGACGTGTTTATGCCCGACTGTCCTGGCACGCTCGCGTTGCATAAACCCGCGCTCGAGAAACTAGATCACCGCGCTTTTCTTTTTACCTTCTCGCTCGCTGAATTGCTAGATTACGGGAACCGTAATAAACCGGCGCGATTCGTGTCGCAGGTCACTGGGCCTCGACAATTTCGCCCAGGAATTCTGACTATCATCGGGCAGCTGGCACGGAGCCGGTACAAAAATCTAGAAACCGGTCCAGCGTCCCAAATCGACTGTCCCCAAAAAACTCACAACAAGTATCTACCGTGGGTATATCAAGTATTCGCGTACATTCGAAAAACGAATAACTGTTTCAAAATTGGACCGAACAGCTCAATCAAACTTTCAAATATGTATTTCAAATCTAAATAATTTACGCACACGTACAAGGTCTCATTGAAATCAGTTGACATATAAAAAAGCTATGGGCATTCTAAGAATATGAAAAAATCTTTTAACCCTTCACTGGGGAAAAAATTGTAAAAGGTCAGTTTTTGTGTTTTGTTTAAGGAAGAAATATTTAAACAAAATTAAAACAATATTTTCAGAAAAGAAAACATATTCTTAGTTTATTATATACCAGATTTGTTAATTGTATCAGATATGATACACTATGCAGCAAAGGGTTAACTTATGCTATTCTCAAGCAATCATATTTCATAAAATCCTTGATCGATTTCGATGAAACTTTGCACATATATTATGTCTCACACCTACCATAGGATACATCTAAATTTTCATTAAAATTAAAAATGAGCCGAACTTTTTATGTATAAGAAATAGAGGGGACCAATCGCAGCCTGCGCTATCCTCTCAGCGATAGTCACTACCAAATCGGTAGTCCCCAGTCAACGTTCTTTCGATCATCTCCACTCCTCTCGACTCATCGACCCGTTTAAACGCGTCTCGTCAAGGACACCGCTTACGATCGCCTTCGCGCATCACCGATCCTCGAAATAAGAATCCGCCGACTCTTAATCATGGCCGTTGGCCCACGCTCTCTGGCCTGCGCATCACGCTTGCCCACGATCTAACGGTCTACACACGATGACTACGACGTTTCTAGACCGCGAAAAGATCCATATTCGGCGAAGAAACGCGATAAAAATCACGTGCTACGAAGATTTTGAATTTATTACGGATGCATGACTTGATAATCGTATGGTAATGGGCCTGGAGCAAGTACCGTGCAGTCTGACCACTAAGAGGCTGCCTCCTCTTGCCCGTAGCCAGATCCGCTAAGACATAATGATCTTGTTCTGAAGTGGACGTCGAGCTTCGAGGCGTTGCTAATTTTCACACTGAAGAGAGGAGAAAATTAGAAGTGAAAAGGCCTGTTTTCCTGGCGATAGATGGATGGAGAAGCTTGTATTGCCAGACATGGATCTCCTTAAGAAAATGGATTGATGTTTAACTAGATCAATTAAAATTCTTATTTAAATTCAATCATCCTGCTAACTTCCAAGCTATCATGGAAAATATTTTTCTAAAGCTTTGTACAGTAAGCTTACGAGTGATATCGATACGTCGCAGTTGGAAGTATTGTTCGGTGTCATCCGTTTGAGACTGCGTGGCGCGTCGCCATGCTCCGGCTCAGTTTGACACACATTGGCGGATCGAGCCTCTATTATGCATTTTCCCCGCTGGCTCGGTTCGAACCACTGCAATTATCCCGGGCTTTGATATTCCAATTACAGCTCTGGTTTCCGAGCACGGCGAACGGTTTCGTTTAGGCAAATCGCGGCAGACACGCAACAAGTCCGGGCCCGTTTCCACGTCGATCCGCGCCGCGTGGAACCCGCTAATCCCGAGGAAAGTATTTGCATTCGAGCGAGAATCGCGCGAGAGAGCCAGCTCGTTTCACTTTCCGTCGAGCTGGCTTGCCGGTATCGTGGAACGGGCTCGCGAACGTTGCCAACGGCGTCAACAAGTAGTCTCGGCTCGTGTTCTCCTCCGGTTCGATTTTGCTCGATCCTCGCGGATCTGTTTTCAGGGGTCGAACAATCGCGTTGAAATCGACGTCCCTCCCGATCGTAGGTGCTTGTACGATACTTAATCGAGGTAATTGCTCCGTTGGGGAACCGTGCATCGAATTATCTTGCATCTCCGGCGACCTCGTGGGCGGAATTGTCAGCCGGGATCACCTCTCGGAGGAGATACGCGGTGGATAACCAGGGTGGTTGCACGCGATTCCTCCTGGACGGCCCAAGGAAGCGACTGGCAACGAGGTCATTCGTCTCTTTATGACTTTCTTTGTTTCTACCGCGCTGCGCTGCGTCCCGTCCCATTCCGTCCCGTCGTCCGGTCGTCTCGGACCATGATCGTCGGTCCGCGAACAAATTAGTCGCGCCTCGGCCTCGACGACGCGCCCACGAAATTCTCCTTTTATCTCCGCCTTGCGCAAACCGACGCTGGGAGCGCTCTACGTTTGCCCTGGGAGCTATACAGTACAGACTTGATTTTTGTCCCAGGTCCGACGACTCGATTTTTGTCCAGGCCTACTCACTCCACTGCCTGTCAACGCTGTCCCGCGCCGCAGGGCGGCGACTATTGTTCTCGGCCCGGGTATATCGGTGTGAACACCACTACATTGACTCAATGAATCGAATGTTCAAACTTCTTAATAATCATTATTTTTTCATGGGACTTTTTGAAAACGTATTTCTGGCATCTTTCTGAGTAAAACAAGACCAAACACGATATAGTTTCAATTGTAATTTAGTGGTGTAATCGACGAAGAAAGTTTCGGTCGCAATGTGCGTAGCCGTCGCCGACACCGTTGCTCTATTGTAGTCTCGCTCGCCGCGATCGGAGCGGTAGATCCAGCCATAAATCAGAAAAGCAAGTCTACATCGCGATTTTTGTCCGCTCTACGAACAGCCCCTGGGACAAAAATCAAGTGAATACTGTACTTCAGCGCAAAAAAACGTCAGAGGCTCGGACAAGCTGTCCATCGCTGCACTCCGTCCGTATGGAAAAAGAAATGTTATAAACTAGAATTTGTATCTTCTTCTAATGGACAAAGTAGGCGGGACCTGCGCAGTGTGCGTGGCCCGGTTGCTCTGCACTTCTATCCAGAGATATTCGTCGATCAGTAGACGTGGCTGAGTGGCTCCCAAGCCAGATCAACACTTCCGACAATGTTTTTTTTAGTGTGAGCGGTCGTTATATCCTGAATGTCCCCAAACGTGGAACGCCGACACCGAAAATCATTCATTCGATCAAGCGATTTCAAAACGTTCTTCACGGTTCCCAGACGAGGAAATCGCGACTCGATCGATCCCGGCGGGTCTCGTTTCGAATCGGGGAAAATTTTAATTGCCCCGGCGGCGATCTATAAGCGCGTTATCGTGATGCGAATCGGCGAGCATGTTCGCAGAAAACTTTCTCACGTTTCGCGCAAAATAGCGCGATTACAACAGGACCGCGGTGACTAATCAAATTTATACCGGAGCGCGCGGATTAATTACCGTTGCCGTTTTCAGCGCCGGTGAGCGCTGAACGGAATCAGACTTCAACAGGAGCTGTACTTCCATTATAGTCCTCGCTGTTACGTCCGAGTCGAGTTCTTTTAAAATGAACTTCTTTTTGTGATCGTACGTGTCACAAAACATTCTTAT
The DNA here is from genome assembly GCA_916610235.2 of Lasioglossum morio. Taxonomy (NCBI): domain Eukaryota; kingdom Metazoa; phylum Arthropoda; class Insecta; order Hymenoptera; family Halictidae; genus Lasioglossum; species Lasioglossum morio. The sequence goes on from OU744333.1 coordinate 7,812,490, forward strand.
TATATCACTAGCTGTACCTGTGACTTTGTCCACGTGTAATAACAAAGTTCTGCTTGATTATTAACGTAATTAAATTTCCAATTGCCGAGGTGGTTTCAGATAGAGATTTTATTTTCAGACGACAAAATTTAACGAAATTAATTAAAAAAATTATTAGAAAAAATGTATTTATTACGATAGTAGACAGGAATAATTTTTTAATGAATTTTAGTGGAAATTTTATCCCGATTTCTTTTGTGGATCAAAAGTTATAGGAAAGATCAGATTGAGACAATTTCATCCTTGCCCTTCTGTGACGCTGTCTCCTCACCCTTGCGCCTTGGATCGAGGCAAACAATACATGTTGCCTCGCTGGGCCGCGGCAAACGACGCGTTATCGCATTGCTTGCCTCGCCGGGCCGATTCAGATTTCGTTCTACTAAACTGTAGATTAAACAGTCATGGGAAATCCGAACCATATCGTGTTTGGTATCATTTTAATCGGAAAAATATCGTGAATGTGCATCTAAAAGTAGAATACGAATATCCTGCGAAATAATCTACAATTAAAAAAAGAAACAATTTTTGCGACTTAGAAAGAAACACATTTTTCGCTAATAAAGTAGATAAGAATAAATTTTTAATGAATTTTAATGGAAATGTCACAAACAGACACGATTTTATTATATACTAGCTGTACCCACGACTTTGTCCACGTGCAATAACAAATCCTGGTTGATTATTAACGTAATTACATTTCCAATCGCCAATGTGGTCTCAGATGTTTCCTGAAACCTACCATCGAAGAGCTACAGCTGTTTAAAAAGTCGGTGAACCACGAAGTTTAAGAAAAATTATTTTGAAACTTTGAAGCTCAATATTCGTAAATTAAAAATATTAGGAAATAGACTCCGCCACTTTGACGAGTCCCGTAAGCCCAGTGTTAACACATTAGCGACCGGTGATTATTGCATATTTTTGAAAAATGTATGGTACTTGGCTAAATTTTCATTTAGCATTTAGTATGAACTAACTAAGTCACCCTCAATAACGTCGTCTAATAGTTTCATTTAAGATTGCAATGTCAAAGAAAATTTCTATGCTCTTTTTTTGGTACAGCAGAATTATTGAAAATCCTATTAATAGGCTTCCGGTCGGTAAAGTGTTAAGAATAACGACGACAAGTGTCTGTGATATCCATTGTCTGTCTCGTAGATGATCCTCCTGTTCCCGTTACTGTTGTGGACCTTGGTCCTGCCCACCATGGGCGTGTACATCCCACCTGGGCCACGGTTCAGGTGTCCCAGGGAGATCGAGTACATTTACCCCTGCGTGTGTCTTCGGGGCAGCGACAGGGGCCTCTACATTCGCTGCGAGAACACTAATTTGGCCAGCCTGAGCCTGGCCTTCTCGAACCTGGGCAACGAGGGTGTTCCAATCGAGGAACTGGTCTTGTACAAATGTAACATAGGTGAGTTGAGTAAGAACTATTGTTCCTGCTCTGGAAACGAGTTCTACGATCATTGACAACTTTAAGGACGCTTCTACGGACCGGCATTGTACCCTCTGGACGTTCGAGTGCTCAGCTTCGTCGACACGCCGCTCAGACTGATCGAGGAGCACAGTTTTCTCGGCGTGAACAGAACGCTGCAAGAGCTGTACATCGTGAACAGCACTCTGGAGAAATTTCCACGCGAAGCGTTACAGATCCTGGGAAATCTCAGCATCCTGAGCATTGCAGGTCATCGAATGTCTACCTTGCCTGTCAATGCGTTCGCCGAGAGCTCCGCGGCCGCGAAAATCGAGAAATTGGAGATTAGTAACGGTACTGATTTTCGCGAAAGGTAACCGCAGATCGATTTTCCCCGAGACTTTCTATTTTGCTTTTTGCAGGGACTCTGACCTCGTTGCCTGTGGAGGCGTTGGCGCCTCTGAAGAAGCTGAAGAGGCTGGATCTGCATGGTAACGAGATCAAAGAGCTGAAGAAGAATCAGTTCAAGGGGTTGAGGGACACCGAATACGTCGATCTCTCCCACAATTTGATCAACAAACTGGACAGCTCTCACTTGGCTGATCTGACGAAGATGGGCTGGTGCAATATGTCCCACAACGCGATCTCGGACTTGAAGAGGTATCTACTTCGAACCTGGATCTTGAAAAATATATAATGTTATTTTATTCCCAATGCGGTTTGGAAAAGGTAGTAATAATGACAGAACTGAGTTGCTCCTGTAAAAAGAGATTTTCGATTTTGTTTTTAAGGTTTCTATATACAAATATTTACAAGGCTTACCTGTAAAAAGAGAAACGACATTAAATGTCAATTATTCGTTAACCTTTTCTCTAATTACAATCTTTTACTCGAGGTATTTGATTTATCAAGTCTGTTCTTTTCCGTGTTTACTTTTATCGTCTCACATCCGTCTTTCTATCCTTCTTTCTCTCTCACTCTCTCTTGTGACCGTTATCCTAGCTTAATTTAGTTTGTCAACGCGCCGTGAGGGATAATTCAAAAAGAGAGTACACCTACTTTCTTTACAAATATGTTTAATCGGTTCGTTTATTTCTTGCTCGCCAGGGGAACATTCGCGAGGAACTCCCTGCTCAAAGTGCTCAACCTGAGTCACAACAAAATCCGGAAGCTCGACGCGAACACCTTCCGAGGAATGCGTTTCTTGGTCAGACTGTTCCTCAGCGATAATCAGATCAACGATGTAGGCAGAGGAACCTTCGGTCCAGTTACCAGGATAGGCACCATCGATCTAGCTAGGAACTTCATCAAGAAGATCGACTTTCAGATGTTCAATCAGCTCCAGTTCGCCGAGGTACGAACTCTTCGTCGTTCAGACGGTTTCTACGATTGGATCCTCTATTTCGCTGGTTTTCTAGGTGCTGGATGTCTCGCAGAACTTCGTCACTGTGGTAGAGAAGCTGTCGTTCAAGGACCTCTATCTAGCAAAGGTCAATCTATCTCACAACGAGATCTCGAAGATAGAACCTGGCGCGTTCGAGAACTGCGTGAACATGACGGTCCTGGACATGAGCCACAACAAGCTGGAGAACATCTCCAAGTTCTCGTTCGACAGCGCGACTTACGCTACCGACTTGCAACTGAGTTACAATCTGTTCACCTCCCTGAGCCAGGTATCGCTTAAAGCCAAATAAAAAGACTATTAACTCTGAAGTAATTAAGACATCTACATGGTTGTTGATCGTTGCAGGTCCCGTTGCACAACATGACAGGTCTGAAAGTCCTGAACGTCTCCCACAATCTGATCCACTCGGTACCTCGTCAGACCTTCCCGAAGCTGTACGAGCTGCACACGATCGATCTATCCTACAACAACCTGTCAGAGATCCACAATGCTATCTTCCAGACCCTCTTCAGCCTTCGGTTCTTGAACCTGTCGCATAACTCCCTGGAAAAGATCAAACCTGCCACGTTTGGGCCGCTGCCTACGCTTCTGGAGCTGGACATGAGCTACAATCAGTTGAACGACGTTGCCAGAGGCAGCTTAACCAGGCTACCAAGTTGCAGGTGATCGACAGAATCAAAAGATTTGTGTCTAGCTAATTTAAAGGAATGGTTAACGAAAAGTTACGGCGATCTAGGATATTGACAGTGAAGAGCAACCGGCTGACCAAGATCTTCCAGCTGCCAATTTCCCTGGGGTACCTCGACTTCTCGGAGAATTTGCTGGAGGAGATCCCGACCACCGAAATATGGCCTTCGATGAACGCTCTACTGTCCCTGGACATCTCGAAGAACCGATTAGGGGATAGTTTGAAGTACGGCAGCTTCGAGAACCTGCTGACTCTGAGGTCTCTCTATCTACAATCGAACAACATCACGAAGCCGCCGTGGGAGGCGCTCAGTACCCTAACCAGTCTGCAATATCTTCATATGCAGGTGGTAGACTCTAACAGAAACCTTTGAGACTGCGTCAGGAACCGATGTACTAAGTGCGAGTCTAATTTTGCAGGACAATCAGCTAACGGAACTGGGAAAAGCGGCGTTTGGACGCCTGCCGATTGTGTTCGAACTGAACTTAGCCCACAATCAGATTAAAAATGTAAGCGTTCGAGCTTTCGAAGGTTTGCTACAGCTGCTCACGTTGAATTTGACGGATAATCATCTTCATCGCATTCCGAACGGAGCTTTCCAAGGTCTGGTGTCCTTGAGAACGCTCGATCTCTCGCACAACAAATTGGAAAGCCTGGATAACAAGACTCATGGTTTGTTGGACGATTGTTTGTCCCTCGAGAGGGTCAATCTCAGTCACAACAAGATCTCCTTCGTCACCAAGAAAACCTTCCCCTACGATCCATGGATCCCTTACAAGCTGAAGGAGATCGATTTATCATACAATACCATGCCTGTCTTAACTTTCGAGCTGACTATTGGAACCAAGAAGGTTCAAGTTCTCAATATCAGTCACAATAATATCAACGATATCCGAAGATGTGAGTTATTTTAGTTCGTTTCGCTGTTTAATAATTGCCTGAGCGTTTTTAATACAAGTTTTCGGACACGCTAGATGTGATCGGGAATCTAACGGCGCTACAGACGCTGGATCTGTCGTACAACGACATCAACGATATTTCCTCCGAACCAGACGCCTTCAACCCACCTGCGAATCTGACTAATCTACATCTGAGTCATAATCATCTGAGTCATATACCTCTTCATAAAATCCTGCCGCTGCCTAATTTGAAGATCCTCGATATCAGGTCCAACGAGATCGGCGTGTTCAACGATGCGTACATGAAGATTATAAAGAATGGGACCAGGTTGGATTATGCAGGTAAAACATTGAATAAATTGTACCACAGTAGACTGCAGATTGTTGTGAAATTTTCAATATTTGTAGGCAACTCTTAAGAAACTGGAGCTTTCAATGGTAGTATACTTGGTAGTTCTAAAATAAATAGAAACCGTACTAAACTCTGTGGAATTTTATATTCTACCATATTTTGAAAATTTTCTAATATATAATATATTTTATATTTATAATATATTTTATAGGGAACCCTCTGCATTGTGACTGCTACGCCAGGCCCCTGAAAAGGTGGCTGAACACTCACACGGAAATCCCAGAGGAGTGGACGAACGTCACTTGTCAGAGTCCAAACTTTCTCGTTGGAAAACCGATTTCTGAGATCACCGAGGATCTGATGGGCTGCGGAGAGAGAGAAGTGAAGGGATATCCTGAATACGACATCACTCCTGATGTGAAGTACCGGGACATCGAATAGTGCGTATCTTAAGAATCTTCCAATACGAGTAACCATGCTGAGAATAATCTAAATCAGCCTACAAACATGGTCTTTTAATTTCCAGCAACGAGGACGACAAGAGCTGGAAGGCGACCTGGTACGTCACATCCAGAGAAGACATCGGCGATTTCTACGTGGTGGTGCGCGAAACCGGAAGCAGCAAGTCGGCGATCGAGAAGGACCTTGTCTACAGCGCGCGATCCTTCAAGATCCAGGATCTGCAGGACTCCAGGACAAAGTACGAGCTCTGCGTCCTCGCCAGAGACTCCGAAGGGAACGTGAAACACTTCCGTAGCTCGCAGTGTCAGACCTTAAACCAGAACGCGTTCGATTCGTCGATTAGATTCACGATTAGCCTACCGCTGATCCTAATCACCTTGTCTCTCGGCATTCTAGCGTGACCGGTTGTAGAAAGAAGCTTTGTTTCGCTAGACCACTATTACGAATCCTTTCGAGTTTCGTGTGTTCCACGATTCACCTTGTATCGTGGCTTGTACATAGGCTGTATGGTTACCAGTAGGAACCGCGAGGGCGTTGAACGTCGTGTATTTATTTTTGTAAAAATATATGCTGTCCTGTAGCTCCCGGACCTGGTCCTGAAGGCCTTTTCAATATCCTGTACAGTGGAGATCATGCAGGATGGTCTTTAATATGGTTTTCTAATGCAGTGTATCGCTAGGTGAATGCTTTGCAAATTTTATTCTATTCTCCAGTTCATTTTTTCCAGAGTTTTCGAGGTGATTGAAACGTATTTAGACATATTTATAATCTGACTTTTAAAATTGAAATTAGATATCTTCCTTATATCTTCAAAAGTAAAGGAGATATTTAGGTGGACCACTCTGTACTAGAAGAATTTTCCAGGTCGAGTTCAGGGGTCGCTTTCCTCTAGATTGTAGAAGATGATTATAAAACTTTCGGAGCTCCCGTGTAGATTCTTGGAACAATCGAATAAATTAATCGAGATCGGCGTAGCTAAATAAACAACGGGAGCCGGAATGGCTCGGATCGCTAGGTCGCGGCGATTAACGGACAATTTGTCGTAATCACTCGAGCCAGCTAATCCCACGAGCCTAATTCCCGGGTGGCTTGTTGTCCTGCCGTTAATAAAGGTGTTTCTCTCGAGACCCGTCTGAAAAAGTTCTCAAGGAAGTCAGCGGTCTCGCGAGGCGCGCGCAGGCACCCGAGATGATTTCATTATGCCGCGGTTTATAATTAGCATCCACGGTTATCCTGGAGGAAGAGGAACGGCTCGGCGTTCTTTCTAATGAGCGTCGGCTGGCCCGCGTGGAAGTTGTCGCTTCCGTGAAACGATCCTTTTGCCGAATCCTTGAAATCGACTATCGCGATCGACCGGGTGAAAATCTTTCGAACGAAACCGGCAACGCGCGCGTTTCGCTTGTTCGAACGAGTATTTCGAGACGAGTCGGTTTCGTCGGCGATTAACGGGACTCCGGATCGGTAAACGAGCGGCGTACGCGATCGTTATCGTCCCGACACAAACGGAAAAAAAAACAATCGAGCCTCTAGACACATCCTACTCCCGCGCGAATCCTAATCGGCCGATTCTCTCCGTCGCCGGTTTCTAGTTTATTTATTTACCGAGCGACCTCTTCTCTCGCCACCTATGAGTTTAGAATTGGAAATGAGGAGCCAGGCAAATTCACCGTGGTTCAACTTAACCGGAGTCGGCTCACGGTTCATCGTCGGGCTAATTGCGGAGTAAATGAGGCAATTAATGGCGTGCTCGTTTCGATGCTCGCTGAATCGAACGAGATTTCAGTCAGATATTGCTGCGAGAGAAGTGCGAGGGATTTAAGAGGAGGCCGGCACAATGGCAGCCTAATTGACAAGTAAATCGAACAAGGATCCTAGGTATAGTACCAGACAAGGGATTCGTCCAGGTTACGTCGACGAGTATTAGTCACGATCCAGTCGACAGATAGGCGTGGATCCATCGGATAAAGCGTTGCCGGAAACGTTGTTCCGTGCGATCGCTTTAATTATCGAATATTTGCGAGGCAGCCGCGGAGGAACGAGTCCAATTAGCCTGTAACCGCGACGGTCGTTACCAAGCGAAACGATTTCTCGTTCGCGAACGTAATCGGTATCGGTACGGCTCGTTACGAAATCCATGGACACTTTCACCTGGAGGGCCCCGCCGCGCCGCGGCGGTGCCTTCGCTCGTCCAGGTACCGTACGAACGTGCACGACCGTTCACGAATCGACACGAACTAGCACTCGTGCATGGTACTCCATTTTTCTCATCAATGGGACAATCCTCGAACAAAAGTTAATTTGATCCGCAAGTGTCTCTGGCTTCTTCTTCAAAGACTCTAAAATTACTGTTCTCTTTTAGACATTTTAGTGTAGCGATTGCTTAATTTGTTCAGATGACGTGAATTGCACTAGCTCGGACTGTGAGCACATCTTTAATTGTCGTTTTATAAGACAATTATTAGTATGATTCAGGATAATGAAGTAAACGAAAATATGTTTCTCTGTAAACAAAGAAGATTTTGTCTTTATTCCTTATTTAACAACGACTATTTACACTAATTACAACCTTACCTGTAAACAAAGAAACGACAATTAATGTTTACTATTATCACTTCTCTATTTACACTACTAATTTTTTTTATACTTTTATATCTTTGTATTTTTGCACGTGTGCTCTATTGCGTAATCACTATCTATCTTTTCTCAATTCTCCTGCTAATCGTCGTCCCATCTATCGGTGATTAAAATAGAAGACGCGCGGAGCATGAGTAGCGCGGTAAATTCAGAACTAAAGAAAGTATACTTTCTTTACATACATATACGAAATAATTGGTTGGGCGAAATACGAAATGGGAAAAGATTTAACAAATTCAAGAATGCTGTAACGTTGTTTGAAATTGTCCCTGCTTTCCACAATCAGTGCAAAACATTTTCATTCTGCGTCGAGATCCGCATTCTATTGATTACCGTCTGATTTTTGCGGAGGCTCGACGACGACGTGCGTGCGCCGCGGCTGCAGACATCCGTTTGTCTGGGCCCATAAGGCCCCAAGGCTGTTCAGCCATCGGTCGAATAAATTTATGCGAGTGCCTCACCGCCGACAGAGGCCTCGCCTCGCTTTGGTTTCGTTGACCCGGCTGCTCCGCGGGGTAATGCAATAATTAATTATCGATCGATCGCCAACAGCCGTAAATCATCGGTCTCCTCTGGCTCGCCGTACCCATTGATTTCCAATTATTTATTCCGGTTCGAGGCTCGTTCGACGGCGGCGCGGCGTCGGCGACGCGCACCGGAAAGGTATAAATAGATGTAAAAGGAGTGACTATACTCCGCGCGGTAGATCTCCGAGGGAAGATTTCACCTGGTAAACAGACAACGCGACGACCAGTTCTCCAGGTTTACCGAACGCGTTTGCACAGTCCACTTTGGACTCTGACTCACGAGCGGCCTCCTCGCGAACACGCACGCCCACGTACTATTTCTCTATCCCTTGTCCACTTGGATACAGGATCCCGGGAAGGATCCGCAAGGATAATCGATTCCACGGGTATCGTAAATCGGTGGCGAGATATTGGGGCCCTAAAACGGCGGCTTGTTAAACTGGACCAGTGGAGACCCCTCGAAACGGCACGCCCATCGATCATAGGGATCGATCCGTTTAGCAGCGGAACCGACCACAAAGTGGCTATTTAATGCTAAAGTGGTGCAAGTCAATATTTATCTCAACTGTAATCGTTATTAAATGAAATCAAGTCGGCGATCGAGAAGGACCTTGTCTACAGCGAGCGATCCTTCAAGATCCAGGATCTGCAGGACTCCAGGACGCAGTACGAGCTCTGCGTCCTAGCCAGAGACTCCGTAGGGAACGTGAAACACTTCCGTAGCTCGCAGTGTCAGATCTTAAACCAGAACGCGTTCGATTCGTCGATTAGATTCGCGATTAGTCTACCGCTGATCCGCTGATTAAGGGTCTGTTTATACTGGTATATTTTCGACCGAATATATCAGACCAGACAGATATTTTTCAATGCATTTTAGTGGAAGCATGTACACCTACTGTAGGTCTGCATACTTCCATTAAAATCCATTGAAGAATATCTGTCTGGTCGCATATATTCCGGCGAATATATTTGAGTATAAATCGACCTTAATCGTTATTAAATGAAATCATTGTGTTAGATCAAAGACAATTTTTCTAGGCAACTCGATCACTTTCCGATCGACCTAATAATTTTAACTTTTACCGAATTCCTCGTCGTCCACTGCTTAACTGTTTCCAAACCAATTCTCTCTACTTTCTCCTCGGCGGAGATTAAATTGATTCAGCTAACTAGAATTTAGCAAGTCCCGAAACCCTGAAGAATTCGGAGGAACCATAGAATCTGCAAGGGGTCGAAAGGAGCCTGATGCAGCAGACTAGGATCGAGGCAGGCGCTCACGTGCGCGCCGTTAAGAAGATATTGCCCCGTTCCGCGTCGACGTCCGGCCCCGTGGGCCCGGTGTGTGTCGGTGTGGTTCGAACTCTCCCGCCGGGGCCCCGTCAGTGTCTCTCTGGTTCTCGTACGGGGAACATCTTCGGCTCGGTCGCTCGTTCCTCGTCCTCTCTGTTTCTCGTCGCGGACAGACAGAGAAACCACGGTACAGTGAGAACCGCGCAAGGACGATCATCGTCGCGAGTAGGGTCCTCCGTGGAGGTTGCCGCTTCAACACCGTCTAAATGAGACTGTTTCGCGGCTAAACCGAAAATCTCCGTTCCTCTTCCTCCCTTCTCCCTCCCTTCTAATCCTTCTCCTCTTTTTATTTTTCATCTCGATTTCCCGCGTAGTCGAGTGATCGCGATCGACTGGATCGGTCATGGAGTCGGGATCATCATGCTGGAGACTGTTGCTCTGCTGGATATGTGCGCTCGCCGCGGCTCGTGCGATCGGTGAGTCCCTTCCACCAGGTCCTATGATGACTCCTGGACTTCACCGAAATTCCTGGTATTCCCGAACAACGAAAAAAGACACGATAGAAGCAGTGTTTCGCTGGAAGACACCGGGAACGTCTTCGACAGACAAAAATGCACTCTGCTGCAATAACCGTTGCACCTTTTACCCTTCGCACAGTACGAAACAGAGCTTCGTTCATTTATGCTCGATCTTCTGCAATTCCAAGCGATGGAAGACCGAATCGATGTCTTATTGAGCGAATTAGGAGTCGCACCTTTGAATCCTCGCACAGTACGAAACAGAGCTTCGTTTATTTATACTCCATCTTCTGCAATTCCAAGCGATGGAAGACCGAATCGATTTCTTATTGAGCGAATTAGGAGTCGCACCTTTGAATCCTCGCACAGTACGAAACAGAGCTTCGTTCATTTATACTCCATCTTCTGCAATTCCGAGCGATGGAAGACCGAATCGATTTCTTATTGAGCGAATTAGGAGTCGCACGTTTGAATCCTCGCACAGTACGAAACAGAGCTTGGTTAATTTATGCTCCATCTTCTGCAATTCCGAACGATGGAAGACCGAATCGATTTCTTATTGAGCGAATTAGGAGTCGCACGTTTGAATCCTCGCACAGTACGAAACAGAGCTTGGTTAATTTATGCTCCATCTTCTGCAATTCCGAACGATGGAAGACCGAATCGATTTCTTATTGAGCGAATTAGGAGTCGCACAATACGAAACAGAGTATCGCTAAATGGTTCCTCGGACACTCCATCTTCTGCTCCCACAATTCCGAGTGCCGGAAGAGCGAATAAATTTCTTATGGAGCGAATTAGGAGTCGCAGCAGCATTGTGCACGTTGTGGATCGAGATAAGTTGAGCGCGAAGAGCTCCGTTAAGAGGAAACGTGGAACGATACGTTCGCTGACTTTCAATTCGGTTTCTGGTCGCTCAGGTGTTTCGTTTTCCCTTCCCGTAGCCCACGACGACATGAATATTGAAACGACTCGTCCGCCATATGTTACCCTGGCTGTTGTTTCGCGTGTTCCGGAGATGTTCGTCGTCTGAATTTCGAGGTTCTCGAGGCGTCACGTGGACGCGGATGCGCGGCTCAAGGCCGACAGACGTTCACTCGCTAGAAGTCGCCGCGACTCGCTCTTCCCGATCTCACGGATCTCGCGTTCTACCTGTTTCCCGGAATCCCGGGCTGCTCTCCCGGCTCCCGGAAAATCGTGCGAACTGCGGCTAGAATCGCCGGCTACTCTACGCTCGCGACGCTTAGGGTAATTGCGGGCTCTTTTGTTGCCGGGTTTGACGGAAACCACGCTGCACCAGCAGCTCCCTGGAATTAGCTTGGTCGCGGACGATTACTCGCGAGGTGCCACATTCCGTGTTAAATCCTTTCTACGGCTCCTGCTGCAACCGTCAGCAATCCTTTGTCCTCTGATAGTTGCCTGGAAAAGTTGTTGCTTTGTTTATGCAAATCGTTAGACGTCGTCATTGGCTTGATGATGGTGTGGACAGAGATAATTAATCTCTCACTTCTCAGTCTATTGTTCTATCGTACATTGTTCTTTCGTTGTTCCTGCTGTTCAGTCTCCTAGGACAGGATCCTGGAAAAGAACATTTCTATCCTTTCGTGTTGCATTGAAAGAATACTTCTATCCGTCGCACAGTGGGCTATTTCGACCAAAGAGCTGGCCAAAATAATTTCGTGATACATACAAATCCACAGGTGTTGTTTCGTTAGAAAATTACATTTTTCCTTTTCTTGGACATGTTAGGTGTATCGATGAATTAAAACAGTGTTTATATTGAATGAATTGACCATATTTAAAACTCCCTCTCGTCGCTGCTTTCTTCGACAAGGTCATTCAATTGTAATTCCATAGTCTCCTTTAAGAAAGGTTCCTTTTCTTCGATTGAGAACCAAATGAAATTTTGATGACCACAAATTCTGAACTACAAGTCTTCAACAAATTCTAAAGCAAGAAGCCACACTCTGGCAGCAACATGAATAAACATGTTGACGATTGAACGGACAGGGATGTTCGCGCGAGTTTGATCGAGGAGGGAGATTCGGGTTGTTCCACCGTGATCCAGGTGCATCTGATTGACACCGGAGGTGAACCAGGGAGCGGAATCGTTGCGCAGCGCTTTCGCAAACGGAAAAGGAGGGATTGCGTAAGGGGTCTAATAATACCGCGCGAAAGCCTCGAGACCGGTGCAATTTAATCACGAACAATAACGCCGTCAGATGAATCACACGATCCCCGTGTATCTCGGTTGTACCAACGGCTGTTGCGTCAGCGTGCTCACCGAACATGGCATCCATTTCGGGCTTCAGAGACAAAAATGGTAACGTAGATCGCGAGCGGAATTAGTCACAAGCCGATCTCTCGTTGCCCGATAGAAACGAGACGAACGAACGCGATAGAGAAGGACACGATCTGTGGAGAATACGCGCTTTGATCGAAGCCGTGCGTCGTTTTTGTGGAATCGAACGGAAGACATATTGTTCTTTATTGCTTCCTCGCAGCGATTCGCTTTTTCGAGTTAATTCCTCGGCGCGGCTTTAATGGCCACGATCCACCGGCGCACGATCGACCGCGATCGATTTTCTTCCTGCGTTTCGCGGACCGCCGACGCTGAGAACTCGCGGAGAAATTGATTATCCGGCTGCGAGGGGCCCGTGTAATGGAGGAGAGCACTCGCGGGGGGTGCTGGCAGCTTGGACCCCCGCGATCTCAATGAAATTTCGACGATCGATGATTCTACACGGACTCACAATAGGCACGAACGTAATAATGACCTGCAATTTAAAAAAAAAAAAACTTGTTCAGAGGTTCTAGTAGAGAGACTAAACTTAACCCTTTGCGGTCGGAGCTATTTTAACTCGAAAATTAAACGTTTCTTCTGACCTACAATATTTCTATTCTCTATGATTTTTTAATATTTGATAAATATGAAATTGATATAATACCTCATACGCCAAAAACCGTAGTCCCGTTGAAAGCACCGGTTCTCGTTAGATCACCGAAGTTAAGCAATGCGGAACGTGAACGGCACTAGGATGGGTGACCGTCTGGTAAAAAACCGGAAAGTGACCCACCCGGGGTGTTTTTCACGTGTTGTTGGCAAAAGGTGGTTCGGAACCCACCATAAAACAGTAGGTCCCGCTGAAAAGGCGATGGTGAGAGTGGAAAGAGGGAGAGGATTGGTAAATGAATTTGAAACCCTGAGGGGACCAAATATAATACCTCATACAATACTTAAATGTGTAGTAATTGGTTAGATACTGACATATCTGATAGTGCAAACAATCATTTAAATAATAGTACAGCAATTTTTAGTGGCGCCTCAGAGTCGCCACTCGAGTGCTAAGGGTTAATATATCTACATTTTACGAAAATCGAAGATGCCTTAAGAACATTTCACAATCGTACCGAGTCCCTCTATTGCAACAGCAACAGGATAAAAACGAGTAAACACAGATACAATCACAGATTGCAGAGCACTGGCCAGGCTCTATGGAAATCGAGAGCATCGGCGCCACGCCCACTCAAGGCTGGCAACGCCTACTCTGCGCATACAGAGTAAGATATACGATCTCCTGTCACCATCGATGGAAGATCGAGAATCTTTTCGTTCTCCAACATTGGCCCTGAATCGTTGCCCCCGGAGCTTACGTATTACTACTTGTTCATTGCTCCTGGAGCAAAGCTACGAGTTAGCTGATTCTTGAACAACCTGGAGCGGTTAGAGCAAGGGATCCTCGACGAAGAGGAGCTTCTGGAGTCTTTAGGGCCAGAGTTTTCCCGGATCTGTGTTCTTCGGAGCCAGAGGCGGTGCTGGTTTTCGTGTTGATCCTCGCCGGCATTCCTCGGTTCGGATTCCATGCACGTGGGCAGTAGAATCGAGGAAAGAGAAGGTGAAATTCGAGCTAACTTGTTCACTCTCGTTGCCGCGCGTGTGTTTCGTCTTCCCCGTGGAACGGTTACGGAACCTACGAGAGAAGGTAACTGTTAGGACGGTCTAAGAGCTGGAATTATAGAGTCCCGACTCCGGTACTTTTATATTTCCTTCGGTGGGTGGGGACACAGAATGCACGTTGCGCGTGTGCATCCTCGACGATGTGTGCTCGCTCGAATGTGTACGTGCGCGCATCCTCCTTATGGTCGTGAGAGAGGACTAAAAGGGGGGTGGAGCTGCGGACAGCCGGCTACCTCGATAAAGATACAAGCCTCGCCGTCGATTTCAGGCGACGACGAACAAAACTGGAATGGCCGGGGTGCACGGGGCCCGCAACACTGTAGAAAATCGCCCATCGATCCGACGGATCTTCTCTCTGCGCCTCTCTTTCTTCGTATGAACCCTGTGTTCAACAGCGGAGCCGCGCCGGGGGAAATGAAAAAGCCCGGAGATCGAGCGTGACGCAAGAAACGCGTTCAATCACGGAATAAATCGAGCCGTGGCTCCCGATTAAAATCAACCGGCCAGCCCGCAGAACTCTGTGGCAACGCGGGAGATAAAACGCTCGGCCAACTACGCGGTTTCACGCGAAAGCCCTATCTTTCTGTAACGCACCGGAGATGCTACTGCGTAATTGAGTTATCGTGCTGGAAGCGCAATTTTGTTAATGCGAATCAGAGATGATACTCTCCCCGGTTCTTCCTTGCTTTTCGAGAAAGCCCGATCCACGCTCGTACCCATTTCTCGCTGCCAGATTGTACACGCACGCGTTCATACCTGCCACTTTGTGTCCAAGGAATCTTCAACATCGTCTCTGCGAATCGTGTTGTAATTGAATTTCAGGTCTTCCTTCTCGAGCTGGCTTCGGAACAGGCGCTTTCAAGTGTTGCTTACCTCCTCGCCCTGCAATATCGAGCATCGATTTATTAACCCTTTGCACTCGGAGCTATTTTAAATCGAAAATTAAACGTTTCATCTGACCTGCAATATTTCCATTCTCTATGATTTTTTAAATTTGATAAATATGAAAATGATATAATACCTCATACAATACTTAAATGTGTAGTAATTGGTTAGATACTGATATATCTGATAGTGTAAACAATTATTTAATTAATTAATTAATTTTTAGTGGCGCCTCAGAGTCGCCACTCGAGTGCTAAGTGTTAAGTATGGATATTGTTCCTCGGTCGTCGATATTTCGCTAATTAAAAAAATCATGCAGTGTAGGGTTAAAATAATTTTTAGGTTATTAGAATAACGTACCCGCGTAGAGACATTTACAACACTTATCTTACTATTGTATGTAACACGATATTTGGTCCACTCAGGGTTTCAAATTCATTTACCAATCTTCTTCCCCCACTTTCCATTCTCACTATCGCCTATTCAGCGGGACCTACTGTTTATGTTGGGTTCCGAACCACCTTTATCTTACTATTGTATAAAATCGTAGATATGTTCGATGCATAGGGTAAGAAATTAGCAAGTATGATTTTTTTTTCTTTTATTATAGAAAATCTCATATGAGATTTATTACAACATAATTACAAAACAGAAATACACTACATATAATACAGAGTATGAAGATTACAAAACAGAATTGGTTTCTTGTAGAAATACAGATATTATAATATTAACATATGATTAAAAGGAACAGTATAGCAAGTATGATTGAGAATAAAAATCTTACTATTGTATAAAATCGTAGATCTGTTCGATGCATAGGGTAAGCAATTAGCAAGTATGATTTTTTTTTTATTATAGAAAATTTCATATGAGATTTACTACAACATAATTACAAAACAGAAATACACTACATATAATACAGAGTATGAAGATTACAAAACAGAATAGATTTCTTGTAGAAATACAGACATTATAATATTAACATATGATTAAAAGGAACAGTATAGCAAGTATGATTGAGAATAAAAATCTTACTATTGTATAAAATCGTAGATCTGTTCGACGCATAGGGTAAGCAATTAGCAAGTATGATTTTTTGTTTTTATTATAGAAAATCTCATATGAGATTTATTACAACATAATTACAAAACAGAAATACACTACATATAATACAGAGTATGAAGATTACAAAAGAGAATAGGTTTCTTGTAGAAATACAGATATTATAATATTAACATATGATTAAAAGGAACAGTATAGCAAGTATGATTGAGAATAAAAATTGGGAATAATTAATGATGATGGAGCCGAGCAGGAGGAAGAACAATAATATTCCGGCGAGTCGGTGATCCACGCAGAGGTTTGCCGGCAGGCTCTCGTATCTCGTGCGTTTCGCGATCCGCAGAAACACGTGGCTAGGAATGAGGAATAACGAGAGTACCAAGG
This sequence comes from Lasioglossum morio, assembly GCA_916610235.2. Lineage (NCBI taxonomy): Eukaryota > Metazoa > Arthropoda > Insecta > Hymenoptera > Halictidae > Lasioglossum > Lasioglossum morio. The sequence goes on from OU744333.1 coordinate 7,829,007, forward strand.
GTCGGTCAGTGACGTATCCGAGGAGCTGCAGGCCCCGCACGTTGTGAACACGCGTCTCTTCTCGCCGCTACCGAGCGATTATGGCGATGGAATGGTCGGGTAGCTCGCGTGACGCGTCTCACTGTCCTGGGGCGTTATTAACTCGCTATCATTTCGGCGTTACGAGTCGTGCCGCGGAGATTTACGGTCTCCCGAACCTGTCCGGTCGCTGATCGTGCTCTCGACATCGCGCAGAAGAAGAAGGAAAAAAGCGCAACAGGATTCGCGTGAGCGTCGGAGTACTCGGACAACGGTCGTCTTGTCCGATAATTCCGAACAATCGAAGGCGGAAGGAACAAGTCTCAATTTATTAACCTCTCGCGGTCAGCGTGTGCGTGGACGAACATTTCATTCTGGCGGGTCCGCAACAATTTTATTCGAGCATGTCCAATACTGTTTTTACAACAATTTTATCCTAATAGACCTGGGAAATGATTATGTGTACTACGTCATTAGTTAGCCTGGCTATACAACGATTGTATTCTAGTGGGTCTAATGATTAGTCTCTATGAAGAACGATTTTACAAGCTGAACCATGAGTCGTGATCGGTAGAGATCACTCTGTGATTAGCAGTCCGATCGAAAATGTTTTTCCCAGATGTGACATGGTTTCAAGAAGCAATTTCTTTTAATGTTATAAAGATAATGTCTAATGTTGTAAAGAATTCAATATGAAAATGACAACCGAGAGAAATATACACGGAATAAGAATATACAGAAGTATATAAATAGCAACCATTCATAGTTATATGAGAACCCTTATGGGTACAATAAAATACTGAAACCGCAACTCTTAAAGAATTACAAAATGAAAAAGCAAGCCTTTATATTTCTTTTGTCATTATAGAAGTTACATTGCCATAAAATATGGTTCAGAGTTTCATCGTCCAACTTGCAGGCTGGATTTGGGATCATTGATGAATTTCAACTTCTGTTATCTCTTCGTGTACACTGACGAATTTAACTCGGATGTACAGGTATCTTTAACGAGTATCCTGGTAGTAAACCAATTGTTCTAACTCCTACAAACATACACGCAGTGCGAATGCATTTTTGCTAGCTTGTACGAAGGTTTTGGATTTGGTGTAATTGATTTTGGAGAAATTGGTACGAAGCTGAGGAACGTACGCAGAACAAGGGGTGTTAAGCCCACCGACTGGTAGCAATTCTGGATTTCCCAGGCCGGTAGAGTGGCTGATTCGTTCGTTTATGCGAAAGGTAGAGAGACCGATGCGTCACCGAGCGAGTAGCTTTCTCGGCGCGGAGGTCGCCGGGCATTTAATTGCAAGGCATCGCCTCGCCGACCACTCTTGTATGCAAAACAAGCATTCGCGGAAAAGTGAATCGAGTGGGTGTCTTAACCAGTGTCGTAGCAGTTTCTCCGTGAAACCCGAGACTTCGTACGATCACATTGCAAAACATATAAATGAATAAATAAAGCTGGGCCCGTTTCGGGCGAAACGTCTCCGCTCGAGCAGAGTAGAGAAGAAAAAAAAGGGATGGAAAGGAGCAAAAGGGAACGGGATAACGTGTCGGCCCTGGGCAAGGAGGACGCTGAGAATGCGAGTGTGTCCGCGGGAATGGGAATCGGATGGTGGGAGTGAGAGTGGGAGTGAGAAATCGACTGGGAGAGGCCATAGGAAAACCGGTTGCCAATCTGCGCGGACGTTGGACATCGCCGAGAGAATGAGAGAGAGAGAGAAAGAAAGAGAGACGAAAGAGAAAACGCCAAAAAAGAGTGGCACTCCGGTTTTCAGCAAACCTAACCCAGACCCATCCACCCAGGCCCATTTTCATACATTTTTGCTCGAGACCACACCGGGAATCAACGGGGAGAAGTAATTGGCGTGTTGCAGGGGCTCGGACGAGCTCCGAGAAAATTCAGAGCGCAAAGTAGAGGTACGCGAGGATCGTTAAACGGAGCGGACCTGTTGGAAAAATTCGAACGATCCTTGTCGTCGATCGACACTGAAATTGAGACCGTATCCTTGCCTGGGAGGTCTCCCGTATTCTGCATCCAACGGATAACCACTGTGATCAGACTCTGATTGCCAGGCTTCAAAGTAAAACACGAATTTTCTGACGAAATCATAGGAATCGCAATTAGTGCCGGTGATAATGCTTCGTGGATGTTTCTGTCCGACGATTTATGCGAAGAGCGCACGCAAAATCATTAATGCTGCAACGATTTTTCTTTTTTAACACCTTGAGTGCCGTGTCTCCGAGAAATCTGTTACAATTGAATCTCTGCATTAACATATTTTACTACTATTTAACATGATATTTGGTCCCCTCAGGGTTTCAAATTCATTTTCCAATCCTCTCCCTCTTTCCACTCTCACCATCGCCTTTTCAGCGGGACCTACTGTTTATGGTGGGTTCCGAACCACCTTTTGCCAACAACACGTGAAAAACACCCCGGGTGGGTCACTTTGCGGTTTTTTACCAGACGGTCACCCATCCTAGTGCCGTTCACGTTCCGCATTGCTTAACTTCGGTGATCTAACGAGAACCGGTGCTTTCAACGGGACTACGGTTGTTGGCTGCATTAACATATTGAGCATAGCACAATTTGGATTTCAAGATCTGCAAAATGGAGGGTGGAGTTTCTAGAAATTGACTTTTTCATTTGCATCTTATACAATACGTAATGGATATTTGGTCCCCTCAGGGTTTCAAATCCTGTTCCACACTTCTCACCTCTACCAACATTCTCCCTATCGTCTATTTTAACGGGACCTACATTTTATTGCGGTGGGTTCCGAACCACCTTGCATCTTATTCAATAAAGTAGTTTGATTTGGCGGAATCTTTCTGAAGGCAGTATTCACGCACTCGTGTATACAGTCCGACCATTATCACTGTTGGTACACGAGTGGAAATATTTATATATTATATATTAGCGTAATTAACACTGGATTGTACAATGTAGTTTAAACTGGCTGAAACGTACACACGTCTGTCCTACTCGAAGGTCTAACAGAGAAGAAGGAACGCAATAACATACACACAAGAGTGGCATGCCATTAGAATATAGTAAACAACAGATGTCGCGATTACGTATTCTTATAGGAGGATTTCTATATTTCCTACAATCACGTTGAGTCCAGCTAGGAAAATCGCGCGAATCGCTGCTCGGTCTGCACGGAAGCCCAGTTACCGGTCGATCGATCACGGGAATCATTGATTTGGTCGTGAAAACGATAGCAATCGGGTTTCTCCGACAGGAATCTCCCGGTTCGATGATTAATAAGTCGCGATGCGTTCGAACGGATGATAAAGACAGAGATTACGGCATCCCGCGTGTTTGACGTAACGGATCTACTTTTTTCCAGACCGATCGATCCAGACACGCTCGATCTAGTCTTTTCCCACTTTTTCCTAGACGAGCAAACTGGGTCTCGTTCGATGATCCATGACGCGTTTTTCTAGCTGCCCCGTCGCCGGCCAACAGCTAGAAAAATCGTCGCCGTTGATGGGCAGTATAAGTCGCCGCATCATCTTTGTAGAAAATTGTCATCGGGAAAGGTCTTGCTCTCTGACACAGAAGTTTTCGCGCGCGCGCGAACACGACCATTCCCGTGGCTATTCTTCGTCGCCTGTTTAACGATCCGCGCCGCGTTGCCTAAGTTATTCCCTCGTAAAACTTGTTCACCGGGATAACGCTTTGCAATAAAAAGCCGCAGTTAAAATCCCCGAAGACAGGGGGCAGCTTCTTAAACGGTGAAACCGCCGCGTGTGTCCGGGGGGGGAACTGTTCTCTCTCCAAACCGACCACAAGTTAAGACAACTGTAATGCCCGTTTTTTCCCGACGTTACTAACTTTGCTCGGTTGTATGTTTTTCGCGTCTAACGGGTTGCGGACGTCCAAATAAATAATGGTAGTAAATCTTCTTCATTACGCAGCCGATGCTGACGGAGTTTTATGCCTCGGCTTGGTTTCAGGAACACCGTTGAGGTTGATCGTATTGGAAATGGGGTTTCTCAAATGAACAACAAAGTAGAGAATTTTCTTTTTACTAATATACTTTATTTAAATGGCGCGGAAGGACGACTAGTCTGTCAGGCTTGCGGACCCGAAGTGAAGATAGAAGAAAAGAAAGAAGTAGGGGCGGAAGAGACGGTCAGTCGCCCCCTTGATTTTTGGGAAAAACCCCAGGCCTGCACAGATTACAGCGCAAGCCCTTGAATATGAAAATACCAGGCCTATGGGTCCGGTTACATCCGGTCTATTATTCTATGCTACAGACTGCAGCGTTTCCCACACACAACGAAATTCATTTTTGCTCTGGCAGTTGCATTATCATTTCTAATAATCCAACAGATCGTTGCGTTTGCGTATTGCAGTGTTCACTGTCGATTCTATTACTCATTTTCTGTTTGGTCAGATTGTTTGCTATTGTAGGTATTAGATAGATTTTAATATTTATATGTGTTGGTGCCGATCGATCGTCGGTGACCAGCTGATCGTCTGCTGCTGGTCGTCGTTACGAGCCGACGATCGATTTGTTATTAACGACTGACGTTCGTTTGTATAAAACATTGGTATTCAGATTGTAACATACCGTGAAACGAAAAACATCTATTTAAATAAAGTTCCTATACTATGTAAATGGAACAATTGTTTACGAGTACGACTTACCGTCAGAAGTCAGAATATCAAGACGTCCCGTCGTCCTGTTACCGATGAGGAATAGGAGGCCTCGGATAAAATGGTTATCGCAAGGATATCAAGATGTCCTGTCGGACCACGAAGAGCGTTATCCTGCTCGAGGCTCCGTTTGACCCGTCCCCGTGGATTTCTGCGTCTCCGTGGTTCACAGGACTGTTCCCAAAGCCAAATATGGCGGATACCGGTCGGACCACTCGGGTTGCACGCGTGTCACCGTCGTCCGGTCCTGCGTGGGCACGCGTGCCTGTGCGTGTGGAGACGAAGAACAGACGGGAGCAGCACCCACGGGCGAATTCCATCGGTTCGATGCCGTATAAGCTTCCCTCGGCGAGGATGTAACTCGCTGTAAAAATTGCCCACCGGTACCGCGCCTCCGTTTTAGGCGGCAAGTAGTCTCTTCTTACCAGATCTGCTTTCCCGAACCGTACGCGTCGATTGACACGTAAATAACGCGGTCTCCGCCTCGACTTCGAGGTAAACGAAACTGGTCCGAGACCTCTATCACCGCCTGCTCGATTATTTTTCCTTTCGATCAGATTTTTTTCCCGGTTCGATACCGGGAACCTCGTGGTCGTCACCGCTTTAGGGCATTTCGCTCGCGATCGTTCGAACGATTTTTGTCACCGCCGGCTATAAAAGTGAAACGCATTAGGCCAGTTCGGTAGTTCAGCTCCAAGGATTCCCACCTACCGGATCTACGCATGTGGGACGTAATTTCCAGTTGGTCTCGCGTCGCCTACAAAGTAGCAATCTCGGTGGAACGATGCGCAATCTAGCTAAAAGCTAGTCGTTTTGTTTTTCGCTTGGAGCTCAGGGACACGCAGGACGACGTCCCTCGATTTTTCAGTTTTTCTACCTGCACGTTAACGCTTCCGGTCGGTCTTCTTTTCAGAAGCGTCCGGTTCGAACCGAACCGCTCGTTTTCAGGACCGATAATGATCGGTCGATCACCGGTAGCACCGTGTAACCGTGCGCTTGCTTCGTCATCGAGTAGGTCGCGCGATCGTCGATCATTCTCGCAGCAACAAAAATCACCAGTCATCCCCAATTCATTACGCAGACTGTTCCCATCAACCTCGCGAAATTGAGAAACAACGGGCTTCTGTTCGATCCTGGAAAATCATGTTCGTTGCTCGAGCACCGTTTCGTTCAACGGAGACTCGTCCCGATCAATTCGTTAATGTTTCCTCGATTGTAACGGCCACCACGGCGCGCCGGCCAGCACGCTTTGTGGTCTGCTCGTTTGTGTGGAACGAGCAACCGGACACCCGTTGTCGCGGAAACGGGAAACGAGCCCGGGGACGAACGTTCGAAGGGAACGCGCAGGAAACGCTGTTACGTGGCGTGTACGACAAGCGTCGCGACAAGTGTTGCATTCCCGAGGTCTCGATAAACGGAGCTGTATTTTTGCGAATTTTAATATACACTTTAATATGCACGGTTTAATGGGAATGTATCTTAAGGGGGTAGTCTCGTTGACAGGACTGCAAGAGTGCGGGATGCGCCTTCTCATTTCTCGATCATGCGAAGATGGGACTTTTTAGTAGTGAAAAGTGCTAGGTGAAAGATCAATCTAGATCGCAGTCGCCCTCAAAAGTTCTATTTAAGTTTAGGAAACGTAATTTGATTATGCGGAAATTGGAGGGCCTAGAGATTGAAATATTTAAAAGATGTGCCTTCTCATTCCTCGATCATGTGAAAATGGGAATTTTCAGTAGTGAAAAGTGCTAGGTGAAAGACCAATCTAGGTCGCAGTCGCCCTCAAAAGTTCTATTTAAGTTTAGGAAACGTAATTTGATTATGCGGAAATTGGAGGGCCTAGAGATTGAAATATTTAAAGGATGTGCCTTCTTATTCCTCGATCATGTGAAAATGGGAATTTTCAGTAGTGAAAAGCGCTAGGTGAAAGATCAATCTAGGTCGCAGTCGCCCTCAAAATTTCTATTTCAGTTTAGGAAACTTAATTTCATTATACAGAAATTGGAGGGCCTAGAGATTGAAGTATTTAAAAGATGTGCCTTCTCATTCCCCGATCATGTGAAAATGGGACTTTTCAGTAGTGAAAAGCGCTAGCTGAAAGACCAATCTAGTTCGCAGTCGCCCTCAAAAATTATATTTAAATTTAGGAAACTTAATTTGATTATGCGGAACTTGGAGGGCCTAGAGATTGAAATATTTAAAAGATGTGCCTTCTCATTCCTCGATCATGTGAAAATGGGACTTTTCAGTAGTGAAAAGCGCTAGGTGAAAGACCAATTTAGGTCGCAGTCGCCCTCAAAATTTCTATTTAAGTTTAGGAAACTTAATTTCATTATACAGAAATTGGAGGGCCTAGAGATTGAAGTATTTAAAAGATGTGCCTTCTCATTTCTCGATCATGCGAAGATGGGACTTTTTAGTAGTGAAAAGCGCTAGGTGAAAGACCAATCTAGTTCGCAGTCGCCCTCAAAAATTATATTTAAATTTAGGAAACTTAATTTCATTATACAGAAATTGGAGGGCCTAGAGATTGAAGTATTTAAAAGATGTGCCTTCTCATTTCTCGATCATGCGAAAATGGGACTTTTTAGTAGTGAAAAGTACTAGGTGAAAGATCAACCTAGACCGCAGTCGCCCTCAAAAGTGCTACTTACGTCCTATTTAAGTTCAGGAAGCGCAATTTTATTAGATTGAAATATTTAAAAGATGTACCATCTCGTTTCTCTGATAACGCAAAGGGATTTTTCAGTAATCAAAGGCGCCGCCTTAAAATTAAAATGGTTCGGATGCGTTCGAAGCGCATCGAAGCAAGTGGCACCGCACCCGAATAATTCCGGACACGAAGGTCCCGCGGGCAAGCAGTCCCCTTCCCGGGACCGGCAACCGATAAAAAAAAAGAAAAATCAGTATTAAAATGCTTGCGACGAGGATTTCCTCGATCAGATAGGCAGCGGGGAGCCACAGTAAAAAGCAGCGACACCGGCCGTAAACTAACGGCAACGAAACGCGCGGTTAACGAAACGACCGGCGCGGCGACCGATCGTTTCGTATCTTCGGCATCGTATGAGGATCCGCGGGGAGCGATTATAACGGTCGTTAGCGGACCGTGTTTGCGCGAATTCTGAGGCCGATGGCCGGCCAATTAGAATCGAATCGCGTTCGGAACAGCAGTCTCGATTATCGCGACGCGTGCGAGCAAACTCGAACGCGAAACAATGTCCGAACTCGTCGAAACGATCTCGTGGATCATCAAGTGGCGATCAAGGATCTCTGGTAACTCGGCGAGGACACGGCGCGTCCGTCAAAACTTCCGGCATTTGATTTCCCCGGCGGCTTCTTTTTTCACACGCGATGTCCTTTGTAACTAATAAACACGGGATAATTGGCGTAAGAACAGTAAAACAGTGTGTTTTATTAGAAGCGACGCGGATCTCGAGGGTCGTAACTCCTCTCCCTTCCTCTCCCTTCTATTCCTCTCCCTTCAGGGCGAGAGAGGCGTCCGAGAATCACCGAGGAAAGGACGGACTCGAGGAAACAATTAAATGCCGTGATCAGATAAGCCGCGCGAGTATCCTCTGGAAAATGTATTCCGTGCTCGGGTCGAGAGCCACACAAGTCTGGATAATAAAGCGAGCCGGAAGTCGCCCGGAGATAGATCCAGCCCGATTCGATATCTCGACGACAGTACGAGGAAGTCTCCCTTTGAACCGCGCCGGATTATCGTTCCGCGAATAATTTCCTCGTAAATTATCTGCGAGGGTCTTCCTGGCTACCCCCACGGTCCAGTTTCGTAGCGTTGTGCGGCTGCCGCGCGTAATTTATATCGAAATTGCGATTATCAGACAACTTATTGCCTGGCTGCTCTCCCCTTTGCTTCTCTGCTCATTCTTCTCGGACAGATCCAGATACCGAGCTCTTTTCACTCATTCATTGTTGTGAACTCTAGATATAGGTGAATGATTGGAGTGCAGACGTGAAACGAGGCAAAATATACTCGAAAGATATTCATGATTGAATGAACGGACGGAATGGTTTTTACTCGTTCATCCTCGATGCTCTCTCTCTCTTCGCTTGATTTCAATATCCAGGCTTATTGTTCACGCCCAATAATTTCATTCGGTATTTTCGGTTTCCTTTTTTCTCCTGTTCTTGATCGAGCCGAACAAGGCTCCGAGTGGTTTCTGCTTAGCCAGGAATTCGCTCTTAATTTCTCGAGGCGATTCCTCAAGACGTCCAAAGCTAGCAATTACCGCGAGCCGCATTATCTAAGCGAGAAGGAGGAGCGAGCGCTAACAAAATCATCGGCGATCCAAATAAATCCCAGCTGCACGCTCGGCGAGTCGCATCTTTTACCCTAGCGAGCGAGCGGAACGCCGTAAAGAAGAGCAACAATTAAAACGCTTAAAATTTCACCGCCCTTTTATTTGCGGGCCGACGCGCGAACCAGCGTTTTCACGACTGACGAAGACCGATTCGGTGGGCAGCTCCTTTCCGTCCTGGTTCCGTTACGCGTAATTAAAGAATCCGCCGCCTCCGACGAAATGCTTCTCGCATCGCCGACGAGATGCCTGCGGCTGAAAAATGAACGCGGCGCACCGCGCGATATACAGCCACGGAATGCGGCCCGAAAAAACACATTCGCGTAACGACGCGTGTGAACGTTTAATGCCGGCTCGGTAAAAACGAATTTTACGCGGACGGGCAAGTCCAATGTTTGGACGGTATCGTACCATTTTATTGGATTCATTCGTTTTTTTGAAGTGAAACTTCTTTGCTGAGGGTAACAATTTTCTAAAATAACGGATGTGACGTGTCGACGTTACGGAAGTGGAAAGTGGGGCGCGAAAATTTAAACTGAGAATGAACGGAGAAAAATAATTTCTTACCCCGACGGGATTCGAACCCCGGTCCACCGATTTGGGATAACCAATGATCTTTAGAATGATAGCGAACATTTTGGAATATATCGCAACGAATAAAATGCTCGGTAGTAGGATCAAACGAAAAGGTTAGAAATACATGGTTATGTTACGACTACAGACATATAGAGATAGATTGCGCCGTCTTACGGGCGAGTTGAAGTAAAATCAAAAATAAAATAAAAATACTAATGTGTGTTTTCCAAAATCTAAGTAGAATCCACGTTTTCAATCAAGATGAATAAATATATTTTCATTTAAAAACAAAATTAGTCGCGCAGAAGAAGCTCAGTGTGGTGTTTACAAAGTATTATTATACTGATGTGTGTTTACCAAAATCTAAGTAGAATCCCACGTTTTCAATTAAACTGAATACATATACAGGGTTATGCAAACGTAACTTTCATGAAAACTTATTTCTTACAAAAAAAAATCGAGTTACATCAGATGTTGGAACTGCGATTCATTTTTCTACAATACAGAGCACCGCTCTTTGTATTACATTTCTCATTGTTGCCATCATTACAGCATCTCTTTTTATGCTATTACATGCATTTGTTATGTGATTCCAAAGTTATTGAACATTATTCATTGTTCTGTCGTGTACAACGGATTGAACATATCTCCAAAGGTAAAAATCCAACGGAGACAGATCCGGAGAACACAGTGGCTAACGAATTGGATTATACGTTCCTGAACGTATGATTCTGAAGTGTACGTGATAAATATAAACATAATATGGGAAACGACAGTGGTAAACATAAACCGAGACACCCTACTTATGGCGACAACAAAAAGTCTTGTATAAAGAGCGGAGCTCTGTATCGTAGAATATGGATTGCAGTTCTATTATATTATTTTTTTTACGATGCGGTACAGTTTCGACTATACTCGAGACCAAAATTGTCATTCGTTCCTAATGTTTATTGTGCACGATCCGCAGCTGCAAGCCTAAAATTGTTGCGTCTATCGTTCACTGTGAGAACCAAAGTGCTTCCTTTTTTTTTTTTTTTTCTTTAATTGGGGAAAATCCGATTAATGGATAACCATCCTTGCCGCCGAAGGCAAGGATTACCAATTTCGGTCTCGGTATAATTGTTACCGACTAACGACCCCAATAGTCGTCCCTAGACATTTACTGCAGGGACCCAGGATCACGTTAGTACTCAACTGGGAGTCACTGTGAGAACCAAAGTGCTTCCTGCCGCTTCCAGCCAGTTCAAATAACCGCGCGCGATTTAATCGGGTCCCGCGATTACCGAAAATGTTCGCGGTTAACGGTAGCCGCCGGGATGCCGCGCATAATTCGCGCACGGATCGCGATAAATTATTCATTCTGCATTCGACGCGGCGATGCACCTTGCTCTTTGTGCCGGTTGCGTTTCGTGACTGGCCGCGACCCGCTGGACAACCGATTCACCCGTCCTCCCGATCGTCCTCCTCGCCTAACTATTCCTCTCGAGCCTGGTCGAGCTGTTGCATTCCACTAGTCGCAGATTTAACGCCTACAATGTGGATGCATGTGTTCGAAATGCACAGGCTTAACCCAGGCCAGGGATAATTCGACTGGAAACACTATTCGTCTTGTTCTCTTTAAGTGGACGTGTCTACGCTCTCAGGTAGTGATGGGCACCAGCGACTGAAACTATCGACTAAATCGATAGTAGCCAACTACTATTTTCAGTCGACTGATTTTTTTAAACTATCGACTAAATTCAATTAACTGAATCAGTCGCCGAGCTATTGGTTAAATTGTAACGGGCGGGAGTTTTGAATAGATTTTATAAGATTTACTATCAAATACATTCACTTATTAGCGATATCGAATAATTCGTTCAATAAACACAAATAACATTTATTATACTAGCAAAATTATACAATTATTAAATAACAATACTTATATTATAAAATTTTAATCATAATCTAAAGAAAAAGTAGTATTTTATAATTATATCTGTCAATAACAGATATTTTTCTAAAAAGTACATTAACACTTTGCCTTTATATCGCATTATTATTAAAGGATAAATAATAATATGTGAGAGATGAGACGTATAGACTATATAACCCGCAATGTAGACGTAACCACTAAAACAAAATTTCAGTCGACTAAAAACTATCGACTAAATATTCGATAATACGTAGCAACTAAATATTAATTAGTCGATAATTGAAATTAGTCGATGGTGCCCATCACTACTCTCAGGAAACGTGGCTACGTTGCTCCTCGAGACGTTGCTCTCATTGTATCAAGATTTGTTGAGACGATAGTACTTCTACCTATGAAAACCTGTATTCTCCTTCCATCCTTCAGGCATTAATAAGCGTTTGAGTCATTAAGCGATCGCCTTTGAAGAAAATACTACAAAGAACGGCCCTATTGTCTAGAAACGAAGTGAATAAGAAACGCGAGCGTTTGCTCGAGCGATTTTTCCGCGAAATTCAACAAACAGGAATATGCAACAGTGCGTTCGTGCTACCCACGCGAATGATTCCGGGGATCGCAAGACAGGGGATCGGCTTGTTCCTTTTCCCCGGGAGAGGAGCGGATAAGATTATCGAATCAGGAAGATACCGGCCGCGATATCGAGGCGTGTACGAAGTCGCTGGAAGCTTTTAGCCTTGCGTAATCGCGGTGCTCTGTCCAACGACTCCCGGGACCGAGTTTACCGCTTGGCCTATCCGCGGAATCGCGGGGCCGCTAATGATCGTCGATGATCAGTGATTTACCGCTGGCACTCGTTGTAATCGGACCGCTCGCGCGCGCGCGGCTCGGTTCAGTCCGCGGCGCTCTCCGCCAGCCGGCTGCCAAAGGAACCGGAATGAAATCACCGTTACCGAGTCCCAGCCGCTCCTCTTTTATCACTCTCGCGGCCGACCTGACTCTCGCGTCGATTACGAACTTTCGATCCTGTTACGCAGTCGTGTAGCCGCTGCTGTTGCTGTTACGTGCCGGCTTGTACGCTCGCAGCCATGCGAGACCATTCCAGATCCAGCAGCCGTCTTCCATTCAGAGAGGATTCTTCAGGGACGAATCCGCGATCTAGAGATCCGTCGATCGCTGCCCACCTGAATCGAGCCGCTGGCCGACTTCTCCCGAACACCTTTTTTTTTTGTTTAAGGGCGGTGGGGGAATCCTCTTACGGACACCCTTCCCTACGATGTTGTTCGGGGAGGGTAGTGTGAGGCTCGGCTCCCCCCTTAGATCTTATTGGGGGGATTATTATTACCTTATCGTATTCTACGCCATACTCGCTAAACCCCCACCTTTTCCTCATCCTGTCCTTGACAAATCTTACATTACAAGTGTCCCGCTCTCCGCGTTCACTTGCATGTATTATTTGTCCCATAGTCCACTCATGTTCTTGGCTCCTATTCTCCCGAACACCTTTTTTTTTGATTAAGGATGGTGGGGGAATTCTATTGCGGACACCCTCCCCTACGATGTTGTTCGGGGAGGGTAGTGTGAGGCTCGGCTCCCCCCTCAGATCTTATTGGGAGGATTATCATTACCTTATCGTATTCTACGCCATACTCACTAAACCCCCACCGCCCAGGACCATGGACCTTTTCCTCATCCTGTCCTTGACAAATCTTACATTACAAGTGTCCCGCTCTCCGCATTCATTTGCATGTATTATTTGTCCCATAGTCCACTCATGTTCTTGACTCCTATTCTCCCGAACACCTTTTTTTTGTTTTAGGGCGGTGGGGGAATCCTATTGCGGACACCCTCCCCTACGATGTTGTTCGGAGAGGATAGTGTGGGACTCGGCTCCCCCCTCGGATGGTATTGGGGGGATTGTCATTAGCGAATACTAAGTCTACCGCCATACCCACTAAACCCCCACCGCCCAGGTCCTTTTGACCTTCTCCTCAACCTTGTTTGACGCACATAACATTGGCACCGTATCGCTATTCGCATTTCATGGTGCCGATGTTTAATGCGTCCCCAAACCACACCTGTACTTAGCTCATAATTCTCCCGAACACCTGACGCTTTACAAGTGCCACCAGAGATTTTAGGTTGTCAGACCGGAAGAGTGAAAAAGTGTTATTCGCTTTCGGGAAACATTTCACGCATGTGACCGCCGCTGAAAAATTGTTCAGCACAATGGTAGATCACAGAGTAACAGTAGAAAACGAAAGCTAGATAAAATAACAGCTGGAGCCTGAGGAGGAGCAAGAGGACGCACACTGGGGATCGCAAGCGTCACAGATAAAAATTGAGCCACGCGAGGCTCGACGCGCGACGGTCGAGGGGGGCCTCGATTCCTCAAAAGGAGCCCCACAGGTCTGAACACACAGATAGAGCCTCACCAGGGATTATTCTCAGGTGGAAATCTCTCTCGGATTCCTCGTGCGCACCTGTTACATTGTTCAAGCGGGAATAACTCAAGCTCGCGCCGCGTAGATCGCGCAGCGACAGCGACGAGGAGTAATTGAATTATGTAGGGAGCGCGACGTTTGAATTAGCAGTACCGCTGGTTAGAACTGCGAGCCGCGAATTTATTCGCGCGACGACGAAAACGCAGCCCGTTTTAATTAACGCGACGCACGACCGACGACGACCGTCTCGATTCTGTTCACAGAGCTGACGGGATCGGAAAACGGCGGCAATTAATAGCGGGGTTCTTAATTGCGAACCAATGTAGCGTAACGTGTAACGATAAAGAGGTATCGCTTCTTCTCGCGACCGCGACTGATCGAATTGTAGTACCGTTTCACTTGTAGAGTTGCGCTCGTTTTCCATTATAGATCGCCATGGAACGTGCGTGGGCGAGGATCGACCCGTAGAACGTTGTCCGAACCACTTTGGGATCGAGAGCAACGCCGACGCAACACATTCTGAACATAGAGAGTCGATATTTTTCCTTTGGAAACGTGTAAGGCCCTAAGGAGCAACGAAACCACGCCCACGTTATTCCAAGCCACGCCTATAGAGGCCAACGCACCCACAGAAAACCGCAAGATCAAGAATCCCCTCTTCCTCAAACGCGATTTCCATCGAAACCGCTGGCCCCAGGGGCAACCGGAACGCCCCCAGGGGCAGATGCCCCGACAGAATCTAGTAGACAATGTCGAAGCTCGCGGCAATCGCAGAGAAGTCGCAGCTTCGGCTTTCATTCCAGATAGCCGGAGGGTTTCGCGATCGAGGCGATCATCAGCGATCACGGCGCGACTTCGATCTAAGCCCTCGATCTTCGGTGCAGCCAGCAGGGTGCCGGCACCCCCGCGGACTCGATCAGCTTGGTCCCGTGCCCGTTAGAGGCAACGGAAACCGCGATAATGATCGTTATTACGCGTCGCTCGTAAATCGAGCGATTTGTCGTCGCCGGAACGAAACGGGGCCAAGCTCGTTCGTTTTATGGCACAATGTTTTTAATTGCGGGGTCCGCCTCGGCGAGAGATCGATTTCTCACGCGGACATCGACGAGCGCTCGGGATGATAACGCTGGACGGCACGCCCACGTTCTCCAGCTTCCTGCTTCAGGTTTCTGTGTTAATCACATGGGCCGGCTTATAATTGCTCAGCTCCAGAAGCTCGCTTTTCGCCTCTCTCTCTCTCTCTCTCTTTCTCTATGTATTACCGATACGACCACGACGAGATTAACAGTTCGATGCGGCGGCGCTCGCTTTTACAGTTAACGCCAGAACGCACTGACCACGGACAGAATGCTAATCGCAACGTCCACGCACCGGATTTCCACCCTTCCGCGTCTCGAGAGGGGCCTTACACGGAAAACGGGGCCAGACTGACCGTTCAGCGAACTGAAATTCGTTGCCGGGGCCCTTGATCGCTGGACGCTGGCAGGAATTCTGTTAGACGTACGAATAATCGGGTAGAAATTACGGCTGTTACTTTTCAGAATCTTCAAAAGGTCGAAGCTTCCGGAAAGCAACAGCTCTAGTAGAAATAGCGTCGAATTGTCTAGTGAGTTTTGGACCACCCTGCATCCCTGCCACCCGAATGAATTCCGAAAGATGGGATAGCTCTATCAAGATTCCACGGATAAGTGCCGATGCTAACTTGTGTCAGGAAATTGCTCTTCTTGCGTACATGCCTTGTATTCGATCAATCAGATCAATTAAGCCGCGTAATTGGCTGATCAATGTTCCGGAACGACTGATCACTGAATACATAAGGAGGCACATCCGTCTACTCTCCTTTTTCCAGTCTCCGTGCAAAACCTCGAATTGATTATTGATACGGGCGATATTAAATGGTGCTAGAACCAAGATACAGCAAATAAGAGCTGCATAGCAATTACCGCACTTAATTTCCACCTATCTGATATCTTCATCCGCGCCTGTCGTCTCTCGTCAAAATCGCCACACCCTTGTTTACGCATGCCTTCTTCGCTAATCGTCGCTGTTCTTCTGTCTCTGCCAGCCGATGGTGTTCCCGCTTCGTAACTGTTCATTTCTTTCTTAACGCATATACATATCTGTTTTCGCACGTTGCATTGTGTCCCAGCCAGGTTTAACCTATTCCAGCGTCTCTGTTTCATTATCCACGCCTATCCTTCTCGCTTCTTCTCGCGGTCGATCACCTTTTACGTGCCTCCACCGAAAGAAACGCCTCTCGATGCTCTCGTCGACTTTGTACCCTGCTACATCGCGCACCGAGGTACGTTGCGAACCGATGGAAAAATTTCTTGCTGCAGCCCCTGGTTTCTTTGCGAGACACAACTTCTTTAATGTACCATCAATCCGGCTGCTATTGAAGGGTAATTCTTCCAACCATTTGTGATCGCTGAATCGATTATCGTTGGACAATCGTTTTCTCTCAGCAGTGAGGACAAAGGAAATAAAATACAAAACGTTGCATCATTTTCAACGCTCAAGGAATCTCTGTTTCTACAAGCTGATGTGTAGAAATTAATCAGACCTCTCACTTCCTGCAGTCCACGCTGACACAAGCTGTTAGGCCGTACGGAAAGTCATTTCGTTTTCTCGAGGGAAAATGAAAGCTAAGTTTTTACCATATAGAATAAGTTTCACAACATTTTCAGGCAACTTGAAAATCCCATGTTCGTTGAATGTCTGTTTTTTTTTATTAGTAAAAGATTGAGTTATATGACTTTTCAAAATGGTAATTATGGCAGAACGTATTCGACTACATTTAGAAATCGAGTAATTTCCTTAAAATTGAACCGAGTGAGTTGACACATTTTCGATTGACTTTTCAGAATATTTTTTAGGGTTAATTCTTCCAAAATTCGTTTCAAATATGCTTAATGCCATGGATGATCGGCGCAGGTATCCCTGGATCCCGAACGGAGGCAGTTTCCTCGAACCGCGAGGAGCATGATCGCATAATTACGCGGCCTCCTCTCTGCTCTTAACACCCGGCCGGTAATGGCCTCAAATTATTGTAATCCCGGCGATCGTATGTTCCCGCAATTTCCATCTATTCTTCCTCGTTCCCTGCAACTTTACGAGAGACAGTCTCTCTCTCTCTCTCGAAAAGAGACGGATCCTCTGCAGGTGAGAGTGAGACAGCAACCGGAAGCCCGAGACCCGTGGATCGACAGTGAAACCGATCTGTTCTCTCGTTCCACGCGGTCGCGTGCTGCGAGAAAATGAAAAACCACGAGAGCTGGAATACGAAAGAGAGAGGTTCAAGGTTCAGGGTCACGGATCGTTCAGAAAGGGGGTTCGGAAATATGCATACGGGGAAACGTTATCCGCGTTGGATCGAAACGGTGGATCGACGTGTAGGATGTCGGTGGATCACAAGTAGTACGAGGAGCGTCGCAACGATACCAGCCTTTAATTACTCCGGATGGAATGGATGCCGTAAACCGCGAGGAAAGTCTGTCCGATTGAAACGGAAAGCGCCGTGTAATTGCCGCATGGGGAACGTTGCGACGCGTTGGCGGAAGAAGAAGGTCTGGATTAGGGCTATCTACAGATTCCTGACATCCCAACCCTTTGAAATGCTTGCCACATAACCTCCGTTTGGAATTCCTTTGATCCTGCCCATCGGGAAAGTCTCGCGAAAATAAATTCGCTTCGGACGCGACTGCGAGTAATTTCTTGCCGCTATCTTCTGGACGGCTCTTCCGCTTTTTAAAACATTCGAGAAGGCAACATAGAGAAGTAGAAATAAGGTAAATACACTCGAATTAAAATCTTCGAGTTATAGAGATTTCGACTTATCGA
This sequence comes from Lasioglossum morio, assembly GCA_916610235.2. Lineage (NCBI taxonomy): Eukaryota > Metazoa > Arthropoda > Insecta > Hymenoptera > Halictidae > Lasioglossum > Lasioglossum morio. The sequence goes on from OU744333.1 coordinate 7,846,785, forward strand.
GGTCGTCGTGTAAGAGAGGTTTCACTTACAAACATTTGACTTATGGGGGGTTTGTACAAGAGTTAATAATTTGCTGATTGTAAGAGTTTTAACGAAAGGAAAGTTCAATTTTTAGAGATGAGTTATTTATCATATCTCGGAATAAATAATTCTCGAGCCAAATGATCTGATCTGGGAATAATAAAAAGGGATCACAGGTCCCGGAAGAGCCGTCGACGAGGAAGTTTCGCAGGTTTCACGGTCAAAACGCGTGGGCCCGTCGGACGAAAGTCGGGATGGCTATCGCGGGCATAAATTACAAAGACAATGGGCCCTGGCCAAGGGAAAAGAGGAATAAAAAGTGTTGTCAGCGATTGGTGAGGGGCCCTGGTCCCCCTGTACGGGCATGAAAAACCGAAACAGGAAGTCGTCCGTGCGTCTGACAGCGAGGTAAATAAATGACGGTGCGCGCGAGAAAGGGACACCGTCGACTATACGGCGAAAGAAAGCGAGAAAAAGGAGCAGAAGAAGAAGAGACTGAAGAGGAGGACTGGGGAGGTGCGGGATCTCTCGCGAGGCGACTTCGTACGACGCCGCTGATCAAAACACAAAGAGCCGGTGACTGGGGAGATAAAGGAGAGGAGAGACGCGGAGACACGACGATTCTCTCTCGACTCGGATCCTTGTACAGGGTGCTTCAAAATCATAGTCGCGACCACTGTGATTCTGCACCTCCAGATAGGTCTCAATTTTGGTTAAAATTATTTTTGTATCCTATAGTACTCATCCCAATGAACAAACTTTTCAAAATAGCTATAGGTCCTCTCAATTCAACAGTTCTCTTGAGAAACGACTTTAAAGATTCACCAACTATTTTATTCCATATGTCTATAGGCTGTCTTAAGGGGGTAGGGTACCCACGTGACATTACTAGAATCTAACCAGAATCTAACTAGATTTTGGGCCAAAACAGGGGTTTACGCGGTGTCGTCCTCATATGATTATATTTTGAGCTGAGAGAGGGCTCATTCGAAAGAGGAAGGTTACATGCAGTGCGCTCTTCTCGATATTTTCGCGAGAAAAATCTTTTTGTGAATGAAAAATACATTAGAATCTCCGGAATTTTTCTTCATTTGTTTCGCCTACTTTGGACACTAATATCACTTCATATAAACATCATCTAAAAAAACATGAGAAGAGTGCACTGCGTGTAACCTTCCTCTTTCGAATGAGCCCTCACTCAGCTCAAAATATAATCATATGAGGACGTGAAACGACCCCGCGTAAACCCCTGTTTTGGGACTAAAATCTAGTTAGATTCTGGTTAGATTCTAGTAATGTCACGTGGGTACTCTACCTCCTTAAAATGGTATAAGCGTGGAGGGGATGATTCTACTTTCATCGCGTGGCAACTCGAATAAGTTCATGAATAAATTCATGTACTATTTTGATCTGCTAATTTACACTTTAAAATGAAGAGAATGAGAAATGTTTTGATCCTAACGTGAAAATGGCGAGAATAGCTGATGTTTCGGGCGTCCATCTTGCCGGAGACGTTCGACTCCGCAGCCGGAGGCTTCGCGAGGGGGTAAAAACGTGGCGGATAACGAAAATGAGAAAAGGAGCGAAAGAACCGAGCAGAGAGGCACGAGAGAAGTGCGGGGAGAGGTTTGAGGTCACGGACCTTACGCGGAGAGATCGGACTGCAAGCCGCACAGGTGGTGGTGCTACCTCGGAAAGCGTTTAAACTCGCTAATGGAAAAGACCGCGTCGAACCCCCGGGGCTATTTGAAAGCGACACGCAGCACGTTCGCGTAATTTACGCGTTGCCCGCTCGCTGATGCTGATAGACGCCGAGGATCGGACTCCGGACCCAATATCTTAGGAGACCTGACTTCGGTATCGCCTGACGCCTTACGAGATCTCACCTCGAGGAAATCGTATTAAACGGCGAACCGTTTTGCTCCATGCGATACCCTGAAATCGTATCCTCGATCTTGAACGTTCTCCGGCGGCTGTTCAACATCGTGTCATTCCTCGTGGCTTCACCTTGAAGTGTTGCTCGACCCGGGAACGTAGGCTCGCATGTTCCTATGAGCGCTCGGGACTCGTGAAAGGAACGATCCTTTCGATCAGATCGACTTTGATGGCCGTTCTCGGCTCGGTCGTTTCACTTCGACGTAAAATGGGCAATTTGAAAATTCTGGAATTTGTTAAAAATTCGTAAAAAAATCTACTTTCGTATTTTAACCCTCGGAGATATTTTAACTAGAAAATGAGAGATTTCTTCCGACCTAAAATATTTCCATTCTCTATGATCGTTTCAATTTGGAGGATATTCAATTGATACAATACCACGTACAATACTTAAATGTTTAGTAATTGGTTGGATACCGACATATCTAAACAATATTTTCAATAATGGTACAGCAATTTTTAGTGGCGCCTCAGAGACACCACTCGACAGCCAAGGGTTAAAACGTCAAGCATGATCCAGCGAGCGCAATAGCTACGCTGTCGATCGAATTAGCCGATGGTGGATCTCGCAGCCATCTTCCGGCCGAGGAATTCAATTCTCCGTAGGCACTCCGATCTTTCCTCAGGATCGCGATCATGCGAACCAGTGGTTTCGGTGCGCACCGCTTGGCCGGACATTACTCGGCGAACGGTGAAAGTATCTATCATCGAGCGCCGCGAATAAACAGGGCCCAACCCAGCTACGTCGAGCTGCTCGGTTTTCAAGGTCGAGAGACGTTTACGACTTTATGGGGCAATTACCCTGGTATACTGCAAGTTAGTTTGCGGCCTGGCCGCCGGGCTTCTTTTTCCTGTCTCCGGACCGCGTCGTCGTTGTCGAGGATCGCGCCGGCTGTTTCAAATGAACTTTACACTCACACGGAAATCGACTCCGGCCTCGAAACGGTACAAGAACTCAGTGCCTTCGATCATCCGAGAAAATGGCCAATATTCTCTTTGAACAAATCGTTTAATTCATGGACCGTGTCGTGTCGACAATTCTTTAGGAAACTCTACGCTTACGCTCAATCATTTAACCCTCTTTCTTCGGACCTAGAATACTTCGAAATTGGTATAATAACTGAATTGTTTAAAGTGCTGTACACTTGCGATCAATCATCTAAGAAGACGCTGGGGAAAGCGAAGATAATTATGCAATTTCGTTGGAAAACTATCAGATCTTTTAAGTTTGCAGTTTTTCGCGCGGGGAAAGTGAACGATCACCGTCTCGTTGAAAAAGGACACGGTCCAGCAACTTTCCCTTTATTCCTGGTAGCTAGTGGCGAGTGTCCTTGAGCTGAAGGAAGCATCCTTGAAGCCTACCGTTAGGGAGCGAACCGGAAACCACGGCATCGTCCTGCGGTGACCTCTCAAAACCACTCCATTCCTCTTCTTCCGTCTGCGTTTTTTTCCCCCCGAACCGTCTAATCTCGGTGGTATCGGACGATTTATCTTGGAAACTGGTTCGAATGCTCTGTTTCGCTACTGGAATTACAATTTCCTGGTGTCGCTGGTAGCTTGTAGCGGCCGCGTGTCCGTGGAAGTTATGTCGCACGTTGTAACTCTGAAAGACCAAAAGAAATATTCTTTTCTGATAAACGTTTGCACGGTTTGTCTAGTTCCAGATCGGAGGAAAGTGTCATGCTTGGAGCAGTCGATGGTGGTTGACATAGTGAGGAACAGTCCGCGGGCCAGTATATATCTGCAACACCTGAAGAACTTTCCAGGTAAAGATCGATCCGTGTTCCTGTCCCCGGTATCGTGAAATATAAACGGGAAGCGGTAGCCGAGCAGTTTACACGCCTCGAAATCTCTACCTGTATATTCTCTTTTGCAGACGAGGCTTGCAAGCCGCAGCTGACCAACGACATCGCCACCTTCCGGTTTTCGCTGCTCGAGGAGGACATACTGCGGTGCGGCATCACGAAAATCGTTAACAAAGTCACGGTAGGACGACGATTACCGTTCGCGAATTAATTAAAACGATCGAACGATCCTGCCCACGCATCGCAAAACAAAAAAATAGAACGTTACATCTCTCCGCTGAATAATTTTCATCGATGTAAAAGAATGTGATCGTAGATTTATTTTGTCGTACGGAAAGTTCATTCAATTTTTCCAGGTAAATTTTAAGAAAGTGAAATTAAATGAAATCTTGTTTTTAGTGGTCGTAGCCTTTGTAGATCTGTTATGAATAAAAATCGTACCAAATTTTACGTCGCAGCATGTTTTGAAAATTTCTAGATGCCATAAATGCATAAAATACTTTCCGAACGAGCCAATAGTTGGCAACAATGATTCTCACAGGGTGGCAAGGTGAACGTCATCCCGCGAGTCCTGTAGCTTTTCGGTTTTACAACTAGGGTCCTTTCAGACCCTATCATCGCCGGTGAAAGACGGTTGAGCGTGGGTTCGAGATTGATAAAAGAAGAATGGCAGGCTGGAGGATCGATCGATCGTCGCGGAGGCTCTAACGCGCGATACCGTGGGGTTAATTTAACGGCCGGTAATGATACACAGGGTCAGACGGTGTACTTTCATCGGATAATAGAGGAGGACCCGACGGACAGGAGCAAGCGCATGTACACCGTCGAGTGTATCGTCAATGAGAATCTAGTGGAGCCTGAGATCTCGATCGCGTCGAATCACACGACGGTGAGGCGCAGCGTCTTCCCAGCCGGCTTTCAAGAACCCGAGTAAGTTTTCCAGTGCCTTGTGTCGAGGCCTGTGTTCAGTGCTCAGCTTGGTAACAGTGTAAGTCTGGCTCTCGCGAGGAAAGATCAGGCACGCGAGCTAGCGAGCCGAGGGAGCAGTGAAACACCTGTTGCTCTGCGGTGCGGCGCGGTGCGGCGATTGCACGCGAGTTGCGTTCGTTTTCGCGTCAAGGACGGGCTCGTTTAATAGATTCGGATAGACAAGAAACCGTCGGCTGCGAGCCTGAACAGTTAACATCTTCTGCTCGAAGATTCCTTTCAGCCAACTGTGACTGCTGAACGAGCGAGATGCCTTGAATTTTCTGGGTCGGACGGGAAACGAGCATGTTTCTCGTAAACGCGTCAAATCGTGCTACCGTGACGGTGAAAATAGTCGGACAGACACCCGTAGAGGCGGAGTCAGAGCCCATAAGTCACGCCCACTCGCGGTTTTGTAACCTAGACAACGTTATACTTGTACACCACAATCTTCGCCGTTGTAAATGTTGCTTATAAAATTGCAGAAAAATCATTCCGGTCCAGGAGCCATGTTTTCACGGCACCGGGAGCCAGACCCGACCCAGACATAGCCCCGTGGGGCATGGCCTTGAGATCGAGAGCGTCGATCGTTCGAGATACAACCTTTTCTGACGCGATTTGCCCCGAAGCACAGCTCGCAGGTGGATCGGCAGGAATCGTTGCCCATCACTGCTCCACGTAGAAGATCGCCGAAGTCTCGATCCGCGAAATAGTTTCATAGCTTGGCTTTTTTGCTCCGTTGATCGGCCGGCGATCACCTTGATTCATGACGCCGCGATCCATTTATTTGTCGAGTGGCACGGCGCTGGCGAGCAGGTGCTGGAAAACCTGAAATGTAATTTTAGCCTCGATCGACGTCGCGTTACACCAGCGAGACTCTCCTTCGGCCGTGTATCGCAATCGTTTTTCGATACGTATTAGGTGAACAACGAAATTCGCGACATTGCGTTTGGAGTTCGTTAGAATCATTCATTGAGGGCAGAAAATGAACTGTGCTCTTGAATTTCATTCTTACCAATATCGATTTCTGTTAAAAGTAATGAATATTTCTGTTCGAGAAAATACCAAGGCCGCGAACTCACTTACCTAATTTGTACAATGTATAAAACTTCGAGTCCCGCGAAGTCATTCGTATAGACTGCCTGCCATTCCACCGGTAAAAACCTGCAGATGACGTCCGTCCGGCGGTTTTTGCTCGTTCCAGCATGTAAATGTCGTCCAAGGTGCGCTAACGACCTCGCTGAAAAGTCGTAATCAAGAGTAATATTCCGGGGACATCAAACCCTTGTGTCAATACCCGAACGTTTTTACCGAGCGACGACGTCTAAAGGTTCGTTAGACTATATGTATAGACTATAGTTTCAGCAGCTTGCTCGTATGTGCACATCAGATGTATATTAATTTTTTAATCATCCTGAAGCGGTAAACATCGATGAAAAAGCCGGAGGCATCATGACAAGCAATCGACTTTCATCCGTTTATTGGTAGCATGGATAATTTTATGGATGTTCCAGCATGATTGGGTGGTTGACTCTCGGTACGAAATTATCATACCCATAAATCAGAGGATTCATTCTACCACTGTTCTCGAGGAGTAAATCGAAAACTTGATTTCAACGAATTCCGAGTTTCTTCGAACTAATCGCGTCGCTGGAGGGTTGGTTGTATATGCAGGTAGCATCGACGCAAGGGTTTGTCTCGTGTTTCAGCGAAATTTCCCGGCTGTCAGTCTTCAGTTTCGCTTCTTACCGAAGCCGATCGATGACACATACGTCCCACGCGGGATCATAATCCTAGCTGTACTCACCTATCGGTAAAAATCGGTTTGAACGACACGGCGATCCAGCGAAACCCTTGAACTCGTCGGCGTACGGGGGAGACACGGCGTTCGCGGTGAGAACGCTGCCAAATTGTGATTTACGAACGACAGTGGAAGGGTATTTGCATACCGGCCAGCCACGGACAGCTGCTGGGAAACTCGTAATGTAATTTTAACTCGGCACAACGAGTGGACGGCTGTCAGCCATAGGATCTCTCTTCCTGGTTCCCGTCGACGAAAGTCAGCCTCGTCCTGGCGACATTCTTCCAGCACGCTCCTCGTGTTTAAAGCGAGAGAGAGAGAGAGAGAGAGAGATTCGCGGAGAATTTTTCTAACGTTCCTGTTCCGCGGTTAAGCTAATTTATTGGCACTAATCGATCGTAAGCTCGACGATCGCTGTTCCACGTGGATTCCACCGGATCGCCCGGTGTCGCCTGTCTCCTTCCGCCGCACCAGGAAGCTATAAAATCTTTATTGTTGAATTATCACGCGGTATCTCGCGCGGAGGCCGATCCATGGGGTCAGGGAAAATTCTTTCTCGATCTTGATAACTGTTTCTGCTTCCACGAACTCGACGGAATTGCACGCACGTCCATCGCGATTAGGTATCGACGAGCCAATGGCCCGGCGATCGATCCTCCGGAAAATTCTTCGCAGCCCTCTCGTTCCTCGTGATACCGTCGAATTAGGAACATCCAACATTTTTCGCATCTTTCAGGGACTTTGCCAGCTCCTATGAGATTCCTAATAGGAAGTTTAGCGACTATTAAACTTCGTATGTTTCGGTTGTTAGATTGCTGAAAGTTTAAAATTTTTGTCTTCGATTCGCACAACGTGGTGATCGGTGATACATAGACCAGTAATTTGTAGTAGATTACACCCTGCAGCGCCGTTCCAGGGTAAATAGCGTTGAAGAAGAGGCAGGCTCGACATAGAATGGGCGTGGGTACACGGCTCTCGATTTTCCCGGAGCCAGAGCAGGGTCTCTCAGGACAATCTGTGCTGATACCCATTCTTAAATGTTCTCAATTCGATATCTAGACTAGAAATTGTTGCCACGTAGACAATTATCGACGACGGACAGTTTGCCATCGTTTTTTTTCCGCTCGTTGCCCAACGAGTCCCGTTCGCAACCGATGCTGTTCGATTCTCGGGTGCCACTGAAACGGTGGATGATTCTGCAAAAGGAGAAACTCGATTCAAGTTGACGAGGACTCGATGACTCTCGGAAATAACCCCGACCTCCCGGTTCGTTTCCCGGTGGTTTTTTGCGAACCGGTAAATAGGTTAATTCCCTCCTAACTGTTCCGAGAGAAACATGTAGATCATGGCTGTCTCGCGATTCCGTGTGGTTTTTGCAAATTGTTGCCAGCTGGCAAAGGAATCTTCGTGGAACGACAGAAGGCGCATCAGCGAAGGGAAATTGAATCTGTTTTCTGTTGTTTCATGGAACAGCAGGGTCGAGATCAAGGCCGAGATCTCGGTGTCCGCTCCTATGCCGATCTTAGGGGTCGGGGTCAGACAAGGTGGGACTCTGGTGACCGGTGAACTGAGCGTCAGTCCAGGAACGCCTCTTCAAATGGAGATATTCTTGGATAAGGAGTCGGCTCCTGTTTATGGTCTCTTGGTCAGCTATATGTTGGTCACCGACACGAAATACCAAGAGGAAACGATCATTCTCAACGGGTAATTAAATTCTGTATGCTGTATAACGTCGCTACTTCTTTAGAACGATCGTTTCACGAAATTTATACGATGACAGCTGTTGCATCGACCGATCTGTCTTCGACAACTTCAACACCGTCGACGGCGACTTCCTGGCTGCGAAATTCCGGGCCTTCAAGTTCGCCGACAGCAACTACGTGCAGTTCCGTGGAACTGTGAACGTCTGTTTGGACAAGTGCCAGGGGGTAAGTTGACACTCGGAACACGCGAGCCAACGTTGTCGAGCGTTATTTAACTGGTCTGCTGACTGTAGATCGAGTGCGGAAACGGCCAGGTGGGATTCGGCAGGAAGAGGAGAGCCATCGAAGCGTCGAACAACGACAAGAACAAACTATTCGAGGTGACCATGTCCACGTTCATCAAGGTGGACTTTGAGGAAGACGCCGTCGTCGACAAAGGTTGGTGAACCGTCCTTTTGCATTGAATTATTAATTGCACATTACTAATCAACATTGTATCCGCAGCTTTGTCAGATCTGTACATCAGGAAAGGAAAGAACCGGACGAAAGCCCGAGCAGTGATCGCGGAAAACGTCAGAGAGCAAGTAGCTCCGACTACAATCAGGACAGAGGAGCGAGCGTTCATAGCGCAACAAGTGAACGAGCAATTCGAGTACCAGGTTACGAAAATGGAGACCAGCGGCTCTTCGTGTAGAACGATAGCTATAGGCCTAGCCTTCGTCCTCCTGTCCCTCTGCAACTTATTGTAGAATTCGTTAGGAACGACATTCAGGGACGACGAACGATCGCTGTTTGTAAATAGAGAGCGAAAGCTAGTGAACCGACACAGGATTCGTGAGCGAATCGTCGAAGAAAATGGACCGGGTCTCCAGCCGGACGTTAGCATAATTCTTTTCCTTCATACGTAGAATGATGTCTCCCTCATTTCGGGAACAACCGACTCCCTGTAGAAGTTAACTGTGCGAACGATCGCGATGCTTTTGATTTCGGGTTCGAGAGGAACGTGCTTCAAGGCAGTTCTCCGCTCTGCGACCGTCGGATTTTCGTTCATCATGCTCTCCCCACTTGATCCGCTAATTATTCGAAATCGTGGCCATTTCTCTCTCAAATGGATTGTCGATTCTGCTGCTTGTTATGCCACTTTGTGATCCATCGTTCGGGACGATTCCTGATGAAAGTGCATCAGATGAAACTCGATTGATTAACAATTCATCGGATGGCCAATGATTTTGAGTAATTGTCCCCGATCTTCGTGCTCCTCCACGCAGGAGCACCTCCTCTTAGGTGTACGTAATCGCGTAACCGTGTCTGACAATAGCAACGGCTGCAGCCCGGAAAAAGAAAATCGGCCTTTGCGAGCGGAGAATGCCGACGACCTAGTCGCGCGACCAGCTGTAACATCGCGGTACACGTCTTCGAGCGACCGTAGGCAATCACAGAGGTAATTAATCGCTGCTGCAATATACGAGCGTAACTATAACGGAACGCCGCCTAGTGTAAAATAGCTATTAATAAAGAGGGAGCCAGTCGACACGTCGAATACCGAGCTCCCCCGTTGTTTCTCGGTCCCGTGCAGGAAAACGCGTGTGTCACATTGCTTGTTCGCGATATCGCGCCGGGACCAGGAGCAGAGAAGAAGGCTAATGAAAACGCGCATTGAAACATACAAAAATACGCATATTACTTGGATTTGTTTAACACTCATGTATACATGACGACCCCGTATAAAAAATATATATATATATGTATTTCTTTGGCTTATATCATTTTACCGCAGTGACTTACATGCGGAATATACCAAACTTGCTGTCGGGAATGGGAGCGTTCAACGCTGCTGATAGGCTGAGCCCCAGGACTAGTCTGGTGTCTGCAGGATCGATCACACCGTCGTCCCATAATCTAGAAATTTATTTTATTATACTGGGTCTCCTCGGTCTAGTAATACCTGAGTTTTACCTAGCGCTCGAATAGTACGGACTGCTCTCGTGCTCGAACTTGTTTATGATCGGTCTCTTGATCTTCTCCTCCTCTTCCGCAGTCAGCTGTTAAGTTCAACATGATTCAGAGTAATCCTAAGCGCAGAAATTGTTAGATCCTTACCGTTTTTCCTTCTCGTTCAAATTGCTGCTTAGTAATTTGAGCCATCACACCAGCAGCCTGTTCTCCTCCCATTACACAGATCTTGGCGTTCGGCCAGAGATAGAGGAACCTCGGCGAATATGATCGGCCACACATTCCTGCGAAAAACTCTTCGATATTAGTGACATTGGCGGCCTTGAGGAGCAGGATATTAGATAGCGATCTTTACCGTAGTACCCTGCGCCATAAGCTCCCCCAATCAACACAGTGATCTTTGGCACTTTGGCACAGGCGACGGCGGTTACCATCTTTGCTCCGTTCTTTGCTATGCCACCTGCTTCCGCCTCCCTGCCCACCATGAACCCTGCAAGTCCACAAACTCGTAAGAAAACGTGTGATCAAAACATAAGATCAAGGAGAATATACTGGCCTGTGATGTTCTGCAAGAAAATAAGAGGAATCTTCCTCTGCGCACAGAGCTGTACGAAATGCGCACCCTTCAGAGCACTCTCGGAGAACAACACCCCATTGTTCGCAACAATTCCCACAGGATACCCGTAAATCCTAGCAAACCCCGTGACCAACGTCTCCCCATATTGCGCTTTGAACTCCCTGAACTTAGATCCATCAACAACCCTAGCGATCACTTCCCTCACGTCGAAGGTTCGCTTCAAATTAGTACCAACGATTCCATAGATCTCGTCGACCGCGTGAACCGGGACATCGATCTGTTTACTAACGTTCACGTGCATCGGTCTCTGCCGGTTCAAATCGCTGACGATCTGCCGGGTGATGTGAAGAGCGTGATGGTCGTCTACCGCATAGTGATCAGTCACTCCCGATTTCCTAAATGGAATGGTAACTTTGAAGCTTGAGGAGTAAAGTGTGAGATGTCTTTTAATCCTTATGCCAACATTCTCTAATATTTTCGTCGAAACGAAATTATTGTGAATTTTTGTATTCTTGTCATTCAACGTCAATGAACGTTGTAGAAAATTCTGGCCATTATATGGGTTAAACGTGCTTGCTAATTACCGACAGTGAAGCGTTGCGCCGCCAAGATCCTCTGCGGTGACGTCTTCTCCAGTGGAAGCTTTGACTAGAGGCGGTCCGGCCAGGAATATGGTGCCCTGGTTGCCCACGATTACGTTTTCGTCGGCCATCGAAGGCACGTATGCACCTCCTAAAAAGAATTAGGGTAGCTGTGACAGTGAACTGAAAGCATGGTTGCAGTCTGTGCTCTGAAGACGTCGTCAGAAGTAAGAAATGCGGACAATGATCAGACCTGCAGTACAGCTGCCCATGACAACCGCGATCTGCGCGATACCCTGCGCGCTCATGTTTGCCTGATTGTAAAAGCACCTGCCGAAGTGCCCTTTGTCAGGAAACACGTCAGCCTGTCTAGGTAAATTAGCACCCCCGCTATCTACCAGATATATACAAGGCAAATTGTTTTCCTCTGCGATCTCTTGCGCCCTCAATTGTTTCTTAACTGTGATGGGGTAGTAAGTCCCACCTTTTACTGTTGGATCATTGGTGATGATCACGCACTCGTTTCTGATAGATAATTGCATTTTTAAAAGAGAGTGTATGCTTTTGTCGATTTTGCTAAACGATTAATTACCCCGAAACTCTTCCGATGCCAGTGATTATACCACCCGCAGGTACGTCCTCCTTTTCGTATAATTCGTAGCCGGCCAGTTGCGAGAATTCAAGGAACGGGGACGTTTTATCGATCAGCGTGTCGATCCTTTCACGGGGTAATAGTTTACCCTTTTTCTTGTGCCTCTCTCTCGCTTTCTCTCCTCCACCTTCAACTATCTTCTCGACTTTCTTTTTCATTTCCTTCACGAGACTCTCCATTTGCACGTGGTTCTCCTGAAATTACGTGTCGTCAAGAAAATTTGAATAAATCGGCGGGAGTGTATAAAGCGCAATCACGTGGTCGCGCCTGTAAGCTGTATCAATAACAGATCTAGTTATCGCGTGAGCTGTGATAATAGAGGACATCACCCGGCTGATAGTGGATTTTTTATAATTTTTTGCTAGGAATAGTATAGGAAAAATTGTAAGACAGCCGAATGAAAATTTAACAAGGATGAACACTGGACTACTTACAATAGAGAATGATTAAAACAATTCCTCTAACCTGATACTCCTTCGAGCTGTAGTCCTGCGAGGTTCCAATGACGACCGCATTATCGTGAAACGTCCTCGTGAAAAGACGCAAGTGCCTCGGCAACTGTCTGGCTTTTGTTAACATTATATATTTATTGGAAACGTACAATTCACTTTTTACTAACGCGTATCACACCATACGGTTACAACACTTGCTACAATATTCCATGCACGTTGGCGTGCTTCGATTGCTCAATGAGATACTTGTATTTCCAATAAAGACCCAATCATTGTGTCCATTCATTGTAGCGTAGGATCTGACAATGCGACACCAAAGATCTAAATCTTGTATCATTACTAAAGGAACAAGTAAAATTAATTCCAGAAGAATTAATTACATTTAGAAATGGTGGAGTATGTAAGTTACAATTATAAGAATTATTAAATGTAGGGCTAAATTAGGTTAGGATTAATTGTTGCAATTCCATCGAGTTCACGACAATCTGCACAGATGGTAGTACGAGAAACTTTCACGACAGATAATTTCCTAGAATTACCCATTGCGGTAATTTATCATCTGTGGTATCTCTAATCTGTTCAAGTTTAATCATTTCCCATTAGACGTCGCTTTAGTTCCATCACAATCGACGTAATCTGGCATCGAATGAACCAGCTTGGAGAAATTATAGAATAAATTGATTCAAAGTCTAGCAATTTATCTACGACATTTCAAGAGTCTTAGATATAGTATTTAGTAGTTCTAGAGGCAAACAACAATTCCAAGAATAGTAATCTGCGGGTAACTCGTCAGTGACAGTATCTATACTGAGTGGATCATTACTAGATAGCGGATTTCATGTATTTATGGCAAAAATGGGTGCGTAGAATAGCAGTGGACATATCAAAAGATTTAAAGACATCAGTGTATTAGTTCCAGCTTAGTAAGATAATTAAAAGAAGTAAGAACTTTCTATTTGGCTCCCGTGTCTTACAATATATGTGAAGAGTGTTTACTTTGCATAAAGATCCGCAGTCTAAAAGTCATTACATTGGCTAGATTGTTAGATAATTGATTGGAAAGTTGAAGAGCAGATAGCGAAATTGAATTTCGAAAATGGCGGCGGGCGGGAATGGCGCCACCGGAGCTCGGGGATCTTCGTGTGCCGGCGGCCGCCGCCGGGGTCCACGGGGTCCACGGGACTGGAATCACGGAGCCCCGCCCTGCCGCCCGCCAGAGCCGTGAAGCAGAGCAGCAGTAGCAGCAACAGCAGCTTCGCTTGCTTCGTGCCAGTAAACCGTTCGTTTTTTATCAATGAAAACAATCGCCTGAGCGTGGTGTCGTTTCGACCGAGGAGAACTGATAACGGCGGAATACGTTGTGCCCGCGTCCACATCGTAAACGGCGTTCGCACAGTCCCAGTGACTCGGGGGAGTTAACCTTAAAACGAAAGAGCGAGCGAGAGAGAGAGAGAGAGAGAAGGAGAAGTGGCGGTCTCGGTGGTGTCGCGATAGTCAAGTCGTCGGTTTGATATAGAGAGAGAGAGGATATCCTCGTTGACCGCCGCGCGTCGACGAAGTGCGTTTTACGTTCGTTCCGTTTTTCTCGAACGAGGTGCAATCGGGACGGAGACGGTGTGAAAAGGAAAGTGCATCGTCATCGATGTGAGCAGAGACCGAGAGAGGATAGGGAAGAAGGCCCGCCGCTGCAGGAGAGAGCGAGAAAGAACGAACGAGAGAACGAGAGAGTGAGAGAGGAGCCGTACGTGGGACAGAGAGGCCGTTACAGAGAGCCGGGAATTTTGGCAAGCGTCGCTCCGTTAGGGAGCTCCAGGTAGGACAAATCGACACTATTATCCATCCCCGATGTCCCGAGATTCGTTCGTTCTCCTCCGTAACAGTCCTGCAATCGTTAACGTTATAATAGAATCGAGGCCGGCCCTTCGGCTGGATCGCGCGGAGCAGCAAACATGGCGGCCGCCTAGGCTACGCTGTCAAAATTTCCCCGTTCCGTCATCGCGGTTATTTTAACACCGAGACCGTGTTTCGCCCGATTACCTCGCCCCGCTCTCTGTCACAACCGAGAAACACGACGCACGGTAGAATACTCGCAGCCAGCCTGGATAAAACACAGGATCCACCGTATAGATTTTTTTCCCCCTTTTTTTTCCGTCGTCGTCGAGCTGCCGAGATCGAGACGAGCCGAGAGAGCCAGTGCCCGGCCCGACCGCCGGCTCCGGGCGGTAATGAGATTCTTCCTGCTTAAGCTGAACTTTCCTCGTTCAAGAATTTCCACGGCATTGCTCGCACGGAAGCTGTTAACCCTTTACTTTCGTTGCGACTAGAATCGCGCAACGTCGACCGGTCTTCAGGGTGACTGTCGCTGTAGGAAATTTTGAGTTTCAACCCCTTGCTGTTGTTTGAATTTGTCTCGGATTATCATTTAGAGGAGACAGCGAAGCTGTTGATTCTTAGATATGACTACAATCATGTATTGTTGAACGTTGCGTAAAAGTGACTGATTTCGTCCGACTACTATTTGGATTTAGGGAAGTCGATGAATGCTCTGCGTTCAACATTGTGTGAAGCTGACTATAGCCACTAGAAATTCTGCATTTATTAACCCCTTGACGCGTGATTTTCTCCGTGGCTACAACGGTTTGGAGAAGAGATGGAATCTGTTAACCTTTTCCTCAGACGTGACTATAATCGTGCATTGTTAACGTTGTATAAAGGTGACTATAGTAGCTAGAAATTCTGTATTTATTATCCTCTTAACGGATGATTTTCTCTCCACCATGGTTACAATGATTAGAGATTTCTACTTTTTAATAATACATCTTACAAGAAGGTACTTAATATTTATTGTATGTCGACATGTATTTTCATGTTCAACTATTAAACTGTAGGCATACAGTGAATATAAATTTTCTTTTTCTTCTAGGACATGATCAAAGACGATGTTGAATCTTCATCCCACAATATTGATGCACCAAGGGGTTAACAATTCGATTGATTATTCAAGTTTGATTATACCGACGTCGCCGATCAGTTCATAATCCGAATGGAATTGAAAAATTGTCAGGAATGCTAGAAATTGCAGACGGTCCGGTTGAGTTGTGGAAGAGGGTAGATTTCTGTAGAATTGTTCTGTAAAGAGAGGGTTAACGAGCATTTACCGACCGCACTCTCCCCGATGCTCGCCGGGTGTAACCGGGAGAGCACTTTTCAAGCAGAACTTCTCTGGTTGGCCGACGATACTCCGAGATTACTACGAATTTACATAGGGGATCAATAACCATTAATTCACGGTGCGAGCCGAGAGGTATTTCATTATCTGTTAATTCACGCCTGCGTCTAGGATTTATTGGGTCGATGCGTGCAAAATGCCTGCAAAATGCCTGCTTCCTCAAGCCCCGGTTTTATTATTATTGCTCCGATTATTATTACCCGGTTTCATTATGCAATACAATGCCAGTGCACGGATAGTGCGTGAACGGTGAACCAGGGTCACCGTATCCATTGTCCCAAACATTTTTTTTTCGGGTCACAGAAACGTAGAAGAACATTTATATTTATATAGTTCGTTGTAGGACCAAAGCTGTTAGAGTTGTAATTTGATTAGAATATATTTTTCGACGTGGGTTGTAGAATTTGATAGCCTATAATTCGAGTATTGTTAGCCGAGGGTTTGAAATGTTGTAAGTACTATCAGAGCAATTACGTGAAAATGTTTTCCGCGCTGGAAATTGTTTGAGGTTGCGTGCACTTTGCGCAATTTTCGCGTGCGCTTTTTTCGCAGACTCTCGGGGGTGCGTGGGCGTTATCTCGCGGCCACCGTAGTAAAAGGGGTGTTGCATAATGGCGGGGAAGGGGACACAGATGCCGAAATCGTCGCGAAAACAAACCGGCCCGTCGCCGAGGACGCGATACTTTTGCGAAAACGTGAACCCGCCGGATAAAAATACCGCGGCGCCGCTTTGTGCACCGGGTACACGTGCCCGCCCGCCGAAAATATGACACTTTCATCATCCCGGTGGTGCACGTTTCATAATTACTGCCCGAGGCGCGACTATTCGACGCTCTCTGGGGAAAAACGATCAATCCTCGATCTCGAATCCACCGCACGGTCTCTTTGTCGCATCGACAATCCTGAATACAACTTGGAAATTATAGTTGACCGGTTAAGTGGGTGTTGACTCTTCATTCTCGCTCGATTTTGTCTTTCGTTTATGTCAACTCTAAGCTGGACGTCTGTTCAAACGAACTGACGAGCACGTGCGATGATGCGTTTTTGTGCATTTACACAAATGCATGTTATTCGTGAACATCTATTATTGCACGTCTTCAAGAATCTTCTTGCATCGATGAAATCGCGGAGAGCGGGAGCGATTTAAATTTTCTTTGATTTCAACTTAAATATATTTCATGTGAAATAACTGAGAAACTCTTTTTTTTTAATTTCCACTTAGAACAAATTCACAATAATGGGCATAATTAATCTATGAAACTATATTTTGGCATTGACAACCACAATCTTCGTTTGTCAATTAATTTACAGTGGAAATCTGCATTTACGAGTTATCGCTAAAACGGGTGGAATTTGAGACGGCGAGAAGGGTAAAGGACACTTTTCTTTCCCTTCGACAATTGTTTCTTCCTTATCTTGGTTTCTTACAAAAGTGACCGAGTTATTTGCTTTGTCGATGAGTCACCCGGGGAAAATGAACGTCAAAGGAAACAGAGTAACCGAGTGCACGTTCGACCTTGAGGAATTGCCCACCAATGTTGAAACCCATCGTTCTTATCAACGAACACCGATGCCTCCATCTGTTTGTCCATCGTTTGACGTGTTTCTCCTCCCGTGGAAACCGGGGTAAGAGGGGTCGGTTTAGGTTAGTCGCGAAAGAGAGAGAAACTTGGAGGTTCTTGGCGAACGCGTCGAGGAAAGCCGGCGAGCCGTAGCAAGCGCGCGATTGGCCGGCCAATTGCTGCGGCAGCTGTCTTAATCGCCTTTAATTGGTTCGAAATATAAAGTCGTCGCAGTCCCGAAGACAAGTGGTGTCTCTTCGGCAGCAATTGACAGCGTGCCACTTGAGAGATGCGACGCCGATAGCAGTGTTGCCCCGCTATCGGTCCTGCACCCTTGATCGGCTACCAATCGATCGCTGCCAGGACTCGCAAACTGTTCCAACATCGACATCCGTTCCCAAACCGTTCACGGAGATGCTCCACACCGAATAGTCACTATGAACAACTGAAACATACAACCATTATCCATATTGATTGCCTGGTTCATTTTTTAAATTTCTACCTCTTAAAACATGTAGTAAATTCTAAACTCTAATGTAATCCAAACTATTTTGTATACAAATCCGCAGTCTATTCATTACCGTTTTGGTAAGAAAAATGGTAGTAACTCGTCCTGTTTTAATTAGCATCGTTTTGATGCCCGGACGATTGTGATAGACTGCCCAGTGACTCACTGGTGACTTGATATCAGGGAATTCGCTGGTGGTAGCGTGATAACGTCGATCAATAGACGAAAAACGATAGCCGGATCGATCGAGACCGCGTCTTAAGCCGGCGAGCTCTCTTCGATTTCTCGGTGTAATATAAAGTGCGCCACTATTCGACGAGCGTCGCAGAATTGGCTCGCGATTGCGATAACGCTCGGCGAGCAGTCTAGATTCCAGTATCTGCAAATACTGCTTATCAACCGTGCGCTCGAGAGCCAGTCGAAATCCTCGCTGATAAGCGCGACAGAGCTGCGACGCGATCATGTCCTCTACTCGCAATAAGAATAATTGATCCGCGGGACCAGGCTCCGATAAATAAACACTCCTTGCAACTAATGCAATCTTCACACTTAGCACTCGAATGGCGACTCTGAGGCGCCACTAAAGAATTCTACGCCATTATTGAAAACGTTCTTTCCATTGTACAATTTTTTCGTATCTAATAAATTACTAAAGAGATTTGAATACAAAAGAAAATTAAAATGGTTCCGAGTGTAAAGAGTTAACTCTCTACACTTCGAGACCATTTCAAATTTAGAACTTCGAAATTTCATAGATCTTGGAGGATCTTATTGGGTCGCATCGGACCCAACGCTTTCAGTTAAAGAAGTCGGGACAGAAAATTTTCGAAATCCGGAAGACGCAGTTGATTGTCTGGTGCTGCGAGCGGCTCGTACGATAGAACACGATGATGGTTAATGACGATCGCGTTTCGCAGCACGGTTAGTAGGTCGCCGGCTACTCAGCGAGTGCGAAAGCAATGCCAATGATGTATTCCACTGGCAAACCCCTGTTCCTCCCTTCCTTCCTGTCACCCTGCAACCCTCCACTCGATTGCGGGGTCACGTCCTGTTACGAGTTCCCCTCGTACGCCATGGGTTATCCCTTCTTCAACGTACTGCCGTCGCATGAGACCAGTGTACACTGTCGAGAGAGGCAACGAGCTAGATACACGAAGAAAAAGGGTTGTTGATTTAAAAGCTGAAGCCCTGCGAAGTCGACTGCTCTGGTTCCGCTGAAACTTTAGAATTTTCGGTACTTTGTCTCTGACCTGGCGAATTTTTACCAGTCCAGTTTGCTGGGCTGGAAATTCGACTCTTTTGCTAACGTGAAGCTGCAATTTCAATTTACAATCTAAAATTAAATCCGCAATCGAATCATCGATGGGGAATTTTTCATCTTTTTTCTTGTTACGTAAAAAGAGTTACATTCGTGTTTTTCAATTGACGCCGTCATTCTCACGAATGGACTTTAGTTGTGCAGGGTTGACAATCGTGTTTAAACGCGATATTCATTCGCCAGGATATTCGTCGTCGGTGCAGGAGAATCAGGAATGATAAAGCGTACGTAATACCGTTGTAATTAAGTCTCTTTCGTGTTTATAGCATCACGGAAAGATCGAAAACATGATGTAATACGTAATGGCACATCAGTATGTCGACAGAAGTATCGTGTTTCTTCTCGCTGACTATGCGTGCGAATTGTACATCGTTTTACAGAATGACACCTTTTTCGTGTAGCTGGTATTTTCTGTGGGATATAAAACGAGAGGGGACGAGATGTGAAACGAAATGGTATTCTTCTACGATACATTTCGTGTGACGTTCTCTGCTAAATTAATGTTATGCTCACACTGAAGAAACGTCGAGCAACTTTTTGTCACATTGATCGGTAAAAACAGCAGAGAGCAAGAAGAAACGACAAAAAGTTGCTCAATGTTGCTTCGATGCGGACATTGCTTAACAATTACATCTTTCTGTACAAATCACATAATCGTGACTAGATTTTTCGTCCATTGGTCCACAGGGCTACCAATAATGGTGGATATCCTTTCTGTGGAGATTTTAGTATCGCACGATTCTTTTTGCCGATCGAGATCAATAAATTCGTTCGCGATACCTCTCCTCCGGAGAGAGTCTAATTTCCTCGAGGCCGGTCCACCAGCCTTCTGGATTCTTGGATAATCCAAACATTCAAGTGCCTGCTTCTCGCTCCCTTCCACTGACGTCACGGTGGCCCGTAAAAATAGCGAAACGGTCTATTCGCGGCTTAATTTCTTCACGCGGCTCGAGATCCTTCTCTTCAGCTTCGGGAATCGACCGAGCACGAATCGCTGTTTCTCGCCATCCATCGGATCAATTGATATCTTTATCGCCGGTTAAAAATAGAGGATCGATTCGAGAAGACGTTCACCCTTCGCGGTCCTAGCTGCTTTTCCCCGTTTCCCTCGTTCGCATTTTTTTTTTTCAAAATTCGCAGCATAAGAGCTTGCTTGAATAATTGTAGCATAATTCGAAACGCTGAAAGGAGAAATAAGTGAATACTTTTGATTTTGCAATCGTCTGCGTAAAAAATGTCTCGCAAAAATGATTCGCATCAATATCAAGGAACGGTAGCCTTGCGCAAGTTTTATCACTTGATCGCTGTTTTGAATTGCACCATTGTCGCCATAAATCCATAAAACCCGCAGTCTAGTCTGACGTCAGAGTGTCGAAGGGTGCACGGTAGACCATTCGAGTGTAGACCGCCCAGAAATAAGATCTGACGTCGAATCAGACATAATGCAGGATCTGAAAGGGCCAAACTCCCGGTCGAAATAGAATTCTGGAAAGGAACAGCCCGGTATCGGAGCCTCGCGTATTCAGGTTAGTCTCTGACGTCACGGTCTGGCTTCTGACGTCATTCACCTGCCGTCACCTCTCCGCAATGTATCGTCCCGTACTCGGGATCGCTTGGGATTCGTCGAGCCAGCACCAGCCAGCCACGTCCTCCTTTTTGCTCGAATGTTTGATAGAGCCGGGTCGCGTTAAAAATTTAGGGCTGCCAGGAGAGGAATCCTCAACTGGCTAATTACCTTCTGTCCAGTTCCCAGATAGCTGATTAACCAAAAACGCACGCATAACTTCCACCAAGAGGGATACCTATACTCGCGTGGATTCTAGACAATGTTTTCTTTGAGAGAAAGTATCGATCGAAAGACCCCGTGAAACTTCTTCGCCCCTCGGGACCTCCCGGGGACAAATGGGAACTGGTTTCGGGGTTGATTTTCCGTAGAACTTGTTCCACACCATGTCTTTCTTCTCCTATAGCAAACGGCGACCATCAAAAGTTGCATTGGATCGGTGACTCATGCTTCGAGCGAATTAACGGGATATTCTGGTTTTCGAGAACCTTTTACAGAAAAACCATTGAACCCCTTCCATTGGCATTTCGCACACGTATGCACTGGTATTCGGAGTACACGTATCATTTTTTATGACGCACTAAATATATCCCGTCACGAAGTCGATTAATCTTGAAGCGTGTGAAGGAATTTGATTGCACTCTTTCCACAAAGTTCCGGTGTTTAAATGTACTTATCTAATCTAGACCTTGAATAATTTCAGCTAGCAAGTCAATATTAGTGTAGATTCTTTTAAACGGCAATGTCGGAGTACAAAAGCGAAATCACCGTACCAGGTGGCAAGTTTTCACGCAAACCAGTACGAACGGTATTCGACATCAGCCAGCACACTGGCCAGCGTGAAAATCGCCAGCAGCGACGTTCGAGTAGGTTCGTCAGTTCGCGGAGTTTACGTCTGTCTTCGCGATCGATGCTTTCACAGGGAGAGAACGCGTTGGACAAAACGAACAAGTGTTTCTCTTTGCGGTGCAGTTCGCAGATTGATTGATAGATCGATCGGCTTGCGTCACGGCTTATTTTAAGCGGACGCGTTCTTTATTCTCGTACTATTCTGAGACGGTGTCCGCGAGCGTCCGAAAGTCCGAAGAGACTCCCCTTTCGCGAAGATCCTCATGAAAGTCGAGCCGTGTTTTCCACCGGGGTGGGAACGATGAATTTTCGCGGTGTCTCGCGAGCTACAGTGTTCGTCGAGGTTCTGGTTACCGGCTCAGGAAAGTTCGATAGAGCGTTTATCAACCGGAGCAGCCGAACAGGCTAGAGACACTTCGCTTGTCGCCGCTGGGAAGCTGATCCTCTCCGATTCCACGCGTTTCGAAAGTAGGTCGTGTGCCGATGCGAATTACAGTCATCAGCTGTAATGCCGCTCTATCATTCTTCTCTTCCGAGGGAACAACCGGCGCCGCTATAACGAAGCTGCTTTACCTGCGGATAGTTTGTAATTAATGTCGTTAGGGTCCGTTTGATCGCCCATTTACATTCAATTATTCTTCAACCGCCACTGTCGCCGCCGTTCTCGAACTTCTGGCATCGCACGGTGTTCTAGGAAATATTGCTTCCACCCTGGCCGAAGAATAACACCTACCAGTTAGGACACCAACGTGTTCATGCCACTTTGTTGCCGGTAGAAGTTTGCTTTTTCAGTGGACGTTAGGTTCTTCAACTTTGCCGGTTCGCGGAAGTCGCGCAAAGTTCGCTAGATGCCAGATTCTCGGATGCAGTGGGTGGAATATTAACTGGGGAAACGGTTAGCGGGATGGAATTTCTGCTGGTTTGTTGCTGCAGCTTGCTTTTGCCGACTGATGGGGTAGCGATCCACTTCGCTGCTTCTGGAAAATAATGCAACCGTCTCAAGGTGCTAGGTGATAAATTGCAGACTGGGTGGACCTAGAATAACAGCAAGTCAGCAGTTAGCGCAGTTACAACTTCAGCATGTGGTTGCTATATTCGTCGTACGGTTGCTATTCCAATTAATAAAACAGCGACGAACTTTCAGTCATCGGGGTTCTAGAAAACGACGCTAACTTCTGCAGGTGCTAGTCCCACGGTGAATAGCCTAGCACACTTGTGTAACCCAATTATTTGCTATGATAGAAACTATAGCTAGCCTCGCTGTTCTAATTGCAGCACCGGCGATTACCTTCGCCACCGTGTCGTCTAAAGAACAATCCCTTCGTTAAATCCATTGGATATTTGCATTTTCACTGTGTCTACACTTGTGCGTCTGTGACGGCGCACGTTTCGCTACCCCCAGTTACAGGGAACAGTTTTATTGCTAGAAGGAAAGGTGGAGAGCGTTTGGCCAGGTAAACACGGGGCGCAGTTGCTGATTGGAACGGTGAACGTTGGCAGGTGCGACACCAACAGGCGTCCGAACGTAAACCCGTCGGCACGTTGCGGATCGGCCTGGCCTTTTCGTGGCTTCTCTGCCATCCTTTGTCGCCGCTGTTAAAGACCGTTGGGCCGTGCCAGGGACTTGGTCGAAGTGCACACTTGGTGTGAGGTACTTGGCAGCCTCGCGGTTGTATACAGTCGGTTCGAAGCAGATGGGGAGACCGGGAGAGATAGAGAGAGAGAGAGAGAGATCGTATTGGACGTTGACCCGCGTGGTTCAACTGTTGCTCCCATTCGTGCATCCGGGAACGCGTGTAGGACGGCCTAGGGATCCCGATGATAGAGGAGAGACTTGCACTGATATCTGTCGTACACCACAGCCTCCCATAATCGCAGCAACACGTTATCTAACGACGATAACTCCCTCATTTTCGGAACCCTACGAAGCCTGAGGATTTTCTAATAGATCAACAGCGGAGACGTATACAAACGTGCTCCAACTACGCTCGCCTCTTCCTTGATAAGGGCGATAAACGGAATCTAGGTCGAACACGCTCTAGGGCGGGACGTTTTTCTACGATGAATCTCATAAACGCGGCCCGGCTCGTTAATTACACATTCCTCTGGGGAGCCCAGACTCGGATAGTCTGCTCGAACGTTTTTAGAAGTGTCTTTCACACAGAGACGGTTTAATTCTTCTGGATTCGTCTCGCGGTGATGGCGAATTATCCTTCAGAAATTAATAGAATTTCGGAGCACCTTCAGGTCAGGTTTTTGGGATCTAATTTGCAGACGTCTCTCGAGTCTCGTACAGGGTGGAACAACTACCAAGGAAGTTAGTCTACAGAGATCTGCTAGATCAATCGTCTGGAATCGACATTTTCTTCCAGTCGTATCAAAAGTCGACCACCGTACTACGCACCATCGAAACTCATTTCGCTGGATCGAAAGTCCCCGTTCCCCGAGGCAGGATCGTAGAGACGGTTATCGTAGAATGGGAACCGCCAACGGCAACCTGTCACGCTCGACAATGGCGTCCTGGCGACGCCGGTAGTCAGCCGGTAGTCGGGCGCCGCGGCGCCAGCGTCGCTCATCCCTTCCCTCTGGTTTCATCCGCCCAGGCGGTCTTCTCTCGAAACCACGGCGTCGTCCTGCCTGGGTGTGGTTCTCGAAACCCCGTCGAAGATCGCGTCTACATCATCTCCATTTTTCTTCTACAACTGGAGCCGAGGCTTCGGATGTGTCAGAATCGAACGAAAGATAACTACGGGGAATAGTATTCGATCGCGTGTGCACCCGGACTACGAGCAACAGACGTGGAGGAGAGAGGGTAGCAAACGCCGAGAACGTGAATAGAGAGAGAGAGCGAGAGAGAGAGAGAGAGAGGGTGAGAAA
This sequence comes from Lasioglossum morio, assembly GCA_916610235.2. Taxonomy (NCBI): domain Eukaryota; kingdom Metazoa; phylum Arthropoda; class Insecta; order Hymenoptera; family Halictidae; genus Lasioglossum; species Lasioglossum morio. The sequence continues at coordinate 7,871,138 of OU744333.1, forward strand.
GAGAGGGGCGAGCCACGACTCTGTTCATCGATTCCTTGCTTCGACGGTTCCTGTGAACGCGACATGAAAAGAGACCCGCTCGCACCAATGGGCGCTCTCTTTCACCGGTCCTCGTACTACGTGTGCGTGAGTGATCCTCTTCCGTGCTAGATCTCTCTACCTGAGACACCTCTCGCCGGAATTTCTGGCGTTCCAGCGGGGGCGCAATCTGGCGGTGGAACACCGGCACAGGGAGGCTACTCCTCGCCTTCCTCGGGAACGGTGCGTGTCGGGAGGTTATGTTGCCGAGGGATCCATGACGCTCTGACAACGGTGGAAGACGGACGGTGCGTGTAAGTCAACCTGGAACACCTCTTTCGAGAACTAGATTCACTTCTCTGAAGCATTCCGCCGTTTGCCGAGCTGAAAACAGCTTGGGAATTGCGATGGTAGGGTGTACACCCTCTTGCATTCTTGATGAAGGTGCTCGAAGATGTTCTAGGGGTTGAAAGTTGTTCCCGTGAATTTTCCTACAATTTGTTGCGGAGTGTATTGCTTCAACACCCTCTTACACCTTTGGAGAAGGTAATTGAAGTTCCTCTAGGGGTCGGAATTTCAGTTTCAGTGACGAATGTGGTCTAGTTTTCTTCGGTTCTCTTCCGTGCATGGTTCTTTTCTGGCACTTGTTGAGAGGCGAACTTACTCGGGAACGCTAGTAGCAGAGAGTCCTCCCTCTGTTGCACCCTTGGCGAGGGTGTTTGAAGCGATTCAAGGGGCAGGTTGAGTTTCAGTAACGAAAACGATCCGATTCGTGAATCTTTCTACTACTTGTTGAGAAGTAAACTGCCTGGAAATGCGAGTAGCAGGGAGCTCACCCTCTGTTGCACCCTCGGCAGGGGTGTTGGAGCCTGGAAGTTGAGCTCCAGTGACGAGGATGATCTGGCTCGGTTTAGTTTGCTCGTGTGAATTTTTCTGGCACTTGTAAGGAAGTGAACCGCCTGGAAATGTGAGTAGTAGGGAGTTCACCCTCCGTTGCACCCTCGATAGGGGTGTTCGAAGCAGTCCTAGAGACTGAAAGTTGATGTCGAGTGGCTAGTATGGTACATAGTGTGATTCTATGGATTTTTTCTGGTAGTTGAAAAGCGAATTGCTGGGAAATGTGAATTTTTGGTGAAACGCTGCAGATCTATGGAGCAGTTCTCGGTGTTGGAAGTTGAATTTGGATTTAATTGGTCTCGAGAGTGTCGGGTTAGTTTTTCACGGGGCCACTCTGTACAATTCTCGGTTTCACCGTGGTTGCTCATGCGCCGAGCGACTACCATCGGTTCCGGAAAATGAGAACAACTTGCGTTAGATCGACAACCCTCGGATTCCCCGGGTTGTGAGACCTTTTGGAGGTGAAGGACGCTCGTTGCCACCGAATTCCGATGGAACCTGAAAAATTCACCGAACAATTCCCATGAATCGACACGCACAGTATCCGTTCAATGTCGGAATCCCGAATGATCACGATGATCACGACACGATCAGGCGATTGTGAGTTTCTTCGCGAGCGGTTTTGAACGGATTCCTGAAAATTCGTAGATAACGCCGGGCACGTACGTGATCGGTTCGCTGAGTAAAAATAGCACGTTCGGTGGAGAATCCTCGGTTGTACGTCCGGCTTCAAGGAACACTCTTTTTTTGTTCCTTGGGTAGCATGAATTCAAGCCGGGAATAGAAAGGAGCAGCCTCTCAGGACGTCTTCTTTATCTAGCTCGAAGATTAATGACGCTCTAGTAGTGCGCTAACGAAAAAAGTGTGCTGTCCGTGACATGAATGCGCCGTGTTCGAAGACGAAAATAGAACGATTAATGCGTTCCTTGTGCAGATGATAAACTAATGTGTCCCGTCTAATCAACCTGGAAACTGTCCTCAAACTTTGGAATCTGTCAGCTTAAAGATTCACTGCGTCTAAGCTAGACTCTATTCTACTTCCTCAAGTCTGACTAACCTCCAAACCTTGCACCGTTGATTATCAAGCTTAGACGCATTCGATTATACTTTCTCGAGATGTACAATTGACCTATGTTATCTAATTAGTCTTTAAATCTCGCGACAGGAATCTGTAAGCTTAAAGAGACGCTGGATCACGCTTCGAATCTCCGGGCTCTAAGAGAATCAGCCTGAAGCTAGTCGTCCATTTTCTGTTTAACACTCAAATGAACTCCTAGCTTTGCGACTGATCAGCTCCTTCCTCCCCAAGCCAAAAGGAAGATGTTAAACCTAATTTTCTATTTTTAGGGGTGGCAACGGTCTCGCTAGGAGGTGTCGGAGCTGGCGCGAGGGGCGGGAGAGTCAGCGGTGGCCTGACTCTGGTTCCGGTGGTAGCGGAAACGGAAGCCGTGCAAGAAGCAGCAGCAGCATCAGGAGCAGATCCAAGGGAATCAGGCCCGAGAGAAGAGACCGGCGGCGCCAGCAGGAGAGGGAAACTCGATCGTCTTCTTCTTCTTCTTTTTCTCGCTCTTCTACCCGTTCCTATTCCCGGCGGTGGGAAAAAGCTCGAGGACCTGCGTTGCCCGTCGAAAGAAGCGTCGACGGCGTGACACTGGGCCCCAGCTACCTTCCAGCTCGAAGGCGAACCAAGATAGAAACCGCGATACCCTCGATAACCACGTTTTAAGGCTCGCCGGGGGTTGAACCACCTCCAACACCTCGCGAGACACCCTCTACCACCCTCGACGGGTGTCCCCGAGACCGACGTATCGCTAGACAGACATCATGAGCGAGCTCGAGAACCTTCGCCAGGAGGCGGAGTCCCTCAAGAATGCTGTTCGAGTAAGTTCAACCCGCACACGCAGAAACGTGACAGTACAAAGGGTTAACCCTTCGGACTCGAAGCAATTTTAATTCCAAAATCAAGACATTTCTTAAACCCAGATCATTTTTATTTTATCTAATCTGTTTTACATTGGGAACATCAAATTGAACCTGCTTCCTCATACAACAGTGTAGCTTTTTTGCAATTATGGTAATTTTTACTGACGCCTCAGAATCATCATTCGAGTGCAAAGGGTTAATACATTAATCAAACTCCTGTTTATATTCACTGAAAGATAAATCATTAAATTTTAATATTTCATTCGCGTCGATCGATGTCCGATTAATTTGTATTTTCTGCACGACACTTACATCGAAGAAGGGGTGGTTCAGGTTCAATTTCATGTGGAACATTCTTCCAGGAACTTTTGTTTCACGATTTGTTTTCATCGGGATTTGTTTTAGTCAGAATTTGTTTCAGTGTACGTTTCACTGGATTCTATATCTTTCGCCACGCGGAATTCTCTATCGCGGGAGTTTCCTGCCAATGAATTATCTCGAAACCATGAACGATAGCGTGGTGCGCTATCAATGGGCGAGGTGTACCGTTCGATGTTTTAGTACGAATTATTTCTAGACAGTGTATAGATGTATAATATAAAATATCGCGCGGGTGTTTCGCTAGACAAGGGCCTAGGTGCGTCGCTGAAATTGGCCCGACACTTTCACACATTCTCATTGTTCGCCGACGGTCTCGGAGACATCGGGGACAAAGCAACAGTTCTCCATGCAACAGCGGCGTATTGTCTCAAAAGAAAAAAGTCTAGGGCGTCTCTCTCTCTACGGCCGAAGTGCACTTGGGATTAAACAACCGACCCCTATTCTACCCCTAACGAGTCAGCGATTTTTATTTTCCGTTGTGCTCGACCCTAAGGGCTGGAAACAAAATCGCAAACATTATTTAACAGGCTGTTCCCCATTCCCCGAAACGTTCGCCTGCGTTCTGCTGCAGTCAATCGGATACATTTTTCCTAGCCTGAACCTTTTTACATTGATAGAAACTTTTTCGTAATTTATTTAATCTAATTTAAAACAGTAAAACAATTCAGACGATTTAAGAACATCCATATATTATTTTCAATTTATTATAATTGCTAAAGATAGGAAAAACTTTTTATGTGGTTCCTGCATCTTGTAAGTGATTAAGAAAATGTTTACTTTGCATCAAAATCCGCAGTCTAGTAATCACCAATAAATTTGCAATTGAATAACCAACAACACAAGTTGGCTAAAAATGAAATTAGCCACTCGATTGACACTCTACCCTTTCAATTTCGAACAAATTTCTTTAATGGTTGAACGCAGTACCGTTGAATGGAAAAAATTGCAGGTACTTTTAAAATCGACTGTGGACCATTTCACCAATTTCCCTTTTATTTTCCGGGGTGAAATCGATTCGGGGAACGAGTAAAAGCCACCGGAATCGGTGATCATTCATCGCGAAGACGCCTACGCGAGTGTGGCCATTTTTTCTTGCAAAATCGATACTCGATATCGCGATAGAATCCCTTTATAAATAGTATTAGAAGACCGCCTGCCCTATCATCTCCGAATCTCTTTGAAATTGGGCCACACGGCTCTCGTCCCATTGAAGCATGTAAGACCGAACAATGCGAGTCCCCTTTGTGCCGGGACACACAGCGTTCAGGGAAAAATGAGAAAAAGCGTTTTCGACGTCCGTGGGGGTTTGTGGGAAAATCAGGCGACGATTCCCTTCGGCCAATTAACTCGATCGTTTAAACAGTCGTCGTCGTAGTCGTCGTCGGCGGCGTGTGATGTCAGTCGGAAGTGTTCCGGGCGAATTAGAAGCCGTTTCCGGTGGAAAATCCTCATCGATGACGATCCCTCTTGTGCATGGTGAAAACGTGGAAGCCAGGAGATGGTATAGTGGTGTGGTGTGTGGTGGTGGTAGGGCGCGGCATAACCGTCGCTTCTCTCTGATCAATACGCCACCGACCCTCTCTCTCTCTCTCTTTCTCTCTCTCTCTCTAGCTTTCGGTCTTGTTTCTTCCCGACGCGTGTTTCTCTCTTTCTCCCTTCGTCCAGCGTGCGTGAAATTACACGCGTCGTCGGCCCTGCACGCTAATACACCGCCTGCGATAAATAGAATCAGCGTTTTTAACTTGCCACGTTTCTCTCTTTCACTCTCCCTCTACGATTTCGAATTTCCCTGATACAATCGATTTACAATTGTGCTAGAAGCACTGTTTATTATTTATCAACGCTTTTCCTGGAATCGCCAATGTCTCCATCGTATCGGCACGTAACGCACCGTTAATTAGGACTCTCTGAATCATGACTGCATTCTTCGAGTATGAGCACGCTGTTGCATTCCCAACGAAAGGTCAACGCGATCGTCCACGTCGTCTATCCACCTTCTGTTCTCTTTTTTTTGCAGATACTAAATCCTCTTTTTCTGTGATCCCGCAGTAGTTCATAACGCTGTTGGCGCTCGCAGGTCTGCGAAACGCGACGATTGACCTTTCGACATTCTTTCGCGAGCCTCGTTTACCATTTGATTTTTGTTGGGAAGTACAAAACATGTTTTTATGTCGGCGAAGACAACGAATTCGATGCTTTCGTATATAAGCAACATTCCAGGCATGTATGAATATTTGTAAATGCACGCTTTCTGTTCAGGATGCCCGGAAAGCAGCATGCGACACGACGCTGGTGCAGGCCACGTCGGGCATGGAGCCGATTGGTCGGATACAGATGCGCACGAGACGCACGCTGCGCGGTCACTTAGCCAAGATCTACGCAATGCATTGGGGCAGTGACTCGAGGTAGTGCTAGTTCGATAATTAGAATCCTAGAAGTTTTTACGCTCAAAGACTTCTTCAAAACAACTTGACCGTCTGATTAAGTAGAAACCTAGTGTCGGCATCCCAGGACGGCAAGCTAATCGTATGGGACAGTTATACCACGAACAAAGTCCATGCGATTCCCTTGCGATCATCATGGGTGATGACCTGTGCGTACGCGCCGTCAGGCAGCTACGTGGCCTGCGGTGGCCTGGACAACATTTGCTCCATCTATAGTCTTAAAACAAGGGAAGGAAACGTGAGAGTCAGCAGAGAGCTGCCAGGACACACCGGGTACCTGTCCTGCTGTCGATTCTACGACGACAACCAGATCGTCACTAGCTCCGGGGACATGACTTGGTAAGGGAGTTCATCGATCGTCCTACAACGCAATCCTCATCCCTTCTGTTGATCACTTGATGGTCCCGATCAACCCTTTGCCTCGTTGCATTGAGCTGGGCACTCGAATGAATTCAATTTAATTAATGTACCTATCATTATGAAAATGGTCTGAGTCATATATTTCTTGTTTCGAGATATTTAAAGGAAAGCACTATCTAATGGTTCATTATATAACAAGCACTATCTAACGGTACATTTTTCACAATACTGTGAAAATTATATTGAATTGATTATAAAATGAACTCGTTTCTTTCAAATTTTCACTTAGACCACTTTCATAATTGTGGGCACAAATGGGGACTTGTGAATTGTCCCGAACGACGAACGAACTTTTGCGACAATTTCCTGATGAACATTTGTTGCTACGGCAAGGGGTTGCAAAGCCAAACCTGGTTCCTACGCAGCTGCGGTGAAAGAAGTCGCTAGAGGTCCATGTATTTCCTTTGTCCCCCCGGTATATTGCATTCCAATTGGTAATTATGTCACCTGTGGAACTGTTCGAACTCGCCTGCAACGGATACTCTTTTTTGCTGAACCAGTGCCCTGTGGGACATAGAGACTGGCCAACAATGTACCTCGTTTATCGGACACACGGGAGACGTGATGTCTCTCTCGTTGGCACCAGACACCCGCACATTCGTATCCGGTGCGTGCGACGCCAGCGCAAAACTCTGGGACATCCGCGAGGGTTGCTGCAAGCAGACTTTCCCGGGTCACGAGAGTGACATCAACGCTGTCACGGTGAGGATCATTTGGTTTTCTCAGCTACTCAATTTAAAGCGGGAGATAGACTAAAAGAACAGAAGAAATGAAGATCGTATCTCGATTCCTGTTGGTTTAACATCGTCTAGAAAGAAATGTGATATAAGGTTTAAGCGGTTAATCGAGCATTGATTTGATGAACAGTTCTTCCCGAATGGATACGCTTTCGCGACGGGTTCGGACGACGCGAGTTGCAGACTGTTCGACATCAGGGCGGATCAACAACTGTCTATCTACAGCCACGACAGTATTATCTGCGGAATCACGAGTGTAGCGTTCAGCAAGAGCGGTAGATTATTGCTGGCCGGTTACGACGACTTCAACTGCAACGTTTGGGATTCAATGAAGGTTGAACGAGCCGGTACGTTGTTCTCGATTCTCTATTAACGGCGTTCAGAGAGAAGAGAAATTTCGTTTTCAAGCCCTTCTCTCTCTGTTTATCCTTAGTTCTCTTGCAAAAAGAAAAGATCTTTGTTCGTGGTAAAATAGTTCAAGGAATACACAGAGAAGCGAAAGCTGTACTTGTACACATCGCACGAGATACTCGGCTCGAATTGCTCGCTAATTAGATTAGCAACACAGGCCTTCTCCGATTAACGTCTCTTCGCTCCGAGACGAGGGGACATTATCGTTCTCACGTTAACTCTTTGTTTTCTATATTCCTGTCCTCCGTCTGAGCTGGGATTCTGTGAAAAATATTACATCCAATGGCAACTCTGAGGAGCTACTGAAAATAATTGTACCATTATTGAAAATATTGTTGACATTATTAACTATGTTGATATCTAATCAATTACGAAACATTTAAGTACTGTACGAAGTATTATATCAATTTCATATTGACAGAAAGAAAAAAATCATATAGAATGGAATTATTCTAGCTAGGAAGAAATATTTAATTTTCCAGTTAAAATAGCTCTGATGCATAGAGTTAATGTTTAGAGGTGTTAGGGGCAATGTGTCAGAGGACATTCTGTGAGTTGTGACGAAGTCCCATTTAAATCTGAGAGGACCCTGATCGACAAGTTTACCGCTATAAAAGATAAACATACAAGACTGTCAATTATGGACTCAATACACTGCCTAACAAACCGTGGATATTATATAAAAAATTTATAAAATTCCCTCCAATTATACACATTGCCCGTAACAGAAACACTAAATATAGAGGCTGTGTTAGACTTTCTGGGATGTATTAGAGTTCAAGTTTAGCGGTGGATATTAAGAAAGAATATTAAACTGTTACATCGCAGACAATCTGACTGTTTAAGGAACTGATTAAGGGTTGAAGGGATTAACGTGTCAACTAGGTAAGGTTAGAAGGTGTTAGGCACTCGAACAGTTGTGGTTTCTGTTGAACAGGAATCCTGGCGGGCCACGACAATCGCGTGTCCTGCCTAGGCGTAACGGAGGACGGCATGGCGGTGGCGACGGGCTCCTGGGACTCGTTCCTACGTATTTGGAACTAACTTGGGGTTCACCCCAAGTCGTTCCTCCAAAGAACCAACTGCAACCAATCAGCATACAGTATAAGCATTAAGTACCACCACCTGACCACCGAAGTCGGCGTGTCCGTATCCTCGATGGAGGCGAGCTACTCGCCCGGTTCACCGGAGTTGAGGTTGATCAGAAAGTTTGGACCACCGACAGACACCAGCAGTAGCAGTAGCAGCAACAGCAACAAGAGCAAGAGTAAGAGCATGATCGGCGGCAAATCGAAGAGCAAGGCCAACAAAAGCGATAAGAAAGGCTACGAGGCCGGGAACAGTGGCGACAGCGGGAACAACACCAACACCAGCAGTAACAGCAGCAACGGTAGCAGCGAGTTCAAGAGCGTTTTGGGTTGTGGTGTCAAAAAGGACAGCCGGAGAAGCGTCGTCGATTTAACCTGGCGACGCGGCAAAGTCGGCGATAAGATCACTCGTGAATATCAACGCTTCTAGCACGAGAACACTGTCGTTCGAAAGAAAAAAAAAACCGTAATTATTCTTATCCAAATGACGATCGAGATATTGAGAGTGAGAGATAGAGCGAAAGATAAGCGAGAGAGATAGAGAGAGAAAGAGAGAGAGAGTAAGATTGAATGTGAGAGAAGCGTGAATGCGAGACTAAAAAAACAAACGGCGGAAAGGAGAGCAGCACCAAGGCACAACAAGCCAAAAATCTCTCCTGACACGCCGCGATCGCACACTTCGTTCTTCTCCTACTCCCCCGTACGTTTCGCGACTACAAACTTGGCGAGCCTTCGATGAGCACGTGCTGTTACCACGTACACACACGCATACGCTCCGATATCTTCTTCTCTTCGAAGACGATATCTTCCCGCTCGAAGGTTTCTCTCGGACGATCAACCCAATATCACCAGCAGCCATTTATTCGATGCTCGGCAGGGCATTTTCATTACCAGGGAATAAATAGAAGAGGATGACAAACGGATGTCCCGAGCGTGTTCACTGCCGACGAAGCGCCGATAACAAGGCTGCTCTCACGGCGGTTGATGATTTTCATACGTTACTTCTCGACACGCACCGAACCAGAGTCGTACCAGGCGAGACACGATGAAAGAACGAAAACACGGTCGCTCGTGCCCGGCACAAAAGCAAACACGGATCATGAGAACTCTATATATATATATATATACATATATGTATGTACAATGCATCATACGCGTGGCGCACACACTCTCTACATACACATGAACACGCAAACACTACAAGACGTATGTCGACGACGAGCAAGCCAAGGTTACGATAATCTCGCATATTGCATTCAAACCTACACGCACATCGTACGCACGTGTATTCAAGATACGTACATAGGGAACTACATAAAACATACATTCGCACAGGAACGCGCGCGACTACCGTAAACAAAAGGCATCCGACATCGACGCACGTAACGATGTGCGAGTCACGCACATACATACATACGCGCACACGTATCCTCAGATCATGTCAACCATTTATGATTTTCTTGTAACGCTCTCGTTTCTCCCGATTCTCTTTTTCTTTTTTTTTCCGTTCGATCTGTATGTGTGTGTTTTGTCGTAATCCAACGATCTATGCGACCCGGAGAAAGGATAGAGATGAAGCGTCGGCTTCGATGATCGTCGAGCACACATCGATACCTTTGATTTTTATAGATGTATCGTTATTTATTTTGTATAGACCTCTGTTACACGGACCATCCCACTCGCACCTTTATTCTTCGTCTACCTCCAATTACTATTTCTCTCCCATTTTGTTTTTCTCCCATTGAGTATGAATGTTCGAGTCTTTTCCAAGATAGTGAACGTGTTTCGGATGTGTTCATAATTGCGAGGATGAGCGAAAGGTCTCAAAGGCGCGGCCCGATTGCCAATCAAAACGCGAGAAACCATGCGCGAAAGAAAGAGAAAGAAAGTAAAAACACCGGAGACACAGTACGACACTACACCCCCTGCCCCCCCCCGGAGAAGTTCGGCCGATTATCTCCACGCAGCACCTTATCGTCGAAGTATTCGAGGAAATCCACGTATATGGGGATCACGCACACAGACACACCGTCGAGAGCCCAGGAGAGTAGCAGAGAGTTGTTCAGGACAAGTCGAATCGGAGAGAGTGTGTCCGGGAGTAATTTCCCAACCCGTGTGTAGTATTACGAGCGGCGTCGGAGCATGAAGAGAAAGGGGATATTTAATGTAACGTGTAATCGTTTAGTTTGTAGCCTCTACTCCCCGATCCTCCAATCTAGATAGAAAAGCAGCGAGACCGAGAAGAGTTCCTCCTAACTCTCGCCGGACAAAGCGGAGTCCTTTTACACACGCACAGAAACGTACACGACGAACACTCTCTCTCACGCACACGTACTACACGCATACAACAAGTACACGATTTCCTTGGCTCGGTCAAGCACCGAGACAAACAAAACAATGTCCTCGGGCACACGAGGAAGGCACGTGTTCTCGACGAAAAAAAGTCGTCCTAGAAGTTCCTTTGAAATAGGACCCAAAGAATCACACTGATCGAAGCTACGGACCGCGAGACCAAAACTCTCTCTCACCCCCTCGTCGTTCTTTCGTCTCTCATCTTTCCCCCATCCACCCTCAGCTTCCCCCTCCAACCCCCTCGCATCCTCCTCACACATTGTAAAACTACGTTATTTTCTCATTCATTCGTTTCGTACGTATTTTTGTTACTTCCTCGTCGAGTTTCTTCATCTTTGTTCCTCTCTGTCTCATCATCCTTCATTCGTCGTCATCAGCGTCATCGTCATCTTTCATCCTCATCGTCTATCCCTCACGCCCCACCCCCTCATCTGTCCTCTTTTTGTCGGAAAAAATAGGTGTTTAAACTGTGTATGCATTTAAAGTAATAATATTAATGATACTGTTTAATATTAATATTAACGATGATTGTAATTTATAATTATTAATATTTAATATATAAGTATCTAAGGAGATAACGATGGATCCACTTGTTGAGTACCGCAGGATTACGGTCCGATCGCTTTCCGGCGACCACGCTGCCATACACCGTGTCTTTTTAGTCGTCTCTTCGACCCCCGAGAGCAGCGCGTTTTTCTCACTCTTTCCGTGGATTTGTTTTTCGGTTCCATTGTATTAGATGACGTAGCCCGTTGCTTCGTCCGCTTTAGTTTCTTCTATTCTATTTGTTTTGGTTTTTTTTCTTTGTCATTTTTCGTTTTGACCGTTCGTTAGCAGTGCCTCGCGTAGATCGTTTTCCCGAGTGTTCTCCGATCGTTTCTGTTTTCGAGTATCGTGTTCTTTGGCAGAGAGAGAGAAAGGGAGAGAGAGAGATAGTGAGAATGAGAGTGTGAGAGAGTGAAGCGTGGCTTCCGGAACGCGAGCAAGCAGCAATTGTTTTCCTAAAGAACAAAAAATAAAAATACGGGGACAGGCACGTAATCTGACTAAGAACTGTTAAGGATAGAACCAAGTAAATCTCTGAGAAGTTTCTAAAGGCGTTTCAAGGAGCCTCAACGGTACCTTCACTTTCTTGAACGGTAAACAACAACAACAACAAAAAAAGAAAACGTTTATAATCGGTTTTTTGATATAACTCTTTTTCGACTAATCTCGCTTTACGTCACACGCCTCCATATCTTCTAGCGACCAATTAGGCAAACGAAGGGAAAATAAAAAAGAGGAAAAAAAAAGAATACACGATCTTTGTTCTCTCCGCGCCAAACGAGAAACGGAGAGCGTCCATCTTCCTTCGGGATGCTCGCGGGAGAAAGTAAATGTCCTCTGCGACAAAAGAAAGGACATTCGAAGACGAAGGAAGAGGGATGATAGATGAAAATCGAGAAAAAAGTGGAATAATAATAATAATGATAAATGGAAACAGAAGATCTGTGCTTTTTGTATTTCGCGATTCCGTGGCCTCTCGGTGGAGGCTTCTCATTTTTGTATTTCGAAGCCTCGAGCCACAGAAGCAATATGGTTTCTTATTCTTTGTACGAATACGAAAAAAAAATATATATATACATATATATTTACTGTCGACGAATAGCATGCAAAATTAACGATTTATTAAGTCTCTAGTCATAGCGCAAGAGAGAATGCAAATGAGAGAGAGAGAGAGAGAGAGAAAGTATGAATAAAAAGAGTGAGAGAGAGAGTGAGAGAATAACACACCGGAAGACTAGCTAAAAGTTTTTGCGAATGCAGATAAACGCACGTTTCGTCGTTTTGTTTCGTTCGTTTTCCGTTCTCGGATTCCTTTCGAAACGTTTGTTCTTGTTCACGTTGGGCAAGCATAAGTGTGCGAGGAACCGTTCTTTTCTCTTCTTCGTTCGAATTACTTTTCTTCGTTCGTTTCTCTTTTTAAGAAAAAAAAAAAAACGTTTCGTTGTTCGAGCGCATGGGAACACACAATTTATTAATTGCGACGCATCTCAGCGGCCGACAGAAAAAAAAGAACAAAAAAAAACCAAAAACCACGGCGTGAAAGCAACACAGAAGGAATCAGCCTTTTTTTGGAAATCGTAAGAGTATAAAGGTGAATAAAAAGTACTTGGAAAAAAATCACACGTTTGGCGTTTCAGTTATTTGTTTCGCAAACCGTCGTTGTTTTTTCCGTTGTTGATTCTCGCCGTTTTCCCCCCCATTCTTCTTTCTTTTAAGTTCGGTTTTCGATTTGAATTCGCCTAGATCTCTTGGGTCCTATTTCGCTTCGTGGAGAATCGTTTGTCCCAGTGTGAACGCGAGAGAAACGAGCCGAGGAAGAAACAAACAGAACAAAGAGGAAACACGTGACGCCGACACGAGTAATTTTTTTCGGTGAATTGATTTCGCGATGGACGAGCCATCAAGGAATACTGCCTCTTTCAAGTTACGAGCGAATATATTATAGTATATATACACACGCATACATATATATATATACATTAATAAAAAAAAAAAGAAAGAAACATTTATGCTGTTGTAAGAGTGGCCAAACGACACGAAAGTCGAGACTGCACGGTAAAGGACGAAGAAGATCTTCAACCCACAAAAGACAACAAAAAGAGACACGTCGTCGCTGTTAAACGGTAGATAGCAACAAGGATTTCATCACTTTTTTATATATAAAAAATTAAATATATATGTATACATATATAGAAGGATAATAACAACAATAATAATGATAAAATTATCGTCGACGGTTAGATAGCTCGTTCGAGTGCGATTCTTCGTGGACAATACAGACACGAAGTCGTTTTTACTGTCCCCGTGGACACACGTGGATCGTGGAATCCTGGAGGAAAAAGACTCTTTCGGATTTGGAAGGACTAGGAGAGTGATCCTTGACGTAGTGACGCGTTTCGAGCCTCGTGGGTGCCCTTATCCTCGTTCATGGAAGTTCCGAATGAAGGTCGCAGAGCGTCCAGGCTGACGAAGCTGATCTTTATGGGTGTGGTCTCGTTTCCAGGATGACGAGGGTGCGGAATGCGCCTTCTCATTTCTCGATAATGCAGAAATCGGGATTTTCAGTAGTCAAAAGATCATTCTAGGCCGCAGTCGCTCTCAAAAGTTCTATTTTCAGATTTACGAGGCGCAATCTGCATTATTCAGAAGCAAAAAGCTGCGACAGCTTCATGTTGCCGGATAATGTAAATTACGCCTCGTAAACGCAACATTGAACTTCTGAGGCCGATTGCGGCCCAGACTGATCTTTTATATAGCGTTTTCGACTATTGAAAAACCGCCCACCTTCGTATTATTGAGAAACGAGTTGCTTCCAATTCTGGAAATGAGTCTACCCACTTAGGCGAGAGGGAAAAAAGTCACCGAATACTCTATTCTTCCTTTGCGTTTCCCCACGCCCTTCTCAACCCCCGTTTCTTATTTTTCGTTTGGCCCGCGCGTCGATACACGCGAACCATCTCCTCCAGATCCCCATACGAAAAACCCATACAGCTCTCCGACACACATTGCATCCCTATCGATCGAGCGACGCATTGTACGCGCGCACCGTATTTTCGGCCCGGACGAAACGCTCTCGAGAGGAAGTCGCTCCGCGAAAACCACATACTAATCAGATCCACAATTTTTATCCACATTGTTGCGAGATAATCTCTAACATTGTTTATCTTAAGATTTCAACGCTGATCGCGACAGATTAGCTACCCCACGAAGGTCGAGAATTTGAATAACTTTGTTCGAGAAAAAATGTCCACTTTCTGTTCGAAGTTGCTCGAGAGGATCGCGCGAGTCTGCTTTCCTCGGTATACTAGTTCGAATTTGCAATCATGCTGGCGAGATCTGTCGCACAAAGTCACGAAAGCGCAATGCCAATTACCATTTATCTTCGGAGACGATATTTAAGATGGGATTACCGAATGATTTATTATCAGCTCGTAAATCTTGTTGTCTTATCACTAGACAGCGGATCTTCATGCGAAATAAACATTTTCTTCCTGAATCTCAACCAACTGGAGTGATATAGAAATTTAGTTTCTTCCTTAACACATTACCTACCGAAAGCCTATTAATAGGATTTTCAATAATTGTGCTGCACCAAAAAGAAGCACAGAAATTTTCTTTTACATTACAATTTTAAATGAAACTATTATATGAGGTTAATGAGGGTGACTTGTTGGTTTACAACGAAAATTGCTGTTGAAGGTTTCATTAAAAAGTGTTTAGCCATGTACCCATAGATATTTCAAAATTATACAATAATAATCGGTCGGTAATGTGTTAATATTTCTAATGGGTCAAGATAGAAGACTTGTATTGTTTAAATTCTTGTAATATTTTTACGGTTTCAAATTACTGCATAGAATCCGCTGTCTACTTATCACCACTCAGTGCTCACCGTCGACATATCTCCGGGAAGCATTCGCTTGCGCGTTATCTCGATTGTTTCCGTTCGGTTGGACCTTGGTGACACACCAAAAACTAAGAAACAAAAAAAAAACGCACGATGACAATCCTCCTTAACAAAACAAACGAAGATAGAAGAAAAAAAAATGGTGTAATCGATCGTAGAGAGTACAAAGACGAGCAACTTTCACGGGGGGACCGTGAGAAGAAGCCTCTCCGTTGCACTCGGCGTTGCAGTCGGAGCCGGGAGAAGTTAAAAGTGCACGGAGCCGCTTGCATTATCGTTGCACAATAAAAAGGCGGACCCCGACGAGACGGGCGCGCGAAGGCTCGTCTAAAAATAGGGAACAAGAAGTACGCGAAGAATCAACGAGAATCGACGCGTTATTTTTCTCGGACTAGAAATAAAAGAAGACTGACAAGCGCTCGAACAATGGCTGTTCGAAATTAACGCAAGAATCTATTTCTCTCTCTCTCTCTTTCTCTCTCTGTCTCTCTGTCTCTCCTCTCCTTCATTCCCCGGGCATCACCACCGTCGTCAACAATCCTTTGCCACCGTTCGCCTCTGGTTTCGCATGATTGCAAATTCGAGGAACATTCTAGCGCGTTTTTCATTCGTCGTTTCGAATTCTTCAATCGACCGCGCCACACACTCTCCGGGCCGCCGAGGAAAACAGGAAATTTCCTCGTCTCCCCCTCCAATCGAAGTCGCCGTCATGCTTCTGGATCACTGAACAATGACAGTGAATAATAATCTTACAACCCCTAAGCGGTTGGAGGATCGATCGAGTTAGTTCGCGAGCGGCGAGCTTCCCGAGACTACCTTTTTTTCCAAAGCGAGTCGACGAAAAACACTCTTTATTACTAAACAGAATTAAAAAAAAGCGTAGGCGTTTAAGGTAACTCTCTCTGTGTAAACGTAAACGTGTTAAGAGCTGTCACGCATCACATAACTAATTAACCGCGGCGAAAGTCACAGCGACAGACACTATAACAATACGATAATAAGCGGGATTATGCCCGGTGGGACGCGCGCCGAGGTGAACAGAGTCCGACGTCCACGATCTGGTTAACCCTTTGACGAATCAACTTTGTTGGCGTCCGTTTTTTATTGAAACTTTTTAGCAAAATGCATTGTTTCGCTCGTGACGAACAGGTCGATTTTTTTATTGTGATTTTTACTTGGATATTTTCTACTGAGATATCATTTCGTATTATTTTCCATACGGTAAAGAATCGATAGAATAGTCAATGGTTAAATCTGTAGTTGCCAAAAAGAACGACGCATGTCGCATATTTTCACTTTCGAGATATTGTTTAAAGTTTTAGTTGAGTTAACGTTAAGTTGGATTACGTTTTGGAGCCTTACGAATTTGTTCTCGAAAATAAACTGAAATCTTGGGAAATTGTGACATGCGGCGTGTTTCCTCGCAACCACAGAAATATAGTTGATATTACGATCGTGGAAATCGTAAAAGCTGATAATAGGAAATTCCAACGGTAAGGGTTTCTACGTACTCCGCTTGCTAAAATGTATCATCAGGACTTAAGGGGTTAAATCGTTATCCAGGTATCCGAAGTGCACCTGTTCTAAAGGATCGTCGATGGCCGGTTTCCGGACACCCGGTATAGTCCAGGAAATAACTTACAATTAGGGAGCAACCGAATGCGTGCGTGTGCGCAAGCAAGAGAACGCTGTACGAAGAATTCTACGACTGATGTGTGTGGACGATTTTTGCCTGATTTCTGCAAGAGAGAAAGAGATAAAAACGATAAAGAGAGATTGGAAGACAGCACGAATGCGTGGATGAGTGGACAATTTATAAATCTACTATTGTAATAATTATAGAGAGACAATGGAGTATAATGTATCTGTGCGTTTCTTTACTTCCTGCAAGTGAGCTAAGAGAGGCAGCGAGGTATAGTTCTTAAATGCACGCGAGCAAAGAATTACGTATCTCGCGTTTAGGCGTGTTTCTCGCGACACCAGTCGAACCGAACGGAAAATAAAAATCACGAATCGACTTAAACAATGATAGATAAAACGATGGGAGTGAATACGGTGTTCGACGATAGACGCGACACGGGAGGAGTGTTTCGTTCCGATATCATCCTATATAAACGTAATCAAGTGTCATAAACGAGCTTTTCGCGCAAGCTTTATTCGCGAGGACACAGGGAGAGCTGAAGGAGAGAATTCTGAAGAAAACGGCTCGAGAAAATACGTCCTCGGGAACGACGACGAACGCATTGAACGTCGGAAGACTATTGTTTCGTTTGCAAAAGCAGATCGTCATTACACATAATTACGGATTAATTATTCTTACTATTCAGATAAAGTTCACCGGATCACCGCCATCATCGTTATTATTATTATATAATTGATGTGAGTGTGGACAACAAATGAACAAAATAAAGTGTACGTAGTAGAAGCACCGTCTACCTTGCCATCCGTCGTTTAGGTTAATCGAGATACATCTTTTTTCTAACCCTCCGGCTGTCGCCAGCGTTTTTCAAACCTCACCGTTTTGTCCTGAAGTTGCGCTCGTACTCTGATTCGTTTACAATTTCAAATAACAACCGCGACCGCGGGAGGGTTAACGAAACTCGCGAAAGCATTTTGCTAGCAGTCTTTTTATACAGTCGACAGACTTTTCTCGGCTTGTAGTTTCGTTCGAAAGACGAGAGAACGCAATATATTCTTTATTTCAATACAAGAAGGAGAAGAAATACAGAGATGCGTTTTAACTTACACAAACCTATGCTCGTTCGCATGAATCGTTTCTTATCGCGATTCACAGGGTATCGATATGAGTCCTCGATCGTTTAACCGAACGATCAAGAGCCAGTGGAAGTTCACTTTCTCTGGGCGATCCGCATCTCTAAACTTTTCCTCATTTTTCCACTATTCTCTTCATCTGCGATTCCACTCTCCTGTTCATTAATCTCCTCGATCAATATTTTTTTCGTGGTCTTGTCCTGCGAAGTTTCTTTACCTTCACTGTCATCTTCCTTTTCATTTTCAGCATCTTTCTTTACGTCCGGAACATCGTCCTCTTTCAACAGGTCCCTGAAGAACTGTCTGCTACCGTCGACTTGCTGAAAAGAAGACGAAACCTTCACAATTTCGTTGCCGAGACAATTTGGTAAGCAGTTGAAACTATTATTCTAAAATCAGTTGACATAATTGATCGATTTGGAGAATGAGCAACGTCGTATCCTAATTACTGACCTTGCTATTCGACGACTGCTTCAAAACCGATTTCCTAACAGCCATAGCATCCCTGGAAACCTTCATCAATTTCTCCGCCGATTTCTTCCCCTTCTCGATCTCCTCGGCGCTTTTCGGAGCGTTTATGCTCTTCAATATCCTTTCCTTCAAGGCAGGATCCATATCGAGATCCTCAAACTCTCCAACCTGATGTTCGGGTTCTCTAATCTCGTCCTCGTTCGCCGGATTCGCCGAAAGCACCTCGATCAATGGCTTTGTTTGTTTCTTCTTCGTTTGTTTCGTCTCCCTTGACGATTCATCGTCGTGTTTCTTTTCCTTGTGATCTACCCCGGGCTTCTTCATGAAATCCGGCTCGATCAGCAGCTTTCTTTTGTCGTTCACCTGCTCTAGATGCTCGCAGAAATCTTTGTAAAGATTCTGCTCGCTCTTCATCGTCGATCTATCTGCTCTGGCGGTTTCTGATTGTTGTAACAGCTGAGCCATCGATTGAATATCTGTGAATAAAATGTTTTTAGTAACTGTTTTTAAAGCTATACTTTCCTGATGGCGGTTTCACTTACCACAGACGTTCGAAGATACTTCTTGAGGTCGATCCTTTTTAGAATCAATTTTATCTGCCTCTTGAGATCCTTTCGCACTTGCAGACCTAGCTGAAGACAATCCCGCAGCGGTGGATTCAAAGAAGTCCTCGCGATTCCCAAACGTCCAGCTGTACCTTTCCCTGTCGTTGATCAAACTCTCAATACACCTCTCGATCAAAGGCGACTCCTTCTGCAAGAACTTCTTCGCTTCCTTCATAGCGTGCCTTCTACACCTCTCGGCAATCTCTCGACCGCTTTTCCGACTCCCAGAAACCCTCTCAGAATCCACCTCCTCTACCAAATGCGATTTCTTGCTAACCATGTTGAGACACTCGCTATCATGAATCCTTTTTCTCGTGTTCGAAGCCTTATTGTCCCACTTGTCATCAGAGTCTTCTCTGACAGAATTTTCTCCTTCTTCCGAAACCTCGCAGAATCTCTCAGACACATCATCCTTCGAGGAATTCACAGTTTCTCGTTTGTGATTCGAATTCGTAGATCCGTCGTAAAGATCGATCACAGTCTTCACCGATTCGTTATCCGATTCATCGTCATCTATCGAATTTGTCGTTCTAAGATCGTTAGCCGCTTCAACAACAGGAACCCTTTTCAGTAACGTCTGGCAACTTTCCAGCTTCGAGGAAACTAATGGAATCGAAGCGGAAGAGACTCGCCTAATCGCGTCGCCTACCCTCGCTGTCTCTTCGACAGCCTCTTCAGACTCCTCGATAGTCAACAGCTCGTGAAAACTGCGAGACTTCAAACCACGTTTCGTGTTCCTCTGATCCTTCAACTCCAATTCGCTCAGCAATGAATTCAACACTCCCCCATCTTTATCCTCTTTCTTCGATTCCACGAATAATTCGTTCTCGTCGTCGGGATAAGTTTTCACGTGCTGCACGAGTACTTTAGAACACTCCTTCAGGTTCATCAGATCGTAGACTCCTTCCCTTTTTTCCTCAGCCTGTTCTTTCTCCGGGACCACGTCGTTTGAATCTTTTTCTGGCGTGGCATCAACGATGTCAATTTTTCGGACGATCGAAATACCCTGTGGCTCCTGTTGCTCCTTTTCCGTCGCTGTCCCCCTCGACTCTTCCCTTTTTCTCATGATCTCCGTAATCTTCAGCTTTCTCTCCTTCGTGCACCACCATCTGAAATCGTCGTCAGGTTTCACCGTCGTGGATCGCTGCTCCTCTTCCTGTCGATCACGATCCTCGAGGTTAATCGCCGGCCGAGCATCCTCCTCGCCCCAGAATCCTTTGACATCGCCGTTCTCGTACACGATCTTATTGTCTTCGACGAACTTCTCCATACCGGCGCAGAACTCTTTCATGTCCTCCCGTATGCTGGTCAGCCGACTGGTCAATGGATGTCGATCGCCTTTTCTTCGGTAATCGTCCGAAATATTTTTGTAAGCGTTCGCATTGTCCGCGCTGGTTTCCTTTACTTCATTGTCCGAGCCACCTCTGTCGCAGGAAACGCCGCTGCTCGACAACAGTTTCCCTTCTCCGCTTTCTGAAAGGAAGGAGAAGCTGGACTGGCCATCTTTTTGGAAAATCAACGTTTCGCCTGGAAACGTTTCAGTTTGGAGCAAAAAAAGATTGAGACCAGAACGTAATCGTGTGCGTGCCTCGAGACAAACGAAATTTAACCCTTAGCGGTCGAGTGGCACCTCTGCGGCGCCACTAAAAATTGTTGTACTATTATTGAAATAATTGTTTACACTATCAGATATGTCAGTATCTAACCAATTACTATACATTTAAGTATTGTATGAGGTATTATATCAATTTCATATTTATCAAATTTAAAAAATCATAGAGAATGGAAATATTGTAGGTCAGAAGAAACGTTTAATTTTCGAGTTAAAATAGCTCCGACCGCAAAGGGTTAAAGGCCCATACGATGTCATCGTCTCCCTACCCGTTCGCATCATAAATTTGAAGTTGCGAAATATGAAAGAATACCTTATATCCATTGTTATTAATCCTGTATTATAAAATGTTACCGTGCCTCACTGTTCTCCCAGCGTATTACGCGTATACCTGTAAAGGACGTTATAAAAAGCAAAACTCGCAAGCGAATCTTCAACCCCGACTAATAACAACTCGTGTGACGGACCCATCGAAGCAGCGAGCGGACTATCCTCATAAATCACGTCATTTACGACCGAATACAATAACAAAAGGAATTTCTTTGATTCTTTCCTCACTTCTCAATCTAAAGTCCTTCCCACATACCCCCGTTCAATTAACAGACGGGACAATTATTTCGCTACGTAAATCTACCCTTAACCGTTCACGAAAACCCGAGGTGACAACCGCAGTACTATTTTGACCGTGGACCGCTGCACAATTTTGGATATGTGTTGTTTTGTGTCCTGTCGATCCGATGGAGGAACAGAAGATTCTGAAAAGCTTGTAAGTCTCTATACTTGACATTAGTATTTTATAACACCAGGATTAATATTCTTATGTATAAAAGTGGATATAAGGTATTATTTCATACTTTGCTATTTATGATCCGAAAGGGCAGGGAGACATTCATTTGGTACGGGCCTAGCGACGAATCCCTTTAAATTTCGTTTGTCTCGAGGTACGCACACGATCATGTCCTGTCTCATCGACACGGTCGTGTGAACTGTAGTAGCAGGCTTTCGTATACACGTATAATTCTACAGAATCAAATTTTGCAAGAAGTTTAACAGCTTATATCTCAATAAATATTTATATGCGACATGTGGCTCCTTTCAAACTTTTAATGAGTAGAAGGTATTGATATAAAAAGAAACTTTGACGACAATTTTGCGGCAAGTTTCTTTTACAAATGTCCATCGATTCACCCCTAGAACGGATGACCATTAAATTTTATACACCCTGTACAAAATGGTGAGTCTAGAAGTACCATTGCCATTTGACAGGGCCCCGAAAAGGCAGTATAAGAAGCCCGTACCTGTTGTCCAAGTTTCGTGAGTCGCGACGAATTGCTTCTTGTCGCGGTGATCGTGCTCGGATTCGGTATGTAATTTATTATCGTCCTTCTTCGGGTGGTTCGCGCAAGACCCAGCAGTAATTTCGGTCTCGTTGCTCGTCTCCAGGACAAGTTTCTCGTAATGGGCCAGTTCTCTTCCCAGAGCATGACCGCCAGGCGGATCCTCCAGGCTTCTCCGACCGTCCAAAATTTGTTTGGCCATCCTCTTCCGTTCCGCGTCCCCTGCCGTGTATTCCTGTACCTCTGTTATCTCTTCTATCAATTTCGCAGGTGTCCTCGTCGGGTTCTTCTTCTCCGATTTCTCCTTCGTCGAAAAACGAAACATTCAAACGTCGGACGATCATGAATTGCATGAAACGCTCTGACCATTTTAAAATCCTCTCGTTCTTCGCGCACTGCACGCGAATGCAACGGGGATACTTTGCGAGTTACCAAGATTACTGAATTTTTACTTTGTTCTGTTAGTTATTTACCGTTAGCCGTTCAGGAGAATTTTCACTTTTGTAGTTAAAAGTTCATTAGATATTATATAGATAAAGTGGAACAGCATTAAACACCGCAGAGAATTTTTTTATTCTTTGATTTCATGCAGCCAATATAGAAAAGATTACATAAAATAACTTGATCTAGGTCTAAGAAATGTCTTGATTTTCGAATTAAAAATGCTTCGAGTCGAAAGGGTAAAGTCAGCGATACGTTTCGAAGCAGGTGTTTTTGGTGGGGTTTCGAGCGGTCGAAAAAATACCTGCGTTCTCCAGGGCAACAAAAGCTCCGCGCCGGTGGCTTTCCCTTCTTCCTCCGCCATTGGCCTCCTTCCGTCACTTTTCTCGGCTCGTTTTTGCCCCGTCCGATCGTCCTCCTGTTCGTTCTCCACCTCTTCTTCGTCCGATGACGAGGACGCGGACGAGCCGGAGGAGGATGAGACGGCCGACTCGTTCTTCTTCTTCTCCAGGTGGAGCTTGAAGGTTCATCGCGAGTGAGAGAGCAGAGCGGTGGCATGATGCGAGCGTGGGGTTTCACGTGGTGAATGATCAAATAGTCGATGGGGCCGATGGGTGATATTATTCGAAGCACGAATTCTGTACCAGACCTTGACAAAACTAGTTCTTACCAGTTGGTTGCTCGTGCACACAAGCTTGGCTACTTCTTCTTCGTCGTCTTCCTTCGTCTTCTTCTTATCCTCCGCCTCCTTTTCGGACGTCCCGACCGGTTTGTACAGCTTCCTTTTGTTTATCAGGGCTTTCGAGGGCGGATCCATGGAACCACAGAGTAAACAGAGGCCAATTAAAAATAATAGATCAGCAGATTTCAGTAGTCTGTTTGCCCGCGTACTCTCTGGGAAGCTTCGCGGCCACGGCAATTTGTTCTTTCAAAAAAAAAAAAAAAATCACGTCGATTCTTTTTTCGAGTATTCGCTCTCGAGAGCTTCTAGAATCGTTTCAGCCTCTGCGAAGATCTGACCAGTACTCAAATGTAATAAAAGCAGAAAGTAGATCCGCTAGTTACAATTTGTTTTTCCCAAAAATGACTCGAACCGAGAGCATCGGAGGAGATAAAGGCCAAACTTTCGTTTTTTATTCACCTTGCACGCTGTCGTTGATTTTCTTCTGCTCCGCCTGAATCCAACGTCTCCTCTCGGCCTCCTCTTCGTCAGGTCCGCCTCGCATCCTACCTCGGTGACAGTTTTGTTAGCTTTTAACATCAAACACGAAACCATCTTCACGTGCTAGTCGAAACTGAGGCCAAATTTCGAAACCAGATCACCTACCATGCTTCTGCACAGGCACGGTCCCGTTCGAACACTGGCTTGTCATCCAAGTACTTGAGATTCTTGCATTTCAGGATCATTGTCTTTCGGTAGAGCTTAATCGCCTTCAACACTGGGTTGCCCATCAGGTACACCACCCTTAGCTCTTTCATATCACCTAAAATCTGTTGACGATATTTTACTCCTAAGATATTATACGGAGTCAAACATTTTCAACATTCTTTCATTCCACATACTCCGAGGCGCCACTAAATTTATATCTACTTAATTTTGCTACAAACTGTTCCAGTTTAATTTCATCGTATACATTCGAAAAAATTAGGAAGTACTATTTTTATTTCAAGCTATAGATCCTGTAGTAACAACGAATCGTTTGAATCCAAATTTGTTCGTATAACATGAAAAATATCGAAGTTAAAATGTCCAAACACGTGAAATTGTTTGAAATCAAAATTCCAAGAGAAATAATGAGATTCCGTCGAGTCGTTGGCCAATCGATAAATTCGTTAATGCCATTTAAAATTGATTAAGACACGGTTCAAGCCAGATAGGATAAATTTGCAAAGCTAACTAGCGGTAGGAAAGATCGTTTGGTCGGTAGGAGATCTGGCAGGAGAATGTAACATCCTGATTGGCAAAAGTTACATCACAGGGGAGCGGTGGTCGTCGCGACGCCAGAGGCGGAACGATTAACGAGAACATAACGGACTCACGTTAACGACGTCTTCGGTGTCGATCCTGTTGTGAGAAACATCCAGCACCGAGAGCCTCTCGAGCAACCGGAGATGCTCGATGTCGGCGGTCTGTTGCAGGTAGTTGTGCGACAGGTTCAGACTATTCAGGAACTTCAGGCTATCTGCAAGCAAACAAGAAGCGGCGTCAAGGTCAAGGTCACCCCCCCTGGGGATCCACCACACAGCAAACGAGAGAGAGCTGTGCGCTGTGCGCTGGCCGACTCGGAGATTACCGAGATTCTCGATCCTCCGTATAGTGTTGTGCGAAAGATTCAGAGTGTCGAGTCTCGTCTGGTATTCCAGATTCTCGATCTTGTTGATCAGATTGTTTTGAAGGTACAGGCAACGCAGCTCGCTCTGATTCTCCAGATTCGCGATCTCACGGATCCCGTTGTTCTCCAACCATAAAGACTTCAGGCCCACGTACTTCTCCAAGTTCTCGATGAAGGAGAAACCTGAACAACGAGGCGACCGTCAATTTTCAATTTCATGCACTTTATCGGTCGCTATTCAATCTCGAAATTATTTTTCCAGCTAGCTCTCACTTTTCTAACCCTCTCTCAAATATTTACCACACTTCACGAAGTAGCTCGAAATTTTCGTATACACTTCAGCATACTTTTACAAATTTTTTTATTAGAAACTTAACCGTTTGCACTCGTAGTTATTTTAACTCGAAAGTTAAACATCTCTCGTTACCTAGAATATTTTCATTCCCTGTGATTTTGGAAATCTTATGGATATGAAATGAGTATTACACCTCATGCAATAACTAAATGTTTAGTAATATAGTTAATAATGGTACAGTAATTTTTAGTGGTGCCACAGACTCACCTTTATAATGCAAGTATAGCACATCGTTCAAATAAGGAGTCTGATAAAGCTTGTTCTGCTTGCAGTGCTTCAGAATAAACGCCTCGGTCATTCTACAATTAAACCGTAACAATTTACCAAGAACAATCAGTCGAAAACCGTCCAACGATCTCCACCGATCAAACTCTACCTGACACCATGTTGTTTTTCATCAAAATCGTACTGCTTTCCCTTGATGTACGTTCTCTCCGGTTCCCTGCATAGCCTCCAAAAAAGAGCGTCCTCAGTGTCGGTAATTATGTCTTCAACGATGTTGCTAACAATCTTCTCCGTCTCGGAAACATCAACTTCTTTGGTGTCCTCTTTTACAGGATCTCGATCTACATTCTCTTTAGCTATTTCTGTAAAGATTCTCTCAACTTCGCTCTTCTCCACTTCGAGATCTACTTCAGCCTTGACCTCTGCTTCATCTTCAGCCTGTTCCTCAAGGTCCTCACTGTTCTCCGTCGTCGAGGTGATCTGGATACATCCTTGCAGCAGTTCCTTGCGATGCTGCTCCTCTTCGACGAGGTCCTTCAGTATGTTCTTCATCTTAAAGTTCTCTGCCACCTCATCCTTCGTCAAAGGCATCTCAAAGTGCCTGTCCACTTCGGTCAAACTTTCGTCCGACTCGCTGGACGCTTCACCAGAAGACGGACTCTTCTCTTCGAAAGCTTTCTGCTCTGCCACGAGCTTTTCAACCTCGCTAAACTCGATCGACAAATCCTTCAAAGCCTCGTTCTTTCTGTTCTCTATCTCCGCCTTCTCCTCTGCGATCTTCTTCAGCACCTCCTTCACCTCTTCTTCAGTTTCCGGATAACAGGCCTTCGTGATCTCTGCCAACTTTTCTGTATACTCCTCGGAAGATAATTCTTTTTCATTGGAATCACACTTTTCTACCTCTGAACAGATATCTACGATCATCGGACAAACATCTTTACATCCTGGATCAAAATCTTTAGTTTCTGGACAAGGATCTTCATATCCTGGAACGAAATCTTCCAGGCATGCTCGATTGTTCAGTATCTTCGCTTCCATCTCTGGTTCCATGATCGTCTCCCTGAATTCGATGTAAGAAGACACGTTCACGTTCGATAAAGAATAGATCAGCTTCTTCGCGTCTTCGTCGCTGTCGCTGGAAGAACCAGGATCGCCAGAAATCGTTTCACTGTGCTTCTGATTCTCGGAGTCCTCCAATTGATTCTCTGTATCAGTTTCACTGGAATCTTCCCCTTTGCCATCGCTATTTTCATTTTCCACACAAGACTGAAGAGTTCTAGCTTCTATATTGTCTTCTAGGTTTACAGGATCTTTGATATTAATCTTTGGATCATTCACGTCGCTCTTGATCTCTACTAAGGACACTTCAGGCACGATCGATCTATTCTCGGGTGATCCACAGATATCGTCAACGAATTGCTCGCAGTACGAACTCTCGCAACAGCTTTGGTTCTCGTTGTGACATGTGTTATCGCAGATTTCAGCGTCCTCGAAGAACAAAGTGTCGTCTATGTCACTGTCGCTATCTTTTTCCGCTCTTGTCGAGTTGTAGTAGGACAGATTTTCGCAAGTGACGTCGAAGGTAGCGTCGTTGTCGAAGTATGACAGCCAGCTGTCTTCGTTGTCTTCTTCGTGGGTTGGATCTGGAGTTTGTTCGACAGTGGGCTCTTGACAGTCAGAGGCGGGCTCTTTCTTTTTCACTGGCGAATGCGTATTCGCGAGAGCCTCCGATGCTGAAGGTAACACGCCTAGGTTCAGCGATGAATCCTTGAGAGCCTTTGGAAACAGATAAAGAAGACTGGTAACAGTGATCATTAGAATGGGGATTTTTATTTTGTTCGTGGTATACACAAATCTTTAAATTGATCGAGATTAGTATTAATAAAGAAACAAAATATACTGGACAGGATAATCATCTTTAATCATAGTACTGAAAATTTATTAAGGAAATGCAAACAAAATCTAAATCTAAATAAATTTAAATTCAAATAAATCTCTTTTTAGAAAACAAACTATAATTGAAATAAATACATATATATTCCATATACGTATAGTCCCGCAAAATTTGCAGGGTTTCGCATCACCGATTTAATAATTGTGGGACTGCAAGCTCTAATCCAGATTAATAGGGAGGTTTGCTACTGATTTATTAATGTTATTCCTTAATTCCCGAATTGAGATTGATTTAACAGAATCGTGCACATGGGAAATTAACGATATCATTGATTTTTCTAACCATTTGATCAGTTTCTGTTTCAGGAATGAACACATCGCTGACGGAAACGTCGAGTCCAGTCGACAGCCTCTTCTCCACGAAGTTGGATTGATAGATACACTCGTCCTCCATCCTCGCAAGAAGATCCGCCCAGTTTGGTAAATAGTTTGATATCCAAGTTAAATCCGCCACGAATCCACAGTTTATTTGAAATTCGCGAAAACCTGTTTCGTCATGGCCGCCGGCTACAAACACAAGAAGCTCGTCATGGTAACCTACGACGCGCAGCTTTCGTTTGATCGATATTTATTTGGAGTCTGACTTCAAACCATCCACGATCATTAAACACAACTTACCACTATTTTGCGCGGCTTTACAAAGCCGAACATTTATAATAGATTAACCACTAAAAATTACCCAGATGGAATAACAATCTCATTCCATTTAATCTTTATATTCCGTAGCTCTAGGAAAATGGATAGTGTTGAATCCTCGGATTCAGGTATCTCGAATTCTCCAGGCAACAACTGAACAATAAAAATCCGTGTCTCGACGTCTCGCATCTTCGCCGACGCTAGAACGTTCTATGGTGAAAATACACCTGATTGCGAGGGGGGGCTAGACTTTGTCACTTTGTTTATAGGGTATCTCGTCTCGTATCTATTCCTCGGACGCGCCTCTCGCTTTGCTTGCATATTGCAATGTCTCGACTGTGTCCCCCCTGGTGGTGTTTCTGTTTGCTTTTCAACACGGTGCCTTCGCCGATGATGTTTCAGTGAATGAATGCTATCAACATAATTCATCGTGGAAAACGGTTGAGAAGCGCGGCGTCGCACGATGGTGTTATTTAGCCAACAAGGTAGAAAACAAATCTGTAAGAACCAAACTATCCAACGAATTTAACTGAAAATTTCTGGGAAAATCAACAAAATTTTTTCTAAAAATTGTTTAACATTATAAAAATTAATTTTTTTCCCCTGTTTGAACCACCGTGCGTCGCGACGAATCCGGGATCGGGAATGGAAACGGGAAATCGGCTTCTTCTGTCGCGAGAGCCTTTCAGCGAGACCGACCCGCATCCTCTATACATTTTTTCTTCTCTTTTCACGCATTTTTTCTCTTCTTCTCTTTTGCCCTTCAAGGCGAACCCCGGTCGTCTACACACACGAAGACGCGCGGTTCTGCGCAGCTAGTCTACCAATGCTGGACCCTCTTCAGCATCCCCTCCCTCCTCCCTCCGTATTTCACCCCGATGATAACAGATTTCAATTTTCCACACGGCTTTCCATTTTTCTTCTGCAACCCGCTTGCATACCTGGTCGAACCACTGTCAAGGACAGCGCATCCTCTGCGACGAGGTTCGTCAACCACTGTTTTTTTAATTATACGATTTTTACAGAGGCTCGTCATCCCTGCAATTCTAAACACTACAATAACCTCTGGAAAAATCCTGTCAATAATTTTCTACGATTCCGAGTACAATGAGAACAGTGTTTTACAATCGACATTTTCGTACCGAAGCAATTTTCCATGGTGATCGAAAATAAATCCCGGTCGGGCGTTAATTCCTCCCCATCCCACGGGCTCCCGTGCTCTCCCCGAGGCTCTGGCAAGGATTCTCTGTGTTACGGTGTCGAGATAATCAAGCCAAGGTTCCAAGGGTGATCGTGGTCGAGAGAGGATCGTCGTGTCCCGATAAAAAGGAAGCAAAAGATCAAATATTAATCTTGCACGTTTCTCTCTGTTCGTGTCGCGCGCTGCTGTTTTATTCATCGGTAGGACGATGCAAAATATCAGGTGGCCGGAATTAAAATAGATTACGACCGTATTACCGCATACGAGATTTCGTTCTTGCGGTGAGAAGAGGAGAAGTAGACAACTCTGGCCACGCCAAGACGCGTCGAGCCCCACGCCGCGCCGCGAGACAAGACGAAGATGCACAGGGTCGACGGAAACGGGAAATTGCACCACAGCTCCATATTCGAACAACACGGTCGTCCCACCTTTTTTTCGCAGACGCGCCTTCCTGCGCAGTTTTCTTCGCCGCGAGACGTTGCTATCTCGGACCGTGTGGAAATCAGATGCTTGACGGTGCATTTCTACAATATTGAACCGGCGCACTAAACGTCGATCAGCCTACAATCGGTCGAACCACTTGAATCGTTAGGGGAGAATCGTGCGAGAAAGAACAGTTGGCAAGAAAGTAATTTTTCCCTTTGTGTCACAAATTCCTTTTTTAAATTTCAATGTTCGCCGACTCTAGTTCACGGTATACATAACAAGAAACCTTAGAGCATGCAATAATAATTCAAGAACAAGATGTAAAATTTTAAAAATTGAAGAAGTCAATTATATGATATCCCCTATATTAACACATTAGCGACCGGTGATTATTGCATATTTTTGAAAAATGTATGGTACATGGATAAATTTTCATTTAGCATTTAGTATGAAGTAACTAAGTCACCCTCAATAACGTCGTCTAATAGTTTCATTTAAGATTGCAATGTCAAAGAAAATTTCTATGCTTTTTTTTTTGGTACAGCAGAATTATTGAAAATCCTATTAACAGGCTTCCGGTCGGTAAAGTGTTGAAATCATTAAGGGAATGTATAACATTCGATTTAGTTTCTATTTGTAGCAATCGATGCAGACATTTTTCTATCTTTCATATAGATCCGCGGTCTAACCATTACGTATTATTACGGCTAGTTTCCAGGTGAAAGTAATATTCGCCGATGAGTAGAAACGATCGACACACAGTGTCGCGTGGAAATGCATTTTTGGCAGAATCCGTGGCTCGTATTACTGTTATGGTCGGCCTACCGAAAATACGGGTACGCGTGACTAAATTCCGATCACCGTTAGTGACAGTGCACTTCCATCGGATAATATTTGTGGAACGCTTGATGTCTGCTGACACAGAAAACCGAGAAGATTACAAGGAAGTTACAAGCGTATCTTGACACCGCCGTAATAGGACACCGTTGCTTCTGGCGATAGCAACGTGAGTGATAGCTGGTCTTCGGCGCATCGGTATTGTGCAACACGACACTTTTCTCTTACGATGACCCATCGATCGGCTAGTCTCCAAATATAACGAGCTTTCAAAAATCATTACCGCTCCTCCGCCAACTCACCTGCTGACGGAAAATTTACTAAAAAATCCTATCGCCCCAATGACCACCCGAAAAAATTAGTTAGCTCGTCGAAATATTGGAAAAGTTGTTCGTAATTGCATAACGGATCTTTATGCATTTTTAGGCAAATTGAAGTACATGAAATACAAAATTGTTGGAAAATTTTTTAAATTGAAGACGTCATACGATTTCGTCTCTATTAAAATCATTAAGAGGAGAAATAACATTGAATTTACACTGATAATTTTTATTTATATTATTCTTGCAAATTCGTACTAATAATTTGAATAGCTGCAAGACGAATTAAAATATGACGATGGATGAACTTACAATTTGACCGTAAAACAGAAACCTCTGCTATCGAACAGTTCGTGTAATCAATTAAAAAATGATTACGAATTTGTTTTAACGAGTCCAGTGCCGAAAGAGGTACCGGAGTATGGCGGAAAATATGATCGACGAAATAGCTTGAGAAATACACCGACACGACGTCTGCAAAATTGTAAAACAATTTAGTATCGCGTCTCTCGTTCTCCAGGAGCCGTCGAGTGACCATGACCTCGACGATCAGCCTCTCGCGCTTCTAAACCGAGTTCACCTAGCTTTCAATCAGTTTTTTCTTCGGCGAGCATGTCGGTTCCAGTCCGCTGTCCACTCGCCTGCAAAAACGGTTAATAGAGCTAGAACCCCTAAGCTGGATCCGGAAAAACACAATTCCACCGATAGGAATTTCATTCTCGTCTCACCTCGCGAGATGATAGACGCGAAATTGTAGACGCGTTGTTGAATTATTGAACTGCTCGCGAGGCAGACGGTAATGGGATTAAAACGCTATAGGAGAGGGATTAGAATTTCAAGAGACGAACAGAGTCAAACATATTCAACCGCGACTAAATTTATACCTCGAGATCTACCCGACCTTGATTGCGAAGATCATCTGCTGACCATGGGCCCTCGAATATTCGGACCGGGAATAAGCATATGTACCGGATCACGGAATCGATTGCTTCGACCATTTTTTGCTAACTATAGAAACTCTCGATACAAGCATCAATTATTTCTAACAATCGGTTTTGGAGCCATTTATTCACTACAGTCGATCAATATTTCTTTCTTGCACCAACAAATAGTACAATTTTATTCAAACAGAAAACTTGTTCAATTTTCATATCAAGTTCTTCAATTTACCAGAATAGTGCAGGAGGTTTGATAAATAGCACAAAGATGCAATAAAAAGAAAGAAGAAATCGCACTAGAAGAAATTAACGAAGAAGATTCTTATAGAAATATGTTTTCAGAGAAGAAATTAGGAAAAATCGTTTGACTGGAGGCGTGGACCGAAATTTTCGGATGAATTCTCCGCGAGACGCCAGGTGACCGTGACCTCGAGGATCTCCCGTCACGCACACGAAGAAACCTCGTCCGTGTCTGTACACACGAGCGATCGAGACGGCAGCCCGCATGGATCACGGATTCGAATGCATTATGTAATTGTCGGCTTCCCCTGTCCCCTTCGAGGTTATCTCTCGCTGTTGCTCTTCTCGCAGAGCAGCTTTTTGAAACGCAAAGCAGCCGTGGGTGGCCGGCATCATCTCCTTGAGAATTAAGGATCACGCGGTGAACTGTCGAGGGCGGAATCCTATTTGAATACGCTTTGAATCCGCGATCGATCGATCGGTGGTTGTTTCTCGAAATTTAAAGTGCCGCGGAGGATTCACTGGATCACGTTCGATTTCAAAGTGTAATCGATCAGCTGATGGACCAGGGCATCGATCATCTCCCTAGATCCCTCCTACAATTGATAAGCATTTGGAATTTAACCCTTATGTGGCCTACCAAAATTTATAGATTACTAAAACCTATTAGATTCAACATATTTGCACAAATTCTCATTTTAAAACTTAGTTGATAGTATTGTAGTATTGATATGAATGTAGTAGTTGATAGTATTGTAGTATTGATATGAATGTAGTAGTTGATAGTATTGTAGTATTGATATGAATGTAGTAGTTGATAGTATTGTAGTATTGATATGAATGTAGTAGTTGATAGTATTGATGCTATTGTACAGATAGTATTACTTAGTTGATAGTGCTCATCGCATAGCTGTCGCAGTTTTATTAAACCAGCGAATATGAAAATTTATCAAATTACGGTTCGTAAACGTAAAAATAGAAGATTTGTGACTGCGACCTAGATTGATCTTTTCATTTTTGAAAAATGAGTAGCGCGTCCCGTACCGTTGCAATTTTGAAAACTACCCCTTAAACTTGAGGAATTCCAATGGCAATTTGACCATCGCCTTGTGCAATGATGTCCACAGAGAATTCCGATGGGAAATCGTGCGGATCCGTGTGTGCCGCGAACAACTATATCACGGTCACGTGGATGATCGTTTCGAAAATGAGAGGAAAATGTCGCTTAGCAAGTATAATGAAGCTGTCGTCGTCTGACCTATGACAACGTAGCCCTGTCATCATTCTAAGGGCATGGCGTAATTTTGTATAAATTAAATCGGAGATCGACGGTGCACGCGCGCGCCATGGATCACGCTCAGGCCCGGGATCGATCAGCAAGTATAATCACTATACTACAAGCCGACCTATGACAACGTGTCATCCGTATACAATATCGAAAGTCGTCTATTTTGTAGGCCAAGGGGAAGTATAGTCCAGCGTGTCGAAATTGATACCCGAGGATCCAAAATCCCAAGATGGGAAAACCTAAACGAGCAACCTTGTGGGATCGTGGTTCGCATTCCTAGATAATCTACAGATTATAGGGGACGACGGGAAGAAGACACACGCTACCTGCCGGTAGTTTCGTATCCACGGCTCTCTGGTCGGGTCTATGCTACGCCGAGCAACTTTGTAACGGAATGCAACTGGGCAGAGCGAAAACGCAGCCAATGGGAACAGCCGACTGGCTGAAAGGTGCACCATGCTGCATCGAGCTTTCGGATTCGATACGGAATGCAGGTGAGAGAAAATTTTTTTATGCATACTGCACTCACAAGTTTATCGTAAGATCTTAATGAAGTTTGGTTTATTTAATTGATTGTGGTAACAGTTGATTTCTAAGTTGAGTAACATTTAAGTATGAATGCAATCAGTACCGTAAAGTATAAATTTGAAACGATCTGTAGATCTTTGCAGCACAAAAATGGTCGTCTCAGGGAAATACGGGAGGAATCGAAAAATTGTAATGAATATCTGTCTGCGAAGAAAAGCCGGTCGACTCGGAAAATTCATAAATAATTGATAGGAGAAGCTACGACGAAGTTGCGGCTTTTGTTCCTCAGACTTCCGATTCGTTTATTGCTTATAGGTAGATTTCCCCTGATTCCGCCGCGATATAGGCAACCATAAGTTGCATCGGCTGAGGGTTTTTCCATAAATTTGAATAACATTGCCACTTCCTGCGCTACCGTGTGGGCCCCCACCAGTCATGCCACGAAAGACGACCATAAAGCGACGATATGTCCGTCACAGTGACCTCGCCCTTAGCAGGAAGGATTCTGCATTTTATTCGACCCAATCACGCATACTATTATCCTTGTACTACGCACGGTATTATTTCAACCTTTACGTTCAATCGTTTCCCCAATTTCTTTATGAAATTCTTATGGAACACGTTCCACTGTCTCTGACAGAAAATATTTCGTTTAATTAACAGAACCTTGGACTTGCTTCGGAGCTGATTAGGCCCAGTTGCTCGGGCTAATAGGACACCGAGGCAGAATATCAATCCGCCGGAACGTTTCCTATTTATAAATACCTTCCTCGAACGTGTACTCGATCAGCGAAAGATCGCTGATCCATGCTCGTGCTCGTTTTCCCTTTCTCGAATTGTTTAGAAACCGAAGGAATATCGAGTGACGATTATAGCCTGAGCGCGGAGCTCTCGTCGTCTCAGCAACGCGATCGAATTAAACGAGAAATCACGATCGAGACTCGTTCGCAAAACGATCTCTTTCTATCCAACCGGACTTCCCGACGGTTCCTGGAAAACACGATGATTCGATGACTAGACGAAATCACACGGAAACGATTATAAAATCGACGCGGCCCGTGTCGCGTTCCAATAAGAGAACAGCCCGACGAAATTCTGCGCGCGGCGCATCAGGCAAATTTGAAAGTCGATCGGACGGAGAAAAATCTGCGAAACACGTGGATCACCTTTTGCCACGACTACCCCTTCCTTCGGTAATCCCTTCCTCGTCGCTTCTCACGCCATTTCTCTTTCTGCGTGACCTACGTGTTTATGCAGAAAACACCTCGTCTGCATCGGGAACTGACTGCTTGATCCTCCGCTTTGTTTTGATGGAGATTTAATCAGGGAAGATCCCAGCATCAGAGAAATCTTTCTACAATCTCCAGGCGTTCCTGTTGAATTTATTCTTCTGTCTGGTTTATGCGATTTGCTAGCTGGATACATTTCTAGCGATTCTTTAAAAGACTCTGTGGAGTTGTTACAGATTTTCATGATTGTTTAAAATGTGTAGATACGTTGTAGATCTTCTTAGTGATAAACGTTGCTGAAGAGTCAGCCAGGAATAATTATTTCTTTTCTAGCTTGTGTATAGTTCGCGAACTAATGAGACCTGTTTAACCCTCATCTGTCCCTCATTTCGCGAACTGAATCTGTCCCTCGGTGTCAAATTGACACAGTGATAAAAAAAAGATAAAATAACAAGTAAAACAGTTACTTTTCGATGTTTCTTTTCATTCAAATTGATGAGTTAACATTCACATGTTAGGTTTTTGCGGTTATATGTTTCGCATTTAAAAAATAAAAGTCTCCAAGTTTTGGACAAATTTCCTTACAAATTACCGAACGGTATAACTTAATTCGAGAAAACTGTGTCAAATTGACACGAGGGACGGATGAGGGTTTAAAAAAACGATCATCAGGCTGTTTGGAGTTGTGGGTTCGAAAGACGTGGGTGGAGGAGCTTTTTAGTGAAACACGTTTGCGAAAAGTCAGCCAGGAGCCGGCAGTCGAGTTCTAGTTTAGGGCTGGACGATTTTAACGGTGCACGTCTCGCATTTAAATATCAGATGTAAAAGGAAACACGTGAATCACCTTTACTGCCCTCCCACCGGTAGCAGCTTTCCCCCTCCGCTCCTTTCTCCTGCCATTTCTCTTTCTTCGCCACCTATGGAGCTTACGCAGCGACGAACAAGATCTCCGTTTTCCCAGTAAGGATCGCTTACGTGCTGGAATCGCGATTGCCGTCGGCATTACTGTGTCCTGAAGCATCAACCATCGGTGCTGTCCGATGCCCAAGTAGTTTTCGTCCATTCGAATCTTTTCCCAAGTTACGACACCTTCTTTCCACCCTTAGATCACCTTTTCCCTGTGATGAAAGCTCGAGCAACCGAGGAAAAATATTTACAAATTGGGTTCCCCTTCCTAGAAGAATGGCTAAAATAATTGTTACAGGTGAAATATTGTTTTTAAGAGAGGTGTATTCCTTTTATTGTGGATTTTGAATTCATCCTGATACAAATCCAGATGCTCAAGAATTCTTTTCTTTTCGATGTAGGCTTGATCATTGAAATATTGTTAGGTAATCTATTGTAAATATCTTGAAGAAAATCCACTCATTGCGATCTTCATCTTGGCACGAGCCCGATCACGCGGAACCAGGTCACCGAAATAAAATTGATCGATTCGCAGAAGAGAATTAGCATACGTGCGAAATCGATCGGCACTTCTGGTTTTTTTCCCCCCAAACGGTCGACTTGCAATATTGTCTTGGAGATTTCCCGTTATGTTTCCTGGTCTCCTCGAGGAGTTACGGTATCTTGTTGTTTGCTGTTCTCGTTGTGCTTCACGATCTATGAATCATTTGAAAAGCAGAAAAATTGTTTAAACGTACACGGATGAGATTAAGTGAGTCAGTATTGGGACTGTGTCAATGTAGACGTAGTCGTTGCTCCACAAAAATGCTAATGAAAAAATTCAAATTCGAGAAACCACTCTTCCCTGTTCGTTTAGGATCGTTTGAAATCGTGTTTCGGTGGCAACGAAAGTGTCGAATTCCCGGAGGATTCTAATCAGCATCGTAGAAATTAGGTAAAGCAGGTTCTACAGTGTTCGTTTCGAGTTCTACGGGGATCCGTGGCTGTATTCCCCGAGGCTGGCCACAGAACCACGGCCTTGAACATTCCATACTCATATCGGCATTAGCTACAATTCGTATGGAGAAGGTTTTGAATACACCTGTACGCCGAGTAAGGCCGACTACTTTTTGCGGCTGGACGAAACCTTTATTTTGTCCGATCAAAGACTGGGCTCATCGCCGGGTGCCGTTTGAATTTTACGATAGAGAGGAGATTCGTTAGTGGAAGCTTGAAACTCGCAGTTTCGTCGAGCACTGAACGACAATCAACGTTCTCCTTCTCACGTTTTCTTTCTTCCATTTCTGCCGGACCTGGCAAAAACCATTTTCCATACATTGAACGTAAATATTTTCGCGCTTACGCTTCGGCCGGTCGTTTTGAAAAATATTCACGTCATCCGTCGAGTTCCAAGCGGAAAAACAAAATCGGCGTCGTTATTCGGTAACGTCCTGTTACGCCATGGCTGATCGGTCTCTGGAGCAAAAAGAAAGTACCGCTATTCTTAGACCGATTCCTGATCCTTATCACCGGCTCCTCCTGTATCGGTAATGCCTTTTTACCTCGGACTGAAAACTGTCGTTTCTGGGAAAATTGGAGCGCCACTAGAGTTTACGAATTTGGAACACAAACAGCGGTGACCCTGATACAGTAGGTCTTCGATTTACGCGGATTCATAGAACCGAATGAGAAAACCAATTCAGAACTGTGAAATTCGTTTTTTGATTCGTAGGACGGGAGCTTCGTCGTTACATGTGTGACAGAAACGGAGATAACTGTTTGATTGTGGACAGCGTAGGCATTCATCTATTTACGAATGGTACATTGTCCGTGAACACAGTTGGTTTATTTAAATTTTCTTTTCAAATAATCGTATTAATAACCTCTCAGCCATTTCACTAGCAACTTTTTCAACGCATTGAAGAATTTACATCTGGATTTAGATTAACCGGAGTATTTAGATCTTGAGGCTTTGCTCCAGATCACGCAAGATCAGGGCAATCAGCGTCTCCGTCGATCCCAGCTTCTCGAGGCCCAGATCCTTAGATCTGCATGCAGCGTGTCAGCCGATTTTTCGACCTGAAAATTCAAATTGGCATAACGCAGACGACCAATCATGGATTCAAGTAGACGCAAATGCTGGCCTTTCGGCATAACGCGGTCTCATTACGCCATTCGGTGACATAACTTTCCCGCTTTCAGCCGCGGGACCAATCGCGTTCGACCGGTGATCACCGTTTCACCGAGTATTTTAATTAATTGACTTGAACCGGAGTACCGTTCGCTATAACATCTAGGACTCACTGTACTCACCTGTACACTGCAAAAGTATTACGCTCATGGATCACAATGCAAATTCGAGAGAAAAAACAAAAAGCTGCAAACCTTAACAAAACGCGAACATCCGACCGAGATACCGACAAGCTCAGCTATCTCTCTGTCATCAGGTATCTCGTGAAATCACGCAGAATACAGTTTCAAGCCTCGTCGGATCCGATCCCGCTTCATGGTCAACGGAGATATTTTTTCAACGGCGGACCTGTCGCGCACTGCCATAATTCCGTGCCCGAGAGATCGTTCCAGCACGATTTCTTATCTCCGTCTCACCTTTGTTCTCGCCTCTTTTTCTTCCCACGAGACCTGCACCTCGAACAAAAATCTTTAATTATTCTTTTCCAAGGGAGCATATTCACATTTCACCCTTAGCGGTCGAGTGGCGCCTCTGCGACGCCACTAAAAATTGCTGTACTATTATTTAAATAATTGTTTACACTATCAGATATGTCAGTATCTAACCAATTACTACACATTTAAGTATTGTATGAAGTATCATATCAATTTCATATTTATCAAATTTAAAAAATCATAGAGAATGGAAATATTGTAGGTCAGAAGACATGTTTAATTTTCGAGTTCAAATAGCACCGACCGCAAACGGTTAACTTATTCAAAAAGGAAAGACACTTTCGAGTGGCTTCTGTCTATCGCAACAGATGGAAATTTTGCATGAAAATCCGCAGCCTAAAGATTACTGAATCTTCAATTTGTGTGTGAGTGTGCGTTTGCGTGTGGTGGATAGAAGATCTAAAATTGCCGCCGGTACCGCTGGAAATATTCCATGTGCCATCTAATACTGTGGTGCTCAAAGTTGTTCGGAACCCACCTTAATAAACTATAGGTCCTGTCGCGAAGTAACCTTAGCAAAGAGTTGAGAGCAACGTTAAATAAATATAAAAAAAAATATATCTAAAATAAAGTTACTGTTAATTATCAGGTCCACGAATTGAATTGCACAGCTAATGTATTGTTCACAGGTTTGAGATTGCCGAGGGAATTGTGGGGAGCGAGTGGTGGTTCCGGCGCGAGGGTGAGAAATCGGCAGCCGATGCGTGTGATAAGGCTACAGGTGACTCGCGTACGATTTCGTTGCGAAATCGCGGACGAGGCAGGTGAAATGAGACACCACCGGGGTGACTGGAATCGCCTCTCGCTGCCTACGAGCGGTAAATTTAGAATCAGCGAGAAGTTGAGCCCGTCCCCAGCACGTGTGTAAGCGAACCACGTGCTCGACTCACGGTGCCGCGTTGTGTAAAACGGGCGCCCGTGAACGTGTGCTCCTCCCGTGATCCGCACGTTCACGCGAGCCTTCGGCTTGCACGTCCTCTACGGGAATAGCATATGTGTGTATTGTCGATTCAGTAGACCCGCGAGAAATACCCGGCTGGTTCAGGGTTGCATGCCAAATCACGGAATATCCAAGCCGCACCGATCGATCTAACCTAGAACAACATTTTTTCACCTAACTTTGTCATTTCTCTTCGGAGGATACCGGCGAGCTTACCGTCAACGTTGTGTTACCATCGCGAGTCATTTTCGTACGTGATCGACGGAGATTCACGAATTTGTTTCCCGAAGTCCGAGAAGCAATGAAAAATGCATCGACCTCTGCGACGCGACACGCTATCACGAGGTGAAAGAGAAAGTGACACCGCGCACTGGCGTACCTCCGCAGTCGCAATGATTGTGCAAAGTGTAGCGAAGCTTAATGGCAGTCAACGCCGAGAGAAAAAAATGATCGGCGTCGCGTCGGCGTGTTACGTTTCACGCGCGTCGTCCAATGGAACGCCGGGCTTTCTAAGGAAGCGAATTGTCGATCGTAATCCAGAACCGAAGGAGAAAGTGTCACGGCCCGATCTAATCACGCACGTTCCACTTTTTTCTCCCCTTTAAATCGATCGGGACATTTTACTTTTTCCTCTCGGATGACCTGTGACCCACATTAAAAAAAAAACTCGGAGTATCATTTTTCTACGATCTTTTAATAACGTGGGATATTCATTCTCTGATTACGAACGCAGCATTGATCCACGTAGACGCGAGAAGGAGTCTCAAGCGAAGCACATTACACGCACAGACCAATTGCGAACGGAATTTCATCTTTTATATTTTTATTGTTTAAAGTGCAGAGAGATACAATGCTTTGACAATTGTACGTGGGAAGCTAATTTATAATAATTGGTACTAGCTTGTCTGTCCCAAGATACAGGATTTCAATCGGTTAAAGGCAGTCTAATTTTTGCAGTACAGATTGGGTCGGAATAAATCTCCTGTAGCTGGTGTGAACTCGAGATTGCCGATTCCACGTGCACAGTGGCAGTGAACGCGATTCGATCGTGATAAAATGCGATTGTAAGTCTTATCGACACGATGTGGCCTAATTTTCGCAGTAGGTAGGATCGAATAGAGTTCATGCAGCTCGTGTGTACTCCAGTTTCTCGATTCCACGTGCACAGTGGCAGTGAACGCGATTCGATCGAACGCGAGTCGAGCACACGTAGACGCTAGTCGATTTATTAGATCAATAGAACGTGTCGGGTCGCGACGAGTTCTTGGGGTCTCGGTTTCTCGCATAACCGACCGATCTAACACGCTGTCATGCTAGTGGTAGCCGCGGTGACGTCACCGGAGAACGCATTCGACCGGGTGAAAGTCTCGGCCTGCGGAAAATGTGCGGTCGCACAACGTTCCCGCAACGTTCGCGAAACGATCGCACAACGATCGCGGTTGCACGAGCCCCGGCGTCGATTGCAAGAGAACACGAAATTGCCGATCGGGGTCATGCCACCTGTTCTGTGCCACCGAGGCGACCGGATTAGCGGTGACTCTTTTTTTTTTCACCGCAAGAAATGCCCTGGTTTCGATCACGCTGATTTACTGGACGCACAATTCGACGCATCGATCCCCGACGATCTCGTATCGTGCGATCGATGAGTCGTCTCCCGCGGAAA
Organism: Lasioglossum morio; assembly: GCA_916610235.2. Lineage (NCBI taxonomy): Eukaryota > Metazoa > Arthropoda > Insecta > Hymenoptera > Halictidae > Lasioglossum > Lasioglossum morio. The sequence goes on from OU744333.1 coordinate 7,912,182, forward strand.
ACAAAAACGGGAATTGTTTGATCGGGCTGACACCGTTCCTCGCGACCCCGTTTAACGGAGGCTGCTTCTTCTTGTCATTCTGGACCTCGACGATTAGATCCTAACCAGAACAGTGGCGTACCCAAACGGCGGGGGGGTGCAGGGGGCCAAGTCCCCCCCAAGGAAAAAGAAACAAAACTCGATTGATTATTATTCGTTAATAGTACCTATATTTGCTTAGTTTCGCGCTGTCCATAATTATGTAAATTTTAGATTAAGACTTAAGATTAAGATTCGTTTCTGTCATACTATATAAACTGCATACATTTGTATAAAAGGACTTCGGTTCGTTTAAAATAAATAATAATAATAAAACACTGGAAAATTAGCTAAACCGTAGAATAGCCGTTTCTTCTCCGATTTTGATGATTTTTGGATATGTTATATGTAAAACTAAACATTTTGAACAACTTTTCTCTATATATATATAAGTAAATATGTGTGGCTACCGTCGACAGATATTTTTGTTAAAAAAAAGGTCATTTTGTTCAACTCGTCCCCCCAAGATTAAATCCTGAGTGCGCCACTGAACCAGACTGCGAATGTTTACGCACTTTCGATAAAAATTTTGATCGGATGAATTTATATAACGTTGAAAATATTCATTTTAATGCGTAATATTCTCTAATTAAATGAAAATGCAAGGCGCTTTTCTGTGGTTATTTATTAAGGACGCGTGTACTCGACTGATATTTAAATTTGATTGAATCTAATTTGATTTTCGATAATCGACATGCTTACTCGTGCCTGGACCACAATTATGTATTTACGATAGGAATTCATATCGGAAGAATTTCCGTAACGTTAAAAATATTATTTCAATGTGTAATATTCTCTTCTTAAATCAAAATGGAAGACACTATCGTATGTTTCTCACGGACATCGTAGACGATCATAGTCCGATCAAACCGACTATACTTCCAAATCTCCATATATTAGAATCGAGATGCACAGTCGAACCGAGTCCGGCTATACTCCACCTATGAGAGCTGTCCCGTCTAAAATATGCTAATAGATTTTACCATATCTGGCAGCTGATCAGATTATACAACGCAGCGATTTAATATGCCGCAAATACTAGCCAGAGAATAAGCGTCTTCAATCAACGACTGGGTCTATCTAACGTCGAATCGAGACGCCAGGGACAGGGACTGCATTTTTATGGTGGAACAAGAGGAAAAAGAGGACCATTCGGTGGTCGGGTTACGACCAGGCTAATTTTCACGACAGGTTTTTTCAGTGGCGCTTCTTCAGGGGGACAGAGATGAGATACAGTGGCGGCTGTATGCTCGCGTGTACTCTTCGTACTTCAACATCGAAGCTCCGCGTGGCCCTAGACAAATCAACGAAAAATCTGACGATCGAAATCTGTTACAGACACTGACCAAATTCTAACAGATTCTAAAATTTCTGTTGTCTTCTCCGTCGACCTGAATCTTTACGAGATCTACTTTCGAACAAGGTTGAATTTTCTATTTCACTAAATGTCTCTGCTTCTCCGTTTACGGAAGCGTAAAGTGGAATCTGTTACAGACACTGACTAAATTCCAACAGATTTTAATTTTCTGTTGTCCTCTCCATCGACCTCAATCTTTACGGGATCTACTTCGAGTAAAGGCTAAATTTTGCAGCATTTCTCTGGTGCTCGGCTCCGCAAAGTCAGTCAAGCGGACGAAACTAAAAGGCAGTGTCCCATTTGCAGGCGCGTCAGGTGTCTAAGCGCTCGCGATCAAAACAGTAGCCCTTTTCTCTCTCTCTGTCCGTGCAGAACGGCATTCTGTTGGCTGGTTGTGTCTACGTAGAAAGAAGAATGCAGTTTCTTTCTTTCTAGCAGCTGCATCAGCTCTCCCGCGGCCTGTCCCGGGATTCCTCTTCCTTTTCTGTGCCGGTCGGATGCGCTCGAAGAAGGTGGCTTCTTTCGCAACGCAAACGGGGTGGATCGATCCGCGTCCTTGAATACGGAATGGCCCCGGGAGCCCTTGGAAGGGCGCACTGTTTACTTTGTAACAATCTCGGGACTCGGTCTCTCGGTCGGCTGCATTTTTATGCGTCTGCATTAGCCTTAATCGCTATATTATGAGCATCAGGTGGTCCCGGACGATGGATTTCGTGTTTCGAACGGGGGACGAGCAGCGATCACCGATCATTTTTCTCTGTCTCGTCGATCGATCGTACGGATCGACGCCATTTGCTCGAGAACAGGGCACGATCGTCTCGGCTCGTTTCATTCAGGGACTCTCTTGTCTCTTCTCACACCCTTGACCTAGACGCGTTTGAATATTCAAAGGAACTACACGATATACATTCTCCCTCGGTCGTTTTGTCGCTGCTATAGTCTGCTGTTGTCAGCAGTTACTATCCAGTAAGCATATTCTAACAAGTTCCGTACGTAACGTCATCTTCTTCTCGATTTTCTCCATTTCAATCGTACAACACAGTAAGTCGCTCGAACGGTGACTCCGAGGCTTGATTATTCGAAACAGTTTTAATATTATTAAATTCGTCTGTATTCTGTAAATTGTAAAAGGCTCAACTGTTGTATGAGAAAACAGGTTCGATTATAATCCCAATTGTAAATGTAACCAGGAACAGGAAACGCTTAACCATGTTCTTTGGCAGTGCAACCTATATAATGATCAGAGGATCAAACTTGTCCAGAACCTTATTAGAGCAGGCTTCCCATTGCCATTGGACATAGGTTGCTTAATAGCTGAACCCAATATTAGTGCTTGTTTATATATAATAGCCTTTTTAAATTCATGTAACCTACGTGCTTGAGTATTTTTGATTTTTCTATTGCTTATAATATTTTTGTTATACTATACTATATACTCTGTACTTTGTTATGTAATACTCTGTACTAAGCATTATGTTGAAATAAATCTCATATGAGATTTCTAAATTAAAAAAAAAACAGGTTCGATTCGATATGCGCAATATAGAAAACATTACATAGAATAAAAATGATCTGGGTCACGAGGACTTACTGTATAGAATATGTTCCTCGTCAGTTCTAATACTGATCCAAACTGAACTACTTGCGTAAGGAAGATTTCCAGACAATGAATAGGGGGTGATTGAAGGGGCTTTTCTAATTAAGTCCTGTGGAACAGACCCGTGTGAACCTGCTCGATTACTATTGCCCGAGCTATCAGCTTTTGTACCAGCTGCGTCGATATGTATGCAAGCCAGAATTTCATTATGCATGGATTGACCCCAGATCATGCGTCAGTACGACATCAGCATAGATTGAAATCGAATCGGGGCTTTTCGGATGACTCCTTTCGTTTTGTTCGGTCACTATGGTCAGCATAACCGGGTCGCGTTCACACTGCCATCCCTTGATCATGCTGCTACTTCCTATAACTGTTCGTGCACGTAATCGTATCCATTCTCTACACTCACATATTTATATTGTTTCTTTGACTCGTGTCTTTCTGCATTAATTTGATTAACCCTCATCCGTCCCTCGTGTCAATTTGACACAGTTCTCCCGAAATAAGTTATACCGTTCGATAATTTGTAAGTAAATTTGTCCAAAACTTGGTGACTTTTATTTTTTTAATGCGAAACATATAACCGCAGAAACCTAACATGTGGATATTAACTCATCAATTTGAATGAAAAAAATATCGGAAAGTAACTGTTTGACTTGTTATTTTATCGTTTTCTTTATCACTGTGTTAATTTCTTAAATGCAGAAAGTGATGGTTGAACATTTAGTACAAAAATGCTTTAAATATTCTTTTCCCGAGCCACTAAAAAGTGTACAAATAATCATTAGACTGTGGATCTGCATTTATAGTTTATGAAAATGTTCACGAAATACTAGAATACAAAATTCGATAGGATTTAGCAAGATTTTTATTTGCTTTGTATTTATAAAGGCTGTTCCCATTGAAGAAATAATGACACTATACTTTACAAAGAAAACTATCGAGTCTCTTTGGACAATTTTTAACAATTTCGAGCGGAGTAATAACGATTAGAAATTGTTCGTGGGCTCGGTCTTATAAAACGGGAATCGATGAAGTATGTGGGGTAAGGTCGCTATAGTCGCTCGTGAATTACCCATTGAACGTTAACGGCGACAGGAAAAGCCTGTCAATGGGCTAGCAGGGCTTCTTCATTCGTCCTGAATGGCGCCTGCATAATACTTACCGAAGCTGTTCTTATATTATGCGAATATCGTCGATCGGCCCATACTGTCGATCTTCAACCAGGAACAAAACGTAGCGAACGGATGTCGTTCCGAAACAGGTCTGCCTTTTCAGAATCGTATCCTCGGTGAACCAGTGCCCCCTTGCGTTTCGAATCGTCGTCGTCATTCGCGTTCGTCTCCTTTCAGAATGCTTCTTCCGGATTGCACCACTCTCATTCAACATCCTCAATTTTCCCCCAGTGTCGATCGTAACGAAGAGATACCAAATATATGTTTCATGGTCGATGTTCTCAGATGCTTTATTGGACAACGAGACAAAATTAGAACGATAGACTAAAAACGTGTCAAGCTGACGCGACGATTAATTAGTAAATGGTGTGTATCGTGGACCCACCTTGTTCCACGTTCGTTTACTACGAGTGTAAGTAAACGAGCCGGACAAACGTACGTGTGACGTCGATTGACGTAAGAGCACCAGTCGGTCGAACGTGATCGAAATGTTTGTACTCTCGAACACGTCACAGGTGGCATCGATCGATGGAGAGTGCGACACCTTCTCCGAGGTGAAAATTCTCCGTCGAAAGTTTCGCGTGGAACGAGGCGAGATTCCATTATCTCCTCTTTCGTCCCCCTCTTCGATTCTGCACATTACGAAATCCAGGAAATTATTGGCCATTTTGTCGCTGGGAGAATGATCGCCCAATATTCGAAAGGAATCAATTATACACTGCAAGATTTTCGTGTTTTCTAGCAATTCTTCAGTATGGAATGATGATCGTTCGATGTCCAAGAGGAATCTGGACTCCGGCGAATCCAGATGTTTCCATGGAACTGTTTGGTCATTTAAAAACGGTCGTCTAATATTCAACGGAATCAATTATGTAAGATTCATTCTGTAAGATTCTCACTCTGTAAGATTCTGATGCTTCTCGTAAATTCTTCAGCATTCTATTGCCGGTAGAATGATCGCTCAATATTTAGAAGGAATCAGTTGTACATTCTGCAAGATTTTGATGCTTCAAGAGGAATCTGGACTCCGGTAATTCCAGATGTTTCCATGGAACTGTTTGGCCATTTGAAAATGATCGTCTAATATTCAGAAGGAATCAGTTGTACATTCTGCAAGATTCTGATGCTTCCCAGCAATTCTTCAGCATTCTATTGCTGGTAGAATGATCGCCCAATATTCAGAAGGAATCAGTTGTACATTCTGCAAGATTTTGGTGCTTCAAGAGGAATCTGGACTCCGGCGAATCCAGATGTTTCCATGGAACTGTTTGGTCATTTGATAACGATCTTCTAATATGCAAAGGAATCAATCATACTCTGCAAGATTCTGATGCTTCCCATCAATTCTTCAGCATTCTATTGCCGGTAGAATGATCGCTCAATATTCAGAAGGAAACAGTTGTACATTTTGCAAGATTTTGGTGCTTCAAGAGGAATCTGTACTCCGGCAATTTCAGATGTTTCCATGGAACTGTTTGGCCATTTGAAAATGATCGTCTAATATTCAGAAGGAATCAATTATACACTCTGCAAGATTCTGATGATTCCCATCAATTCTTCAGCATTCTATTGCCGGTAGAATGATCAGTCAATATTCAGAGGGAATCAGTTGTACATTCTGCAAGATTTTGATGCTTCAAGAGGAATCTGTACTCCGGTGATTTCAGATGTTTCCTGAAACTGTTTGGCCATTTGAAAACGATCGGCTATTATTCAAAGGAATCAATTATACACTCTGCAAGATTCTGATGCTTCCCATCAATTCTTCAGCATTCTATTGCCGGTAAAATGATCGCTCAATATTTAGAAGGAATCAGTTGTACATTCTGCAAGATTTTGATGCTTCAAGAGGAATCTGTACTCCGGCGAATCCAGATGTTTCCTGAAACTGTTTGGCCATTTGAAAATGATCGTCTAATATTCAGAAGGAATCAGTTGTACATTCTGCAAGATTTTGATCCTTCCTAACAATTCTTCAGCATTCTATGGAATGATCGGTTAATGTCCAAGAGGAATCTGGACTCCGGCGATTCCAGATGTTTCCTGGAACTGTTTGGGCATTTTGTCGCCGGGAGAATGATCTCGCAACGTTCGAGAGGAATCGCGGAAGAGGATAGTGTTGTAGAAGGCTGACAGCGGAGGGAACAGGGGCGGTCATCTGTGTCACCATGCAAATCGAAGCCAGCAAAAGTCGACGACACCCAGATCCAGAGGATTCCATTGCAGTCGTAAACCCGTCTTCATCGGTGGCATAACAGGTTTCGGTGAAATTCGTACCAACACACCGACACGTCGATCGTCCGGCAACACACGCGCGCTCAACAGAGAGGAAATCCACCCGTGGACGACCTGGAAGCAAATTACGTCAGATCGACCTGGGGTCCAACGAACTCAGATCCTCGGCTTTTACTACTTTCCGTTCCGTTCAACGATGAAAAATAACAATTCGCCGTCCGAAAATCCATGTCCCCTTTGCTGGACATCCGAAGACGATCGCAGACATTCTTTAACGAAAGGAAAGTTTGCAGAAAATGGTCGAAGTATGTTACGTTGATCTAGATTCGTAGAAAATTGGTTTGAACAATTGGAAAACGATCGAAGAAAGATCAAGAACCGAATAAAATAAATTCCTGTCTTGGATGCCGCTATCGGAAGACAAGATAAGTTTCGCGTGTGTTTTCATCGCCTCGATTCGCGAATCAGAACAGCCGACGCCGCGCCGGATTACCGTTTTATTCCGCGAAACGGTGGCGGCGACGCCGGTGCAATCGTTGATCTATCTGACGTATGGTTTTCGAAAGTGTCCATTGATTCACCTCCCGTATCCAACGGCGCGGAGACCTAACCCAGTTCCTTTACCCTCGAAACGTGGCCTACGCGTAGCCGACAGGACTGTGTGGAAATCGGCCCCGTACCAGGCGTCCAGATCACTGATTTTTACGATATTTTAATCACGCGCTCGCCAGACCCTCCAATCGATTAGGTCACTGTGGATCGAATGGTCTAGCGGTGCAGATTTAGCAGACCGGTTGGCCTGAAAGCCGCAAACCTTGTCACGACCATCCACCAAGAGAAGAAACGCCGCTACCAACATTGTACCGCTTTTATGCGTGCCACAAACTAATAATAGTTCATAGATACTAGCTGGAGTATACTTATCGATTAATTTTCGTTAGAAGTCCAATATAATTATATGCATATTGATTTATGATCAAGTTTTCATGGTACGATTAAAAAATAATCAATATATAATTATATTGGACTTTTAACTAAAATCTAACTAAAATCTTCTAACTAAAATTACTCCAAGTATAATTCAGCTAATACTAAAAGCATTGCGAACTTGTCAAGAGGGTAGTCTTAGGTAGTCTCATTTGTCGATAGTGATGGGGTTTGTCAGTAGTCGAAAGAAATTTTGCAATTTTCCAGTGGTCAGAAGAAATGTTTAGTTTTCTTGTTAATATAGTTCCGAGTGCGAAGGGTGAAAGGACATCGGCATTTTCAGCAACGTAAACAGTTTGAAAAGAAAGGGTGAGAAGGGGGAGGAGCGGTGCGAATAGAAAACGAAGAGGATCGTTATGCAAATGGCGGAGAGCAGGCTAAACAAAATGTAGCTCCGTCCGCGATCTCCTTGTAAAACTTGAGCAAGGAAGTTTCTGAAGTACTACCTGACCCAGACGATCGGGACTCGTTCATCCCTACCCTTCCTTCCTGGTCGGTCAAGGCCAACATCATCTCCCGCATCTCATTAGTTCTTTTTGCGCTCAGTTTCATTCACTTATCGCGCAAAAACATATGGGCGTGTACGTTCGCAATAAATGTACATACCACACCGGCACGTACACACGAACAGCGAAAGAGAGGGAGAAAGAGAGAGCGAGAGGAGGAGGAGATGGAGAGAGTTACAAAGAAGAGGGAGAAGGAATGCGTTATGGTATCCAAGGACCATCCGCGGTGAACACCATGGTCCTGCGAGAAGGAAGAGAAAGGAAGAAACGAAAGTCGCGAGCAACTTTTATTCGAACGCGAATATCGTCGTTGCGTTTTCGACTTGATACCCGAGGACCGTGCGAAGGTTAATTGTTGTATATACAAGTCCCTTCTATCAATAACACGAGAGTTTATGGCTTTATTGCGGGGTTTCTGTGAGAATGGGAAGAAAGAGAGTTGTTTTCGAATTTCAGGGGAACGATTTAATGTTTACGTGGTTGAAGGAGTCAGTTGTGATAACGCGGGGCAAATTACTCCCGGAAAAACGTTGCCCTATAAATAATCCGGGACGTGGCGGTTCTGGGTAGTCGTTAATTTGTTTCCTCCGATGCTGGTGCAGGAGAGCCGGTGAATGTCAAGGCCAGCATCCTCGTTCCCATTGGCCGGCGGCCATTACCCCGGAAGCGCTCTCGTGGGTTCGGCTCCGATCGCACATCCGACGAAAAAGAAACACCCTGAGGACTCCGATAATTTCTGATAACGCCGGCACGTTTTCCTCGGCGAAACAACGTGGAAAGTCTTGCTAGAAATTCATCAAATCGATCGATCCTCACCTTCGAATACAACCCATTCTCTTCCTATTACTTCTATTCCACCTTTGACCTTCCTTCTTCAGTCTTTTTACTTCGCCCTCAAAGTTGATGCAAATTTTATTCTGCAACTACTGGTGGAAAAAGAATTCTCCTAAAATTATATATTAACCCTCGTCACTCGAGGCACCTAGAAACATTTCTTAAATTATTTTATATCAAATCAATTACTAAACGTTTGAGTATTGCATCACTTTTAACCTTCAGTTATTCGCACCTCGATTTATGCTGGAGTCTCGTACAAATATAATAATGTTTCAACTAAAACGACTGTTTTAGTTCTAATGAATTATTTATTTACATTAGTTAGGTCTCTGTATATGATACTTTGACAGGAATTTATGCAGACATCGAAATTACCACGACCCCATGCGAGTAACTAAAGATTAATATACATAAATGAAAAAAATCATGTAGAATAGAACTATTCTAAAGATATTTTTTTGTAAAAATATATTTTGTTTTTTTTTTCTTTTTGTGCATGTCCCTTCTTTTTTATTAGACCAGTAGTCTTGTATCTTTCTATTTTTTTTTTGTAAACACTTATGTAAAAGTACTTCAGTCCGCCTATAATAAATAATAAGAATAAGATGAGCACACATCAATCGAGATCAGGATCTCGGATCGGTCGTTACGGTAACATTGGCCAAAGATTGCAGGTGCGTTGGACTGGAAAGGGAACCCGGCAGTGAATCATCGCTGCTCCTGGTGAGATGACTGTTACATCACCGATCAGGTAATCATTTCAACATTGGGGCAACGGAGGATCAAAGACTCCACCCGCGCCCAGGTAATCGAAAAGGGGAACGACATCTTTTCGGAGGTCGACTTTTTTCCGGGATACCAATTACGATAATATGAACTCGATACGAGGATTCTATGGCTGTTTCGAGGAAACTTTACCGGCTACTACGGAGTCGAGTTCACGTATACATCGAACGATACGATCGACGTTTCTCGAGACCAGGAAGTAGGGAACGCGTTGATTCGTGATCGTATTCCCGGATTCTCGGAAATCGTGTGACCGTTGGTATTCGAGAGAGAGAGAGAAAGAAGATTTCGGGGGAGTGGCGGGAGAAGCGGAGAAAAAAACAAACTTCATCTAGAGAGTCTTCTGGAATAATTTATGAAGCGGTTTCTACGACGTTGTTTGGCCGAATTCGCGCGATGCCGACAGTCGTTTACGTGCCGTTTCCACGAAACGACAAGAATCCGAACATTTTCTTTCTGAACGAGATCGAATTCCTTTCCAGTCGACGCGACTGGTCCCGTTCAGTTAAAAAATTTAACCAATTCTTGCAAACCTATATAGACATCAAAGAACCTGCAAATAGTTGAGCTAAAAAATTCTTGGAAACAATTAACACCGTAATCGAATGGAACAGCAATTTTTAGTGGGGCATCAGAATCGCCACTCGAGTGCTAAGGGTTAACATCTTTATCCCCAAAAATATCTGTAAGGAAAAAGCCGTATTTATTATAATCATTGACAGACGTGTTTGTCACGGGCGCGTTCGTTTCGATCTGATCTTCTTTTTACAATTCGTTGGCAATTACAATTTTAGAATTCTTCTGTTCCGATTCTCTATTTTATAAATTTAACTATATATAGGGTTGTCTGTTAATACACACACATCATTCGTACTTCAACCCTATATATCGTAGAAGGGAAAATAAAATTTATATCTTTTATAAAGCTACATTTATTTGAAAGTTTTCTTTCATGTAGAAAGACAGGCATAACAATCATATTTGTTAGACTTTGTTAAAATCTTCACGACGAGTCTGTCTCGTTAAAATACGGCAAAGGGGTTAATAAAGGCACGAAATTTTGTCGAACTCTGCGATTTCGGTTGGTTTGTGGAACGTCGGGAGTGTCGGGCACGGCACAGGTGAGGTCATCGGTGATCACGTAGGCCAAGATTTGTTTTGATCGTTTGCTGAGGTGATTCGTAGTTGAAACACGAGTCAGGTCCGTTGAACCCCATAGGATAGATGCTTTCTTCTTGGATTCGGAAGATCGTGGTCGGCTGACGTTAGGCGTCACGTCACGAAAATGTTAACGAGTCCCTGTGGAATGATTTGGTCAATGCATCATGTGCCCGGGCAACCGACGTCACGAGCATACCATTTGGTCGTAGGCGAACCGAGCCAGTTGCAGTTCGTTGAACCTCGTTTTAGAGGATCCTCGGGCATCCACGTCAGCCAGGGTTGTTGCGTAAGAGTCTCTCGGATCGTCGGGGAATCAGAAAACCGCAGGTGCAATGGGACACGAGACGATTATGTAGATACTGGTACTCGTGCATTGGAAAATTGTCTACAGTGTTCGGAGATTGACGAGGACTCGAGTAGATCTAGGCATCGCAAATTTATTTAGACCGGACGCAGAGATAACCGAATGCTGAGTGACGAAACTTTGACCGGACTAAATACGTTACTCTCGATCTAGATCGACTAACCTATCAGGTAGTACGATTAGCGAAAATTATTTAATGTGGACGTCGATGATAGGAACTGATTGGCCCAGATGTAGGGTAACTGCACCAGTGAATGAACATTTAAGAAATTGTTCAGGAAAATATTTTATTTAAAAAAAAAAAATGTGAATTAAAGGAATCTGATATATACCAATATAAACCAATAAGAATACAGCTACGAAAAATAGTCATATATTCCATTGGCCCAAGAGTCATTATCGCTAGTATGCCGTGCGGCTTAAAATTTGTTGAAATATACAAAAGCGTTCATTTACTGGTGCCCGTTCATTCACTGGTGCAGTTACCCTAATCTGGAACCAACCTGAGCAAATCAGCTGAAACAGAGTAATGCGGAGTAACTAAGTCAGACGTAACCAAGGTTGATTCATTCAGACATAACTTCATAGTTAACCAAAGTGGACAGACTTAATTCAGAACTGACTGATACGGATCTGATTGCTGGTCCAGATCTTACCGATCTGAACTAATTGGTTCAGACAGACTGATCATTAGAATATATTTGTATAACTGCACTGACTAGTCGTAAATTCAATTCTAAGAACCTTCGTCCAACCCGCTCTACAGGAAGCCTTGAAAATTTTCCTACACTCAAGGCCCTGTATCTTCCAAACCAACGAATCCCAACACCTTAAATTCGACATCTACAATAGGGCTGTTACTTTCCTTCGGAGGTGATGAGTGGACTGCAGATCTTTATGCAATTATGTCTCCCGAAAATTTTCAAGAATACTAGGATGTAAAATATGGCAGAATTTAGTACGATTTTAATTGATTTCAGTTCTGAAAAAGGCTACTCCACGGAAAGGAAGATTTTATTGATTCGAGTTTCTTCAAATTCGTCTACAAGAATAAACATCCGCAGTCTAGCGATGAGAATCGAAGTTTCGAAGCTTCGGAAAAGTAACAGCCCTAATCTGCGACCGATTCGCTCCCCTATCGGTATTCAAGGAGTTCTACACGAATCCTTCGCGTTCCGGCAAAAAGTTCCGCAACGAAAAGCATGCATCGACAGGATGCAACTTGCGGAGTGTGCACGGAATTTTGCAGGGTACTGTCCCGAGCAGGATTCCATCATCCGCGTCGTAGAAACTAAGCTTGTCGATGATCGTTTGCTTAGGAATGGTCGGTGGTGTGTGCGTCCGTGGAAAAGGCCGATATACAGGGTGATTCAATGGGCAGTGGAGCCAACACATATTGTCGTCACCAAAACATCAAACCCTTTCTTTCGGCCACGCTTAAGTGTCGGCGAAGGGACCCACGTAGCTTCTACTTGAGAGGTTCGCGACGATCACTAGAGAGATGACTGTATGCGTGGATCTGTGAACAGGTTATCCTGATTAAACCATGTACGTATACACGCACACAGCTGTATCCCTGTTTCTAGTACATAGTCAACGTCGTCGAGCTTCCAATGACGGATGTCGGTCTCTTCGCCGACATTTGTTCGCTTCTTCTCTAATTCGATGCATAGTGGGTCGTGCAGCAACTTGCAGGAATTTTATATTTCAGAAAATGATTTACCAATAATACGTTTGGACCACTTTCTCGATTTTACGACTCGAATGTTTTTTCTCCGTGTTTGTCGTAAACGAATAAACTCCACAATCTAAATTCAACCCTTAACACTCAAATGGTGAGTCTGAGGCGCCACTAAAAACTGCTGTACCATTATTAAAAATATTTAAGTGTTTAATCAACTACCAAAGATTTAGTATCCATTTTTAAAAAAATCATACAGAATGGAAATATTGTTGGTCGGAAGTGGAAATGGTTAATAATGTGTAGTTAACAGAGACGCGAATTTCGTCTAGGTGATCGCGATTCTGGCGTGTAATGTTTTGGTAGGTGGGTTTCGGGTCCACTATCCAGTGCATCACCCAGTATATCGTGTGTTCGTGCCCGGACGGGACACACGGGCTATCGTAGGGATTCTAGATGCCTAGTACCTGTGCTTACAGGTTTCAGTACGCCGTATCTAGGCACTAGCACTGTTGATTAGCGACCGGTTTCCTAGTCAGCCCGTTCAGCTAGCCTACAGCATAGATGCCGAGGCATCTAAGCGCGCCGCGCGGCTCTTCGTCAGGAATCCCTCGAGAACGGGGAAAATAAAAGTAGCTCCTCCTTAAGGCGATCGACGCGTCCGTTCTATCGAGAGAGCAATTTCTGATCGGCGATTCCACCGCTCGACTAATCTCTTTCTCTCTCTCTCTCTCTCCTCGGCCTTAGAACGATCGTTCCTCGAGTCGCCACTTCTCGGAATCCACATTAGATTTTCCGGACGAAAAAAGGTCTTCTAACGCTCGATAGTCGCGACTGGTTCTATCGGTATCCCATAAAAATTAACACCGCGTTTCCTTGAATTTATTTAACCATTTCCCACCACGATCAGCATGGCGTCCGCTGGAATTACAAGATTTATTCTTCAAGATACTTTTCGCGAAAGTTAATTTTCGATATTATTACGTTGGAGGAAAAGCTCTCTGTGAATTCTGAATCGATTTATAAAAAAAAAAAACGTATGTTTAATATTATTCAATGATATTATAATGTCCCGATGAATCCCAAGCTGTTTCGGAATCGGCGAGTTCTCGGCAGAAAAGTAAGCCACAGGATCACCGAGTGGATTCGTCCGCACGAGTCTGATCTCTTTTTGAGTTAGCGGGTCGCGCGGCCAGGTCAGATCGACACGGTTAAAATTCGAGCGAGGTGTTCGCGCGTGTAAGAATCTGCGATATGCGATTTGATCCTGCGATTCGAGCACAACTGCCCGCGCAACAGGATCCCATCGATTTATGTGCATTTTGATGGGTGCGAGATCGCCAAGCGGTGGGCGTACGTGTACCGAAGTCCTCCCGTACTTGCTCGATGCATATCGATTACTTCTATCGATCCGGGACGAAAGTGTCCTTCGATCTAGCACGCTATCCTAGCGCTCGATCGCGTAGGATCGGATTTACCTCCCTTCTGTTATTCAGCGAATCCGTTCCACAGTGCTCGGAATAATTATAATAATTAAACAGGACATAAAACATTTATTTGTCTTCAAGAAAAAGTGAGTCGAAAATAGCATGACAGTTAACTCTTTTGCAACTCAAAAAGAAATTCATTTATTAGATTGGTGGGAAAGTTCTGTATTAAATAAGCAGATCAATTTTGCTTATAAAATTGTATCATGCATATTAGAAATTGATTGAAATGTTTTCTTGAAAATACGACGAAACTTTCCTTCTAACGTTGCGCGAGTTAAGTATAATTATAACATGGTTCGCATACGTCTGATGGAGGATTATTTAATTTCTGGTTATCCGATGACCAACTGTTTCGAACTCGTAGGATTTTCGCACGGATCGGTTCGTGTATTTTTTTCGGGTGTGTTAATGAAATCGCGCGTAACGAATTCGCGAGCAACGAAATCGCTTTCTTCGGAGGAAAAGTGACAGCGTATCGTAGCGGCGAACGCTTAATTGAGTTTTCTCCGGAGTAACACTTACCTAATGCATAATTTAATCGTCGGAGCCGTATAGTCGATGCCGTTCGACAAGCCCACGGTCCCGATTATAGCATAACTTAGGAACGGCGTCGTTAACTTGATCTCGAATAAGGCGTGGTATCTGGGTGCCTGGGTGGGTTTCTCGTTGGTTTTTCTTTGTTTGATTTCGCAGGCCGCGTACGGGAGATGCGGTTCGAACTGCGAGAGAACGCGGCACGCTGCTGCTCCGCGCCGCGCCGGGGCTGATTACGCGTCAAGATGTAATTGGAATACGGGTTAAGCAGCGAAGGTTTAGATCTCTCGGCTCCACGGCAGAAACGAGTCCCGAGCCTCCTTCTCGGTTTTTCACGAAAAAAAGAACACCGAACAACAGTTATCGGTGTGTTTAACGAGGTCGCTTTCTACCCTTTTGCATTTCTGTTTTTCGGCCGCGTTCTAATATTTTATATTGTAATGTTACAACATTCTACAGTGTTTCTGTAGCTATTCCGAGGCTTAGCTTTAACCTGTTAGTACATAGTATGAGGACGACGAAGTCGACTCGTCATTCGTGTTCGCTGTCGCTTTTCAGTGGCTTTTCATTTTCTTCTTAATTCAACTAATAATTCTTCCACTTTTAATGAGCCGTATTATCGATACTGGTATAGACTACATTTTTCACTTGATTTTATTCGTCCTCGATAAATATTCCTAGCTACAAATGTGAAAAAATCCCCAGGTTTAACAGCTTGATAAATTAATACGACTATTTCCAATCAGGATTGTCGACTGCCTAGTTCTAGAAGCTGCCTCTGAACAATCCTTTTTTAGTAAAATTTTGTCTAAAAACAACGGTCCGGCACCGCAGGATTCGAAATTCGAGAAATATCGTCAGGAAGATTCTAGATTCGGCCGAGGTTTTGCAAGTTCGATGTATTCCGATGGAAATAAAGAACCGCGACACGTCCAGTCGAATATTTTTCGGATGCAGCGGGCCAGGTTGACGCGACGTCGCGATCATCGCGGCTAGACCGTGCCGAAAGTTAGGCAGATGCACCCGGTCGGCCGATTTGAAAGCCAAATTAGCGTCGCTGCATCGAAATCACCGGTTCCCGGCCGGCGAATAAATTTCGGCCTCGATCCCCTCTCCCTCTCCTTATTTTTCTGTTCTCTGTGTCCCGATGGTTCTTGGACCCCTTCCTCCACATTACTCTCCCGATTACCCTAAACAGAGGCTGAGACCGTTTGCTACCGGTGCCGGAAGTCGAGAATCGACACCTTCCACGCCCACGGGGCCCTTCGAAAATCCCATAATCATAATCATCCAACTGAAATTAACCATGTTGGTTCTAAAATCCTAGCTTCCAGGATCATAATCACAACATACGATTTCATTGGACATCTTTGCTTGGCATAATCGCGTTGGCTTCTCGAAGACCGCAAGACCTAAAATTCCCAAGGAACCTTTCAACCTAGAGACTTCAGAGCAGCAGCTTCAGAGACACATTTTAAAAGAATAAGAACTTCATTATGAAAAAGTGAAAACTACAAACTAATTTTTTATAAAAAAATTCTGGCTTCTCCCCTGGCAATAGTCCACGTCTCCGATGTTGGAAAACGCTGCTTTAGAGGAGGCTCGTACCATAATTCCTAGATTTGAACGACGGTTGAGAATCCTCGTAGATCTTCTTCGAAATCTCTTTCGGAACGAAGTTTGCCGGGCCAACGAGATGCGAATATGACTTGTCTAGGTCCCCCATGGATCCTCGATCCACCTTGACTCGAAAGGACGGTGAAACGACGCGTATGTGTCTGTCTATAAGGCTGGCGCGACTACGTTGCTGTATCCTCGGGCGTCGAAAAATCACGTCTTACGACACCGGTCGCCGATTTATCTTAACAGCGGAGCTAAGTGGTCGCGCGCTATTTTTGCCCGTCCTTGAGTCTACAAAAAGGGCCGGGATTACCTTGAAACGGGACCCACACGGCTATCCATCAAATGCTCATCGTGTGCTAGAGAGCAAACGAGGGACTCTCCCTCCGGGGTTCTGGTTTTGCTGCGACGCGACGAGTTTTCGACGCTTCTCGATACCATTCTGGTGGGGTGAGTAAAAGAAGAGACCTAACGGGGTGGTAGGGATTCGAGAGGGGTCTAGAAGGGGCACGGGGGAGGGGACTAGTTTAACCAGAACGCTCTCTAACGAATCCCCCTAGTCCCGCTGCCTTGCCCGCGGTCCACTGGATATCATCCAGTGGGATAGCTTAGGTCCCAACCGCCTTCTTGGTCGTGACCTCGGATTGGTCGATAGACGAGCCACCGGGTACTGATTTCTTGTCCTAGGTTCCGGAGGCAGACTTGACTACCTTGACGCAAATCCACGTGAACTTGCCCGGCGCCGATGAGCGACTCGCTTAGAAACCGAGTTGTTATGATAGGGCCTCGGACTCACCACTGATCCAGAAACTGGACGCTTCGAAGGGGCATTCTGGTTCTTTCATTTTTCCAAAATCGATTCTTTCCTTTTCGTGAAATTTTCTTTCTCGGTACACGCGTTGTGGAATGCGCATAGGACAGTCTGAAATATAATGAAACCCCAAAGAGACAGATATTATCGACTGGAAAATGTGTTGAAAACATTCTACATTATTGAAACAAAACAGTTCTGGGAAAGCATAAAGTCCAAGAATTGTTGCGATGTATATCCATCGACATATACGAACGGGTTGACTTTCAACAAAAGATCAATATCGCTAATCGAGAAACCTCCCTCGTCAAGTCTATCTGAGAAACTCTTAGAATTCGTTGAGGATCCTCGAGCACCTTCAAAAAACCACTTTTCCTCTCTATCTCCATGACCAAAAAATAAATACTGCTAGCTGAAAGAATCTCGTCGACAGTGTCTCGAAGAAAATTACGCATCGCAGAGAGCCCGTGTAGCGAGAAAATAAATTTCGAAAGATTGTGGTTGTCCGAAATATAGATCAACGATGTATTGTATCCGGTAGGGACGTAGATCGGGAGGGTTTGCGGGGTACTTTCGATTTTCGGTCGGAGGCATGATCGTTGCCAAAAACTGACCCGAACTAATTTACCGTGTTATCAAGAGGCGCGCGGCTGGTCGCGAAAGTTCGTCCCCGGGTGAAATTAAACGGCGCGACATTCAAATGAAAGAGGCCCCGAAAACCGGTTTCGCCGGCGCTCGTCGTCGCTGGCTCTGTCGCTCTTCTGGA
This sequence comes from Lasioglossum morio, assembly GCA_916610235.2. Classification (NCBI taxonomy): domain Eukaryota; kingdom Metazoa; phylum Arthropoda; class Insecta; order Hymenoptera; family Halictidae; genus Lasioglossum; species Lasioglossum morio. The sequence continues at coordinate 7,930,170 of OU744333.1, forward strand.
TAGCCGGCCGGTCGGCTCCTCGAGATAAATCGACACGGAAGAGTGTCGTAATCGGGGCCGGGGTACCGTGGTACCCCACGTGGTGGGTGACGCAGGTGCACCACACACTACCTATGCTCTCTTTCTTTTCTCTCCCCTTTCTCTTTCTCTCCTTGCCTCCGTTTCTTCTTCTTCTTCTTTCCCCTCACTCTTTGCCCACCAAACTGCTCGCCTCGAGATCGCGAATTCTAGCTCGGGTGTCCGGCTCCTGTGAACCGATTCATTTCGGGCAAGTGTACACCGTGACAAATGATCCACGAACGATCCACACCGTACATCATGCATTCCTACACCGCGGATGTTCGTGCAAAATAAAATTTCTACATGTCAATCGTGAGAAACGGTAGCTAACCGACAATGTATCGCCTGTGACTTCATAGTTTTATATATCATTTGTTCATTTTTGCTGTAAACGCATAAAATCGAAAGAAGAAATTCATTAAAATGAGTTACTGTTAATTGGAGGTTTTCATTGATGTCTCGGATATTCTGTTCGAAGCAGCATTTAACGAATTAGTAATCACCGCTCGTTCCACTTCGATTCTCTGGTGTTGAAAAAGAATCGGGTACTCGCGATTTATTATCGAGTCCCAGGAGGGCAGGATCTCGTTTGAAGAGTCGCTAACGAAGCGGGGAAGATGATGCAGGCTCGTTAGGGCCCGCAGGATGCGAGCAAAGATGCGTGGACTACTTTTTACCGTTGTCGCTTTTTCTTGCTCCCAATTTTGCCCGATTCCTCGGCTGGCCAATCTGCCCGAGTCCCCGTTACCGACGATCTTCGATCTAGAACCTGATATATCCCTGCATCCGTCTATTTCACGGAGTTTTGCTCGAACGATCTTGATACTCCGGCGAATCGTTAATTAGATCACAAGAGGTTCGAGTAATCCGTGTCTTCGACGCGGTTGAATCCAAGTTTCTCGGGCAAATATTTATTTTGAATTAACCCTTTGCACTCGGAGCTATTTTAATTTTCCATTCTCTATGATTTTTTAAATTTGATAAATATGAAATTGATATAATACCTCATACAATACTTAAATGTGTAGTAATTGGTTAGATACCGACATATCTGATAGTGTAAACAATTATTTAAATAATAGTACAGCAATTTTTAGTGGCGCCTCAGAGGTACCACTCGAGTGCTAAGGGTTAAAGCAATTATTTTATTGAATAAGAATTTATTTATATTGAAGTCGTATCGAATTCCATGCAACCAATTATACGGACAGTGGTGTGCGAGTCAATTATCTTATTAAGCTGAAATTACACTATATCGATGACCTTAAATATTTTTAACATGTCCACTGCTGTAAATAGAGCGTGCCCATTTTTGTCATAAATCTATAAAATTCGCTGTCTATTTATAACATTCATTTTTGTGCACAATACGACTTGTGAAAATTACCAGCATAATCAACATTTTAATAATTTCGTATTGTTTGATAAAAGTTTGGACGCGAGGATTTCAAGGGAGCGGAGATTACGGGCCCGACAACCTCGATAGATCCTAATGATCGATTTACCGGTGCAAACGCGATCGCGGTGCAGCAGGACGCGGCGCCGGTGTTGCGCAACGTCCCAATTCCACACACTGTGAAACGTGGAAGACTTCCTGTATCCCGGTCGCGAGACAGAAAAAACTTTTACCTTCGATCGGCATTAGCATCGGTCCCCGAGCCCGTAACGATCCATCGATCCGTCGTCGATCGCGTAAGACGACGCATACACACCGTGCGTATGGAATCGGCCATCGAGTTTCGCGTCCATAAATGTATCCGTCGCGAATTTTGCAAGCGTGCATTTCCACCGTCGAATAATCTGCTCCCGCCTCGCCTTGTCGGCGTCCTATGACGTCAGAAGTCTGCAACGATCGCCAAAAATCCCGCAGAAACTCGATCCTTCTTTAAAATGCACAGAAAAAATGTACGAACAACGCGAATGTGCACCGTAACGATCCGAAAAAAATTCATCGAAAATCGTTCGGACATTCTTTCACTGAGAGTATCGATCTCTAAAAGAAATAGAATTACAATTTCTCCTAGATATCGATGAAAAATCAGTCAACTTATTTTAAATTCAAAGGATCAACTTTAAATTATTACAGTTCATTGCTTGAAGAAAAATCTTGTGCTTTATTTCACCTTAAAATACCGAAATTACTTAATTGTAAACCCGGTAATAATTGGACTGCAGATTTACTGCATTCGTGACATGTAAAAAAATAAAGCAGTGGAAATGATTTAGAGATACTGTTGCAATATTTCCAATGGATTTCGAGGATTTCGCGAGTGTTTCGGTTCAGTATGGCGGCCCCGAGGGACCGGTTAATGAGACGACGCGAGACACTGATGTGCTGGCGATAATGTGAGCGGGTTGGCGAAATAGGCGGACCGTTTGCGAGCGTATGCGGTCATGTATGAGCCGTCTCTGACCGTTAGAGCGTAATGCACGACCGCTACATGCAGATCAACGTCACCGGGACACGCGGTCTTTCCCGATGCAGTAGAGGAGGGATAAATAGCGAGGCAGAAGGGGGCAAGCCGTTACATTTTCAATAATTTCTTACATAACCTCGTAATCCTACAGCCGGAACCAAGATCTCGCGGTTCTGGGACAGCGGAATATTCCCTGGAGCTTTTTGACCGATCTTTCCACACGCTTCGATCGCTTATACCGTACAATACAAACAGTTTATACCAATTGATCGGTAGAGGGGCTCCAGTGTTCGAGACACTGACAATTACAATATTTCTAGTTGGAAGCCTTGAAAACGGGGACCAAGCAGAACCAGAAGAGCCCGTCGATTTTATTCGTTGCTAATCCGGGCAACCTTGATTTTCGGCAACGGTCGCCTTCGGGAGCTATACGAATACCAAACGTGTTCCACGCCATCTTTATCGGGCCGATCTATCTGCTGGACCATCACTCGAACCTGCCGAAAATAAACGCGTGTACTTCCTTTGGCCTCCACGGTTCCTTCGGTAAGTCGTTGCGAGTTGAAATTCATTCGAACTGATTTAGTAATTCATGCAGAATTCTACTAAAATCAATAATTCTGCAAATTTCGTCGACAACGATCGAAGCACGAGCGATTCCTGCGCCTTGGTCGCGACATCCTCGTGTCTCCACTCGAATTTGTCCTCGTGGATCCTGTGACGAAGGCCGAACATGCAGGGAATGTTTAAAAGTCTGCGTTTTTTTTCGTTTTACACGAGCATTCCTTCTTTCTGTCTGTTCAGCAAGAGGGTTGCTGTCGAGCGCACGCGAAAAAAAGCCGTTGGAATCGGGTTTTTTCGCTGAGGAGGATCCACACGTGTGGATCTAGGTAGTGCATGGCGGAAGCGAACCGTCGCAAAATCGGTGCCGATTGTTCTAGTAACTTGACCGTTCACGAAGAAAGTGAGATAACCGACGCGACGCGGCTCGGTGACACACTTTCCGGCCGCTGCTCAATCACTGCTGCAATTAAACCTCTTTCTGTTTCGTTTACCAACCGACACGAACTTCGACAATTGCATAACAGTTCCTTCTAGAATCATTTTCTTGCGTGATGGTTCGGGACTTTGGAGAAAGCTCTTCTAAACAATGAACTTCCGTGCATTTATTTTTGCATCAATACAATTTAGTTGTAATTGATTCACTGTGAGAGTCAGGTATTATTTTATCCACCGAATAAAATTATAATACAACGATAAATGTTTCTGGAATACGTCAACGAAGACTCCTGTTCGGATTCTGGTTTGGAAAGGCGGCGATCGTAAAAGGCGGCGACTGAAAGGACTCGGTTATAAATCGGCGCGAAAACCCTTAAAAATGAAACCGAACCAGTCGCTGTATAAATCGTCGTCGGGAAGAACGAAGTCGCTGCATCCGGTATCTCGTCGCATTGTTAAGAACTCGCGGAGAGCCTTGATTTTGGCCGGGACCTTCGTCAAGTCTGGCCGGTTTCGCGATATCTGTTGAGAATGGATCGGATCGAATCGGATCGATTCGTCTCGCCGAGGCTCCGCTTTTCGCGGACGCGCCACGATCTTGAAATTCCGTGGCTCCAAGGCTCGCTCCGCTCTGCGTGGGATCAAGATCGAGCCGCGATCCAAAGAAAACACGGTCGGATTCGCCGAACACCGCAGCCGATTCCGCTTAATCCTCGAGTGGCTTCCAGAAACCCATTCTCCTTCTTGCTTCTTCCTTTTTCCTTCTCTTTCTTTCGAAAGGATCCCCTACCTGCTTGCTTCATCTTCTTCTTCAGCTTCCTTCATCTCTTTCTTGAGATTCGAACAGGAAATTGAATTCCGTCGAAGGATTCAATGCTTGATTATGCGGGAAATTGATATTTGCGGAAGGGTTTTTCGTCGAGATGGGATTTTTGGCGGAGATTCGCGAGGATCCTCGAGTGGTGCCACGAATCGTTCGCACGGAATCGACGACGGACTCGGTCCTCGCGTGACTCGAGATATTTTAATAGATAATAGCTGGCAAGCAATTTTATTTCGCGTGCAGCTGACGAGCCCCCATCGTTCCAGTCACCTCGCTTCACGGCCGATCAGCGAATTTCATTTCTTTTCACCGTGGATCGATTTTTGGGGATCGTTAGATCTCCTCGGGAGAACCCGTTCCCCACGATAACTGGGCTACGGTTGTTTTCGTGGTAGCTCAGGTGTTTGTTTTGCCTGGTATTTGAGAATTTCTGGGACACGTTCGTGATAACAAAGATGCAGGACGTTCGTCTGTTTTATTTTTTTTCGAAGTTCTCTATAGACGCTGCCAAACCACTAATCAAACTCGGGGAAACAAGAAATGTGCAACGTGGGCCAAGATGTAGTTCAGCTAAAAATAGAACGAAAGTCAAGAATAACAAAATTGCGTTCGAGGCTGTGTTCCCGAGAAAAGTGGATTTGGAGATTCATGGAATACGAACGCAATAGGATAGGTCTGTCGAGGCGTCTGATCACGAACTGTCGATTCTACTTCCTGTCGATACTAATGCGCGAGACACTCACGAATTTCCCTTCAACAGAATTTTGTTATTCTTTGTTATCGTAAAGCAATTGCAGCAGAATTTTTCTTCGACGTAGTTCGCAGAACTGAAAATCCGAAATGCAGTAAAATTATGGTCTTCGAGGGAAGCGCCGCGATGTTCGTTCGCGTCGGATCGTCGAGAGGATCGATTTCAACGGTATCGAAAGCGAAATGAAAAATCCCAGGGGAGAAAGGAGGGGAGGGGGCTGGGTAAAAAGAAGCTTCGATTCCTCGGGAGAGGGCAGGAGAGCCTACAAGAGAGTGAGAGAGCTTTCCCGTTATGCGCCTCCTCTCTAAGCTGAATTCGAGCTGCCGGCCAGAGGCCGGTACCGCTAGCTTCCCAGAAATCGACGCTCGATAATGCCTCTCGATACGGATGAAGCAATCTCCTACTGTCGCGCACCGCCGCGAGAGGGGAAAAAAGGCACAGAGGGTGGGGAATACGGACGGGACCAGGTGGGGAGAAGTCGCGCATATAACCAACACCACTAGCGCTCATGTTTTATTCATCGATTTAAACGAATTCGAGGTGTACACCGAGGCAGAGCGCTTCCTCATTGTCACAAACGATAACACACCAGCCCTTGTCCCACAACTTCTCGCAATCGTCAGCTCTCGTCTCGGAGCTTTTTACCTGAAAGCTTCCTCAGGAGAGCCGTTCTCCGTCCCTTCCCACAGACCTTCGACTCGGCCGCCATTTTGGTTCCGGAACCCTCGCTAAAACACAATTTCGCTTGCACACGATCTAGAGAAATTCTTCTTTTCTCTGATGCTGTTGATAATTAAAATTAAAAATCTGACGCCGTCCATCTTGGCTGATCCGACTCGGCCGCCATTTTGGTTCCGAAACCCTCGCTGAAACATAATTTCGCTTGCAGACGATCTAGAGAAATTCTTCTTTTGTCTGATGCTGTTGATAATTAAAATTAAAAATCTGACGCCGTCCATCTTGACTGATCCGACTCGGCCGCCATTTTGGTTCCGAAACCCTGGAGACCCTCGCTGAAAGATAGTTTGCTTGCACAGGAATTTAGACAAATTTTCTTTCTATGAAGAGAAGAGATTCTCCAATGTTTTTGATAGTTACAATTAATTAACGATGATCTAATCCACGAGGATTATTTACGATGATACGTGGACAGATAATTTATGTCGGAAGGATCGAGCCTTTCAGGTGATGTTTACAGAGTTCGCATAGGTTCCCGGAACGTGATGTATTATAATAGGATCGTAGTTTTCGTGGAACGTACGGTATCGGCTGCGAAAAAAAGCGGGATTCGTCTTGCGAATCTGTGTGCGGTATATTCGAGGAACGTTCTCGATCGGTAGAAGTGGATCAGCTGGATTCAGCATCGGAAATAATTACGTCCGACTTAAATTCGATTCTACTGCGTGACCTACTATGAACGCATTGCGCTCCAATGTTGACGCACGACCCGTTGTTTTTACGCTAGAACCAGCTAGAAACATCGAGGTACGTGCACGAGGTTTCGAATCACCTCTTTGCAACCTAATTTTCCACGTCATCGGCAACTACGTCTCGATGATTCTCGATCGATCCAGGATGTACGTCGCTTTTCAAGTTTAATCACCTCATCTCGAGTCGCAGTTGTTTCAAAATAGACGCGGTATAAGCTGACGGGTTCGTTGCTATCTTTATCAGAAATTTCAGCGTTCGTGTTACAGAGTTGCCGCAACGGATTCGAAGACATTGTACCAGCGTCTGCCATAATTAGCAACGTTCAGCTGACCGGAGATCGAATTCGATAGCCACCGTCATTGGAAATCGGAAAACGTTTGGGAATCTCCGTCGTGACATTTCTGCGTCTGATCCGAATGTTTTGATGCGTTGATCCTTCCTTTCATCACTGCGATCTCACGATGACCGTAGATTGACAATGAAACGTTTGGAAATTCTTCTTTCCACTCGTTTTTTGTCACAGTCGCACAAAATCAAATGTCTAGTCGTCAGAAACGTCGTTCACAGTTTCGATATCGATTCTAGAAATAATTGTTGAACCTGGAAAATGTTAGCGAAACTGTGCTCTCCCTTTCTGATCTTCATTATTTCTTTTCTTTCACTGCTGCGATCTATATATTGAATAATAGAATGTTTGGAAATTCTTCTTTCCACTAGTTTTTGCAACAACCGCACAAAATTCAAAGTCCAGTCGTCAGAAATGTCATTCGCAGTTTCGACCTCAATTTTCCAGGTGAACGTTGAACCTGGAAAATGTCAGCGAAAGTGTGCTCTTCCTTTCCGATCTGCATTATGATGCAGTACCACGAATCATCCATTCAACATCCTAGCCAAGGAAGTGCAGTGACGATCGATCGATCCCGCGACCGTGGCCAGCATTAACGTCACGTTCATGACACTCAGAAAAGTTGCGGACGCGCACGGAGTGTCCGGTTCGCGACTCGCGTTACGAGAAATGGAGCCAAAACTTTCGACATAAGTGTTTGTCGGTGGCCGAGCTACATTTTCGAATCTCTCAAGGCCAGGGACGAGCACAAATCCTCGAAGAATATAGACTACGAGAACATGAACGCTAAAAATCACCTGGAAATTACCTCTGAAAAAAAGAATCGTCCCAAAAAACAGTAGAAGATCTACAGCTGAGCTTTCAGAAACCAACGAAATTCGATCTTGACAGTGGACAACTAACCTTTCGCAAAAAATAACGATCGATGCTTCCAGTCATCAAATGCTTCAGTGCTAAAATTCAATACCGAATAGAAGGTCGTTCAACAAATCGTTTCTACGACAGTTTACTTAAAACAAAAAAAAAAAAATAGTAGTAGAGTTAAAACACTCTGGTCACAATCTTGTCTTGCAGCTTTTAATTGATCGATATCGAACGTTGTTGTCAACTGGTTTGTCGAGAAGGAGGAAAACTCAATTTCTAAACTTGGAGAACCACTTTTGATACTTTCCTGCACTTCAAACACGTTCTCCATAGGCGTCAGGAATATTTTCAACGGTATTCAACTGTATCAGACCTTCTTCAATGGTAGACATCGAATGTACAAGGAGTGCATCTAAATAGAAGGAAATTTCTGTAAAAAAAAAAATGTATGCTACCAGAGAAAGTATTACACGAAAATCGTTCGATTACAACCTCCCTTTTAATCACGATCACGATTCCCACGCACGACACGACAGTCCCCTAGGTCCCAGTCCCTCCAGAGTCCCTCGAAGCCAATTGCCAGTAGTTTTTCCCCACCCAACGTCAATGCTACCATCGCCGACCCTAAATGGCCCATCAGAGAGCTGGAGCAGCTCGAAGGGCTGGTCTCGCGGGAAAAACGTCTGGTTTTCTCAGGCGTTGCGCAGCTGTAGCTGGCAGGGCGATTCGTTGGTGGTGGGCAGAGGGGATCATCGCGCAAATCGAACCGGAATAAATCGTTTCGAAATCGGCAGGATGGAATCGGTTCGTGTCCCGAAGCGTGCGTTTCAGAAGAGCAGCCGGTCTTGGTTTGTGCTCGCTGCCGGACTCTGTAAGAGGCACACACCACCGTGGTCGCTGCCAGAAAACCCGATGGCACCTTAAGGAGAGAAGTCAAGGGCAAGAAGCGTCCCTTCGTTACCCAGTCTGGCCCAGCTTGGGCCCTACTTGGACCCCACTCCTTGCGCCCCGGTCTCGTCTCCACCCCCTCCCCGTGTCGGTCGGCACACACCTCTTCGTCGACGTGGTGTGTGGTGTGTATATCTCTCTTGGTAGAGAATCCCTTGCTCCTCCAGCCCCCTTCACCTTTCTGGATCTCCCCCTCCGTTTCCCCTTGCGCGCACCTTCTATCGCCACCTCCCCCTTCTGCCCTCGTCTCTCAACACGAATCCATATGTATGGGGTTGTGGCGCACAGGCGACGCAAATGTGCTGACTACATTACGCCGCTATATAAGATAGCCGGGCAACCATCCTATCCCCACAGACCGAGCCAGATCGGCAGACCGTTCACAGACGGGGACCAACCGACACCGATATATTATCCACCGACACGACACGACACGACACACCACGACACGTCGCACCGCACCGCGCACAACACTGTCTGACAACCAATTTTTTTCGCTACTGACACAGAGAGAGAGAGAGAAAGAGAGAGAGAGAGAGAGCCCTCTCAGAGACTCTGTCATCCAAACACTGAACCAGTAGCAAGCCTCTACTGATCGCGATAATCGCGTTGCTCCGCACACACGCACGTACAGAGATCCACGAGATCCTCTCCTCGAGAGAAACTGAGAGAACAAGAGTGACAGAGAGTAACAGAGTCTCTCTCGACCGGGAGAAAGTGGGATTTTCGGTTTCGACGAGGCCGTCATCGGTGTCCCACCGCCCGCTGTCCACTGCCACCGGACGCCGCTGATCGCTGTCGATACGCACTGTCAACAAGCGCCGTTCGCTTGTGCATACCCTAGCTTGTGACAGAGAGAACACCGTGCAAGAGAAACCAACCGCAGACCAACACCGGCTACGATGATCCCTCTGACAGCCACCACGTGCTTCCTGATCGCGATCACGTTCGTCGCGCTCGTTGTGATCCTCCTGGATCATCTGCGATCCAAGAAACCGTCCAAAGAGGACATCCTCGGTGGATGGAACGACAACATGCCGGAACCACCTGGACCAAAACCATGGCCGATCTTAGGCTCTCTACACATCCTCGGGAGATACGACGTACCCTACAAAGCATTCGGCGACCTTGTCAGGGACTACGACTGCCAGGTGATCAAGCTTCGAATGGGATCCATGCCGTGCGTGGTCGTCAACGGGCTGGAGAACATCCGGGAAGTGCTGACCATCAAGGGACATCACTTCGACTCCAGACCGAACTTCGCCAGATATCATCTACTCTTCGGTGGGAATAAGGAGAATTGTAAGAATACCATTCTTTTCTTTTTTTCTTCTTCTACTTTTCGAGTTCTTCTAGCACACACGCGGGGCGATTCCTTCTTCTTCTACTTCTTCCTTCCGCGTAGCCTTGACGCACGATTAACGACCACCGTAAACCGCGATTTTACGAGCGGTATTCATTAGACAACCCACCGCGACGTGACAGCCGAGACGAGCCATAAACTACCGCCGGATTCCGATTATTCGAATGGTCCTGCCCGTTGCGTAACCACTCGCTGAACGAATTCCTGGCGAATCGGAGACGATGTTCTCGGAGATTAGCGTGCCTCGCTACGGGACAGGTGGTTTCTTCAAGTTCGTTTCACCCGCTGATTCTATTTAAAGATCGGACGTTTATGATATTGTTAGATTGCCGCGTTCGGAACAGCTGATTTCTTGTTTATGATATTTGTTGAATAATTTCTTTCGGATGCAGCGTCGTAAACCTGGTGTGAACGTTATTAGACATAATTATTATTTAACATTATTAGTGAATAGACTCGACGTCTTGTCTCTTCATTTTTATAAGATCTTTGATTTTTATAATCTGTTTCTCCTTAATGGGTTTGATGAATTGATTGCTCGTGTCTCGATCGGCAGATCGAAGGGTTTCGGAGGCGTAGCGAAAAATTGAAATTGGTGGACAGGCTGGTGAAAACTCGTTCCCCATGCTAACGACCTTGCTATCGTGCGCGACACGTGAGCGGTCCGGCCCCGTTTATTTTTCGCGCGGCTCGTGCTTTCGTTCGAGTTCGGTCAGCCAACATCAGCCGAAACCCGTGCTAAGGTCAACAGAGCAAAGCGGTACCAAGTGCAGCCCCGGCAAAGGTCACGGTACCACTTTCACGCGTTCCTGGCTCACCTGGCCAGCCGGCAAACAGGATCAAGGCTGATCCACCGGAGGCGATTCCGACACTCGAGACCCGCGCCACCGTTTTCCGTTCTCTCTTTCTACACACCCACGATTAGACCGTGTCGCGATCACTTTCCAAACGTCTCGTCGTCCAATCCGCTAATTATTCAATGCATTTCCGAACGTCCAATATTTTGCTGAATACAGTCCTCTGTGAATCACTATGAGCACTTTCATAGCGCCTCGTCATCGAATTTCGAAACTATTCGTTCTAGTTTTTCCGTTATCAAATTCTTTGATTAATTGAGACTCTACCTTCTGGAAGGACGGTGTCAATATTCACGATCACTTTTCCGCTGATTACGCACAAACAATTATTTAGTTCCTCACTGTTTCGATCCGTAAATATCGATTCAGGGTAACGAAGATCGCGTGCAGATTCGGGAATCGTGTGTAAATTTCAGAATCGTGGATCTCCCTAGGACAGGGAGCTAGCAATGGTATCCTCTACACGAGAAACCAGGTCACTTCCTGTTCTGCTCGCGGCCGCTTCGATTTCAAATCGAGCCGGCTCGCGCGCCGATGAATCGATTTTCTGCGGAGTGCGCTCGATCGGCATCTGCCGGCTTGCATTTCCGCGTATCGCTTGTTCCCCAAGAAAGAGAAAGAGACAAGAGAGAGAGAAAGAGGAACAGAGGACTACCGGTCTAAGGAAAGGGAGAGGAGAGGAGAGCGAAGCGAGCGAGTCGACGAATTTTTCCTTTTTCGCCTGACAACCGAGTTATTTTGAAATGCGTTCGATACGCGTTGCCGCGTTATTCGCGTGCTCGAAGGTCAAGTTTAACGCGCCGGTGGGATCATCGTTGCTCGATCAGGATCAATGAGAATCTCCGTTACGCCTCGTGATAACTGTTCCGAAAGACTCTCGATGGAAATTCATTTAATGTTCTGATTCTGCAATTTTCAATAGATCTATCCAGACCCAAAAGCTACCGGTTTCTTAATGAAGTACTCTTCCAATAATAATTTGATTACTCTCGAAAGGCTCTCGATGGAAATTCATTGAAAGTTTTGATTCCACAATTTTCAATAGATCTATACAGACCTAAAGCTACCGGTTCTCAATGAAGTACTCTTCCAATAATAATTTGATTGCTCTCGAAAGCCTCTCGATGGAAATTCATTGAACCTTCTGATTCTACAATTTTCAATTTTCATTAAAGCTACCGGGTCTCAATGAACTTTCAATAACAATTTGATTACTGCCCATGGTGGATTCGAACCATTCCCAAATTTTACACAAAAATAGGATAAAACAAGCTGAAAACCTTGACACCTCACCAACCTAACGCACAGCTCTTTCCGAATGTTCCAGCTCTCGCTTTCTGCAACTGGTCCGAGGTACAGAAGGCCCGCAGAGAGATGCTCCGCGCGCACACGTTTCCCCGCGCGTTTTCCGCGCGCTACAACGACCTAAACGGGATCATCGGCGGCGAAATGGAAGCTCTAACCACTCACCTGGACTCCCTAGCAAACTGCAAGGTCCACGCGAAGCCGTTGATTCTCCACAGCTGCGCCAACATCTTCATGACCTACCTCTGCTCGAAAAGCTTTCCCCTGGATCACGCAGGATTCCGCAACATGGTCGAGAACTTCGACAAGGTGTTCTTCGAGGTGAACCAAGGCTACGCTGCGGACTTCCTGCCGTTCCTTATGCCGCTTCATCACAGAAACATGGCTAGAATGGCGCACTGGAGTCACGCGATCCGCGATTTCGTCGTGACAAACGTTGTGAACGAGAGAATGGACAGTTGGACCGGATTGGTAGAGCCTGAAAGAGATTATCTGGACTGTCTGGTGAATCATATGAAGACTGGCGCTGAACCGAGGATGTCCTGGAACGCTACGTTGTTCGTGATGGAGGACATCCTTGGAGGACACTCTGCAATTGGCAATCTGTTGGTGAAGGTCCTTGGATTCCTAGCTACCAAGCCGGATGTCCAAATGAGAGCTCAGGAGGAAATCGACGCGCTCGGAATCGATGGTCACTATGTTGGGCTGGAGAATAGGGGATCGTTGCCTTACGTCGAAGCCATCATTTTGGAGACTATCAGGATAATCGCCAGCCCCATTGTGCCGCACGTTGCCAATCAGGACAGCAGTATCGCCGGTGAGCATCCTCATCTTCTTATTCGACGCTCTTAGAACAATTCGATCCTGTCGATCTAGCTCACTTTAATAACCAGACTCGTCTACCCCCTTTTCAGGTTACAGAATCAAGAAGGACACCTTCATCTTCCTCAATAACTACGAGCTAAACATGTCCAAAGAGCTCTGGACCTCTCCGGAGGAATTCATTCCGGACAGGTTCGTGCAGCACGGTCACCTCCTGAAACCCGAACACTTTCTGCCGTTCGGCGGAGGCAGAAGGTCCTGCATGGGCTACAAACTGGTTCAATATTTGAGCTTCGCAATCCTGGCAACGTTGCTGAAGAACTACATGATCACACCGTTGTCGAAAGAAAACTACACGATACCAATCGGCAATCTGGCTTTGCCGGAGATGACGTTCAACGTCCGGTTCGACAGACGGTAGGGTCTGGAAGAGGTTGAAGAACGTTGGCCAATAGAATAAGGGCCGACTCCTCGAGCCCGACTGCTCAGCCTAGGCTTCAAGGGCGAACTTCGATTTCGGAGGAGCTTCCGGGAGCTGGGAGCAGCGAAGGATGAGCTGAACAGAGGCTTGTCGTTATTATATTTCTCTTCCTTTGAATCAGGCATGGGTAACGAACGCTGTAGTAATCTTTTGAAGACAATCCTCAGAGTCTAGTTGACATTGATGAAACGAGAGAATTCTGTTTATTTCGCTGTGGAGCGAGCACCGCAGCAACGATTCCGGAGATAATCGCGTGCCCGTGCCTGGTTTAGACGAAGCTTTAGAGAAGGTCGAGTGCCACGGGCCGCGTACACACGATGAGGATTCGATCTTCATCGGCAACGAAAGCTTTACTGACATTACTAGGTGTTTAAGCTAGCTAATTGTTGATCGTCCCTCGACGCGTGAACTTCCCCTCCGAAACGAGCGAATCGAAGACGATCAGCCAACGATTTATATATCAGGAGAGAAGACTTGGACTGATAAAGAAGAGGACTGACCCTGCGGCAGCCGTGTTCTAGCGAGCGCTTTAGGTAAAACCGGGGCCCCCATAGCCGATCGCTAATCTCTCTCTTCGCCCTCTTTCCCGCGGAAGATCGAGTTGCCGCAAGTTTTTTTTCTGAGAAAACTCGACGCGACTCGTCTCGTCTGATCCTGTCTCGTCTCGTCTTGTCTCGTCTCTTCTTGTTTCGACTCGACTCGCAGGCCAGTCGGACGCGCGTGTCCGTTTGCTCCTCTTCGAGGAACGGATCAAATCCCACGACGGAAGCAGACGGACGTTGAGTCTGCCGTGGAAAACGGTTTGAACGATCCCGAACCCCTCGGACTATCGCTTCCTTTTGCATCTGGCACGATCAGAAATTTTTTATTCTTCTTTGTTGCAGTCCTATTAGATGGTCTCGCGAGTAGACTGCATTATTTTTGATGGAAATTAGATTTTTAATCTCGATTCTTAGGAACACGAGTCGAATTGTATTGTTCAGTAAATTTTATTTGTTTGACTCGTTGTTCGATCATTTTTAAGAGTCTGCTCTTTCGAGATCAATGGATTCTTCTCTTGTTATAATAGTTTGAAAAGGGCACAATGAATAGACCGATGATTCATGGGTTTTATCGGGATCTAGAGATCGCTGAGACCGAAGAATCTCCTGTTGACGACCAGATCACGTACCGACTGGCTTCGACGACGATTCGAAAGGTGAGAACTAGAGAGACGAGGCAAAGAACAGGGCTAATCGCGATTTCGAGCGCGTGCGTTCATCGTTCGCGAGAATTAAGTGGTCGAATTGTTTGAATCATTTGCGGTATATTCCGAATACTCGAGCAGCCGCCCCCGTTCGATCCAGCATCGATCCCCCGCGATCTCTGTATCGCTGTTTTGTTATCGAATCGCGATGATCTCTGTGGGAACCGTGGCCAGTTCAATTTCATTCTATTTTCTATTAACCCTTTGCACTGGACTGAAAATCTTTATGCAATATAAAAATGTTCTACGAATGAAATATGAATTCAACTCTTGATGATTTTAATATTTAAATTCGTAAGACATTTAAACAGCATAAAATCCCCAATTCTCTTTTTCGTGTATTCTTAAAATGGACATTCGGGTTGCCAATTCGATTTACAATATCTCTGAACCCTTAGCACTCGAGCGGTGACTCTGAAGCGTCACGAATAATTGCTGTACCATTGTTTAAAGTGTTGTTTACATAAATATATCGGTATCTAGTCAATTACGAAACATTTAGGTATTGTACGAGTAAAATTTCAAAAATCATATGGAATAGAAACATTCTAGCCAGGAAGAAATGTTTAATTTTCGCGTTAAAATAGCTTCGAGTGCAAAGGGTTAAGATAGTCAAGTGGAAAGGGTTAAAGAAACGCGAACGAAGACCAAAGTGTTGACCGAATTTGTTAAGGATTTAAGTGTCTATCGAAAGTGAACTGTCGACGGTTCCCGCGCGGTAACCAGACCACGAGATCATGGGAAATGCTGGGTGAACGGTCGACCGTCGGTCCATCGTATCGCTGGAAACAGTTTAAAACGGGAACGTCGCACCGAAGCGTACAACGTAATAATTTTTGTTAATCTCGTTTCCCGACGCCACCCTCGACACCGTTCCCTTCTTCTTTCTCTCTTTCTTTCCCTCCGTTAACCTTCTCTCTTTTTATTGTTTTCTTCGAGTTTCCCTTTACTCCTTCACCTCCTTTTCTTTCGCTCTCCTTCTGTATCGTTATGCGCAATAATCGTTTGAAAATTATCGCGCCAACGATCGCAGAAAATTACAGAGAACGAACGAGTTCGTGTGAAACGAGAAATGGATTTTATGTATACTGTAATAATCGATTATTACACGACTGAACGATCTTTCTCAAAGAGAAACATCGTCTGTTCGCGGGCCACGCTCGCGGATTATAATTTATTTCTGCTATTGAGCAACGGTTCTTATTTTTATGTTATTATTATATTATATTATATTATTATTATTAATATTATTATTATTATTATTGTCATTATTATCGCTTACTACTATTATCATCACTATTATCAGTAGTTAGATGTATCATCACGTTCTCCATCCCCCATCTTTTTATTTTCACGCTTTCATGTCCATGTACGTTATTTTATGTTTGTTATTTAATTATCGTGATTGTTACGACATTTGTTAATTTATTATTTAAGATTTTAATAATAAAAGTGAACACTGAAACTCTCGTCGTTTTTACGCTCGAGGATCTAATCCTTCTTCTTTCTTCCTGTATCTCTTTATCGATCGCCATTCCGATCGATGACACGACGAGTTTCTTTGTCTTTATTGTCGGAAGATGTTGTAATGAATAATTCTATAACGGATTTGAATTGTTTTTGACTTAGAAGAATGTTTATTTTCAAAAGAAATTGGACGTAGACATTTGTGTCAGTGTTCTCGCAGAAGTTGATGGAAAAGCATAAACGTAAAAACCTCTTATCGTACACTCGCCTTCTTATCAAATATCTTGACGTCTGCAATTCAGACTGTACACATGTACATACTCTGATAACTGTACTGCGACTTTAATACATTCATGACAAAAATGAGTAAGTGAAATTGTGAAAAAGTGTAACCACCGATTTATTATTTTCATGAAAAGGGGCTTGGGATTTTTAATTGACGAAAGATGAGTACAAAAATTGTCCCGATTACTTCGGAATCACAATCGGACAGCAGATTGAAGCAGGAACATTTTTGTCATGAACAAAATGAGCCAATGTTACGTTAGCAATTAACGAGCCCGTTCTGGCAGTCGAGAAAATAAAATCTCAATATTTTATTTACAAACAAAAAAATGTATAATACAAAACACTGGGCGTCGCGTTTCGTCGTCGGTATAAAAATCCTAATCGATAACCTCTAGTAACACAATATATGTAGATGAACACAATCGTTAGCACAATCGTGAACGAAAGCGTGAGCACAGTTGTTGAATTGCAAAATTTTCGATTATACAGGTACATAAATGAACAGATTAAATGCAAAACATTAAAAACATTCACAGAATCGTTGCTGCGCAGACGCTTTCGTTCGCAACTTTATGTAGACAAGAATATAATCGATCGCTCGATGAATCCCGGACTAGATCGAACACCAGCAGTAATGATAAAAATCCATCGCTCGTTTTCCAGATGGCCGTCCAGAAAGGTCAACGAGGGGATTCAAGAAAAATCAGTCACTCAAGGTCTGGCCTCTCCGAACAATCTTCAAAATTTGTCACTTCAAAATCCATAGATTCTCAACTCTGAACTCTTCGGAACAGTATTTACAGCATCTGAATTTTCTCTTCCAGGTGAGCCGTGCATACAATGGTAATCCTCCAGCTAAACTCCCGAAGAAACATCTTTGAGGTCCACCATCGGCTTCTCTTCAGCAGTCGGAGGCTGCTTTTTCCTCCTGTACATCTCCTCGATCTCTGCCAAGGTCTTCCCCTTGGTTTCCGGCAGGAAGAATTGTACGAACAATGTACCAGCAAGGGACATTACAGTAAAGAACACAAAGACTCCATGTCTACCCATGTAGGTTACCATATCGGGGTAAGTCTTCACGGTGATAGAGCTGAAGATGTATCCGATGCAAGACGTGAGTCCTGTGAGTACTTCTTTGACCTCGGCAGGGTAAATCTCGCCTAACATGGCGAAGGGAACGACCAAGAAGCCTAGAGTGCTGGCAAAAATGTATCCCAATACGCAGACGACAGGGATCATGCCGCTATCATTGATCACGTAACCTCTGTCCTCGAGTATCAAGTAGATCGAGAGAATCGCCATGAAGATCGACATCGCGGAACCGGAAACGATCGAAGGAATTCTTCGTCCAAACCTTCCAGATACTCCAGCGACCAGTACACTGCCTATCAATCTGGTGAGTCCTATCAGAACGGCGCCCAAGTATGAATCTATCGTGATCCCAGCGCTCTTTATGATATCCACCGCGTAGTATACCACGACGAAGATCCCGGAGAACTGCTGGAAGAAGAAGTAGGCGAGCATGATCGCGAACGGCACCACCGCGTTCCTTTTCAACAGGTGCTTCATCAGGTTCTGCTTCTTGTTCTGGGAACGTTGCCGCAGCTCCTGCTGTTGGTCCGACGTGGGAGACGCGTTTTTTGGAATGCCGCGGAATCTCTTCAGGGTCTCGAGCGCCTCGTCTAGACGACCTCGGTCCCGCAACCAGATCGGGGTTTCTGGGACGACGGCCAAGGTCACCGACGCCGAGACCAAAGGAAACAGGGCGCACATCAGAGCCACCAGTCGCCAGTTGTCCTTTGCCACAGAAAAAGTATCGTCAATCGTGATAGTTCGACACGCAGATCGTTCGACCGCGTCGATTTTACTCATTTAACGAACTGAATCTGTCCCTCGGTGTCAAATTGACACAGTGACACAAAATAACAAAAATTTCAATGTTTTTTTTTTAGTCAAATTGATCAGTTAATATTTACATCTTAGGTTTTTCGGTTGTGTTCCGCGTTAAAAAAAATAAAAGTCACACAAAGTTGCGGGAAAATTTACCGACAATAACAGTGTAATTTATTTTGGGGACAACTGTGTCAAATAGACACGAGGGACGTATGAGGGTTAAACCCGGCGAGTACAGATTTTCGAGTCTTAACCCTTTGCACTCGGAGATACTTCAACGTGAAAATTAAACACATCTTCCGACTAGACTTGCGAATTTTCAGGCGTTTATTAAAGAAATAGCTCAGCAAAATAAAAAAAAAGTAAGAGATTACGAAATCTAAGAATATTTTTATAATGTTTCCAATATAAAAACTTCTTTAATTCCTACTACCCACAATCGTTGCAGACGATTTTTATTTTACACTAGCTGATCCGACAGACGTTGTCCTGCCAAAATTTCTATAAATTCAGACGTCGATAATGTAAATTCCTATTGAAATATTGATTAAAAGCTGCGAGTTTCGTTTTGCTGTTGTATTGAAATATGATTCAAAATGCACTTTTAGTTTTTCGCGAATTTTCCATTTTTCCAGGAAACTTTTCCAATTTTTCTCTCCTTGAAACCTTATTCGGACTATTACAAACATTTAAAAGAAAAAAATTAGCCAAATCGGTCCAGCCGTTCTCAAGCGATGCGCTTATCAACGAATAGCATATGATTTTTATTTATATAGATAAAAATCCGCAGTCTAGTTCCGACCTATAATATTTCCACTCCCCACGATTTTTGGAAATTTTATGGATATGAAATTGGTATAATACCTCGTACAATATCTAAACGTTTAGTAATTGATTGAATATTGTAAAGAACGGTACAGAAATGTTCTGAGTGGTGCCTGAAAATCACCATTCGAGTGCAAAGGGTTAAAGTTGAGTGTCCGAAGCGTTGTGAACTTGTTCTGTTTACCTTGAAGATGTAGCCGAAGACGTAGACAATGAGGACCCCGACAGCGATGGATATGCTGGTCCAGGTAACCATGGTGGATCTCCAAGCCGGCGAGGCGACTTCCGCGCAGTAGACAGTGGCCGGTACCGAGGCGGAACCGGTCGCGATACCGGAAATTATTCTGCCAACGAGGATCTGCTCGTACGTTCCAGCGAAGTATATGACGAGCCAGCCGACAAGAGAGAGAACGGACGTTATCAGCAGGCTCAGTTTCCTTCCGCGTCTCATCGTGTAACTCGAGAGAATGCAGCCCAGAGGAATTCCCAGCGCTGTCACCGTAGCTACAAACGAATAATTGCACTGTCAGTTGCACGGTAAATTGTCCTCTTCGCCATTTCCCGTGTCAATAGACTTTTATCATTTTCATCATTATCTACGATCATTTCATAATTTTCGACAGTCTTTTCGGGTCCCATGGGAATCACCGACACAACGGTTCTCACCGAAAACATTTCACCGACTCCGGATTCCACCGACAATATCTTTGGCCGACAACGCCTTTAACCCTTTGGTTACCCTGGACGAGATATCTCGCGCCCCGATACTTCCCGATAAACGCTCTTGACGAGATATCTCGTCGCCCCACCTAGACACTATAGACAAATATATTTTATAAGTAACTAAGGTAAAGGCATCAGTAGTTGACCAGGTACCAGTAGTTGACCATTTTATAGAAAAACGTAAAAAATAAGGTTTTTATAAGCTGTGCACTTTTGATGAAAGTGAATCTCGGGTGCTATGGCATTTGTTGTTTAAATTTCAGAACAATTATATGCGAAGTGAAGTATGCATAGTAATAACGGACGTATGAATTCATTAAGGTTAGTAATATTCTGATATATCTCTTATTTTATACTTTAATTGTAATTTGTGTTGGTAATTGTTGAAATTAAGTGATACTAAAATGATTCCCAACATTATTGCTTTAACCCTCTTTCTAGTATAAGTGGTCAACTACTAACGAAGAGAAGGTCAATTACTAGATTTTTCATGTTCAAGAGTGGTCAACTTCTGAAGCAATTACTGAATTTTTCAATATGTTCCTTAAATTTGTATAAGTAAACTTTTTTTTAAAAAGTGGCCTTGTTACATAATCTAGAAGACTTAAAGAGTGTCTTCATGCATCGACTCTCGCTATTTGATGACAGAGCAAGTGGTTACTATTGTTTTCGTGGAAAACTTCTCTTAACTGGTCAACTACTGGTGCCTTTACCTTATATACTGATTTGTAAAAGAGAGAAATGAATGAAATCTTTATTAATTTGTTGAAATATTGTATTTACTTCCTACATGATAAACTTCAAAACATGGTGTTACACATAGAGGTACGTCACACTTCTTACGAAAATACCTTGTTTCTTTGCGTACTCCGTTGTCTTCGGTACAAAATGACCGAACCGAATAGAAAATATTTCGTCTATAATGTCAAACCACTGGTGCTAGGTGGCGAGATATCTCGTCAAAAGCGTTTATCAGGAAGTATCGGGGCGCGAGATATCTCGTCCAGAGTAACCAAAGGGTTAACCGAAAACGACTTTGATCGACAACAATTTCGACTGACAACGAATCTAAAATAATTGCCGAACAAATTCGTTGTCGATCGAAGTCGTTTTCAGGTAAAGGCGTTGTCGGCCAAAGTTATTGTCAGTCAAATCTGGAGTCGGTGAAATGTTGTCGGTACAAACCGTGTCGGTGAAATTTGTGTCAGTGATTTCCACGGGATCCGACTTTTCAATAGATTCTCCAACAACAACAGAAGGGTGAAATCAAGAGATCACTTACTCTCGGTAAGAATCCAGTGAAATTCCCACTTTCATGAATGAATTCTGGATTTCAAATAATAAATTGCACTGACCTATCCAATTAGCTTGAACACTGTTCACTTTCACATCGCTCGTGGATGCTTGGAGTGGTCCGAGTGCCACAGCACTGTAACCGAACGCCATCGACGGTCCCAGCGCGGAGGTATTTGCGCAAATTGCCATGAGTATCTGCAAAAAAAGCACGTATTAATTATTTCGAATGTCGTGTTCATCGTCTCGAATCACTTCAGAACGAGAATCTTTCTCGAAACAAAGTGATAATTGCATTGATTGCAGTCTATAAATGCAGATTCACTGTAGCTACTTATTCCAATGAACGATCTAAATCTTAATTGCCTGCTTAAACGTTGTGCAATCATCGCGAAAATGATTCAACCCATTTCCCACAGGAAACATTACTTAAGATAATCAGCTCTTGTCGCGTGAGTTACTTAACGCGATAAAATCAGTGGTTGTTCCTCGATTGTGGTGATAACCAGGAGAAGGTCTGTCAACTATGCGATGGCATAAATCATCGGAGCAAGATCAATTTGTACGACGTTTTTTACGATGATCGCGGGAGGAGCTTGAATTCAGAAACAGACTTTTATAGTAATTTATTCCTATCGAGAACCTTGAGGTTACGTTGTCGTAAGCTCTTCAGGTACTCGCGCAACGCGTTGACATTTCCATGTTACATAAAGCTCTTCGGTCTCGTAACCCTCGAGAATCCGCCTTCGAACCAGTAATTATCATCATTATAATTGTTAATTAGCGATCTAACGTTGAGAAATCAACAGAGACGCGTTCGCGAGACGATTACGAACAAAGGGGCGTACTTAACTTCGATGAGTCGTCTTTTGTTTTAGAAAAATTGAGAAAATCCTGGATCGAAGCTCGAGTCTGCTCGTAATCGCTTGTAGATCCGATAAATTACGGAGCGGAAATTTTTTTAAACACCTTTCGATCCACTCTGCGATTCGTATCTGTAGTTCGAACACTCGTGATAAATTTCTCTCGGAGTTAAACCACTAGAGCAATCTCGCTTTTAAACAATGTTTCTTGATTGCGGTGATCGAGCGTTTATGGGTCAGATAATATCATTTAAATGATCATTGGAGTTTGTGTTTTTTTTTAGTTGAGCGACAAGCTGCTGGCTAAGTGACAATTGAAACAGAAACGAGTTTATCAGTTGTTTCACATTATTTTAAACTAAATGAATTCGTTCTCCTTGAAATAGAAAAATAAGTATCCTTTTCCTTGAAATATCTCGAAAGAAAAAATATGTATATGACTTGGACCATTTTTATAATTATGTGCAGGATTGTCCTTCGAGTTACGAGAGATGGATAATCGATCACACGAGAGAACAAGGTACAAGGAACGTGAAAGAGTCACAGGATTCTTCAATGATACTTCGGTAGAGAGAAAAAAAAAATGAACGAATAGAAAGGAGCGTTCAATCAATCCGAGAGACTTCTTCCCCCGAACAACCCTCTCTGCCTATCGTTAGGCCTCCTCTTCTTTGACCAATATCGAAACCGGTTTTGGAGGATCGATCCTCGGCCCGAGAAGACGAGCAACACGCTCGAGGAATAATTAAATTAAGCCTTGAAGTGTCACCGAGCGGTTTACGTAAAGCTGCGTTAAGCGTTCGATAATATCACACGATGTGTTTCGAGTTACGCAAATCTTTCTAATAAGACCGTGAACCGGCCTCTATCTCTTGCAATTCACCGCATTTCTCTCGTTATCTTCCACTAATACCTCTTTATCGCTCCTCGGGAATCCGTATTAATCCCTGGAGACAAGAAGCTGGATTCCTTCTTTGAACATCCTATCGAAATTCAGCCTTGAATAATAATTTATCTGTACAGTTCTCTTCGCTTTTGTTCGAAACTCGCAACACTTGATACATTATTTCATTTAACCCTTCGCTGCGTGATTTTGTAAATTGGGATGAAAAAAATTGAAAGAAGATCAGTCTTTGCGTTTTATTTAAGGGAAAATATTGGAAAAAATTAAAACAACATTTTCAGAAGAATAAACATTTGACTCTTCAAACAATTTAACCCTTCAGTGTATGATTTTGTTAAATGGAATGAAAAAATTGAAAGATGTTCAGTCTTTGTGTTTTACTTAAAGGAAAAATATTGAAAAAATTAAAACAACATTTTCAGAAGAATAAACATTTGACTCCTCAAACAATTTAACCCTTCAGTGTATGATTTTATTAAATGGGATAAAACAATTGAAAGAAGATCAGTCTTTGTGTTTTATTTAAGGGAGAAATATTGAAAGAAAATTAAAACAACATTTTCAGAAGAATAAACATTTGACTCCTCAAACAATTTAACCCATCAGTGTATGATTTTATTAAATGGGATAAAACAATTGAAAGAAGATCAGTCTTTGTGTTTTATTTAAGGGAGAAATATTGAAAGAAAATTAAAACAACATTTTCAGAAGAATAAACATTTGACTCCTCAAACAATTTAACCCATCAGTGTATGATTTTGTTAAATGGGATGAAACAATTGAAAGAAGATCAGTCTTTGTGTTTTATTTAAGGGACAAATATTGAAAGAAAATTAAAACAACATTTTCAGAAGAATAAACATTTGACTATTCAAACAATTTAACCCTTCAGTGTATGATTTTGTTAAATGGAATGAAACAATTGAAAGAAGATCAGTCTTTGTGTTTTATTTAAAGGAAAAATATTGAAAAAATTAAAACAACATTTTCAGAAAAATAAACATTTGACTCTTCAAACAATTTAACCCATCAGTGTATGATTTTATTAAATGGGATGAAACAATTGAAAGAAGATCAGTCTTTGTGTTTTATTTAAAGGAAAAATATTGAAAAAATTAAAACGACATTTTCAGAAGAATAAAAATTTAACTCCTCAAACAATTTAACCCATCAGTGTATGATTTTGTTAAATGGGATGAAACAATTGAAAAATGTTCAGTCTTTGTGTTTTATTTAAAGGAAAAATATTGAAAAAATTAAAACAACATTTTCAGAAGAATAAACATTTGACTCCTCAAACAATTTAACCCATCAGTGTATGATTTTGTTAAATGGGATGAAACAATTGAAAGATGTTCAGTCTTTGTGTTTTATTTAAGGGACAAATATTGAAAGAAAATTAAAAGAACATTTTTAGAAAAATGAACATAGTAAGAAACCACATTGTTAGTTTACTATATACCAGATTTGTTAACTGTGTCAGATACGACACACCATGCAGCGAATGGTTAATTAATTAATCTCCCCTTTGATTTATCACGATCTAGGACGCCGCGCGACGATTTTCGAGAAACAAAGACAGCGATCAAAGACCGTCATTATGCAAATGACACGAGGAGGGAAGAAGCATTACGCGTGATTAGTGGCAGGAATTAAGCGTCTCGTACGTGTAATTTATTGCCCACATAACCGACCAGTCATTAGATTCTTTCTTCTGGTTTTTTTTTACGTAAGAGACAGCTCGATCCCCGTTCTCAATCGTCGACAATACCTCGATCGTGACGCTATCTTAAGTATGGTCCGAAACAACTCGCCCTCGCCACTCGAACAATCTGTGATCGTGCGATTAGAATACTTGGGATTCTTCGGTCGGCACCGAGAGAATCCTTTGAACAATATTTACGTTTCTTCAGTGGCCGATTATCGCGTGATTCAGTATTACCTTTTCCGCTTGGGAATCGTCCCGCGGATTTCTCATGCAACTGGGACAGCGTGTGCGGAATTTATGCACCTGCTGCCTGAATCGTTTCTGCGAAAGTTTCGATTTTTGCTTCTTTACCATTCGTTATTCCTCCAAAAGAAATTGGAAACTAGACATTTCCACGAGCGTCGACAGGCGAATTGTGAAACAGTCAAAGTTCACAGCTATTTACAGTAACAATATCGCGAGCCGATAATTAATTCAATCGCTTCGACGACAGAGAAATCGTTATTTATGGTTTTTCAGTAGCAAAAAGGAATGTTTCAACCACGAGTTTTGTGCTCGAAGTTAAAGATAACCAATTGTCACTTAATAATATCTAACAGCTGTTAGCGTTTACCAGCTAACGACGAACGAATATATAGTGCAGCGTTTGAACAAGTGTCGAACCAGAATGTGGGGACTTTGAAGTTGTGTGGGATCTCGTTTTGATCACTGTGTCCATAACTATGAATGCAGTCTAAGTGATATATTTCTTGTTCGTTGATAAACTCATTCTTCTTAAATTTTCACCGAGACCACTTTCATAATTATGGGCACAATTGTCCTTTCGTTTTACCTGATAGGTGACTCCTTTCTTCTCGCGTCGCTTTCGCTCCTCGACATCGAGCTCCATCTGTGAATTAACATTTGAAAAACACAGTTGAAATTAATTGACAATACTGTGTATCGTTGGGAGTTCGTTCTCATTTCCACGACGATAAGTTTCTTGCGAAACCGCGATGCTTTTTTAACGTTCGGAATTAAAAACCGTGATAACGATCCACGAGATTTCCTAACAGCTGGACCACGTGCTCTCGGATACCCAAGGGAACAATCGCACAGCTTTCGTCGTTGAAAAATTGAAATAACAAGTTATTTCTTATTTCGATATGCAAATAAAAAGCAGAAATAATTATATATTATTCGAGCAAGTCTAAATGAATTATTTAAAACGATAAAGTTAACTGTTATTTATAAATACAATTGTATTACAGATACAATATTTACAAATGCAGAAGCAGAATAATTTATATGTCATTTCAAGTAGACTATCATTCATAATCATTTTAATCATCTTTAATCATTTTCGCAGATCAGTAGTCGATCACCGCTGCGCACGAATAGATAAAAGTCCATAATAAACGGATTAGGTGAGGTACAATGATAAAACCACGTGTTTTTCGACTGATGGGAGTATTTGATAATGAGTTTACCTTGTTGTCGGGATGGTTTTCCGCGTGGCCGTTCGCCTTGTTCATTCCCTGCACGATACTCATCTTAAATCCTCGATGGAACTTTCTGAGTACGCGTCAGAGTATTCAGACAATTGGTGATCGAGTTATCGGCTCCGGCTTTTATCTCCGTCTCTTTTTTAGTTCTGAACACCAGTTTCGATCGAGTACTCGACTGCGTGCGTGTCTCGCCCTTTCCTCGAATCTTTCCTGCGCCACGATAAGGTCTAATCCAGCTTAGAGATACACTAAATCACTAGCGCGTTTTTTTTCCCCTTTTGTTTCCTGTCACCGGCGTTAATACCACTCGCTTGATAAATGTTTCTTTCACTTTTTAGAATGCATCGAGCTCCCCCCACTGCAGTATCTCCCACAAGCCGAACAAGAACACGGTCAGCATGTACTCGCTGAAGTGACCGAACAAAATCTTCTTCCAGATCGGCCAGTGGACACTTACGCAGGCCAGGTTCCTCTCAAGTTGATCCGAAGACTCCTGCACCACTGTCTCCCAGGAATCTGCGGAAAGAATGCGTTAGAATCCTGTATAATCTCTCGTTTCCATCCTCCAAGTCCTGTTTCAATCTCCTAACTCGACGAAGTCACTGAAAGTTATTATTAAACAGTGGATCTTTATACATTTATAGTAAAATTGAGTAGATGAACGATTAACATACGATTTCTCCTCTATTAACCCTTATATGCTCCTCAAAAATAGCTGCATAAAAGAGACTAGGATAACAATTCACCCCTTTTTATTTTACACGTTAAATCAACAGATTATGTTTCATTTATAGCGTCACATTTTAGAGAAATACATACACGATGTAGACATAAAAGGATGAATAATTTTACGCTTTGTGAAAATATTGAATGGGTGAATTTTCACCCTGAGAAACGTATGAGGGTTAAAATCATTAAGTAAAGAAATAACATACAATCTAGTTTCTACGTTTCGTAATCGATGCAAACAATTTTTATTTTGCATAACTCTAGTCGTTATACCGCATTGAAATTTAATATACTGATCTGAATCACTTCTGACCGAACACAGAATTCTTTCGTTCTACAGTTCAGTTATAGTCATCTTCGATGCAGTTGCAAAAATTGAATGCGTACAGCTTTCACAATGTATTATACAATTTTTGTAAACAAAGTAGAATATTATTTTCCGTGGTAGTAGCTTTTTCAATAGAAATTAAAATCGTACTAAACTCTGTCATATTTTATATATTTTAGCATATTATGAAAACTTTCAAAAACTATAATTGCATACAGATCCGCAGTCTAATAATCACTTTACATAATTTCCAACAATTGCTTCTCCACTTCACTGAGAAGATTCTTTCAATAATTACAAAACGAATCACTCACGGTCCATATACTCCTTCCGAAGGTTCCTGTTGGAACTCGTCGGAGCACAACGATCTCTTTATCGATCTCCGTGGATCATGACGCCTTCAATTTCGCAAGTGAAAACCACTGGCGGAGTCGTTGACCGAAAAATTCACGCGACAATTTCGATCCCCAAATTGTTTGTCGGTTTCCAAACGACGAGAACAATATGTACCAGCAAGTATTCGTTTTTTCTAAGGTGCACCGTCAACGAACGATCTCCCGGTTGGTCCAGTTTCGACGGTAAAAGGCGCACTCGGTGTGCTGTGCAGCCGGCAGAACTGCCACTCGGAGACTCGTTACTCACTGAATGCAAGTCCGGTTTTATCTACCACGGCCGGCGCTTGTTGCCGATCGTATCGGGGACCATTCGCATCCGATATTCCGCGGACGAACGCGGCAGATCCACGGGAAACGCGAATCGATCGTGGATCGAGACCAATCGCGAGGTTTCGCCCAATTGTGTCGTCCCACAACGCGCCGGTGACGTCCTCGGGACTAATCTCGCGATTACGCGAGAGACGATAAGCTTTCGGATTGTTTTGATCGTTTCGCTCTGGGAACCTCGCAAACGGCGATCGTACACTGGTGCGTACAAGCTGGTCTTCGAGTCGCTAGTTAAACCTCATCCGTCCCTCGTGTCAATTTGACACAGTTTTCCTGAAATAAGTTATACCGTTCAGTAATTTGTAAGTAAATTTGTCCAAAACTTGGTGACTTTTATTTTTTAAATGCGAAACATATAACCGCAAAAACCTAAAATGTGAATGTTAACTCATGAATTTGAATGGAAAAACCATCGAAAAGTAACTGTTTGTCTTGTTATTTTATCGTTTTTATTTATCACTGTGTTAATTTCTTAAATGCAGAAAGTGATGGTTGAACAGTTAGTACAAAAATGATTTAAATATTCTTTTCCCGAGCCACTAAATAATCATTAGACTGTGGATCTGCATTTATAGTTTACGAAAATATTCACGAAATGCTAGAATACAAAATTCGATAGGATTTAGCAAGATTTTTATTTGCTTTGTATCTATAAAGGCTGTTCCCATTGAAGAAATAATCACACTATACTTTACAAGGAAAACTATTGAGTCAATTTGACACCGAGGGACAGATTCAGTTTGCGAAATGAGGGACGGATGAGGGTTAAGAAGGTAGAGAGACTTTTATAGGGCATTTCTGAACATAAAGGTCCCTTTCCATATGGCTGCAACAATTGGGAAAACCCAGGCAATTAGGGATCGTTAAAGCCAAGAACAGGTGTGGTCAGGAGCCGAAGGAATTGTCCTCGTAGAATGCGAAAAGCGGGTCAAAGTACAATTTCTCCGGATAGAGGAGAGTATAGGGTCCTTTCGGGTCCTGGACAGCGCGGTTTTAGTGGGTATGTCCTATCCTTAGTTTTATTTCGGATGGATGAGCGCCACACTACCCCCTCGATCATCATCGGTGACGGGGGTGTGCGTAAAATGCATAACCCCGCTGCCCTTAACCCTCATACGTTCCTCAGGGTGAAAATTCACCCATTCAATATTTTCACATACTGTAAAAATTATTCATCCTTTTATGTCTACGTTGCGAGATGCATTTCTTTAAAATGTGACGCTGTAAATGAAACATAATGTGTTCATTTAACGTGTAAAATATTAATGGGTGAATTGTTATCCTAGTCTCTTTTATGTAACTAAAGAAAAAAAGGCAATTAGGGATTACGCCGCACAGTGATTTTTGTAGGAGCCTTCGGTAGAATGAATACTAGATATTTTCATTGTCGACGTTACTGTATAAATTCTATAATTTATTTTGTAAGATTTGTTTCGCGAAAATCGCGAGACGTTCGTTCTCAGACATTTTCATTGTATTAGCGATTTTTCAAGAGTTCTTTGTTCCTGCGAGACGTTCAAGCCACTTTTCGAAGGACAGTTGTCTGACGATGCACTCTGACTCGTCGCTACCGGAAGCAAGCGTTGCATCAGTGAGGATTATCGTATTTATGCGAACAGGCCTTGAGTGATATGTCATGGGACAGTTTGGTCGGTGTCTTTCGGGGATCAGTGGCACGTGTATGTGTTGAATCGCGTTGGATTAAAATGATGAAGATGTACATTAATCATCTCTCGAATCACATCTTTTCTTAGCTGTGACGGGCTATTTTAAAAATTTCCTGCACACACACTGGCCGTTCGTTTCGATTTTACCGAGCCTACGTAGCCTTGAAAATAATTAATATATATTAGGCTTTGACTTTGATTTTTAATATATATGTCCTAATTATTAATATGTCCAATTAACAATCGCAACATTTCATCACCTAAACCCACCCTTAATCATTCACGAAAATACTTGTAAGATTTAAAACGAAAAACGTGGGGCGCATGCAATAGATAATTGATGCATAAATAGTTCACCTAAATCACTAAAAAATTTATTTCTCCGCAAATGATATAGACTATTGTGTGAGTTTTCTCAACGGCAGCTACTCTCTACACTCCTTACTATTATCTTGCGCCCCACGTTTTTCGTTTTAAATCTTACAAGTATTTTCACAGCTATTCAAAATTCACAATTACAAATTTTTTAGGACTATCAGTACAGTGTTGGGAATCTGTATGGAAGTAGGAAACATTATTTTGTACTTTTTAGTTCGTTTTTAAAAACGTGGTATTTTTTAAAAATGTATTTTTATTTACATAATAATTTTCTGCTTTCTAGTCTTATGTATGTGAAAGTTTTCAATCGATTTTTAACATTTTTACCACGTTATGAAATTATAACAGAACATGTACTAAATTCAGACAGTATTGCGACCGCGACATATCGAAAACAAATGCAAGCAGTAACGATGTAACGATTCTTGCACTTGGTAAAAGAAGCGATAATGTACTACGAATCTCGCGCGGTGACGTACTATCATACTATCATATACTATCATGTGAGCTCCGTCGGGGCGAAGTGGATCCGTGGAGTGGGGACGAGTCAGAGTGCGCACGCATAGTAGTAGAGAACGTTGTCGCGCGGAGTGGGGATCGCTGAACGCGATCACGTAGGTTTCGCGGGGAGGTGAACAGGAAAAATATTTAATCGTTATTGCTCCGAAACGGATAGACTTTTAAAAAATTCTTTTTTTTAATAATGCATTGTCATCCAGTTCTGAGCCATATGTCCGATTTCAAGTCTCTAGCTCATCAGGAAGTTAGTTTAAAATCAATTCCAAAATTTGCCACCGAAGAAACAAACAAGAAAGCGAGCTAATAAAAACGTGGTAAAAACCTTAGCGACAACAGCAGTACTATTTTGACCGTGGTCGGAGTAACTTGTTCCCGTTCGTTGTCACGATTTTGGATTATGTGTTTTGTGCTTCGCGCAAATGGCAGTGTGCTGTTGATCCGTCGGAGGAACATAAGGTTCTAAAAAAATCGTAAGTACCTATACTTGACATTAGTATTTTATAACTTAGGATAAATATTCTTATGTATAAATATGGATATAAGGTATTCATTCATATTTTGCTACTTCTTCATGATCCGAATGAGCAGGAAGACGTTCACTTGGTACGGGCCTAGCGACGAATGTCCCTTTAAATATATTTATTAATTATATATATATATTTATTTATTAAATATATATATATCTTTTTTCGTAATCATGAGAAAGCTGTACGTATCGTGAATAAAAAAAGTATGAGAGGGCCTAAAATGTAGATCTTGCACCTCACGAAATCGTTTTTGTATTTCAACGAAAGAACTTAAGTACTTCATGAAACTGTTTGGTCGTCGGTCATTGTTCCGTTGCATTCGCAATTTGATTTCAACTCGGCGACCATGTCCAGGACAAATGGAACAATACGGTTTAATTAACTAAAACGAGAGCCACGCTCCGCTCCAATTGAATAATTGCTCGGTGACAGTCAGCCGGCTCGCATAAATCAGTTTGTTTCCACGAAAGTTCTACGTCATTTCGCATTGATCCTTAATCAGCCTGTAATCTTGAGTTATTTATTTATTTGCAGTTTATGTCAGTGGTCGCATTCACAGCGCGATCATTAACGATTACATGGTTTACGCTTGGTTTTAATATATTTGATTTGTAATCGGATCGATGGATTTAAAGGAGAGGAGGGTATTTCTAATAGGGAAAGAAAATAAATGGTTAGAGGGTGTCATTGTTGAAGGTGAATGCGCAATTGTCGTGTTTATGTATAATTGTGGTAGATGGCGAGGTTTTGTTGTTCGGGGGTGTTGAAGGTGTTTGAATGGGACCCCACGATGGTCGGATTTCATTTCTGTGGTGGCTGTCATTAGGGTATCAGTGCGGGCAATGCGAAGGAAGATCGACAGCGCCGAACACTGACCTCCCTCTACTACTCGGGTGTGTCCTTGGCCTTGAAACGAAAACGTGTTTCGGGAGAGATGAAATCCAACCGCCCAGGTGGAACGATAATTGCTGGCTGGCCGTCATAGAGAGAACGCGCGAGAGCCCACGGCTTTACTTTCGCTCCGTTACGGAATCGCGGAGAAAGATGTGAAGGTAAGCGAAAGCATTCTCCTTGCATTTCTCTTAGGGTACGGTTATAGTGGAACAGTGAGCGTAGCGTTGAGGAGAGGGGTGCGACGATTCTTGTTTGTGTGTGCACCCTTATTCTCGCGTCACCGCTACACTATAAACAGTCGCGTTTAAGGGGGTAGACTCGTTTCCAGAAACGCAAGGGTGCGGGATGCGGTTTTCAAGAGTCAAAAGCGCTACGTAAAAGATCAGTCGCCCTCGAAATCCTATTTTTACGTTTACGAGGCGTTATTTCTATTATTGTTATCTATTATTTATGAAAATAGCTACATGCAGTGGCGGCTCAAGTCAACTGCAGGCCCCAAGCGGTAAAAATTTTGGGGCCCTCACAACTCAAGATAGAAATAGTAGTTGCAAGAAAACTCTCTTAAACTTATTTACAGAAAATAAAAGTAATGAAAAATTTCATACCGTTACACGTTAAATTTAAAATTCGGGGCCCTATGGTATCCCGGGGCCCCACGCAGTCACTTAGTCCGCTTATCATTAGATCCGCCACTGGCTATATACTCTTTTGAATAATGAAAAACACTGTCTTTGCATTATCCGAATAATGCAAATTACAAATTACTGTCTAGGTCGATCTTTTATCTAGCGCTTTTGACTACTGAAAATCCCCATCTTCGATGGGGAGAAACAGGACTACACCATTGATTACAGTGGTTTGATTTTGACGCGACGTTCACCTCGCCGCTCTTCTCGATCTTCACTACAGCTGAATCCTTACATCTGCACGCGACACAGGGTTTCCTGGATCCTGCAGGATCCACGGAAACACCTGGAAAACAAACGATTCCTTCAAAACTGTAAGAGAATCAAATGGAATGTGATTCTGTCAGACTAAATGATCATTGCAATGAACGATTGAAAACTGTAATATTCTATCTTCTATATCTTCTTCTTCTACATAAATAAAAATTAAATGCTGTTCGTTGGTAAGCGCATCTTGTAAGATTCGTTATAGTCCGAATAAGGTTTTTAGGGAAAGAAAAATTGGAAAAGTTGCCCGGAAAAATGGAAAATTCGGGAAAAAATGAAAGCGCTTTTTTCTATGAGATTTTTGTATGAACTCAAGACCATAACTCACGATTCGAATGATGGATATGCGTAATTCTTTTTTTGTTTTGTTCGTTATGGTCCTGGAAAAGTTTTCGCGAGAAAAAAAAACTCAAGACAGTTACGCAGGAAAGTCGGAAAATTCGGACAAACTGTAAAAATCATATTATTTTAAATGGTACAAGTAGCAGGTTGACATGAAAATTTATTGATATTTGGACAGGGCAACGTCTGTCGGGTCAGCTAGTTATTTATGAAACAAACGAAACAGTAACAGTACATCTGTGCCCTTGTCGTCTTGCATGCAGGTTGTTCCATCGACTCGATCGTAGGTGTTCGCGATCAAATCCTGTTTTGAAACGTCAAGTGCAGATGCGACGATTATTCACTTCCTACTTCATAAGCCTGCAACGATAATAGCGCCGATCAGAGATCTGCACGATACTGTTCTATTTTTCATTTGTTGTACTTGATATTCGTTTCAATTTAGACTACATTATTTAGAATACATGCAGAGCTGGAAGCGAGCAGGACGCGAAAGAATTTATAGAATCATTGAAACAAAGATTACAGCATTAATAACGAATCCATTTTTTTTTTCTATCAGAATTGCTACTGGATTATTGATAGAGGTTTATTCTAGGTTCTTCGATCATAAATCTTCACAAATTATGTCTGGAGAGTTAGAAAACAATTTATTTGTCAGTAGGTGTCTCTATTTTTCAGCTCATGTCTGGAAAAACTTGCGGAAAATTATTAAGCTTCGCCTCGTATTCTCTAGTTCCTAAAGTTCATGAATTGTTGCTGAGAAGCGAGTAATTAATGCGTAATCGATTCATTTGATAGATGAGTGAGAGCGGTTCGTGTCTGTCCTTGTCGGATACCTTCCTGCTTGGCATGTGCTCCTAAGTACTGCTTACCAGGAGATTCGAACCTCCTTAAAACAGGAGGTGGCACGAGCGAGATCTATTCTGGAAGATAAGGGAAGTTAGTTCAATCTCGCCACCATAGATGACGGCACTGTCCTGATCCAAAGCTTGAAAAATTCTCGATCTATCCTCGCCGCACAATCGACTCTCCTTCTCTTGCACATTGCAGGCATTTGGAAAATTATAGTAAAAGGTGTCAGGGACTGAAGGTGTAATATATGTTCTTGACTATTGTATTACACTCTGAGAAGTGTAAAATGAAAAACTCGTAAATTCTGTAAAACTTGATTTATTAATCACGAATTCTTACGTCTAATACAAAATTCACTGTTCTACATTATTATTTATACAGATTTTATTGATAAATTTGCGCCGAGGAAAATGAGTTTTATAGATCTCGTAGAATTCTGACGATATTTAATAAGTATAAAATTTGCTTAAACATTTACAATGTATTTGCGATTTCAATTTTAAATAGACCCGCCATGCATGCATTCACGGTTCGCTGCTATCACGCGTTGCGTCGCGCTTCTATAGGTATAGTTATTTTGTGATTGTCGGGTTCGTGGACGACAGAGGCTTGGTGAAAATTGGATACGTGGTTGCGAGACGATGGTGGTCGAGCAAAGGAATACCGAGTTGTTCAAGGAAAACCAAGCAAATGACGCTACAGGGCCGAAGGAACAGAAGACGTACTCGCTGGAAAGTATCCTTTTCCAATATGTTTACTGTTCGCGTCGGTCATTCTCCGATTGCCATATGTCATTTCCTAACCTCTGTTTGTCATGTCGCGCCCATTGTTATTGTATATGCCCGCAATATTCCACAAACAAAGATATAAACAACTTTTTCGCTACTCCACGAACGTTCTCAATATAATACAAATTATTTATCTATGACTGAAACCATTTTTTGATCTACCTTTCCCGCAGGAACAACACTTCGCACCGCCCTATTTAACCCTTTGCACTCGGAGTAATTTTAATTCGAAAATTAAACATTCCTTACGACTTAGAATATTTTCATTTTCTATGATTTTTTAAATTTTATGGCTACGAAATTGATGTAATATCTCGTACAATACTTAAATGTTTAGCAATTAATTAGATAGCAACATATTTAATAGCGTAAACAATATTTTGAATAATGGTACAGCAATTTTTAGGAATGTTATCTCCAACTTTCTGAACAATATCGAACTGCACCTTAGATTCCTTAACAACAGAATAGTCTTAAAAATCATCAAGGAAGCGCAGCAGCAACATGGGTTGAGACACGGGGACTACCAACGGTACCGTGGATATTGTTCTAGAAGGCTAAGACGCCTAAGGAAAGTATTAAAAGTTCCACAGGGGGATAGACGTCACTTCAAAAGGAAAGATGTAATTCCTGTGATGGTTAGCGATGACAAATTTCTGCAAGTACCACTGATGATGGCAGAGCGTGCGTGGAGTTATGCTATGCAGCTCAGGCAAGAGTCGA
Source organism: Lasioglossum morio (assembly GCA_916610235.2). NCBI lineage: Eukaryota > Metazoa > Arthropoda > Insecta > Hymenoptera > Halictidae > Lasioglossum > Lasioglossum morio. The sequence continues at coordinate 7,965,759 of OU744333.1, forward strand.
ATACAGAGCCAAGGAAAAAGTTTCATTTGATATCTAGACTAAGGAAAGCCGCTACGTATTCCCTGCAATTGCAGGAATTGATAGAGGTAACGAGTAGAGAGAAAAACTCCATTAGTCTGCGGATGTTTGTGCAATTTTCAATTTTTCTAGGCAAATTTTCAGAAAGTGGAGTCATGTAAAATCTTCGTTTCAATGGTAGTAGTCTTTGTACTTCTGAAACGAATAAAAACTGTTCTAAATTCTGTATTTAACAATTTTTGAAAACTTCTAGAAGCCATAAATTTATCCGCAGTCTAGTGATTATAGAAGCGAAATGTGAAAATCTGTTGAACAGTATTCTCATTCTCTAATTGACTTCAGAACATCAACTGTGACGCACGTACAAAACTAGAAGCTCAAGCGTACGTCGCCTGGATACACGGTTCCTTGCACTTTGAGCTACAATTATGGAAGAACGCGATGGAGAATCTGAAGAAAGCTCAGGTAGTGTACGGGAAGCTGGCCTCCGCGTTACCCGAGCTCGAGCAAGTGATGTATAACGCGAGGGTAGAGGAACTTGCTCCCAGCCTTAGATATTGCGCTTATAATATCGGTGACACCACTGCCATAGACGACTTAATGCAAATGCGAGGTCAATTGAGCGGAGAGTTGTTAGCTAGCTTAGACTCTTTGATAGCGCAAACCCGGGAGAAACAGACGAACACGGAGGAGGTAACATGGCGCGGTAAATCATGCGGTACGGTGCCGCCTAGAGCAGCGGGTCTGCTAATCGCGGACTCTAGATTGAATCAAACTTTGGACAAAGCAGCTACGAATCAGGCTAAGATCGATTTACTGGAAGCACACCTGATAGATTGTAAGGACGCGATCTCGGCTGTGAGAGACTTCTTCAAGACAGAGCTTAAGAACAAGGATAACGACAAGCTGACACCTTCACAGCACCTAATCACCTATCTACAGTACATTAGGCTGTCACGTACCTTGGAAAGGAATCTGGCGTTGATCAAGGTCGCCGAGGAGTCTGCTAAAGCGAAGCCACAGGACATAGTAAGACTATACGAGGCGGCGTTGCACAATCTTGTTGAGATCTCGCAGCTGCAAGACGACGAAGAGTTCGTGCGGGAACAGGATGCGAAGACGAAGAGCTACAGGGCTTTTAGGTGTTACTACATGGCCCAATCGTTGGCGAACCTTCACCGATGGAGGGAAGCCATGGCACTGTATCAAAGATCCGCGCAGCACGTTAAAGACGCATTGAATTATGGTAAAATGCTTCCCGAGTCATTGAGAGAGGCTCTACAGAAATTGGAGACCTCCATAGAAGGTGCTAAGTACGCCGCTCACGCTCACAGCGTACTCGAAGAAGGACAAGAAGAAGAACCTGGCACCAATAAATATACAAAGACGAAGAAACCGCTGTATGAACGTCTAAACGAGTACAGAGAGGACACTGCGCTTCTGACGAAGCAACCGAATGTCTATAAATTACCACCATCTATGCAGTCTATCCCTTGCAAGCCACTGTTCTTCGACTTGGCTTTCAATATGGTCGAGTTCCCAGATTTAAGCGAGAAATTGGGAGACCAGGCTAAGAAAGGTGGCCAGGCAGGTCTCACAGGATTCGTTAAAGGTCTATGGGGTTGGGGAAATAAATAAAACAAGTCTGTTGTAAGCGGAAAACACTGGATTTTTGATGTTATCGCACGTGGTGCGGTAATGCGTTTTTACCGGTTCTCAAACGTCTCGATCAGCATCGAGTTTTCACTTATACCGACAGCAATATTGATTAAAGGAAATAAAGAAATATTATTAATATACTCGATATATTCATTTGGCGCGTCTTGCGAATTATTCCGTCCTACAAAACCAATTAATATCGGCACTCTATTCGTGCCCTTTGCTATACCTCCCTACCCTGACCGTGATTCGTGTATTTGCAATATATTTTAAAATAATTGTATTGTTCTATTGAACTTTATTTATATACATAATATAATAATTACATATATTAATTCTTGAAAAATTGTTTCAGATTATCTTAATGCCATTAAGATATGCTGCGACTTTTCTTCCACCACTTTTGTGGAATATTTACTGTTTACGAGAAAAACGCAGGTCCGGTCTAGTCCAAGACGTGTACATATAATAACCCAACCTCTTTGACTATTCGTCATAATAATTTCGTCTATTTCAGGCTTCTATTGATTTATATATCCCTTCATTCATTTTCAAATGTTGCATTTTAGTTCAAAGATGATTTCCCATTGCTCCATGCTTGTATTTTCAAAAAACCACTATAAATATTTTAAATATTACGTATTACAACACCAAACTGTTAATATCACTTTTACTCAACATAGTAATAATATTTACATATTGCTTAAACATAATTAACAATGAATTGTGTATTTTAACATCATTTTCTATGAAAAAAGCGGTAATTATAATCTCAAACACAAGACTCCATTATTGAAAATAGGACTCTCGAACTGTAAACACAGCGGTGTTGCAAAGTTGTTCAGCATGGCTAGTAGTAAAGTAGGTTGTCTTTGCTAACCTGAACTCTCTATAGGTATATATATATATATGTATGGTCTAAGATACACACAGAGAGGATACTTCGAAGCTATACATATTCATCGAAAATGGTTCCGCAAAACTCGGGAGTTTCGTGTATGATACTTTGTGAACGACACTGAATATGTACACTACATTCTGTAATGGCGGCAAGTTGCCAGCAAATAAGAACGATGGAAGAAAAATGGTCAAGGTTCTATAACTACATCCCATATCTCCCGAGTTGATTGCAATTGTGAAGCCCCATTAGCATAGTATACCATATACATATAACACATGATGTGTCTCTGACCCTGACCATATATAAATATATACCACAGAGAATTCGGTGTACAGATGGTATAGGTGTAACAAGTTCAAATAAGTTTCGTGATAATGGCATTACTTCCTCCAGATCCAATATATCTTTTCCGAAGTAATATGGGAAGTATTCATTCTATTCTTTTTGAAGTAACTAAAGATGTAGAACTCCTCTATGCGGGCACTGCTAATGGAAATGTTCATATTTGGAATTTAGACGTAAATAAAATTTGTTGATTTTGCCTATATTTTTACGTATACATAATTTACATGATCGAAAATGCTATATTTCATGTTTAAGACAAATCGAGAATTAAGTCAGATTAATTCAGGTAAAGAGTCTTGTTTAAGTTTACAAAGTTTGGATGAAGGAAACCTATTTGTACAGCATAAATGTGGTTTAATAAATGCATATAAAAGAACAGAATCCGATTGGAAAAAGTACAAATCAATTGACATAGATTTTTATCATTATTGCAGGTATTTTTTATATTTATGTATATATATATGTATAAACACTTATCTTTTTTGTATATTTATTATACGAGAGACTTTATTGGAAGAAAGTAACTGTAATTATTTAATAGCATAACTAATACAAAATTGTAATATTGTAGTATGGCTTGTTTTATAGTTCTAAACATTTTTTTTCAAATTTATTAAAATTAAGACATCTATAACAGGTTTAAAACATTTTCACAAAATGAACTATTAGTACCACTTAAGGAATCGAAAGTTGGAGTATTATGTACAAATACATTTAGTATGGAATTAGAACTGAGTCCTCCAAATGCAGAGAATTTAGGAGAAGTGATGGCAATCAAACCCTTGAAACATGATAATTTAGTTCTAGTAGGTTATGAATGTGGAAAGTTAATTTTGTGGGACGTTAGGCAGAAGAAGATTTTGAATAATTTAGTAACTGAACCATGCCCAATGGCTTTGGATTTTGATACTACTTTGATGAAAGGTATTGTTGCTGGTCCTTCCGATCAGTTACAGGTAAACTATTTTATTTCTATTGAAAATTATAAACTATCATGAGAAATTTCTAGAGAACTTATATTTGTGTATTGTATTTTCATTCGATGAAATAAGATTTCTATATATTTCAAAATGTAGTGACTTTGGTGTGTTGTTACTGTAGTAATAAATTTCTCATTTGTAGGTATTTACTTTGTCAAAAGATCATGTATTCTGTGATAAAACAAAAATTGAATTGAAAAATCCTGGTACTTCTGTAATCTCTATAAGATCTGATGCTAGGATTGTAGCAATTGGAGGATGGGATAATAGCGTTCGAATATATTCGTGGAAAAATTTAAAACCATTAGCTGTTTTAAACCAACATAGAGATACAGTACAAGACATTGCATACTCCTCAGATATAATAAAAACTTACGATAAACCTGTAATGGCTACAGCTGCAAAAGACGGATACATTGCCTTGTGGAGTATTTACAATTAACTTTCTCTTAAATCGAAGTAACTAAAGTTCATTGTAGAGTTTAATTATAAAATGTTCATTATACAATTAAGAATAAAGCATATACCTAAGTCATTATTCTACTGCAAACAATGTAAATTTTCACTTGTACATGAGTTATACATGTTTTAATTTTTCAGTAAAATAATTGTTTGTTGTACATTTTTATACGAATTTATATAAAGACAAAATATGTTCAGGTATTATGTTGAATAAAACCTTTATCAGTAAATTCTATCATCTACACTCATTTCTTTGTGTTCTGTGTACAAAAAGATATGAAAAACACCACATCGTGTCATAAGTTTTTGTTTTGTGCAAGCGTAATGAGCACTACTTATAAAATGAATGTATATACGATGAAAAGAAGAACAGAATATCGTAACTACTTCTGATTAGAAATAAATAACTTTACGTTAATACATCTTGCATACATAACATACATTTTACTCTCTCCGTAACCGCACAATAAAAATTTTCAATATTGGTATATTGTTTGTGTTAAAGTTCCAAACTAAGGAATTTATTTAAAATACAAAGACTTCTGTGTAAAGACAGCAAGCAAAATTCGTATAATAGCGCTTAAAAATTAAGGATTTGGGGACAAAAGGTTTTAAGTTCAAATGAGAAATTAATATACTAATTAGTAAGGATTGCAAGTAAATTGTTTCAAATGATTTATAGTTTAAATTATATTGACATTATACATTTCATATTTGATACATCTCCACTATTTTCAATTAAGGCAAAAATTTGTTTCAGTATTGAATCTACAAGAATATGTATACAGTATTAGGAATTTAAATCCTGCTTTAAGCTTCCAACATTTAGAAATTGACAGTTATTAGCACATACTTTTCTGCCCATTATAATCCTATAAGTTTTCTATGGCAGTCATAACGGAAGTACATGCAAGTTGTTCCATGAAACAATTTGCGGTAGTATTTGGAAACATGGACTGCTGCATTGTCCTGTTGGAATATAATTCATTTTATCCAACTACTTCTTTCGAAAATGGATTTAATGCTCCACCTGGCATTTTCACATATTGCTCAGATTTAATTTTCAGAAAAAGCTTCTCAAATCATCACACTTCCACTGTGAACATTTCTGCATAATTTGAGATCATGTTAGTTAATCTAGTGATAAATAAATATGTAAGTAAAATACTTTGATAATTGTAATTTTCTGTGGTCGTTTTTTAATTTTTAAGTTAATTTTTAATTAATGTTATGTTATGCTGTTTTCTTAATAATATCTTCCGACCTTTTTCTACAACACAATCACCTCATATTCTCTTTCAATTTATATTGACTTCTAATTACAAAATTGCTACAATATGAAATTCTGTAAAAGAAATAAAAGTACATATTATTAGATGCATAACTACAACATATATAAAACTAATTAAATGAAAGAAAACTCAAGTAAAAATAGATATTTTTATAAATATGAAAAACTAAAATCAAATTTTACTTGTTACTTATGTCAAACATAAAATATAATTTGATACACTAACCTGTCTTTATTGTTAACGTTTTCACTAGGAAAAATATCGTTTAATATCACCATAATTTGTTCGATTTCTCATATATCGTTGATCATCTTCGTATCAAAAGAAATCTCTTTATCTCCAATAAATACCTATTTCATATATAAATAACATGGTAATGAACATTATAGATGTAAATATATATGATTGCGCGTGCATGTGCGTATTGTTACTTTATTCAATTATATTTACCTGTACTGTCTCTTGCTCTAACAATAACACGTCTTAAAATGTGTGACAAGTCGTTAGCCCAATATGTCCACATCGCAAAGCTATTGGTAATGTTTTCGAACTACTGTTTTGTAGGAACCTTACTATTTCTGGCATAAACATGTAACTTCTTCTATTTGTAATGTCCTATTTATTGCATCCAGTGTAGATGGAATTGGTTCTTGCACTGGCTCTATCAGCCGCCAGTATGGTACAATAGGTTTTATTGTTGGAAGTATTGAAGGAACTGCTCCCTTTTTTAATTTTGCTTTTACTCTTTCCACAACGATGACTGTTCCATCAGATTGTACAAATGCATCTTCTCTGATAACATCTTCTGGCTTAAAGTGTAGTTCACAAATTTTACTATTTTTGGTAATTTTTATATTTTTACTACTCAAAATATCGTACCAAGAGTTAAACATTCCATTCTGCAAAAAAATTGTTAATTTCAGCTGTTATATATGTATATACCCATAGGATATATTAACTTTTAAATGAAAATATTGTTCTTTGGAACATAAATACTTACTGTGCCAGCAGTAAAAAAGCTTCTCTTATCCGATTCATTTCGGCCTCTCTTTGACTTGCATCCCTTGACACAACAGGACATTTTACTCCAAAATTAACTTCTAAAAAGAAATAAAAATGTGAATACCGTTAAAAATTATTTGTACACAAATATTGTTACGTTATAAAAACTCTATATTTCAAATTTATGCTGAATTAAATTCTGTGTTAAATAAATTGTAATTTCATGTGATTAGAAAGAATACTGTAACCAACCTATGAGTATTATTACGAGCAACACTATTTGCTTAGAGTGTATCGCTATACGGTGCAATGTGCAATACTGTATACTGTATACAGTATACACAAATATTCAAGATGGCGATGATAGAATTCCAGCTATTCCATTTGGCGAACCTGGCCCACTGATATGTGAGGCGCCTGAAACAGGCCACCTGAATAACTTGGCTGCTATTGGTGTTAGGAAGAAATGCATCTCAGGTGGAACTTGCTTGGTTTCGAGGGGGCATTAATCTGATGTTAGTAGCTTTTTTACAGGATGGGGCAATAACTATTAGCACCTCAGATATCTTCGAAACTATAAGTTTCACAGTAGTATTTGTTGAAATAAAATTGCACAGTTCGAAGGGGGACATTCGGTGGCGATAATAGCTTTTTTGCAGGTGGAGGTACTTCGGACATTTGAAGGCCACCTCCATTTTTTTAAAACAGAATGTCCTATTTTTTATACCATAGATCGATAGAGTATCGAATTCTGAGTATACAAGAGTTCATCTTCATATGTCCTAAACCTAATAGTTATTATTAAACGAGGTATTATCAAAAGAAGAAAGAAAATTGTTTCGATATTATCTCGTTAACTATTAGATTTAGGACATATGGAGGACAATACATTTTTACTCAGAATTCAATAGATTATCGATTTATGATACAGGATGTAGGTGTTTCAATTTAAAAAAGTCAAGACGACCTTGAAATGTCCTCCATACCTCCACAGATTCGTTGTCGGTCAAATTCGTTGTCGATCAAATTCATTGTGGGTCAAAATCGTTGTCGATCAAAGTCGTTGTCGATCAAAGTCGTTTTCAGTTAAAGGCGTTGTCGGCCAAAGTTATTTCCGGTCAAATTTGGAGTTGATGAAATGTTGTCGGTAAAAACCGTGTCGGGAAATTTGTGTCGGTAATTTCTATGGGGCCCGAGGCTGACAGCTGATGACAGCATTGTTTTGAACAATGGAAGACACGTTGGCAGCGATGTATACATAGATAGGGGAGGCGAGTATATTGAAGGGGATAAAAGTTAAATGTTACGTTATTTGCAAAAAAATCACATTTCTCACACCAATCTCGTTATTTGATTGCCACGCCTCGTATATTGTATAATTCTTGGATTTTTAATATTAAGCATTTGGCATAGCAATTAAAATGCAACTCGTTCGCACGACAAGACGACAAACACAGAGAATGTCCAACAGAAAGTAAACAGGAAAGGTCATCTTCCAGTTTCCCTTCTTTTTGTCAGTGACATTTACACCTTGAAGTCGGCGTTGAATGCCACTTAAATCGTAGCCGCTACAATAGAGGCGGCGTGGGAGCAAAGCTTTGCTGTGACCGCATCACCATTTTTCCGTGGGCCTTGACGGACCTACAAAAGTGCCGCCATATTGATTTACTAGCAGCAATTGTCAACGAGCTGAATTGTGGAAGAACGACGTATCCTGCTTTCCGCTCAAAGATTTCGATAGGTTGGCCAGGAAGAGGTTCCTTTGCGGCAGCTACTTCACTCGTCTCGCCTGCGTGTGGTCCACTGTGTGCGATCGTTGTTCGGAGCAGGTTGTCACTGTGTGAGATCGTTTCTATTTGTCAAACGTTACATCAATTGGAAAACTCAAAGGGAAAATTTTAAATAATCATATAAATTGAATGAGTCTATAAAGTAATTTTATATGAATTGATTTATGTATTATGACTTAAATAAAATTTGAGGGAAAATTTTAAATAATCATATAAATTGAATGAATTTATATAAAGTGATTTTATATGAATTGAATTATTTATTATGATTTATATCAAATTTGAGGGAAAATTTTAAATAACCACTGAATAATAAGTTTGAAAATGTAATAAAGACAAGTGTAATAAAAACACTCAATATTATTGTTTCTGTTTAATACTACTTGTTTTTTTTTTAATAATTAAGGGTCAGTCTACTGGAATAGGTTTCACTATCAGTTATTTGTTTATTGCTTATTTTAAAATAATGCGTTAGGAAAGTGCTATCCGTTATGATTTTTTCCCACTTTAAATCATCAATCAGTTCTTGCAAATAATGACATTTTCAAATTGTTTAAACGATGCTGTCATAAACAATTATTCTTGAACTATTTTGTTCAGTAAAAATCCATATTGCTCCCTTATAATGTTAACCGCATTGATCCGAAAGTGATATCTTTGCTGGTCTGACCTTAGGCTTTTGAAGGGTTGAAACAACGAAACTGTCCATTTTTTGACATTTTGCCTGACATACATTTGTTCAGTGACCCAAAAGGTACAACATATTTCAAATTTAGCCACTTTCGTCGAGGACCCATTTCACGTGGATTAGTGCGGGGTCCTTTATATAAAGTAATTTTATTTGAATTGAATTATGATTATAATGAAAATAACCAATTTAAGCACTTGCTCCATTTATGCAGTTACCCCACTTCGCCTTAATGATTTTGATCATAGAAAATTTTCGAATAACTGTTATTTTTGGTCCCTGTTTGGTAGAGGCAGCCCCGGGTATCGCGGGTCAAACAATTAGAGTAACACTTGCTCCGAGGTTTAGTGCAAATTACAAGTAAAACCGTGTCAAAATACAAAGCGTTAAATAACAGTGTCGCAAGGGGTGATAGATGGGTCGCATGCCGATCGTTCTTGTTGGCAAGGCGGCTCATTAAAGCGTGTGGGCCCAAGTCTCAGAACTGAATCGCTTTTACAGCCGCGAGCTCCAACGTGGAAAGCGCGAGTGCGAGCGAGGTCGTAGGGACTAGTCTCAGCTCTGCGAGCACAGACGAGAGAGAAGAGCGAAGGCTCGAGAGCTTAGCCCGCAGTTAATTGCCAGCATTTAATGAGCGCTCTTTGACGTGCCGCGCGAACCGCCGCTGTAATACTCGTAATGGCCGCTGCTTTTGTAACGACTGCCTGTGTACCTATGTACCAGTTCAAACTCTTAATGTACAAGTACCTAACCTACCCACGTGGATTGCGCGCCTGGCAAATGAAAATGGCTGCGTATCATCACCCATACCGTTCTGCACTTATACTACAGGTACTACATATGTATGTACACGTGGATACCTGGTTGTTGAAGCATCGACGAAAACCCCTTCAACGATTGAGATATTACCTGTACCATACTGATAGCAAAAGGAATAAACAAGGATCATGACACAACGAATGGTACGAGAGCACAACGCACATAGACGCTTCTAAAAATTTTGGAATCTATCTAATTCTCAACTACTCTTTATAATTATTTCCGAAATAATCGATTCTTTAAATTAGAACAACTTTATCTGGTAAATGTTTGAAGCTAGAATGATCAGATGATTAGATATAACCGTGTAATGCAAATGTTTTTTGTCGGTTACAATGATGCTTGCTATTTTCAAAAAAATTGGTAGCTTTTTTAAAATTCATTTCATGTGCGACCTAATGCAATGGCGAGAAGTTTTCGATCGCATTTAAACATCGCATAAGTTGAGATTTCTGGACATGTTAGACCTAGCTTACACAAGTAACGGGTAGGTAAATTTATTTAATATTTCATTAGAAATATTGAAAAACACCATTTATGCAATTCAGGAAATCTTCTCAGACTCAGACTCTATCACATAATATTTACGGATGAAAAGAGGTTCAACTTAGATGGACCTGATGGTGTGAGTTACTATTTTCACGATATGCGAAAAGAGGAACAGTTTTTGAGTCGTCGACAAATGGGTGGTGGTGGTGTGACGATTTGGTGCGGTATCGGGTACTATGGTAAAATGGAAATCAAATTTATAAAAGGAAAAATGAATAGCAAAATGTATTTGGAAATGATTAAGGAACAAATAAACACGTAGGCGACCAGAATTGCTAGAGAGAAATATACTTTTCAGTAGGATAATGCCGCAGTACACACTGCAAAAATGGTAAAACAATACTTTTCTCGCGAGAAAATTCGCGTTTTGGATTGACTAGCAAAGTCACCCGACCTCAAAATTATTGAAAATTGTTGGGGAAATCTTGCCCGAACCGTATATGGAAATGGCAGACAATTTGGAAATATTACCGAATTAAAAAAATGTATTCTAGATGAGAGGGAGCAATTAAAATAAAATACTATTAAAAAACTCTATACATCTTTGCCAAAAAGAATGATGGCTCTTATTAAATGTAAAGGAGGAGCCACAAAATATTAAGCATTAAATATCATTCGTTGATTTATTGTTAAACATAATTTTAAGTTAAATGTGCTATCATTTTGTCCTACCATATGTCCTTAAAAAAAATTTTTTTTTATTAAAATTGTATAGAGTGGCGAAATTCAATTCAATTTCATTTGTGTCTCCTTATAGAGGTATTTTGCAAGAATGTGTAAAAACAAAACCTTGGTTGTAGTGTTAACTAAATAAATATTACGTTAAAATAAAATATTAAATACCACATTAAATACAATACATTTCAATTTTGCGCCGCCTCCGAAAAGATTTTATTGCATTTAATATGGTATTTAATATTTTATTTTAATCAATTTTATTAACAGTTGGTGTGTATTTATACAAATCAAAAGGAAATTATTTCATACTTATTAGTGCGTTCTGAAGTCGGTTTAATTTTCTTTTTATAAAATTTTTTAAATATATTAGTTACAATTTGCTTTAGAATGAAAAGATGACGTAGAAATGTAAATATTAAAAAATTGCTAGCTTGATTTCTCTCGATAATGGCCAAGCCATTTTCAAAACAGACGGCTGAAATATACAAAACGAATTTAGATATCACGTCAGGTTTCCTAGCGGTATGGATACATGACAACTTGCTCGCGGTTGACGCTCTAGCATCTGGTCCTCGTTTATCGTCGATATTGTTACACTCCCTCGAGACACAGTTGTTCGTTCGAACATCAAAAATCTTGAAGGACAAAGTTTACTCTGCTCGTGAAAATGCTCCCAAGGGGCGATGTTCTACCAGATTCTACCTAATTGTTGTCCGTTCACCCCTTTTCTCGCGTTGGGGCGCGGCTCGTACGTCCCTCCTTGCCCACAGCTTTCTGGAAAGAGAACGACCACTATTACTCATGCATTTACATATTTTGACAAGTCTCTTGGTGTCACATAGTCGAGACAGTTTACCCTCCTACTGGTGCAGCCATAGTCCTGAACAATTTGCTCGCGAGGACCTAGTGGGCGTGATTTCGACAACAATTAATTTTACGAGGCCTTCGAGTTTGTCGAATGCTGCTAGCGGAAACTGCATGTATTGTGCTGCGTTGAATTTGAAAAATTCATTCATGGAGGCTAATTCTTTTTTATCGAGAATTCTTATTTGCGGAGGGTAGTCGGAAAAATTAATCGAAGAGATACAGTCAGTTTGTATTATTATTGTGAATTATGCATTTTGTTAAAAGAGAATCTACTAGGAAGATCAGTTGAGTCAATGTACGATGAAATGTTTATTCAAATCTAATTTTTGCAATTTATTTTGTTACCAATGGAATATTTTGCAGGGTGTAGGGAATATACATATTACATCTAGGAAATTATAACATTTGAAGTAATTATTTAATAATAGATTAAAAAAATTTTGTCAAACATTGCAATTGATCGGAATTGTAGAAAAAATACTAAAAGTTCCATTTTACAACCTCTTTATATGGGCCTATATTGTGTCAATTAAACATATTCTAAAAATTTCGTTAAAATCGGACGACGTTGCAATGAGCTACAAATTCACGATTTTCGAGTTATGTGCAGTACATCTTTCAATGGCTGTCGTTTTTTCCGCATCAATCGATTTCGATAAAACTTTCACAGTGCATATAATTGTACCTTACGTTTCCTTTATAGACTCTTGGTCGCTCATTCCCGACAGACCGATTGATCATTTGAGGTGCAGGTGTCTGAGGATCTTGTCAGGTTTGCGAAGAGTCAAGGAAGACTCTTTGGAACTCACTCTTGGGACCGACGCCAACATTCTAAATTGAATGATCTCTCTGTTCGCCAGTGATGGAAGTTGCTCCGGAGAGTTCGACTCTGATTGTCCGGCATTCGACTAGATTGTCTTTTTCATCCCTTATTCAAAGTAACAAATGTTTTTAGAATGTACTGCAACAGCAACATTTGTAATCCCTGAAAATGTTGAGATTATTCTTTTATTGGAATTTCCATTCGAGTGACACAACATGGCCCACCCTTGTACGAATGTTATTAGAAGATTGCAGATCTTTATGCAAAATAAAAATGTTTTGCATTAATTGTGAGAAACGGGGATAGCATGAAAATTGATTACATCCCTTAACGACTTTTTTACGTTAAAAGCAACATTACAATACATGAAAATATTAACAATGTACATTAGGGTGCTTCTTAATTTTTGACCAACGAATACAATGCACATCACCTCCCAGAATTGTTCCTTTAGGTGAGAAAAAAATTTGTGCAAAGTTTGAGATTGATCGAATAAAAGGATCACAGATACATTTTATTTGTACCTTTACTGAAACAAGACTTTAAGAAGTCTATAAAGTGACAGTTTAGCCATTAGCAATAAACAAGAAACAACAATAACAATATAAAATATAATAACAATACAAAGTACTTTTTACAACTATTAAGTAAAAATAAGTAAAACTAGTTCTGTTGCCACAATTTCTTGTAAACTGGCTTTGGTTTGCAAAATATATGATGTATGAGCTGAAAACCATTTTCGTAAGGCAGAAGAACTTTGAAATTAGAGTGCCGTGCTTGCTAGCAAGCTCTGAGCTGTGATCGTATTGTTATACTCCTTACTATTATCTTGTGCCCACGATTTTCGTTTTAAATCTTACAAGTATTTTCATAGCTATTCAAAATTTCACAATAACAAATTTTCAGGACTATCCTTATGGGGTTAGGAATCTGTACGGGGCTAGGAAAAGTTATTTTATACTATTTTAGTCCGTCTTAAAAACGTGGTATATTAAAAATTCTTTTGTATTTAAATCTATATATATATATATGTATAAAAAGAAAGTCCTTGGACCAAGAAAGTTGAAATTTTGCTCAGAGGTTTCTTTTCTGATGTATACTAAGGGGGTGAAAAGGGGTTGCAACGTTTGTATGAGAAATATTTTATTTCTGGTCGAATTTGCTTGATACTTGGTCTTAATGCTCTTTGATATAATTAATCAAACACCTATTTCGACATTTTAAATAATTCAGCCTCTAAGGGAGTGAAAAGGGGTTGCAAAGTTTGTATGAGGAATATATTGTTCGTGGTCTGATTTACATCATACATGGTCTTAATGCTTATTGATACAATCATTGGGGTGAATGGTGGGTTAACAGGTTTTATGGAGAAACAATATCAATTTTCGAGGGCATTAAACAGTTTCTTGTGCAAGCGAAGCCGCGGGGAAAAGCTAGTAATTTTATAAATAGACAAGAAAAGTATGCACAAAAGGCAGCATACTTATTTGTACACCTAATAATGATGTAAAGAATATTTGAAATAATGGTAGAGCAATTTTTGATGGCGCCTCGGAGTGATCATTTGAGTGCTAAGGGTTAACAGAATTGCCGTTGTAGGGTACGTCGGTCGTGTCATCGTGTTCGGTACAGTTCACTGTGTTTCACAACCGCTCTGAATTCATATGCCAAGGATTTAATTCTTTGGAGCTATCGCCTTGTTGCAAGGAGCACAGGGTGCACCGGAGGATAGCACGTGTCGTGATTGTAGTTTATGGGGAGCTGATTGCAGAAGCGTGGGACGGTTGCAGGATTGCATATGGGTCCAGCCACTAGTCCCGTCAGTATTCACTGGTGTACATACTTACGTATCCACCGCAGTGTCAGTGTTTCGTTTCATAATCATTAAGATATGCATTATCCCTCTAATGATGAGCAGCACTGTGCAATAGCGTGTCCGATCGTGGACTCCGCGCTTCATTTTTTTCTGCTTCGGTAGGATACATACATGGATATGTATACACGCATTTCACGTAAAATACCTTTCCGTAAAACTCCTTCAGTCTCGGCTCTGATTAAAGTGAAATCATACTGTAACTTCCAACCGGATCAATCGATCGCGCAAATTTATTCGGTACACCTTCCCTTTTTTGTTTTAAAAAAAGTTTCTTACCAATCATCCGCGCATGACACTTCACCTATTCTTGCTTCACACTGTAATTAATATTAGGAGTCTATTTACCACGCTTATATTAATTTGCCGTGTTGCATGTTGTATGCGTCGAATTTTGTATAATTGATTTTTAAACCACTTTTCGATAAGCTAGAGACTTGTAACTTTAAACATAGGATAAACTATACAATGATTGGCATCATAAGCCAAAATCGTCATTAAAATCTTTTTATCTTTTTTTGAAATATTTATGCGAGCTTAACTTGTTGTTATTATAAGCTAATAGAGATTTTTCAGCAAACTCAAACAGTTTTATGAGTCGTAAATCTTTTATTGTAAAACATATTCAGTGGACAACAATTGTTACGACAAATAGTAGTATGTGTACACAATATGTGTTTAAAAGTTTTTGTCCCTTTCTTTCACAGCAAGTATGTATTTCATTTTTCTTCTTTTTTTGTTCTTTTTATACTAATTCTTGGTAATTGTAATGGCTGTGTTATATTACCTAATGTTTATTATTTTTGTTTTTCAAAATCTGTATTATTATTTTTCTTTTTTCAGACGCAAAAATTTTGTCTCTTGATAATGATCCACATAGGGATCGAAACGTTGAGAAATTTAAGTATTTAATTTGCATATTTGTTGTTTCTGAAAGTGATCGAACCTGGCGCCGATAGCATAGTTGTATTTTATATTTCAATTTTCGATCGATAAGAAATTTTTCCTTTACAAGTAGTAGTCATTGGAATAGTAAAAAGTAAACGTTAAACAGGATATTTGTTTTACAATTACACATATACACACTGATTACATCTGTAGTACTGTCCGAAATTAGGTTATAAAGCGATAAAGTATATTTAATTTTAATAAATTTTAATAAAACACTATTTACACTACACTGTGGTGATCCGTCAGTCTTACTGGATGTACCATCGTTGCTAACAGTCATACGTGGAACTCTATTATGAAAAAAAACGTGGTAACTTACAACGTTGATTGGAAATATAAATAAGAAGAAATATAAAATGATTTTCTATACCAGGAATTCTTAATATTTACCGTTCAAGTCAATAGTGGCAATAACTACTGCAGTGCCAGCAATAGTACAGTTTACCCTAGCTCGGAACTGGAAGATCCGAAGTTTATTGATAATGTATTTGTTGTTAAAATAATTTTTTGAAACGCTTATTGTACATCACTGTTTGTATTATTCACTGGTTGAAGAAAATGAAGCTGTAGGTACATAACTTTATATGCGTCTCACGTATTAACATGGTTTCAAGGCCTATTGTGTTGGATTATGACGCTCGTCGAGACGATTTCAGCTTACTTTCAGCTAATCTCCGAGGTGATTACACGCGAATCAGAGACGATGGCTTTGTCGCAGCGGGGAATCAGGTCGAAACGTCTAATGCTCAAAGTAAGGACAAAGCAGATCGGCCACCGATAAATTAAATCAACACGTGATCTTAGATTTGCTTTAACTAATATATTTCGTGTGAGCAGGTATTTCAAAGAATTTAATTTAAAACTTACATCATTATTTTATGCTTCGCGTTATCGTCATTGCAATTTGTGTTATAATTCGAAATTTCTTTGCGAGCATTCCATAGTACACCACCATTGCCTACATAAGAAGTTACAAATTTATAACATAACATAATGGGATATGTCGTTGAATTCCATTTAAAAAAATTAATTTGTCTTTTAAATTTCTCCCTTCCCCACCATTCGAATCCTGAAAAAAGTACACCATACGATTGTTCCTTTCATACCGAACAATTTTTCTAAACAAATTGTTTTCTTAACTTCAGTGCGTCACGAGATATTTCTGTTATTAGATAAACGAAACATCCTGTATGTATACGTTAGTAATTCAGAATTAAAAAGTGTATTATTTGAATTCCATCGATTGCAGATAAACAAGTTGAAAACAATCGGCCAACCAGATTCCACAATCTAATTAAATACACGAAAAGTAGGTAAAAGTTGAATCAATAATATTACAAATTGTAATTAACTACGTAAATCGATGGAAGTGCAGTTGCAATCTGCAAGTAGAAAGGCGGAGCTTTGTGAATTTCATACGGTTTCATTGGTCGGATCACGCGATATTGTTTTTATGTCTACCGCAGTTACTTGTCCGTGTTTCGTGATGGATGTTTACGAGTCTAGTAAATCACGTTTCCGCAAAAAAAAAATATTAGGGTGACCTAACTATCAACACGAACTTAAAATAGTTAATTGAAATAAATATTTCTGCCATTATTACTGGAATGAAATAAGCTATGGATATATCTAGGCACTCATAACTATTCGTATACATTATAGAGTAAGTAAGCGACTGAAATCCACAACAGAACCGTTTTCACACAGAAACAATATTATTTCAAATATTTATTCCTAATACATTCTACGAAAACTATTATCTCAAATAATTATTTCTAAAACATCGCACAGCAAATATTACTTCAATTAATAGCCTGAATACATGTGTAATAAATAGATATTTCAACAATTTTTCTATGTAGACCTAAGTAACAAAATAAATGCTGAAATACTACTTTATTTGTATAAAAAGTGTTGTAATTACTGTATCTCGAATACTTTTTATTTGAATTGGCCCAGCACTGGTCTTCGAATATAACCTAACATATTCCCGATTTGGAAAGGGTTAAGTAGCAACGCGCCGACGAAAGAAAAGAAATAATCCCGCAGATTAGAGATCGGAAATGGCAGCGGCCGTAGCTAATGATAGGTGGAACAAAGGAGTTTGCGCCGGGCACCGATCATTCAACAGGCAATCGATTAAACATCATTACATATATCGTTTAGCTACCGATCTTCGGTCGAGTCGAGATCAAAGAACGGTGGAAAATGCGTGGCGAGTAAAGTGAAACGGTAACAGGAGGCTTGCTGCGCCCGGTAGGGAAAAGACTCGGCGGCAACCGGGCGGAGTCAGGGAAAAGACCACCTCCACCTCCTCGAGATCACCTTCGAAGTGACCAATGCACCGCTCGACTAGAGCCATTAAGGTACTTTTCATCCCAGATATTCCCTCCTCGACAGGCCCCGGAACGAAGGCGGAGTCTTCTACGGTTTCAGGTACCTGCCTTTCTTTTTCCTTTCTTTTCTTGGCGCGTTCCCTTCTTGCCAGTGTGCGTCCGATTCGGTAACCGAACAGTTCGAGCCCAGAGCCCGAAGCAAACAGGTCTGTCTCTCACGATCCCCGGCACTTCGCCATCCGGAACCAACCGAATGCCGCTTCGTTTTTTCTCATCCCATCGTTTCACGCAGCCCGACATCTCGCACTAAGCCGCGATCGTTTCGCGGGCTCTGCCAAGCTCGTTTCTCCGTAACGACGCCGTTCTCCGTGTGCCGATCGCGATCGGATCGAATCGTCGCGTCGCGTCCGCGAACCGGCAAAAGTGACACCGAACTCCTACATCGAAAGGAACAAGCGAGATTCTCCAATTTGTTTCTCCTCCATTTTTTGTGGTGATTTGGTGCTCGTAGACTCCCGAGGCCTGGAGCAACTAGCTAGATGGCTGTCAGCACTCTGAACATGGCACCTTACTTCACTGGATACCCTTTTCAAGGTAAGCTATACTGCTCCCACAGTTTCGTCCAAAAGCACACTGTGCGCGCGTATCTACTGACAATCGGTTACTTCCCTTTGGATGTTTCCGTAAAGACAATGTTTGGAAATAGTCGAACTATCGAAACTGTATCATGTTAGACCGTGACTATTAAGAATCTGCTTGGCTAATTCTGTGACGCTTATGGCACTCTGATGTGAAACACGAAACGAAACGCGTCGCTTCCACTTGGATATTTTCATACTTTCTCGTTGTCGAGTTGATTGTTTTCATTCAATTTTTTTTCCAAAATTCGGTTGTCCCCGAGGCAGGGGGACAAATCGTGGCATAAATGAATCGTTACAACGTGAAACAGTCGGAAGGTTAAAAGAGGTTAACTAAAATCATTGAAAATAGATGGGAATTTATAAGTGGCTTCTATTTTCTTACAATTAACTTAAAAGAGGTTAACTAATATCATTGAAAATAGATGGGAATTTTCTAAGTAGCTCCTATTTTCTTACAATTAATTTAAAAGAGGTTAACTAAAATCATTGAAAATAGATGGGAATTTTCTAAGTAGCTTCTATTTTCTTACAATTAACTTAAAAGAGGTTAACTAATATCATTGAAAATAGATAGGAATTTATAAGTGGCTTCTATTTTCTTACAATTAATTTAAAAGAGGTTAACTAATATCATTGAAAATAGATGGGAATTTATAAGTAGCTCCTATTTTCTTACAATTAATTTAAAAGAGGTTAACTAATATCATTGAAAATAGATGGGAATTTTCTAAGTAGCTCCCATTTTCTTACAATTAACTTAAAAGAGGTTAACTAATATCATTGAAAATAGATAGGAATTCATAAGTGGCTCCTATTTTCTTACAATTAACTTAAAAGAGGTTAACTAATATCATTGAAAATAGATAGGAATTTATAAGTGGCTTCTATTTTCTTACAATTAACTTAAAAGAGGTTAACTAAAATCATTGAAAATAGATGCGAATTCCTAAGTGGCTCCTATTTTCTTACAATCAACTTAAAAGAGGTTAACTAAAATTATTGAAAATAGATGGGAATTCCTAAGTGGCTCCTATTTTCTTACAATTCACTTGGACCATTTTTATCTCGCGCAAGGATCCGCAGACTAATAATTATACTTAAGAGATGAGGATTCTGTCTGTTGTATGCTATAATTATTCGTTCTTTATAAACATCTTAAAGTCCTTTCCGCCCTTCAGTTGTCCCGGAGACAGATTTGCTTTTCACGATAACGATTGGACATTATACGCATTCATGGCATAAATGAAACAGTATTGAAAGAGGTTAAAAAAGATTAAATATGTCTATATATTATTTGCAACCCACTAAAATTATTGAAAGAAGAAACAAATTCCTAAGTGGCTCGTATTTCTTACGATTAACTGGATTATTTTTATTTCGCGCAAGGATCTACAGTCTAATAATTATACTTAAGACATAAGTATACTATTAGTTGTTATATGCTACAATTATTTGTTCTTTATAAATCTTTTAAAGTCTGGGTATCCTTTCTTAACCCTTTGCACTGGTGACTCAGAGTCACCACTAAAAATTGCTGTACCATTATTCAAAATATTGTTTATGTTATTAAATCCATCGGTATCTAATCAATAGACGAGTAGATGCAGTTTGAAACATTAAAAACATTAGAAGAATTTGAAAACACTGTTGTATTATTTTCAACCTATTAAATATATTAACAAAGGAAAAAAATGTCTGTCACTTCAGCTTGTTGCAGTTCAGATAAAAGATTTTTGTGTTGCATAAAGGTGCGCTGTTTACTAATCAATTATTAAACATTTAGGTATTGTACGAGGTATTATACCAATTTCTGATTAATAGGGTTCATTTAAATTGTGTAAATAAATGAAAATCTTTTTGTAATCTGTACCAGCGACAACTATATATGTACACGTAAAATTATTATCTTTAATAAACCGATCACAAAACGTTTTATTAAGTTTAAACTGTTGCTTTCTAACGCAAAATGTGTCGAATTTGCCTGGACCGACGCGCGACGCGACGGTTTGTGCGAATTCTGTGCGCTCGCAACTTGGCCTACATCTATTTATTCTATCACGCAAAATGTTTTACAAATGACATCGAACAAGATGAATACTGAATTTATATATTTATACTTAGAAATATTTCATTAATTTAAAGAACTACTAGATTATTTGACCGTGCCGTGTTGTCAAATCATATTCTGAAACAACGTGATTACAGTTTTGCTTGTGCGTCGCTTATATTTTCTTAAATCGACTAACAATAACGATTTCCCGATATAGTAATAATATCTTAATAATACAAACGTGACGTAGAAATATTTCTTATTCGAAACAATTTTCTCATGGGTTCTTAGAACTGACAATTGGATATCGGATAAAATTATCGTTATTGATTATTACGAACACGATATATTATTACAAGCGAAGAAAGCAGGAAATTGTTCTTTGATTTCGGTTCTTGTAAATTGTTAATTTTAAACTATATTTGCATAAGCATTCGGAGCTTATAAGAATCAACAATTGCACTTTGAAGTTTGGAATTTGGAGCGACGCGACGCAGTGTTCGATCCTGTAGGTTAGGGGAATTCGGGATAAAATTAATATCTCCTAAACTAATAAATTTTCAATCCACGATCCTTAATACTTTTTTAAAGAACGTCTGAAGACGTATCAATTGATGAAAAAAGAATACAGTTATCTTGAAAAAGTTTTAATAATTTCAATTTTTTATTAGACAGAGTTGTTTGTGCAGTTTTCGCTATTGCAAATGGTGGTCATGTAATTACCAAGTAACTTTTGTTTGAGCAATTTTTTGTCAGTTTATCGGAAATATGAATTCGGACTGACTGTTCTGTAAAGTGAAACGTTTGTAAGAGAATGTTTATTACACTTTTACATTGTTCCGTGGCTTCTGACGCTTATTCGTAAAAACAAGTAAATTCTTCACGTGTTTCATCTCTTATCAAATATTGTTCAGTTTCGTCGTAATCAGCTCTTTCCATTCCGAAACATTTTGCTCGGTGAATTTATACTAGGAGCTCGGAACTTATAATTAAAAAATTACAAGACGTGTGTAATTATAATAACGTTAATATTTTTGTTTTGAAGTAATTCGCGAAAATAAAACTAATTGTAAGGTGAAGTTTAAACGTGTCCAGAAATAGTTTACAAAAAATCAGAAAGGTCCTTTCTGGTAGTTTGTTTTTAAAGTCTCTCTATTAGTTAATAACTAATTTTCATATGAAAAATTATAAAAATATATTATTATTCTCATCAAACTCTTTACACGTTTTAAAGGTTATACAGTATACTGAATTCGAGTTATAAAAATCAGTTTGAGAAAACAAATTTTTCTGCAATGACACGTGATTGAAGAAATGCATTCTTTATTGATCTAAACATTAAGTTGAAATTTGTCAACAACAAATTGTTATATTCAGCAAAAAATGGTGTGTGGTTTTAAAAATTAGATTTTGAAAAGTTTGACAGATTATGTCAAGAATATTTTGCGATACAAGACGAATTTACTCCATTGGAGCAAACACTGCGCGACGCGACGTTGAAGCGACGGTCTTTTTCGTTGATCTTCGTAATTGTTTTTGATCGATCAAAATCGGTCAACCTTCCGACGGCGAATTCAGGGTCTACATATACTGACTCAGAGTATCAATCGGTCAATTCTGTATTTCTCAGTTTCTGTCAAAAAAGTTTTTTCAAAATGTTAAACTTCGAAAATTGTCTTTTGGCCAGTAAAATCGCGTTCTTGGACGCCAACGGTGCGATCGTTTGATTTGTGGAAACCATGGTTCACCGAGAATTAAACAGGATCCCGGCTGCTGAATGTTCCATGCATCGATGTCGGATGCCTTGTGATGTTTTTACAAAGAGCCAGAGGAACTTTTACAGCCGATGATCATGGTTTTACGATGTGCTTTGAATGAATTATTCCCTCCCTGTTAAACGCTTCGCCTTTTTTCTGCTTCTCTCGAATGACCTTCTTCGGACGTGTGTCGTCGTTACGCAAACCGCGTTGAATTCAACGTTGCGAGAACGAATTAATTCGGAACATCAGAGGTGTCCCGGACTTCATCATCATTTTCCACCGGTAAAACAAACAATTTTTGAGAAGCGTATACACAATATAATGTATAAAAAGATTTTTAATTCGCATATCGTTTCCGTTTGTAGTCGCTGATAAACGACGAATATTTCAAAGAATAATATCTTCTAGATTCTTCACACTAAACGTAGTAATAAAGAATGTAATAAAGATATTTTCGTTAAATCATTTCTTATGAGAGCATCTTTGTAGTTCCAATAATTGCAAAATAAAAAATCTAGAACCGATCATTTGTGACCGGTCTTGGTACGTTCAGTGTTAAATTTAGTTTACCTGTAAAAATACAGTGAATCCGAAAACTATTTGCACGGAACATTCGCGATTTGTGACAAAAACGTCAATATTTAAACTTTTTAAGGAGAACACTTACGCAAAGGAATAATTATTTGAATAAAATAAAATTTTCAATATACCAAGTTTTTCAGACGAACTAAAAAGTATAAAATAACTAGATGGTCCTGAAAATTTGCGATTGTGAATTTTTAATATTTATGAAAATACTTGTAAAGAAGAATACAGATTTATTAATCGATTACATAGACACCATGCTTTTCAACTATTAGAAACGAATGGTGACTATATAATTTTTTTCACACTTCACCGTGGAGTACAGTTTCGGGCACGAACTTGTGGAATCATCTAATAGTTGACAAAAAACATGGAGATGGTTAACTTAACAAAATATTTTAATAATAAAAAGAAAGAGTTTGGGAATCGATAAAAATTGTGTACAGCTGAAGTGGAAATGAATAATTCACTAATTAATTTATGAACCAACAAGTTATCTCAATAGTGTCGGAACAATTGCACTATGTGGCAAGTGGTTAAGGGAGTGGATTCCTTTTTCCAGGATTGCAAGGGTGCGCGATTCGCGTGTTCATTTCTCGATAATACAAAAATGGGGTGTTTCAGTAGTTAAAAATGCTAGATGAAAGATCGATCTAGGACGCTATCGCCCTCAAAAGCTACTTTCATAGCTACATGCCACCGAATAATGCAAATTACGCCCGGTAATCAAAAAAGTAGGACTTTTGAGGGTGATAGCGGCCTAGAACGATCTTTCATCTATCGTTTTTGACTACTGGAAACTCCAATCTTTACCACGCTTATATTAGCTTGCCGTGTTGTTTGTATCAAATCTTGAAATCGAATTTTAAAACACTTTCCGATGAGCTAGAGACTTGGAACTTTAAACATAAGATAAACTATACCTACAATGATTGGCATCCTAAGTCGAAATCGTCATTAAAATCTTTTTATCTTTTTTTGAAATATTTAAGCGAGCTTAACTTGTTATTATTATAAGCTAATAGAGATTTTTCAACAAACTCAAACAGTTTTACGAGTCGTATATCTTTTATTGTAAAATATATTCAGTGGATAACAATCGTAAGACAAATAGTACACTCACTCCGGACTGGATGACAATGCAATATAATTTTTTTTTTTAAACTGTGCGTTTAGAAGATAAAAAGAAAATCTCAGCATCGTAAATACGCTCGGTAGTAAAAACTGAAAAGTAGAAAATAAACAAATATATAAAAAACCTTTTTAAAAACCACGCTTATATAAAAATGCCCTAAAAAGAAGAAAATAATTATTTTAGATACTAGTATCTATAAATAAAAGCGTGGAGCGCCCACGAAGATTACGTTAATATAGTTTATCGCTCCACGCTTTTATTTACAGTCACTAATATCTAAAAAATGATTCTCTCCTTTTTAGCGCATTTTAATATAAGCGTGATTTTTAAAAAGAATTTTTATATATGTTTTTATCTAGGTGCACGGTAGTTGAATTATTCAAACTTGGCCGCTACCTAACTCCTTTTATGGCCATTGGTTTAAAAGAAATAGGTACGTAGGATAGAACATAGAAGCATAACATACATAAGTATGTATACGTTTTATTAGCTTCGAAGTCGCAACAAATACTGATGAAAAAAACAATCAACAAAAATTGATGAAATCCCAACAAAAACATCCTGTAAACAGGAGCCAAGTTCTTATGGCCGTAGAAAGTTGTGAGATCAAACAAAATACAGCCAAGTTCGTTAGCTTAGAAATACTACCTCATGCAATACTGAAAAAAGCGTTTGTAAAAATTAGTTTAAAAGAACGCTATTTAATTTTTAAAGATTACATGGAGGACTAAACTATTCAAACTTGGCCACTACCTAACTCCTTTTATGGCCATTGCTTTAAAAAGTAACAGCCAAGTTTGAATAATTTAGCCCTCCATGTAACTCTTCAAAAATTAAATACCGTTCTTTTAAACTAATTTTTACAAACGCTTTTTTTCAGTATTGCAAGAGGTATTTCTAAGCTAACGAACTTGCCCGTATTTCGTTTGATCTCACAACTTTTTACGGCCATAGGGACATGGCTCCTGTTTACAGGATGTTTTTCTTGGGATTGTATTATCGAGAAATGAGAACTTGAATCCCACACCCTCGTGATCTTGGAAAAACGAGTGTACCGTCTTAAACACAGACCCTATTGTAAATTGTGATAGAAAAAGCGAGCTAATAAAAACGTGGTAAAAAAAAAATAGGCGTTGAAGTAGCCTCCGCAAGGACACGTTCGCGAAAAAGAATAAAAGAAGTTCGGATTCGCGACCATCGAAGGAGAACACGCAGGCAGGCAGG
This sequence comes from Lasioglossum morio, assembly GCA_916610235.2. Classification (NCBI taxonomy): domain Eukaryota; kingdom Metazoa; phylum Arthropoda; class Insecta; order Hymenoptera; family Halictidae; genus Lasioglossum; species Lasioglossum morio. The sequence goes on from OU744333.1 coordinate 7,991,187, forward strand.
CGAGCAGGCGATCTCGTAGGCGTCGGTATGTACAAGAGTTGAAGTACTACGTAGCCATAGCCAGGGCCGTGGGTACCCAATGTCTGATATCGGATAGGCCTCGAGCGACGGCACGTTGATTGAAGCCTTCGCAACTCGGAACTCATACCGAACTTTAAATACATGCATCCCCTTCGCCCGTACAGCACAGATATTCTCACTCAGTCAGGTAATACGCGCGCAACTCTTCCTCTTCTCACAATCAGTTCTTCACCTCACCTCTCTTGGCTTTTCATCGGACCGCCTAGCCTGTGCGGCACCGGATCGGGACGACGCGTTCGGTTCCGTTGACCCGATTGTTTGCGGAATTCATCATTTATCATACAGTTACGAACGGCATCGTTCGATACCAACCGAACCGATATTACACGATGATTGATTCTTTTTAGGACACCCGAGAAACTTCTAATGAGCGGTTCGCGCGAAAGCGGTTTTAAACATTTGTTCGATACTCGCCGGTAGAAACGCACCTACATTCTTCGAGTATTTGTTATTCAGCAAACCTTGGATTACGAAGGCTTTACCAGTCGTAAAATAACCCTTTGCACTCGGAGCTATTTTAACTCGAAAATTCAACATTTCTTTCGAACTGGAATAATTCCTTTACGTTTTTTATTTCATGCATATGAAATTGACACGATATCTCGTATAGTACTTAAATGTTTGGTAATTGTTTAGATATCAAAATATTTAATAATGTAAACAATATTTTGAATAATGGTGTAGAAATTTTTAGTGGTGACTCGCTCCGTTATTAATGAACATTTCGAGCTTCTCCATGTTTACATTGGGAATTGTTTTTCTACATTTATTTTGTTGAAGAAGAAATTTTTATACTTATTTTACGTATCTGTATTTTATTTTTCATTAACGTAGCGTCAACCATTAGTTATTTCTATAGTTAATATGTTGTATAATCGTTTAATTTATTCTATACCTTTTTAATAAAATACACGAAAGAACATATGGATATTTTTTAAATAATCTCTGGAATTGATAAGAAGATAATTTTTTATATGTAAACGTAGACATGCGATGGACGTCATCTAATTTTGTAACATAGAAGAATGAGAAATAGTTGCAACTAATTCCTAGATAATCGATCTCCAATAAATAGCATTACTTCGAGAAGCATCGCCTGGAGGGTAAAGTTTAATCATGCAAGTTGCGTCGAGCGAATTCAAATCGGGGAAGCCCCTATCGCGTCATATCGGCACGATCATGGATATTAGCGTGATCGCCCACAATCAATTACCCGTTATCAATAATTCATGCTGAAAATTATTTTCTCAATGATTCGCAGCACTGCAACCCTCTTTTATTTTTGCTACAGGGTGGTCTTGCGCCCTTTGATGAGATACAAAGTTTTCGAAATATGTAAACGGACGGTGCAGAATATTTAGTTAACTACTCATCTTGTAACAATGTGTTCTGAATCTCGATGGATAGATGACTTTGTTAACGAAAATTTCTTTGAAAAATCAGATTTAGCATAACCACTAGACGGCGGATCTATGTTCGAAATAAAAATGTTTTGTATTGATTGTGGGAAGCAGGAATAATATAAACATTGATTTCATCCCTTAACCACTAATAACGTATTAATTTTGTTTGAATTTTTAAAATCTTTTACTTGTTTCATATTTCACTCTAATAATCACAATGAGAAAGCAAATTTGTATACTTCCATGTTATATTTTGATGAAACTTGTACTACCCAACCATTATAGTTTTCCTTAATTTTATATATAAATGTGCGCTATTTTTAAAATGTATAAAAGATTAGATTTTGATCGCTTTAAAAGAATCTCGAAACTGTATGTGACGTATGGATTTTATAAAAAAAAAAGTTGTGTATGTACATACATTCGTGGAATATGCATATTACAACAATAATTTTCATGGTATTAAAAACTTCGAATTCTGAAAACGATACTCAAAGTATTATTAAACGTTTAGACAAGAGAGATTCAAAATTAATATTTGTGATTGAACCCGTTACTTCATTTCTTTTGGATTTACTAATACTGCTAGTATGTTCAATTTTCAATCAATTATATTATCATTGTAATGCTAATAATGTAATGAAATATTATGTTATAATTAGGTTGCGGATCTGCATGCATTTATAGTTTATAGAAATTTTCCAAAAATGATGGATTATTAAATTTCACAGAATTTAGTACGATTTTTATTTATTTTGGATGTACCACCACTGTCTTGAAAATCTAAAAAAATTGCAAATTGCATGAACATTAGCAGTCGAATCATAATAAATAAGGTATTTAAATATTTATTTCAATTGTCACAGGCGTTTATTACAATGCCATTAGAAATCCTTTTAATATAATAATTATAATAAGTAAATCGAGCTAGTGGAATTTTCTTTTAAATTCTTAATGGATAACATTGGTGTTCTATTGGTGTGAAGTATCATAAAATACCAGTCATTGTACAAATAATATTTTACAAACTCACAATATTGTACTCCATTAACATAATTACATACAACTTTTTCACTTTAAAAAGTTTCTCGTATTATTCTGTCCAAAGTCTTTTAACTTGTTAACATAATTTAAATAATTTTGCTATACTGTCTTTTAATTTCATACAGTGATCGGGATGGATTTTATCCTATTGTTGCTCAATTATTTTCTATAATTCAGTAACGGATGATGGCGAGTCATAAACGTTACTGTACTCTCTTTTTTATTATAAATAAGTGCCAATAGATTCTCAATGGAATTGAGATTAACACTATGAATTGATCATTCCAAACCAAAAACTTTCTGCATATACAGCGCATATACAAAAATGTTGTACTTCCTTGAAAGGGGTAAGTCGTCATAAACAACAAATATGAATATTAGTCCTTTCGTTTTAAATAAAACAAAGTTTGATTCGTTTAAAAAAATAAAAATTTTCTTTTCCCTTCTACGACATATTTGAGGACAAAGACGTTTAAATAACTGTAACTGTAAAACAAATGATACTGCAAAGGATTAATAGTGCTTATTATACAGGGTGTCTCTAAAATGTTGTACTTCCTTGAAAGGGTCGATCCCTGAGTTCATTTGAAGTTATCTTTTATTTCGTGTGTTAGATTGCTAAAATAAAAATATATTTTTAGTTACAGATTATTAAAATAGAAATATTTTCATTTTCGAAATTGTATATCTTATTTGGCGAATTGTAAGAATGTTTACCGTATGCATGCATGCCATGTCATGTGTTTCACCATTGTATATATTTTTATTGATTTATGCGTTATATACATTTTTATCGATTTGTGCAACACGTGTTTTGTTAACAAATGTACGTGGCGTTTTGGTTCTGTTAAAAAATAAACATTACAATTCAGTTCCCAAGGATTAAGGAACGGATAAAGAAGCATTACGGCATTTTGAGTATCCTCCTTACATATCTCATTTAAAATACTATTTTCTTTGAGCAAAATAAAATCTAAAATATGAAATAGTATTGGAAATATTTGTTTCGCCAAATAATGCCCACCTCTGCAACCAACTTTGTACAACCAATTAGGCCTCTTCAGCGAGATTTTTTGTTCGTTGCATGATCCATATAGGTATTCTAGGGAATGGCCGGGAGATCTCGGCGTAGCGTAGAGTAGGCGAAACGGATCGCCAGTTAGGAATTAATCCGTTTGTTCGCGTGTTCAGCGAGTAACCTCGAATGTTTCGTAATGGAGTTCGGGGGTCGGTTACGTAGAATTTCACGTATTGTCGCGCAAGAAGTTGGGCCGGACGATGAAGGGGCTACCCCATGACTATACCATAGGTCTTTTCGCTCCGAACTCGTCCCGAAGCCTGTGCAATTCACCTCTCGCGCCCACTGAGAGCTCGTGAAAGAGAGAGAGAGAGAGAGAGAGAGAGACATGATGCGAGCGAGAAAATGAGGGAGAGAGAGAGAGAGATAGAGATAGGAGATAGAGCGAGAAAGAGAGAGCGAGAGGAAGAGTGATCGAGTCGGCGGCGGCGGTCGGCACCTTTTGATCTTGCCTGTAATCCCGTCGGGCCCCGCGGCCTGACTGACGTCATGAAAGGTGTCCGAGAGCCATACATACGCGACGAACCCATCTAGGTGTGCGATGTATGCTGGTGGATATGTCCTTACGGCCCATTGGGATCCCGGTGAGGTAGGGGGATGTAAATCTTGAAGATTTGATGAATGACGAAACGGGACTACTTTGGCTACATCGAGAACGGTCAGAGGAGTGGTTCGCCGATGTCCCTTTTTTAAAGCACACTCCGTGGCAATTAGCAGAAGTTTTCATAGCAGGTGTTGCAAGGGGCCTCGCGTAATGACAGGTTCATTACAGTGTTTCGTCGATTATCAATTTTTCTGAAAGCCGGTCGCATGTTTTTTCAATGGAATTAGCGTGCTCACGTTGTTACCTTTCTCTTCATTATCTCCGTACCTCCACTCGATAATGCACTCGTGTCGGATACATTTAATCAGCGATAAATCGATCCCGCGATTGCTATTTTGAATCGGCTCGAACGCCTTTCCGTGCAACGAGGTGTCGTATTCTAGGTCTCTTGTCGTGGAAAACGGTCCCCCGAGCAACGTGTTCGAAACAATGCTTCTTTATCGCATCCAATCATCTCCGTACGTCGTAAAAGTTTATATGTATCATAGTACAGTTTGCTACGAACTTCAGACATTACGTAATCCTTTACTATTGCAATGCTACGTCACCGGAAACGTACGAAATCGAAACAACCATGGATCAGATGCTGGGGGTGCGCGCGTATTCATTATAACGTACACCATTGTTGAGGTATAAATCATTTTGCAAATTTAACAATTCAGGCGGTAGAATTGTTTCCAGAATTGCAAGGGTGCGGGATACGCATTCTCATTCGTCGATAATACAAAGATGGGGAATACATTTTTAAGCCCTAGATAAAAAATTAATCTAGGCCGCGATAACCCTCAAAAGTCCTAGTTTTACGTTTATGAGGCGTAACTTTGTATTATTCAGCAGCATGAAGCTATGAAATATATATGTATATACATATATACAATTGTTGAAATTCACATAAGAGTATATTAACCTGCACAAGAATCCGCTGTCTAGTGTTTAGTGGTTTAATTAAAGGGGTAGACTTCTTTTTCCAGGATTACACAGGTGCCGGATTCGCGTTCTCATTTCTCGATAATACAAAACTGGGATTTTTCAGTAATCAAAACGCTAGGTAAATGATTGATATAGGGAGCCATCTCCCTCAAAAGTCCTATTTTTTCGTTTACGGGGCGTAATTTGCATTATTCGGAAGAATACAACTGCGCATGTAGCTATCTTGGTATCTACAGTGACTCCCACTAATATTCTGACACTCTGAAAAAGATGATAACTTTTTTAATATTGTACTAGACGATTTGAACTTTTTTGGGAAGCTAGAGCAATTAGTTTGCTACAGGATGTGAACAAAAAATTTTGTCAAAAATTGCAATTGTTCGGAATTGTAGAAAATATACTAAAAGTTGCATTTTACAACATTTTTAGATATAAATATATTCTAGTATATACCAGTATATTCTATCATATTGCAATACATATATTTTATATCATGACACTGGTAACTTACAATAAGGTGACGTCACTGAGATATGTTTATTGAGTTTTACATTGAAAAGTAGTATCTGTAGTATTATATGTAGATTCGAGAGGATTCATTTAACGATATCGTTCAATTGGCAAGCGTGGTACGAAGAAAATTTATACGGTTCTCCTCTTTGTTCTTGCTGTACAAGAATTTAGTAGGGAAATTCACCAGTTATATACAGAACCCCCGGGAATTTACAGAAAAAAAATGTGCCCTGGCAAATACATGCGCGAAACGCGTGTAGAAATTAAATATTACTGGCGATTTTTATGCAAACGGTCCTTCATGTAAATATGACATGGTCGTCGTTGTCCCGGCAAGAGCGTGTCTCGAAAAGAGGTAGTTTGCATGCGAGAATTTTTAGGAGAAGAGATTCGCTTAGGTAAACCCCTTACCTGACTGCATTTTACTGCTTAACGCAAAACCGGACTCGTAACTCGTAACACTTACTTTTCGTAGGTCCCGTGATCTCTGTCTTACGTAAAGGCTTCTCTCCCTTAAAGAGTCGTAAGGTGGACATCATAAAAGGGTACAAGACCGTCTACTCCACCGAGACGCATCTCATTCTGCTTCTTACCTTCTTCTGGTGTTTCGTACTTTCGAGCCTTTCACAGAGAACTCGCCGCTCCTTCCTTTCCGGGAACTTTTTCACCCGTAGATTTTGCTGCCGTTCCTGCTGCTTGTGTGACGTCGTTTGTTTAACTTGGCGATTATAATTAAGTTAATTAAAAGGAAGACTAATTGCCAGTAATTAGCAGTAGAGTTCGAGCGACACCTTGCGTGCCACTCTGGGCCTTTTGATTTTTTTTCTCGTCAGTCTCAGGAAAATATATTCTTTTTCCTGGTCCTGTTATCTTGACCATGAATTGAATAATTATGTATACGTTCTTCTTGTTTCGTTTCAGGACAAGGGCGTGTGAATCAACTCGGTGGTGTGTTCATTAATGGACGTCCGTTGCCGAATCACATTCGTCTTAAGATCGTTGAAATGGCCGCATCCGGTGTCAGACCATGCGTGATCTCCAGACAGCTAAGGGTTTCGCATGGTTGCGTATCGAAAATCTTAAATCGATATCAAGAGACGGGATCGATTAGACCGGGAGTGATCGGAGGTAGCAAACCACGTGTAGCCACGCCTGAAGTTGAAGCGAAAATTGAAGACATGAAGAAACAGAATCCTGGTATATTCAGCTGGGAAATTCGGGAAAAGCTGATAAAGGTCTGTTGACATCGTCTGTATAATAGTAATAGCACGTCTCTTTTATTAAATTGTCGCACTCAAGTATATAGTCAGTGATGGTCAGCGTCGAATGATTTTGAAATTGAAATACAGTAGAGTCTGGATCTAAGAAAGATCCTCGGGTCCGTGCTGTTTCTTAAATCCTGTGGATCTACTATTTCTTTGTGATCGCGCCGGACATGGAAAAGCACAGCGTGCGTCAACAAATTAATTACATCGCGTTTAGTGTCATTTTAATCAGAAAAATGCCACGAGTAAGTTGGTGAAAGTCCTATAGAAAAATAAAGAAAAATAAAGAAGTTTTATAATTGGGTTAGTAGTAGTTCCCACTGATATACTCGACCCAGTATACATAGGATTATGCGGCATGTTCACTCTGCTCGGTGACCGAGTGGAGGGGATATTCGTTTTCCGTAGATCCTATGGTTTCCGTTTTCTGTGATCAAGGCTTTACTGTATTTCTGTCGATTCCATAAATCAATTCTGTTAACGAGTACATTGACATTTGGTATTCAATCATGTTACGAAATGTGAAATACTTCTGTAATTTGTATTCAAGAGCTCATCGAATATCGAATATTTTTACAATACCTAATATTTCATATTTTCGATCCTAAAACATGTCCCCTTATTTATTATAATTATGTATTACTTATTTAACATGGAATATGCTTTGATAAAAAGAAGTTAACAAACGAAATGACATCACTTTAAGACGATAGCTATTACACTAATATCTCTTTCAACATTTTATATGTATAACAACCTAATCGGATGATAAATAATTATTCTAATGTTATTATTTTTAATTTCTATACTAACTAGTCCAATGTGGTTCTGCCAGCAGGACGGTGTCTGTGATAAGGCCTCAGCGCCGTCGGTGTCCAGTATATCGAGACTTCTCCGCGGTCCTGCAAATCAAACTCGGCCTGGTGATGATCCTCGCAGGAATCATTCGATCGACGGAATACTCGGTGCGTCTATTTTCTCTTATTAAATGTATTTCATACTTGCATTCAGACAACAGCAGAAAATAGCAAAAATACTAGAAGAATTTAAAAATATAATACCATTATATTATTTCTCAATCTAGTTAACATAATAAGAAAGAAAATCTTTCTTATTAATTCTTAATATTAATATTTCCGCGACTCTTTATGCAAAACATAAATTGTTTGCGTCAGTTCAAACCGATACAGGGAACCAAACAGGAGTTTGTTTTTCACTTTTGTAGTTTTACCGAGTTCTATAAACTATGTTAATACTCTCAAATTCTTTTAATCTTTTTGCTATTTGAAATGACATGCACCCAATTTTTGTCATAAATCCATAGAATTTTCTTATTCTTGTTTTATCAAATAAATTATTTTGATTTCACGTGGTTTTTATAGGCACTCGTTCGTCGTGTTAAACAATATACATATAAGTAGACAGCAGACCTTTAGATCTATTAGATATTTAGACCCATTAAAGAATAATTATAAAGTGAAATGATATATTGCGGGTCGCGTTAATTTGACACGAAGTAACGATTAAATTCACGAAAAACTCCTTCTGTGATCGCGGCGATGCGATCTTACAAATCTCGGTGAAATAATTAACAAAACCGGATCCAGCGGCATCGCCGCTTAAAGAGATTTTCGAGAAGGATACGTACACTCAAAATTTGCGAACAGCGTCGTTGTTTTAACACCGCATAAACCATTAGGCGGGCGTAAATGAAACGCTCGAGGTAATCGAGCGATAAGCGTAATTATAGCGTGCAGAAACATTAAGTTAATTGAGTTAAGGTAACCGTAACGATAAGTACTGCATGCATATTGGCAATACGTATTTTCCACTGTACGAGAGAGCCGTGCGATTTTCAATTCCTAGTAGATACGTAATCACCATTTTTCTAAGGTCTAAGGGGCCACATTTCATTCGTATAGCAATGATAATATTACCGTTTTATCTATTTCCGTGATATGATAATTTCCCCCAGTTCCGTCCAATTACATTTGAAATACAAAATGAAAAAAATACGAAACAGGTATTCATTTATCTACAAATCATTTAGTATACCATAGTGCCCATCGATGAACGTAATTAAAAAAAAAAATGGGTACGTACAATTTCAAACAGTGGACATGTAAAAAATATTTAAGGACGTCAATGTGTTAGATCAAGCTTAATGATTTTAATAGAGGAGAAATTATCAACTGACATCTTCAATTTGTCAAACTTTCCAACAATTTTGAATTCCATTTGCTCAATTTTGCTATAAACGCACAAAGATCCGCAGTCTACTTATAATATTTTTCCCTTTCTTATGTGATAATGTATTTATTATTTCAGTAATATGATAATAAATATATCTCCACTGCTTTATTTTAGATTCAATTAGTATTCATACAATGTTGATGTGTAGCCATATTTTTACATAATACGATGGAGTTGCCATGTTATCGATGCTACAGAGTTTATATGTAGTATTTATTTAAACGTTGAACGCTATGATAATAATGCGAAAGAATTTTCGCTCGCTGAAAGCCGAAAGCAGAATAATCTGGAGGGTAGCAAGAGATTAACAAAAATATAGGCCCGGTCGGTGGATGCAAAAGGAGTCGCTTGGTTTTTTATTTATTAGCAGGAGTGGAGTTCGCGAAGAAATATTAGGCGTCCCGTGGCGCGTAGATGTGTCGAGTTTATTACCATGTCTAGAAGATTTAGTTTTGATTAGATGTACCCCGGGAATTGCAACCCGATCTAATCTTTGGAACGCGATTATGGTCACAGCCTACCCACCTGTTGATCACTTTACACTGTTCATTGAACAGATTTCCGCTTTATTGTCACTCAAATCGTGTCAGTCAATTTGTCACCGATATTATAGAGTGATCTCGTCATTACTAGCCAGCGTCTTTTTCGAAAACTCTTTTGTGGTTTGAAGACGATGAAAAAGGGAAATGTTAAATAAATGTGAAAATAGAATTTTATTTGGTACCACTCTCGTAAAATTTGCCTAAAAAAATTGAAAATTGCATATACATCCGCAGTCTAGCTATAATGAACAAAAATGATTTAACCATGTTATATTCAATCAATAGTGAATTATTTTGACCATTGGTTCATAGATTCTACACCTCTAATAAACACATGTATGTGTTGTATTGATTTAACGTTTTCGAAGGAATAGACTAAATTATAAAAATTATAAGCAATGTACTGTGTTATACCCAATAGTTTAATAATTCAATTTCTTTTGTTCAAATCTCAACCCAGCTCTGATTTCAAAAAAGTTTATTCTGAAATTAATGGTTTTCCTACATTTTATTGAAATTCAAACATGTCTTTGCATATTACTTGACCGATCACTCGATGCTGCAGAAATTATTGCAGAAATTTCATGACGATGCAATAAAGTAGAAAGTATTAAATGTAGACATAAGTTCTTTCCAATGAACTTTACACTTTACACAGTACAGTTATTCAAATAGAAACATTCTACAGGCCTTCTACGGTTTTCAATGGCCAATAATATAACAACTAATGTCCAATATTGAAATCCTCTGACGTAACCTCATCAACTTAATAAAGTAGAGCAAAATTGGTTATTTATTAGTCGACATAAATATCAAATAATCTTTTTTCTTAACGCAACTACCATTTGTTTAGGCTATGTCATTTAAAAAATTATTTTAATCAACGAATTTGTTGTATCAAAAAGATCGAGAGTCAGAAATATTCTAGCTAAATGCTAATTTTCTATTAGCTAGTTCAAACCGTTAGTTATTTATACTAATAAAAAGATCAACGTTGGTTTCAAAGAAGGAATTCTACAAATATGTAACAAATAATTAATGAGCATCCAACTTGCGAGTTAAATACTAATTAATATTGCTTTTTAGTTCCTTTTTAGTAGAATGTTGCTTCTACCTCAAAATCATTTCCACACCTAATAATTCGTCTTGAGAGAACAAAAGTTGCAGTGATGTATGAGAACCTCTATGTACGTAATGCATATGTATAGATACTTCAGTATTATTTTTAACATACTGACAATGAGTGTCCAAAAACTCAAAGTAATTCATCATAGTGAGTGTTACTTTCACTCTTTTGCATTCTAAGAAATCCGAATAGAATTCGGTTCATTTGAATACCTATAAACCTATCTATATAAACAAAAATTAAATGCTGTTCGTTGGTAAGCGCATCACTTGAGAACGGCTGAACCGATTCGACTTATTGTTCTTAAAAAATATTCGTAATAGTTCGAATAAGGTTTTTAGGGAAAGAAAAATTGGAAAAGTTGCCCGGAAAAATGAAAGTGCATTTTTCTATGGGATTTTTGTATGAACTCAAGACCATAACTCACGATTCGAACGATGGATATGCGTAATTCTTTTTTTGTTTTGTTCGTTATGGCCCTGGAACAGTTTTTAGGGAAAAAAATTCGAGACAATTACAAAAGGAAAGTCAGAAAATTCGGACAAACTGTAAAAATGATAATATTTGAAACGGTACAAGTAGCAGGTTGGTGGTTCGGAACCCACCTTAATAAACTGTAGATTCCGTCGCGAAATAACCTTAGCAAACAGTTGAAAGCGATGTTAAATAAATATAAAAAAGAATCTGTACATTTCGGTTGGCTACACAAGAGTTAACGGTTATATGTATAGCGATCGTAATAAGCTTTAAGCAAAATTTTAAATGTTATCGGCGCATTGGTTCGATCAATTAAATACTTTAAAACACTGTTTGCAAAATATCACAACATTTTATCTCGACGTTTCGATCTAAATTCAGATCATTTTCAAGAGATTAACAAAATAACATTGTGTCTGTAACGAAACAAAAGAAAATTATTTCAATAATTTCAATAATTTCAATAATTTTCTTTTGTTTCGTTACAGACACAATGTTATTTTGTTAATCTCTTGAAAATGATCTGAATTTAGATCGAAACGTCGAGATAAAATGTTGTGATATTTTGCAAACAGTGTTTTAAAGTATTTAATTGATCGAACCAATGCGCCGATAACATTTAAAATTTTGCTACAAGAGTTAACGTATAATATAAAAATGTTAATGAAGAGATTATCGAAAGGAGAATAATGCCGAGAGAGAATAGCAAGAGCAGAGGGCGTAAATATTTCTGCACAAGGTCCACGGCGCGCGGCGGCGGCGTGTGGTCTCCCGAGCTTTGTATAACTGGTACATACATGTATGTATGTGTATCTGCCTCTACCACTCAAACCACCAATATCAGGACCAACCTTCTGTTACCTTTGGTCAGCGAACCACACTATATTGATTTAGACGTTATATGTATATCATCTGAACATGCACTTCGCCATTCGTTGTGCACATCGTTTTCGGTGATTTACTTCTTGCGGTTTTCTATGATAATATGTATACTCTGAACATTTATCACCTGTCACATTAGAAATTGTGGGTCCGTAAAAGGTAATAAGCACCGTTCAGAGGTTAATACTACCCTGTAGGCAATCTGCTCTTGATTTCCTACGAATTTGGTACCAAACTTTGCAAGCAAATATGTACCAACCCACCTGTTTCAAAGGTGTCACAAATTCCATGCCAAATGGAGGACAAAACGAACAGATCGGTCTGAGAGATCGGTACCGAGAACGAACCTTCTTTCGGAGTAAATATCGGAGAAAATGGTTGTTGTGAATTTTAAGGTTTGTAAATATTGAAATTATTGAAAATACATGCAACTTGAAATTATATAATTTATTAACTAAAATTCGATTTCTCCTCTTATAGTAACATTTACTCCGATTTTTCTCGATATTTACTGTTATAATTAAATATTAAACATATCAAGAGAGAAACTAAACTTCCACTTTACTGCAGTTTGTTGAAATTCAGGTAGAGAGTTTTTATTTTGCATGAAGATCCGCTGTCTAGATATAATAATTTACACTCTTTTCAGTCTCAATCAAGTATTAGCTTAGGAAAAGACGTAGTTTGAACTTCGTTCATGACACGAAGATTTTTTAATTAATTCCATCTTGCGGGCCACTGTACGATTGGAGATTTGTGGTAGAGAAGGGGAACCATGGTACGGTTTGGTAAACGAAAGTACGAATCCCGTGGATGGACGATAGACGGGCTTTCGTTTAGCTCGTGTGGGACGGGACATGTCAAAGAACTTAATTTCTTCGCGGCGAACCCTAATTTCTCCAGTGTTTTAGTTTAGTATAGGTTCGGCTGGCACGGCTGTAATCAGAAGGGTCTTAATGGTGGGTTGCCGAGTCCGGCGTGTGAACTGTGGGCGTGAACGACTCGCTTCCTATCTTCGGTATCTGACGTGCAGCACGTGCTGGTCTGGGAGACCTTCTTGCCGCTATGTATTAAGAAGCGTGCTCCGCTCCGTAGCATCTCTCGGATCGCTCGGACTTCATCGTCGATTCCTTTCTTCGATAAGAAGCGCCTCGATCGCGTGTTTTAAAGAATTTACCATTTTTTACCGTCGTTTCCCTGCCCACAGAGATCAAACAAAACTATAATAATTATCCTAATCAATTTCAACCCTTCGCACACGGAACTATATTTTAACACGAGAACCAAACATTTCGTCTGACCGAGAATATTTCAATTCCATATGATTCTTTTCATTTTATGCATATTAAACTGGTGCAATTTTTTTCATGCAACACTTGGAGTTTTAGTAGTTCATTCGATATAACATAATTTAATAACGTAACAATTATTTTACATTATTGATATAGCAATCAGTGGTACTACAAAGAGTCGCCACTCGAGTGCCAGAATTGTGCTAATTTAAATACAGTATTTTATAAACATAGTATTTGAATTACATTGTAATTGCATTACATAATTCGAACCTTTCACTTCGTTTGATTGCTAATTACGCGGATTTTGAGTGTAATCGATTTCAATTTAATTGAAATAAACATGTAATGCAAATTACTCAATGTGCAGATTACTCGCTTAATGTGGAAAATACCTTCCATTTTCATCTGTGATTCTTCCGTTTCGCATTCACGGACAACTCAATTTTATGTTCATGTTTATGAGGATGTTTTCTTACGCGACGATGACCAACCTGCGAAAATGCAGCAATCTTTCAGACAAGATGTTTGAACAATGATTGTTCATTGAAATTAATTTAAAACTTCCTGACAATTGCCATCGGTGAACATATGACCGCGTACGTGATTGGTAGACTGCGAATCTTTATGCAAAATAAAAATCGCCTGCATCGATTGAAAGAAATAGAAACCAAATTGAATGTTATTTCTTCCCTTAATGATTCGATTAGAGGAGAAATCATATATTGACATGTTCAATTTTAACAATTTTCCAACAATTTTGAATTTGATTCTACTCAATTATGCTATAAATGCATCAAGATCCGCAGTCTAGTAATAACACCATAATACGCTTATAGCATCTTAATAATATCTTAACAACTATATTACATATTGATTTAATATTTTTCTTCGCGTAGGTATTTATTTCTAAGTATTCTTTAACTTCGATATGCAATTTACAGTTTTCAAACGTAAAAACCGCGTTTCACGAATCGCCATTTTATGGGTATTACTAGCTCGTAAAATATCTTTTATTGCTACTAATTGCTACGCGGTTATTTGAATTTTATTACGTAACATACATAACTATGTTTTTTTTTTTTTGTTTCAGGCGGCAGTAGTGGCGATGATTCAGATACAGAAAGCGAGCCAGGAATTGCATTGAAAAGAAAACAACGCAGAAGCAGGACTACATTCACTGGTGAACAACTCGAGCAATTGGAAGCAGCTTTTCACCGAACTCAATATCCAGATGTTTATACCAGAGAGGAGTTAGCCCAAAAGTAAGTTTTCTTTTATTTATCTTCGCATTGAAAATAAGAATAGATAATACAGGGTGTCCTAAAACTCCTGTAAACTCCGGAAACGGGAGGTTCCTGAGGTCATTACAAACGACATTTTCCTTTGTTTCGGAGTTATTAATGAAAGTTAGTAACGAACAACAGTTTCCGCCCTGATTGGTCCATGTTTTTGTTAATAACTTATAAACAAAGTCGCGGATGACATTTTTGTAAAGGAAAATGTCGCTTCAAATGACCTCCTCAGGAACCTCCGATTTCATGGGTTTGCAGGAGTTTTGGGACACCCTGTATGTATACAATAAGATGATGTATATTATATTTAATATACATACATATGTACATATGGATGAAAATAGTTACATCTAAAATAATGAAAAATAATAATAAAGTACTATCATTGTACTAATAATTTAAAAATGATTGATTGTTAGTCATAGCAAAATAGTGATTAGTTAAACTTTTTGATCAGTTAGTCGTAACTACATGGCACTAGTTAATCACAGCTTTAAATAATCGTTAGTTATTGCTTATTAGTTATGATCGTCACTGTTGTGCTATTAACATACATTAGTATGTATACTTACACTATATTAATTTAACTTTCAATTTATCGTGTTATCATTATTCTACTTATAACGGGTTTTAAAGAATGTCGTCACAAAAATAAAATAAGAAAATGTAGAAATATTTTTCTATTCAACTGCCTTTTCCTTTCTCGTCAGCATATTTTTTTGTTATGTCTTATTTGAACTTACAACAATTTTTAGTCTTTAGTCATAGTGAAATTCTGAATGCGTATTTAGTCATTAGTTATGCCATTATAGTCAATATTCAATATTCATCCTTAATAAAAATGTAGTCGTTATTCACTAGTCATTACGTTAAAATACTGATGTAGTCATTACTTATTAGTCACGCTCAAGTAATTACACTTAGTCATTAATTACTGTAATTATTAGTCACTTTTGTAGAGCTTATGAAGTGATTAGTCAGTAATCATAATTGTGACTAGAGTTCGCCTAACTTTGAAATGAAGCGTTAACCAATGTTATCTTGAACGCCTATTGAAGATAATGTTACACTTTTTTTTATTGTTACAGGACAAACTTGACGGAAGCTCGTGTCCAAGTATGGTTCAGCAACAGACGGGCTAGGCTTCGCAAGCAGCTGAATAGTCAACAACTGAACGCATTCAACACAATGAATTTACAGTCGTTTCAGTCTCAGCACTACGGTAGTGCTGAAACTTATCAAAGCTATGGTCAAACGTCAGTAGCTGCAGCCGCAACAACCACGACTGGTTATCCTCAGCATTATAACTACAGCGAAAATTACTACGCCGCGCAGCAACAATGGCCAAGACCAACCGCAGAGAACTATGGGTAAGTTACCAGCACAGATTTCTATTGCTTCTTCTTCTTCGCGCCAACGATTTGGTTCGTTGTAAATGTTGTAATTAATGCGATGAGTTACGGTGCACCATTGTAATTGAGTAAAAATTGTACGATTTAATGGCCAAATATTATACAATAGATGGTTATCGTAGATATATTGAAGGGAAAACAATTGAATATATGTATATCACAACTTCCAATTATTTCATAATTAAAATTATAATCTCTTGGCAGAAATGATAATTGTTGTTACTTTGTTTTCATCACTTTGAAACTCTGTAAGATGGCAGCATATTTGCCTAATAAATGTTATGTACTTATTGTTTGTTACGAGGTTTGAAAGTGGATATAAAAATATAACATTCAAAAGTAAAACATAACTATTGATTATTGGTTTTTTATCAGTGAAATTTGATTCTGATATCTCATTCGAAGGATTAGCAAGATAATCGATATAACTACTATTATATTACCACTTGAATGTATGTGGAAGTCACAGTAATACATATTATCATATTAGTATATTGTTGTGATGTTTAAACTAAATATTAGTGTTAACCCATGATAGGTTATCTTTTACGGACGACAAAAACGACACTGCCGTCGTTATACGTATAATTTACTGTAATACTTACAAAATGTATTTTTACAATGGAGCTGAAACATCTTAAAAGGAACGGTTTAACTGCATGATAGCGCTCAAAATTCGTACACACATAGTACTGTCCGCATATTTTTTAGAGGCTGTGTAAATTGTCTTGTCTCTTCTACGACATTTTTCGGAATAAAGACGTTTTAATTTTTAACCACTGTGACTGTAAACACAACAGTACGGCAAGGGGTTTAACAACGAATCGAAATAAGAGGCACGTTCAACGTATGAATAATTGTTTCATCAAACGGCGAATCTGTTTGATCGAGTGTTTGCTTAGAGTAATTCGCTAGGAGCGATACGTCAGCATCATCGCAACAACGTAGATTTGGCTAAACTTAAAAATAAATGCTAGACCCTCCACGAGGCGGGTTTGGCGTGGAAGAAAAGTGCACGTTGTCGAGGCAGAGATGCATTACTCGGGACGTTTAAACCAGTCGAATCGCTCACCAGAGGGGTAGCCACGGAAAGAAAAAGGAGAGAACGCCAGGAGGTATGCGGTGGAAAGAAAGAGTCAGTATCTACGAAGCTTTTGCTCGCAGAATCTTTCGAACAATTAATTCTGCCATTGTGGCGTAATAACAGGTTGGCGAAATGCTTGGCCTGCTGTACGGTGCTGTTGTTACACGTGAAGTGTAGAGGCCAATTCGTTCGAGGGCCGCAGCGACTGCAAACGAAGAAAGTCTACGGAGAAAGATGAACAACGGATTGCTAGCGTAGCCGAATTGTAATCGAATTGTAACAGAGGCGACGCACAGTGGGACAAACCGATGAATTCTGTGTCAAAATCAAAGAACTTTCGAAAGAAATGATGAGTTAGAACGATGAAATTTTTTCTATATTAAAGTTGCAACTTTGCAGAATATGGAATAATTATGGAGATTGTGGTACGAACGTTATTTAATTCGACTTTTTACAAAATCCGCAGATTTTTTGAATCAAACACCAAAATTAATGATCCAATAAACAAACAAAAACATCCCGCGTAGAAATAAGTACATTTTAGGAAGTATATTATCAAATATGTTTAATACTTTTCGCGGTATTTCGTGGAACGCTTGCCAAAAGCTCGTGGAACACCGGTTAACCGATCGGTTTAAATGGTATCGAAGGAGGAATATCATAGAAGAACAATTTTTTTGTCCGGTTATTTTTTCATAGTGTTCTACAAGATCATCGTTATTTTGTTTATTGGGAAAATTCTTTTTTTGTTATTTCATCTCTTAGCGGCTGAAAAAAATACATTTGAATATGCTTAAGTCATTATGCCTAAGTAATCCTAATATTATCCTTATAATATATAAAGTAATCCTAATATTATTCTTATAATGTTATAACACAAGCAGTAAGTTCAAATTTAATCCTAATATTATCCTACAATTTTATCCCATTTTTTTCGACTCAAGATCACCTGAAGGTAATGACTGAAGCATATTCAAATGTATTTTTTTCAGCCGCTACAAGATGAAATAACAAGAAAAAGTTTGTCCCGACAAACAAAATAACGACGACCATGAAGAAAACTATGAAAAAATAACCGGACAAAAAAAATTGTTCTTCCATGATATTCCTCCCTCGATACCGTTTAAATTATGCCATAAATATTTTTCGTGTCATTAAAAATAAAGGAGATATCTAGATACCCTGTTTTGGCTGAGAGACCCTGTATTTCATAAGAAAACTTCGCCATATTTCATTATCAAGGCTTGGCTATTCATATTTACAGTGAACTACGAGTACACTATTTGAAATTGTACTGAATCTATGTATACATAATAGGACTATCATGATTGCGTCGACTGACTAACGGTATTTGTCGTCATTTCCTCAAGAATCACTCCGTATCGAGATTTTAATGCGATTTCGATTTCATTCGCAGCAAGTTAATTCGAAAATTCAATAAATAGTACCGAACTTACGAAAGTACATACAATAAACAAGCGACACATGTGGTCTACTTTTACATATGCAGTTAAAAAAATACATGCAAAACATATATGAGATACGCAAAATAAAAAGTTTATATTTGGAGTCGTCCGACGACAAAACGAATTTCTGTCCAAGTATCGTTTCCTGTATCTCCATTTTATAAAAAATATACATTTGCATAAGGATCCGCAGTCTAATTATTACGCAATTATATTTTGCCATATATTGACGGTAATACCGATTGTCTACGGGCCGCTTAATTGTTACCGGCACAATTTTATAGAATGTGGAAATATGGGGAAAACTGTGAGCAAATTGTGAATAGGAGGATCGAAGGAACGGAGACCTAGAATGAGACACATCGTGAGAGAGTGCAGAAAGGTGAGAGTAAAAAAGGGAAGCGAGACAGAAGGGAGAACAGGTGAGATTGGAGGACTATCAGAGAGAAAGAGAGAGAGAGAGAAAGGTTTGCGGAGGAGAGAAAGAGAGCTGTCGGTTCGGTGCGGCGCGGTGAAGCAAGCGGGGCCCCACCGACACGTTTTCTGTGTGGTCCTCAATTATGTTGCTTCTTCGGCCCCCGTAATGAAACGCTACCGGCTAATCTTCGCCGATGGCGATGATCCAGCTTTAACCTGCAACGGCGTGGCCTTTCTTTCACCCCGGAAGCGATTCGACCTCGACGCTCGGTAGCCCTACGAATTCTTACGAATTCATACTTCAGTTCAGTTGGTTCTTTTCATCCATTTAAACTATGGAAAACTAGCGATCTTGAAACACGTGAGCATTAACACGGGAATAATTTTTTTAAACCTTTCGCAAGGTAATGCAGGGTCTCAGGGATCTCAGCTTCAGATATTTGAAAAGAATTTTTCTATGAATAATATTATATCCATTTGTTTACTCTTTATCCCACATTTATGAAAAACGAGGCTATTTATGAAATTCATTTGTCGGGGTTTCAGAGACCTGACCTTGCTATTTATGTGTTATTAGACATTATTATCTTGCGAGGGTTTAATATTCGACAATAAGTAGACAATAGATTTTATGCATTTATGACAAAAATGGGTAGGTGTACTTTAAAACAGTAAAAAGATTAGAAGAATTAAGAAATGCTGTCACACAATTTTGAACCTATTAAACATATTAAGAAGGGAAAGAACTGTCACACAATTTTGAACCTATTAAACATATTAAGAAGGGAAAGAACTGTCACACAATTTTTAACCTATTAAACATATTAAGAAGGGAAAGAACTGTCACACAATTTTGAACCTATTAAACATATTAAGAAGGGAAAGAAATTTGGCTCCAGTTTGTCGCAAATTAGGTAGAAGGACAAAATCAACAACACAAACAAGTCTGCTCTTTAATTTAAAGAGAAAAGCAAGCGAAAATATTAATAAATAG
Source organism: Lasioglossum morio (assembly GCA_916610235.2). Classification (NCBI taxonomy): domain Eukaryota; kingdom Metazoa; phylum Arthropoda; class Insecta; order Hymenoptera; family Halictidae; genus Lasioglossum; species Lasioglossum morio. The sequence continues at coordinate 8,011,345 of OU744333.1, forward strand.
CATTAAAGAGAAACAATTTTTGTCGTGAGAAATGCTCTTTTTAAATTATCCAACTTTCTTCTAATTTCTTCATTTCCGAGGTCCATGAACATATAGGAAGTAATGTTCGTTGATTAGATATCGATACAAGAAAGTTAATTTTAGGCGAAATGTCACTGAATTTTTCGTTCCGGACGCGACGCCTCTCTCGGTCCTTCGCCGAGGAATTCTTGAAGCCTCAGGCCCTGCGGCGTTATAAATTGTTCCTCCATTCGGAAATTCAGCGGAATTCATTAACACTTCTATAGAAGTGAATTTGATTTGTGGTCGGGGTCCGCTAGGCGAAAATAGATTTGTAGACCGATCAGCGAGGCACGCAATATTATGTATAGAGATACAGGTATGTATAGGTATAGACGGAGAAGCTTCCGCGCGAGGTTCTGCACTCGTTCGTAAAAAGAAATTAAGAGACGACGAGAAAGGTCGGCGAGAGGAAGGAAAGACAAGAAAAAGGTAGAGAGGGAGAAAGAAAGAAAAGAAGAAGAGAGGAATTAAATGGTTTCAGCATTGGTACGCTTCGGGGTTCTTAACCGTGGCTGCTGTGCCGAAACGGTCAAAAGGACCGCTACTCCGTTTTGAAATCGGTTGTTGGCAGCCCCGACACGCCCTAAACGATTCGTCTGTGTATGTGTACAAGCGTGAAAGTTTCTCCCTTATCCGTGTGCGTACAGTATCGGCTTGCAAACGAGCAGTGAACTTTGATTGCACGGCAAAACGAGAGAGAAGTTGTCGGCGGTTACTTTGAGACTCACCAAACGAAAAGGGAATTTCATCTCGGGGTTATGGAGGCAAAATTGCTCCGCGTTAATATTTTCATTTTAATATTGTCGCTCTCCACTACGGCGACCATAATATCACCGACCTGCTTTATATTCGGTGTAAGATCGCCAGAAATTTGTAACTTTCAACGTTGGCGATCTCTAAGGGGCTACCGAATGTTTCAGTTAAATACTTATTCACTGTTATGCTTTGATCACAATACAGCAGGGAGACACGTGTAATCGACGATTGCCTTGCGGTCCCATAAAAACCGAGCAAGTTTATACCAATTTAGCGAATCCGAACACGGTAAACGTTAATTTACATTCGAGAAGTTCAATTAAAACAGCAGAAATATTCGATTGAAAGCGTGCCGAGGGTTTAGTACGCGGCGCACACTCGGATAACACAGGCTCACCAATGGATTTTCGTGCTCTTTTAGAGCACTACAACTCTGTAATACTGTAAACACAATGTGATCCCACGTAGAAATTGGAAATCGCGAGCAATATAATCTACTATATGCATCTACTTATTAGCATATGTGTTCGTAACGACCGGAACTAAATTCGATAATATGATTTTATTATTGATTATACGTATTCGTTGCGTGGTTACTGAAAAGTATTCGAAAATTATAGTAGGGAACAATTAGGTAACTTAAACGTTCGATGGTGATAAAACCAACGTCACATTAGTGTAATTATAACCAGATTAAGAATGCCTCCGTATGTCTAATATTTTTTTTTAGATAATATAATAATTAGACTGCGGAACTTTATGCAAAATAAAAATTGTTTGCATCAACTGCAACAAACAAGAGCCAAGTAATAATTCCTTTTAATCTTCAATTATGTTCTTCAGCTTTAACTAATGCATTGATGTTCTTAAATTATTTTAATTTGTCCACTGTTTGAAACTGCAACTTACTCATTTTGGTCATAAATGCTAATTTTATAACAGAAGAAATTTTCAACTAATTGCTTAAACTTTTGGGAATAAATATTATTAATCATTTCACTGGATTCGGTATTTTATGGAGAACCAGGAAAAAAATATTTTCTCCTTTGTAGTGCATTTTAAGATAGCGTGGTTTTTAAAGTTTTCTTTTATATATTTTTTTTCGATGATCTTTTTTGCAGATCATGTAGTAAACCAACGCTTCTAGTTGCTTACAAAACATCAGATCAACCTTTTTATTACCAAACATTACTTTTAATTTCCAAACATTTGGTACATACTCAGGTCGGTTAGTATGAGCATTCAATGAACCATGTTCTATTAAAATATGAGATAGAATTTATTCAAAGTAATCTATCTCTGAAGGCACGTTGTGAGTTGTGAGGCACGTTTTTACTGTTCGATAAAATCTACACGAATGAGGATCCCTTGTAGAAAAACGTACAACGATCTAAGAAACAACTGTATCATTTGTATAGGCGCTCGAAAGTGAAGCGATAGATTATTTTTGTCAATTTGTTTCTTAAATAAATTCCAACACGTTCAAACACTTTCGTGGTTCACTGCACATGTGCTATCATTCCGTTCAGAAGTGCACATGACATTGCAGGAATGAATTGTGTGCCAGCAGCGCCTTGATATGCGTTTCGTTTTTCTGTTTCAGGTTGTTCAACGCTTCCCATTACAGCAGCAGCAACCTCGCTTCGAATCTAGCGTCCAACAATCTGAACCTGAGTAGTCTAGGCGGCAGTGTCAGTTCCACCGCGTCGAACATGAGTGCATGCATGGCTCAGAGTGCAACTTCAGGAGTGCCAACTCCAGCTGCGATCAGCCACCACGTAACGCCTCACAGTCCCAGCGAGGCCAAAAGTGGCTATCCTTATTTAGGCGGAATAGAATCACAGGTGTGCGGTCGAGTCCACTGAATACCAAGGTTTGCGTTGTAGTCAAATTTAGAGAAGAACATCTCTACTCGGAACATCTTATCCATCATTACCACTTACTAAACGGGGCAGAAAGTAACCTTAAGGTACGTGTCCATCTCAGAGCAAATTCGACAGTGTACACGGTATTGAGAGGGCTATCGGAGAGCTCCACGGAAAACTAACAGAGACTAATCTATTCTCTGATAGTTACTTTCGAGGGCAACTATCGACAGAAACTCTCAGATGGACACGTATCCTTAGACGTAATTCGAATGTTAGGAGAAACTTATAGACACGTATCGAGTGCCTTCACGTTAAAGTGCCTTGTTGATTGCTCGACGACGCGACGGAAGAACCTACATGGAAAGTATTGAAAAGTCGAAAATATAATATCTTTGGGTGGTACTCTCGTGTACTGATAGTCTTGAGCGATTACGTGATATGGAATTATATTTGAGAACTTTTTATATGTGAGAAATGACATTTTATCGAATAATAATTAACAGCAACGTTTTAAAAGTAATTATCAGACTGCGGACCTTTATGCAAAATAAAACGTTTGTCATTTCATACGAACCAATTGCAAGATGCAGGAGCTAAATATAATTTTATATTCTTCATTAATCATTTTAATACGATGAAAATAATATGCGAATACTCTCAGTCTTTTAATAGTTTCATTGTTTTAAATTGCACTTGCTCAGTTTTGTTATGAATGCATAAAATCCGGAGTCTATGTTAGATTTCTTGGAAATTACATTAACGGTACAGAGGAAATATCTGCATTAACGCCATTAACTTCCGACAAAGACAAATATTTTTGTCAAGCGTTTTCCCTCTTGCAAAAACTTGTGGCATGTACGAAATAATTGATTGAAAATCATTATTGAAAACTATCTGTGTCTGCCATATTAATTCGTTAATCTCCGATTCTCGAGGCGATACAATTTCTGAAAAGATTTTTTGGTGAATTTATAAACGATGAATTCGGTTGACATTTAAGTGCTGGATGATTCGTAATATGTGAGGCCTAGTATCTTCTATGAAGATAAGATGTGGCGGATTATTAAGGGGACATTACGCTTTCTCGGTCGAAAATTAGAATAATTTTTATGGGACTGATAAAGTAATGAATAAACATTTTTTGAGTCTGTAATTTTTTCGACGTATATCTTGAATCTTCAAATACAAGAAAAAATTTTTATATAATTTTGATAATGATTTTATATAGGGGTTTTTAGCAGCTTCATGGAAGTTATTTTAAAAAAAATTATCTGCTGGCGTGCACGATTGCAGCTCACTGGAACGTTTGCAGAAAAAAAAGAATTATCCTTAGAAAAAGTATGACTATGGCCCCCATTATTTCATTCGAGCAAAAATTCACAAAATTGTGGCCCTCCAAAGCTGGTGGTCCCAAAAATAGCATTTTCTTTGTAAGAGAACGTTAAATATTGAGGAAAAAATTAACCAATCTTATTTATTCTAGTCTATACTGGAGCTATCGTTGTGCAGAAGAACATATTAAAATTTCAGACCGATCGGTTAAATGTTTTTTATGTTATCGTGCACGCTGATTACAAAAACGCGTTTAAAGTTTTAACAAATTAATTTTTACATATAAAAAATCTACTTACGTTCAATCAGCTATGCCTGCTATAATCGTCTATAACTTCGAAAATATTTCGAATTTTCCTCGGAAATTTTCAGAGAATATTTATTATTGAAATATGATGCTTTCCGATAGAAAGTGTAATGTCCCCTAAAAACAAAAATGCCTATAACTTTGAAACTAGGTTACGTAGGACATATCTCTCGGTATGAACTTTTTTCATTATTTTGTGTCCCTTATTCACTTCTAAAAAGTGGATCCTACGTATTACGAATGACCTTGTATAATAGGATTTCTTCACTTACATCGTCTTACATCGTCCAAATCAAATGTTAAAGAATACACTTCACGGATTCACATAAATAGCCTGCGGATGTTTATGCAACTTCCAATTTTTCTAGACGAATTTTAAGAAACTCGAATCAAATAAAATCTTATTTTCCGTGGTAATAAACTTTATAGATCTGAAATAAATGAAAATCCTACTAAATTCTGGCCGATTTTATATCCTAGCATTTTTTGAAAATTTTCAAAAGCCATAATTGCATAAAGATCCGCAGTCTAGTAATAACCATAATACACTTATAGCATCAAAGTATAATATCGTAATTAGTAAGTATAACATCTAATAATCTCTACATACAGTGACTCCCACTAATATCCGGACACTCTTAAAAAGACGATAGCTTTATTAATATTGTATAATATTGTATTTGAACTTTTTTGAGAAGCTAGAACATTTAGTTTGCTACAGGATGTGAACAAAAAATTTTGTCAAAAATTGCTGTACCATTATTCACAATATGGTTTACGCTTTAAATTGTTGGTGTCTAATCAATTACTAAACGTTTAAGTATTGTACGAGGTATTATATCAATTTCATGTCCATGAAATGAAGAAAATCATGAAGAAGGAAGGAATGAAGAATTGTTTAATTGTCGAGTTAAAATAGCTCCGAGTGCAAAGGGTTAAAGGTCGTACGAATACTTACGGGACTGAGTGTACATTATATTACTCTGTACACTATGTATATATAAAAGTTAATAATATTTACGTTGATCTAATTAATGGATGCTATTCCACAGAGAGTAGTGATGAGATTAGGTATTCTGCTTTAAGTTTTAAACAGCCAGTTTAAATCGAACGATTTGCAAATATGTACAGAGAATACAAATTATTATATTCTATTATTATTTTATAGTTCTAGGTTTCACACAGGTTTAAAGTGTACATATAATACCTACCCATACAGGTAGAATGCGCAAATGTGTTCGAACACATTGCTATGTTCAAAGAAAACGACAAAGCGCCGGAAGCTGGTGTGTACATTATGAATTCGCTGAATATAAAGCGACGGAGTTAAGTTTTAATAAGTTAAACATATTTAATGTGTAATTAATATTACTGCCAGTGCCTCTATCGCTACAACCGCGTGCCTTAGATTACTATACATACATACAAAATGCTATAACTTAGAGGCTTTATACATACATATACATATTATATACACTCGAATCTTGTAAAGCGAACTTTTTGTTAATAATATTGTTATCGACGATGGCGTACACGTTTATTATACCGCACGGACAAACTCGAGCATCGTTGGGAACAGTTGCACTCTTCAGAGTTATTTGTTGTATAATGTACAATGTACAATGTACAGAATTCAATGTAAAAATCATCTTGTCGCGAAACATACATTGCGAAACACGTAATTTATTTAATAATCGAACAGACTGCGGATGTTTATGCGATTTGAAATTTTTGTAGGGAAACTTTTTCGGGAAGAATAGAATCTTATTGCCAGTGGCCTTCGTAGATGACGAATTAATAAATATTCTAATATATTTTTGAAAAATTCTTGTACGCCATAAATGCATAAAGATCCGGCGTCTAATAATTATCAATGAAACCCGATAAAATTGTATATGAATTGAAATTTTTTTCTTTTAGAGAATGAACTGTAACGTTGCGAGAATGCAACTTTTTGCTTCATGTACGTTTTTACCATGCCCACTTGTACTTTTAAATGTATAGTTTAATGTTTGTATACGTGCACTTTTCTTCTGAGCGAAAATTAAAAGTGCAATACGAGAATGAGAGAACGAAATGATTTTACGCGATCCCAATGTGTCCTTAAAGTAGACTGATTAGATTAATTAATTTCGTATGGCTACAAACGTGGCAGAGATCTTCGATGTATCTTATTAATGTACACGCATATTTCTACATACATGTATTCTGAATTAGTATCACGTTTGCTATTCGTAGAGGAGCGATTTTACGGGTTTATTATGGCTTTCTCTACGTGGATTTACAGACTGGGTAAACATTTATGTGCACAGACCCAGATCGGATATAATGGATCCTGAAATGATTTATCTCTCGTTGAATTTCTATGAAATTCGACGTGTACAGTTATTCGACACTGTCCCCTAAGGAGTACATTCAATCAATCAAGTGTCTTACATACGCTTTGATGACGTAGTAAACGTACCTACTGAAACTGATGAATTGAGACTGTAAATATGTAGTTAACGCACATGAGTGTTCGATTAATATTTCCTTTTATGATTAATACAAATCCGAGCCAGATTTAACCCTTCACTGCATGATTTTTTTAAATTGGGATGAAACAATTGAAAGAAGGTCAGTTATTGTGATTTATTTAAGGGAAAAATATTAAAATAACATTGAAACAATAGATATTTTTTCAGAAAAATAAACATGATTTAGAATAGTAAGGAAACACATTCTTTGTTTAGTATACAATACCAGATTTGTTAACTGTATCAAATGTGTTGCACTATGCAGCGAAGGGTTAAGATACATTCGATTGTAAATCACGCGGTCGCTAATGACCTAACTGTTAATGTGACCACATTAAAATAAACATCAATTTGTTCACACAGCTATAATTTGTACGCTGAAATCGCGGAAGTTCCGAGCTCGACATGAAAATCTTGAACTTGTATCAGATGATTGCATAAAGTCCTGCCCGATTTTCAGTGGTGTCGCAAACTGTACTGCACGGCCGAGTGTAAAAAGAAATGTCATTCTTTCACACAAGTCACACATTCAGTCACACAAAAAATATAGTCATCGTTAGGGATGGGATCAAGTTCGATGTATACTAACGAATCCGAGTCAATTCCAATAACCAAGTTTCGTTTTACTTAGAAGCAATTCTGCAATTTATCCACTTGAAATTTCGACGTTTCGATCTGTATTCAGATCATTTTCAAGAAAATTAATAATTGCGTCTGTAAATTATTAAACAAAATTCTATTATATTGACTATTGAATTTCCATGCGAAAATAATAACGGGTCTTTTTGGCGATTTAAATATTCAGAATTCAGATAATTTTCCACTTCTAACACAGCAGTCTATGAGCTAGGTATCGTATTATTTCTAATTGTTATTTCATTGTCAAGGGACAACCAAATTGATAGTTTGCTAATTTGCCGATTTACATAGAAAGTTCGAATTCAATTGATCAAAGTTCGAATCTGTTTGCAAGGTACTTGATCTCGTCCCTAGTCATCATTCTTTTCTAATTGTAGAAAATATAATTGATTAACCCTCGGACAACGGACGATTTTTATAGCTATATAATTGGCAATGCTTAGAACCGTTGTTCATAGCTCTAATGAATAATTTTTAAAAATTTACTTCACATCATATCTCGTGTAGACACATTAGCCTTTCCGATATGCTCAATGAAACAACTATTCAGTTAGTTTAATTGCCACAAATTGAGTACTTAAATGACAATGTGGATATTCCCGGTCAAAAATCACTCCGGCACAGTACTCGGTGGGTTAATAAAGCTGTAGTTAAATTTTAACCATCGAATTTTATTTTGAAATCGGACACGAACTTATGCAATCATCTAATACAACATATACATAACGCCTTACAGTTGCCTTTCTCTACTTAATTAGATTTGTATGCTGTAGATGTTTGTCTAGAGAGGGAAGAATCGATATCGAGATTGTATCCTGAACCGCGCGTATCGAACAAACATGATTAATAGTAAGAACGATCGTCGTTATAATGTTATGAATTGAATAATTAACCTAGCCAGTTAATTGAAACCCTTTTGTACAAAAATAATTTCGTATTATGCACATAATATTGTTGTAATTTATTACTTATAATTCTCATGTGTCATTCATTCTTATGGAATAAAGAAACATTTGAAAGATTATCGAGTTACATGTTACTTACCCAAAATCATCTTAAACGTATTATACTAGACTGCGGAGGTTTACGCAATTTGCAATTTTAATTTGTGTTTACAAGTATTCTTTATTGGCGAGGCTACCAACAACGTTTCGGAAGAACAATCAAAGCAAAAGACAGCAAGTTCCCGAGTGCTTTTTTCTCTTGCACAGTAGTGTATCTTCACTGACAGTTAAGTATTGATCACGGAATCGAGGGTAATTATTTACAAAAGGTCTGCGTACTCCGATTTTGATGAAATTTTAATATGTTATGCAGCAATACATTCTGAACAACTTTTTCCTTCTACAATATAGGGGGGTCGCTTTTAGTTTTCGAGATATTTTCAAAAGACTATCGCTAATACTGTATTGAATTTTTCGTATTCTTGCACGATCCGCAGCAACGTAAGCGACAAACTGTCACGCATCGAACACCCTTTGTGCACCTTCGAGACTATTCAACGATATCAGCTGGCGCCGATATCCAACGCAAAGTCATTTGTTCCCCGGCCGTCGAGGAGACCGATCGAGAAGATGTTCCATCGGGAAAGCCGAGTTCACGTAGGCTGTTTATTTATTTATTTATTTATGGTTTATTTTAATGTGGTCACATTAACAGCTAGGTCATTAGCGACCACATGGTTCACGTGGCAGATTCTTCGTGTATATTGTACAACGAGAACCTGTTTTAGACATTAACACACATAGGATTGTTTTTATATTATTTATCATGTACCTACTATGTATGCACAAAAGCAAAAATAAATGACCAACATTGTGTGAAAGAAATTCATTTGTATTTATTTCATTCCTGCAAGTCAATCAACTATCCCGAAACACTTCCTTTTCTTTCATGGCTGCTTCCTTTAAGTGCTATTCCATTGTCTGACTTTCCATGTGTTTGAAATTATATTCCTTCCTTACTGCGAGTTGTACTACTTATTTCGAGTAGCGAAAATTCCGAAAAGTAACCCTGTCTGACTTGTCGTTGAGTTGTACTGCTGAATTTCCGAAAATTTTCGGCCGTCTGATTTATAGTTGACTTGTACTACTTCCCAGTTTTCGAAAATTTTCGAAATTTTCAGCAAATTGAGAAGTAGTACAACTCAACGACAAGTCAGACGCTCGAAAATTTTCGGCCGTCTGATTTATGGTTGACTTGTACTACTTCCCAGTTTTCGAAAATTTTCGAAATTTTCCGCAAATTGAGAAGTAGTACAACTCAACGACAAGTCAGACGCTCGAAAATTTTCGGCCGTCTGATTTATGGTTGACTTGAACTACTTCCCAGTTTTCGAAAATTTTCGAAATTTTCCGCAAATTGAGAAGTAGTAAAACTCAACGACAAGTCAGACGTTCGAAAATTTTCGACCGTCTGATTTATGGTTGACTTGTACTACTTCCCAGTTTTCGAAAATTTTCGAAATTTTCAGCAAATTGAGAAGTAGTAAAACTCAACGACAAGTCAGACGTTCGAAAATTTTCGGCCGTCTGATTTATGGTTGACTTGTACTACTTCCCAGTTTTCGAAAATTTTCGAAATTTTCAGCAAATTGAGAAGTAGTACAACTCAACGACAAGTCAGACGTTCGAAAATTTTCGGCCGTCTGATTTATGGTTGACTTGTACTACTTCCCAGTTTTCGAAAATTTTCGAAATTTTCAGCAAATTGAGAAGTAGTAAAACTCAACGACAAGTCAGACGTTCGAAAATTTTCGGCCGTCTGATTTATGGTTGACTTGTACTACTTCCCAGTTTTCGAAAATTTTCGTAATTTTCAGCAAATTGAGAAGTAGTACAACTCAACGACAAGTCAGACGCTCGAAAATTTTCGGCCGTCTGATTTATGGTTGACTTGTACTACTTCCCAGTTTTCGAAAATTTTCGAAATTTTCCGCAAATTGAGAAGTAGTACAACTCAACGACAAGTCAGACGCTCGAAAATTTTCGGCCGTCTGATTTATGGTTGACTTGTACTACTTCCCAGTTTTCGAAAATTTTCGAAATTTTCAGCAAATTGAGAAGTAGTACAAGTCAACCATAAATCAGACGGCCGAAAATTTTCGGAAATTCAGTAGTACAACTCAACGACAAGTCAGACGCTCGAAAATTTCTAAATTTTCGAAAATGTTGAAAAATGAACTTTGTATTAGGAGAACATGTTGTCGAAGGAAGTATGCGGAATTCAGTAGTACAAGTCAACGTCGTTTAGGGAAGAAAGTAGGGAAGAAAGAACACATTAATTGTTGTAAGTAATATTCTTTATTTTTCACTAAAAGATTACAATATTATATGTGTACCGTAACGAGATGAAAGGATGGTGTCTAACATGATTGCAGTGACGAAGATACGAATGTCCATGCGAATACGAACATTGGTAGCTGCTCCCCAGGCATCGACAGCTAATTGTTATTTGAATCTACGTAATCCTGGTGAAATTGTGTATTGGAGACGAGTGTAACTTACTGCGTATTGAAGTGCTAGGAACAGAAAGGAACACAATTAGCACACGATGGTTGCATAGACATAAGGGAAGGTGATAGGGCGATAGTAGTTCATGGCACGAAACAATATAATTCGCGTTGATACAAAAATCAAATGAACAAGCTTAAACGTATATTTTGTTCTGAGGGAACGAGATTGCAAAATTGTTAAGGAAGAGAATAGGTTTGAAGTAATCGTGGATAGAGTTAGGATAGGGTTAGGATAAAAAAAATGATGAAGAATCAAATGAACAAGCTTGAATAATATATCTTGTTCTGAGGGAACGAGATTGCAAAATTGTTAAGGAAGAGAATAGGTTTGAAGTAATCGTGGATAGAGTTAGGATACGGTTAGGATAAAAAAATGATGAAAAATCAAATGAACAAGCTTGAATAATATATCTTGTTCTGAGGGAACGAGATTGCAAAATTGTTAAGGAAGAGAATAGGTTTGAAGTAATCGTGGATAGAGTTAGGATAGGGTTAGGATAAAAAAATTATGAAAAATCAAATGAACAAGCTTCAATAATATATCTTGTTCTGAGGGAACGAGATTGCAAAATTGTTAAAGAAGAGAATAGGTTTGAAGTAATCGTGGATAGAGTTAGGATAGGGTTAGGATAAAAAAATTATGAAAAATCAAATGAACAAGCTTGAATAATATATCTTGTTCGGAGGGAACGAGATTGCAAAATTGTTAAGGAAGAGAATAGGTTTGAAGTAATCGTGGATAGAGTTAGGATAGGGTTAGGATAAAAAAATGATGAAAAATCAAATGAACAAGCTTGAATAATATATCTTGTTCTGAGGGAACGAGATTGCAAAATTGTTAAGGAAGAGAATAGGTTTGAAGTAATCGTGAATAGAGTTAGGATAGGGTTAGGATAAAAAAATGAAGAAAAATCAAATGAACAAGCTTGAATAATATATCTTGTTCTGAGGGAACGAGATTGCAAAATTGTTAAGGAAGAGAATAGGTTTGAAGTAATCGTGGATAGAGTTAGGATAGGGTTAGGTTAAAAAAATGATGAAAAATCAAATGAACAAGCTTGAATAATATATCATGTTCTGAGGGAAAGTGACATTGCAATATTGTTAAGGAAGAGAATAGGTTTGAAATAATCGTGGATAGAGTTAGGATAGGGTTAGGATAAAAAAATGATAACAAGATAAGGAATAACTAATACAAAAAAATCATAGAAGAGATCATAGAAAAAGTTTCACATCAAACATAATGAACGATCAAAATTTGCGATGCAAAGAAGGAGATCGTATGAGAAAGAAAGAGACATAGTTCTTGTTTTTTTTTTAACATTTCCAATCTTAATTTGCTTCTAAACATTACTAGGCTGCAAGAATATCTAATATATGTATGTGTAATATATATAATTATATTACAGTAATGAACACTTCAAAACACTTCAATAATGAAAATGACATTGGATCGGAAAATTGTTACCCTTAGCAAAGATGTTTCACTTCAAAAATAACATAAATAAATAAACGTTTTCTATTACCCACATGGGAATATATGCTATATTCCGAGTACAATTTTCCTCTGACTTTTTTCCTGTTATAAAAAAATAATCGAGATATTTGAAATGGTCAAGGTTGGTGAAATATCCTGCATATTATATGATTACTTTAACCCTTTGCACTCCGAATTATTTTTCGATTTTGTTGCCAACAACTGTCTACTATTTTAAGTGTTTCATTTGAGATTTACTTTAAAGGACAGTTCCTTGACTCCTCCTTATTTTAAACAATTTTCATTACTAATTATATTAAATATAGCTCTCAAACTATGTTGTAATTTATACTTGTGGAACTTGTATTTGTTTCGAACTAAAAAAATTTTCGATTACGAGGCGTAAGTTGCATTATTTTGCAGCGTAATTTGCATTATTGTAAATTACGCATCGTAAACGAAAAAATAGGAAGTTTGACACAGATAGCGTCCTAGAACGCTCTTTTATGTAGCGTTTTTGATTACTGAAAAGCCCCATGTTTGTATTATCGAGAAATGAGAACGCGAATTCAGCACTCTTTCAATCCTGTAAACGAGTCTACCGTCTTAAGTGAGAAAGTAACTAAACAGGACACACGTTCGTTCGGGTATATGTATAGAAAATGGTAACTCGGCCACCCCTACGCTTTGGCGGCGAGGGTGCGACCTAAGTCTGGGAGGTCGTCACACCAATCAGCTTTATCGTTGCCGGTACATCTGTTCTGGTTACCTTTTCAGCGTGTTGAAAACTCACGACAGGGAAATGACGGTATTCACGAGGAAATGGTGGGAATTTCCAAAATCTTTGCAAGAATCGACTAGACGGCGGATCTTCATGCAAAATAAAAATGTTCTGACAGAGTTGCAGCAAACTGAAATGAATTAGACATTTATTAATACGTGAATCGATCGGGAATGAGTTAAATAACGAGGTTCTGAACGGGTTTCAAAATTCATAAGGGTCATAAAAATATTCTAACTTGAAGTCCAAAATGACTACCAAATGGGTGATATATTAACAGAAGGGTTAAAACTTAAAACTGTTTAAACGTCTGTTCTTGAAATTCTGTAGTAATTACACTTATGTAGTTCGGCTAGAAACTATACACACACAGAGCGAGACACACGCGCGCGCAAACACACACAGCTCGCTGTGTAGAATTATAAAATCAAAGCAAAGATCCCCAGAGTTTACTACCTTCAGACCTCACATATCGTTTCCATCGTGATTCGCCATTGAATGATCCCCGCCCCATACTCCAACTCCTTTGGGTGTGGCATGGGATTGCGCTGCCGGCTGCCTCTTTGTATTCTTCCGTTCTCGCCCCTATTGGCAATCTTACAGGAAGCTCAATCGACCAATCTGTTGCTCCAAAATGCTTTTACCTTGTTGAAATATGATACGTCCAGGGCGGGGAAAGTCCTCGACGCTCCGAGAGTTCAACTCAAACAGGGTATGAATAATTAAAATTCACAAAACTTTATAATCAATCCCCATTCGACATTATTATACATTCCAACTATCAACATTTTTACGCGTACCAGTCAATTTAGCTAATCATTAGACTGCTGATTTTTATGCAAAACTAGCTGACCCGACAGCCGCACAGTGATCGATTCCTCGATAACAGCTTTTCCCGGACTCAGCCGGACTTTGTTCTTTGATAGCTTTGAAGAATACTTATTTCAAAGTAATGATAATAAATATTGCTTGTCCGTTAGTCATTTATATAATTTTTTAGAGAAGACATGAAGTATGCCACGAAGACTGATGTTTGAAACCTGGTGTTCAAGTTCTAAAGATACTAAATGCAAAGTTGATGCAACAATAGGGCTGATTCTAAACTTTTTTAACATCGAAGCTGTTAATGACTCGGCAAAAAATATTTGTTGGAAAAAAAGTTTTTGCAAAAGAGTGCAAGAAAAATGGCAGAAAACCAAGATGCAATAAGAAATGATATAATTCTTTTAGGTTCATGTAGTATTAAAATACAGCGTTATTACTACAAGAGAACACAAATGTTGAATTTCGTCGATAATTATGAATTTTTAATAAATTTATGATTTCGGCGCATGGTTCGATCAATAACAACCAAACTTTTTTTGCGTCAATGTCAAGGATGCTTGGTATGGAAACAGTTGGTATTCTCAAGGACTGATCGGACAAAAAAAATGTTTATTGATCGAACCATGCGCCGAAACCATTTTATTATATGTATATGTCAAGTGCGATCGAAAAAAAATTTTACCTTTATTATGAATTTGGTTTATAACGTCAATATTGTAAATTCCTCTTGAAATATTGATTAAAAGCTGCGACGTTCGTTTTTTTGTTGTATTGAAATATGATTGATAAAGCACTTTTAGTTTTTCCCGAATTTTCCATTTTTCCGGACAACTTTTCCAATTTCTCTTCCTTTTTCTGTAAAAAAAATTTCAATTGGCTATAGTTAAAAATGACTGTTTTTTAAATACTTTTAGTGATAATTTCATTGCAATATCTCTACTGGTTCAAAAGTTATAACCAAATGGGTCAGGATTTTTCAATTTGGACCACTGTGCGCCGGTCTCCTCTACGTTTTTCTTAAAATAATAGGGCGCGTCTAAACTTCTGATACACACTGTATTCCCACATTGTCCCGTAATTATTGATTTGGAAGTGAATGGAGGTAATAATTGCAAACCAAAGAAATATTGAAAAGATTCTCGGTGCGTGTACGTCGTTTTCATATGAAAGTAAAAATTGTTTACTTTCTAATTGCCGATCATTGTTATAAGACAGCTTTGTGTCAGAGAGCCAGAGGGAGGGAAGGACGGCCACCTACTTCATCGGCACAATGGGCCACAAATGCGTGGCGACAGCAGCAACAGATATACGGCAAGCTGATTGCTCGTTGTCGCGGAACGTCCGATTGTCGGCTCTCCTTTTAGAGAAGCTTCTCGATGTCAAAAGCCAATGTCTCTGCCACGGAGTTGATCAGAGAGCACACTCGGGCGACTGTGTCCGATGCAACAGGCGAATCAAGAGCAAAACGTGTTAACGTAATTTAGTGGTTGCACTTATACATACTTACCCAAACGAAAACTGAACCGAACTGTTTCGCGAATCTTAATGCTGTTCAAAATACATTTATTCCTATCTACACATACGGTCAGAGACTAAATTAAACGGACACATATGTGGAACAAGTATCAATCAGGTTTTATCGAATAACCATCACTGTTAATAAATGATATTTAATAATGAAAATGAATTATAATAGATAAGTAGACTGCGGATCTTTATGCAAAATGAAAATTGTATGCATTAACTCTTATGTAGCCAACCAAAATGTATAGATTCTGTAAATTCTTTTGTATTTAACATGTTTCCACAAATTCTCATTTTAATACAATAAATTAATATATTAGCGAGCAAAGAGTGGACATTCAGAGAAATTTTTTAATATTTTTAGAGGAACAGTAACAAGCTGTTGAAAGAAATACAGTAAATGAGTACCTGCGCGGTTGGCTACACAAGGGTTAATTGCAAGACGTAGGAACCAAGTAGCAATTCATTTTGAGTATTGATACTCTCATATTCTTGTAATCTCTTTATTGTTTGAAATTACACCCACCCATTCTTGTCATAAATGCATAAAATCCGCAGTCTACATATACACTATACATACATAGATGAGGTATAGTACGTTGCTGGAAATAAGACTAGAAGAGTACCTGCTCATAATGTTCTAATAACAAATCAGACCCGTATTCCATCCAAATTCTTTCCAGCATTTCACCTGTTAACATTAATGGAAATTAGATTGGAAAGAAAGTTTGTAGCGTTTTCAAATTAAGTGTTATGGATTGAACTATCCATCAAAGCAGAAACTCTTCTTATTTTAATTTCATCAATGTCTAATCGAATTTTCGACGTTGTTTGACGTTGTTGGAGAAGATTTGGAATACTATTTAAAAATTTCCCATTCTTTTGCACTACATAAATGTGAAAGAAACAATAAGAAGCATGTTTTATGCATAATGCAAAAATGAAATATGAACAGTACATGTATGAATAGTACATATATTACGTGTAGAAAAAACACATAAATAAATATCGATAAAAACCAAGTATTTCGAAATATTTACTACAATGTTTGTATAGCACTGAAACCAGACATCTTCAAAGGGAACATGAACATAATTTTATAATGCAAATAGATAAATTACATAGAAAAAAATGTAAAAATTGGTAATACGGTGTATTATTTGCATTGAAGATTTTCGAAAATCGAACGAGTTTTTTCACGAGTCTAATTAATATGTAATTAGGTTAATGTTAGTTAATGTGTAATTTTAGGAGAAATAAGAAATCGTTGTACCTCGCACAAGGAAGAATTACAGTTATTGAAATTATCTCAAATTACGTGCAATTAAATTGTGTTGGTATGTAATTATATACATGTATGTTACATTATACATTCACAACGAATTCAGTGTTAATTAGCTGCATTGCAATCAGCACAGGGCTTTTAATTAGAGAATAGATTGGCGCGTCACATATTTTGTCGAAACAACGTTTGTAACGGTTATTACATCCTTCCCGTCATACAAATCGTCTGTGAAAATGTAACAGAATTCTATTTTCCCTGCATACTTACAGAAATGTTTCTCTACTTCGTACTGTTTCTGTAATTGATTATTATTCTCTACAGTGTGAAATTGTAAACTGAACACAACGGTACAAAAATTCAACAATACTTTCATTCCTTTTCGTAAAATTATAAACTTTTAACTAATTGATAAGAACGATGATTGACACTATTGCACATTCCAATTCTCGCGAAATTGTCAATATTTCTTACTATGACAATTTCGTGAATTAAAAAAACATTTTTGAAGATCGAAGTCTTTTTGCACACCATAAGAAAATAAAAATCATTTCCATTTTTCAAATGTTAAAATACATTTTTTATTCCACAATGTTATACCTGGCATCAAACGAATCCAATGACCCTGAGTATAAGTAACGCTACAATATTTTATTCCCGTTTTTCGGCTAAATACTCCACTGTGCGTTGCATCCAATTTCTGTGGAAAAATAATTTAATACCACAATCCCCAGGTCTCCAAACTTGGACTTACACTGATTTGCTATACATATATGTATATATATATCTACAGCAAATACCTTGCAATTTATTATTAGACGTTAACGAATTATGTACGCATCCATATATGTATAAATATGTTATTCCGTATGGTTAAACATAGTCAGATAATGACATTGTTACGCTCTGAATGGCATTTGTTGTAAGTAGAATTAATAGATCTTTCTCACGGGCCATAAAATATCATGCAGCGATAAATGCAAACGATAAAACTATACAGCATATGAAGTTTATCAGCCGCAGTTCCTTTCGTGCAATTATTCTGCGGCGTATTATCCTTATAATACTTGAGAGAGCGGAGTTACGGAAATTTCCTGAAAGGGACGTTCTTACTGAATCGTGCAAAACCTTCATAAACACCGGAGATTTACGCTATATTTTAACAACCTCGCCTAACCGTTTATGTAAATGGAATGATTCTCAAAAACTCGTCAAATAATATCTTATTTACCGTAATACAATCAAGAAATTTGTAGAATCGAATACATTGCATGGGTATACAAAATTGAGTTTGTTTAATGTCAAAATCTTTTTTGCAGACCATTATAGTAAACCAGTGCTTCTAGTTGCTCAGAAAAAGTCGGGTCGATTGGTCCGATGATAAAAAAGTTATACTGATTTAAAGTGCGTTCAAATAGTTTCGTGGTTCACTGTATGTATTGAAACGCAGCATATGATAATAAAATTATACATACCTATGTGTAACCCCAGGCCGAATAGAAACTATCCTTTCAATTTGTTCGAGACTGCTTTAAATATCGTTCGGCAATCTATTGTTCAACGTCGATATAGTTATCGGGTGCAGAAGCAATGCTAAGCAGTATCCTCTGTTCGGAGAGAGAGAGAAAGAGGAAAAAGGGCAGGGCACAAATCATCGTCGACTTAAACGGACGTAGAAACGAGCATAAAACGGGCAGAGCGAAAAACACACAAAACCAGTTCATGCAGACACCATGTCTGTCGCTCCCCCTATAATGGCTAAGCAGCCCCCCATGCAACCCGTACCGAGTCTCCGTCGACCAATGGGGTTGGCCACGATACTTCGAACAATGGCACGTTCGGAGAGAATTAATCACACTTAATCGAGCCAATGAAAGCCGTGCAAATCTCGCGTGGGGGATGTATAGCGCGCAATCGTAGGACTCGCCCGTTACAACGCGTTCAGGACAAACTGGGAACCTTTCGTTTAGTGTGAGGGAACAATGGGGAGAACCTATGGGAAAGTCTAGTGTTGCGAATTTAATGACGTTTAACGATACTCCGTCGAATCGCGCGCCCGCCGAGCCGGAAGATCCGCAGATTTCTAGGTCGTATCGATCATCAAAAATGAAACACGAGCGTATTTTGTAATAATTAGATTGCCGATCTTCGAAGTTTATGCAATTTTCGTTGGCAAAGACAGTGGAATCACGTGAAATGTTATTTTCAATGGTAATAAACTTTGTAGATCTGAAATAAATAAATGTTGTACTAAATTCTGTAGATTTTTATTGTCTAGCATGTTTTGAATACTTTTTGAAGCCATAAATGCATAATGATCCGCAGACTAATAATAAAACTTACTCTCCGCAACAAAAAGATAGCACGTCTTTTCCATTTTCTATAGTTTTGTATGTATACATACAGGATGATCTTGTCATTACAAGCCAGTGCCTTTTTTGAAATTGTGTTATTCGAGAAATATGATATGTATGGAAGAAGGAAAAGTTATACTGTTTCTTGCAAGCAACGCAATAGTGTCTGTAATTATATTTTTGAAATAAAGATGAAATGAAGATTACACTTTCTTGTAATTTCCTCGATATAATGGCTCAACGAATGTTTCAGCTCTAATAATATAGAAATTAAAAAGTAAAAAGACGATGTCGTCGCACAGTGCGAAACTTTGATAGAAATTTGGGACAAAAATAAAAAAATTCGTATAGCGTAGCAATAATTTATATTGTTTTGTTCTGAATTGTTTTATATGCACTAATCGAAGATTTGGAATACTATTTTGGAATTTTCCATTTTTTACACTACATAGATCTTAAGAAACAATAAGAAGCATGTTTTGTGTATAATGTAAAACTGAAATATGAACAAATAGTACATATATTACGTGTAGAAAATAGATAAATAAATATCGATAAAAAACAAGTATTCCTAGCCGAGTAGAAGAGTAGCATTCGCCACGGGTTAATGTTGAATAACTTTGAGTGTAGCAGTTTGTAGCAAGAACAACTTGTAGGAAATTGAAGTATAAATGTCTACTAATTACGAAAAAACAAAAACTACAGAATGTTTTGAACCCTTCTTGAAATATCTCTATTTAAAGGTGAAAAAGGTGAGAAACATTATTTCAACTGTATTATTTACTAGTATACTCCATATAAGAGACTTACAAATTTTGAAATTTCAATCACATTAGCTGCACTTTAAGCTATCATATTCCATAGGACATATTTCATAAAATTCTTTTTCCTAACACCATGAAAATAAGTGACGCTTTGAATCAATAAATTGCTCGATATAGGATTTCCTTGAGAAACAAAAAACGCTTGTAACTAATCCCCTACTGAATCATTTGAATTTTCTATTGATAAACATGATAGTTTAGATGTTAAAACATAGAATCCAGTGGATATTAGACAATAAATTTTTGTCCACAGAGTACCGCACTGTGCTTCGGTGCGAATGTTAAAAAGGGGAAAAAATATGAATACTCACGTGAGTCACTGTATGTACGTGTAAACCAGGATCGAACGGTGGCGTAGCGGACTTTGTCGGTACGATGGCATCGATACATGGCAGAAGAAGAATTGATTTACGGAATTCGGGCGCTGATCATCGGGATGCAGGAGCGTTGCGGCGTGGCGTGGCGTGGCGCGGCATCTAGAGACACAGAGAACAACGGCGTCGGTCTACAGGGGTCCTGGTTCCCTGGTTGGGGGGGCAGCGGGTACGCTTATGCGTGGATCTACTGGCAAAAGATTTACAAACGCGGCGTGATGCGCGTCTAATCAGCGCGGCGTAGCCAGCTGCCGTGCGGGTCGAGCCGGCCGGTTCATTCATCAAGACCCTGGTTACAGCGTGCAATGCCACCCGAATAATCCCTTTTCTTACCTTCCGTTCCGCACTCTCTTCCTTCCGCGCTTACTCTGTTACAACGCACGCGAAAGAAAACGGTCCACATGCTAGTACATACCTGATAAGGTGAACCACCACCGACGTCCACCACCAGAACCTCGCACAGTGTGTCCAAACGGCGAAATCGTGGCCAGAACCTCGAAAATGTGATGAAACTTTATTTACTTCCATTTAGGGTTAAAATCCTTACATATTCTATTCATTGCACTCGCCGCTCTTACTTTCTGACCTTATTTCTTACTTATAAACTATCTTATACCTTTTTTTTTTCTTTCCCTTCCCCATTGAGGGTATCGCTTCCTCTCTGTTCTTCTCGAGGGATGTTGATGAGGGCCCATTCTGTGATTCACTCACCAACATCACGAACTCGAGTGGGGTTTCTCATGTTCTTGGCTGTAAAACTATCTTATACCTAGACTTAACCTATATAGAGAGAACCTGGAAAATAATTATCTCCACTTTTCGGTGGGGATACGGTAAATACTATTTTAGATTCTTTAATAATGTGCCTATGGACAAACCGAGGTGCGAAGGTTTTATTATTTATATCTGGAGAATAGTGAGAGCTAGAAGTTTTCGTTCATTAGTCGTACAATGATCGTGTTGCGAGGAACTGTGTGAAAGCGAAAAGTGAAAACTGCATAATTCGAAAACGGTTAATAAACCGTTTCCGATTCTGTAAAATGGATGCTGTTCCTGGAAGTAGTATATTTGAGGTCATATAAAACAATAGGAGACCAACTAACTACTGAATTTTATGGTTAATTAATTAATTTGTCATTACATTTGTAATATTTATTTACGAATTATTAAACGAATCTATATTTATTTCGCACAAAAATTCAAAATTTTTTTAATGTCAATTAATAAACACACTATTAAAAATGATATTATTCAAATATATTATGTGTTCTACTAATTACGCTGTGAAGAATCACTTACTATTAATAAAAGATAGAAATGTTACATGAAACACACTGTTATATCATGAAAATTATACGAACCTATCATTATTTGTATAACAAAAAGTGTATAATAAAAAGACTTTTGTACCTGAAAACTGAATAACATATACCGTATTGTTAGTGTCATTAGCTGCGAGAAGTGTTTTATGCAGTTTGTGAAAGGTATGGATAAATAATAAAAGCTTCTGTCTACAAGATTGTGATTGACTTTGTTAAGAAGGTTTAAAAGTTGGATTAGTGATTTTCAAAAATAATCGTTCATATTCCACATACATTGTTTAACTAGAGACTACCTTAGGTATATTCTGGAAATCGGACTTGACTTTTTAAACCGGAAAGATTTCAGCAGTCTTCGACTTCTACAGAAGTTAAACTCCAAGTTTTGCAAACTTTTTCGGGTCGATGAGCAAATCCACTTAAGCCAGATTTTTGAGACAAAACGCGGCCCGAGCACGCGATGTGAAATCCTTTGGCCATGCGGATTTCGGACAAGCGACGTCGAAGAGACCGGAATCCAATCCACAGGAACCCTGTGGAAGCATGTGAAAACATCGAGTAGGCGGGATGGGCTTAAGAATACTAGACCAAAACCACCAGGATTACAACCCTTTTTCAAAAGGACACTTTCATTGGGATGGCGGTTTTTGTGTCGCAAACTATCGGAGGGCTATTCTCGATTTTCGCCGAAATTTTTAAGGTGTAGTTCACCGTTGATATGCATACAACTAAAATAGTGGCTTGGCAAGAAAGTAATTTCACTATTTTAAGGTGAAATAAAGCCGAATTTATAATTTAAATATTTTCTCTTTCGTTCGATGATCTTTTGCTAAAAAGAACAAATAAGAAAATATTTTATCGATTACAGTTCATCGGTTGAATAAAAAAATTCGGCTTTTTATTTCACCTTAAAATACCGAAATTACTTTCTTGCTAACCCAATACATATGTATACAATATATTCAGGGTGTATAAAAAGTCAGAAGCCATAAATGCATAAATGCAGAATGGATATTTCATTCCACTCTTATAATATCTTAAATGGTACCTATTCATTTTTGTTGTAAATACATGAATTTTACAGTTTACTAACAGGGCTATACTAAGTATGTGATAAGAGAAGGGACTAAAAGAATAGCAATTCCATTCAATTTAATATGTATTATATGACAACACAGTGGCAAACGAAAGTTTTAAGGAATAATACACATACATTAAACTTTCTTTTGTTCACACGATAAAACGTACGAAAACATTCGCACGAAAACAATAAAACAGTCGAAGATTCACGAGAGGGTATGTTTTTGATAAAAGAATAGGATGCGTCTAAACTTCTGATACGCACAGTATATTGTACATACATTGTATGCTTATCCAAAGAAAACTAAAGCAAACCGTTTCGCAAATTTCAATGCTGTTCAAAATACATTTATACGATCAGAGACTAAATTAATTCCCAGCACTCGAGTGGTGACTCTGAGTCACCGCTAAAAATTGCTGTACTATAATTCAAAATCTCGTTTACATTATTAAATATGTTGGGAACTAACCAACTATTAAACATTTTAATATTGTAAGAACTATTCTATTAATTTCATATCCACAAAATAAAAAAAATCATAAAGAATGGAATTATTCTAGATAGGAAGACACGTTCAATTTTCGCAATAAAATAGCTCTGAATTTAAAGGGTTAAGTGGACAGATATGTGGAAACAGGTATCAATCAAGTTGTAGGTATTAAAATAATAGGGTGCGTCTAACTTCTGATTTCGCATTGTATTTACATTAAGGTATTTAATGAATTCACGCATTTAGCCGACGGCATTGACAGATACAATCTAAATCGGCGAAGAACCAGTACTAAAAAAGTGTAGAAACAAGCGAATCAAACCGATTGGTTTGCCTGACTAACTCGGACGAATAATGTTGAATCCCCCTTGTCCACGTCTATATCATCGTAGTAACCGAACGAAACTAATCCGGGCAGACCGTCTTAACTAGACTTACCAAAGCAACAAACAGCCGATGATACCGTGTCCGCGTTTATCCACGGATCCTTCCACGGATCCTTCCACGCATTTTTTCCTCGCGCATTCAACCACAATCTCGTTTCCAACCCTAACACGTATACACGTATACATACACATACACATTGATTTCGTTGGGCTGTATTTCCCCGGCTACCGACCTAACTTACCTAACCAGCCCGCTTTCGTCGAGCTTCGTTAAGGGCTGAAAAGTGCCCCATGACGCGGTCCGGGTTAGCACCGCTCCTTCAACCCCCGGTCGCTGCCCTGCTCTGCACGCTTAAATCATATTCGTAACAGATGTTTTCTGCATGTACTAGCGTATCGCGCCGAACGAACGTGACGACGAAGATGACCCACTCCTTTCACACCTCCCCCGTCGACCCTTCGGCTTCCCTTTTCTTACAGATTGTTGCATTTTCTTTTGTCCGCGTTCCAATCCTTCGCGTCATTCTACAGACTCCGATGTTGCACGCTCCGGGACATAAAGATACAGCGTATCTTGAATTGTTTAAAGTTTCGTAATAAAAAGAAAACTAGTAAACGTTAATTGTTTGTACCATTACTAAACGGCGAATCTTTATGCAGAATAAACATTTTCTACCGAAATTGCAACCAACTGGAGCGCAATAGCAATTTGTTTTTATTTATCTTAAGGCGGTAGAATCGTTTCTCGACTCGTTTACGCATTCTCATTGTTCGATAATAAAAAGACTAGGCTGCCCTCGATTTTTATTTTAGTATGTATTTACATATTGAAACATTTTTCATTTTTTTTGTTATCGAATCGATTGACGAGCGCCCATTACAAAGCTAGAACAAAGAATTTTCTACATTTTGACTATATTTTTGTTTCTTGTTTTTCCATTTTAAGAAATCGTTATTTTTAATAATTCTTCTCGTTTTCAGATTTAGTTTGATAGAATGTTTTGTTGTGTTTCTTATAAGAAGTTATGTATTAAATCCTCTAATATAAAAGTTTTTGCTTTTTCGTTCTCTTTTATATCGCTCCTAAGAATATGACGACTATGGTGCCCAAGGTGGTTCGGAACCCACCTTGTAAAAACTGTAGGTCCCGTCGCGAAATAACTCCTTAATAGAAGTTCACAAAGCGACGTAAAATAAGTTTAAAAAAAAGAAAAGAATATGATGGCTATGATGGCCGTAGATATACACCACGTGAATCAATATGGTTGATTAAAGTGTACATATTATTGCCGGCAGGAGCACGGTTGCTGTGGAATTACGTCGAAAATGGAAAAGGTACGATTTAGGCTAGACAGTGGTACGACTTGAACAGGAAGAAGCAGAGAAGCGTTTCCTTGACAGATTAATCGGGACCCGGAGCCATTTCTCGAGGAAGGAACTTCTTCTCCGTCGATCCTGGATTTCCATCATAGCTTAGATAGTAAATAAACAACGGTTTAAAAAGTCAGCGGCCATGGAGCTAACGGTTAACGGGGTTAGTGTCAGCTTCGCGGCTTATCCAGCGGCTAAGACCAGGCTAAGTCTCGAGGCGAGAGGACGCATTATCTTACTGGGGGGTCCTCTCCTCGGCAGAGCAAAACCTTGATGATTTCCTCCTCGTGGTTAAGCCATAGCCACGGGATGCTCGTATAATCTACCGCTGTTCCGCAAACGTCTTTTTTCGCCTGTCTCCTCTCTTCTCAGATGTCACTTCGATTTTCCGTGTAAACGGATACCCCTTCCCGCGCAGGAAAGAAATATTTTTCGTGAACTGACCTTTATTCCGATGGATTTTCGGTACTAAGGTGTTCCAACTTTCAACAGGAAAGGTCATGATTTTGTCGTTAATAGACCGGTTGCTTAAGTTCCTTTTCGCTTGAACAGGAGTATCGAATCAACCGAAACTGTCTGTCCAACTACCACCTACCCATGGCGAAGCTATTCAAACGTATTTAACCCCTTGCCGCAACATTTTCTTGACAGTTGCAGCGATTAAAACGTCTTTATCCCCAGAAATGTCGTAGAAGAGAAAAGAAAGTTTATAGTTTTTTGTATGGCTACGTTCATTTTAATGCTGAAGTGTTGATTACAAACGAATCAAATTTTATTTTATTTGAAAAGAAAGGCGTACCATTCATATTTGTTGTTTAAAATACTCGTGACGAAGGTTCTGAACAGATTCTAATATAAATATGTATGTTGTTAATTGCTTCTAAACCGAAATAAAATTCCTTTACATAAGGCATACAATAGATATTTTCTCCTGTTTTAGGACATTACGATATACAAAAACGTTCTAAACACTGAAACCTTAAAATAAATCGTACGGCAAGGGTTTAACAATTGCATAATTTCTTCCTTGAAATTGAACAAATTAAGGTAAGATTTCTTGACATGTTATAATACCCAATTTACTAAATAACAGGTAAACGGAATTTTGAAAACATTGCTAATGAAATCTCGAAAAAAGAGACCTTAAGAAAATTTTGTTTCGATACTCGTTTCCTCTGACCTTTCTCCTATCATAAACAAATAAACGAGATATTTAAGATGTTCCTGTTCGTCCTGTATTCTTATCTGTCCTAATTCGTAACCTGTATTATACGTTGATGTTCGACAACGTTTGACTTTTCAAGCTGTTATTTTAGGATCCGTTTGTACTAGCATAAATGCAGTTAGAATACCGAGCGTGAAGAAAGGTGAGAGATCTAGACCCAAGTAGATTGACAATTAAAACAAACTTATGTCCGTTGACAATACTTGTAAACACAGACAATACAGAGTAAACATATTTACACAGAAATTTACACAGTCAACCTATGTAAAGTATTGGTATTAAATTGATTTGTGATTTGTACGTGCAATCAAGCTATTCGTATTACAAAAAAGACTCCGTTATCTTTGAACAGCAACAAATTCGTTACGATGTGAACACTAAAATAACAAAATGTTAACCCTTAGCACTCGAGTGGTGACTCACAATCACTACTAAAAATTGTTCTACCATTATTCAAAGTATTGTTTAGATTATTAAATATGTTTCTATCTAATCAATTACTAAACATTTAAGTATTTCATGAGGTGTTATACCAATTTCATATTCGTATAAAAAAATTAATATACATAGAATAGAATTATTCTAGGTTGGAAGAAATATTTAATTTTCGATTTAAAATAGCTCCGAGTGCAAAGGGTTAAAATAATGTTAGTGCCCTTTTAGAGGGAGTAGTAGAATATTTCGTAGATCTCTGTTTGAAAGAGCAGTTGACTAGAGCAGCGATCTATCAATACCGATTGTAAAAAACTTGATAGACAGTTAACCGCGGTTGACCGGTGACCGCGTTCTGGGACACCGAAATCCCCAGCGTCCTCATGTACGTCGTCGACGCTGGATTTCCATGTCATCCAGGTCGGACATCTCGCCAGCTCTCGATAAAACCGTCCTCGATCATCTTTTCGCGTCAGTGGAAGAAGAAGGAAAGAAGGGAACTCCCAGAAGGGAAGAGGTCTTCAGGAACGTTCCCCAATTTCCTCGGTTCTATGGATTCGCAACGGCCGTCTCCCGACCAGCTGGTAGGTCACCGAGAGAAATCACGAGAAATATCGTAAACTCCCGGCACCGGAGGCACGAAAATAAGGTAGGACAGGAGACTTCGAACGGGAGGACACGGCAGATAATCGGTAAATGGGAGGAAGTTGCGATCCAGCGACACCGGGCCGAATCCAATCCGCGTTCAGGAAACAAGCGGACTGTGACGAAATACGAGACTTGGCTTCGCGTCGAAGGATCACCGCTAGCTTTTTCTACAGTGGATATCAAAGAACGCGACTTGGCTCGTGTACAGAAAAGATCAAGCTTCGACCCCTCTTCCCTTCAAATATCGGATAAAAAGTGTCGGCGGCGGCGACGGCGGCACGAGTCTTCTCCTAGGCGTTCCAGAACTATTAGGTGTTCCGGTTTGATTTCTTTCGCTTCCTATGCACAAATAGACTCTCGTATAATCCGATCAAGAAACTGTTTAAACAACACTTTATACGTATACACGCATCGCTTGTAACAGTAAATTTTTTTTAAACAATTATTTTAAAATTCAAGTTAATATCGTGGAGGTGACAGAGTTCGAATTACCACGTGCTGAAACCAATAAATGTATATTTAAACTTTATATTATATATATATATAGGAGGGCAGAGGAGACAGTCATAAACTCATAGCGCGGGTAAGATGCGGAAATTCAGAAAATTGGAACAGATACTGGCTGGAGGAAGAGGCAAGAGGATGCGACCTAAATATGTGGGGACAAGTATGGAAACGTAGAGCATTTGACAAGGGATTGCAGGATAATGGGGGAAATGATCAGGCTCGAGGATGTAGTGAGCGGGAAAAACGATAGAATGGTTGAAGAGTGGTTGGAGAAGTTGAGGAAAGAAAGAGAAAAGAGAGCATAAATAAACCAAAGAGAATACCAAACAAAAAATGCAAAAATTAGGGAATGAGGAGGGAAGCAATAAGTATAGAAATAAGCGGGTTAGTGATAATTAGGATACTAAAAGTGTAGACCAGGGTAGGAATGTGGGAGATATAGAAATGAATGAGAGAAGGTATGGAACGAATGTGTGAAATAAGATAGTTTTGTATAAATAGGTTAATGTAAACCAAGTCACATTTTCTTAGCTGTAAGGCTGAAAATAAATCAATTATTATATTAATTATATTATGTATGTATTATACATTAAACCAACTTTGGTCGTTAAAGGATTGAACATAAATTGATATGTCATTACACACTTCTTAACCCTACTACGTTCCTCAGGGTGAAAATTGACCCATTCAATATTTTGCACATACTGTCAAATTATTCATCCTTTTATGTCTACGTCGTGAGATGTATTTCTTTAAAATGTGACGCAATTAATGAAACATAATGTGTTGATTTAACGTGTAAAATAAAAACGAGTGAATCGTTATCCTAGTGTCTTTTATGCAGCTATATTTAGCAGCGTATGAGGGTTAATTAAATACAGTATAATTGTTCTCTCGCGTGGTCACGGCTACAAATCTGTTCGAGCGTCTGATCGAGAGTGATGCAATAGAACAAAACGGTTCGTCTCGAAAAGACTCGTGTACGCAAGCGACGATTGGTTAGTCTACCCCACTAACTATCCGACAGGCTTGCCACACGAACACACAATCACTATTTCCATTTTAACAAATTCTTTATACATGTACATATTGATAGTTTTTGAATGACATAACGTGTATGATGCAGAAATAGTTTATATTAAAATGAGGATATTCATGAAACATGTAGTGCTATGCTTTAACAAAAAAATTGAATCTGTAAAAATGATGGTATTTAGTAATCGGCAGCCGAAATTAACGACTAAAGTAGAAGTTTAATAGTTAATTGCGATTAACGATTCGAGTGGAATATTCGTGAATGAATAAAGTTGATTAAATTTTTACCCAACCTACGTCATTGTACTATCGTTTCGCGAGTCGCTGTGGAAGACTGTCAAATATACATACGTAGAACCTACTCCGATTCGACGAAGTTCGTTTGCAGGATGACACCCATACAGCGAGACCAGGCACGATGACATCATATTTTGAAGCACATAATGTATCGAAGGCTAAACGACCTCCATTCGTGTCTCGGTTCGCACAAGTCGTGTCCGACACGTTTCTTCTGGAGACATTAAAGTCATGAAAGAATGAACACGGAACGACTAAGAACTCTGGACTGTTTAAGAGCGTTCGCCGAACAGATCCCCAAAGTGAACGAAGAGAGAAGGAAAGAGACAGGGGATGATGATGGAAAGGAGTACGAAAGAGAAGGAAAGGGGAAGAAGAAGATGATAGAAGAGACTTCTCGTCGAGCCTGAGGCCTCGCAATTTTTCAGTGGGATTTATTAGAGCATCATTCTAAGGCTTTACGATCCACCTGGCCCGAGCGGTCCGGTCGTCCCGTTCCACCTTGGCACTTCCATCGTGCTTCATCTTCCTCGACACTCTCGTTTCGCGTTCTTCGTATGCTCAACGCGAGAAAGAGGGAACCCGAGAGAGAAAGACAGAAAGAAAGAAAGAGAGAAAGAAAGAGAGGAAGGGTTCATGGCGCGGAGGGCAGCTCAGCTAATTATTTTATTCTCACGCCGGACCGTCAGAGTGCGCGTGCCTTTCATTAGACTTCCTCCGGCCATTTGACGTCGTACCCTCCGCTCTGACAACGATCGTTTAATGGATTACTTCGTTTCGGTGTATACGACACCCTTTCGATTGCCTTTAGGCGGACCAATTTTCGATCCCCAGATTCTTTCGACTCTGCCATGCCGCTACCACTTCGAATTATAACTAATCGATTAGTTTACACGTGTGAACGATTAATACCGTCTTCATCGCGGTTACTATTATTTTTTATAACACCACTTGCTGCCACGACACACAGTGCGGTACTCTGATAGAAATTTGGTAAAAAATTAAAAAATTGGTATAGCCTAGTAATAATTTATATTGTTTAGTTTGGAATTGTTTTAAATGCACTAATAGAAGATTTGGAATACTATTTTAAAATTTTCCATTCTATTGCACTATATAAATTTGAAAGAAACAATAAGAGGCATGTTTTATGCATAATGCAAAAATGAAATATGAACAGTACATGTATAAATAGTACACATATTTAACTATATATAAAAACAAGTATTTCGATGGAATGACAATTATACTAAGTATTAATTTATAAATATAGAAGAAATTTTCGTTAATCTTGATGTTGTCTACTTAAAATATATGTGGCTTTATGGAAAATTCGCAGTTCGTTTTTCGTTAAACTACAAAACTTTACGTTTCTCTGTAAATGGTGTTTTTTTAATTAATCCTAAAATGCTATCGTGCATCAAATTCTCATTACTACGACATAATTGTAAGATTTCACCAAAAAATTAGGTGGCTTTATAGAAATTTCGGGCACTGTATATTTATGGCTAGTTGGAAGAAACAAGTGATCAAGACAATACAAAAAATTGTTCTGCGTGACGAATGTGTAGTTGAGTGAATTACAAAGAAAAAAATTCGAATGCAAGACATTCCATTTCCATTAGTTTGAAAAAATACCTGAAAATTGTTGAATTTCACAGCGTTCCCATGACACTGCCGTCTGAATGTAATGGCTCTGAACGGTTGCTAAAAGTCGCTGAAAGTACGTCGCTAACAATAAAAGAAACACTAGGTAGAGTGATGCGCTATTACTCAGGCCTCTCTGGATTTTCGAATGAACCGTTTCGCCTGCCGCGAGTTATTTAAATAAAACCCTTTGTCGGCCGACTCGACTCCATTATCGAAGTACCTTTATAGCCACGCGCGTACGCCGATATGCCGGATTACCGTTTCCTTTTCTAACTCTTTTTACAACCTTTTGAGTCTCTTTCTTTGACCGCTGCACGCTCACGCATTCGTCGATCTTCGGTTGAACGAACTTCGTTGCGGATTACATTAGAACGACATGTCATTCCTTCTTGTCTAAAATTCATAAATTACGCGTTGTTTGTGCAACTAATAATTATTTAACGTTATAGTCTGTCCGTTTTTAAAAGAAAATTATGCAATTCGAAACCGGGTTTTTTAGTAAAACAATACCCAGTTTTAAATTTATACATAACACCTATATACGTATATCTTCTACTAAATTTCTTCCAAAAACTAACATTATCTGGGTGCATGGTCATTCATCAGCTAAGGTCTCGCACTACATCCTTTTACACGAAACAACTTAGCC
The DNA here is from genome assembly GCA_916610235.2 of Lasioglossum morio. Taxonomy (NCBI): domain Eukaryota; kingdom Metazoa; phylum Arthropoda; class Insecta; order Hymenoptera; family Halictidae; genus Lasioglossum; species Lasioglossum morio. The sequence goes on from OU744333.1 coordinate 8,042,871, forward strand.
TTTTTTAGAGGCTTATAACTCGGCACTGGAAGCAGATGGAGAGATGTAATTGCGTACTATTGTTAAATGCTATCATGTCTCAATATTGACGAAACATTAATCTTCTAACATTAGTAGGTTCCGAGATATAGGACCTCAAAGATCGCTAAAGTCATTGACTAACTGACTGACAAATCATCAAAACCTTTTGGATACTTCCCATTGACTTGCAAGCTTGAAATTTGGTACATATGTCCACAATAACAAACACTCAAAGGAATAATTATCAAAGTTTGAAATTTTACATTTTAAAGGGTTGTATTGATACAAAACATTACGAAATAGGTACGTAGGTTAGAACATAGAAGCATAACATACATAAGTATGTATACGTTTTATTAGCTTCGAAGTCGCAACAAATACTGATGAAAAAAACAATCAACAAAAATTGATGAAATCCCAACAAAAACATCCAGTAAACAGGAGCCAAGGTCTTATGGCCGTAGAAAGTTGTGAGATCAAACAAAATACAGCCAAGTTCGTTAGTTTAGAAATACCTCTTGCAATACTGAAAAAAGCGTTTGTCAAAATTAGTTTAAAAGAACGCTATTTAATTTTTAAAGATTACATGGAGAGCTAAATTATTCAAACTTGGCCGCTACCTAACACCTTTTATGGCTATTGGTTTAAAAAGTAACGGCCAAGTTTGAATAATACAGTCCTCCATGTAACTTTTTAAAAATTAAATAGAGTTTTTTAAACTAATTTTTACAAACGCTTTTTCAGTATTGCAAGAGGTATTTCTAAGCTAACGAACTTGGCCGTATTTTGTTTGATCTCACAACTAATTACGGCCATAGGAATTTGGCTCCTGTTTACAGGATGTTTTTGTTGGGATTAAGTTACCCCGACAGATAACATGAGATCCCAACGATTTCATCAACGATCATGAAAGGGTTGATGTCTTCCTCAACGTTGAAACAAGCACGAACGAATTCCAGATACCATCTTGGATGAGTCTAATAAAATTTATGGAAAATTTCATCAAAATTGGAGTGTATCAGTGCCTGAGATGTTTCGTTTGTTAGTTATATGCTGAGAAATACTGCTTATCATGAAAAATAATGTGCTTTTTTCAACTTTTGCAACCGAACTTCACGTTTTATTTTAGTTCCTTGTTTCGTGTAGCACGAATTCTCATAAGACGGCACCCTTTCGGAACTTAATTCTCGTGTTACACGCGGGATTTCTGCACACAAGGAGTTGCGTCGCACGTTGAAATTACAGCAGGGGTGAATTCGGCATACTAAAAATAAGCAAAAGAGCTTGCATAAACATACAGTGGCGAACAAAAGAAAGTTTGGAGTTGCCGGTACGCAGGTTGAGTGGCAATTACTGACTGACCATTTTCCAAAAATAATGTCACCATTTTTGTTCGCTTTGCAATGTATTTTTGAATGTATTATGTCTGACATAAAAATAAAATGTTCACGAATAACAAAGGCATTAATTCTTTCAATCGGAAAGAGACTTTTTGTCCACTCTGTATATTATCGAAGAAAATCATTGCTTTTTTGTTGATCATAAAAAATATACACAAGTGTATAAAGTACAATGGTAGACAAAAGAAAGTTTAAACTTGATGTTTCTGTATGCGAGAATAACAAATTGCTGCTTTAACATAAAATTTCGGTTTGTAAAAATTGTGCTGTTTATCGCGTGTATTATTCCTTAAACTTTCTTTCATTCGCCAGTGTATTTTCATATAATACATATTAAATTCAATGAAATTGCTATTCTTTTAATCCAGCATTTATCACATAGTATAAGTTTATGTATTTAGAATAAAAATGAGTAGGTACCATTTAAAATATTTTAAGAATAGAATGAAATGTTTTTGATGGCTCCTGTCTTTTCTAAACGATGCAGACAATTTTTATTTTGTGTAAAAATCCGTAGTCTCCTTATTAGTTGATAATTTCAGATCACAATTTCATTGTTAAATTTTAATTATCATTTATACTACTACTATTTTTATTTGTTTTGGATCTACAAGACTGTTCTCATTAAAAGTAGAGTTTTATTGAATTGCACTTTCTTAAAAGTCTATACAAATTGGAAATTGCTTAAACATCCGCAGTCTGTTAATTATACATATATGGAACAATAAATTTGCATGCTCAAATGCTCATCTTCATTTATTGACACTATTTATAGCTTATTGTGTTTTTACTTTTGAAAATGAATACTTTCATTGTCATGAAATGGGAAGACGATTTCCTAGTTTCAATACGAATCGTAATCGTAACATGGATTAATATTAAAAACAGAAAGAAGCAATATATGAATTTTCACGGGCGCATGCTTTTAAGTAAAATCCTCGGGACGAGCCAAGAATTCGTCTTGCAAATAGAGAATATGTGCGATGTCAAGGGTCATCGCATAATTCACAAAATGTAGGAGCAACACTCATTGAGTAGTACGAATTTACGTTTAACGTATTGCTACTGGAAGAAAAATAAGTAGCGTTGTATTACCACTTCGACCTCTGGTGCCACATCCGTCTACTCATGTTATTGCAAATGGTTACACTGCCGCAGAACACTTTAATTTTATAGTTTCCTCGACTAATACAGTGGATCTAAAAATGATTTTAATACTAAATTTCTGATTATCGGAAAATTCTCAATAATTTAACCAGTGGTCATTTTATTACAGAAAAATCAAATAGCACAACAATAAGCCTGGTCTCTTGTTAAAGCTTGAGGTTTCTCCTTTCATAAACTATCATTCGATTTTAGCTAACAAGTTCTAGTTGAGTATAGGTTTTCACTCGAAGTTCATCCTTTCGCAAATCAATTTCACCCATTAATAACATTGAAAGTTAATTATTAATTAATTTAGAATTTAGATTAAATTATACATTATATATCTATTTAGACACACGTGAACGGTGTCATTACTGCAAGGCAAACATAAGACTCGATACTCGATACGCTTCAATAAATACGTACTTTCGTTTTTCAAATTTATTCATCAGAAAATGCCTACAATGAACACACATACATATATCTACATACAGTTTTCATTACATATGTTAGTTAATAAATTAGTAATTACTTTTAAATAAGCATTTGATCTACATCTTTGCATTAAATAAAATTTTACTTTACATTTGATTTGAGTTTTTTTTCGCAAAAAGAACCTAAAGAATAACACCTCATCAATAATTTAGGTGTCCGAGCTACTCAAACTTTGGCCACTTTTTAACATCGTTCTTTTGTTTGTGTTAAATGTATGCTTGTCGATTGAAGAGAAGTCTGTGAATTAATTTGAGCAATATTTATTTCGTTTTGTTAGGTTGATAAAGTGATGTAGAAGTTCGTTGTTCGCGTTTCCCTATTTATGTAGATGGTTAAGATGGTCGTAGCTGAGGAATCTATCAATCAAGCGAAGCAGGGTGCACGCGTTGTGGTGGGTGTTCTCAGACGAGAACGAGAAGGAACAAGAGGGAACAAGAGGGAACAAGAAGCTGAACAAGAAGGGACGGTAAAGGGAGAGAATGAGGGTTACAGTGGGGGAGAGGGGCAGGAGAGAAGGAAGAAAGTTGGATAGTCGGACGGGTCGGGGGCAAAAGAGAGGAAGCGGTCTACGTGTGAGGGCCCATTCCTGGTGCATGCTTGCGAACTATGCAGCTCTTGAAAATGTTGCAGAAGTAAGCGGCGGTATGGACATAATTCAGCTTGTTATGCGCAAAGCGGGTTTCGAGAGAACCTTATGGGCCTTGTGGACCTTATGGATCTTAGAGACTGTCCGCCCTATGCGAGGTCAGAGGGCCCTCTGTTCCAATTTTGTGCCCAATAAGACTAATTCCCTCAAAGGTGCCGGCGCACTTCGGATAGGCCACCTTGCTGGCGAGAACTTATCGGCTAATTTTACGTAAATTATGTGACGTCACGGATTATACCTTCAGACCCTTCATTTCCTTTTCTAAAAACGCCTTTTCAGAAATAAAATCGAACTCGCATGCGAACCACACGAAACACAGCGCAGGATATTTTCAGGATAGAGATAGGGGAGAGTTGCCAAATGCGTACTGGTCAACCAAATCGTACCGGCTCATTTTTTTTGGTAACCATTTAATGTTTGCGACTTCTAGTAGTAAAAATATAAAGCGTTTATGGAGTCGGTGATATAGGATACAACTTGTGTTATTTTGATTGATTTCGTGCCAATCTGTAGCAGCTAAAGATTTCAAGTAAGTAAGTTTGATGTTTTGTGCAGATTTTTTTTAATTATTTGAAACAACCCTGAGGGTGAACGCGTCCAGGACTTATGAAAATCGAAATTGACTTTTTAAATGGACCCGTATAAATTGTTTATGCACCACTCGGTGCACTCGGCGTAGCTTTTTATTCTCTATACTCTATAAAAAAGTATTAATAACCTATATGTACATATGTTGAAAACAAACAGAAAGAAAAATCAAAAATTGATATCCCTCCACAATATAATCGTATTTAAACGCATATTTGTTTATAATCGGGATCCGGTTCATCGAGGTCCTACTGTAGAAACTAAATTGAATGTTATTTCTTCCCTTAATAATTTTAATATAGGAGAAATCGTATGTATATTGGCAACTTCAAATTTTTAAACACAACAATTTTGAATTTCATCTACTCAATTTTGCTATAAATGCATAAAGTCTAATGACGATACAAATGGAAACAATTGCATAGTGAATGTAGCAATTTATTGCAATAAATCATGTGTATATCTAATTTTCAATTTATATTTGCGTATATTCCGGATCGATTGTTAGTTCAGACTACGGAAAATATGTGGAAAGTATTGCCTAAGGTGCGGTGCGGTGGTGTGACAAATGTCGGTTTGTGGTCTGCATAGTTTTCAAAACTACAGCACATCTATGTTCCACTTTTTTTTAGTGTTCGGTCGAGCTTTCTTAACCACGTTGCCTCTTTAGACTTTTAAATCGCCGGAATATTTTCCTGATTGCCTTATTGGCCCAATGAATGAGTCCTTAGCATAACTTTAGAACTGGGGCACTTTCAGAGGTTGACCATTCGAATTTTTACCTGTGGTAGAATGTAGAAAGAGCCCAAAGATTCTTCGACACAAAAACCTTCAAATTAGTTAAAATATATGCGAAATCTTCCGTTTGCCGTGCTGGAGGCACTGCTCTTGTCAACTTGTAAATTACAGCCATCTTTTTCAACTTGGAACGAAACTATTCTGGAGAAATAGTCATAACGTACATCTGCGATTGTCAACTTCTCTATAGAACGGCATGTTTTGGTCTTTTTTTCGAAAGGAGATTTTTTCAATAGTCGTAATAACTCTGCACTCTATTTGTACAGGGTGGCCACTGAAAGCCTGAATGATATAAAACAAAACTAACTTGTATGCACAAACACATACAGTGACTCCCACTAATATTTGCACACTCTTAAAAAGACGATCACTTTTTTAATATTGTATAATATTGTATTTGAACTTTTGGGGGAAGCTAGACCAATTACTGTGCTACAGGATGTGAACAAAAAATTTTGTCAAAAATTGCAATCGATCGGAATTGTAGAAAAAATACTAAAAGTTTCATTTTACAAATTTTTTATATGGGCCTATATTGAAAATTTAAAAACTACGTTTTGTAGATCTGTGTAAAATAATGTATAATATTAACAATAATAATAATAATGAAAATCGAGGTGGTAATATCTGGTGAACCACCCTGTATGTTAATCGAACGGAAGAGCATTCCGTGGAATTTTGTTGAAACTACTTTTGAATATCGTTCATTAAAATTAGATTTCCACTCCGCTCGGTAGTTTTAATTTGAAATACAGAAAGAAAAGAGTCGGCCCGCTAAGTAGACCCTTCTATAAGGTCTGACCAAATTTCTATTAAAAGCGGCAATTAGTCTAAGTCTCTATAAATCTTGATGACTGATATACCGACATCAGTTTGCTTGTCAAAGACGCTTGTGGCGAGGGCTACACCGATTTCCAACACATTGTTTCCAGGACCGCTCTCGGTGGACGAAAATGGGGGAACTGCAGGATTCCTTCTGTGGGCCAAGTACCACCGCCAACCGGTGAGTCGTTGTTATGTTAAACCAGGTGAGAGACGCGCGATGAGTGTGCGACACCATTAGAATTTTCAATGCGAACGTTTACAGAACATTCGTTACCTTCGAGCTTGAAAACACGATGGTAAGCCTTATAAATGTTCCACACTCGTTCTCTTCCATGGTTTCTTCCTTCCTGTTTCAACATATCAATTTTAACAACTTCAATCTTTGGGTTCGCTTCGTTTTTCAATAGTTCAACGGCACTTTTCGCAGTTCAACGTTTCACAATTCATTATTTCTTTTTTTTTTAATTTAAGGTTTAACGTCGCAGTTACATATCTAGGTCATTAGCGACGAACTTCTATGGTGGTTTTAGATTTTGTGGAGGAGATTGTTGATGTTTTGACCACGATTTCGTCGTTTGGAGACACTGCGCAGTCGCCCCTATCTGAAATTCGATGTGGCAAAAATTGATAAAATTCGCCTTAGACTAGAGGTTGGCGAGACAATGCGAAGCAGGTAACCGGTCACCTGTCCATTTAACGCAGAGACAAACCTGTCCACCATGGAATCATCTAACAACAGTGGATGGTACGTCGAATCCAAGAAAGAGGTGTTGCGAAGTCGACTTAGTTCCGAGCAAGTCCGAGGGTGCCGAGATAAAACGAGTCTCAATATTTCCGTAACGGAGGTGCATCAGCATTGTCTCGGAAGCGGTAAATTCGGCGTGAACTGTGGTCGAGTGCTAGTCGTCGAAAGGACCTACCTCTTAATTCTTTTATTCGACGTAGGAGGAGAAAGTCACCGGTTCTATTGGAGCGTAGCAAGGTCATGTAGATTGGGGATCAAAGAGTAAACCAGGTAGCACGCTATAACGCGGAAGTAATTGATTAGCCGAATTCGGTGGATCGATAGGTTACACTGTGTGCTTTCTATTGTCACAGCCGGCGAAGCTTCGTCGCCCCTGCGGCTTTCCACTGCCCCCGAAAAATACCTTTTCCCTCAAAAACGAAACTGTCCAGTCATTTTTACTTTGGTCGCGACCAGGCATCTTCTGTTACTTGGTTTTCTCCATCTTCCAATTTTCTCCGGCCATGAAAAGAGTGTGTCGAATCCTACAGCCGTTCTTTTTCCTATTGTTTCGCGTAGATAAATTCTAGTAACATCATAATTCGATGGGTCGACGTAGAGACAGGGCTGGGTAAAATAGTGTTTGAAATAAAAAATACAAATATTTGCCGAGATTTCATTTACTGGTTTCTCAACACGAACTTGAAATAGTTACTTGAAATAAATGATTCTGCCATTATTACTAGAATGAAACTTCACCACTAACGTTCATCGAAATATGCTATGGATACATCTAGACATTCGTAACTATTCTTATACATTATTCTAGAGTAATTAAGCGGTTGAAATCTGCAACAGAACCGTTTCCACACAGGATCAATATTATTTCAAATATTTATTCCTAATAAATTCTATGAAAACTATTATTTCAAATAATTATTTCTAAAACATCGTACAGCAAATATTACTTCAATTAATAGCTTCAATACATGTGTAATAAATAGATATTTCGAATATTTTTCTATCTAGAACTAAGTAATAAAATAAATGCTGAAATACTACTTTATTTGGATACAAGTATTGTAATTACTGTATTTCCAATACTTTTTATTTGAATGGGCCCAGCACTGGCGTTTTTATCTTCTGTATGGTGAGATTTGTTTCGTGGATATAACACGTATCACTGATGATCAGACTGCGGTTGTTTATGCAAATTTTAATTGTTCTAGGCGAATTTTAAGAAAGCGGAAGCAAATATAATCTTATTTTCAGTAGACTTTATATAACTGATATAAATAGAAATTGTATTAAATTCGGTGGAATTTTGTATTCTAGCATTTTTTGAAAATTTTCAGAAGTCGTTCTTATGATTGATCCACGTAAAACTGATCTATGTAATACACACAGCAGGATCCTAATGCGGTTCGATGATACATACACAACGTCAACATATTCACTAAGTATGAAATTTGTATTTTATTTGTCAAGTTCCATATTAAATGACCTGATACAATATGTATATTATTATCTTACCATTAGTATTCAATCTTATCATTAGTACCATTATTTTAATTAAAAATATCCAACATATAGAAATTATGTCCAGAGGATGTCGACATATTTTCAATAATCTTCAAATAAAATACTGTTTTAAAAACTTCTGTAGCGAATAAAATATTTTATTTCTAATGTTGCACGTACGTACACTTTAATAAAAATAGATGGGATTGTTAACTATTTACTATTTTTTTAAAAATACTGTCTTACCCTTTTTTCTCACACTATGCCCTTGAAAACAGTCAGGGCTCCGCTTCTAGTATTTCTCCTGACAAAATACAGCTCTGGAACAGTCTGAAGAAAGACATTCTGCTCGCCTTCAAATTCGAGTAATATTTACAGCCACTACTGTCTGCAAGTAAAATCATAATAAACGCATTATGGGCCGGTACAAATTTTTTTGAAGGTCTTCTGTGTAAATGGTCTTTCAGCTTGTAAATCTTCTGCACAGTAGCGAGGCAGGTAGCCGGAAGTTTGTGGAACAACTTCTCGCAATGTCCTTTCCGTTGAGGACTACGACGCAACGATGGAAGAACCATGGTTTCTCATAATAAGCCTTCGAATATAGAAAGTCTCGTTTAGCCGGCACTATATTTTCTAAAGATTTACGGAGCCCAACGATGATTCGTGATAATGGCTCTATACATAGAGTAGAATTATGGCATATCGTAAACTTCTAGCCCATAACTAGACAGTGGATCACAATACAGAAATAAAGCATTGAAATCCTACCTGAATTGCAACAATCCGGAGTGAAATAGAATTTTATCTTGTTTTTTTTTAATATGTTTAATAGGTTGAAAATAATGTATGACAGCATTTTTAAATACTTATAATGTTTTAAATGCATTAAATTAGCTGTCTATCCGTACCTGATAATTAGACTGCGCAACTTTAGGCATTTACGGAGAATTTGGTTGGGTGAAATATGAGCCAGTAAAGGATTAGAAAAATTTAAGAATATCGTAATGTTTTTTTGTAATGTAAAAAAGTCTTTAAAGGATGAAATCAAGTTTTATTTTATTCCTGCTTCCCACAATCAATGCAGAACATTTTTATATTGCACAGAGATCTGCAGTCTACTGATAATATACGAAACACGCAAGAAAAAAGTACAAAATAAAGAATAAAGTTATTACTTTCAAGTTAGTTGAACGAACTCTGAAAATCGTTTCGGCGATTATGTAATTGTCTGTAATTGTGCCTGTAATTTTCTATATCAAGACTATTATTGCATTATTTACACACTTAGTTTATTAATATTTCAATTGTCCTCTAACTTATTACGTTTTCTACAAGTGAAGAATATCCAGGTTTGTCCAGAGTGTGATAATTTGGTAATCTAATAAAACTAACAATAAGTTAAAGGATTTCATAATAAGTAAGTAAATAAAATAAAAATAAAATTCATAGTAAATAAAAAGTATTGGAAATATAGTAATTACAATACTTGTATCCAAATAAAGTAGTATTTCAGCATTTATTTTATTACTTAGTTCTAGATAGAAAAATAGTTGAAATATCTATTTAATACACATGTATTGAAGCTATTAATTGAAATAATATTTGCTGTGCGACGTTTCAGAAATAATTATTTGAGATACTAGTTTTCATAGAATGTATTAGGAATAAATATTTGAAATAATATTGATCCTGTGTGGAAACGGTTCTGTTGTGGATTTCAACCGCTTAATTACTCTACAATAATGTATAAGAATAGTTAGGAACGTCTAGATATATCCATAGCTTATTTCGGTGAACGGTAGTGCTGAAGTTTCATTCCAGTAATAATGGCAGAAAAATTTATTTCAAATAACTATTTCAAGTTCGTGTTGAGAAACACGTAATTGAAATACATGTTTCATATACCTGAAGGATTAAATAAGCATTTGAAATAGTATTTCCACTAATCGAAAAGTAAATAAATATTTGAAATTATTCAAAGTAACATAGTTTTGGAAATAATCTCGGCAAATATTTGTATTTTTCATTTAAAATATTATTTTACCCAGTCGTGATGGTAGCACGGCACGGCCCTGATTTATTAGTCCAGGTTTCAGCAATTTTGGACTACTGTGGGACATGTGCCGTGCCGCTACGTGTGCCAGCAGCGGCTTTTCTCTGTGGCTTTTGAAGGCACGCGGCGGCATGGCAAAGCTGGGCAAACCGGCGAGGACGAGGAGGTTTCAGAGAGTCCTGGGGGGCCCGTGAGCACGGCGAGCGCAGGGGCACAGGGTACAGAAAACAAACCAGTCAGGAACAGGCAACGATCGTGGCACTGCGCTCTGTAGGCGTTCCCGTACGTAAGTACGCCCATCGCTAGGTGATCGCTTACCAACCAAATAGCAGGGCGTAGCCGACAATGAGACCCCAGTGATATAGTATACCCATACCCCGTTAGTCCCAGAGACCCGACGCGACGGCCCCCTTCTTTTTTCTAGGCAGCCAGAATCTTGACAAAGAAAGACAGAAAGCCCCCCATTGCTCGACACAGTTGGAGGGACACGAGGGCACCAGTGGCAGAACTGACACGTTATTGCACCGGTACCCCTCGCAACGAAAGCTACGCGTGCTGCCTGCTTATTCGTTTTCTTGTTTAGTATCTTAGCCTGGGACCTACCCCGCGAGAGAGAGAGTCCCCCTTACATCGCCCGTTTTTCCTTTCGTTTTCTTCCCGTTTTTTATTTCCCTTCTGCACTCCGCTCTATCCGCTCTTCTCCTCTATCTTCGGGCGCGTGTCTTGCCCTCCATGCGAAGCTGATGCACCTCTCCTCCCGTTCGTCTTTCTCGTTCTCCATCTCCGTCTCCGTTGCCTTTTTACCACGAGCTGTTCGGCGCGGTGCGGCGCGGCGCGGCGCGGTGCTGCGTGCTTCTTTCTTCCGATAGCGGCCGAAACTCTTCGTTCGTGAAAATAGGATTGTTGTGTCTTCGTTCGGATCAAACAGTGAATCAGAAGAATATACCTTACCCACGGATTTTCTAGTGCACGGTGTCGTAACGTGAATCGGGACCATCGGCCGGCATGGATGTCACCAACGGCATGAGGCCCATTTACGGAGGTTACCCGTTCCAAGGTTGGTACTTCGCGCGTATTCGGATGTCACTTGTTCATCAATCAACCCCGTGACAAACTGCCAGACCTCTCGAGACCCTCGCGAAGATTCTGCGATCAGGAACTAACAGTGGATCAAATTCTACCAATCAAATTTATTCTATTAATAATGTGCTTACCTGCTACAAATAATATAGTTTACTCACAGCTTCAAAGATCTCAAGAAACGGTGTAACTTTTATTTCAACCATTTTTAGATATCTTTTGTTGTTTGCGACTTATAAGGGCGGTTCGGAAGGGTTGATATCTCCTTCAATGTGATAAGCGGGTACGGACGAATTACAGAGCTATCTTCTTAGATACGTCTAAGAAATATTTATGCAAAGTTTCATCACAATCGGAGTGTGAGTGTATCAATCCCCGATGTTCATACTTTTCTCATTAATTTAATTCGAGGATCATTGTACACAGTCTTATGCAACATTTAAATTCATTCAGCTTTCATTATGACAAAGTGTTTCACTGAAATTAGATTCGAACAATTTTTTTTCAATGTAAACCTGTAATTTTCACAAAAATAGCTTCCATGAAAAAAAGACACGAAAGACTTGTTAATTCAGTAAGAATCTTTAGAAATTTGTATCAGTGGTTATTATCAGAGCAACTCTTCTTAGTTGATAAGTTTTTCATCGCTTCCTGAAGATCTGCTCCATAATGAACCAACTGGATGTAGTCCATCGGATACAAATCCGGCGAATTAGATTAGACAGCCACACATCCTTACCCCAAAATTCGGGAAAAAATTCTTAGAATGTTGCGACTGTTGGACGTTGGACGTGAACGAAGCGTGGACATCCATCAAAGCAGAAACTCTTCGTACTTTGATTTCATCAATGCCTAATCGAGTTTTCCACGTTATTCGAATAAATACCAATTATACTAATTATCTATTGTCTATACAAATAAAAATTAAATGCTGTTCGTTGGTAACCGCATCACTTTAGAACGGATGGATCGATTTGGCTAATTTTTTTACAAAAATATTCGTAATAGTCCGAATAAGGTTTTTGGCGAAAGAAAAATTGAAAAAGTTGCTCGGAAAAATGGAAAATTCGGGAAAGAATGAAAGTGCTTTTTTCTATGGGATTTTTGTATGAACTCAAGACCATAACTCACGATTCGAACGATGGATATGCTTAATTCATTTTTTGTTTTGTTCGTCATGGTCCTGGAAAAGTTTTCAGGATAAAAAATTCAAGACAATTATAAAGGAAAGTCGGAAAATTCAGGTAAACTGCAGAAATCATCATTTTAAATTGAATATCCATGGCCACAATCGTTAATAGATACAATGATCACTCAGAACTACGTTCTTTCTCATTTTTACTTTGTTTAAACATTGTCAATAGCTGTTCACAAATTCACAAAACGATCACAAACAAATTCATTGAAATTTGGACAGCTAGTTAATTTATAAATATAAAAGAAATTTTCGTTAATCTTGACGTTGTCTACTTAAAAAACGTGTGGCTTTATGGAAATTTCGCAGTTAGTTGTTTGTTGAACTACATAACTTCACGTTTTTCTGTAAATAAACAATATATCTATGAATCTAATCGTGTAAATCATCTTTTATTAATCCTAAAATGCTATCGTGCATGAAATTCTCATTACTACGACATAATCGTAAGATTTCACTAAAAATTCAGATAGATTTATAGAAACGGCACTGTATCATCATTAGTATCAACTACATCCTATTTATGTTGATTATGGCAAAATTTTCGCTATGTCAATTTTACCAGTCTAACGTGTTACGTGTCTCTAAGTATTCATGATTGAAAAGTCACATACGTATGTATAGTGAAAAGGTGAAGGACCTCTTTGTGGGCTGCTATATGTATACATGTGAAATACCTAATTAAATGTTATTTCACGATGTAGCGAGCACATAAAAACGATCGTTGGTGAACGCTTATGATAAACCAGTGTTTCTCGAAAGATGTTATTAACGTAATCGTATTCTTCCGGTGTTTGCTTGGGTTCGAACCAGATTTTTGCCAGTAGAAATGGTAATTATAATGACGGAACAGCCGGTGTACGATGTCAAAGAAAGTAATGCCTTGTACGGGAGGATGGCTAATTCGACTAACGATCGGGCATTATACTCGTCAGACGTGGAAATGGTCTCCTGTGCGCATAACTTCTTCAATTTTACGGTTGTTAGTTTCATTTTTGGTATTCCGCGGCACGAACTCTCGCCGACCTGTTATCTGATTTCACGTTTGCATCCCGAACTCCCGATTCAGCTGCTAATTTCAAGCTCAATCACCAGAAAAGCCCTTCAAAGTTTGTCATTTTCCACCTTTGAACCATGCTGTTCGAGGTTGTACAATGTTGGATAAACAAAAGTTTAAAGTTTATACTTATTCTGTATGTGACGATGTTAGGACTTTAATACTAGACGGTCTTTCAATTGCTGATAACGTTTGTCTCATTTGGATCCTCTCTGCTAACACATGACATGATATTTCTTTATAATCATTGTCCCATTATACGTAAATTATTTTTTCATATCAAGAAGAGGAATTTGTTTTATTCGTGTATTATCGATGTCAAGATGTTACCAAAAAATGATTTTCTATCACTTCTGTTAGGAGGCGATATATTACCCTTACTTTTGTAACAGATCAAAAATGACTTGCACTGTTGAACAAAAGAAAGTTTAAAGTTGATATTTCTGTATGTGAGGATTAGTAGCTTCAGTACCACATGGTCTACAATCTGTTGATAACATTCATCTAATTTGGAGCCCCTCTGCAACACTATGGCATGAAACTTCTTTCGTTTATTCGTCTGTTCTCGCATAATGCGTTAATAACTTATTTTGTTGGACATATGCAATCGAGAACAGTAAGTTTAACCCTTTGCACCCCAGCTACCTAATAGTAATAGCAGTAATACTATTTCTATTTAGATTAGGATACAGCAAACCAATAAAAATAGTCGAATCAGCTTTTATAAACGTGTTCACTTTACTCGTTTGAGAAACAACTTGATAGTTTCCTGGAGGTTCGATTTAACAATTGTAGTTTCTGATGGCATCACGAAATGTTCAGAGTGCTAAGGGTTAAAATCCTTCGCATTGCAATAGTACTAGGTACTAGTACACATTTATCAATATTTCTCTTCATCCCTAAGAGTACATTGATTGTTTAATTATCATCACTATCCTTAATCACACGCGGATGAATAAGAATAATCGATTTGATTGGGGTCGTCTATCTTTCAGCAAGAGAACACCCCCAAACATACTTCGAACGTGGCATCCAATTTGTTGTGGAATAATAATTTAAAAACTCATTGAAAATCTCTGGACAATTTTAGATGAGCACGTCTCTTTAAACGGCCGTATTAACACAGAATTATTTTTGGGAGTAATAAAATATATAAATATGGTATACGTTTCCAACCAATAATTAGAAAACTTTCAGATACCAATATACGAAAAAACCTACAAGGTGTAATACACAGCATTGAAGATGTAAATGTTCCAATACAAAGGTTGGAATCATATAAATGTAGAATTAAATTCACTTTTGGCCACCCAATTTTGTTAATTTATTTCATTGTTTTTAAAAAGCAATTAGTTTCCTACCCCTTTTCTATAGTTTTCGTTATTATACATATACGTGTATGTAAATATAAAATGCAGGCGTTCATGAAACATTTATTGCCACATTAACATAAAATTTCAGTTTGTAAACTTTGTGGTTTTTATCGTATGCATTACTTCTTAAACTCCTTTCACCCACCGCTACTGTATGTTGTAGGTTGAAAATAATATAAAAATATGTTTAAATTCGTGTAATATTTTGACTGTTTTAAATCGCTCCTACTCGTTTTTGTCATAAATGCATAAAATCCGCACAAATCAAAACTTAAAAATGGCAATCTACATGCCATCTTAAATTTATAGGCCTACGTGAGTTCAGAAAGTTATGTCGAACATTTTCAAACGTATAATTACTTGCAAATTATCCCTCTCACGTGAGAACATTATCATTAAATTTCATCGCATAGGGTTGGATCCGCTCGCGTGTGAACTCGTGTAAGTGTTCTACAGGATGTCAGTTTCGTAGTGAGTAATGATTTTTCGGACTGGGATGCATTTATGGTATTTACACGTGTTTAAAATACAAGAAGATGTATGTATGTATGATGTGTAGTAACGAACATTAATAATATCTCTAATTAGGAGATGTTCTAATTTATAAATCGGAGCCACTAGCTTTACCGTTTAATCCACTAATTAATAATACCACCATATTTTCAATTCACGCTGTGTTCATTTTAGGAAACGCTACCAGATTTCTGAATACCGTCCCCTAAATGCAGTTCCTCACATAATTGACCACTAGACCGCAGATTTTATGCATTTATCACAAAAATGGGCACGTACAATTTAAAGCAATGACCGAATTAATAAGATTTAAGGGCATCGGTGCATTAATTTCAGTGTAATGAGTCAATTAAAAGAAGAAAGAAATTTCTATGTGGTTCCAGTGGCTTGCAATCGATGTAAATATTTTTCAGTGTGCATAAAGATCTGCAGTCTACTTATGAGTTTGTCACCCCCATTAGTTCATCTTTACTGCCAAAGAATCCTACCCACCCACCCTCACCCTCATTTCCACCAAGAAACAGAAAAGCGCACACTGGATTCCTATGTACAATCACTCAATGGGGATTTTATTTAATACAAGATGTTTCAATGTCAATGTTTATGAAGTATGTACATTTTCATGAGGCCACAAAATTTTATCCGTTCAACTGCCCCCTCCCCCACGCCCCAAAAAAATTACACCCTGTGAGTGTACCTCTGCTTTCTACGAGGGCCATTCAATAAGTAACGAGACAAACTGACACAGTAAAGTCGCGTTTACTGATCAACAACATGTGTTCTGCGCGGACAGTGATCGCATACATTGATCGCAATATTTTTTTATGACTGCGTCTACCGCAGCGGTCGCGCCGAGAGTTCAAAAGAAAGCGGAACGTAGAGATGGTAGCATGACAGTAGAGTGGGTTGGCACTGAACAGTGATCGCGTACCGGATCGCAGAAAGTAAACATGACTTTACTGCATACAGTACATCCTTGAATACTGTCCAACAGGCGTATTCTGGCCAGACAGGGTTTGGAAAGATGACTTAATTTTTTGATCTATGACTGCGTCTACCACGCTGATCGCGGCGAACGAGAATTCAATAGAGTCGAACATAGAGAAGGACATAATGAAATACGGATCGCGTGACCGAAAAGTGTGCCGTCGCACTATGTGCCAAAACGATGAATTCCATGCCAAAATCAGAAAACTTTCGATAGAAATAAGATAGAGTGATGAAATTTTTTAAAATTAAAGCTGAAACTTTACAGAATATGGGATAATTATGGTTCGAACGTTTTTTAACCTTGAAAAAATAAATTTTTTTATTTTTAACAATAATTCGAATTTTTGCAAAATCCGGAACTCGTAGACAAATTTTGAGGCCAGATTTGAAATCAGCGTGAAAATATCTACGGGAAATGATGTATAGAATGTTCAATAAAAATTTTTTCGAGCGTGGTATTGGAAAAATCACTATTTTCTTGAGATTGAGCAAGTTTAACGAATTTTTACAAGGTTAAAAAACGTTCGTACCACAATCTTCATAATTATTTCATATTCTGCAAAGTTTCAGCTTTCATTTAAAAAAAATTTCATCGCTCTATTTCATTTTTATCGAAAGTTCTTTGATCTCGACACCGATTTCATCCTGAAGTGGAGTGAGTAGGCACTAGACAACGTTTACGTAGAGGACCCCGGACAGTATTTAAATATTTACAAATACGTTTCGATGTTTTCAATGAAAAAGTAAGAGTTTGGTGAAATATTTTGTCAGGGCAAGGACGTATGAATCAACTGGGAGGAGTCTTCATCAATGGTCGGCCGCTTCCGAATCACATTCGACTGAAAATAGTTGAAATGGCAGCTGCGGGAGTTCGTCCTTGTATTATATCTAGGCAGCTTCGCGTGTCCCATGGCTGTGTTTCGAAAATCTTGAATCGTTATCAAGAAACTGGCTCTATCAGACCAGGTGTGATTGGAGGCAGCAAGCCAAGAGTAGCCACCCCGGAGATCGAAGGAAGAATCGAAGAAATGAAAAGAGATAATCCTGGGATTTTCTCATGGGAAATTCGAGAGAAACTGGTAAAGGTAAGAAACAAAGCAAGATTTATTTAAATTAATGCCTCAACCGTAGGTACATACTTCCTACATGTTCTGAGTATCAAACTATCTTCTATCTAAATAAAAATCAAATGCTGTTCGTTGGTAAGCGTATCACTTGAGAATGGCTGGACCGATTTGGCTATTTTTGTTTTTAAATGTTCGTAATAGTCAGAATGTAAGGAGGAGACTAAAAACGGCGTAATTCTTCTTTATCCGTTCCTTGCTCGTTGGGAACTGTCTCTAATGTTTATTTTTAACAAAACCAAAACGCCACGCACATTTGTCAACAAAACACGCATTGCAAAAATCGATAAAAATATATACAATGGTCAAACACATGATATAGCATGCATGCATACAGTAAACATTCTTACACGAATAAGGTTTTAGGGAAAGAAATATTGAAAATGTTGTCCGGCAAAATGGAAAATTCGGGGACAACTAAAAGTGCTTTTTGAATCATATTTCAATACAACAAAAAGAAACGAACCTTTTCAGCTTTTAATCAATATTTCAATAGGAATTTATTTATTGACGTCTGTTTGCATTATCGACATTATAAACATCCGTCAGTTAGTTTATTTCTATTCCAACTTATGAATTCATGGCATGAATTTCATGCAGAGGACAACGTGTGTCGGGTCAGCTAGTATCGAATAAATATTCCTTTGTCAACAAGTCTTTTTTTAAATACGTTTTGTACTTGCTTTTCTAATATTCTAAAGTAAATTTTTATAATGAAAACTAACGGCGAAAGTACGTTTTATTTAAAATTAATTTTTAATTCATTTTTAATTAAAACTAACGGCAAAAGTATTACATGATCTAAAAGCTTTAAATGATCTCAGGAACCTCTTATTTCCAGTTTTCTTTTTATTTCTCAGTTTTTCGTTAGGGAAAAATGTCTTCTGTCTTATGTCTTCTGAAAGGATATAATGTCAGTATTTCTTTGTATTTCATGTTTATCATTCAATTGTGAAAGTAAGAAATATCTACCAGGTTCCAGTTTCTTGCAATTGACGTTGAACATTTTTATTTTGCATCCGCGGTCTAGTTATTAACTTTATTAGCTTTTATTATTAGCTTTATCTCGCTTCGTAACTCTTCGAAATATTTATAATACTTACTTGCAATAAGTAACAAATATCTATCTGGTTCCAGTATCTTGCAATTGACGTTGAACATTTTTATTTTGCTCTATAATTCGCGGTCTAGTTTATTAGCTTTATCTCGCTTCGTAACTCTTCGAAATATTTATAATTATTAATTACTAATTAGACAGTGGACATCTATGCAAAATAAAATTGCAACAAACTGGAAGGAGGTGCAAGTCTATTTTCTTTCTTAATACATATATTGAATGTAGATTGAAAATAATATAACATTTCTGTCATAAATGCATAAAATCCACTATCTATTTTTAGAAAAATTACCTTAGGGATAACGGCATCATACCTTTAGGAAGATCATATTTATAAAGATGTTCGTAACCTCGATGTTGAATTAAGATACATTTTAAATGCAGAAGTTTAAATATTAAATCTGTTCGACTTTTAAAAGCTTACATGATCTGAGTTCAGATCGGTGTAAGCCAGATCGGTCTCTATCTTTGATAAATTAAAATATTCTTGCACGAAAGGACTAAGTATTTTTAACCCAAATTGCTGTGCCACTATTCTAAATATTATTTACATTATTAAATATGTTGGTATCTAACCAATTACTAAACATCCAAGTACAATATGACGTGTCATATAAATGTCATATCCATAAAATGAGAAAAATCACGTAGGATTGAATTATTTTACGTCGGAAGAAATGTTTCATTTTCGAGTTACAATAGCACCGAGTGCAAAGGGTTAAAAATTGTTATCTTAAGTATTTGCAGTAAGTATTACAAGAGTGTATCCTTCGAACGTTCTCGAGTTCGAAACGAGCAGTTTGCATCAGGAAGTCTCGATTAGCGAGAACAAAATAGCTATCTGCCGCGGCTGCCCCCCTCCTCCCCCGCCCCTCAAGAGGAATCCGACCGGAATACATATTAATCTAGCGGGCGCAGTTTTTCGTTAGGGAAAACGTTGAAAGGTATTGTTCGACTTCTCGATCGGGGGTGGACGTTTCCGCAGGGTTTCTCTATCTCTCCAAAGATCGCAGTGAGTGGGGCTTTTTAATCTTGTACACGAGGCGTGCACGAGGTGGGCAGGGGTGTACGTGAGCGCCCCGAGGCAACTCGCGTGTCCTTTAATACGTTACTGCCCGCCGCCTACACCCACGCCTCATTGGCGTAACGCTCCCTCGTTCGTGACGCGATTTTCGAGTATGCAAAACGACTTTTCCAAGAATAGCTCTTCCGTGTACGGAGTTTATCTAAACACCTTGAAAAATTGCAAACACCAGTGTGAAAGCCGTGCTCCGGTGGTCGTGGACGGAACAGAGAATAATAATACTTCGGAAATTTCTCGACGGACGATAAAAACGGTATTATAACGCGATAACAGAAAGGCGCGAGCCGAAACTGCCACAGCTGTTTAACCAGTCAATGAATATCGGTCGATCTTCGTTTAAAGTAAACATAATCGACGTGCTTACCACGCTCACGTTCAAGATTAATAGAATCAAGAAAGTCTAGAAGATCGTTGGTGGGGCATTCGACGGTGAGAAATTTGAAGGTGTAGAGATAATAGTAGAGGTTTGGTGCAACCGTTGATCGTGATATTGGGGTGGCAGTAGCAGCTTCAGATTCTCCTCGGAGGTGACCAAAAAGACAATAACTGATAGCTGAATGTTTCTCTGGCAAACGAAGCAGAAGATCACCGGAGGTTCTCAAATCAAGATCCGACGGGAATTCCACCTCTCGACTCACCCCAATAAAACCGATTCCGATCGCTAGCTACGAGTAGTCCGGCTACGGCGATTCTCGATAAAGAGATAAATTCTATGAAGGTAGGAGAGAGGAATGCCCGTGCCTGTGCGCGAGCGGTAGGACTGCCGCGTGTAGAATGTAGAGAGACGGAGGAGACCTCTGAGGGAGAGAGAGAAGAGAGGGAGAGAAAGACGGTAAAGAGACGGCAAAGACGGCGAGAGTCGAAGAGAAAAAACAGTTTCGTGAACGCGTACGCCGTTGCAGTCGTGGAAGCAGGCGGTCGTAGCCGGCATTAATACGGCATTTAATGCTGGAAGGAGGCGTTCCTGGGCTGGAGGACCCGAGGCGGCATCTATCCTTCTTCCCGATCCTTGCGGTCCTCTCTAACAGAGATCTCTGTCTCTTTCCTCCTGTCATCGCCCCGGACCTCTAAAGCCTCAACCGCCATCAACGGCACAAGAATCGTTATTGTTTCTGAGATCGTCGATCCGAAAGATAGCCATCGACACCGACAACCTCCTTTTTCACTTTTTCACCTTTTTTCTCTCCTTCCTCCGTTACTTTCTATTTTCCGTACTTCCATGCTCGTCCTTTTTCCGTTCGTATCGCTGAACTCCGAAACGCTTGTTTCTTTTGGTAAATTATTATCGAGAACGATAGATGAAATAAGGGTGACGATGTGGCCCCCTAGTTTTATATACCTTCCTAACCCTTCACTGCATGATTTTTTTAATTGGGATGAAAAAATTGAAAGAAGCTCAGTTTCGTGTTTTATTTAAGGGAAAAATATGAAAAAAGTTAAAACAACATTTTCAGAAAAATGAACATACTTAGTTTAGAATAGTAAGAAAACATATTCTTAGTTTACTATATGTATACCAGATTTGTTAACTGTATCAGATATGACACGCTATCCAGCGAAGGGCTAAAGTCTGATTCATAACTTGAATTGATTTAAATTCTTGCTTGGATTATACTAATGTCGAGAAGTGTTAGATAAATTCTGGATCTTTAAGAAAAAGAAACGTTTTTTGCATCGACTGCAAGAAACGGCGTCTAATAAGACATTTTATTCTTCCCTTAATGGAATAGAATCGAATTTGCTTTATTTCAGCTCGACAGCTAAGAAGTGTGACTTGGTTTACATTAACCTATCTGTACAAATCTATCTTATTCCATGCATTCGGTCTATGTATACCATTTCTCATTATTTTCTTTGTCTCACTCATTCTTACCCTGTCCTACTCATTTAGTATCCTAATTATCACTAACCTACTTTTTTATTTATTTACTTACTTACTGCATCCTTCCCCATTCCCTAACTTTTGTATTTTTGTTAGTTTGATATGTTCTTTGCTATATTTATGGTGTCTTTTCTCTCTTTCTCCTCAACTTCTACAACCACTCTTCGACATTTCTGTCTTTTTCCCCGCTCACTACATCCTCGATCCTGATCATTATTCTTCCCTTATTATATGTAACTAAATGGTTATAGTACACAGATATTCTTCAATTATTTTACTGTTTCTCCGATTTTATATGTATGTATGGAACATGCATATCTGAACGTGAAATAGTAGTGAAAAAGTAACGGTTTCCATTTAAAAAATACGTACGGACCTCCAAATAACTTTGAAAATTGATCCGAAGGTCAAATACAAGTCCGTTAATCCCTGCAATTTTTATTCCAAACATTTTTACCGAATATGCTTTTCTGGGAAGTTTACACCCCTGGACGGGTGGTTTTGGACACCCGGTATACAGTGATGGGATTGTTTAAAAAAATTGTGGGTATTGATACAAATCTAAATAAATGTTCTATG
This sequence comes from Lasioglossum morio, assembly GCA_916610235.2. Taxonomy (NCBI): domain Eukaryota; kingdom Metazoa; phylum Arthropoda; class Insecta; order Hymenoptera; family Halictidae; genus Lasioglossum; species Lasioglossum morio. The sequence goes on from OU744333.1 coordinate 8,065,082, forward strand.
AAAAACTGTTCTAAACAATTATTGTGGGGTTAAAATGTGGAGACTTGTGACATCGATGTTGACCCATAAGCCAGGTGCAGCATCTCAGATGGAAAATATTATTTTTCCTGGCCCAAATTAATTGCACACACGTGCAATTTATATCAACAATGCTCACGTACATTGTGGACCACGAGACTTTTCTAATTTTTATACATATAACTCTTCAATGTCCAATTATTAACCCTTTGCACTCGGAGCTATTTTAACTCGAAAATTAAACATTTCTTCCTCCATATTATTACTCTTTTTCTATATTATTTTTTCATTTGACGGAAATGGAATTGATATAGTATCTCATACAATACTTAAATGTTCAGTAATTGATTAGACACCAAAACATTTAATAATGTAAACAATATTTTGAATAATGATGTAGCAACTTTTGGTGGTGACTCTGAGTCACCATTCGAGTACTAAGGGTTAACACTGAACGTACAATTTAATCGTCTACATATATGTGTAATGGAATAACATCAAATATCTATATTGTGCTGGTATCTTATTTTCTACATAAAATTGTAATAATAAAAATGAGAATAATACTATGCTTTTTAATCCACTGTGGACCAAATGAGGAAAAAAAGTTCAATTTAGGAATAAACTGCAATAAGAAGAATATTTGAAAGTACCATTCCTCCATTCGACCTGCCCTTTCAGTTTCACTAACTAAAAACATTTCATGCGCCTACTGTATTATCAAAGAATCCAAGCGTAGTACGTAAGTATACATCTACACGGTAACGCATAACGGTGTCTTATAGATATGTAATAATAAACGGAAAATGTACGGTTCGAAATGTATATTTTGCTTTGAACATAATCACACGCAATCGTAGCACAGTGTGTTGCGTTTACAAATTGAAAGCATCAAGGAAAATATAATGCTAGATGCCATAACATTGACTTTACATTTCCACTATGCATTAAAGAGAATAGTAGCGAATGTTGTGTGAAAAATTAATATTCTTTATCATTGACACATATTTATTTAATTTATTCGAAAACCACTGGTTTTAAGGAGTAACTGAAATTAGACAAACAAATAACTTGTTATTTTCTTTCGTCATTATATTGTACCATTATATTGTAAAATGATGTATAAGAAAGGTGACGCAAAATTAACTTTGATCTTAAATTTCAAGATCAAAAGGCCAACCATTTTTTTTAAACTATTCTATTCATTACAAGGATAAAAAGTGCAAGGGAAACCGTGGCTCAAAACTCGACCGTTCTCTTAAAAAATTATGATAAAGTTTTTTCATTATCGAACTGATTTTATTTATAGGTATTCGGTAACTACTACTATCCTCCGATTTTGATGAAATTTAATTATGTTGTGCAGCAACAGATTCTGAACAACTTTTTCCTTTTTCAATATAGGGGGATCGCGTGCAAGAATACAGAAAATTCAATACAGTATTAGCAATAGTTTTTTGCGAATATCTCGAAAGCTAAAAGCGAACCCTCAATATTGGGAAAGGAAAATGTTGTTCAAAGTGTTGAAATGTTTAATATATTTCATCGAAATCGGAGGATAGTGGTACTTTCCGAATAATTACCTATTTATATGTAGTATCGTGGACATCCATCGAAGCAGAAACTCTTCGTACTTTGATTTCATCAATTCCTAATTGAACCTTCGACGTTATTCGAAGAAATGGCATTTATACTAAGTATTAATTTATAAATACCGAAGAAGTTTTCGTTAATCTTGATGTTATCTACTTAAAAAACGTGTGGCTTTATAGAAATTTCGCAGTTCGCTTTCTGTTAAGCTACATAACTTCACGTTTTTCTGCAAATAAATAATATATCTATGAATATAATCGTGTAAATGGTTTCTTTCATTAATTCTAAAATACCATTGTGCATCAAATTCTTATTACTACGACATAATTGTAAGATTTCGCAAAAAAATCAGGTGAGACTGTACAATGATTGAATAAATTCGTTTTTGTTTTAATCAATGCAGCATATAATGATAGAAAATAACAAGTTACATTTCTTTTAATTATTGAGTACTTCATAGAAGGTACTGATACTGTATTCAACGAAAGAATAAGTATTTAATTTCCTTATTTCTGAACGCGTCTTCTTTAAAAACATTAACAAACGTCAATAATGTTTTGCTGAATTCTGATGACACGTATTTTGAATAGGAAGGTTTCTCGGATCCTCCAAGTGTCAGTTCTATCAGTAGGCTGCTTCGTGGTGGACGGCCTGGGGATGATGGGAAAAAGGATTACACAATAGACGGTATCCTAGGAGGTGGTAAGTAATTCAATTTTTATGTAATCTCCGTTCTTCATTAATACCTGTTAGGTTGAAGAGAAGGAAGCTGGAATTTGAATTTTTCCACATATTTATAATATATAATTAAATTTTGTTCGAAAAATGTGCACGTTTTATATGACTAACAAAAAAGTGATTTCAACAAGGATAACAATGTTTCCCAACATCTAAGAGCCACTGCTAAGTTGACTAGCAAATTTCAATGTGATCAGTAGACGCATTTATGGTTTACAGAAATTTTCAAAAACTATTCGAATACAAAATGTCATCGAATTTGATATGACTATTATTAATTTTGTATCTACAAATGCCATTGTCACTGACAATAAGATTCTGTTTGATTCCACTTTCTTAAAGATTAACTATAAAAATCAAAAAAAATTGCGTAAACATCCGCAGTCTAGAAATTAGTCTATGCACTATTAAATGAGAATATGAATTGTGCTCTCAGAAGTCTGAAAGTAGTTCTCACCTATCAAATTATAAATTAAGTTTCTCTAGTTATAGACAATAGTTAAGAATTTTCTATTATTACAATGATATCCAAACTGGGTTTTTGTATTGGTTTCATATTAGGTAATTTTTACAAAGACTGTAAATTGTGTACGATATCTAAATGATCTAAAATGATTCCATATTTTCATGATTTTCAATAGTCGACTGTTGCAATCAAAACAGTAATTATGAGAATTACATTGATTAGTTGAAAAATACTAAAAATAGCCTATAATTTAAAAAAACACACACACACAAAAATTGACACAATTAAATAACAGAATAGTTCATGTCAACTACTAATAAAAAAATTTAAGAGACAATTCGAGATTTAAAAGTTCTTTTCCATTGTCACATTCACGGAGAATCATTATTTATCATCGTCGTGGGATTACTCGGGTTACGTTTGCGTTTACCATTTCACCTGCTGCTTCCTTCTGTTTTCAATAAAAAGAATCCTTAGAGATAAAACGTCGCTGTTAACCGCGGAGGAAGTCTCAGCAGCGGAACGTACATATGTAAAGAGAAATGGAAGAGACAGGGAAAAATAAAGGAGAAAGAGGATGGTGAAGAAGAAAGATAATGTGTGCTCCGTAAGATATTGACACTCCGGTAATCCATTTGACGGACATGTGGGCAACCTAGCTAATCCTGCTCACGCCCACCGAAGATTAAATCCTGTGCAGGCTTCCTGGCTCGGTCTCGAGCTAACTTTGCCTAACCGACGCGCGTCGACGCGACGCGACGCAGGACAGGATTTAAAGTCCCATACACACGGTCCTTTATGTCAAACTTTATTCGTAGATACAAGAGGTTAAAAGCTCTTGGTGCTCCCCCGAGGATGGACCGACCGAATTCCTCTTCCTTTTCATCTTTCGTTCGCGATATCGCTGTCCTACGATTTTTCGTTCGTTTTATCCATTCTTCTCTCGTGTATTTTTAGCCACGAGGCACAGGTAATTAATGTTACAAACGTTTGCGACCGTCATATGACGATCTACTTTTTCTTATAAACTACCTGACCCGACAGACGTTGTCCTGTCCAAATATCAATAAATTTGTGATTATCGTTTTGTGAATTTGTGAAAAGCTATTGGAAACGTTTAAACAAAGTAAAAATGAGAAAAAACGTTTTTCTGAGCGGTCATTGTATCTATTAACTACTGTGGCCATGGATATTCAATTTAAAATGATGATTTTTGCAGTTCGCCTGAATTTTCCGACTTTCCTTTGTAATTGTAATAAATAATAAATAATTGTAATAAAATTCCTTTCGAATTTTTTTATCCTGAAAACTTTTCCAGGACCATGACGAACAAAACAAAAAAAGAATTACGCATATCCATCGTTCGAATCGTGAGTTATGGTCTTGATTTCATACAAAAATCCCATAGAAAAAAGCAGTTTCATTCTTTTCAGAATTTTCCATTTTGCCGGACAACTTTTCCAATTTTCCTTTCCCTAAAAACCTTATTTATTTTAATATATTTTAAATTGAATATCCATGGCCACAATCGTTAATAGATACACATAGATCTTTATAGACACCGTTTCCTTTTTCTCTAAATAGTATGTTATATGGGTACGATTGTATTGAAACGTATTAAAAGTATTTTAAATTTTTGTGAAATAAATCTATGTACATACAGGGCGTCCCATAAATTAAATTAAAAGTAATAAGGATTTTTTAATTTATTCTGATTCAGATCATAGTCACATTCATACTGAATTAATATACTTCCTCATTCTTTCGGTTCTCGATCATTAGAAGGACCGAAATCATGGGAACAGTCAAGACATGTTTTTCAAAACGTACTCTATAAAAAGATATTGTATGTGTAGCTCTCATAATTTTGATTATTTTTACTGGAAAACAATAAAACACGTACTCGAAATGTCCATAAATAATGTATAATGTATACAAAATATAATGTATACAAAATTCTACTACAAACTGTATAATATATCGAGAACCAAAATAACCTGGGAGAAGTATGTAAATCTGTATTCGCATAATGGTCCGCAATATACCGATAACGATAAAAATCCTGTTGATCCGAATGGAACGAGAATCGAAATAGTTCTGGACAGTAGTGCATACATATGTAAATGATCTGGCCGACAGAGAGTTCCGAGTTCTCGAGGAATCAGCTACGATCAAAGGTGACGGTCCACCGTTGACATGAGCCAAGAATTTGTTTTCGTGAGTGATACAGGTAGACAAGGAGGAATTAGCAGTACAGGTGTTCCGAAGTTTTAAAAGTCAAACCGTCAGGTACGCTGTGCCGCCTTGAAAGGGGGAGAATTCGAGGGCGGCAGAAGGGGGAATGAGGGATCGGGTCTCATAAATAAAAATAGTCTGCGAGAGGGGAAAAGAAAACGGGGTAAAGGCGAGAAACGAAGAGGGCCGAGGACGATGAAACGGAGAGAGAGAACTGAGATGTCGAGACGAAGAGGTGTGCATATACGTACGCTTATTTTTAGAGAAAAAATAAGAGAGAGAGAGAGAGAGAGAAAGAGAGAGAGAGAGAGAGAGGGATGACTGTAGAAAAAGCAAGAGTATAAGAGGAAGAGATGAAGAAAAAGAGAAGACAAGACGTGGAAAAGGACAGGTATATGCTTCGAACGTGGAGAATGTGAAGAAAGAGGCAAGAAGTAACGATGAAGGAGGGCAGCAGAGACCGCGGGCCCCATGAGGGTCCCGCGGAGATCAAACGGGCCGCCTGCCACACGTCGGCAGTGGTGCTCATTTATGTACCCCTGTAGCTTCTCACCTCGCTATAACACCTCACTGACATACCTATATACATTTACGAATAACTAGAAAACTATCCGACTGTAACGTGTCATTACTAGCCTGCGGATTTTATGCGTTTATGAGAAACAAATGGGTGAACACAATTTAAAGCAGTGGATGGCATTAAAAAGATTTAAGACATCGGAGTATTGGTTTCAGCTTAATCAGATAATTAAACGAAGAACATGCAAACATTTTTGTGATAATGCAGTCTGCGAAATTTTAAGCAATTATGATATATATACTTTTGACAATTTAAAAAAAAATCCTGGAATATCAAATTCGACGGAATCTAGTACGATGTTAATTTATTTCACATCTAGAGAGGCTTCTACCACGAAAAGATTTCACTTGACTCGACTTCTTTAAAATTCGTCTACAAAAATTGCATATTGCATAAACATGCGCAGTCTACTTGTTACTTTCGGAACTGAAGCATTACAATAAATCCAACTCAGTTCAGATATTTGCAGCTACAACTCGAATTGACATCGCGTACAGTGAAGTGCAAAGTTGAACCATTGAAATCATTTCTTATCTAAAAAATCATAATTTACGTATTGACTAAGACCGAGTCCAAAATATCTCGAGAAACATGTGATTTTATATTTAGTTTAGCTTGAGCAGCGATTCATATTCTAGCTAGGTTATCCAATCCGAAATACAGTCCAAAGATCTTTGGTAAAAAGTATCAACAATAGTTTGTACCAGAATTGTTTAGTTCCGATTACTAGCTCCATGAAACACTAGAAGTGTAGTCTGTACGAATTTTGCATAAAACACTGAACAGAACACTCGAAAGTTTCACAAAATATTGACAGAGAAGTACTTATTAACCCTTATGTAGCCAACAAAAATGTATAAATTATTTAAAACCTTTCATATCAATATAAATAAAAATTAAATGCTGTTCGTTGGTAAGTGTATCACTTGAGAACGACTGGACCGATTTGGCTAATCTTTTTTAAAACATGTTCGTAATAGTCCGAATAAGGTTTTTAGGGAAAGAAAAATTGGAAAAGTTGTCCGGAAACATGGAAAATTCTGGAAAAAATGAAAGTGCTTTTTTCTATGGGATTTTATTTATAACTCACGATTCGAACGATGGATGTCCATCGCAAACAATTGAAATTAAGATAGGACAACGTCTGTCGGGTCAGCTAGTTTGTAAATACATAAAACGTTGTACGATTAAGAAAAGTTGGACGGTTAAGAATCGAAAAAAAGTTATGTGGTCAGATGGACCGGAAGGTGGAATATTTTGGGCCAAGTTAATGTTGAATTCCACGAGAAAAAGAATTACAAAAATGCCATGAAAAAGAATCTGTAACATTTGTTAGTGGTGCACTCATGATATGATGGTGTTTTACATAATATGTGTAGTGGTAGGTCACTGTCTCATGTTAGAGAACGAATGAAGGTTGATTTATACCTACTATACGCAGAGGCACGGTTCCGTTCAGCACCGATCGGACAAATATTCTTTTTACTAGTTTACAATCGTCAGCGTTTTATTAACATTTATTTTCCGGTACATTGTGCGTTCAATTAGTTAGGATATTTTAATAATAATACTGCTACTCATCGGACGAGTTCTAATCCATTCTACGAAGGGATAACTGCATAATTTCAATATGAATAAACATAGTTCTAATGTCTAATTAAGATTTAATTGTTCGTTAAGCAAGTTAGAAATACATATATTTCTAGTAACTTTAAGTTTTAATAAACCTACAAATAATGATTTCCGAAGAAAGGTTTCATTAATTCAATTTTACTCTCCACTGTACCTTTGAAATAAAACAAAACACGACATGAGAAACAAGTTTTTTCAAATATAAAAATAATGTAATTTCGTCCAATATAAAAATAAAAATATATACTAATAAGTTCAGAAGATAATTATTGTGCTTCTATCGTTGTAAGTCCTTCATGGTCGAAGATATATTTATATTAATTACATACAATAAGTACAGGTTTAATCAATATTGTTCTTACTTTCATATTTATAATTATGAACGAGAATTCAACAATTAAAAACCGTAAACATTGGGACAAAACTCGTAACTTAAATCTTAAAGTTACTATAAATATATGCATTTCTAACTTGTGTAACAAACAATTTAGTCTCGAGCAGACTGTCATTTTAACTATGCATACGTTTATCCATATTGAAGTTATGTAGTTATTTCTTCCTATCATGAATTAGTACTCGTCCGATAAGTAACAGTATTATTAGAATTTAAGATAAAATATATTAATGAATTGAACATACAATGTATCGGAAAATGAACGTTAATAAAATTCCGACGACGACAGGTGTTAAACCACTGAGGAATATTCTCAGAGTGTTCTTTAGGAAGTGTTGCGGACGGCTTTAACACTGAACCCTTCAATTAAAGATATCCATCGTGTTGTCCGCGTTGAAGTATTCATCGATCCTGTAAATGGCCGTCGTTAACGTTTAATACCCCTTAATTAAAGCTTATTACATTAAATTTTTTTCGTTCATGCTCTTATGAAATTATCACTTTTAATAGTTATTAAAGTAAAACGATGATAAGATTATATCGTCCAATTAAACGTTCGTGTATAATAGGAACGCTAATGTTTTCGCGCATTAAACTTATTCTATTCAAATATTGTAATAACTAATTTATAAAGAAGTTTGAATTTGTTGAAAGTCTCTATTTCGTGGAATTTTAATAGTTGCATTTGTTATAAATACATACATGTATGAAAAATGTATATCATTAGAATATAAAATTCGAAAATTCGGTAATTGGCTCGTATTACTAATTTTACACTACAATGCACATAATAATTTACAGCCAATAATGCAATAGAGTTACTAGAGAAAAATAATTTTATTATTTTCATAAGCTAATCTAATTATTTGTTGTAAGCTCATTTTATACAGTATTGGAGAATTTATCAGAACAATAATTTATAAGTAGACCGCGGACTTCATGCATTTATAACAAAAACTTTTGTTTACTGCATAATTATATATATTTACTGCGTTTTTTACACATTTCTCTAGGAATTGGACCTAAAATATATCTTTGATTTTTCATTCACATTTTTCTGAAGAATATACGTTTCTTTCAACACTAAGACAAGAACACTTGTACTTCAAGACTATCTGTTTACAAAACTGTGTACTCATTTCCAACGCATTTGAATATATAAATGCAATAGTCTTTCTGAACTTTTTCATAAATATCCAAATGTAATGAAATGAACAAAAGTACTCTATCATGTCATTGGTTAAACATTGTCCACATACTTACAAGCCAGGGTGTACGTTCAGTTTCGAAAAACCTATGCGTTTACATTATTTCGTAGCGACCGGATGAATAGAGAGCAAGCCGCGCGTGAAAATACGCGCGAAGGCATGCGAGTAAAGAGTTAAAGAGTAGAGATTACTTAAATCAATGTCGAGTATTCCGTAGCGCGTCGATCATCAGATACAATCAATAAACCTGATTGTGAATCACTTAGCGGCGTTGTTCATCGGATGGCGGGCTCCGATTATGTAGGAGGTCGGAGGTGGTGTAAAGGATCAGAATGGATATACATATAACACACGCGGAGAGGAATGAGAGGGGTGGGCAGGACCCATTAGGCTAATCCCTCGTCGGCGGCCTCGGCCAAAGGAACGGAATAAGAAGGAATGAGAAAGCCACAGGTTACGTGTCATTCCTGCTCGCCTGCCGACACCTATACCGACCCTACTCCGTAGCCGTGCTACGAGTATATCCGCTCAGAGGTGCTCCCTATCACGAATCACGGCTAACTTCCCCCTACCCTAAATTTTTCCACTTTCGGCATCCCTTTGGAATCCACCCCATGTCTCCTTCCCTTTACGCTTTACGTAATACAAACGGATCATTTGATTCTGTTCTTACTAGTTACTAAATACAGCGCCAGACAAAATGATAAAACATTTCATGTATTTGTATATATTTTATATGTACAACAAAATCGGATATACATATGTACAGTAGGGTGGACCATAGTTATATTTGAATAACGGGAGATGCTGCCGCATCGTCTTTGAAAAATTTTTAATTTTGTAACTCGCTTTTGGCCACTGCTACAGGATGACTGAACTATAGGGTTTTTTTATTAAGCATTTCAGATCTCTCTACTGAGATCTATATCTGCTGTACAAATGTAAATTATAGTACATACATATTCATACATACATAGAGAATATTAAATCAAATTAAATTCGTAGTGAACTATAGGTCTGAAGTACGGATGATGTATGTGTGTATATGTGTATGCATGTTGCCATACAACCCTATATATAGCTAAATTTATAAAAATAACAGGAGAATTGTAAAATTACGATCGCCAACGAATTTAAAAAAGAAGACAGATCTAGAATAGAAGACCTAACCGAAACGTTGAAATTATAATACTGCAAAATTGCTAATTTTTAACTTCCCGATTCATAGGGAACTTACTGTAATTGTATTTGTGATCGAATCTGTAGTTAAAAATGGAGAATATAAAAAAAGATCCCTCTAGAAAATTTCGTTGAAATATTTTACGTGTTTCTTAATGATTGTTTCGATATATCTGGAAATTGTTTCCTATTTTCGGAAATAATTTGTAAAATATATTGTTTTGCCTCTTAATTTCTTGATAATAACTCATTATAGTCCTGAATAAGTTTAATACCACGCTCAGCAGTGTCGTTAACAACTTTTAATTTTTGTACAATATTTATAATCCAGATTTGAAATCCTCGTTGTCTTCCCATGAATCGGGATCTTTTTTAAAAATTCTATAGAAATTGAGAATCTTTCAAAAAAATCTGAGTGTTTCGTGGGAAATAAAATGTTCAATTCCTTTATCAGCATAGTTTTTTTAAATCTTCAGTCTTTATAGTCACTAATATCAAAAGATATTATTTTCTCCTTTTTAGTGCATTTTAATATAAGCGTGGTTTTTAAATAGTTTTTCATTTTCTACTTCTTAGTCTTTACTACCGAGCGTATTTAGTAAGGCCTGGGTTTGATCCCCGCTGAGATACTCTGCTGAGATTTTTTATCTCCTAAACGCACAGTTTAAAAAAAATTATTTTTTAATATTGCATTGTCATTCAGTTCTGAGCTACGTTTAAAGTTTTAAATCTCTAGCTCATCGGAAAGTGGTTTAAAATTCGATTACAAGATTTGACACAATAGAATGTTGTCTGGTCCCACGTTAACGTTTGTACCGCAACGTTGACCGATTTTAATGAAATTTTCGGCATATGTATAATTGACACAGCAATTATGTATCATACTTTTGACAGAAAACTGATACGTATAGAAACTGCGCGATCAAATCGTTGAATTCGAAGAATGAAAAAGAATGGAGAGAGAGATTGGACAGATGGGAAAAAGAAGCGACGTCAAAGAAAAGAGACAGCTTGTCTAGACTGATATCAAGCTCTGTATCTAATATGTTATGCTCCGAGGTGTTGTGCCGTCGGTGTAGTCCTTGTCACATAAGCATATAATCCCTTTGAGATTGAGAATATACGGCGCGATTCGTGTAGTGGTTCACATTTGATTACGATCTGTAAATGATATCTCGTAAAATCACTAATGTAATAAGTCGGATTAAAGGACTCGAGCTACAGAGCGAGTTTACGTCAAGAGCATACCGTTATATGAAATATTATACCGTCAACGAATCTCTTTCGACCAATCGAAACATATTTCGTCGGTCATATATTCTACTATTTCATTGCGGAAACAGAAATCTGTTGCTCCTTGTCCTTTCTGTTTTGTTACATGCAACAAGAAAATTAATCTTACATCGAAGACTATTAGAAAACTTTTAGAATTAACCCTTCGCTGCATAGTGTATCTGTTACAGTTAACAAATCTGGTATATAGTAAGCTAATAATGTGTTTTCTTACTATGTTTATCTATATTTATTTTTCTGAAAATATTGTTATATTTTTTTTTTTAGCATACTTCCCTTAAAATAAAACACAAATACTGAACTTCTTTCAATTTTTTCATCCCGATTTAAAAAATCGTGCAGTGAAGGGTTAACAAGTGCCCACAATAGAAACTATTGCATATAGCGTGTCTCAAAAGTGTTACCCTCCTTTTAATGGAGTGATTCTTCTGCGGTAATTTGAAGTACCTTTTTATGTGTATGTTGTTGAGTTTGTTTTTTCTAATTCAAAGAATGCGACATGCAGTTATTATCTGCATAGAATTTTATTATAAATTAGTTGACCTACAGTCGTTGTCTTGTCCAAATTTCAATAAATTTATTTAAACATGTCAACCTTGCTACTTGTACCGTTTCAAAAATGATCATTTTTGCAGTTGGTCCGAATTTTCCGACTTCACTTTGTAATTGTGTCGAGTTTATTTTCCTGAAATCTTTTCCAGAATCATAACGAACAGAACAAAATAAGAATTACGCATATCCATCGTTCGAATCGTAAGTTATAGTCTCGAGTTCATACAAAAATCCCATAGAAAAAACGCACTTTCATTTTTTCCCCAAATTTTCCATTCTTCCGGGCAACTTTCCCAATTTTTCTTTCCCTAAAAACCTTATTCGGACTATTACTAACATTTTTTTTTAAGTTAGCCAAATCGGTCGAGCCGTTCTCAAATGATGCGCTTACCAACAAATAGCATTTCATTTTTTGTATACATAGAAGATAGATAAAGATAATGGTGCGTTCCCCGGCATGTACTCCGGTCATGAAACAGTGTGAAATGTTTCGGTGATGAGCAAGAGGAAAGATTTGGAAGATGTTATTTAAAAGATAGGCCGCCATACAACACGCATTATCACTGCCCCTGAAATTCTTCAGCCCTTCCCCAACAGTCTCTCACCCCTCGAGAGAACGCTGACAGGAAGATAGAGTGCGCTCTCGGATGTCAACCGCTTCGCGGCTCATTGTTGGCATTTTGAAGACATTTGTTACCATTTAGGGGACCTCACACACGCTCTAAGACCCCCTAGGACCGCTGGAGGAGAAAAAGGTGGAACAGGGACGGGCCGGCTACATTTACAGCCAACGAAGGTGCGGCACCTTTTCCACCATTCAGAGCGCGATTCGACATGCGGAAAGCAAAAGGAAGGCGCAGGAAAGCACCGACCCCTCCTGCAACATAACTGATGTTAGACGAGTATATGTATTATACATACATAGATACCTACCGATGTTTTCTGTGCGCCGCCCCGGATATATTTCCTCAATTTCGCAGGGGTACGATACCATCGATGCCATCCTCCATCGCGATTCTCCTAACTGGTACAACATCCTACAGAGACGACGCACAGTGAGCAATTCGGACGAAATACGCGACAAAATCAAAGAACTTTCTATAGAAATGAGACAGAGTGATTAAAGTATTTTTAAATTGAAGCTGAAACTTTACAGAATATGGGATAATTATGTAGATTATAGTACGAACGTTTTTTAACCTTAATAAAATTCGTTGAACTTGCTCGATTTCGAGAAAATCGTGGTCTTTCAATACCATGCGCGGAACAAATTTTTTTTTATTATACTATACATCATTTCCCGTAGATATTTTCACGCTGATTTCATATCTGGTCTCAAAATTTGTCTATGAGCTCCGGATTTTGCAAAAAGTTGAATTATTATTAAAAATTTACATTTTTATTTTATCAAGGTTAAAAACGTTCGAACTATAATTTCCTTATTTACCCATATTCTACAAAGTTTCAGCTTTGATTTTTTTTAAATGTTCATCGCCCTATCTCTTTTCCAGCGAAAGTTCTTTGTTTTTGACACAGATTTCATCGGATGTCCCATGGTGACGTCTTGGGTAATGATAACGCCACACTATGGGAGCGTTCACAATTTTCGAAATTGTATATATATGTATTATTTAAAATACTATTTTCTTTAAGCAAAATAAAATCTGAAATATTTGTTTCGGTAAATAATGCCCACCTCTGGTACATACATATTGCTAACATCCACCCGAGTGTATATGTCATTTCTGTATGTTAATAGCCTTGTATTAAATTTTATGAAATTTTTAAAAAGTTTAACACCGCGTATAATATCTTAATAGTAGGTCTGCATAAATGATACTAGGTTTGTCATAAATGGATAAATATCTGTAATCTAGTTGCGAACCAGTTTGCGGAGAACGTAATCAGAAGCTGATATACAACGTCCGTTGACACGCGACAAATATCCAGTCAGTGAATTACCCGATTCACATGGAGCGACCTACGACTATTTGGCGGCGGGTTTGCTGCTCGTTGATAGGCGCAATCAATATCGGCTTCTCAAGGATGAAAAGAGATGCGATCGGCTGAATAGAACGCGTGAAAAGATGCGTGTAATCAATTAGAGAGGACTTGTGGAGTCAAAAGCAAATATCTCTTTTGGAGCAACGTCATCCTCAAATGTGCTGGTCAGCATCCCTGCTGAGTAAAGACCTATACGTTTACATATGAACGAGACTCGCGCTCCGAGTAACGAAACTGAAATACAACTACGGAGGCTCTGCGTGAACGTGTAGAAGAATTGCTTGTAATATATTGATCTTAGTAGACCTAGAGTCTCGTCTACATGTACAAATAGGTATACTATTTTATACCATCTTTAGTAAGAATTGATCTGAACAATAATTTATTAGTAGACTTTATACATTTATAACAAAAACTGTTATTTACTGCATAATTACATATATTTACAGCGATTTTTATGTATGTATGTACATACATATTATTAGGTAGGAATGAAAGTTCTTTCAGTTTTTAATTATAAATTCAAATGCACATATCTTAGCTCAAACAAAACTTTATTAATCAAAATAAAGACCATTGCAATCAAGTTTGCAATCAAATTGCAAAGTTTTGTTATTCCGGTTGAATAAAATTCTGGAGTCATGGAGGAAAAAATAAATAAAAATGAATTTTTTAAACTACCATTGTGCAGTACGTTCGTTAGTGATCCCAGCAGTTTTGACAGCTTTCCGACCTAATTTAAACTGAAACAGGAAAATTGTTCGAGTCCATGATGTTTTCAACACCCTGAGAAATCTGGAAAACTAATTTGAATACAAAATTAATATCACATTTTCACAGAGCGAAAAAAGCACTTTAAAATTCTATACAAAGTCGATGGAATTTAACACCAACTTAATAGAAAATAGAGCATTTAAAATGAAAATAACAAAAACCGTAAGAGCTTTCTTTCCGACCAAACATATGTACATATGTACATACATATTATATGTACGTATATGTATACTTGATGGTACAAATGCCACATAAATTCGAAACGAAGGCTTAATATCCGCGCGAGTTTTCTGTGGTACAAACCGACAGGAAACTTTTGGCGATTCCTTTGGCGGCACCTTTACTGGCCCCTTTACGTTTTCACTGTGACAAACGGAAGAGAGAAAGAATGCTTCAGAGATAAGTTGCATTTACCGTAAAGCCGACGCGTACCGGGTTTAAAACTCTTGTCATATCGTGGCACAGTGTGGAGAACATGGCCAACTCAACAAAAAAGAAAAGTGTCCACCGATATTTCATTACGATCCATTAAAGCTACTACGAAGTCTTGCACCTTGGCCGGAGGACGCCAATTCTATGTTCACTGACCCTTATTAATATTCGGACGCTCTAAAACAAAAACGATAACTTGTTTAACCCTCATATGCTCCTCAAAAATAGCTGCATGAAAGAGACTAGGATAACAATTCGCCCATTTTTCGTTTACACGTCAAATCAACACATTATGATTCATTTATAGTTTCATTTAACTCACGAAATGATGGACTTGACGAAATTTTCAGAATACGTTTATTCGACACAGATCTACAAAACGTAGTTTTTAAATTTTCAATATAGGCCCATATAAAAAAATTGTAGAATGCAAATTTTAGTATTTTTCTACAATTCCAATCAATTGCAATTTTTGTCAAAATTTCTTTTCACATCCTGTAGCAAATAATTGATCTAGTTTCCCCAAAAAAGTTTAAATCGTATAGTACAACATTAAAAAAGTTATTGTTCTTTTAAGAGTGTTCGAATATTAGTGGGAGTCACTGTAGACATAAAAGATGAATAATTTTGCAGTATGTGAAAATATTGAATGGGTGAATTTTTACCTTGAGTATATTTAATACAAAATGCTAAAATGCTTTAGGGTAAAATATATTTTATATAAAATACTTTAGGGTAAAATATATGTTATATAAACTGCTTTAGGGTCAAGTATATTTGATATAAATTGTATTTGTTATATAAACAATATTTTTGCGTTGCACGTGAACAATAACAAAGAATAATGGGTTGATAAAGACAGGTTCATACACTGTTTCAAGGAAAGGACTCTTAGACGTAGACTGTATTAGCCTGAGAACTGTCAGATTTTGACAAACGTAACCTAAACTGTTTGAAGACATGCCGCAAAAGGCCTTTTACCGCGAATCTGACAACCGCGTTGGGCATTTACATCGTCAGCCTCCACTACAATATAGAAACCGCAAAGATGGAAGACATTGTTCGTTGTATGTATAGAACCGATTTACAGCAGGTTTCACTCTACCCAAGTGAAGCCGACATTCTTTTTTATAAACGCAGTGTCGGCACCTTTTAACTTCCATATACAGTGAATCACATTAATATTCGGACACTTTTAAAAAGCACGATTACCTTTTTAATATCCGACCATACGGTTTCGATTTTTCGAGAAGTTAGAGAAATTACTTTACTACGTGATGTGAAAAAGAAATATTGAAAAAATTCTAATTTGTCGGAATTACAATGCAATACTAAAAGTTGTTGTTTACAACCTTTTTTGTGCAGGCCTATGTTGAATATTTTAAATATACATTTCTTAGATCTCTGTCAATTATACATATTCTGAAAGTTTCATAAAAATCGGTTGATGCGATCAACAAGTCAAGAATCCTTAGAATTATTTCATTTATGTGCTGAAACTTAGAGATCCCTGTTTCACGTAGCAAACGAATCCGAAACACGTTTTCATAAAAATTGTGATAAAATATTTTGAAAGAAATAATTAATTTTGTACAAATAATCGTAGTAATAAATGTATAATTTTGTATAAATAATTTGAGGAATGATAATATAATATAAATTGTTATTTATATTATATTTTCATTCCTCAAATATTTCTTTGGGCATGAAGTATACCGGAATTATAATATAAGTAAAATCTGATTGACAATAAAAGAACTATATTATAATGTTTTATGAGAACGTTTCAGTTTTGATCTGCGATTTCTTTTGCATTTCTTATCCTTCTGATGAGTAGAATAAGCCGCAACAAAAAAATTGTTGACCTTTTAGACGTTGAAGTTAATTTTGCTGCAACTTTCTTACATGAATTTCCAGCGAGGCGAAAGTGGTAGTGGTACACAGTTAAGAAAGGCAATACACTCTCTTTAGAATAAGAGACTTTTCTGGCTGTTGGTTTTCAAAGATGATTCACTAGAGGAACCTTTTCTCGTGGCTCGTGTTCAAATACATGTTTCAGTCCATCAATCAGATGCTCTTTAAGCGCGTTGATTTGACAATGTTTCTCGAATTCGAGAAATAAGTTCGTCTCTCTTCACGGCACGTAATTCCGCATCATGAAGTTGATCCGTAGGTAGGCAAACAGAATAGTGAAGTAATCCTATATCGACAATGAGCAATCGAGGTGCGAGTAGAGACCCTGTCACAACAGACATCTCTTCCCGATGTCTTCTTCGTTCATCCCGTTCGCAAAAGGTGCACGCGAGACACGTCAAGAATCGGTACGTCAAATCGAGCGTAAGATTTGATTTCACTTCGCCAATGGATCGATGAATTCACTGAACGGACAAACGGTAGACGAGCAGGAAAAGAGCTTCGACGTTGAGCTGCGATACTTGTAACGGACACAAAAGGTTCCGTTCAGATGCTCGATTCAACGATAATGGGACAAAAAAAAGGGGGACAATAGAATAGACTCGACTTAACAGCAAATGTATATCCAAAGTAATCGCAGCGATCATCCTTTTGGCTTACTTCTCCTCTACATTATACTCAATGTCTTTTCTATCATTATTGGCAACAAATAGGCACACAAGTATCCCATACCGTCGACCAAATAAACCTGAAAAGACCAGAGCTGAGGAGAATAGTATTTTAAATAGTAAATAGTAAATAATACTATTTATTTTAAAGTATGTGTAAAATAGTATTCTATTTGAAGAACATTGGAAATATTTGTCTTTTTATTTTCAATTTCTATTTTAAATATTATTACTGAAAATAATGATTCGAACTTAATACATTTATGAGTGTAGATCGTTTGTTAATATGCGGTTTCTCAGAGTATTGTAACAATGCAAAAAGTAAAATGCTTTATTTCGACAAACTAAATTATTTTCCCCAGCTCTGCTTCGAGACGGTATGAAAAATCGGTATGTCAAAGATCAAGAAAACTACAAAATGTCAGACGTTCATTTTTAAGCATTGTACAATAACGAAATAGAATATGTACATATTTAATTAATGTTGTTTTATAAGACTACGAAATATCGCTAAAAAACGGAATTTTTTCACAACACATAATACGAATGTTTAATCATTTGCACTCGGAGCAATTATCAATTGAAACTGAAACATTTCTTCCGACCTAGAATATTTCCATTCCCTGTCGTTTAAATTTTCTAGATATGAAATTGGTGTAATACCTCATACACAATACCTAAATGTTTAGTAATTCATTAGTAAACTGCGGATTTTACGCATTTATAAAAAAAATAATTAGGTGTAATTTAAAATAGCAAATAAATCAGAAAAATTTAATATACATGAAATTTCTATTTTGCTTCAGTTTGTTGCAATTCAAGTAAGATATTTTCTGCAGTCTACAGATTAGATACCGACATATTTAATAATGTAAGCAATATTTTGAATAATGCCACAGAAATTTTTAGCAGCGTCTCAGAGTCATCATACGAGTGTTGAGGGTTAACTTATAACAGAACAACTGTGTGACTTGCAGGTCGTTGTGGTGACGAATCTGACACGGAAAGCGAGCCGGGTATTCCATTGAAGCGAAAACAACGTAGAAGCAGGACTACGTTCACCGGAGAACAACTAGAGCAACTGGAAACTGCGTTCCAACGGGCGCAGTATCCCGACGTCTATGCGAGGGAAGAATTAGCTCAAAGAACGGGTCTTACGGAAGCTAGGATACAAGTGAGTATACAAATTTGTATAATCGTTCGGGACCCATCATTGTAACCTTCAAACTTTAGACAGTCCTCGGGTTATTGCATCACAAAATATAATGATACTTACCGTGGGTGTACAAAGTGTTCGTACACCTTTTAATATAGAAAATTTTTTTTTATAATTGTACCAAACGAACTGATTTTTTATAATCAATTAGAAGCATTGGTTTATGAAATAATATGCAGAAAAGGTTTTTACAAGGATGAAATTTTCAGCATGTGTGTAGCTATCATAAATCTACGAAACGTATATTTTAAATTTTCATTAAGGGCCCAAATAAAAAAGTTTAAAAAAATGTCTTTTTTTATTCTTGCATGTAACCTTGTAAAATATAATCTTTTGGAAAATCTTTTCTGCATATCATTTCATAAACCAATGCTTCTAATTGATTATAAAAAATCAGGTCGTTTGGTACAATTGTAAAAAAAGTTTTTCTATACTAAAAGGTGTACGAACACTGTTTCTGTGAAAAAAACAACTTTCAACACTATGTCTGCTCCTGATCCTGTATATTCGAATTAATAAATGTGAGAAACGCTTTTCTAAACGTTTTTTTCTCATTCCATATCCACACACGTATCTACAGTACCGCTCATCATTATGCGAACGGCACTGAATTTATACTTTGCCCTGCTTTTCAAAAGTAAGTATAAATATCCCGCGTTATTTTTACCGTAAATGATTTTTCGTTTAAACAAGTATCAGTCTTATTATTATGCAATCGTAATCACATGGACTCTAAATCACATATGTTGTATCTGGGTAACTCGTGTTACCTACAAGCAAGAAGAACACTTGATAGTTCTTTGGTAGACGTTAAAAAACACAGAAAACAAGGGAAAACTTTTCATTGGGTAACCAGAAATATTTCTCTTTCTCCTATAAATGGTTGCCTTTCTCCTATGTTATAAAGTAGATTTGAACGATATGAGAAATCCAAATTTCGATCCTGGACGATCAATGATTCAAAAGTTATAAATGTTTAAAGTTAACAGATTTCCATGTTGTGTGTAGTGTATTAAACATTTATAACTTTCGAACCATTGATCCTCCAGGATCGAAACTCGGATTTCTTTCATCTTCTCGTCCAAATCTACTGGACAACATAGAAGAAAGGAAAAAATTTATAGGAGAAATGCAAAAATTCCTGATTACACAAGGAAAAGAGCAGCCGGAAATAAAGTTTCGACAGAAACGTCAACGAAATAATATAAGGAATTGCAGAAATATTTTGAAAGAATACACGAAGCAAAGGGTGGGCATATTCATAAGCTGCATTTAAATGAAACTTACTAAATGCTTGTTTAACTAAATACAGTTACATTGTATATAATTCTGGAGGTTTTCCGTGTGAAATGTACAATTATAAATGTGGAGATCTGCGTGATTAGGAATTACTGAAATATAAATGGGAACATAAGCTCCACCTTACTAAAAAGAAATACCTTTTGTGTTTCAGGTGTGGTTCAGCAATCGTAGAGCACGGCTGCGGAAGCACGCTGGCAGCATAGCTAGTTCGGTAGCTGGTTTACCCTTGACTCCATGTCAATATGCAGCCAGTCATGAGCTGGCTCAACTACCGCAAGTGCCTCAGATGTCAGCTGGTCTGTCGCAGGTACCAACTTCGTTGCATCACAGTCCAACATCACTGCAACAATCAAATGCCAATGGTGGACACCAAATCCCAGGAACAACATCACACATACCAACTAGCACGTCCATCACCCAAGTGCCGGCCACGATTAGTAGTGTCCTTCCAGGTCACGCGGTCTCCATTTCTGGACACTTTAGTTCGTTGCAGGGCCATCCGATGCAGATCGGACAAGTCCCAACGATTCAACCACCAGCAGCTCACGGAGCACCGACAACTCTTTCTCATAATGCAGGTTCGTGTTGGAACTACCTTTTGTCTACACTTTCTTTCACTTATTCTTCTGTTTCTGCGACATCTAAGAACATAAATCAGGAATGGGTACGCGTGGGGCCCCTCAAACGCCTGCTTCTCTCACCAACCTCTTTTCCATGCAACGCGCGCCTTCCTTGCCTCCACCATACGCATCTTCGAACCGAACCTTCCTCGCAATTTGTTTCCTTGCAACATTTCTTTCGGGACACCCCCAGGATTGTGATAAATATTGAAAGAATGATATGAAAAAATTTTGGGGCCGATTGGAACATGGGAGAAGGGCTCGAAACAAATTTGAAAATTTTGAATTTTTTCAATCTTGACATAAATAGGTGTTATGATATATCGTTGAACTTGTCTTTTTTTTCTCTTTACGAATCCATATATAGCATAAACAGTTGTTTATAGAAAAAAGATCCGTGAACTTGAAAATTTGAAATGATCTTGAAAAAATGTTTTTTCTCTGATACTATATTCACCTCCTTATATACTACAACTTTTGTTTGAAGAGTTTTTTTTATATATACATAACTGATAGATATATAATAGATTTTATTTTAAACGTTTAAACATAATCTTGTAGAAGAAAGATAAAGTAAAGCGCGATCGACACAGTCATAAAAAAAAACAGTTTCCTTACATGATCACGACTTTATTGTATTTAGTAAGTATTCGAAACTATGTAACGAGTTGCAAAAGAAAAAGAATAGTAGATATTAGATAAAAGTTCCTCGGTTCCTCCGGTTCTGACATCACTGCTCCCGATTGAGTCGGATAATCGAGGTTCTACTGTACCAAAACGATAAGTACACTGCCATCTATCTGTGGCTGGGTTAGTTACTCCGCAGGCGAGGTGTAAAAGCACAGACAAGGGTGGTTACACCACAGACGAGATATAGGAACAGACCTGACATCCAATGTATTTTGATGTCCGTTGGTATTGGTGCGCTAACGCCTCAGAGTGACTACATTACCACACCATTATCATTCAGTGTCAACACCTCTATAGAAATTAAAAGATGTATTATTATTATTTCTAGGGGCACAATATTTATAGCCGGTTTAATAACCAATTATAAATATAATTTAAAGAAAATTATTGCTGTCATTGGCAGTTTAAGGGGTCGGTACTACAGATTCCTGTGGACAACAAGTCCCATAAGGCACCGACAAAATACTGTAAAGGACTGCCAGCCCCCGTGATATTCTACCTGACGGTAAATGGGCGAAATGGGCGCGGGGATAACGTGGAAATTACAGTGATCTGAAAGACCACATAGCTACAAGTTCCACCACCAACAAGAATAATATCAAATAGTGCAAAACATCGACTAAAATATGCCGGAGAATGTAACATTTAATAATAAATGACATGCGCGTTAATAAAAAAATCAAATGAACAAGCTTGAATAATATATTTTGTTCTGAGTGAACGTGCTATTGCAAAATGTTATGGAAGGGAATAGGTATTATGCTTCAACGCTTTCTTAATATTTCTAGGAATCTTTTGTCCTTGAGTTTTGCTTTTAATATTGTAAATCTTAAATAACCAACACTAGAACATCGTCTGAAATATCTGCTTCACTTGGAATACGTTCGGTGTAAAATGTAACAATACTAACAGTATCTCGTTGGTGCCTTCTGTTTTTTACTCCAGCCGAAATACATTCTAGAAGGCGTAAGAAAACACGTGCATAAGGTGTCATGGTGTCAGGTTTATTTCTATACATATCTAGTCTTTTTTTTTTTTATAGTGCGGAAATGCGTTACGCATACCCTGGCCCCCTTGGGGGGCCAGGGTTATGTGGGACTGTCCAAAGGACTCTCCGGCCAGCCTCTACCCACTAAAACCGCACTCCCACCTAAGCTATTGTAAGGGGGGGCCAGGATCTCCGAGAACTCAACTGGCCACCCCCTTAGATACATATCTCTAGTCTGTGGTCACACACTCGACTGTTAACTCATCAATTCAAACTTGTTAGTAGAAATCGAGTATTCTGTATACTTCCTTTCTGCTGTGGTTGTTTATATACTTATAAACCCGGAAAAAATATAGTATATGCATGAGACGCAGTTATATGATTAAGGTTTAATATGATTTGACAACTAGAAATTCATTATTTTTATTTACCCAAAACACAAACATTATTAACAGATTTGTCGTAAATCTATAACTTGTAGTTTTAATTACTCTCCCTGTTCAAAATAAAGGACAAAATTGGATTCTGCAAACTTTAATTAAATAATGTGACATTTTACTTTTAATAGACATCGAAAGGTTATACAATGATATTATTCACTTCTAGGAAACCCTGATTGGTGTAGAGCACAACTTGGTTGGGGACAGTTCAGTCATTTTCAAGGGGAGTATACGTCTAGCCATCAACATTCGCCACATACAGGACATCCTGGAACATCGTCTTCTGGTACCGTTAACTCAATATCGTCTGCGGACTGGTACGATCAAGGTTACGATTATTCACAACACAGTCAACTGAATTATCATCGAAGTGCAAGCGGAATATTTTAAGAAAAGATAATTATGCTACGCGCATTTGTAAAAGTCAATCGTGAAACTTATTTATATTTACTTACACACATATTTTACTTGGAATGAATGGCGTCGTAGAAGATAGAGTAGGGACACAGACTTCATTTAACGAGTCTGATCGAAATAGCTTTATGTACCTTTCTCATTTTCTATGATAATGTGAAATATTTGTTTTAATTTCATAACAGAATTTTGACTGTGTATCAATTAGTAGGCATATATCAAATGCGTCGTTTAAGTTTCTTTTCTAAATTGCGGAAAACATGCAATAGCCGTAAAATAAAGAATATCATTTAATACAGCATCGCTAATAGTTCAATGCTTATTGCCTCTTATACTTTCTTGTTGACTTCGTTAACACGCGAACGCTTCAAATGGTGAACTTCGACTGGAATACTGGAATAGGCGTAATTTAATCTCCTTGCTCAATGTTAATTGAATATTAACTTTATACTACGAGATGAAAATTAACTTAAGAGCAATAATTTACATAAACAGTTGTTTATTTCATATAACTAATATTTTGTAAATACGTGGATTTAAATATTTTTATATACAATAACACTGATGTAAATATATTTCTAAGTAGCATGTATATAAAACAATACGTTATTAATAAACAGCGGTACTTTTTACGTACTTCCGATATTTCATAAATTATTTTGATACGTTATAATTGTATAGTGAGTCGGAGCAAAACTCGTGAACTACACATAAAAATATGTTTCATGTAGTAGAAAAGTATATAGGGATGATTTGAAAAACGAAATATATGTAGATAAAGCAATGTTTTATGGGATTCATTTGTTTTTGGGAAATCCCTTGGCGATCTTACGTACGGAGTCTTTGTCTACATGACTTTGTTACTCCCCTCTTGGAACCACGTGTGCAGTGTACATTGTGCATGTAGGGAGTACTGCCATTTTTCTAAACAAATTTCGACTATATAAAAGACTCGAGCTAGTTCATCTTGGGCTTACAATTACTACTAGATAAAAGCACAGCTGGGGAAAATAATATTTTAAATAGTAAATAATAAATAATCCTATTTATTTTAAAGTATGTGTACAATTTTGAGAATAAATTATTTTATGCAGTCATTTTTGAAAATAAAATAATTTATTTGAGGCAGTAATTTTTGAAAATACTATTTGAAAATAGTATTTTATTTTATTATTTGCGTTTCAGGTTATTAAAATAGAAACATTTTGTTTTGTAGTTCCCATTGTTGAAATAGAAATATTTTATTTCGTGGTTCTGATTGTGAAAATAGAAATATTTTACTTTCGAAATTGTATATCTTACCTGACATACCTGACCTACCGCGCGTGGTTTTCCACGCGTTTATTTTTTTCCTTATTTATCATCGCTTTTTCAGGATCATTTCGCGACGTTTAGTTTGAAGGTGGGATCCGAACCACCTTGGGCACCACAGTATTAGATAGCACATGGAATATTTACAAAGGTGCCCGGGCGGCGGGATGGAACCCGCGACCACGGCGTCCGCCTGCATAATGATTCGTGTTTCGACGGGTTTATATAAAAATTTCTTGGGTCCGAAAAGGGCCCAGTAGTTGTGAAGAAGCGCGGCCCATAACAAGAGTCCCTTCGTGTCACAAAGGGATGTAGCGTCTCTGATTGGCGCGCGCTTGGTCTTAACGTTGATTACCCCATACCTGTGTCAGCAAAACGCGGGTGGAATAATACGGTAAATTTTCCTGAAGGATGCACGTGTACTCACCATCCCTCATACCTGACCGCCGCGCCGGGAGTCCATTGTCCGGGATAGGACTTGTAAACGGGCCCGCTGCCTTTCGCTACTCTCATTGAGGGACGCTAATCCTGTTGAAATGTTTACAGAGATTTATGTTAATAGGTGGCATTTGTAGGTGCCCGGATACGGAGCTAAATAAATATAAAATAAAGGACAAATAATCAATAGGGTACAGTAATGCTATTCCCCTACATAAAATTTACCCGCTACACATCCACAATCTGACCTTTTCAACAGAAAACGCATAAACCGATGCGTTCGCACCAGACTATTGTTACTTATTTTATATTGCGGTCCTCCCGTCGTTCTGTACCTCTTATATATCCTTACCATCTAGATGATTGTATTCTATCCTCAATAACTGAAGTTAAAAATTTAGGAATTCACTTCTCCTCTACCTTAGATTTTTCCACTCATTTGAAAAGTATTGTCGTTTGCTTTAGTGTTTTGGATAAAGGAGACGTAGAAGAACCATTAAACGAAATTTCATTTTTAACAATACTAATGTTTTAATAACATATACAAAGACGCTTACAAATGATGATCTCGGATAAAATACAGAATCGCGCAAAATTTAAATCGCGAATTAAGCTAGTCGATTACGATCGCTGTTTTCTCATTCTTTTGTCTTTCACGCGCAAAAATAAATGGAGAATCTAGCCATATACATATGTCGGAGGCTGATCGGCTAGATTCTCCATTCAACCCGTCGAAATTTGACCAGAGACATACATCATTGGTTCACTCATTTATGTCACGCGCGCGAAAGACAAACGAACGAGGAAATAAATATACATATATATTGAAAAACTTACGAGTTACTTAACAAAAATCTTAAATCTTTATCGCTTAGGTAGCTAAATATTTTTTTTAAACAAACAGGTGGTAAATTAACAACACGAGTATGCAAAAGCTGTTTCCTAACTTGTTCCAGTAACTCTTCTCTCTCTACGTCTTTTGTAAATCGATTATCTATCATACTAGCATATATTGGAAACGTTTTTTTATAAGCACCTGATTTCAAAGCAAGCACTACACTTTCATAGTTTCCTAATCGACTTCTCCTTTTTCTCAAAATATCGTAAAAAGAAACACAGCTATTACCAACCATCTTCTTCTTCATGTCTTGTATTTCGGCTTTACATTGCTTCAGAAAGTTATCCATTTTATAATCATTCCTAATCCACAGCAAATTTCTTTCAATTACATTTAAGCCTGCAGCTTTCAGTTTAGCTACGTGGTGTTTAAGTATCTCAGCAGTTCGAGAATCTGCCGGTAGGCAGTGAATATTCACATCTTTCGTATCAGCTCCATTAATTAAAAGCAATTCGACCATTTCTGTATAACCATTTTCACCAATATATATAGCGTCATCCATTAGAGTTCTTCCTGACATATCTTTAACATTAACTTTCGCTCCATATTTTAGCAATAATTTGGCCATTTCCTCTTGCCTCTCACGGACTGCAAGTTGCAGAAGCGTCATACCACCATACCAGTACAAATATGAATTGTCTATCGTGTTAATAACAGCACCATCCTTCAGTAGGTTTTCAACAATTATCAGACTTCCATGCTGAACAGCTTTCCATAGTATATGAGGATCTTCCCTTATATCAGCTCCATTATTAAGAAGCAGTTGGATCATTCTTCTATCCCGATATACAATAGCGAAAAGTATTGGACTTTCTCTCATATTATTTTTAACATTAACATTAGCTCCATAGTTTAACAATAATTTGGCTATGTTCACATGCTTCCCAATGACTGCAATGTGTAAAAGTGACATACCACCATACAAGGCTGAATCGTCTTTCATGTTAGCATCAGTACCAAACTGCAATAGATCTTTAACAATTTTCCGATTTCCTTTCTCAATTGCAGTATATTGTATCTTAGGATTTCCCTTTATATCAGCTCCACAAATTAAAAGCAGTCTGATCATTTTTCTATCCTCATTTCGAATAGCCAAAAGTATCGGAGTGTCTCCCTCAGTATTTTTACCATCTATATTAGCTCCATAGGTTAGCAATAATCTGGCTATTTTCACTTGCCCCTGATGGGCTGCACAATGAAGAAGTGTCATACCTCCAAACCAGTGTGACTTGTCTATCATGTTAGCGTCAGCACCATCCTTCAGTAGTTTTCTAACGATTTTCACATATCCATTATTAACAGCAGTCCATAGTATCTTAGGGTTACCTTTTATACTAGCTCGATTGGTAAACAGGAGGTCCATCATTCTTCTATCCTTATTTTCTAGTGCGTAAACTAGTGGAGTATTTCCGTGACTATCTTTACCGCTAACACTAGCTCCATATTTTAGCAATAGTTTGACCATTTCCACTTGGCCCCCAGAGACGGCAATGTGTAGTAGCGTTATAGGACCACACCAGTGTGAATTGTCTATCACGTTAGCATCGCCACCATACTTCAATAGGTCTTTCACAATTTTCAGATTCCTATTCTTAACAGCAATACATAGTGTCTGATACTCATCCTTTATATCAGCTCCATTAATTAAAAGCTGTTCGGTCATTTCTGTATTCCCATTTCGAACAGCAAAAAATATTGGAGTCGCTCCCGCATTATTTTTAACATTAACATTAGCTCCATACTTTAACAATAATTTGGCCATTTCCACTTGGCCCTCATGGGCTGCAAAATGTAAAAGAGTCATACCACCACGCCAGTATGAATTGTGTATCGTGTTAATATCAGCAACATCCTTTAGTAGGCCTTCAACAATTTTCAGACTTCCATTCTTAACAGCATTCCATAGTACTTCAGGATCTTCCCTTATATAAGCTCCATCAATTAAAAGCTGCTCGGCCATTTTTGTATCGCTTTTTCCAATATGCGTAGTATTCAGATGAAGTGATACAGACGTGTTGACGTTTGTACGAATTTATAATAAGCTTCTACGATAACACTTCTAACACAACGAAAGTTTCAGATCAGAGACTTTGTCAGTAAGATGATTGCAGATGCACTGATACCTGAGCACGTTGACCACCTACCCTTATATAGGGCCTTACCCTGCGTGACAAGTATACCAGTATTCTGCGGGTGAACATTGGGCCTCCTACCAAATCCCAAGAATTTTACACACTACGCTTACCCCCTCCTAGTTAAGCCGCACAGTGGGCAATTTCGATGAGATATAGCAGCTATAATAGACACTTGTAATGGTTGGGTAGCAAAACAACTGCAGAAATGTTTATTTCATCATTATTATTATTATTCGCTTTATTGTCATTTTATTTAGTCGTTTTATTGTCTAGATAAACACATAAATACATTATCATAAAATCGAAGACGATTAAACAACATTGTGCACAATTCGCATCGTAATAAATCGATGATATTATTCAACTGGAAACACCCACGTCGAAATCTTCCTGATTGAAAATCACATTAATATACACATATTACACAATATTTTATTACCTCTACTTATTAGTACTGAAATATATATATATTATGAATAAATAAAAGCTGAATTTGCGTTATTACTATCGAGCTTGCAAGCCCTGAGCACTAAGATTTACACCGACTACTAGAATATATCGAAAATTACGTCACGGCTTCCTTAATTTTATTTTTCAGCTATTGAAATGTCTACTGTATAGAAGCATCGAAACATTGACATGCTACAATTCGAATTAAAATTCCTTCAACTATTTATCCAAACGATTCGCAATAATTTCAGGGAAGTTCTTTGTTCGTTAGATAAAGTTTTATTGATTGCATTTCGACTGAATTTTTCGAATTAGACGGAGATTCTTTTTTTGAATGTCGAATACAGAAACATCAGAAATTGCCAAATAATCCAATTTTATCGTTTACTTTAATTATTGTCTTTGAGTAATTATATAATTATTCACAAATATACTGTATCTCAACAGCAGAAGCCAATCACTTTTGATACTCTTGAAACGGAAGAATTCCATCGAATACAAATATTACATCAAGTATAAGGAGAACATATACATATTTCAGTTTTCTGAATATCTGAATATATCTGTCCCTTAAACTTATTTTATGCTACGAACACAAACATTTGCGCAATCATACAAAACAACTTACATGCATGTTTAATACTATATAGATTTTTATACTGTTATTGTCAAGAGCATGATATAATTGTCATTGTTTATTGTCGAATAAGTAGCTACGTTGTCGTTAACGAAATGTACGTTTGTAAACAAAATTGGTTATGTTAATAGAAGAACATATATAAGCAGGCACGACGCAGAGCTGGGGAAAATAGTATTTTAAATAGTAAATGATAACTAAACCTATTTACTTTAAAGTATGTGTACAACTTTGAAAATGAAATATTTTGTTTAATGCAGAAATTTTTTGAAAATAAAATAATTGACTTGAGATGGTAATTTTTGAAAATAACATTCTATTTGAAGAATATTGAAAATATTTGTATTTTGTCTTTTTATTTTCAATTTCAAGTTTAAATATTATTGCTGTAAATTATGGTTCGAATTCAATACATTTATGAGTGTACATCGTTTCTCAACAATAGGATAAGACTGTATGTTTATGTGGCTTCTCAGAGTATTGTAACAATGAAAAGAGTAAACTATTTTTTATCGTATTTTAGATTGTTAAAATAGAAATATTTTATTTTGCGAATCAAATTGTTGAAATAGAAATATTGTATTTTGAGGTACAGATTGTTAAAATAAAAATATTTTCATATTCGAAATTGTATATCTTATTTTAAAAAAATTATTTTCTTTAAGCAAAATAAAATCTAAAATATTAAAAAGTATTGCAAATATTTGTTTCGCCAAATAATGCCCACCTCTGGCACGACGTGACTCCTGATGAACAAGTTAGAAAAGACTATAGAATAAAAGGTTTTCATCCAGGGTTTAGTTTTCGAACAAATTAAGTTTTACAATACACTGCGTACGTATAGTATCCAGAGTCGCTTGATTAATTATATTAAGTATAACTCGCGAACTTTGTTGTAATTTATATTTGTGGAACTTATATTTGTTTCGAACTAAAAAAATAAGACGATTAAATGAATAAAGGAAGAACGAAACACATATAAAAACCCGTTTTATTTACATTTTCCTTTCTCCGATGTCGACTCACCCTTGGAAAATGAGTGCAAAGGGTTAAGAAACATTGTCCTAAGTCTCTACTCTGTGCTAAGAAGTTGAAGAATATTTCGGAGGATCGTATTTTGAAAATTCTTTGTCTGTTTCTGCTTTCGTCGGGGCAAATGTTGTAGAAATAAACTTATCGATACAAATCGAGACAAATAGGCGAGTAATCGATTTCCATGGATCTCAGAA
Organism: Lasioglossum morio; assembly: GCA_916610235.2. NCBI lineage: Eukaryota > Metazoa > Arthropoda > Insecta > Hymenoptera > Halictidae > Lasioglossum > Lasioglossum morio. The sequence continues at coordinate 8,095,530 of OU744333.1, forward strand.
ATTTCTGACGATGAAAATTATCGACCGTCGATTACAAGGATAACCTTCTGAAGCCGTGTCGACAATCTCCGTGCAAGGCTTGAACGTGGGGTACACCCGGTTTCAAATGTAGCCTTAAAGTCCTTGTTGACGAGGCGGAGGAGGCGTTGGACGTCGGCCCATTTGCGGGATTCTCCCTAAAATCAATGATCACGTTAATACGAGTTACACTAACAAACAATGCTCCTTCTAATTACAATCATGTTATCTAGACTAAACACACCAGAAAGAGAATGTCTTGTTTTTTATCTGCAAAAATTCGAAACCGGTTTAAACCGGTTTCATGGAAAAGTTAAAAACCGAAAACCGGTTTTTTAAAAAGTCAGTTTTTGTATAAACCCTAGATCTATTGTAAGGAAAATACACTGCCTCTCAGAAAGAATATAACAGATTCTCCTTTACTACTACACAGTTAAAGTGACTTATAGTAGAAGCGAAATAAAAGACATAGAATATTTGTTGATACTTTGACGAACTGCGATCCACTGTGTCCCATCCTAAAACGATTCTGAAAACACGACATTTAGCTAACATTCAACTACTTCACGCCGAAGGTAGCTTGTCTACTGCGATGCGTAACTGTGTATAGCGCCGCCCATGTTTTTAAAATTTTTCAACTTTCGAAGAATGATTGAGGTAAACCAAGTGAATGGAATGAGAAAGCATGATAATATTGATGATAGATAGACGTTTCCTTGCGTAACCAGAAATTTTTGTCTTTTTTCTAGAGATTGTTACCTTCTTCCTATGTTACCCAGTAGATTTGTACGAGAAGATGTGAGAAATCCATAATTCGATCCCGGAGGATCAATGGTTCAAGAGTTATAAATGTATAAAGTTGAGTGATTTCTAGTGTTTTGAAAAGTACTCAACTTTAAACACTCATAACTTTTAAACCGTTAAATTCCTAAGATTAAAACCTTTCATTTCCGGTATTTTCCAAAGTCTACGGGATTAATTAAAAAAAGAAAGTTAAAAATTTCTGATTTCCTCAGGTGAAGTTCACAAATATATTTGGTCTATCGTTTAAGGAGTGGAGGAGGTGAGGAACTTTTTTGGGATACAGAGACTGGTTGAAAATGTTTGGGATACAGAGACTGTGAGATCGTGAACGAGTATTTTAGAATGGTTGTTCTTCTGGTAGACAGATTGGTTATTGTCGACCTGTATAACAAATGAATACATAATTACACTAAGCTAACGACAAATAATCCATGGTACTAGAGTCTAACGCTATAATTTAGAAATGTTCCAACAACAGCCGATACAACATTCTAACATCGAGACATCAACGTGACATGTTACTACCACGACTATCTACATAAAAGACATAGAAGTTGAATAGGAAATACATCTGATGAAGATATGGCGTGTGAAATGGTAACGGCAGCTGCAACTAGCATCGTGATTGTGGATACTATATGAGAACGGTGCCTTCGCTTCACTTAATATTCAGAGGGATTGCCCTCTAATAGGGACCCCCTCTCACAAGTACATGCTTCCTGAACCAACTTGGATTTCAACTCCCCTGTACCGACGACTAATTTTTCTCGGTGATTGTCGAGAAAGTTTCTGTCGTTTTTATAGCGTTGGTGCAGTAACAGCATAATGATGTCGAACGATGACAGACGATATCAAGAGAAGGGAAGTGAGACACATAAAGAGACGAGGTGAAAGAGAAGGAGCAAGTGAGAACCCAATGGTCTGACCTGCTAACTAGATACCGGGGCGATCGCGAAAATCGAGCGTTCCTTATAGTTGGAAGCCAACCAGATCGTGCCACAGAACCGAGGTGCCTTTTACTTGCTTGAAATGTTTCTGGGTACCCGATCTGTTCTACCTTTGGCTGCATCTCTGCTGCATAACCTGTTTCTGACATTCATAGACAGTGCTGACTATACACCTAATTCTAGATTGATTACGTTCAATAATTTGGAACATTCATCCCGTTTCATTAGGCAGGAGATGGGTAAACTTTTCCTTGCGTAATCAGAAATGTTTGTCTTTCTCCTATAAATTTTTTCTTCTAAAAAGCTTTCATACACATTATTGATTGTGTGAAAAATATTTTTTTACAGTTTCAATCCTACAGAAAATTCGATAATAAATTACTCTGATAATTGGTCTCATTACTCATTCATGTAGTAATGCCCTCCAGTTTTTGCAATTGTGATACGTGATGTAAGATCCAATACTGTGGATTGCCAAATTGGCATTGTAGAAATTTAGACGAACCTCTTTTTACATTACATTGTGTACTTCAAACCCAAAATTTTATTCACCTGTTTAAAACTGAATGACAGATAATCCTGTTTTATATTCCTAGATGAGTTGAAAAATTAAATCCATTCTTTAATATTTAATCTTCACGATACAACAAAATTAATCTTTGCATTACTCGTTTGAAACTTATATACTTCGTGATACAACAAAATTAATCTTTGCATTACTGATTCAAAACTAATATACTTTAACATAAATCTCATTGGAATTTCTTGTTAGATCGAGCAATTATTTTCTAATAATTTCACGCGATCAAGCAAAAATCTGATAAGTTGAAAAGAACTGCGTTCATTTAAAGAAATATAAAAAAATGATCGGCTCTACGGGACTTCACTTTTGTATTAGCGGAAGTTCTCTTCGTCCGCGTGGTACTTTAAAAGTTCGAATGTTCTATTGTAGTCGAATCGTTGTACTTACCCATGAACCTTTTCTCAGCATTGAAATACTGATCACCGAGTGCCTCCATCATTTCCTCGTAATCGAATCCGTTGTTATTTTGCATTACAGGCAATGGATATTCATCGGTGAAACTGAGTTGTTTGTTAGGCCTCCTATTCGCTGAATCAATCCTTTCGTAGAACGCGTCGATCGCCTGTGAATCATTTAACTTGTCATCTCCAAAAGTATCGCCGTCGTAATTATTTTTCTGCGAGAGTGCACTCGAGAGTTCCTGCATGTTCGAGAGATCGTTCCTGGCTTTCAATTGGTCCGCCAATGATCTGCCCTGGCGAGAAATAGTCCTCAAGATTACACTCGCCGGGACGGAGATGCCCCTCTTCAAGGAAATCGGCCAGGCCCTGTTCTTTGCTAAAGAGGATACACTCCTCTTGCCATGTTCGCGCGTAGGAAAATCACCCGTTCGAGCTAAGGAGCCCAGGTTTCGTTTGCCGTATGGAAGACCGAAATCTCTGGCTACGGCTCCGACGTTCCTCTTGCCATTTTGAGGCAACGTGTAACCCCTGGCCAGGGAAGCGACATTCCGTTTTCCCTGGAACTGTACCATGTAGTCATCGTTATTCTCGTTGCCTTGCAGGTCGTAATCTCGTAACAACGACGCAATATTTCGTCGACCCGGTGGCAGCGCGAAATCTCTAGCCAGAGTGCCAACATTCCTCTTGTCGATCGCGTAATCCGGTGCAAAACCTTCCGAATCCAACACCGGCCGGGGAAGAATTCTCGGAGTACTCGGTACTGACGGTTCGTCGCTGTACGAACAAAAGTTTTGCATTATTATGTTCCCTATTTAAGTGGTTCATTCGAATACATAAACTGAATAGTGATGCGAAAAGAAAATACAGTAAATCCTTGATCTAAAACAGTGATGGGCCTGATAGGGGCCAATCTCACCAGTGTTCCGATTACAACCAACTTTTCTCACGCATCCACGGCGATGTCAACCTTTGTACCGTAACCTTCTCGATAAAATGAGGTACCTTGAGTAGCTCGCAAAATTTAAAAAAAATATTAGTATATACATATGAAAAGACATTGGGGTTAAGCTAAACTTAAAACGCTAGCAATTAAGCTTCAATATAACTGTCACAAGGCGACAGGGCTATGGCCGCTCTGCTTGTCATTATAGATACGTTACTGTATCAGCCAAGAAAAATTTCGGCGAGAAAAGTTGGTTGTAATCGGAGCAATGCCTCAAACGTCTGCTCCTAAACGTCTGCGCACTAGAGTGTACTTTATTTTCGACCGCCGAATTTTTTTGGGACAACCCCCAAGATCATAACCATGGCTTTAAGGAAACTGTTAACCAGTTAGCTGTAATTGACGAGTATACTCGCCATGGAGAAATGGCAGCATGTTGTGTCATACCGAGTATACTCGTCATGTGTAAAATTGTAGTTTTAGAAAACGTTTATAAAACGAACAAATAAGAAGTATAAATACTATAAATAGTTAAACAAAAATACTTAACACTAAACCTACCGAGCCTTTAAACTATCTGGTATATTTTCCCTTATAAAAATGGCAAGATTGATGGTATTTAGACTTTGTGCGGCTCCAATTATAATAAAGTGCTCTACTAAAGATATTTATACAATCAATTCTTATCAAATCATTTTTATTATTTCAATACCTGTTAAATCATGAATCTGGAACTGGTCAATTTGACCGGTGCGGTGGTGGTGGGTTTAGTGTTAAAAAAGTATATAGTACTAAAAAGTATAAGCGACACATATACATAGGTATGCGCTTTGAAAAGTGGTCCCCCCGGTTAACTGGTTAAGAACATTGTAATAATTGGTTTAATCACCTGGAAACCATAGTTCTCTTCTCTTCATCGTCTTGGTTTTCCTCAAGGCGATCTTGCAGAGAGATAGGCAGATCATCGTTTTTGGCTAACATGGCGATACTTCTTTTCTGATAGTTCGGTTGCAGCACTCCTGCCGCGTCGAATTCTTCGCTGTCCTCCATGAAGCGTCCCGATGTATCTGGCAGTTTTTGCGTACCCCCGACACCGACGAAGTGTCCGCGCATAGCAGGGTCTTTAAACAGTACCGAGTAGATCCCTGCAGGTATGCAGATTTCTGTGTCGTCGTCGCCTCCTTCGGTTAAAGCCTTTAAATGCACCATGTCGTTGCGGGTTTTTGCGTCCTGAATCACCCTCGCCGTTCTTGAATAAGCCGCCAAATTGAACCCGATTTCCGGGAGACGTGAAAGGGCCAGTAAAGCTCTCTTGGGTAAACACTGCACCGTCTCCTCATCCTGACATTTCACCTACGTCACGAAACGATATGTTTAATTACTAGACAGCGGATTTTATGCATTTCCAACAAAAATGAGTAGGTGTCATTTAAAACAGTAAGAAGAGAAGATTTAGAACAATTTAAAAATACTATTAGATTATTTTCAACTTATTAAACATATTAAGGAAGAATATACATTTCTATTTCACCACCAGTTTGTTGCAACGCAGACAGAAAACTTTTATTTTGTAATTTCTTCAATTTATTTTATGTTTATGATTCCTTATTTAGTTAAGTAACATTTTCGTTTTAATTATAACTGTTATTTAAATTTTGTTTTTAATCTTACAAGTATTGATAAAGAATATTAATTAATTTTGTAGGAAGTCATTTTAATTTCTTTTCACATCCTTTACTTATAAGGGTTGCATTAGCATCCAGGCTATACAGGTTAAGCTTATATAGTGTATATTTGCGATAAAACATTACAATTTTTTCATGAAAATTTGTATACACAGTCTACATACCTTGATAAAAAAAATATGAGGAAAAAAGTTATATTATGTTCCAACGCTTATGTGAGGTACGGTGGCAACCGTAAGGAAAAAATTGTTCAAGTAAGGATAACCGTTTATTCGGACTTGTTCGACGTTAAAAGTAATGTAGTAGGTCTGAAAAGGGCTGATTTGTCTGTTTTTATACGGGGCTTCTATCGATAAAAAATGAGGGGCCTAATACCTTCAGAGATATTCAATAAAGTAGGATTTTCCACCCCAACTTTGAAAGCTATTTTCACACCCTCAACATGGTTATGACATTTCACACAAATGTCAACCGCTTGAAAAAAATACGTTTCTTTTGTATTCTATATCATACTAAAATTTCATTAATAATTGACGTGTTACGATTGGGTAACCTCCCTTGTTAGACTAGTTTTAATTGGAAAGATCTCACAAATACACTATGTAACACTATGGGAGGGAAAACTGTGTAGAGCACTTTTTCATTTTGTGTTTTGTGATTGTAACGAGAGAATGTCTGAATAGTATCATATTTAGCCCTATTTTCAGGAGAATAGTCTCGATAATACAGCATACATATTTGGTCAAGCCTCTAGGGGGATTGGAACTGCACGGGCTGGAGGCTTTTATAGAAGAAAAATCCAGCCCATACACGGTCGATCACGGTCGATCATGCGTATGTGGTCCTCCTGGGATACAACATGCGTTCCCTTGATCCTCGGCAGTGCACTCCAAAACAATCCCTAAAAATCCCACGATAAAAATCGGGTGTCATGCACCCACGAGTACTGAACGGAAATTCTCGTATATTTTCAAAGAACTTGCGATATATTTTGAATATGACCGCGAAACGTGCGCAAAAATAGAAGAATAATATTTTTTCAAGGTGAGAAGACTGTTTCAAGGTATAAAAAGAAGAAAATTTTTATTCAATGTAGCCGCGACTTCTTCGTGTATGTACACTAGCGGCCAAATGTTTCGAATCACAGCGTAAATTCAAAGAAACATAAGGATCGTAAGAACTGAATGCCTTCAAAGCAAACAAGGAAGATTAACTTGTCAAAAAACGTACGAACAGTATGTTTTACATTTTGTATTATTTTCTTTTATCAAGGAATGCGTATTTTTCTTCGAATTGATCTTTCATTAGAAAACCGCCTTTAGTTTTAATAACAGTCTGACATATTCATAGTAGTGAAAATCTATATGTCTACATTGTGATTAATTATTAACAGCATCAATTATTATAACTAAATTACATACAACAAACGACAAGTGCCTTAGGAGACACCGTGTATCTACCATGTATCTAAAAACATCGACGCTATTGTATATTAGCCCGAAGTATACAGGGTGAAGAAATCGTAGTACAGTCGGGCAGGGAGTGATTCTACATAGAAAAGTAGAAAAAAAATCGGTATAACATTTTTTTATCTGAAGCTTCATTTTCGAGAAAATCGAGTTTGAAGATGCAGCGAATACACGTGCTATTGCATAGGAATCGTCTGACGCGTCTGACCATAATCAACCAATTCTACTTCCTGCATATACTAAATGGGCATATTCACGGTCGATATTATTGCGAAACTGTGCCTATTGCGCAACTTGTTGTGTAACATCAGAAATTCAGGGATTTTTTTCAGGAACAACAGTGCCATTTTAAGAGTGCCATTAAAAACGGATTAAAAAGTATAAAATAATTTCTCCTAGTCGCATACAGATTCCTAACCTCGTACAGATAGTCCGGAAAAGTGATTGTGAATTTTTAATAGCTATAAAAACGTGAGGCGCATGCAATAGATAATTTATGCACGAATGATAAAAGCTGTACTCTTTTCTGCATAATTACCATACATTCATTGCTGTTTAACATGAAATTTCAATGTGTAACAATTGTGGTATTTGTCTTATGTATTTCTTAAATTTTCTTTCGTCCATTACTGTGTGTGTACGTGCCTTAAAAAATGCCTTTCAAAAATGTGATAAATGAAGCTGTAAATAATTCTAAGCATAATGAATTATATAGTTGTACAAGGAGACCATTGTCCGAGGATTAAGGCAATTTGCTGGTAGATTGCCGAGAATCTTCTTAGATTAAAGCGGTTAATTAATCTTCATCAAAGTTGGATGGTTTCACGGATCGAGCAGTGTTATTGAGGTACAAATTCCCCTCTTTGAAACGCGGAAACTACTGTAGAACAGAGGTGGGCAATATTTGACGAAATCAATATTTTCAATACTATTTAATATTTTAGATTTATAGTATTTCAAATAGGATATATAATTTAAGCAGTAAAATATTCTAATTTTGACAATCGAAACCACGAAATAAAATATTTGTATTTTAAGAATCTAGATCGTAAAATAAAATATTTCCATTCAACAATCTGGAACACAAAATAAGATATTTTGTTGTAATAATTTCTCATGAAATGAAGTACTTTTATCTTAAGTAAAATATTGGGTCATCCTTTTTTAAATTCACTGTTATTTGATTTAATATTTAAGAGTTCCTATCGTCGAGTTATTAAAAGACTTTAAAAAACAAGTTTTTGATAATAAGTAATAAATTAAATGTGTTTTCTTGTTTCGTTTGACTACTCTGAAAAACTAATTGTAGAAAAGAATGGCGATCGTCTGGTGCAATTTTAAAAAAGTTATTTTATTTTAAAAAGTATACGAACATTTTGTACACCCATTGTAGTTTGCACGCTTACGTTCTTCAAACGACAACGAATCGAGCTTTCTCTATTACTAATGGATGGAAAATCATGTACATAAAATTACACATACGTGCAGTTAATTATTAATACACGACTAAGGACGACGCTGCGTTGTAATATTGTTGAACACACAAATCTCTGCGATAATCTAGATGACGTCTCATTAAATACAGGATCTCTCCTGCTCCTCTTTTGCTCGAACTATATAGTACGCGTAATGCTGTCCTTGTCCGCCTAAATTATAATATTACCTCCAGAAAATGTCACTCACTTTCGAACCCACGCGAATATTGCAACATACTACTTGATTAAACTTCCGACCACTAAATTTTCCTCATAACCAGACTCAAAATACAATTAAAATACAGTTGTCTTGAACTAATTGCAAAAAATATTTGCAGTTGCGACATTGTAATATGAATTTATTTAATTCTACTCTATTTTTATCAATAGACTGCGATCTTTATGCAAGATAAAAAGTGCCTGCATCGATTGCAAGGAATAGAAACTAAATTGAAACAACATGTCTACTTTATGATTAAATCAAAATTTCGGTAGTAAACAAAAGAAAAACTGTATTATCTTTGAAATTTAAATATTCCACTCTTGTTGAGACACCCTGTAATATTAATTTGGAAAAATTTACTATAAAGAATTGGAAATCGTTTGGATATAGTATAGGTAGTGACAACTGACAAAGCGTTTTCCAATTCACTGGAAACGAGTTTCTACATGAGATACGTTCGACACGCAGTTCTTATTCCCTTGAAGATTGAAAGACGCATCCCGCATTCTTTTCGTGTTTCCCTCTCTTTTACATAGAATTACCAGTAGTTTTATACGTTTCCGTGACGGAACAGTTGTCTAACATAGAACGTAAAATTACTTCAGAAATATACCTGTTATAAATGTATTCATGGGGCCAGTAAAAATTGAATTATTCGAAATTATGTGAAGATAAATAGACATGACAATTAGAAACTATTTTTAGTAAAATTTTTTCAAATTCTGGTTGTAATGGTTCGACATTTGTGTTTGTTGTATATATATGTACACGTGTCGCACATTAGCGCCAGACGCATTTTCTATTTTTTCAGGATATACATATATGTATATCGCGTCGTCCATAAACTACACGGAGAAATATTGACAACGGAATTTGATAAATGTTTTTTCTGGTACCACATGTTTCGTACTCGAATACGATTTTCCAACACAAATCAAAACTATTCGGTAATATTGCGATACTTTAAACACTAACGACCGGTTCCAGATTGTTTATTTTACGATTATTGAAATAATAAGAAATGATAAAGAAGCACGTATTACAATAGGAGACGGTCAAACTTTAAATAAAACCAATCATGTCATTTTTATAAGGGAACCAGTTACTTTTAAGGCTCGGTAAGTTAATGTTAACTTTTTTTTAATATTGTACCATGTGACTAGGTTTTTTTCGGTTGGAACAAGTAGCTTATTACAGGACGTGAAGAAGGAATTTTGAAAAAGTTGCAGTTGGTTAGAATTGCAGAGAAAGTACTAAAAGTTATTTTTACAATATTTTTATGACAGACCCTTTTCAAGAAACAAAGTGAAATTATTCGTTTACTATTAGGGTTACGGTTAATAAAGGTCAGTATTTTTTTATTCAAGATTTATTTAATTTTCGTTTTAACGGATTAAATGTGATCTGCGCTGCTTGTTACACGCTGCAGCGCAGTAGCGTTGTAAATACGGATCTACACGATGATATAGATACGTAGTATACATATATCTACGTACATATATGCAGGGTAGAATGTTGCAAAGTTAAACGGTACACGTACGAGGTGGTTTGGAAAGTTTAACCTTCATCTGAAATGTAATGTACCTGAAACTTTCATTTATATCTGTGGGTAAATAGCGTAACTACTTCTCGACATAATCTCATTTCCAACGTCAAACTAGAGTTAATTACAAACGTTTTATAAAATGAATATTACGTTTCCGTCTCTATGTGTGTCGGTTTAACCTTCACTCTGTGTATGGGGTGCAAACATACCCCAGACTGATAAAAACAGGAATAAAAAGTTAACGAATGGAAAATTTCCAAAGATTTTCTAGGAATGTTATTTATGATATGTTTCACGTAAGATTCGAACCATTAAAGTTGGTAAATTTTAATGTACCAGTAAGGCTCTTTGAAAGAAACTGGCGTTTGACTGTGTAATAGGGTGCACATGCACCCCGATGTTCTGCATACAAAGAAACAGTGTTTGGAAAAATGTATATACGGTACTGCTTTTATATTGTAAAAATACGTATTCATGTAGAGTTCTAGCTTCTATCATCTCAATAGCACTCGTGACATGTCATAAACATCTCGCAAACGACACTTGTAACTAAAATTACTCCATTATTCGAATACTTCTTGACAAAGTGACTAGCACTCGATGTTTTTTTTTCAAATGTTGACAAATAGACTGCGGATTTTTATGCAACATAAAAATTGGCTGTCGATTACAACAGAAATTAAATCGAATGTTGTTTCTTTCATTAATGACATACAGGCCGATTTGAATTCTCAGTGAAAATAGAACCATTGTTTTTTAAAGTAATTCCTTAAAAATTTAATTTATTGCTTTGTTGTCTAATGCATATTAAACTCTACACTATTTTCTTGATAACTATGGCTTTGTACTATTTAGAAATTGTCAAGCATATATATAATAATAAAGTATATAATAATGTAAACAATATTTTGAATAATGGTATAGCAATTTTTAGTGGTACTTCAAAGTCACCACACAAGTGCTAAGGGTTAATAATAAATTAAATTTTATAAAATCCTACAATATTAGATGGTAAACCTAATCGTATTTAAGTAAACATATTTCTAGAAAATGTCATTAAGTAGTAAATCAGTGAAAGAAATTAATGCTCAAACTATACAAAATATATTAGATTCTGTCTCTACCCTACACCGCAAGAAATAAAGTAGAAAGTACATACATAAAAACGATAAATAAGAAATGATAAGAGTAAAATACAGAACTAGAAAGAAATGGTTGTGACATGAAAAACTTTATCGATATACTTCGAGATACATATGTATGCATATTCACCGTCAAAGAAAGTAATGTATTCATTATGCTTGCAAGTACATAGTAACATTCCCTCAAATCAGGCATGTTTTCAAACTAACTAAGTTTTGAAGCTTACAGTTAGCTCCGCCGCTGCACGCCGGATTTACGAAGTTCTGGTGCAGATTGTTACGTGTGGAACAATATCCTCCAAATACCAACATCTTCCGAACAAACTACAGCCCCTTGAGCTATGTTTAGGGTTGCAAGGAAAAACGCCGCGTGTCACAAAATCTCAAAAAAATTGAGTTCATACATTAATTGAATTTTCGAGTGTAAAATTCACGTATTTACCAAAAGAAAAGTTATGAAAAGAAACTCGAAAGGCTCAGAAAATAATGCAATTTAACTAACGTCCTATGTCAAAGAATTAGTAATCAAAGCTTTCAATGACAATATCTCGAAAGTAAAAGCATGCGACATACGGCGTTCTTCCATACAACCACAGAAATATTCAGAAGAAGTCAAAAAGAAATCTAATTTATTGCATTAGCATAAAATCAAACTGACGGGTTTCAAATTTTTTGAAAATCGAATTGTAATCTTTGTTTATTACCCGCCTCCAAGCACATTATTAAAATCTAGAAGTTATTCGGTTCGTTTTAATTAAATGAGGTACCATATTATATTCACTTATTCATTCTAAGTTGGTATTATCGTGCAACATGTTTCCGACAAACAAATATTTTACAGACTGCAAGAATCGTAGCGTGCACACTGGCTGCATGTGTCAGCGTAATTAAGTTCGTACGTTTAGTCTTCAATTTAGTGCAGATTTGTGGTATATGCTCGAACGATAATGGGGCGAGAGGAGGCTGCAATAGTGAAATGCAACTCACCGTACACGTACAAGGTGTAGCAGGAATAATAGAACAGACGGCAAAGCAATGTTTCATTTAGTCGAAATTATTTTAAAATCTGCTTTCATAAAACGTCCTGTACGTGCCTCCCATTAAAAACCATTACTATCCAAGTACCATTATCGAAATTACATATTCAATGGTTAATCAACTGATGTCAATAGTCAATATAATATAATTTTGTTTAATAATTTACAGATGCAATTATTAATTTTCTCGAAGATGATCTGAACATAGATCGAAACGTCGAAAGAAGTTGATAAATTGCAGAATTGCTTCTAAGTAAAAATTGATCGAACCAGTGCGCTGAGAGCATCAATACATCTTTTATAAACAAATATACGATCGATAGGAAGGAAAATTTTAATATACGCAGCTGTTGGAGATGGTCTTGATACCATTTACAGAAGAGATTGAGACTGATAATTTCATTTTTCAGTATGATAACGCCTCAATTCATGCATCAAGACAAACGAAAGAGTGGTTAGACGACAAAAATATCAGGATTTTGACATGGCCAGCTTGTTCGCCAGATTTATACCCAATTCAGAACCTTTGGGGAATACTTGCAAGAAAAGTATACGGCAATTGTAAACGGTACAACTCTGTTTCTGAGTTATGGTTTGCGGTGAACGAAGCGTGGACATCCATCGAAGCAGAAACTCTTTGTACTTTGATTTCTTCGATGCTTAATCGAATTTTCGACGTTATTCGAAGAAATGCCAATTATATTAAGTATTAACTTATAAATATAGAAGAAATTTTCGTTAATCTTGATGTTGTCTACTTAAAAAACGTGTGGCTTTATGGAAATTTCGCAGTTCGTTTTTTGTTAAACTACATAACTTTACGTTTTTCTGCAATTTTTAGTAATTGATTAGATACCAACATATTCAATGACATAAGCAATATTTTGAATAATGGTACAGCAATCTTTACTAGTGACTGTCTGAGGCATCACCCGATTGTTAACGGTTAATTGTAACCAACCAATAAGGTAAAATTACTAATATTGACGTTGTTTACTAATCATCGCCATGTTTTGTACCAATTTTGATTTTATGGAGATAATGCTTAAGGTGGACATTGTGGATCGTACTAAATAGTTTAAGGAAAAATCTCGGGCACTATGCGCGCTATTTATGGAATGTACCTGCTGTAACGGGAATTCCCGCGCAGAGATTCAGACAAGCGATTTTTATGTCCTCTTTCATTTTTCATAACAATTTCAATTAAATCACTACATTAATTTAGTGTTATTATTAGACTGCGGATGTTTATACAATTATCAAGTTTTGTGGATAAAATAAGAACGAGGGACCAAATGAAATCCTACCTTCATTGGTAATAGCTTCTGTAAATTGATAATAAATAAAAATGGTACTAAATTTTGTCGAATTCGATACTCCAACGTTTTTTGAAAATTTTTATAAATTCATAAAAATCCGCAGTTTTATGTTACAGTTGTGGACTATACAAAAATGAAGTGTAAACAATATTCCCATCACAATGATCACAATGTGGATGAGGATGATTTGCAATAAAATCGTAGACCAGTGAAAAACGGATTCTGCATATTATATGCTTCCCAACTGTCAATATTTTTATGGAAGTATTCACTAATGAAAATAGAATGGAAACGCAAATGGAATGCAAACGTAATACATACGATAAACTGATTTATGGCGTTATCTTGCTGAAAAATAAACAACCCCATTCGATGCTATAACTTATGCCGCATACTATAAATCCTTGTTTAAATGATAAAACTTTTGTATAGAACTCGTATTTCTCGTGCATACTCTTTGTGGCGTGTGCCTTGCACTATTTGCTTAACACTCTGAAACCACTTAACGCTAAATCGATCACCATTGTGCTCAGTGTCTGGGACTTTGTTCGAAGTAAAATATGTCGTAACCCGCACGGATATAGAACAATCTCAAACATTATTTTACTGGTTTAAATAATGCATAAAAAACCCTAGCCTCTCAAAGTAAGCAATTTTCATCAACTCATATAAAAACTACTGTTCATTGATTTAATTTAACGAATTAAATTCTCCTTATTCTGACATAAATGAATAAAAATAAATTTTTTAAAAATACCACGTTTTTAAAAACGGACTAAAAAGTATAAAATAATTTTTCCTGGTCCCATACAGATAGCCCTGAAAATTTGTGATTGTGAATCTTCAACAATTATGAAAATACTTGTAAGATTTAAAACGAAAAACGTGAGGCGCGTGCAATAGATAATTGATGCATGAACAGTTCCCCTAAATCACTAACAATTTTATTGCACTGCAAATGATATGATACACTCCTTACTATTATCTTGCGCCCCACGTTTTTCCTTTTAAATCTTAAAAGTATTTTCATAGCTATAAAAATTCATAATCACAAATTTCGAGGGCTATCTGTATGGGACTAAGAAAAATTATTTTATACATTTTAGTCCATTTTTAAAAACGTAATATATTAAAAAATTTATTTTTATTCATTTATGTCTGCATCGTAATTGTTTCGAGGAAAATGGCCACGTCCTATAATGTGTCCTCTTTAAATTCCATTTCTTAATTGGTGGCGAATTTGAAATTGTGAACAGACCACGGCATCTGTAGTTGTAATCTTCTGTAATCGTACGCCTCGCATTATACATATTACATTCCTTCATATTATACATATACGCTAATGGAAAAATATTTTAAACCACCCCGAAAATTATCAGATAAGCGCTCAACTATTGTATTATTATTAAACAATATTAAAAGCCGAATACATTTGTAACCAAGTCTACATGAATTAAACATTCTTGACAATTCTATTTAATTATGTCACGTGGAACAGTACTTTTTATTATGAAAGGAGAGTAACCAGCGCTGTTATACAATTTGACAAGCTAAACATTTTCTGCTTCAAGCGGCCGCTTAGTTCGCTTAAGGGGGTAAGATAACCCCTATTCTAGGGTGTTTATCAGTGTTACCGAACACTGTGCTAGAATTTGAGGGTGGTTTTCTCGATTTTTCCCCTACGTTGGACGCTCATATTATTAGATATAAACATAATCTCGTTAAATCATGAGCTGAGCGCCCTACGATCAACCTTCCACTTTAGAATGAGCCCTCACACAGCTCAAAACATGTTCGTATAAGGACAAACAATTAGACCCCGCAAACACCGTTTTCATTCTTAAATATAGTAATATTCTAGTTATTTCAAGGGGTCGTCTTACCCCCTTAATCCGCCCCTGATGCTGTCTATCAAATTCAATGTACGTGTTAACAGCACCTACGCACAAAACATTTCTCTAGATACGCGATGAAAAGTGTCAATCCGTACTGGGAAAAAGTCCTTCCTTATGTTCAAAGAAAGGAACCAGTATCACGTCTCACGGTAGATCAGGGGAGATCCGTTCGAAACTGACTTGATACATTTTTCGGTAATAAATGGATGTTCGGTCGTGTGAAAATTCCATAATCGGAAAGACGCACAAACTCAATGGACGAATAAGCTTTCACGTAATTTGATAAGGACGTGACCTTTCATTATCATTCGTTCCCTGGAAATGGATCGGCAACGGATAACCTTTGTACGTGACAGGATTCAGTTTTCCGTTTTATATGCACGTTCCTGGATTTGCGTGATTTATTAGAAATGATGAATTACATGGTGAAAGATTTCTCCGCGCAGCGGTAATAAATCGTTTGTTTCGCGGAATTGAGACGTCGCGCGTTCGTGAAATTCCATCTACCTACTTGCCTTGTTGTTAGAGTTCGCGAAAATGAATAGGTATAATATAACGTATATCAGTGTATACCACGAAATCTGTGCATCTGAAATTTATAGAATAAGGGTTACTTCAACCCTTTGCACTCGGAACTTGTATTTTAACACGAGAACTAAACATTTCTTGTCAACTATGATATTTCCACTCTATATGATGTTTTTCATTTTATGCATATTAAACGGAACCATTTAATTATCAAATGTTTAGTAATTTATTTGATGTAAAATAATTTACTAACGTAACAATTATTTTACATTATTGGTATAGCAATATTTAGTGGTGCCTTAAAGTCGCCACTCGAGTGCTAAAGGTTAATAAACAATATGCGAAAATGTTTTGCGTAAAAGTTATAGGATTTAATGCAATTAATGATTAAATATTAAACAAAACATATTAAACAAAATGAATATATTCTAAAATATACTACTAAATTTTTTATGAGAATACATATGTCAAATTGGGTAATTCAAATTCTGCAGAGAAAGAATGCATAAGTTATACATTTTTAATTTTATAATTAATATTTTGCAATATTTTATAATTAATAAATCAATTTCTTCATTCAAACACATATTGTTGTAAAAATTGCGAAAATTCGAAATAATGTAGTTATAAATTAAGTTAAGTTATGCATTAAGCTATCACCTAATATGTTAATATGTTCATGTACTGCATATGCCACATAAACCATACTTGGTATAAAGCATTAAATAAAGAATAATAATAAATTCAGTCTTGTAGTTTTTATAAATCAACGTACATATACATAGTCACATTTTGTGCTCCGTACGGTTAGTGTTAAATAAGTCTTTATTAGACTGTGGATCTTTATGCAAAATGAGAAATGTTTGCACTGATTGCAAGACACGGGAGCCAAATAAAAATTTCATTCTTCTTTCGATTATCTTGTTTCGGTGAAACTAATACACTGGTGGCCTTAAATCTGTTTAGTACCTCGACTGTTTTAAACTGTACGTACCCATTTTTGTCATAAATGCATAAAATCTGCAGTCTAGTTATTATACAAGTTTTGCAGTCGCAACCAGTTTAGGATTGAGGGACGAGAGAATCGTCTTTAAACAAGTATTAGAAGTGTGTACTCGACTTTCGTGAAACACGTTCTCATTTACTCTCGTATGAAACGGAAATTACTGATTGTCGATAAAAGCACAACGATGATACGAAGAATGTCTTCATCGGAGATTAAACTTGCATTCGCGTCTTGATAAACTCTTCAAATCTTACTGTTTACCATTCTCAAGTATGCGGCGTACACAGCCGTATTGCTACAGTGGGTGTACAAAGTGTTCGTACACCTTTTAAGATAGAGTAACTTTTTTACAATTGTACCAGACGACCTGATTTTTTATAATCAATTAGAAGCATTGGTTTATGAAATGATATGCAGAAAAGATTTTCCAAAATATTATGTTTTACAAGGTTACATGCAAAAAAAAAAACATTTATTAAAAAATTTTTATTTGGGCCCTTCATGATAATTTAAAATATATGTTTTGTAGATCTGTTTGAATTATATGCATTGTCAAAGTTGCAACGAAATCGGTTCGTGCGGGGAAAACGGACAGACATTGAAAGAAGTAAAAATCCTTAGATTTAATGCAGTTAGTTCTGCTTTTATTATTAGTGCCGCTACCATCTTTAATCCTTTTTTGAAACGCGTTATCTAAATTTTTCATTTGAGCCCACATAAAAGAGTTGCAAAATATAACTATTGAAATTTTGTATGCAAATCCGACAACTCGCAATTTTCTTCAAAATTTTTTGTCGTGCTGTGTAGCAAACTAATTATTACTTCTGAAAAAAGTTCAAATCATACGGTCCAATATTAAAAAAGTTATAGTCTTTTCAACAGTGTCCGAATATTAGTCGGAGTCTGTACATTATTTAAACTTTCTTTTGCCCGCCACTGTATGTAAAATATATATTCGATACGATATCTATTCCTTAATTATATACGGCAAAATGAATGGAATTGATGTGGTATCTACTATATTAGCCTAATGATTCGCATATCCTGTTCAAAGCACAGTTGACAATGGTGGAATTTAAATGAAATTCGGCACTTGTCACCCACAGTCCACAGTCACGCAGCACCAATGAAAGAGAATCCACGACCACTCTTCAAGACTAATTAAATTTTCTCCAAGGAAAGCATTTCCTAGATAATAATTGTTTCGTTGAATACGTAATTATAAAGTATATTTAGCAAAATCATTCTGAGATGTTTCTCCATTATTTCTCTATGTGTTCAATGAACATTTTCAATTAAAAATATTCGCAGAATAGTTTCTTGTAATAATAGCGCAATGTTACGCGAGATATCAGTGCCAAACTAATTGAGTTCAAAGGAAATCAACTCAGTAATTTTGTAAATATTTTAATGTTTTTATGTTATTACTTCTTACTTCAAGTATACAGCAACAATATTCAGTAAGTCACAATTTGATGTCAAGTCATTTCAAAATCAACATAGCGAAATAAAAAATCAAACACAAATCACAGAACATAAACTAATCATTTATTGAAAACTGAAACTGTGATGCAATACAATTCTCAACACTTACAATTAAACTGCAATTCTTTTATCAGGTTCACAAGGTAAACTATTCAAAAGGGCATTTAAAAATAGTTATAGAAAAACAAAATATAGTTTATGTAACGGTGATATTCGTTATTTAATTATCGAAACATTTACACATTTATCTGAAAATACTGTCAGCGTTTGTAAAAGATGCTATACCACCAGATACGAAAATACCCAAGATAATATAATACTTATTTTCAACGCATTTGAATATGTAAATGTAATAGTCTGTTTGTACTTTCTTATAAATATCCAAATGTAATTAATTGAAGAAAAGTACTTTATCATGTCATTGGTTAAACATTTGAAATTTAATCTATGATATAAATAGAAGTGGATACCCTTGAACCTTGATATCCTTCCGCGAATAAAACGTGTCCTATTACTGTACTCAAATATCTATTCAACAAATTCATATGTTCGGTTAGCTGGAAAATTTGTAACGAAATATCAAATTGCGGTTAATTCTATTTGATTAAACTTTGTAGAACTATGGATTAAAATATATTACATGTATATTTTAAGTGATAACTTTTCTTCGCGTTCCAATGGATTTCTTATTTATAACATATTTACTGATAGAATGAAATGATTATAAGAAGTATTATAAAATATATAACTGCGAAAGGAAGTAGAATTGGTTGGTAATGATCAGACGCGTTAGAACCGCGCATTTCGGCGAACATTTCGCCGCGCCGAACAGAGCGAACGGAACGGATTTCTGCTATTTCCAGAATTTCTTGCGAACAACTATAGAACCTACAATGACGTATACCAAAGAATTATATGCAATAAATAGTTTTCTGACAAAAATGATGAATATTTTAACAGGACAGCATCCTAATTCTTGCATTTCAAAATTTCAGCAGTTAATCATTAATCAATTATCCGATCGACGATTACAATTGAAAAGAATGTAATCGTTAACCGCAATTAACGACTAAAGTAGGAGTTTAATTGTTAATTGCGATTAACGATTCAAGTAAAAATTTAATCGTCAATCGTTCATTAAATTTTTGCCCGACTCCACCGTAAACCTAGTGTTAATAATATAAACAATACTACGAATAATGGTACAGCAATTATTATTTACTTAATATACAACTGAAGCCTGCAATTCTAAGTACTTAGAAAATACTTTTTATAAAAACGATATATACATATATATTGCTTCCTACAATTCTAAGTACTTAGAAAATACTTTTTATAAAAACGATATATACATATATATTGCTTCCTACAATTCTTTTGTATACATCATGTGGATCAAATTAGTTTATAAAAATGGAATATATTGTATATCAGTATGCGATATTTATGTGCAAGCTTCGGAATCGACATTCCATAAATTTTCTCGTATTGAATAAAATGAATAGGAATAGATTTCTAGATTTTATCATTTTATTTTTGTGAAGAAAATAAATTTAAAAAAAATTTTAGAAACCGTTCTAAATAGCATAATAATAACATAATGAATTTAAATTTAAATTATATTTGATTAAATTTTGTTTTCGCAGTGAAAATTACGATATAGTTTAAGTATACATATTAATGTATGTTAATAGCACAATAGTTAGTGCTTGATGACTGATGATTTAAACTCACTAATGATCAATCATAACTAATAAGCAACAACTAACGATTACTTGGAATTTGAATTAATTTAATAAATATATTAAATAGTGCCATGTATAGTTATGACTAACTAATCAAAAAGTTTAACTAATCTTTCCTATGACTAACAATCAATCAGACTATTAGTCATTTTTAAATTATTAGTTGATTTGTGCTCTACTCTGCTTTCAGAGAACAATAAAACATTTATCATTCATCAATAGCACCTCTAATGGCTGCATGGGTGTTGGTTCCAATCAACGGTATCTGTGTTTCCGTTCAAAATTCAACAGACGTTTACATGCACTGTTTTACTCGAATTAATCGATATTTGAACCTTTAAAGATATTTACTGTTCCTCGCGAAACAGCCTGTTTGCATAATCTCAACAAAATCCAATATTAAAATGATTTTTTGTGCAATCAGTGTACACACGCTTGTGTCTGTGACAGCAATTCAAAAACAAAATGCCTTTTATATTTTTGCACATAACCTTATAAAATATAATCTTTTGGAAAATCTTTTCTGTATATCATTTCATAAACCAATACTTCTAATTGATTATAAAAAATCAGATCGTTTGGTATAATTACAAAAAGTTATTCCATTTTAAAAGGTGTACGAACACTTTGTACACCCACTGTAGCAATACGGCTATTTACGCCTTGTGCTGTCAAAATGTGATCAGTAGACTATGGATCTTTATGCAAAAACTGCAAGTCAAATAGGGACCAAATAGGAATTTATTTCTCTGCTTAGTGGTTTTATTATGTTGCAAGAAATATGTTAATATTGTTAAAATATTGCAATATTTTCATTATTTCAAGTTACATCCATACATTTTTGCCATAAGTGCATAAAACCCGCAGTCTAGTAATAACGTGACGCTTGCATAATTCGAATTTTTGCTATTATAATGACAATTAAACGATTGATAACGACAAATGATTTTTAATCCGAGTCGTTCAAACAAATATAATTTTTTAATTTAAATCTTTTATCTTGTAATTATAATTACCGAAGTATTTAGCAGAATAAATTTCTAGCCGTTAATATTTTTTTTTAATCAACGATTGATGATTAACTTGATCAATCGATTAAATCAATCGTCGGTTTTTCAATGATTACTTTTTTAATCGTACACATTAATCAATCAATCTTGATTAAAATTTTAATCGATTAATGCCCAACTCTGGTATACGGAACCCGTCAAAATGACGGGTTTTAATATTCTTAATATGCGATTATTAAGATTATACAGATACTCCCCTGAGAAAGTATTTACTGAATTTATTGCTTTGGATATATATTCTTCGAAAAATGGCCAAAGATTTGGATAGACACATACTTGTTACGTTTATAAAATATGTAAAATAGTTATTTCTAGAGCTCGTCAAACCTAGTATTAAATAATCAATTACTAAACATTTAGGTATTGTATAAGATATTATACCAATTTCATATCCATAAAAGTGATGAAATCATAGGTAATGGAAATATTCTATGTCGAATGAAATGTTTAATTTCTAAATTAAAATTGCGCTGAATGCAGAAGGTTAAACTACGATTGTTAGACTGAGACTTGTTTCATACTGTGTTCTCCACTATAACAAGTGCAGGTATTAAAAAATCGAGACGTTGTTTATATATCCGTCTAATAATAAAATGTTTGAACTACGTGCAAACAACGCACGGTCGGATATATTGGAAATTCGTGTACCAAACAATTTTGTCAGACACATGGCCCGTACGAATTCCACTTATACATATGTAACACACTAAAGTTTCACCACCGAACGTTTAGAGAGACTATCAATTTATTTACGTTAATGCACAAAATAGAACGTTACACGTTTTCGCATATTCGTCGTTAGAATTCCCGCAGTATGTTATTGTTGTTACGTAGTACGAAGAAACACCGCGGAAAGCGATTACGGTGAATAGTATGAAAATCAAAACTTTTCACGATGTACATAGCGGAACATGTAAAGTTTGTGGGAAAAAGTTTCTGGTAGAAGTGTGACACGAAGTGGAAGCGATTTTTAATAACTGGGCTGCGGATCTTTATTCCTTTATAGGAAAATTGAAAATAGTTGAAAAATTTTCAAAACTGAGGATGTCAATACATGATTTCTTCTCTATTAAAATCATTAAGGGAAGAAATAACGTTCGATTAGGTTTCTATTTCTTGCAATCGATGTAGACAATTTTACTTTCGCATATAGATCCGCTGTCTAGTAATAAGAGAAAGTGATCGAAAAAAAAGCGTGACAAACTTACGAGGGGCAGACGAATCTGGTTGACAATAGAGATGTAAAATAGAAAGGTCACGAGGTAGCTTCTGGTCAGGCTCATTTCGGCGAAAACTCCACAATATCCTGTCGATGTCGTTCTACAAATCCGAATACCATTTTAGAACGTGTCCGCTTCCTTATATAGGATCCATTTCACCCCGCGCAGGCGTCTCAACCCCCATAGCACACCTACACTGAATGTACCCTATTCACACCACCATCACTAACAGTCCTGTTAGTGAAATATGCAATATGCATATATGCGATGCTGTAGATCTTGTCTTCCGCTGATACATTATATACTCTGCCGGAAGGAAAAAGAAAAAAAAGAAAACGCGCCGACGCTATCGAGGTAAAAAAAAGAGATACGATTTTAAACCACGACTCGGCTAATATGCCGTGGATTATTGCGTGTCAGTTGGGGGTGGAAATGCTTCGTTTCTCATTTTTGACCACGGAGCCACACTTTATTGGCACACTCAACTATTTCTCTTTTTGTCCCTCGGACACAAAAATAACAACCATCGCTGGATCTACTACTTTCAACAAGTAATCACTGTATTTCATTCTGATTAACTCCTTGTCGTACGATTTATTTTACGGTTTCAGTGATTAGAACCTTTTTTGTAGTTCGTAATTTCCTAAAATAGGAGAAAATTTATATCTATTGGATGTTCATATGTTCTCCAATAACTATACATTAACAAGGCCAAAATAGAATTTCATCTCGGTTTAGAGAAAATTAATAACATACATATATATGTTTATTAGCCTCTGTTTTGAATCTTCATCACGCGTTTGACACAATATTGTAGGCGGGGGTTAAATTAGACTGCGGAATTTCATGCAAAATGAAAATTGTTTGCATGAATTTGAATACGCACGAACCAAACAGAAATTGAAGAACAATTTTTACGTTGCGTGAAGCTGCGCAGTCTAATTTAATCAGAATTAAATGCAGTGATTAGTTGTTGAAAGGGTTCATTCCTTATTTTTTAACACAGAGCCACACTTTAGTAACACTTTTAACTATTTCTCTTTTTATCCCCCCAACATAAAAATACCAACCACCACCAGTTCCACTACTATCAACAAGTGATAACTGCATCTCATTCTGCAACATAAAAATTGTTTGCATCAATTTCAAGACGGAGATACCAAACAGAAATTGTTTTCTCATTTTTGCTCTTAAGCGGTATATAGGGATTGCAATACCGATATACCGAGTACCAGTATTTCGTGCTATTTCGCAATTTGGTGAAACCGATATTTGCTAAAGTATAATACCGGTATTTTCGGTACCAGCTATAAATAATAAATATTTTTTTGGGCATCTCCTCTTATTTGAAATACGTATTTACAGTAGCACCTACATCAATCATTTGCTGTCTTGTCATTTCCTGAATTACAATCTATATAAATAAAAATGAAATGCTGTTCGTTGGTAAGCGCATCACTTGAGAACGGCTGGACCGATTTGGCTAATTTTTTTTTTAACATGTTCGTTATAGTCCAAATAAGGTTTTAAGGAAAGAAAAATTGGAGAAGTTGCCTGGAAAAATGGAAAATTCGAGAAAAACTAAAAGTGCTGTTTGAATCTTCAATATAACAAAAAAAACGAACGTCGCAGCTTTTAATCAATATTTCAAGAGGAATTCACACATTTCAATAGGAATTTACATTATCGACAAATTAATAGAAATTTGGATAAGACAACATCTGTCGGGTCAGCTAGTTATCTATAAATAAAAAAATTGCCACAAACAATAATACAAAAAATAGATTTATCCAAAATCAATTGATTATTTTATTAATTTGTATTAATATATTGTATTAATGAAGTATAACAACTAATTGCAACGGAGATCTTATATAAACTTATAAACTTTCAAACAAATCCAGAAAAATAAATATTTTTGTGCTCGGGCAAGTTATAGAAGATTGTTAGGGTCGCCGACCCTGATGGAAAAGTGGTTCTCTCTATGTTATGTCAGAGGGTGAAACGTTATTTTTGCCTGATATTGCAAGTCAGAAGCAATCTTAATCCTATCTCAACGAATTCCGTGTTATTTTGATCCGACGCTGTTCGATAACCACTGCAGAGTCGCCAGATTAAGACTTGTCTTCCCACTCTGCCTTCTTATAACTTATTTCTTTGGAGATATGTTCATTAAATTTTCATTAAATTTTCCTTCATTTCAGAACTCAGGATTATTCTGAAACTTAGATACTTATATAGGCAATAAATTCCACGATAAATTCTTCGACATTAGACAGTAATTTCCTATTCTAAGTCAATGCTCGGTTCCGTGCTGTGACATACAGTCGGTGCACAAAGTAGTTGCAAGCAGAAAAGTGCCAAAAAGAGGGCGAAAAAGTTGTCTTTGGTCACTAATAACGTCACAACTTTTGAACGAATGGACTTTTTCGAAAGCGGATTTCTCCTAAACCTTCCCGAAGAAACGCTGCGTCTAATGGCTGAAACACCAGCTTTCTAAATTCAACCGTTCTCAGTTGACACCGTCACAAACAGACAAACAGACACGATTTTATTATATACCAGATGACCCGACAGACGTGTCCTGTCCAAATTTCAATAAATTTGTTTGTGATCGACATTCATCGTTCGAATCGTGAGTTATGGTCTTGAGTTCATACAAAAATCCTATGGAAAAGAGCACTTTCATTTTTTCCCGAATTTTCCATTTTCTCGAGCAACCTTTCCAATTTTTCTTTCCCTAAAAACCTAATTCGGACTATTACGAACATTTTTTTTTTAAATTAGCCAAATCAGTCAGTATTATCAAAACGAACAGTATTTCATTTTTATTTATATAGAAGATAGAAGATACATGCCTTAAATCATTTTGAAAGAAAGTAGAAATTTTACCATTATTTGTTGGCTTGAAAAGAGTTCAGAATTTAATTTCCAGAAAAAAAATTTACGTCTTCTACGAGTTCTTAATTTCTCAAATTTCACGATAAAATTAAGGAATACATTTGTAATTGACAAGCTTGTAAATCTGCACAGAGATTCTATTAATCTTGACATTCGATACTGTATACGTTCTTGTTAGTCGCTTCCAAGAGCGAAATTTATTTTTAGATCTAGCCTCCCATTTATTTTGGCATAAAAATATGATGTATCATTTTCACGTTTTATTTGTGCCATTACACTTATTGGATCGAACTTCGAGATATGCTTTCAATTATGTTTGAAATTGTATATTCCCAACGAAAGTAGTATCAAAATACGATGCCCGGTCTTCCGTCATTAGGGATGTGCTTATAGGTCGCGTAATCGATACACGAAATTCAAAGCGCTTTTTTGGATGCCAGTCAAAAAAGTTCTCATCGCGTTATTATAATGTGTTCCGGCATTTATTATTTTCACGCGGAAAATTCAAACCGAATAATATTTACATTATCTGTATAAATAAAAATTAAATGCTGTTCGTTGGTAAGCGCATCACTTGAGAACGGCTGGACCGATTTGGCTAATTTTTTTTTCAATATTCTTAATAGTGCGAATAAGGTTTTTAAGGGGAAGAAAAATTGGAATGTTGTCTGGAGAAATGGAAAATTCGAGAAAAAATGATAGTGCTTTTCTCTATGTGTTTTTCTCCTCCTAAAATTGAATATCCATGTCCACAATCGTTAAAAAATACAATAATCACTCAGGAATACGTTTTTTCTCATTTATACTTTGTTTACACACTTCCAATAGCTTTCCACAATTTCACAAAACGATCACAAACAAATTTATTGAAATTTCGACAGGACAACGTCTGTCGGGTCAGCTAGTGTTATATAAAAATGTTACGTATTTATTTCGTGGAATTCCGATCATCGCTGAACGAGATCTTTGGATCGTTACGTTTAAATAGACCACTCTATACAATCTTGAATATTTTCGACAACGATAAAGTGAAGACATGCCGTTGTAACTCCATTTGGTAACTGATTGAACGAATAATTTCTCAGGAATGTATTCTACTTATCGAAATATTACCGTTAAACAGTAATGTTGAAACAAACGCAACTTTTTTGTAATTAAAACTTACTGATCAAAGTATGTACTAGGGCTGTTACTTCCCTCCGAAGGTCGAAGATTTCGAAGCTTCGATTTTTGAAACTTCTAAGGTGATTTCTCATGGTAAGATTTCACATTTAGGGTCAATTTACACGATCATTACACGTTCATTTACCAATCGAATCAATATCCCCAATTAGTAGAGTACAAGAAGCTGAGCCGGATTGAACTTGATTGAACACTGATTCAAACGTTTAATATACACAGATCTCGTAAAAGCGTAGAATTTGCTGACAGGCATGCATGAAGTTATTCCGGGTTTTCGAAACACTGATATCATGGAAGATTTATACAATGAAATTCAATTTATGTTAACTTAGAAAGATAATGGAAAGAGAGTTGCGAGTGGTAACACGAGAAATCGATATTCCTGATAATTCTTCAGGAATTTGTGCAAACATTTCCGAAACACAATCCAAAATTCGTGTAAAAGTGCAATCTATTGAACGATTTTAAGGGATCAGTCGATTCATTTCAATATTGGAAGAAACAGGTGAAATTATTAGTTTAAATGTACTGCATAGATGCAGGGACATATTTTAAAAGGAAAACGTTGGCTCGATTATATTCTCGTTCTGAACGTGGTATGAAATAAATATGATATTTTGTTTTATTTATTTATTTATTAAGGACGCGTTAACAGCTAGGTTTTTAGCGACCACGGAGGACTGATACACTGGATAGCAGTGGATTACATCAGACGTGGGCATTATTTGGCGAAACAAATATTTCCAATACTATTTAATATTTTAGATTTTATTTTGCTTAAAGGAAATAGTTTTTTAAATAAGATATACAACTTCGGAAATGAAAATATTTCTATTTTAACAATCTGTGCCTCGAAATAAAATATTTCTATTTTAACGAATTAAAACACGTAATAAAATATTTTACTCTTTGCATTGCTATAATACTCTGAGAAACCACATAAACATGCAGTCTTATCTTATCGTCAAGAAACGATTTACACTCGTAACTGTATTGAATTCGAACCATAATTTTCAGCAATAATATTTGAACTTGAAATTGAAAATAAAAAGACAAAATATAAATATTTTCAGTAGTCGTCAAATAAAATGCTATTTTCAAAAACAGAACACGTTTCTTAAAAGCAAGTTAGATACTCTACCCCCGTCTTTCTCAGTGCGTCAAAACCTAGAGCTCGGGAATTAGCATCTTAACTTACTTTAGGATATAGTGGTGGACAATTTAATATGTAATTGACAGATATTCGATGCAAAAAAAAGGAGAGAATTTGTCGTTATCCATTGATAATCCGCAAGAATAGTTGCATGGGCAAATTAAATATCATTAACCAAACACTTATGCATAATTATACGTAAATACGTGTAATCGTACTTGATACCATATTTTCAATAACACGCAATGATGAAATCTATTGATTTTTTATTGTTTTGAAAAATAATATTCTCCAGTTCAAACAGTAAAGTATCATTGTTTACATTGAAATAACTAAAAAAAGGAAATACATATACATATAGATGCAGTCCTCGCTGTTAAGGCTTTCGGACGTCATACATGAAAGAAATATACATATAGACGATTTTCCATATGCGTTCAAATATTTACTATGACGGTTGTATCTCATTTGCTTTATACAACAATAAAATCTTAAATTTAGAAAGGTCGAACTTGAAACTCTCCTATCGAAGTTGAAGGAGTATGTTTGTTAATTTACGTGTTAAAACAAAAATGTATGATTATGGTATGAACAAAGTTTGCATTCTTGTATTCTGTAACTATAGTGATCACTTTACAAACAAATAGCGCCAGAGAAAGATAAAGCTCCTTAAGTCATATAAATTGTTCCTTTACAATTTATAATGTGGGTTAATTTAAACATATTTGATTAATGTAAAGATTATGAATCAACTCAGTCAGCAATATTAATTTGTATACTGTAATGTAAATATACATTCCACCTTTAAAGCGTTGTTACCATAGAAACTTCCGTTCCGTTTCTAGTCTATCTTACCATCTCTGCAAATATTTTACCTATATCGGAGGCACCCTATTACAGTAGTTTTAATATGCGCCAATAGAAAACTTTATAAATATACTTTGTAAATATAAATATAAGTATCCGATATTCTACCTAATATTAAGTTAATTAGTTTTCACCAAATATTCGTCGAAATGCAAAAGACAAGTCACAATTACAAACTCAAAAAATATTCAATGTGGTAAACTTTTCCTTGCGTAACCAGAAAGTTTTGCCTTTCTCCTGGAAATTGTTGCCCTTTTCCTATGTTATCCATTAGATTTGGACGAGAAGACGCGAGAAAGTTTCGATCCAGGAAGATCAGTGATTCAAAAGTTATAAGGGTTTAAGGTTGAGCAATTTGCAATGTGTTTGACAGGTTTGCGCCGCCATGGTATGTATAGTTCTCTAACCAACTAATTAATTATCGGCATTAATTAGTCAGCTTATTATAATTAATGTCGATTGACAAGAACACTGCAAATTTCTCAACTTTAAACACTTATTACTTTTGAACCATTGATCCTCCAGGATCGAAACTTGGATTTCTCACATCGTCTTTCCCAAATCTACTGGATCGCGTAGAAAAAAGGCTAAAATTTCTCATTACGAAAGGAAAAGAGTAGTCATTAATTGGTATTTTCACGAATTTATCTGTGTGTATACACACGTACGTTCTTTCCTGTCCTGACATACATATAAAGGTATAGTCGAGTAAACTTAGACGTGTATATACTAAAAAAGAGCAATTATCATAGTATATCAGTATTTACAGTGTTCATCCGTAAGAATGTAATGCTAAAAGTAATATTTAAAACGCTGGACTGATAATAATCAATGGATAAATCCCATCCATTAGAAGTACTCTCACATATCAAGGACACACTAAACGAATGTCATTTCGTGTTGTTTAAAACAACCTGAAAATAGTGTTTGCAATAATAGTTCCAAATAGTTTAAGCATTTAAGAGGACATTCGGTTTGTTGCGAAGATGGAGTTTAAAAATTACTTCTATCATATCTTTTTAAGATACTAAAAGGCATTTTGATCTATAACTTCGTCCGCATTTTTGGTATATGCGTATGAAAAAATTACGCAAGAATAAATCAGGCATTTGTCTTAATATGTTTACAGCGAATATTTAAAATTTTAACCATTTTCTGAAGATTTTGTCTTCAATAATAATTGGAGCTTGAAAATTCGTTGAATAGTCGATATTTGCATTTTTGCAGGCCACCATTTACTTAGAATGAAACATAATATACAGACAAGTAGGGATTCCAGTGTAAAGACTTTGGAATATTTCGTTTGAGGCCACTAGATGCAATGCTCGCTGCGTTAATCGTGAACAAAACCAAAACTTTGGGTAAACTTTTCCTTGCGTAACGAGAAATTTTTGCCTTTCTCTTATAAACTTTTATTTTTTCCCTATGTTATCCAGCAGATTTGGGCGAGGAGATGTGAGAAATCCAAGATTCGATCATAGAGGATCAATGGTTTAGAAGATACAAGTGTTTAAAGTTGTGCGATTTACAGTGTTCTTGTCAATCTACATTAATTATGTTAAGCTGACTAATTTATGCCGATAATAATTAATTGGTTGGTGTTTAGGTCGAAAACACTGGAAATCGCACAACTTTAAACACTTATATCTTTTGAACCATTGATGGCTCTAGGATCGAACCTTGAATTTCAGGCATCTTCTCGTCCAAATCTAATGGGTAACATAGGAAAAAGGCAAAAATTTTTGGTTACGCAAGGAAAAGAGCAGGCAAAGCTTTTGTTTCACTGATATGTATGGCTTTGAATATTCTTCTGTGTTCTGGTCTTATTTAACATAAATACATTGAGCTACTCATGATTACATAATCATTTAGCACAGTTTTATTATCAACATTGAATCAAATGTCAATATTCCCAGCATTGAATTTTGTTAAATGTTAAAAACAGTGTTTCTCAAATATGTACATACAAGTTGATGAAAAGTTACAGATCAAACTGTCTTTCGTCGATTCTTTAAAAAGGGTGACCTAATGAAACCAGCGAGGAAACGAGTACTCTCTTAATAAAATAATTTGCCCTTTATCTTAATTTTTGTTGTCTATACTTACGTAACTTGAAACATTCTTTACAGAAATCTTCGTAACAGTCGGTGTTAAATGATAACAGTGTAGGCATTAAACGAAACTTTGTTCGAACGAATGTAGAAGATTAGGGCATACATACAAAAAGCGATTAAAATTATTGAGGTACTAATACTTGAATTGATGCCGCACGGAGGGTTCACGATAATATTAATTCAAGTGAGAGAAATAACCCCAGAAAATTTACATCAATTCAATATTACTTCCTTGTTTATTATTATCATAAATTGGTTTATCAATAACTAACGTTATTAGCCACCTTATATGTATAACGCAGTCTAAAAACAATCTTTTAATATATATGTATATATGTATACCTTTGGTAAAAACATCGACCACGTAATACGGCAGTTACTAATGAACGTCTATTTTATTGGTGAGCGAGAACGTGAAATTAAAAAGAACAGAAGTGTTCGAAATTATTTTTCATAATCTCAAAATTTCGTAGAAAGATTTCTAATAACTGTTAATTGGTATTTAGGCTGATTTGAGTGATAACAATCAAAACAGAATATTAATAACAAGGTAAAGAGAGTTCGGTACGATTAACTCGCGTCAGAAAATATCGAATTACAGGAATGTCCCATTCTAAGTCAATTCTCGGTTCTGTGTTATGACATAGATCTGAACAGGACACTATTTTTTTGTGGCTTCGTCGACCGCGCTGAACGTAGAAGAGGACAGCACATACACAAGAACCGCGCCAACAAAAAATAGCGTACGGTGAGACAATACTAGTCCAATACTAAAACTTCTTTATTTTTTACTTATTTTTCATAAAATTTTACCAATACAATTGTGACATTTTTCTGATTAACAAGACACAATATGACCTACATTTACTGTACGCGTGAAGCATAATTTATAATTTATCATATATTTAACATATGCTATATATAGCATATTTTTACATTAACATCTCGACAATTGAACATAATTATGTTTTCAATGAATTAGACTAGAATTTTGTTGGAGGTTTTTAAACTTCTCATTTTAATCAGAAAAATTTGACAAATGTCTTGAGAAAGGTTGTAGGTATAAGAAGAAAGTTGAAAATAAAAAAGTCAACGTTGCATTGGTATTTTAAACAATACAATAAGTTTTTAATTTGTGCCAGCGTGGTCGCTGTTTCTCTTTCTTTTTCACTTGCTATTCCTCTTCTATGTCCTAAAGTTACTCCATACCGTCAATTAATCCACTAAATAGTATTTAGTAAATACAGTTGAAATTCTATCACGTTTAGTGTCATTTTAATCAGAAAAATGCCACAAATACGTTGGTCAGTCTCATAGAAAAATAATGAAAAATAATGAAGTTTTATAGTGTTTGATTAGTAATGGCCCCTCGCCGGACTTAGAATGTGTCATTACTGTACAAATTAAACGTAGAATAATTATTGTAGATAGTTTCACTAATGTGTTAATGAAAAGTAATGGACAATGGAGTGTCACCGTCGGCAAAATACGTTTGAAACCATGCACACGATACATGTGTGTTAAAAATGACCTTTTCTCGAATTACTCGATTCATTTCCTCGAGATCGACGACGAACTTGGTGCCTCCGATTCAAAATATGATAACATCAAGAATTATATTATCTCTGTTCAAGATATCTGTCATTTTATATTTGCGATTGCCGCGTAAAATAGGTATAACACTTAAACATTTAACTAGATTAACAACGCTTTATTCGCAGCGCAAGTCGACTCGTGGGGTGCTTAAAAAATATCTAATAAGTACAAGCATTTAGAAGACTGTACACCTTAAATCAACATTTTACATGGACACTCGAATCTATATTGAATTATATCTTTCCTAATAGTAACATATATTTCCTTAGTCGAACTGACAGAAACAATTTCATTCTCGTGAAATGATTAGAACTCTTCGAAATATATTATCCTATACTGTTGTTAATATAGTTTATCTAATATTTTATACGTAGAGTGCTTCGCAAGATACGACATATTCAGGAAATTAATGTTCGAAATTAAGATTCTGTGGTTAGCGAACTTTAGTGGTTGCAATTCAGCATCAATCGTAAATTTTTATCGTTCCAACAATATACCCAGTAAGCAAAATGCTCGATTTTGGACAGTAGGCTGTGACAGCAGAATGCCATACATCTGTTGCCAATATCATATGATTGCAGATTGTGTCCGATATCTGCTCGAGACAGACCTGGCTGACTGGCTATGTATAATATAAAATATTCGTTAATCTTCAGTTGACACAATAGTTTCTTACATATCGGATGCTTTACGAAACACTCTGTTTACAGAATTTTCGTAAGTATTAGGTCGTTACCGAGACAAGGTCCGACACTTCTAAATTTTCCTTTATGTGACGGTCGACATGATTGAAATAAAAAGTTGAAGTGCGCGCGAAACCAACAAATTCCTAATATCAAATGTTATTTAAACGCAAACGAATCTGAAAAATGGTATATTTTTATCCGTTGAACGTTCGATTAACTGAAGCAACCATATCTGTATGTTACGTACTACATAGAAACGCATGATCGAATTCAATACAGACACCTCTATATTGCTGCAATTAAGCTACTATATGTATGCAATGCATTATACTCTTCGTAGCCATTTATTTATTCGGCCGGAAGAATCGAGGCTTGGGCCGCGGTCGATCGCACTTTATCTTTCTAATCGCTAGTAATTAGAAATGTCCCGTTATGCCTTTACACACTGTGGGGAAAAATAACGCATGGTCTTCGCTTTGTACTTCGATAAGTAGTAGACAATAGAATCATTGGTGTTTCGTTTTAGAGAACTCTAGAAATAATCGTCCGATTGCTCGAGCGTCTTTAGACAAATCGACGCATCGATGTGTACCGGACGCATTCTGGTCCAGAGAGCATCGTCGCATTATCAACCCCCTGCCGCTTTTTTTTCTGGAAGATCTGTTTCTATGCAGAGTTTCTTTAGATTTTCGAACTGTGATTCCTATAACAGCGACTTAATCATTAATGCTTTCAATGAAACTGCTACTGATTTCGAGAGAGCTACATTTACCTGTCAACCGAGTACACGTATAGTTTGCTTTCAAATTGTAACTTGATTACTTGGTAATTATAATATTATACCTGTACTGGTGTGTACGATATATCGTTTCTGCGTGTAAATGTACGATAAGTCAAGATTAAAATTCTTTTTATTCATTTGGAACTTTATCTACATATGCGGTCACTCAGTTAACTGGTTGCAAAAACAATTGTTCATAGATGAAACTAGATTGTGTTCACAGTTTACTCGAAATTATTTAATAATATCGTTTTAACCCAGGTAGATTGTTAAGCGATCAGCACCTTCGAGAAATGTGCGTTGTCTTTCAACTTCAAACAATGCTATTAGATTAATAAATATGAGTTTTCCGATTTTGTTTTGAATGGAAATGTTTGTATGCTTGATTCTTTCTCCGTTGTTATCACTTCTAACATAAACTCTTGTACAGGTCGAATGCCTGTGACCAGAGTCACATTGTGCGAACAAATTTTTTGCAATGTGAAAAATATCTTTCATTTTTTATCCGTGTTATATTTATGAGAGTGTATTATAAGATGTTTGAACAAAGAGTGTTCATTAAAACTAATTGAAAACTTGCTGACAATTGCCATCGATGAACATGACCACATAAGTGATTAGTGCCACATGAAGAATGTTCTGTTTTTAGATATTTTCTATTAAATAGCGTTACTTCTTTTTCTGAAGTAATTTTCTCTTATGTCTTTCGACAATTTATATTTCTTTTCTGAAACGGACGTAACAAACAAAATTTATTTTTGATCACACAATATGAATAATTTATGAATAATACCATGTCCATCGCTGATACTAATCTTTTTCTTTTTCCACCACTGATTCTTCTTATTTATAATTCATAATTACACTGTACTTTGTAATTGTATCTCAATTGTAAAAACGAATTACATTATAATTTGATTGAATAAGAGACCAAAATTACAAGTTACATCATAATTTAATTGGACGAAGCGACTGAATCTCGAATATCGAAATAATTGTAATTATAACAGAACTCTGATTATCAATTCATCGAAGATAGACACGAAAAATTGACAATTTTTATGTCCACCATTAATTATGATGAACTAACATTTTTTATACGTCGCAAAGAAAGTGAACGAACTAAATTACCTTATTTATTGTTTCTTCAGAAACCAAACCAATAACAAAAGAAACATATTGGAGTTCGTTGATTCTAGAACTCGAATTATTTATTAAAAATCCGCGGGGAAAAGTGGATCGAAGCTGATAGAACATGTTTTGATTAAAATAAACATCTTTTAATACATGATATGGGTTTCTTCTATTCGCCGAGAAAATTTAACGTTTCATATGCACCAACTTAATATTCACACTTATCCAAATGAAACAAAACTATAAAAAACGCCAGATCTTTTCGAAAGATTTCAAAGCAAGTTTTTATAACTGCTACATATGTTACAATAATCGTATTAATTTCTCAACAAATATATCTTGAAACAACCTATCCTAAACAAATTAGTAGCAGAGCAAATTTCGATCACGGGTATCCATAACGAAGCAAACATCATTTTTGATTTGTGACATTTAACTTTCAGTCCACATACATGCAATATACGCGAAGCGCAAGGGGTTGAACTTACACTATTTATATGTATATAATATGTAGTATTCGAGAGGTATGTCCCGTCCCTCCCGAAATTCTAGCAAAGAGAAAACACGATATTCTCAATAATCACGATTCCGCAGAACGCACACATACATCTTATTGTTTGCATTTTGTTTTTGTTCGTTTGTTTCTTTTTTCTAATAAAATTCAATTACATTTAAATAATAAATATAAAACTAAATAATAATACTTCGCGGAACTTCTATACCGCTCGAGAAATCGATTCTGAACAATTTACGTTCTTCGCATGATGCAATCTGACAACAAGAAACGTTCGTGACTATTCGCGCGAATACATTCCTCTCGATATAATATATCTCTATGTTCGTAGAAAACTTCTGTTATGTATTTACGTAAGCATCTTGAACGCTTTCACACCGCCGTTTTCAGCGACTCCCCCAATTTAAATACACATCGTCTTCGATCCAACGATTGTTTTCTCACCTGTCGCACTATAATATTTATAACTACGTTTTCTCTTCTTTATTCGTTTGCCACAATCAAGTCGAAGAAATAGAACCGAGTGTCTGTCGTAAAATACCGTTTTCTCCTCTACTGTACACTCAAATGAAAAATAAACGCATTTAACCCTTTATAGCTGTACATGGAATAAGAATTCTCTGATAAACTATGTATATAATAATATTACTCTAACAACATGGGACTATGTTAAATCTGTTCAGAAACAGATTCGGACTATGATATAAAAATATTTAGCTGTAAAGGGTTAGAAACATTTAGATAAACATGTCACCTCTACCATGATTACTACAAACTAGATTAACTGTTAAAATTATTTTATAATTTCTCGTTCAAGAATCGTTGATCGCGTTAGGGCATAGGCCAACGATATAACAAGGGTCAACGGCTTGACACTTCATCGTATAATTCCTTCCACTTTAAATACAAATTTCTAATTAATTGTCGAGGCCGAAACGAATTTTTAAACAATACAGAGTTGTAGACCGTTCGTACAAGGATATGCGTTTCAATTCGAACGAAATAGGCCAAGAGCAAACACGTACGGATACTACTGCAATTAGGCCTGCATTCTTTCGATCCACGTGTAGTATTTAATTGAAAATAAAATAACGTTACGTCTACGACTTATCTTGAAAACGAAAAGATAGGATCATTTCACGTCCACATAACGGAACTTTCTTATTAAAAATAAATGTTTATTTAATATCTAATACATTGCTTGCCATCATTAAATATAATATCTTTCTGACGCAAAACCAAACTATATTAGCTTTCTATACATATTTCTTTCTAAAAAAAAAAAAAAAAGAAAATTTTATATCTGTGGACATTTTTAAGCGCGAGTAGGAAAAGTTTGAACTTTTACCAACAACTAATTAAAATTTTTATCGATATAGTAGTATCCGTTCGTGTCTCGCTGTTTTCACGTCGTTTCAACGCATCTTCGCGAGCTTCGGAGATAAGAGAATAATAGTACTGCTATTGAAGAAAACAAAATTCTGGCGATGGGTAAGGTGTGTTGGATTCCATTCCAGTGGGTTCGTTAACGTGAGGTGGACGGCATTGGATTAAACTGATTTGACATGTTGCAGCAATACCACGGAGCCAGAAAGTTTGCGTTCCTTAATTGAAAATACATAATAAAGTTAATATAAAGAAGCTCTCTGATTATTTAAAGGATTAGAAACATTTTTTCGATTAATAAAGGGAGAACTGATCAATACTGACTTTAACCCTTTGCACTCGGAGGCTATTTTAACTCGAAAATTCAATATTTGTTTCTAGCTAGAATAATTCAGCATTGTATATGATTTTTTTTGATTTCACGGATATGAAATTGATACAATACCTCGTACAATACTTAAATGTTTAGCAAGTGGTTGGATCCCAACATATTTAATACTGTAAACAATATTCTGAACAATGGTACAATAATTTGTAGTGGTGACTCCGAGTCACTGTTAACTTTACCGGTGCTGTATAATTTATCGCTTCCATCATGTAGAATGAATTTCCATCACAAAGAAAAATTGATTAGTGGTAATCTATATTTTTCAAAATATCAGTTCGTACAAATCTTTCAAATCGAGTAATTAGCTGTGGCAGCATCATTTTTTTGCGCTACCTTATTGTAAAAAAATATGTTGTTAAAATAAGTGATCCAAGTTCGTTCGTTATGAAATATTATATATAAATTATTTAACACACTGAATACCAGGTAAATTTTATATTTGTTAATAACTAATAACAAATTTAGGGTGGGAGTAGAAGTGTCGGAGCAATTCTGGGTGAAGAAGGAAGTGAGACAGGGGTGTCCGACGAGCCTGACACTATTCAATATACAGGGTGGTGCGACAACGAAGAAAGAGCAAATAAATTCTGGGAAAAGAAGGGAGGAAAGCATGCAGGATGTGTAGAGTAGAGGAGAAGACGTTAGAACACCTTGTGGGGAGGTGTAGGGAGATGGAAGAAATAGAAGAAATTCTGGATTAAAAGGGGAAAGGGCGCGGGAAGATTAGCTTGGGGAAGAAAGCTAAGAGAAAATAGAGAAAGGGTCGAGAAAAAAGAGAGAGAAGAGTGGGAGAATGAAACTGTGTAGAAGTAGTGAAGGACATAAGGTAGAGTTAAGTAAACGTAATTATATAAGAAATGTGGAAGTAAAGGAGGAAGAGAGAAAATATAACGCCGAAAGGCATATATTTGAGAATAAAGATACTACCACTAATAATAAATTTAATTACAAAATAAAATTGATTAAACGGTCAACAGTGTATTCATTATTTATATCATTATTAAAATAATAAAAGTTTTCCAACAGCTTATCATTATGGAAGATAAGTAAATAAACAAATATATTTTAAATAATAATTACATTACTAAACAATTTATTTAAACATACCTTAGTTCTCGTTGCAATTTCCAACCAACTTGCCCCTTTCGCACATGTTTACAGCACTGTTTTTTAAATTCACACGCTAATTGTTAAGGTTGTGAACAGCTACTACTACAAGTGCTTCCTCCATGACTCGTAGAGTCCATAGAAATATCTCCTCTGCTTTCAATACTGCGACTAAAATTCATATCGTTGATTAACATGATAATTATCGACATCATTTTATTTGTATCAATAAATATATGAATAATATGTTACTAAAGCATCTCTATAAACTCGAATGAAATGAAACTTTCATTAAATCACTAATAATTAACTTACTCTCTGTGAACAGTTATAGTATTTCGAGAAGTTTCATCCTTTCTTTCTGAAAATGTACGTACACTGCTTCGATTAGTCCATAGTTTAGAAGTTTTGCCTTTTGACGTGCCTTCTGAAGTTTGTATATCAATTCGTTTACTTTTCTCAGATAGAACTTCACTACTGTTTAATCCTTCACCATCATCAACTGACAAACATGTCTCTATCATTGCTTCTAGACAATTCACAAATAACTGAGCACTTTTGGCTGTGCAATTAGACTGAAAGATATAAGAAAGGTATTAAAAATAAGTTATCATTCGTACCTTAATACATTCTTAGTGTAATAATATAGTAATTCCCTCCAAGAGTGAATAGACCTCGAGGCTGAAAATGATTACTTATCGAATACAGTATAGAGTATAGAGTGTATAGGAGTATGTGTAGAAAAGAATAAGGAACTGATTGAGAGGCTCGTGACAGTCTTTATAATTTAAAACTCTCTATATGGGTTCCCATTGTAATACAAATACGAAACTGTTTCCTTTTTATATTCTTTTCTTATGTAATTCTTTCTCTTTCTTGTAAAATTATTTGTAAAATTTTCCTGATTAAGCAGAGTCCAAACACGATGTAATTTCTATAATATCTACAGTAAAGTCCTAATCTAAGCGCGACACGGAGGTGACCGTTCCAAATCTATAATATTCACTTACATTTGTATATGGACCAGCAAATCTCCACAGTCCTCCAAATCCACAACTTTGTAAATAATGTAATTGTTGCTGGCTCGTATCTTCGCACGCAATCATATTCTGTATAATTGCTTGTACAGAATTTAATATGCCTTGATCATGACAGGAAGATAAAACACTATTGATTTTTGCATCGAGCAGATTGTGACTGTAAAAATAATAATAATGTGAATAACGTATATACATATATTTAACACGTTACGTAAATATAGTTTAACACGTTGACTGCCGTGATGGTCACTACTAGCTGGCACTAAACTTTACAATGGTGTGCCATGATGGTCATAGCATGATTTAGGACATGAGTAGGACAAGAACTTACATTACTGGGAATACTTTTGGAAATACTACAGAAGCTTCTGCAAGGTATTCATAAAGAATTCGTTGCTCATTTTCATCAGTCGAATTTTTTACCAAAGTAACCAGAACAGTTAAAACTAAAGTTTGCGTTGAAAAATCTGTCAGTACTTCTGGATCGAGTAGTACATTATTTTCGTTGCTGACACTGACTCTGGCACTTTGATTCTGTATGAATTATAAAAACATTAGTATGTGTAGATACATTCTTTAAATCAAAGTGATAATAATAAAATGGACTGTTCTTTTCCTTGCATAACCAGAAATTTTTAACTTTCTCCAATAAATTTTTACCTCTATCCTATGTTATCCAGTAAATTTGAACGAGAATATGTGAGCAATCCAAGTTTTGATCGATACTGGATAACATAGGAAAAAGGTAACAATTTACAGGAGAAAGGCAAAAATTTCTGATTAGGCAAGGAAAAGTTTACCCCTACAATGTATTCATGATAAAAAAATATTTCATTTTGTAATTATGAGATTAAAATATTGTATTATTTGATAATATAATACACAATCGTATGCATAGCATTGAAATTGATTAGGAACAGAAAAATAAATGAAGTATTTCTAATAGGAATAGAATAAATTTACCTTTGGTTCCGTTTCCTCAGTGGATTTTGTTTCCTTAGCAGTCGGTACCGAAAAGGATCGCTGCGTTTTAAATAAAATCCGTCCAGTCTGGTTAATGTTGCGTAACATCATCATTTTCGTACAGATGGAAGGAGTATGACACATAAGTGACAAGTCGCATTGCGTTTTAAGCAACCCAGACACAGGCAAGATAGGCATAGGTAGATGAGAGCATTGAGACCGTAAGAGAAAACAGAGGAACATACCAGAACAAAAAAACAATAAATAATATTAATAAACATGAAAACGACTTTTATCTTTTAAAGATACACTAAAGAATATATAACGAATTAGCCAATATGATGTTGCAAAGGAATTATGAAAAACTTCGATCTTCATATAAATTATAATCTAGCTTTTTCATTTGCAAATCATATTTTAAAATGTGAACAGTTCTTAGCTTTTCTATACCCAAATTTACGAAATATTATTACTATTTTGCAGTATTGTATTCGATTTTGTTTTATTAATCATGAAAAACTAGTATTAAACGCTGATAATCGCACTCAATCGTCATATCTCTACATTTACGAGGCACAATTTTCATTATTTGGAAGCAGACACCTACGCAAGTAGCTATTTTCATAAAGCTGCGACAGTTACTTGCTGCCAAATAATGCAACTTACGCCTCGTGAAAGTAAAAATAGGACTTTTGAGAACGATTGCGGCCTACATTGACCTTCTATCCAGCGCCTTTGTTTACTGAAACACCCCATCTTTGCATTATCGAGAAAGGAGAAGGCGCATCCCGCGTCCTTGCAATCCTGGAAACGAGATTTTACGCCCTTAAAAATGCGTCCGAATACATCACTTCTGATCAAGTTTGGCGAATGGAGTATAAGAGGCCCGAGGATGGCAAAACGTAGCGTCGTCAAAAGCCTAGGAAATCTTAGATGAGAATCCCTTCTTACATGGGAAAATATTGCCTGGTTCCGCTTTGCCAAGAGTTACCCGACTATACCCTTTATCACTACATATATATATATACACATTATTATAAAATACGGAAAAATATCACATCTCAGTATAGAAACTCTTAAAACAGAAAGTTTATCAACATAAAATGAATTAATATATGATTGCAGCAATAAGTATATAATTATATGCAAGTGGAAGATTTTTTTTTAAATGAAAAATGGCGCATACCTGATGCGTTGAATACTGTTTTTGTTGCCTAGCCTGAGTGAGCGCAGATTGATCCAATAAATCCCATGATTTCTGTCGGCGATTTGTAGGATTGCTGGTTGTTGCATTTGATGTATCCTATACATGAAGATATAATTTATAAAACATATTCGTACATATAATATTTAACCCTTTGCACTCGGTGCTATTTTAACCCGAAAATTAAACATTGTTCCGACCTAGAATTCTTCAATTCCCTATGATTTTTCAAGTTACATTACGAAATTGGTACAATACAAAAATTTTTAATAATTGATTAGATAACGACACATTTAATAAATGTAAACAATATTTTGAATAATGGTACAGCAATTTTTAGTGGCGTCTGTCTCAGAGTTGGCATTCAAGTGCTAAAGGTTAAATATTAACTGCTAAGAAAAGTTTATGTAAGACTTTAACTTATAAAGATATCAACATTTACATTTACAAATGTGTATTATATGAAATATGATATATAATAGTAAAAAAAATAATTTGTTACGTAAATAGAATTACAAAACCTACTCACTGCATTATGAGGAAGCAAATTATCAATACAATCTGTACTATCCGATTCTGCATTTTTGGTGACCGAATGCCTAACATGGCATCTACTTCTCACTTCTTCAGACACAGATACCAAAGCTAATTGCATAAGAACGTATCAATTATTATTTTGCAGTATAGAAACACAAACAAATATGTAATTAAAAATGAGGTAGAAAGAGCTTTACCAGCTAAATAAGCTACACTGTCTGGTGTTACTTCAAATTTGTCCCTTCTGGATGGTTTTGCAACAATACCTAACAACATGGTGAGAACTCTGGCTGTTCTTGTTACAGTAGTTGGCGTAGGATGTCTGTATCCTTTCAAAAGATGTCCAACTAATGCAAAATGGAAATTGGATTTAAATGACAGTCCTACAGCCTGATCCAAAAGC
Organism: Lasioglossum morio; assembly: GCA_916610235.2. Classification (NCBI taxonomy): domain Eukaryota; kingdom Metazoa; phylum Arthropoda; class Insecta; order Hymenoptera; family Halictidae; genus Lasioglossum; species Lasioglossum morio. Next base: position 8,138,027 of record OU744333.1, read on the forward strand.
TTGAAATGCGACTCCAAAGGTTCGCGAGTTGACATCATCACATTTTCCAGAGTCTAAACACAAGTACATATTTTTGAGACAAAGCCGAATGCACTGAACACTGTTATAATGTAAATAAATGTGCAAGTCCAGACCTTGTCATCGAAATTTCCTTGAGATTCTAAAGTATGCAGATTCTGTTCAAGAAGTGCTAAGCCGCATGCATATAAAGATGCTTCATCCAACTGAAGAACCGACGTTGCCACCCAAAATAAAGATCGATGTATCGGAGATTCCTGAGAAATATTACATTATAAAATATTTGAAACTCAATGGTACACATAAATACAGGATGGTTCGATTTTCGTCATTATTATTATTCGTAGCAAAGAATGTTCTTTTGAAAAATATTCAAAAATATCTCCTTAACGGTTATCCTTAATGGTTTATCGATATTAATAGGTTAATACGTTCTTTGTAGAGAATATAAAGGTACATCGGTTGGTGCAGGAAGAAACATACGATGCCATTTTAAAAAATACTGATGACCATCAAATCTCTTCCGCGCGTCCACCTACAAAAAAAAACTCACAACACCAAAGTATGCATCTCTCAAAACCATCCAACCTTACATAAACATTTTTCGCTACGAATAATAATGATAATAATGAAGACGACTATAATCGCTAAGAATAATAATAATGTAAGTTATAACTTACTGATCTCAGTAACGGCTGTAACCGAATGAGGCACATGATAATTGCTTCAAGCAAAGTGATATCGCTAAAACTTTCCAATGCCTTGACCAGTATTTTTAGTAGTTGTTTCATATCTTGATCGGTGATACTTTTACTGATGCATCCGAAGACGATCAAAGCTCTCGGTTGAAGAGCTGGATTATAGCAGAAGGCGAAATTTCTCGCTAAAGAAGTCCAAGTTTTCAACCAATCACATTGTGGAATGTCTCGCATACAAGCCTCCATTATTTCAAGGAGAGCATCCGTGATAATTTCTAAGCTAGTTAACGAGAGCCTCTCCCTGTCGTGTGTGCTTGTGACGCTACGCTCGTTGCCAGCCCATTTCTCGTTCGTCTGTTTATAACTAGATTTAAATGCTGTACCCGCAGCAGATTTTACTTTGCTAATACCGAAAAGTAAATAAAACTTTGGAAGAGAAAACTCGTCTAAACTCATTCGCAATATTCTGTAAGTGTCCTCTGAGAAAGAAGGAGAGCTACAAGTGCAAAGCGAGTGAATGCTGTTGATAACCAACCCGTGCGTAGATGCTCGCATACTCAAACTACCAGAACAGACAAGAAACGTTACTGTGTGAAACAAATAGGGCAGATGTTTTCCCACGTCCAGACAGTTATTGAAAGACAGCATCAGTAAATATCTTGCGAGAATAGCAATATCGTTCCATCCTGTATGCTGTTCTAGTAATTGTGTTGGAGAAGTACAGGTTTTATCCACAACTCGACAGAGTCTTCCAATTACTTTCTTCGCGACTAACTGAACATTTCCAGATGCTAGAGCTACTGCTGTGTCTGCCATTATTTCAACCGTTGGGGACCCAAGTTCGTTGGCGCTACGCTGAATGAAATTATCCAGTACCGTATCTATTAGGTCTGGCAATCTTCCAATTGTGCTCCATATCTTGGCTTGTATACTTGGATACATTTCTATCTCCTCGATGGTCAATGTAATTAATTTCTCTAAAATATTCGTCACTTGCTTTTGACGTTTTCCTCCTCCATCGTTTGGTTTGTAAAATCGCACAAGATTGTTCAACCATGGAGTCATATATTCTAAACACAGATGTTTCAACTCAATGCTCGATAATCTGAATCCTTGTATGCATTCTTCTAGAAATTCCAACGTGAGGTGTGGATCCTTTGCGGCCAACGTTTCACTGAGATGTTTGATGAATATCGTATTATTCGATGGTATGCAGAGACCAGATGTTTCCAATAACTGTCCTTCGATTTTCAAGTCGAATGTTGCTGTTAACGCACACAGTTGATTGTATGCTGCTGTTCTCAGATTTGGATCCGAGCTACCGAGATTCAATAAAGCCATGTTCAGTAACGTGCCAGGTACGTGTTTGGGTCGAATCTTTGGGTGAACAGACACAGACTCTGGCTGTGACAGCTCCCATCGATTTCTTATATGAATTATAGCCTGAACGATGCTATCGCGATCGTTATGAATGAAAGATAACGGGCCAGTTTCATTCGAGATAGTTAATGTGAATTGATTGTCGTCTAGTAAACAAACTTTTTCTATTTCGGACGCGTAATAAACATCATTTAAAAGAACGGAATGCGAAAGCACTTTGCATCGCTCCGCCGAGGTAATTTGTATAGCAGTTGGTCCAACTTTCACGGATACCTTAGTTTCCTTGTGAGAAAGTTTCAAGGCGCTGTTGAAAACCTTCAAATCTTCGTCAAGAGAGAGCGTAGCACCAGGCAGTTTCTGTTGGTCAATGTCAATCGCATCGTTCAAACGATTCGGTCCATCGAGAAATATTACTTTTTTATTGTTTTTCAGGGGCGCCAAGATTCTGTCATGGAACTTCGTGTATTCCCTTACCCAGCTATTGCAATTGTAAATATATGCAGCGTGAATTTTCTCGTAGGCGGTTTTAGGCAATATATATAGCCATTTCTGTAGAAAGTCAGTTCTGAACCGATTGTCTGAACACGTATGCGTGAAATCAACAACCAATTCGTACGGAGCATGCCAAAATGGTTTCAGCGTAAGGATTACATGATATATTAGCAACTCGTCGTGCGTGTCGCCAAGACATGTTCTATAAAAATACAAAGTTCGGGTTAATATTTAGATATTATTCCTAGTATTGAAAAACAAGAAGTTAAAGATAGAAGTACACACTTATAACGTCTGGCAATGTAGTAAAATATAGGATATCCCTGTTTACTGGTTCCCGCTTGATAGAAGATATTTAAATTCTTGATACTTTTAAATTCTTCCTTTTCATGCATATTGTGTTTCACCATGGCTTCTTCGAAATTAGTTGAAGACATATCAATGCTTGACCACCGAGCGTAAGATGAAGAAAATACTAAGCTGTTCAAATGAAATTAATGTGTTTTAGACATTGGTACTTGAGATCGCGATTTTGAACGGGTACTAAAATACCCGTGTACACGCAGTGTATGTAATCGGTGTAATATCGGGCTAATAATAGGACTTTTGAGGGTGATAGCACCCTAGATCAATCTTTTATCTAGCGTTTTTGACTATTGAAAAACCCTATTTTTCTATTATCGAGAAATGAGAACGCGAATCCCGTACCCTTGCAATCCTTGAAAAAGGAGTCTACTCCCTTTCAATGACAGTTTATAATAAATTCAAAATATCGTGACGATTACGTACTGTGAATCTACTGGTTTGTGTTCAGGTGGACCAAGGTACGCCAACAGGGTGGCCATTTTGTCGAAAGGTCTTCTGCCAACCGCCTTGTGGTCACGGCTGCTGCTAAGGTAATCACCAATTCTTTCTTGATGATTCCAAAGCAATCTATGCAGTGCTAAAACATTAGCATCCGACACAAATGACATTGGGTGACTGGCCTGATCTACTGTCTCACAATCCGATGCTATCCGTATGAAAAATCTTCTTCCAATTTCGAAATGCGCCCGTAAAAAATCGTTGAAAGGTAACATATGTTGTTCTTTACTGAACTCCACATGATTCGCAATATTTTGAAGTATTTTAGACATTAGCATGAGGCCTCTTTTCACTTGAGAAGGTACAGATTTATTCACAATACCCATTTCTAGAGGTGATACGATAGCTGGATTAATGAAACGCAAAAATATTACTGTTCCTACTGCGCCAATATTGTTTTGTGGACATTGTGGGAATCTTTTGCTCAGTACTTGATATAGGCAATGACACATAGATCGCAATTGTGGTGGAAACCTGGAAGCATTGTTTACTAGTATTATGAATGCCATCCATAAAACAGAATTACAGTAATGTCTCGATTAATGCAAAAAGGCTGTAGGCAATAAACGCAAAAAAATATCCTATCCACTTTGTAATTTGATCTCTGCTCGGGTATATCACTGTGAACCACTACTAATGCGACGTGGAGAGAGCAAAATAATATATCTTTTATTATCATTTATTTTTTTATGGAACTATCATCAGCATATTCGTGGCATTTTTATAATGCAAAATGATACCAAATATGATATAATTCTGATGATATGAACTTGTGTAAGCGTATGGGAAAGAAAGAGACGCGGAGAGTCGCAGTCACTTCGACTTCGCGCGGTCTTTCTTTACACACGCTGTCCTTCTCGGCTCAACCTTTGATGCTCAACAAATAGCTATCCGTCTGGGATCAACGCAAACGAATCCCCCAGAGGCTTTTTATCGATCAAGACATTACTGTAATATTATATAAAATTGATCAAATGTTAAATTAAATTAGAAATTAGTATAAAATGCAAGAAATAAAAAAACTACATATCTAGTTAATACATATCTTCAACATTAGTTCCAATAAAAAAGAACATATCAGTAATCACTAGTTTTTGAAGCTATGTATGTACGTTAAGTACTCCTTAATACTATAGAACAATTGTGCAAACATTCTTTTCATGTAACAAATAGTATTAAGTGACGCATTTTGTATATTTTAATTTCGTACGTTTTAAAAACTTACCGATCGGCTGAAGATACTATAGCATCAAATACTTTCTGTGTCAACGCTATCAAATTACGTCCATTCTGTTCTATGTCCTCATTGGTGTCCATTCTTGCGCTATCAACTTCGAAACCAGTTGTCGTGTCACCTAACAGTGGTCTTATCAACGGTTCCAATAAATTTTGCAAATAACTTGCGCCATAAATTTTGAAACAAAATGCCATAATTTTGCTTCCAAGGCTATTTCCCCGAAATAAAGTTTGCATGCAATCGGAAACTTCGACCTCACGATAGAACATATTCCATAAAAGTGGTGATAATAAGTGTTTCGCATCGAACAATGTCACAAAGACTCGAGCAAGCTCATCCATCTGGTTCGTTGTTACAACATTAGCTAAAGCCATCGCGATAGGTAATTCCCCTTTGTCACTGATCATTGTAACAAGTTGAACTAATTGTTCAAATCTATCAGCTAATACTGTCTCTGCTAGCGTATCGAATTCCGTTCCTTGTTGAAGAATTTTAGTGAGAACTTCCATAAATGCTGCTCGTGTTTGTAAGTCAGGATTATAACCCAAACCTATAATTATCGAAACATTTAAAAATGGAAAAAATGTTGGGAAACAAATCAATTTAAGTTATATATGTACACATAGTATGACTTACTTAACGAATGCATTAAACCGCTATCAATATTTGCACTGAGAAGATTACTCATTGCTTGTATGGTAGCATTGCGCAGTGTAGACAATTTACCACTGGATAAACGTGGCTGCTGAGACGCGAGTTCTTTTTCTTCCGCAGCGGCTTCGTTGCAATCGTTTAACAAATTCATGAAGAGAGTAAAATATTTTAAAAATAATTGAGATTTTGCTTCCATCAAATCACCACGGTCAGATTCCTCCGGTTGCAAAGGAAGACCTCGTAACAATGCTCCAACTGCTTCCATGCAGGCTTGATCCAAATCCCTGAAACGCCAAATACAAATATTCAAACGAATCATCTGAATCTTTTTATTTATCATAGTTTTGAATTACGTACGAAAAGTAAACCGGATATTGTGTATTTACAAAAAGATAACACTCGTATTGCTTTTAATATAACATAAAGAATAGTTTACCTAGTATAAACAGTTATATCTCCACTAGTTGATGGAGTAATTTGATGTGTAGCACCCATTACCCAATCGGTTAAATATTCCACGAGTTTATTTCGAAACTTCATTTCCTGTCGAAATGCTAAATCATCTCGTCTTTCCATCATTGCTTCAACAAGCTGACATAATTTTGTCTTAATATGTATAGAATGTACAGTCATGTCCAAATGTCGAACATATCTGACAATTGCTAACATCATTCCCTCTATACTGGTCATTCCAAGGTATTCAGAAGGCTCTTCCGTCTTCGAATCCAATATATTCTTCATGATAAATATTATATGTTCGATGAACTGAGTATTAATATCTTCTACAACGATTTGCCCAGCCTGATTAAAGAATTTCTCAACCATACTTTTGATCTGATCGAAAAGTATTGGGTATAACGCAGGACTCATCTCATGACCAACCAATTCCTTCACGTGGTTCTGAATTTGATTTCCAAACTTTTCATTGTTACAAACCAGCAAATGCAACAAGTGCGAAACAAATTGCGTGCAATGTTGAACCTCCTGACTTGGATTTGATATGCAATGGTCTTGCTTTAAAGAACATTTCTTTAAATCAGAATTTTGTAGCATGCTTGACAATGGTTTATTCGAAGAGCGTTCTTGCAAACACACTCCGCCTAAAGCGCAGAGAACTCCAGTCATATTTGCCCATTCGTTGATTTGATCCTCTAATTCGTGTTCCGAATTTTGATGCGATGCTCTACGTTTTCCTGTACTTCGGTGGGATTCCATTTGACCGTCCTCGATTTTAAACTTAGGATAATTCACCAATTGTTGAGAAGTTATTTTCCAATTTTTAAATGTCTCTTCCCATGCCTGAATATAAAGGAAAGCTGTGTTCACATCACTTTTTATTTATAAATACTAAGTAATTACTAGACTGTGGGAGTACATGTAAATTTATATTTTTGTAGCTCAATATGAGGAATTAACAATTAGAAGAAATCTACTTGGTTATGAATAATCTTAGTATATTTAAAATGCAATGAATCTGTTAAACATTATTAAAAGTTTATTTATACTATTTAATTTGTTGGTTATTAGTCAGATATTTAGTTTACACTATTAAATTCAAATTCTACAGTTTAGTAATTACTAATTACAGTATCTAAAACATAAAATATAAATTGTTACATTATACATACAGGTTGTACACCATTCACACAATGTTCTATCTTCCTCAATAAGGCCATAATTCTCTTTTGTAAAGCAACGCGTCCTAAAATATATTCTGTTCATTATTATCCATTATTCATTCAATAGCTACGTATTAATAATTACAACTGAATTAATTAAAAAAAAAGATTGTAATGTAATCTGAATCATATCTGAAATGTATCTTTTGAATAGCACGTACCATGACTATGATCGTGATAACATATTTCACTTTCCCCGCTGGCTGTTATGGTAACAAGGTCTTTAATACTCTACTGCAGCCGTATAAGGATTATACTAATCAAAATACAAAGTGAATTCAAAAATTCATGAATGAATGTTTGAATTCGGGTAAAAATATTTGCATTAGAAACTCGAATCGAAATTAATTTTGATATAAGTAAGTTAAGTTTGCAAGAAAATCGAATATAATAATAATAAATTTATTTTTTCTACCTTTCGAAAAACGAATAAATTATTGTATACCATTTCATGGTTATATTATTGTCAGTTTAGTTTTCGTTTTTCGATTCGAATTCCTATTTTTCAAACTTTAATCTAGAAAATACGACATGTAAATCAAATGTAAATCAAACCATCGATGTATGAAATATTAAAACTTACCAGTGATTAACACAGTAGAAGCTTGTGCCAATTCAAGATATAAATGATAATTAGGAAGTAAACAAGTAACGGCTACTTCATCGCTGCCGCAACGTATTTCTGCTTCTTCACACAACAACGCAAAACAAGACATTGATACTAAAACCGCTTCCATATTTATACTCCACAAGTACATAAAAAGTACAACCTGAAAATATAGATGGTAATGAATGTGCAATGCAAGCGATACAAAATAAATTGAATTACACGTTCGAATTGAAACGAACCTCCAGTTCAATGTGTGCCTGCTTACAGATAGCAATCTGACTACCCACATTCGCATAATCCTTATGCTGTGCTAGAAAAGCATTTCTACAAATCAATATTTCTCTAAGCCATTTTAGTATACAGGTGTAATTAACAATTTGATGTTGAATTAATTTTTGACAAATCGAGAACAGAACTTGTGAACTAACATCCCAAAATGTATTGATCGGAGCTTCCGGGTTCCATGATTTTATTTTATCTGGATGATGCAATACTAATAATGCTTCCATTGCTTCGTATGCTATTTCTGGCATTGTCGGTTGATGAACCAAGGAAACTAAACCTTTCATTAATTCTAATGTAGAACTTTGTATTTCATGACCAGCTTTCCCTTGATTCTGTAAAGAAAATCAGAAATTTTTATTACACATATGTAATACATATATAAATATAAAACTTATCAATATCTTTTTTCATAAGCTCTTCACAAATCTCCTTTTAGTACATTCAAACCTTGATAACTCGAAAATTTTGATTCTTCCCCTGAGATTCGAGTTATGGAGGTTCGATTGTATATAAAATACTTACATTTAGCAATAACATGGGGTCAGCATGAATAAGTTTCACCATCCATAGCAGTAAATTTCTGTAACTGGATATTTCTTCTCCACGATCTCTATACTTGCTCTGCTCTTTACCTTTCAGCGTGAAGCTTTGAATCACTCGCAATGGTGTGTGTGTTGTGTAACTCTGTGTCACTTTACTTAAAATATCGGTAAACATATTCCTAAGTTCTGTACTGCGTGAATACAGAAGATCTATTTGAGGCCACCACGGCAGTCTTGGTTGAGTTACAATTCTAAAACAAAAGATGCATTCATATTTTTTGTTCAAGACTTCGATAAGATTTAAATGCTAAAACGAATTTAGATGAAATATTAACCCTTTGCACTCCGAATTAATTATCAATTTTGTTGCCAACAACTCCTTACTATTTTAAGTGTTTTATTTGAAATTTACTTCAAAGAACAGTTTCTTGGCTGCTGTTTATTTCAAACCATTTTGTTTAGTAAGTATATTAAATATGGCTTTCAAACTTTGTTGTAATTTATATTTGTTTTCAACTAAAAAATTTTTAAAAAAACCGTTTCATTTACATTTTTCCTCCTCTGACGTCGAATCGCACTCGACAAAGGAGAGCAAAGGGTTAAAGTAAAATCTCTAAGACATTCAAACAAATTTGAAATTGGTCTTTGGTCTTACTTGTACAATGAGCTGACCAAGACAAATTGGTATGTTGATGGAAAACTCAGATTCAAGCAGACTTTAAGTACTTCGTTGTTGTGAGGTTTAATGCGAAAACAGCTAACAAAACAGTCTATCATTAGGTCGATGTCTTGGGCAACGTAGCTTTGACCACGAGAGAATAGCTTTCCTGGACTAAAAAGTAGTGTCATTAAATCATTGATTACATGTTGAACAAGCGTGAAGATGACGTTCTTTGAATCTAGATTGTTTATGTATGTTGACGCTTTACAAAGTTTAATACGGGTGACTGCTGCTGCAGCTTCAACTATTTGTCTGCTAGAGCTACCATGCATCCCTACACCTCTTTTAACCATTTCAATAAATTGCTTTTTTTTCATATGTTTTGCCGGACAAGGAGAACCAGAATCAGCGTTAACTATTTCCTCTAAAACTTTTGGTGAAAGTATCAGAAGCATGATTTGTAGAGGCCAAACGGCTGCAGCTCTTCCTTTTTTATTGTCTGCGAATGTATCAAGAATATCGAACAATTCTTCACATGCTTTCCCAAGATCTTCGATAGGCTTTTTTTGAATATCAGCAAATTCATGTGGATAAGTGTCCATCCAGTTCCAAATTGCTTTTTCCAATGAATTCATAAGAACTATGTGCGCAGACTTTTTCAGTTGTTTAAATTTTTTAATGGTCTCTGCAATAATAAACAATATGATAACAGTAAATAACTACTATGTCAAAATAAATTAATGTGTATGTATAAACACACTCCATTTGTTCTGTCTAAATTATTAAGTGATCATAAGTTCATGCTGTCCTTTTACTTTGTATATCTAAATAGTTAGTAACATCGATAAATTTTTATTTTATATTGAATTTATAATATACATAGTAAAAAAAAATAGCAAATAAGAATATGCTATTTAATTGCTTCTTTTTTTATTGAACACACTAGAATTCTGATGAAAAAAGTGATGTCTAATGAAATTCAAATAAACTTATTATTATAATATAATTTTTATGATCTGTTATATACTACTACATACTACGACTTAATATTTATATAATATCCATTCGAAATTTATATAAAAATGGCAAACTTACCGTTTAAAAGTTTTGTTAGTCTATGAACATCCACGTTAATATGCTGAATTAGTTCGATATCACTGTAATCAACATTTTCATCGCTACATTTCGCTAATTCTTGAAGTCTGGCTGATATTCTGTTAAACACAGCATTGAAAAAGTTTAAGCTCAACGCAAACAATACTTTGCTTGCCAAATTCTTCAAATGAGTATTTTGGGCACTATCGTTCGGAATATCTGCAAATAGTATTCAATGATTTTGATTTTTAATGTTAAAGGTATACAGAATTACGACAATAATATTGAAAATTTCAATACCTATAAATTGGCATATTTCTCTAAGAAGAAACTTGACGTTCATAGCCTCGTCGAATTTAACTGTGTCTTTCGGTTGATTTGCAAGACACTTTTCCAAAGTGTCCAAAACAATGATGATAGATTCATAGCAATGCCGATCTTGGTCCGTACTGTGGCATATACGTTGACCTCCAGGACATGGTACAGTTTCAGTTACATTTTGAAGTATCTTAGTGAGACTGGATATTACGAGAGAAAAACGATAGCGAGAAATTTTTATCAAGCATTTTTTGTTTCTTTCTTCGTTCATACGAGAATGGGTGGTTTGTGGGCCACTGCGACACGGCAACTATGTATAAAAAAAATTATTATTTAATTAGTTCTGAGAATACGCAAAATGTCGCCTGCAATTAAACTTGATCATACAATTATTAACCCTTTGCACTCTGACTTATTTCAACACGAAAATTAAACATGAATTCCGACCTAGAATAATTCCATTCTATGTGATTCTTTTCATCTTATTTTATTTTAAATGTTTGGTAACTGAATGGATACCATATTTAATAATATAAACGTTATTGTAAATAATGGTACACCAATTTTAAATAGTAATTAATAATCACTATCCGAGTGCTAAGGGTTAATACTGTTATCATTACCTTAATACAATTTTCTAAATACATGATAAGATCCCTCAATATTCGAAATTACTTACAAAATAGCTTGAACGAAATGGATGATACAATTCATATAACATTATCAATATTATTTGCTAATATTTCGAATGAATAAATTATAATAAACAAACAGATAATGAATGATTAAACATACGAAAAGAGAAGGATGGAAAAGTAAGAAACGTAAACTTATCAATGAAGTGTATCAAACGTAAATATAAAACATACAATTGTTGCTTGAAAACATATTTTTATTGCTAACTCTTCGAGTTCTTACATTTCACATATTTCTATGCACGTACAAATGTATATAACCAATATATTCGCGGTTTCTCGAATATGCAAAGATCAGATAAAAATTTTGTTACGGAAATATAACTTTCTGTTTTGTTATATTTATTTACTGACGGTGACGATTATTCCGAGAATTAATATTATTTACTATGAAACATTATCAAGATTCATATACAGGGCATTTCTGTGCGTGTATATTAACCGATCGAAGAGACCGATGCAGTGGCATATGCCATTGTCATAAAACTCGAATATTACACGCGTATTCGTATAATTGGATTTGTCTCTTGTCGGTACATATTTAAATGTATCGAAGTGTATACATATATCTAATTCTTCAATTGTATCCTTCCGGATTTTTCTCAAAATCGATTTCGCGACGAAAAATTCCGAGATAATTCACAGTCGTGTATACTGTTAAATAGAACGTTCATGAATTATTTTAGAATTTTCTGTGCAGTAGAACAGAAGATATAAAACATAATTCGTGTGTAACTTTATCCTTGATAGTGAGACTCGGTTATCCTATTACAATTGTGTAAAAAAATAGTGAATTTTTTCGTAATTGTTTGTCGAGCAGAACAGAAGAAATGAAGATTCATCTATATAGGTACCACAGAATTCGAAATCTTCTAGTATAATCAGGGTGTAATTTTGATTCACGAATGTTATCACGAATGTTTGAATCCGTTGTTATACAATAGAAGTGATGTTATGTGGTGTATAACAAAAGTTGCAAAACAAGCACGAAAACCATAGAAAGTATTCCAATAATGTAACTTTTCAATTTTTTGTTTAACAAATTTGAATTATCCTCGTGGTAAAACAAGATAGATACGTACAATGAATATTAGTCAAGATAGCTTGATGTTTTATGAAATGTAATACATGTATTTAAGTTTCCCTTTAACTTATTTAATCAGATTAATCGCATCTATTCAGGTATTTTAAATATATATTTAATTTTGCGTCAGGTTTCGAAAATCTCACAACTGTATTTTACGACCAACTATTAATTTAACCCTTTGCACTCCGAATTATTTATCAATTTTGTAGCCAACAACTCCTTACTATTTTGAGTATTTTATTCGAAATGTACTTCAAAGGTCAGCTCCTTGACTGCTACTTACTTTAAACAATTTTGTTTACTAATTATATTAAATATGGCTTTCAAACTTTGTTGTAATTTATATCTGCTTTAACTAAAAGACAAGACAATTAAGAACCCGTTTTATTTACATTTTTCTTTCTCTTCACACTCGACAAAGGAGGGCAAAGGGTTAAAAATGTGATTTGTAATGAATTTTGAAAATTTTACTGGAATTTTCGAACACCTTGTATACACCTTTAACTGAATAGCTGACAGGGTTGAGAGGAAAGGGAGAAGGAAGGGGCGAAGGTCAAATCGTGGAGTCCAAGGCGTGTAGAGGGAGGAGACCGCGAGAAAGCATCTTCCCATGAATGAACGAATCAATCAACGAACAAACGAAGGACGGTCTGAACGATACAGGCAGTCATGAGGACAATGATACCAACTATTAATGACTACACCAGTAAATGAGAAGACAATAATAAATTGTCTACGTTAAATGACATTTTCAATGCGAAATTTCTCAAAGAAACTGAAAATCACCGCGATTCACGGTTATAAACAACGACCGTACCCACGCCATTGATAAATTTAAAAAATAATTCAATAAAACAGATAGAAACATACAGAGACGCGTATTTGTCTTCATTGATAAAGTTAAAGGAGGACAACGGAAATAATGAATTGAACGTATCGTGTAGATATTTCATTCTGAATTCTATTCGATCAACTGTTCCTACAATAGTTCCGTGTTGTAGATATTAGATGGTGTGAAATTATCCTTGCAATACAATATCCTCTCGTTCTTGAAATTGTTCGCTGTTCACCAATATATTCACTCATTAATAGAAACTGTGTTCTACACTTTGGTCTATGGCTCTAGTGAACGAATGATGTAAATCGCACGGAATTGTGTTCTCTTAGAAAACTTTATTTAGGCAATCAAAGTGTCCTCTGGCCGGCCTTTCCTATTGTACGGAGCACGGTAGAATTACTTCGATACAATGTGAATCGAAAGGCGAACGGAAAGGAAACGATGTAAATAATAAACAAAAGGAAGCGTGACAGAAACGATAAGAGGAGACGAAGTAGGACGAGACAAAAGAAAGGACTAGGAGAAGTGTAAGTAAAGGTAAAGAAAGAGGAATAGAAAGAAACAGAGAGGAAGGGGAGAGAAAGAGCGAGAGAAAGCACCGGAAGGAGGGTAGGTAAGAAAAAGAGAGGAGACGGCTACGATAGAGGGAAGGCGGATAGAACGGGAAAAGAAAGCTAAACAGATTTGTAAACCGAGTCACAGCTGGGATGTACCTGTTCCTCGAAACGTGTGATCAGCAAATTCGCCCATTCTTCCGGCTTTTGCGTGCCCATCGCCGTCCGAGGTTCAGTGACGAGCCATCATCACGTACGACGATTCACCAATTCGCTACGAACATTCGACATCGGTATGTCGCCATTTACGAACGTCGACTGCCAGCCGAGACCAGCCGAGACCGAGAGAGCGCCGCGCCGCAACGGCTCGTTCGTTCTTTCTCTCCCGTTGGGGAGGGGCGCCGTCACAGAGCCCTCAAGAATTACAGCGGGGTCTGGGACGAAGATCCGAGCAGTCGGATCCGATACCGACCGAAGCTATCCGATATTCGAATTTTCTGCACCAACCCACCGACGAGATACTGACCAACCCTGTTAAATATTATCTTTCGTTATGTATGAAAAGTTTCTTTCTCGTCGATCGTCGCCAACAGCCCGTTTCGAAACTTCGAGAAATTCATTGAAACGCAGCTTGGCCGAGAAAAATCATGATTGCGTACGAGTATTGCGATTCAACATAGAACAATGTTACACTTTTAACCCTTTGCACTCCTGCATCGAGTGTGACTCGACATCAGGGAAAGAAAAACGTAAATGAAACGGGTTTTTATATGTATATATGTATTTTGTTCTTCCTTTATTTATTTAATTTCTTATTTTTTAGTTAAAAACATATATATATTGTATAAGTTCCACAAATATAAATTACTCGCCTTGCAATGTCGAGTGAGACTCATGATCAAGAGATTCGATTTTGATTTTATTAATGTACAGCTATTGGAGAATTTATAGTATAGACATACTATTGATATAAATTTCCCCCCTCCTTTTTTTAGGAAATTACGAACTATAAAAAAGGTTTAATTACAGAAAACCGTATAAGAAGTTGTAGTGCAAGGGGTTAATGTAATTAGTAAACAAAATTATTTCAAATGAGTAGCAGTCAAGGAACTGTTGTCCTTTGAAGTAAATTTCAAATTAAACATTTGAAATAGTAGGGAATTATTGGCAATAAAATTAAAAAATAATTCGGAGTGCAAAGGGTTGATGTTCTGTTTTCAAAAGAAAACATCTGAAGTATCCCCACAGTCATAATACCTGTCCACCCTATTCCTACATTGCAAGTGAGAACTAATACGAGCAAGCTGGACAGAGTTTAGTATTATTTTAATTTATTTCATACCTAAAAAGGCTACTACCACAGAAAATAAAATTCTATTTCCTTCGTCTACAAAAATTAAAAATTGCATAAACATCCGCAATCTATATTATCAACTATCCAGGTATGTCAAACGTACTCTTTAAAAAAATAAGCTGCAATAGTGATTATTCCATTTCTGTCATTATATATATTTCCTGAAAGTACTTTTGTAATTACGAAACTTGAAATTTTCTTATAATTATATGTTAAGCGCAAAATTATTTTTTAAAATGTTATTACATGATTGTGTAAATTGTATTTTAGTTTTAGTGAGAAGGATAGTTTTCAGATTGAAAGTTAAATAACTCAATTTATTATTTAACAATAACAATTCACAGTTCATTTGAAAACAGATATTTTGTTTTATATGTATATTAAATCACAGTGACTCATACCAGTTAAATTTATTAATATCTATCCAATATTCTATATGTATAAGTGTGTAAATAATACACATGATTCTTACACAATAATATCATATACAATTAAATCATAGCATTCTTTGAAGGTATTTTTCAATATTAAATACATGTTATCAACTATAGATATAATAAGTTTCTTGCCACTTATGACATGTATATAATGCAAGATAAACAATTTATCATGCATAGATTTTATTTTATCGTACATTTCAGATAATGTCAATGAAACAGTTCTTATATATATTTCTAGAAATCAGTCTTCATGGCATCTAACATTATTTTAGACTATTAGGTGGGCTATCGTTAATAATCATTACACGAGAAATATTTTCTATTTTTGCTTTTTGTAAATAAAATTTTATCGATAACAGTTCAAGACAATTTTAAAACTAATCAGTATTTTGATTCTCTATATTTTGTAAACTTTGTTAAAATTACTTTGTAAAGTTTAAAAACAGAGATTTGCAATAGTCAATTTGTAATTAAAAATTTTCAAGTTTAAACATACTTTTAGTGAAATAAATAAATGTTATTTTAGGCTAAATTGTTGTTGGGGGTTCCATATATTTCCCATAACTGCGTTTGCGCCTACGGCACTGACAACCGCTGGAATATTGTCACTGAATATTGCTCGGTTTATTCGCGCATGCGCAACAATTTTTAGCATCAGTGAAGTAAAAGTTGGCTAAAATGGGGTACCTTCGACACCCCGCATAATTTCACAAATTTTTTTATCCGATTTTAAAATACGAATGTATAACATAAATAAACCTAGTATATATATAATAAATATTTATCAATATAATAGATATAAGTGATGTTGAAAACCTCTTTAGTATACTCTGCGTTAATGCATAATTGTGGCTTACAGTTCAAATATAGTTTTTTAAACCCATTAAATAATATTTAATGAACACAAAAAGATAAAAAGAAACAGGCAAATCATTTGCATGCATCATAAAAATTAGAGATCAGTTTTCATAGGATTTACTTTTTCATGTATATTCTTGTTACTCAACACGACTTGAAGGCCATAGACGTTGCAAAACAATAATTTAAATATTTTACTAAAGAAGACCAGCATATCATACTGTTGCTGGGAAAATTGAAAACTTCTATTATATTTAAAGTATACGATCTACATAACACACGTGGCTAAAAATTGCTTATGTTGTTTTTATGTAAGACTTGAATCACGTGAAACGAGGAAGGTTAAATTTAAAACTTATTAGCTACAATTAAAATATAGTTATGAGGTAATAGCTTTGTGCAAGATATAAAACAACTTCCTTTGTTTGTTTCACTATGTTTGTATAAACACGATTCACCAGTCTTTAGTTCAATCAAAAGTTCATTGCACTTAAGTATTTTGATTATTGTTTGACAACATTTTTCTGTGTAAAAGGAAGTTATTTATAATATAATCAGCTATTATACTTCGGTGATTGGTTTTTAAGCGCCAGATCTTCTTCCAAAATGTTAATTACAGAGTTTAAAATATCCTCATCTCGTTGACGATGTTTCTCGATGCAGTGAAGACTTTTAGGGTCTATATCCGAAATTCCGACGTCACAGAGAAAACTGAGTCCATTGGAAAGTTTCAACACACCTTTATTCGGAGTAGACGACGCATCTCTGCAGAAACAGAATAAATAAATAAGTAAATAATGAATAATGATCCACTATTAATTAATTATTAATAAACGATGGGCACTGAGTCCATCGGAACCATTGTACCCGGAGTACATTAAAAGTAGTATAATACAAATGATCCAGAATATTATCTAGTGTAATATTCAATACCTCCGCTTATTAATGTGATATGGATATGATTTAGTGGGCTATAAGATTTGAACAAATGTAATTAGAATAACAACAAATTATTTTAAGCAAATCGTTTGTTCGTTTTTGTTATTTTTAAAGAAATAACCTGCAAATATAATCTAAAGTGAAAATTGACAATAATTTATTTTAGTTATCTATAGATGAAATAGAAAGTCTTGGAATTAATCTTTACTGGACTCTTTACTTTACTCTACTTTGTTTCGATTATTTTACGTCGCTTTTTCAACTGCTATAGTTATTAAACGACGGGAATTACTTTACTCTACTGAACTCTACTCTTTACTTTATTGAACACTAAATGAATCTTTTTAATTTGCAAGTTAAATTATAACGACATGATTTTCACAATGATATGCGTATCTAAGTCGTATAATTAGTAATTGATTATTTATACCATATAGGATGTTTTGCCAAACTCGTATAACAAGCTGATTTGTACAAACCAATTTATGATATCAGAACAATTCTTTGTAAGCTTCATCTTGTGCTTGAACTTTTTATAATTCGTATAAAATCTAGTCTTATATATTCTATTGTCACTTACACATTTAATTCACGAAATGCCATTAGTATTGAACAATCCCTGGCACACGTAAATAAGAGATAATTCTGTAAATATAGTAAATCTCTAGAGTTTATACAAGAATCCATTTCTTCTTTGCTACAACATCCATTGCCTCCATTGTGTATCTTATCAGATTTATTACAGGATACAGTACTAGCTTCCAAGTACATAGGAACTAAATTTGATTTGGCGATACAGGAAACATTTTCAATATGGCTGTTATCTGAAATTCCTTCAATGTCTGAATTATAATGTTTAATTTCATCACAATTATACTTGCTCTTTGCACTCTTTGAAATTTGGATGCATTTGATATGTCTTTTCAAGTGAGTTTCTTGCAAAGCTTTTGTGCTTTCTGTACCAGCTTTCTGAAAAACAACATCAACACGTGATAAACGTTACAATCACTAAATGACAGATATTTATATATCTAAGTTTGTATTTATACATGTATAATCAGTCTCATGATTGAAAGCACACTCTTTCAATCGGAATAACATTTTTATAAATTGATCAAACGACTTCACTTTTTCTCCCAAGCTAGATGGATTAGTTTACTAGATGATATGTTGTCTAGCTTGGCAGAAAAAGTGAAGCCGTCTGGTTCATTAATAAGAAAGTTATACTGATGTAAAAGGTGTGCCATCAATTATGAGTCTATACAAATTTACTTACCGGAGATTTACAATAAAGTTTCACTGGATCCCAGAGCGTTTGTACTTCTATTAAATTGTCATATACCATGTCGTCTTTTAACCATGTACGAAACTTTGAATATATATTGTACACGTACTCTGCAGTAGCAAAGGGCACTTTCTGCATGTGCAAGATCCGTTCCAATACAGAATTATTTGGTAAAGTTTCGCCCTCCAAATTGCATACCTGAGGAATTATTGTAAAGGATTTATACCTAGTCAGCACGGCCTGCCACCTAGCCCAGCTTGGCGAGCCCCTGACCTGCAGTCACCTGCAGTTTACTGGCAGCATAACGCTCAGAGATGCTCAAGCCCAGGCTGCTCGATTTTGGACGGACCGCTGCGCGCGCAGGATGCGTCCAGGCTGGTTGCAGAAACACGAGCACAGAGCCTGCAGACCGGGCCGGTATTCTGCTCATTTCCACGATTACGAGGATGCGGGATTGCCGTTCTCATTTCTTGATAATACAAATACACACGGAGTTTTTCAGTAGTGAAAAACGCTAGAGAAAAGATCGATCTAGGGCACGATCTACCTCAAAAGTCTTATTCTTTCGTTTATGAGGCGTAATTTGCATTATTCGGCAGCATGTATATGTTATGAAAGTAGCTACATGGGCAGTTGTATGCTACCAAATGATGCAAATTACGACTCGTAAAAATGGGACTTTTGTTATTGACTACTCAAAAACCCCGCGTTTATATTATCAAGAATTGAGAACGCGAATCCCGCACCCTTATAATCCTGGAAATGGGCAGAATACCGGCCCGGCCTGCAGGCTCTAGGCTCATATTTCTACAACCAGCCTGCACGCATTCTGTGCGCGCAGCAGCCCGTCCAAAATCGTTGATTTTTCGAAATTCGTTGAGACGAATTTAACAGTGTATTGTACTAATACCTAGAAATTACCTCAAACTCGAAAATTTTGTGCAAAATTTTATAAAATTTTCACCCCCTCAACATGAATCTCAGCCACTATAAAAAAATACGTGACAAATGTTTTTTGAGTTTTATATCATCCTAAATTTCATTAAAATCGGTGTGTTACGATTGGGTAACCCCCCTTGTAAGTATGAATGTATTGTACAAATAATGACTGTTACGTCTGTTACCTCGCCAGTAAAGTATAGAAGTTTCTTTGCCTTTGCAGCTACGTGTGTGTTAATATAATTGACTGGCTCGAAGTCCTGCGTAGTGGATGTGCATAATTCGTATGCAGGAGATGGTTTTAGTCCCTCTTGGTCAAACGGATGTAGAAGAGCAGCGCAGATCAAACCGCAGAATTCGTCAATGTATTCTTCCTTCGTTCTACTGGTCACGGAATTGCGAAACCATTCGGCCAGAACATTTTCGAGATCGTTCGGAGATGATTCTTGATTGTATACATCTATACCGTCCTTAAATATTTTTAAATTGTTTTGCGGTGATTCTAGGAGTCCTTTTAAAGCCGATTTCATTCGTTCTTGTACCCCGGAGAAAAGATCGAATGGACAATAGGAACTGCGAGCTTCTATCGTTCTCTTCTTCAGCTGAAAACAAAAATTTCGAAATTAAAATTCCTAATTTCCTGTTTACTTCACATTATAGTGTAGAAACATAAGAAGCGCTTTACTATCTCTATTCTTCTGGACGAAAAGACAATACACCTGTGCTATCCAGTGTTCCGATTACAACCGCCTTTTTTCGCGCATACGCGGCCGAAACAGTAGCGTATCTACAATGACGCAGCAGGGCGACCCAGAGCCCGGGAAGAATTTTTTTTTCTTTTTGTTCTAGCCAAAGGTTATCCAAATTCGCAATTTAGTCTCTTACAATCCTACAAAGATAAATTACACTCTCTCACGTTTATTACAGGTAGTTTCCTGTAATAAAGGGCGCTTCTTGCACTATTTCCTCATAAAACAAGTATCAACAAGGCCTATCTAAAAAGTGTTTCAAAATTTGAAAAATCTATTTTCTCGCTTGCTGCTGGGTATTTCAACTCGAAAATGTTATGAACGTCTTAGATGGAAGATTTCCTCATAAAACGAGTACCAACAAGGCCTATCAACAAAGTGTTTTTTTTCACCCTGTAGCGTTTTATATTACTCGAAAAGTGCTCAAGGTACCCTATTTTATCGAAAAGGTTACGTTACTGAGGCTGAAATCGCCGCGCATGCGCGAAAAAGGCGGTTGTAATCGGAACACCGGTGCTATCAGTAGATTCACAGTAGGTAATCTGCTCTTGATTATAACGTTACCTTATGATACTGCATCAAACAGTACGGACATTTTTGGAACTTGCGGTTGTCGTCTCTTAAGTGTCCTTGTTTCGGTTTGATTTCGACGCAGAACGTTTTGTTGCCTTTGAATAGATCCACATTGCTTTTCGTTTGAAGAAAAGTGTAATCTGGATATTTTGTGGCGTAAATCTCGGTGATTTCCTTGCTTCGCCGTTTCTCTGTGAACAAGGATAAATTGAAGATAGAAAATGTGATTGTGAGATTTAAAAATGACATTTGCAAATAAATTTTTCAGTAATAGTAGATTACTTTGATAGGTTACCCAGTTTTTACATTAAATTCTACTTGATTTCTTCTTTAATACGAAGCAGATAACTCAAAATGCTCAAATTTAAAGTTACCTAGTTCTTACATTCAGGCGGCGATATGTGGAACTCTGTTATGGAAACTTGCAGCGTTCCTTCGAAATATAAATAAAAAGTAATAAAAAATGATTTTCTATACCAGGAATCCTTAATGTTTGCCGTTTAAATAAAAAATGACAATAACTACTGCAGTGCCAGCAATAGTACAGTTCACCCTATGTTGTGTGATTTTTCGGACAACAAACCGACTGATTAAAGTCATATTACTTGTAGAACGACTTGATATTTCAAGTGTTACATATATACATGTCATACATGTTTGACTGCACCAGTCTCCGCGGTGACCCTCACCATACTCGACGAGTTAATAGGTAGCTTTCATTGCATTACAGAGCGTGTCGTGCATTTGATCGACCTTAAAAAAGATGAGTCACGTGACTATCACTGATATGAACATTAAATTCTTCGTTCTTTCCATTTAAGACTTTGGCCAACCCTTTGCGCTTAACCAGCATTTTACGTTTTAACTTTGCATACAGGGTGAGGCATTTATCCTGCCCACCTGGAATATCTCGAAAACTAAATCTCGGAGAAAACAAAAGGTTCAAATAAAAAATTTAGTAAGGTGGCACATTTATCCTGGCCATTTACAGAATTTGTATTCATAGTTAGTTGAAATATTTTTTATCCAGGTCTGGTATTCACAAATTTGTAATTGTAAAATTTCCGTCAATATTCGTTAATAATAATCCTATTTCTCCCTAGTTTCATCTCTCACAATTTCGACAAAGACATTTCGACCATCTACGTTACAGTGACTTCCATTAATATGCGGACGCTCTAAAAAACACGATAACTTTTTTAATATTGGACTATACGATTTGAATTTTTTTGAGAAGTCAGAACAGTTAGTTTACTACACGATGTGACGAGATATTTTTTCAAAAATTGCAATTTGTCGGAATTGTAGAGAAAATATTAAAAGTTGCATTTTACAACTTTTTTATGTGGACCTACATTAAAAATTCAAACAATACGTTTTGTAGAGCTGTGTTAATTGTACGCATTGTGAAAGTTTCAACAAAATCGGTTGATGCGGGGAAAAACGACAGACATTGAAAGATGTAAGAATCCCTAGATTTATTGCATTTATTTGCATTTATTGCATTTATTATAACGAAAGTGTCAACCATACGTACACACTCATCTGAAAACTATGTTTACCAAACTTTATGCACCTAAGGCAGATGCAATTATTAGCATTTGAAGCCGAATGTATCATAAATAAAAAGAATTGAAAATGTTAAAAGATGTAATGTTTCTTTCAATATCAATAAGTAGCTAGTCGATCTCCTGTTTTATAGAGGGGATTATAAGAAAAGAACATTTTTCTTAATCTTTAATAATATTCACATCTGAAAATCCACAATGAAATTTTCGAATTATTTAAGACTCAATTATCCTTTCAGATTTTCGTCTAGGGATAATGGATTTATTAATTTTGAATTAATAAAATTTTATCGCAATGACACTGTGTTTACCTCAATTTTTACTTTCATAATCTGTATTTGAAACAAAAATTACCGTTCTGCTTTACTCGAAGTAAAACTTTCCACGCACAGGTGCTACAACTGCGTGATATTTTTTGAAATGAATCAATCAGATTTTCGGATAAACATTTCTCGTGAATTCACAAGACGGTATCAATGAAAATGTGTGTACACGCGATCTAATATCAAGAATTTATAGAAACAAACATTTTTTAATATAAGCTGTCCGAAACATCGACGCGCAACGTACGTTTGCGTTTACTGGGTCCGTGTTTGCATACTGTACGTTTTCAGTTTGAAAATAAACATTCCTACGGCGGTTCTGTTGCGAAAATACCCCTGACTGCCGGACGTGATCATTTTCTAAAAATAAGTAACTGGAGAGTTGCCCTGGAGGACATGAGGAGAGAAAGTGTATGGAAAAGGGACACGCGAGTGCAACAAGTGCAACACGCGGATATTTCCATAGAATTGCAACAAATTCTTCTCTATACATTATCTACTATACAGCCAAAAAATTCGAGATAAGTCGTCCCTGTGGATAAATCGTAAAACTGAGTGCAGCGATTATATGTACATACAGGGTGTTCAGGCTATTACTAGCCAGCATTTTTTTTTGTAAATATTAAATACTAACTGACCCAACAGACTCTGTCCTGTCCAATACTCTAAAATGTGTCACTGGACGCGTAACTTTGTTGTTCCTAGTCCAGCCTAACATTTGAATCAACTTTGGGCAAAAAACGAAGATAAAGTTGGTTCGGATAGGCCTGTCCTGGCAATTTCTGCTTGTTAACGAAATATAATTAGATGGCCGAAGCATGACGCACTTACAGGTGCATGACGTAGTGCATGTACCCCGCGGATGATGAGACATGAAAATTGATATTATCACGACGTCGGCGATTAATATCTCGTCAGTGATAACGTTGTTACACCTGTTGCTCGCCTCCGAACGACTCAATCATTTCAAGGAACCGAAAGTCTACTGTGAAAATCAATTATTCTCAAAGCCAACTTAAAACCAATCGTGACAGGAAATCGATTAAACGTATGTTGGAATTATAAGGTGAATTGAGAGACGTCAATTTCTTGGAAACCGATTAAATATTATATGCTAAATAAGACCTACAGTCAGTCTCAAAGTATTCGTACGCCCTTTAAAACAGAAAAACTGTTTTTGTAATTGTATCGAACGATCTGATTGTTTGTAAATAATTAGAAGCGTTAGTTTACCAAATGACGTGCAAAAAAGATTTTACAAAAATTAGAATTGACCAGGTTACATGCAAAAATAATAAAAAACATTTCGATTTAAAATATATGTTATCTAGATCAATGTTAGTTATGCACAAGCTAACATCGAAATCAGCTGAACAAATAAAGATGTTTTAAAAAATTCCTTCTTCTTATTTTTGCATGCAACCTTGTAAATTGTGGTTTTTGGAAAATCTTTCTTTCATATCATTTAGTAAACCAATGCTTCTAATTGCTGACAAACAGTCAGGTCGTTTGGTACAATTATAACAAAGTTATTTTGTATTAAAAGGTGCACGAATACTTATGAGACTGACTGTATATCGCCGTCACGTTTAAATAAAGGATACATACTAAGGCGAGTGAAATATGTGAGAATTAAAGTAGAATAACAATAAGGTTAAGCAATACGTCACATAATAGCGAACAGTAGTGTGGCTCTTATTTTAGACTTTTGTATTTTGTTTAACAGCACCACCCTAGGATTGTTACAATTAATAAAACAAAAATCTGTGCAAAGTTTGAGCTTGATCGGATTACGGGAAAACTTACGTCAAGGTTCTTAAACATTAAAATAATTATCTGTTTATTTTGAAAGTGATCCAAGTATATTTTCGAGAAAAATCAAGTTAGCAATTTTAATATTTACATTTCTACGTTATCTTTTCGTTCTGAAGCAAATTATAACTAATATATTTAAAATCACAAAAGATTTTGTAAAAAGAAAATTAGCTGGTTAATAGAATGATACAAATTTTTATTTTGAAAGTGGTCCGAAAATAAAACGTTACTTTGTATTTGTGAATGTATATATCCGTGTAGAAATGGTTAAACAATTACCTCGCGTACGTTGAATAAGCTTTCTATTAAACATATACAATACGTATTGTGTAGAGTGTAAAGTTTTAATGTATTAATTTTCTTGTTTTTCTCACAATGCTAATATAATTACACAATAATTTCATTTTATTTTGAAAACAGCTGTTACATTGGTTGCATGAATACTTGGCTCGAACAAAGAAGTGGCAGAAGGATTACACAGGATGCATGCTCGGTTGATTCGGAGGGTTACCGGAAAAATGTTAAACACCCTCCCTTCCAACTTTCTCTCTTGCGTGGAAAGCGCTAACCGTATTACTCATTTCAAAAAATAATTTATATTATGTGTTTGTTCTCCTTATTGATAGACGAAAAGCGCTAAAAAATAAACTAATTTTATTTTCCGTTTCTTCTTATTGGTAGATTCAGTATTGCCACACTAAGGAAAATTAAAATTAATAATGGATTAAAAAACATCGTAAGTAAATTATAATCTTACTTAGAGTGACAATTTTTCATCTATCAGTAAGAAGAAACACAAAATAATATTAACATTAGTTTTTTGTTCTCCTTATTAATAGATGGAAAGCGCTCAAAAATAAATTAATTTTATTTTCTGTTTCTTCTTATGTATAGATTTAGTATTGTCACACAAAGGAAGATTACTTCTTTAAAGCAATTTTGAACGTACGAAATTAACACATTAAATAATTATTTCGGAGTCATGTACTTTCAAAACTTTCGTTGCCTGAATTGTAATTAATTATTATCCTTGAATCGTTTTACTTTCGCAATCGTCTTTTAAGGTTTTCTTATTTTTCGTGCATTATTTATATAACTGAATGAACATGATCGATACCCCTGAACTTTATTCCATTTGCGGAGTTTTACCTTTTCGTGTTTGCTGCGATTTATAGCACGGAACAGAAAATCAATATTGTGAAGAACATTGTCCGTGGCAGCTGACAGCCTAGTAGCTCATGTTTAGACACGATTTCCTTCGATAAGGTGGTCGTTAGACGGTCTGGAGACGAAAGTTTCGGATTTCGTTTTCCTGTCTACCAGAGCTTCCTGAGAAAATAATGGTGGACTCGTATGCCGATAGTTCGAGAGCTTCTCTACAGAATTCTCTCTGCTTGAATGTCAAGTAAAAGTCAACAACGGTGTGTGCTGCCCTCTCTCAAACTTTCTGTAGAGGATGTCAGTCAAATATTCGCTCGAATTTCCGTAGCATATTTCTTGATCAACGGAAGTCCAAAAATAAATTTTATACAATCACTCCTATTTAATACTCGGACTTTCTTAACGCTAACCATACAACGACCGGTCAAATGATTGCTTTCACACTCTTTATTTTTTAATTATCGAAATTGTAAAGATGTGCTTCCATTAGAAATTATTCAATGCATTTCTTTATTCGAGCACGTATTATTATAAAAATTGTGAACAATCTAAATAAATTCAGTCTTGTCATTTTTATAAAACAATATATATAAACCACACATTTTGTAACTCATTGTAACATCGACTGATTTCGATGAAATTTTCGACGAATATGTTTAATTGACACAGATCTAGGAAACGTATTTTTTAAATTATCAATACAGGCCCACATAAAAAAGTTGTTAAATGCGACTTTTTAGTATTTTCTCTGCAATTCCAAAAAAATTGCAATTTTTACAAAATTTCTTTTCACATGCTGTAGTAAGTTTTCTTGTAACTTCTATTTCTAACTCGAATTCAAAGGCCCCAAAATTTTTACCACTTGGGACCTCCACTTGACTTGAGCCGGCACTGTTTCGGCAACTATTTGATAGAGTTATTGCTCGGCAGAGTTGCGTGGGAAATCTTGTATATGTATACATACTGTGCAACGGGAATAACATAATAACCTTTTCCGAAAGTGTAGTTTAAATAAAACGTGTAGAAGCATTATACGCAAACAATCACCGAGTGGGTTATATTATCCTCCGACTACGTGTACCGTTCACAGAATTGCGACAGCACGAGTTTCTGCAATTTCAAACATACGAGTTACCAAGAAACAATATAAATTACAACGCCAGTCCTCCGATCCCAGTTAAAAGGTCATGAGTCATGAGAAACGAGAGTGAGTAGAAAACTCTTTGCTCTCCTTTATATATAAATCTTGTGTAATGCTACGCCTCCGACTATTATCTTCCAAACTGAACACGGAAATCATCCACTGAACCGCAATTAGTCGAGCAAAGCCATTAGATGATTTTACCGTTTACAAGAACAGTAAAAAGTAATGCTTGGGAAACATTTGAAATTCCGGAAACTCATTCAATTTAATGGAATGGTTTATTAACATTTGATACACGGTTCAATGTGGTTTCATATTATCCGCATAGACACGGAACGCGTTCGTCGGGTACCAATCAGATGAATATTCTAACGAGAATAAATTAGACTTCATAAAAATCAGAATTAGGAAGAAACTCACTTCATTATACAGAAGTATATAGGTAAAATTTCTTGAGGCTAAAATAAAGTTTATAAATAGTAATCAGTAGACTGCGGATCTTCATGCCTTCATGGCTTCTAAAAATTTAAAGAAAATGCTGGATTATTAAATTCAACAGAATTTAGTACGATTTTTATTTAGTTTGGATTGCTTAATGCTATTACCAATGAAAATAGAATTTTATTTAATACCACTTTCTTAAAATTTGTCTACAAAAATTGAAAATTGCATAAACGTCTGCAGTCTACTAATCCAGTGGCGCACCCAGGGGGGGAGCCAGAGGGCCAAGTCCCCCCCCAAGAGAAAAGAAACAAAACACTGGAAAATTAGCTAAACCGTAGAATAGCTACTTCCTCTCCGATTCCGATGATATTTGGATATGTTATATGTAAAACTAAACATTTTGAACAACTTTTCCCTAAATATATAAGTAAATATTGGTGGCTACCGTTGACAGATATTTTTGCTAAAAAAAAAAACGGTCATTTTGTTCAAGACGTCCCCCCCAAGATTAAATCCTGGGTGCGCCACTGTACTAATCAATTACTAAACATTTCGGTATTGTATCAGGTATTATTCCAATTTCATACCTATTTACTCATAATTCATATTTGTTTAATTCGAAGTAACACTTCAAATTTTGAAGTAACTTTTTCCTTAGCAAAAATGTCCGCTTGGGCTTTGTTAAGGAACGAGAAAATTTTCGTAAAGGAAAAAGTTATTTCAAATTACGTATAAATACGTGAACATTCGAAATGTATTTATGAAGTTTAAAAAAGATGAAAGCACAGCCACTATTTTATTATAAGACATTGTTTTACTAATTAAAGAAACTTTTATGCGTACTGACAGTAAATCACAAATTAGAAAGCTCATTTTACGAACGTTTCGATGTCTTATGTAAAATATTTTGAAATGCCAGTCTAAAACTTCGTATCGTCCAAGGATACTGAAACATAAATACATAAAATAGACACACTTAAATGTTAATTCATTCATTCCTAGCGAACGATGATAAGATTTGTAAAAGAACATTTTGCGACTACTTCGTTTTACAGTTGTAAAAGATAGTATATCGATTTTACGAAATGTTACAATGACGTAATTGTGTTACAATAATATTTCAAACTTCAAAACAGTTTCTCTCGACTAGAAGATAAAATTTCAATTATTTTAAAACTTCCAACTTTTTGGTATAAATATAAATTTTAGGAATCTTTTCTTAAATAGGTATACATATTTGTACTAAAGTCAATTTTAGGTTTAAGAAAGATACTTTTGTCTTTAGTAATTTTCATAAGGTGAGAGTAAAATATTGATATTTTTGAATTCTTTTAATATTTTCACAGTTTTTGAAAATTCGCTTACTCACTGTTGTCACAAACGCATACATATTGTGCTGTCTACTGTACTCGTCGTAATACAAGGACGTGTTATTGAAACTAACTGTAAGAAATATTCAGAAATTGTTTAGAAGATTGTTTATCGCGACGACGTTCGCTGTTTAATAACGATTCATTTTAAGCCTTAACATTTTTTGCTTTATAATTGATTGAAACCGCAAGAATTGTTATAAAATTGCAAGAACTTTCAATAATTTCAGTGTTGTCAATTTTATAAAACAATGTACAGCAGTAGCATTTTGTGCTCGGTACGGTTAGTGTTAACAGCCAATGATTAATAGTTTCACTAACTAAACCGGCGAACTATTGATAAACGAAGTCTAGATGAAGTCTATACCCCTCATTAAGGGGAGCCAATTTGGGCTTCCTGTATAGCGTGTTTTCTTCGTAACCTGAGCGGTTTCCATTCTTTGCGAACGGTTTCTCATATCGTTCTAATTTCTTCCTGTCAGCCAGAGCATGTATCTTGTAGAAGCAGGTTTCTCGTAAATACATCATGCAGGTTTCGAAATCCCAGGTTCCATCAGTCGAAAGACTGTCTGTGGGATCTGTTTTCCTGTACTGTTACGCAGACGGAAACCAACTTGTTGAGTTGTTCGCGTAAGAAACTCTGGAACTTGTTGTCGATTTCTCGTTTTGATCTTTCTCAATTATAAACTCATTGTTAGCAGTCAAGCAATTTACCTTATAAACCGTTTTGAATAATTAACAATATGAAAATTCATTTAAATGTATCGGGCATATTACACAACAATAACATATAAAATACGAGTGAAACGAGTAGGCAATACCCACAATCAAACTGATACGAGTAACTTCTCGATTTTGACTTATGACTAAATAATCTCATAAAAAAAATTTTTAAATGTATCAATTTCTTATAGTTTTCGTCAAATATACAGGGTGAGTCAACAAAATGACCATTTTTAAAAAAATAATATCTGTCAACGGTAGCCACACATATTTACTTATATATATATGGGGAAAAGTTGTTTAAAATGTTTAGTTTTACATATAACATATCCCATAATCATCGAAATCGAAGAGGAAGCAGCTATTCTACGGTTTATCTAATTTTCCAGTGTTTTGTTTCCTTTTTTCTGTATTTAAATGTATGTAAGTAAGTATATAGACTATTCCAGTGCAGAAAAATATGATCCTGCAAAGTGTAAAGTATGTATATGTTTTTGTGGCAACCGGCCCCGACTCCGATGTTCATCAGTCTGAATCGTGCTGTTTTTCACTAACTACTTTCGCGTACTCCACTCAGCCACAGCTGCAAAACAACCGCTGCACTCTTATTCGCCAGCCCCCACTCTTAATTAACCTCTTAGAGGCTAATGGTCATCTCATAAGTAATTCCGCCAGCTTTCTGTATGAAATATTAATATCGACCAACGATATTTTTAATCAACGACTTATTGACTATTGTTCGTGATCATTCTCCATCTCATATACAAGATGTCCCACTCGACTTTTGGCATCTTGTTTTTCCCGCTATTGTTACTCGTAGCAAAAAATGTTTCAGCGGAGGCTTGAATGTTATCGAGTGGAGCATATTCCGTAAGTGGACGCGTAAAGGTCATATAAAGGTCAACTTTGTTTTTTTTTTTAAATAGAACGAGGTATTTTTTAATACATCAATCGATGCAGCTAGGCATTCGTTAAAAAGTTTATCTCGAGTCAGATACGGTATTGTAAGGCAAGGGGTTAATAATCTCAAACACGAAATAAAATATTCTACTTTTTGCACAGTCTATCTTATCGTTAAGGAACAATTAACACTAATAAATGTATTTCCAGTAATAATATTCAAAATTGAAAGTGAGAATAGAAAAAGACAAAATACAAATATGTTCAATATTCTTCAAATACTATTTTCAAGAATTATGGGCTCAAATAAATTATTTTATTTTCAAAAATTACTGCATCAAACAAGCTCTATTTTCGAGTTAAAGAGGTTCGAGTTATCGAGGTTCGATTGTACTGATTTCCTGACCATTCTCAGTCCCTGGACTAAAGTAACAGGACTTTATCAGAAAGATTAAAAAATTAACGAACGAAGCATATTCGCAGATATCGCGAAACCGTTTAAGTTTAAGAGATAAACGTTGTTAGAAGTAGGATTAGATAGAAGTAGCGATTTTTTCTGTCGTCAGCATCCGACGGTATCTTCGAGCTTCCGGACAGCCGATTAATTATTTGGGAAAGAGGATGATCCGCGAGAAAAGGATATTCAAGTGACCTCGTCTGGCAAAAAAGAAGTGCTTCAATAAGCCGTGCATCAGCTTTCCCGAAGGTGAGCTCAACGGATGTTGCCCTGGGGGTCATGCCCTTTTCGTAGGAGTGACTGATCGCATGTGTGTTTCTCCGTGGAAACGTGTGAACACTGCGAACGTCTCTGTGCAGCCTGTGGAGCCTGTACGTACAGTGACTCCCACTAATATTCGGACACTCTTACAAAGACGATAACTCTTTTAATATTGTACCATACGATCTGAACATTTTTTGAGAAGCTAGAGCAATTAGTTTGATACAGGATGTGAAAGAAAATATTGTCAAAAATTCTAATTGATTGGAATTGTAGAAAAAATACTAAAAGTTGCATTGTACAACTTTTTTATGTGGGCCTATATTGAAAATTTAAAAACTACGTTTTGTAGATCTTTGTCAAACATATTCGGAACATTTCATCAAAATCGATCGACGTTGCAATGAGCTACAGACGTTTAAAAATGGTAAAAAATGCATGTTTTCACAATTTTCTAATTGCAATAAATACAAGGATTTTAGCATAATTAGCAACAAACGTTTCCATCTCCAGAGGTTGAGGGGTGCTTTTTACCGCTAAAAAGCGAATTTTGCCGAAACAAAAAAACACGTATTTAATATTTTTCGGTGTTTAATAAGTACATTAAGTTTCACTCAAATCAGTGAGTATCAGTTGGGTAGTGTTACTTGTGGGAGTCACTGTAGAGTGTAGCGCCTGCGGTGCCTGTGCAGCTTGTGGAGGTACGAACAAGTACGGCGCTGGCTTAATGTGTTCTCGAGAGTGTCTGGCGACGTCGCGTCGTCATCTTTTCGAGAGCGTACAGCTGCAGTTGCCGTGTGGGCTGACAATGAATAGCCACCGCGACATGCATGCCGTAAATTTTTCTTGACTCCCGAATGTTTAATCTTTATACGGCCATTTCCGTTCGCATGCGACGCACCGTTATGCTTTAAAGAGAAAGGTCTGCCTGCCAAGTATCTCCTCTTTTATCTCACCAATTTTTTATTCGATTTCTCTTTTCAAATTCTGCTAACAAAGAGAGGTCGCCGAGTAATTACAGTCGAACCTCGATAACTCGAATCTCAAGGGAAGGACTAACGTCTTCGAGTTGTAGAGATTTCGACTTATCGCAGTTTTCGAGTAAGAGAAGTTTACCCTAACGAGAATTCGACTTACAGGGGTTTTGTAGTAGGGGTCTAACTTTCCTTCGAAGGTCGAAGATTTAGAAGCTCCGATTTCAGAAACTTTGAGGACCTGGAAACTCCGTAGTAAATTATTAGATGATTGAAAAAACCGGAGTTCCGAAGGTTTAAACTTGAAATTTGCATTTAAGTTAAATTCGATAATATTATTGGGAGTACACATTAGTTTGGTCCGTTTTCAAAAGATGGCTCTGGCTGTTGTGAATGTTTTATAGTGAAATTATTAGTAAATAGTAATAATTCATTATTATTATTATTATTTAATCTCCTATTCCACGATGTCGCACGATAATTTTTGATAACAGCTGTACAAAATCAATTAGGAAAATAAATTCGGATAAATTTTCGAAAATAGTTTTCACTTGTATTGTCCAAATTGTATTAACATCCGGAATTATTGCGGAATTTTAACAACCTGAATATTATCTGTTTTGTTTTATCCAGTGTACTTAAAAACTTCGAAACTTTAAAGTTCCCTTCGTTTCTTCGAATCCTTCCAACCTTCGAAAAAGTAACAGCCCTAGTTTGTACAGGAGTCAATTACTTGCCGATTGTAATAGTTTTAGAGAAAGAGCAGTTCAACTTTTGGAGATGAGTTATTCATTATTAGACTGCGGATCTTTATGCAAAATGAAAATTGTCTGCATCGATTGTAAGAAACAGAAACTAAATTCAATCCGTCCCTCATTTCACGAACTGAATCTGTTTCTCTCTCGCTTACCGACGTACAAACCTCGTCTACGTGATAAACATTATTACGGGCTTGTAGCGCCACTGTCGTTACACACAACATGGCGGCGCTAACCTGTTAAAAACCGTGGAACTCGTTCAACTTTAAACATTTATAACTTATGAACCATTGATCCTGCAGAAACGAAACATGGATTTCTTGCATCTTCTCGTCAAAATCTACTGGCTAAAATAGGTAAAGGCAAAAATTTCTAGGAGAAAATCAAAAATTACTGGTTACGCAAGGAAAAGTTTACCCTCAGATTCCATTTCCATAATACGCTCGTTGGAAAATCAACGTGTGCTACGAGCATAAAAAGTACCTCTTCTTACTGTTTTTATAATGAGAATGCTTTTGTTATCTGATCGATATGGTTGACGTTCCAGCTGGAAAGTCATCCAGGCGGTGCAGATTTATCTGGTAAGAATCGTGATATCATTTTGTTAGGTCAATCTGGACACCAGAAAGATCCAGTTCAGAAACACGGGACGGTCACGCTCCGTTCCAATCTCACGAGTTACAGTCCGTGCGAACAATGCGGCGCAATATTATTGTTATCGCAATTGGAAATGTATAGAGGAGAAGAACCGTGACCTCCCTAGATGAGAATCCATCGGGATCGCTCGAAGAATAAATATTCAGACCATGCAGAATATATTCAGTACCATGACGATCCGAGAGAGACTTCAATGGATCCAGAATCGTTAACTTCGAATTTCCGAAACTCGCTGAAACTTTTTGTACAGAAGAGAACATTCTACAGTGTAAATGTAGATAATTTATAGCATTTCGCACAGCGTGATATTTCGATCATTTAGGGGCATTGAATTCTTAATGATGTTGTTTCTTCGTAATATATTCAATGAACTGAAGATAATATCTTATATTTCATTTCCTAAAGAATTGTAAAGTACGAATTTAATTTGATTTAATATTGTCTATGTATGTATGAATATGTATTTACTGTAATTTACATTTCAACAGCAGATACAGATCACAGTTGAGATCTGAAATGCTTAATAAAAAAAAAAGAACTGAAAATAATACAATAAAATTTTTAAATTCTTCTAATGACTTTACTGTTTTAGATTACACTTCCTCATTTTTGTTGCAAACGCATAAATGGTAATAATAAACAACGTTTGAACCATAATCTCTCTATTTTTCCAATATTTTGCAATATTTCAGCTTTAATATACAACAAATATTGTCGCTTTATCTCATTTCTATCGAAAGCCCTTCGATTTTGACAGAAAACTGTGAGCCGAACGGAGGAAAGAAATCGGCGAAAGAACAAAGAAATTTTAAGAAATTCCATGAGAAAGCGGATGTCGATTGGTTCCAGAGTATCGCCCCTCGGCTGACAGATGCCGCCTGTCGGAATTTATCCCTGTAATCGAGTATCACGAAATATTCGAATATTACGAGCAGAACTGAAGTAGAACAGCTAGTATTGCCCGGATGAGATTTCATCGGCATGGAGATGCATGAGAAACCCTGAGCTGACGGAAAGTCTCCGTGCCTGCAAACCTTGCATTTTTCTTCCCGAAGAAAAGGTGCAGTCAGCAGGTGGACGTGCGGGAAAAAAGGTCGAGCTACCTGAGCGGTCAACGAAAGTTGGATGGCTGTAAAGAATCGAAACTTGTTACCTTGGCCTAACACCTGTCGTGAACAATTAAGTTCATCGGCGGACATCTGCGCCTATGGATAGCGCTTGAATAAAACCTCGCACACTGCTGTGGTGGACACAGTAGTGCAGATTCAAGAATTTAGCGACATTTTACTAAAAGATCAATTCTCTCGTACCTATAACTGGGTATGAATGGGTTTTGCACCTATTGCTTCCCACATACATTCAGTCTCATAAGTATTTCTACGCTCTCTACAACGGTAAAACTGTTTTTATAATTGTACCAAACGATCTGATTGTTTGTAAGTAATCAGAAGCATTAGTTTACTAGATGATGTGCAAAAGAGATTTGTCAAAAATTACAATTGATCGAGTTGTATGCAAAACTAAGAAAGGCATTTTCTAAAACTTTTTTATTTGGGCTCTTAATGAAAATTTAAAATATGTTTTTTGTGGATGTATGTTAGTTATACACATGCTGAACATTTCATCGAAATCGGTTGACGCAGAAAAAAAAGACACGCATCGAAAGATGTAAGAATCTGTGGATTTTAAACAGAAGCTGTTTAAAATAACGATAGGCTTTGAAAATATCTCGAGAACTAATAATTTTTGTTGCCATGGTACTCTAATAATTTTTTACGAAACATGAACAGAGGAATCGAATAATGCAACAAAATATATGCATTTCTATTTAAAGAAATGATGCAATTGTTAATTGCACATGCACACCCACCCCAAAAAATCTAAGGATCTACGAATGTAGCGCTCTGCGAACCATTTATCTTACTCTTGTAATATTTTTTTGTAAATGTATTACGAACGGAGTTATGGCCTGAAACAATTTGCGTGAAACTCCCTGCAATTTCTAATGTTTTGTAACAGTAAATAACATAATGTGATACATCATTGAATCCGTCCCGGAAAATCTATCGTGGTAAGACAAAAAAAATACATGGTTCCATTTAAAAAACTTATTTCGTTTTTAATATCCCCCCTCCCCACCATCATAGTCCCGAAAAAAATGACACCATAAGATTATTCCCTTCATACCAAATAATTTTTGTATATGTATAAATTGTTTTTGTAACTTCAGTTCGTCACAAGATATTTCCGTTCTTAGATATACGAAACACCCTGTATGTTATTTCGTTATAAACAAAATTCTAATGCGGCGAAATACATAATTTTGTGAAATCCGAATGTTCCGGTTACGCATTGTAATTGCAAAGTATATGTTAAAAAATGATGGATAGCAGTGAAAAGAAGAAACCTTGAGAAAGGCAGGGTAAGGTTTTTATCAGGGCCCGCTCTAGGGGGGGGGGGCAACCCGGGGGCGCCATTTTGGCTGTAAGTGTGAGAAAAATATTGATGTGTTAAATACCCAATTAATAAAAAATTTCACACATCGATTTTTTTGTTCGCTAAAAATTTACAGTGCGTAGCGTATTTATATTGTTTATGTCTGAAAACTAAATATATCCTTTGATTAAAATTTAAATAAAATGATTTGATTTTTATTGAGAATAAAAATTATGTACCTTTATTCAAAGAATATATATATTTATTCTTAAGGGGCGGACATTTGTCTTTTTGTTTGGGGCGTCGTAACCGCTAGAGCGGGACCCTGTTCTTATGTGGGTCCGTGTGAAAAATTTGGTGGGTGAAGGCTTTACCTGGGCGGTGCGTTTGAATGGCTTCCGAAAGTCTGGCAATGTCTTTCACGTCGCACCGAAGAATCTCAGGGATCTGTGTGTACCGGCCCAAAAAACAGGAAGCAACGCTCCTCACGAATTCCACTTCTCGTTCGGCCCGTTGTTTGCCGCCATCCGGTGGAACATCGTCCGGCAACGACTTCCGGAATCGAATTACCTTGTGCTCCTGAAACGTAGAGGAACAAAAACGTAAGCGAAAGGAAGAGAAGAAGCCGATTTATGCGATAAGAATATTTATGATGTATTCTCTATCAAGTCGAACTGTCGGTGTTTATGCAGATGTTTTTTTCGGCCGAATGACTCATGAATAAACGAGTTCAGAGAAGAGTCCTTGCGGAAAACATTGTGAAAGCTAAATATAAACACTTTCAGGAGCTGCTAACATATTTTCGAATTTCGAATTATTTGCAAAAACTAACGGGTTATCGAATAATTGTAACGAAAACAACGATTTCATTAGTTTTTTTTTACAAAAATCGATGTTTTTCAAAATTCCGAGGTTGTAAACAAATTTTCTGACTACATTTGAAATCAGCGGGACGAAGAAAAGAATTTTCAGCGCGTGGTATTGGAAAAACCACGATTTTCTTGAAATTGTGCAAGTTCAACGAATTTTATCAAGATTAAAAAACTATTTTCCCATATTCTACAAAGTTTCAACTTTAATTTTAAAAAAATTTTCATCGCTCTATCTCATTTTTATCGAAAGTTCTTTGAGTTTGTCGCCGATTTTGTCCGAATTGCCCACTGTGCGGCGCGCTGTAGCATACGGAGGGTTAAAAACGATATACTGTCTTCGATAAAGTATTCTAATTACGCAAAGCATAAATGAAACAAACGATGTTGGCGAACGCGTAACGTAAACCATGTTTGGTCACCGGCGTGCAATAAACAATATTCAGATAATGGGAAGAAAAATTTGTTTGACCCCATAAACTGAGATCACACATATGAAGACTTTTCTACTGCAACAACTGTCCGCATGTTTCGCATACTCGAACACTATAGTTGATTATCTGTTATCAGTAATGAATCAACATGGTTGTATCGACTTGTTGCGACATTTCAGAAAATATTCAGGTCAATAATACAAAAAATGTTCAAAACAGATAACTCTCGTAGCTGCATGATACTGCATACCACACTGTTGGTTCACCTTGTTATTTTCTGGTTTCTATTCCAAGTGCTGCGGTCAGTGCTGTCAATACTTAATGTAAACTTTTGTTCAACATTACTACTCAGATTCGCGTATCCTTAGAAGTTATTAGAGCAACGCTTGGAATTATTATACAGACTTCAATTATACAGACTGCAGTAATACCGTATTCTTTATTAATTACTAGCTGACCTTGTCAAGACGTTGTCCTATCCTTTAGTAAAAGTTAATAAAAATACACGTTTTGTTGTTGATTTCATGATAATCACGAAATCAAATGATGAAATTAAATTAATTATGAAATTTGAAGCTTGGAATTGAATAAAAATGGTCGCTGAGCTTTGTATTATTTTTATGTGGAAGTATTGTCACTCTCGTCTGGCTAAAATTATGACATTAAAGGAAAGATCTTTTTTTTCGCCGGTAACAATTTATCAGTCTGCAGCTCTAAGAATAGTGAAAATAGCCGTCGAGGGAGTTGTATTTTTATTTTAATTAATTAACGAATATTTGATCAGAATATGGCATGAGCTATCGCGAGCTCGTTTTGTCGGTTATCGGTGAAAAAGTTATTAAGAGCGAACGACATCGGTACTTTACGATGAAAATAAGATTTAGATCATCAGATTTTGCGATGTCCATGTAAACTTCTCAGGCGCTTGTCGTCTCTCATAAACGTCCAATCAATATATTGGCTGTTCCCGTGTGCCGGCTGACGTGGCTGCAAGTTTTCCGTGCGTCACTCACTCGTTTGTATAACAAGTATACACATACACAGACTGCATACACATATATGTCTATGGTTATAAAAAAACGGCTCTAACTGGCAGATTTAAAAAATGTCACGGCAAAAATAATATTTCTTTTTTTAAGAATTGTTAAACATACAGGAGCCAGTATATTTTTAGATACTGTAGATTTTCTTGATATTATATCAAGGCGAATATCTCGAAATGTCATTCTAAAATTATTGAAAATTCAAATAATTTATTTGAGGCAGTAATTTTTGAAAATAGTATTTTATTTTAAGAATATTAAAAATATTTGGACTTTTCCTTTATTTTCAATTTTAATTTTAACTATTATTGCTGAAAATAATGGTTCGCATTCAATAGATTTATGAGTAGAAATAGTAGGCAAAAAAAATACAATATTCTATTTTGTGTTTCAGATTATTCAAATAGAAATATTTTATTGTGTGGATCCAATTGATAAAATAGAAATATTTTACTTTGTGGTTTCGATCGTTAAAATAGAAATATTTTATTTTCGAAATTGTATATCTTATTCAAAATACTATTTTCATTAAGTAAAATAAAGTCGAAAATATTAAATAGTATTTTAAATATTTGTTTCACCAAATAATGCCCACCTCTGTTCAAGTATTTTCGTGGCATCAGCAATGCTTATATTTGTAAGAAATAATTCATAATTACATATTGCATACATATCTCGATTCACTTAAAACTTGACCTGTATAATCTATAGAGTCATACTTATTTACAGTGTTAATAACATTTCTGCAAATATTGCATAATATACTTATTAATAATAAAATTAAGTATTTCACAGGAAGCGTTCAAATACTTTCGTGAGTCACTGTAAGTGTCCCACGAATATTTTATAAGCTCCTTCCCGTAATAGAATGGCGCAAGCTTCGGATAATTTTAGCATTACACGATACTAACGAATGTATTAATGAATTTCTGAAACGTGTGGCTAATCTGGGGCTAGGTTGCCAAGGAAATTTTTAACAAAACGATCGCTACCCTCCTCTGTTATCTAAAACGTAGAGCCGAATCGTGGTAATAAAATGAACCGCGACAAACTAAAAGCAAGGGAAATTACAGTAACTTCCCTATAAATCGGGAAGTTAACAAGTGATATTTCAGTGAGACCATGAAACAGGTTGCTTGAAACATTCTACAGAATAAATGTTCCTTTCTATCGATCGTATATTTGTTTATAAAAGATGTATTCATGCTCTCGGCGCACTGGTTCGGTCAATTTTTACTTAGAAGCAATTCTGCAATTTATCAACTTCAAATTTCAACGTTTCAGACGTAGGCATTATTTGGCGAAACAAATATTTTAAATACTATTCAATATTTTCAACTTTATTTTGCTTAAAGAAAATAGTATTTTAAATAAGATATAGAATTTCGAAAATAAAATATTTCTATTTTAACAATCGGAACCACAAAATAAAATATTTAAACTGAAATCTTAATTTATAGAGTTTTTTTCATACGTAATAAAACACAACGTGGAACTCTCGAAACGGAACGAATCAGATCAACGACCGATTTAAGAACCAATCGATATTCGGCAGTTAATTTGAAACCGGGAAACGGTCACAACCAACATTTTTGACTGGTAGAATACAAAAATTATCATGGTAATTTTCAATTAACATTCAGATGTCTTTTTGACAGAGTTGTAAAACTTTTCTGTTTCCGAACGTCGAAATTTCAAGTTGATAAATTTCAGAATTGCTTTTAAGTAAAATATTGATCGAACCAGTGCAATGCCAAGAGTATCGATACAT
The DNA here is from genome assembly GCA_916610235.2 of Lasioglossum morio. Classification (NCBI taxonomy): domain Eukaryota; kingdom Metazoa; phylum Arthropoda; class Insecta; order Hymenoptera; family Halictidae; genus Lasioglossum; species Lasioglossum morio. Next base: position 8,177,979 of record OU744333.1, read on the forward strand.
CTTTTATTCTATAGAATATTGTGTGGAGTATGCACAAAATTTGAGGAGAATCGGTGTGCGAAACATAGCATGTTCCCCTCATTAAAACTTCCCCCCACGACACCTTCCGCGGTTTTGAAAGGCAAAGTTCATCGATCATTCATCAGATCCCCACTTAAGCGGCTTAGTTTCCCCCACCATTGGAAATTCTCCCCCCTCCTATGGTGGTCGAGGTCAACGGCCATCGTTCCATCATCCTCTTCCGGCCTCCGTTTCGTTCGAGTGTGTCTCTCTCTTTCCCCGGTTACGTGTGCGCGGTGCACGTGCGCGCCACGCAAAAGAATTGCAACCTCACTCAGTCTCTCGGCGACCGTCGCGTCGTCGGTTTTCTTTCATTTCGTTTTTTTTTTCATACAGTGCGTAACTACATGTGCTCTCACAATTAGACTCATGAAAATTCTTGACCCTCGCAAACGGGAAGCGACTCTACAAGATGATCTGTTCATGGCACAGCAGAATTTCTATATTTACATTGCAATGAATAATTTTCCTCAGCTCAATTATAGCTTTGTCTTCTGTCTATTGTCGTAATTGCTTAGCCGTGAATTATACTTGTAAGAAATCACATTTGAAAATTATTGCCACCGCGATTGATTTTAATAATACTCCTGATAGTTATTTTTAAGCGAAATAACAATTGTTTGCATCCATTACAATCGACAGGAGCCAAACAGAAATTCTTCCTTTAAGCATTCTTTTAATAATTTTCGTCAGTTCAATTATTACTTTGTGTTCTGTCTATTGTCGTAATTGTTTAGCCGTGAATTATATTTGCTGTCAAAATAAAAATGGAAGACAAGAATATAGGTATAGAAAAAGAATATATTTGAAATGTTTTGGAAGCTTTCTAAAATTATACTTTCTTTGTTAGAAGTTACGAGCACTCTTCGAAAAGCAAACGACCTTTGGAAAAAAATATTCTTGCCAGATATTGGTCCATTGACACTATGCACATTACGTAACAAATATTTTTTGCATTACAATAACCTGAAGAAATATTTAGGTAGCCTTACTTCAAAGGACCACCCTGTATAGCACTTCTATTGCTGTGTATCACAGCTTATGGCTTATAGCCTGTTCGGTATACATACTTGTGATTAACCCCTCGCTAAAGTACTGTATCTTCAAGGTTACAATAATTACAACGGTTGTAATAATTTCACCTAAGAGGGAAGGAAATTTATATTTAGCGTATATGTCTAAGTTTACTTTAATGCTTAAATATTGTTCACAAAGGAGTAGAATTTTATTTCCTTTGAAAAGAACGACATAATGCTGGATTATTATCCAGAATCGTAAAATGAATATTCGGCCAGGTCAAAAATAGCTCGACGTTTTAGGGCGTTTACCCTAACTAAACTATGGATAGTACTCGGAAGGACTGCCAGATGTGACGTTGGTGGGTCCTGCAGCGGAAACCCTCGATACTTCAGGACAATACAGTGAACAGCTGGGCTCTAGCTCTCCTTTCGGGTGTCCTTGTTAGCCCCTCGTAAAGATTTAGAGTTTAGAGGATGCGGGCGTACATTTATTTGAGCCGTTTACTGCTAGCAGTATTCAATATATTTGAAAGACAATTTATTTAATTATCCCATAAAACCAATATACAATATTTATCTATCTTCTTCTTCTCTATAAATAAAAATTGAATGCTGTTCGTTGGTAAGTGCATCACTTGAAAACGGCTGAACCGATTTGGCTAATTAAAAAAAAAATGTTCGTTATAGTCCGAATAAGGTTTTTAGGGAATTAAAAATTGGAAATGTTGTCCGGAAAAATGAAAGTGCTTTTTAATTTTCTATTGGATTTCCCCCTCCTAAACAATAATCACTCAGGAATACGTTTTCTTTCCATTTTTACTTTGTTTAGACATTTCCAATAGCTTTTCACAAATTCACAAAACGATCAGAAACTGAATTTTGAATAGGACGACGTCTGTCGGGTCAGCTAGTATTTAATAGATGTTGTTTGCAGTGTTCTGGAAGCTTTCGAAAATAATACTCTCGTTGTTAGTTGATACGAGCACTTAATTAAAGGAATATGCTCATGTAAAATTGTCCATAGATTTACAATTGGATTGAAATTTGACTTAACGAATTTGACGTAACGATGTTAATCAAACGAAAATTCCAGCGATGCGAGAGGATCACATTTGAATACGTTTGCTATCGCAACTGATTTTAACATTAAACCTACCGAGCCTTAAAGGAACACATTCCCAAAGAAACTTTTGAGACAACCTAATATGAAATTTTATACAATACTTAAATGTTTAGTAATTGGTTAGATCCCAACATGTTTATTAATGTAAATAATATTTTGAATAATGGTACAGCCATTTTTAGTGATGACTACTGTCTGAGTCACCACTCCAGTGCTAAGGGTTAAAATCCAATTGTGTCGTGATGAATATAGGAATGCTGGTACAGACATATTCAAGTAATGGATTCTGTTACAATCTAAGTTGGTTGTTTCACGTATTTAATGTAACAATGAGCATTCATGTTTACAATACATATAATTAGCAATGAAATTCAAAGAAACTTTCCTACAGTGTTCTAAAAACTCTGCTCGTCCACTAAAAGGTGTGAAATAAAAAAAAAAACTTTAAAAAATACACTAAACAGTATGAAATAATTTCCACTTTTTATAAAATATTAAATAAAATACAATCTTTTCGGAGGCGGCACAAAATTTAAAATTCTCAAAATGACAGATGCTGCTGATTATTATTTCATTGGAACATGGTAGACTTGGAAATCAATAGGTGGGAAGAGAAGATACATTAATATCTGAAAGCATATAGAAGAATTTTAATATTTTCGTAATTTCCAGTGTTGATAGTTTTTCATTTTGCGCCGCCTCCGCAAAGACTGTATTATATTTAATATTTTATAAAATGGAAATTATTTCATACTTTTTCGTGTACTTTTTTAGTTTTTTTCGAAGTCGGTTTAATTTTTTTTTATAAAACAAAACATATGTATTCGTGAAGGTTAACGCCTCTTTTACACTGCAATCATTGTTAACACCTACTTACATATGTATTGACAATGTGAAATTCGTTGCGCCGCGCAGTCCTTGACGAAAGAGCTTCGGTAGATCGCGACTTTCACGCGCCGAATTAACCTTACGTGATTCACTCTGTCTGACTCCAACAGTACATTACACATTATACAGGGTGTCCGTAAAAATGTCGGAGAACCTTGAAACGGGCGGTTCCTTACGTAAAACTTTCCAACTTCAACTTTTTCTTTTAACGTTTCGATTTTCACTATGCCATTCTTATAGAGTTTCTACACTGAATCTGAATCTGTCCTTAATTTCTCCCCTAGATGCACAGATTTTGAGAAATTTGATTTTGAAAAGAAGAAATATTTTTCAACTTTAAACAAATATTCTGATGTTATTGTAAAAGATACTGAACTGTTCTTTACAGCAACAGATTCTGTAGACTTTCCGGAATATACTGATATCCAATATGAATACATGAAGAATGTTTAAAAAATGTTTAAACAATCATTAAAGATAGATAGACGGTTTCGTCAATTTCGGTTTATCTTCAAAATAAGGGTCAAATGTAAAATTGAACTATATCACGAGATAGAGCAGACTTTTATCTTGCGAAACACCTCTTTGAAGTTTGCAACGTTTATTGAACCAGAAAGCAAATGGGCCGTTTATTTTGAAGGTGATCAAGTCCATTTTCGTGAAAAATCAAGCTAGCAATTTTAATATTTACATTTCTACGTTATCTTTTCATTCTGAAACGAATTGTAACTAATATATTTAATTCACAAAGATTTTATAAAAAGAAACTTAGGTGGCTAATAGAATGATACTTTACGTTTCTTTTCCAAAATCAATTTTCTTGAAAATGATACGTGAGATTTCTGAAAAAAATTGTATATCCGTTTTCAGCTTACGAAGATCTATTAGGAACGTTCATTCGAAGTTGTAAACTTGAAAAAAATGATTTGTCGATCAGTGTTACGAAGATTATGACGACCCGTGTGGGAAAGAAAGCTTCGCCGGACAGATACGGAACAGCCATAATTGCAGGAGTGTGGGCGAGGATGATTTACAATTCGCAGCGAACGGGAAGGCGGATGTTTATGCAATAGATCAACGTCGCGAATTGTAAAAGGATGTTGGAGCATCGACAAGGAGTGCTCGAGAACCCGTTCGGCTTGCTCTAAAAGATAACTAATATCTCCTGATAACAGTTTGACCTGACGATTTTCGAATGTCTAGGAAATCAGGGTCGACACTGAAGAATCGGTAACGATGTTCATTTTCATCAGTTTGGATTCGATCCAATTACTAGAGCACGTTTACCTTTTTCAATCCATTTTTCTATTATAACCCTAATATTTTTAATTTTTTATGTAGAAATCATTTTAATTCTTCCTATTTCAAAATTACTAAATAATCTTTCTCTTATATCAATTTATACATTCTTTATTTTTTCTAATAATTCTAATTATTACCCTTTGAATTGAATGATTTTGTAATTTATTAAAATTTATATAAAATAAATTTTTGCATTTAATTTCGAAATTATAAATTATTAAAAACAAATTGATTATCTTAATATTTTAAACATTAAACTTTTACTTGACCTATTTAAATTTTTATATAATTGTAATCAATCTTCATTAGTTGAGACTAATAATATACGTTGATATTCTTAAATTCTTTTGATATGTCTGCTGTGCCTTGAATTTTATATATAAATCCGTATTTCATACAGTCTAGTTATAATATTAGATTGATGCATAAATGCTGTCTAGTATCTGATTATTCGTTATATAATATTGTTACTAATAATTATATAAGGCTTTCTATTATGGTTTCGGTTTCGAAAAATTATACCTTCGCAAAAATGGTCGCCGCGGCTTCGTTTTCGAGTTATTAACGAAAAACACTGACCAATCAGTTTTGCAAAGGAAAATGTCGCTTCGAATAACCTCAGGAATCTCCCATTTTCGGGAAGCAAAAGAATTTTTGGACATCCTGTAGATCGCGACTTTACTGCAATTAAATATTTATATTATTTTATATTATAGTAAATACATAAAGAATCAATTATTTCGAGAATCTCGATATTTTCGGGTACCCGTTCGGGTCCCGAAAAAATTTCATGTTTTCGATCGGCCCTGATATTCCGGGTACTCGCACACCCCAGGCTTTCAGACGTGATCAATATGAGAGATCTGATAGCTATTTACATCTGACAGGATTGCGTGACTAAATATCGGAAACGGCAGAACAAATCCTCTTTCTCGATAAGTGTTTCGCATTGAAACAGTTCGCACATCCGCATCCGTGTTTCCACGTTTCCAGCTGCCTGCAGAAATACGTAATGTGTACGAGTGCGCCGCGCCGCGAACGTGCGTGTACAGGGTGTCTCGAAATTATATATCATGGTCACCACAGCGTGATTCTATACCTATGATTTAGTGGAAATTGACTTGAAAAAAAACTCCCCGCAAAATTGACCAGGACCTTGATTTTTCAAGGTAACAAAAAACAAATTTTTGTTGTTTAATCGTATTCTACTGGTCATAAGAACCAATTTTGTGAAAGAAACCATGGGTCGTATATCTCAACCGTTCTCTTTAAAAATGATGTTGCATTCTTATAATTTTTTGGCAGCTCAATGTAGTTTCTCATGGTGTAACATGCATTTCGTATTCGTTCTTTCATGTATCTTCTGAAAACTTCTTTTCCAATTTCAATTTGAAAGAAAACATTTCCGAATGTTTTTGTGTTCATAACTTTTATTCATTATTTTTAATTTCAAATATTAATAGGGAACTCCGAAAAGAAATTGCGAAAATGAACAATCTATAGTACGCAAAAACATCCGTAATCCAACTTTTAAGTACTCCGTCAACTGAAGCATAATTATTTTAATTTGAATTATTTTTCAAAGCTTCATAAACAATTGTAAGCATAACTTTATAAACGTTACTTCCTGAATTCGGGAAACGGAGCTGCACACGAGTAATCGCGATATTATGTACGGAAAAATGCACGGCGTAGCTACAATGTTGACTCGAATAATATTGTTTTTATGCGAACTGTTTTCTTAAAGCCAGCATAAACACGTTCGGCTGAATTTTTAATCAGTTGCCGAGCACGATCGTAAAGTATTTCCTTTACAGGGATGCCGAGTTCGCGGAACGCAGTTATTCGTTTACATCGAATACACGGTCCTCTTTTCCGTAATCGTGTACAAACAACTACGTATATCATTAACAGCGTCCGATAAGAGCCAGTCAGATGTCCGTGTCGTAATTATGCTCACTTTTGTATTCGAAGTTATCGCCGCATCGGGATCGCGAATGAATAGAACATCTGCGTATACCGAGTATATGTATATGTACGGGGTGTCGCAAAATTATAAATAGCGAACACCTTAGCGTGATTCTACACTCCCGATTTGAGGGTTGCAAAATTGCAAAACACCTTGAACGTGAACACACAAGGTCAAAGAAAAACCAAAATTTTTTCAACATTAAAAATCATAAATCTTCAAAAAATTTTGGTAATTATTGCGAAAGAGTCACTGTACTCCGATCTTGAAGAAATTTAAATATGTTATACAGCAACACATTTTGAACAACTTTTTCCTTTTCCAATAGTGGGGGGTCGCTCTTAGTTTTCAAGATATTCGCAAAAAACTATTGCTAATACTGTATTGAATTTTCTAGTATTCTTGTACGCTCCGTGGCAACGTAACGGTGATCCGCGGGGCGTCAGTTTACTTATTTTTTTGTAAACACGCTGTGGAGATGAGAAAGAAAAGTAGAAGTTGTTGGAAAAGGAAAAAGTTTTTCAAAATGCGTTGCTGCATAACATATTTAAAGGCTCTTTCAATTTTTATTGATATTGTGTGGACAACAATGGTTTTAGGTTGAAAGATAACCGCCTAAAATTTTAAGTTACTAATCCTTCATATAAGGGTGATATGAGGGTAAATACCCTAAACTGTATCATTGTTTTTCTCGGTTATTAATTAAGATATTCCGCACAATATCATTAAAAATTGTGGCCGGGGCCGATGGACCATGCTTATCCTGCTAGACCCTTTCATCAAAATCGGAGTACAGTGACCCTTTCGCAATAATTACCGAAAAACGGATCTTTGAAATCGTGAAAATAATAGTCCTCGAATAGAAAAACCAATCAGAATTTTCCAACGGAAATGTGATGCTCTGCGAAGCACAAAATTATCAATCGGACTGAAGCTATATAATAAGTTCTCGGTTGTTAGTCGATTACCGATGAGAAGGCTAACGGTCGTGTATTTCTGTCGATGACATAGCCACGCCAATCGAACCTTTGCAAATAGTAGTTGACGGTAAACACCGCAAAACACGAAGAGTTTTACTATTTGTTGCGGACAGCCATGGAACGGATTGAAAGAATGGTTTTGCTCGCAGGACGAGCTGTTTCTACCGTTGTCGACATGAAATTATTAGAGCGAGGTTTACATTTATAATTGGTTATTTAGTGACCGATTAATTGCCAAGCGAGGAAACAAAACAATTTTTATATTAACATTGATATCCATTCATTTATTACTAGATTGCTGATCTTTATGCATTTATGACATCTGAAAATGTTCAAAAAATGGTAGAATATACAATTCGACAGAATTTAGTAGAATTTTGTCATTTATTTCAGATCTACAAAGACTACAATCACTAAACCTACGGAACGTATTTTAAAAATTTTCATTATAACCCCACTGTTTATTTTAATGAAACTAAAAATTAAATGAAATTTGGTATAGTTGAAATAATTATTGAAATTTATACAGACAATTTATTATTATTGAGGGATAGTATTAAATTAATATGAAAGATTTCATATTATTGAAATTTATACAGAAAATTTATTAGTATTGAGGGTAATATTAAATTAAAGGTTGTAAAATGCAACTTTTAGCATTTTCTATACAATTCTGATCAATTATAATTTTTGAAAAAATTTCGTTTCACATCTTGTAGTGCACAAGTAAAAATAGTTTCTATTTAGAGCGTCCGAATATTAACGAGAGTCAAAGAAATTGCCCGTCAATATCGATGCATTTGCAACACAGAGAAATCTTGAATTTTATTTAATTTTAGCCTTGGTAGATTTGTGAAATTACGATTCAAGGGTAGATATTATCATTTGTTTCAAGAATTCCATACGGCCTTAGAGAGACTCTACTTCACCACGCGAGAGTTAACACAAGAATAATGTTTAATGGATCAACATTCATACCATTTTTTTTATCCTGATTTGCCACACACCTCTCCGAAGTCGTTGATACTGATTCAGCATTCAAATATGTAAACGAATACTGGAGAAAGGTCATAGGCTGCGAATAAACTTTTGTCATTGGTTGTATGTTCTTACAACACGCTTTGTAAACCAAAAGTTTACACTCTTAATCCATTTATAACATTATGTGCGTTACGTAATCCGTTGTATTATCTATTATCTATCTTCTATCTTCTATGTAAATAAAAATGAAATGCTGTTCGTTTTTTTTTTTAAAACCGTTCGTAATAGTCCGTATAAGGTTTTTAGGGAAAGAAAAATTGGAAAAGTTGTCCGGAAAAAATAGAAAATTCGGGAAACACTAAAAGTGCTTTTTGAATCATATTTCAATACAACAACAAAAAACGAACGCCGCAGCTTTTAATCAATATTTCAATAGGAATTTACACCATCGACGTCTGTTTGCATAGCTTTTCACAAATTCACAATAGAAATTTGGACAGAACAACATCTGTCGGGTCAGCTAGTACTTATAATAAAAGTGTAATTATATTGTACTTCGCGAAGCTGATATCATTAATATAAAACAATACTTATTAATGCTTTCAATCCTTTAGAACACGAAATGTAAAATGCGTATACACTACCGAGCAAAAGTTTGAAATCACTTGTTGACTTTTGTAAAAATCGAATATATCGATAAAGTTTGTTATGATCGTTATAATATCAAGTATTAACTAATGAGAGAGCGAATGTAGTTTTAGCCCAAGTATGGGGAATCGGTGAAAAAAAATCCAAGAACGATTTTGAAATGAAAATGTTTTTGTTCGATAGTTTAGTACATATTGGGGGTACTACTATACGGGGTGGAACTATGGGGCTTTAAGGAAAGAGCACAAGTGGAAAGGATAAAGCTGAAATGCCTAAAGTGGACGTTAGGTTTGGACGCGAACGCCAGGATATTTGGTGCTGGAAGAAACAAAAACGTGGTAAAAAAGAGCAATGCTGAGAATAAAGACAAGAATGAGGGCCTGGAAATACACGGAAGGAGTGTAAGAAACACGACGGGAGAAAGATAGTCAACGAATGTCTGAAGGAAAAGGAATCAGGTATTGTGCAGGGCGAAAACGGAAAAGGAAGGGAGGAATATCTAAAGAGAAACGGTTGGAGTCAAGCAGGGGTGGAAGAGATGAGAATGCAAGAGAGGGAGATAACGGAGAGGTTAAAGGGTAGAAGCAGAGAAATACAACAGCAAGAACAGTATACGAGGATAGAGCAGTACAAACACAATGAAAGATACAAACACATAAGAATAGGAGTGCTACTGGAATATCTGAGTAAGGAGGGTAGAGTAAGATGTGGAAATTCAAAGAATTAGAGTAAATACTGGCTGGAGTACGAGGCAAGAGAAATCTGTTGGAGAATTCCTAAAAACTAAAAAATCACTTAAAAAGTAAATAATTTGGACGATTTTACAGAATCGAGAAGATTCTTTGAAGTTATGAAATTTTGTAAACTCTAGCCTTAACCCTTTAACTGCGGGTACCTTTAGCACAGCCGCAGTTCTAGATTTAAATTATGTTACTGAAGTGATATTCTATTTAAAAAAATGTTTTAGTGGTATATTTTCTATAATTCATGTTAATATTCATAAAAATCTACCCTTTTTTCAGGCCACACCTGTAATAAATTCTTTATGTTTCTACGTAATTATTTGAACTTCCCGTGGCGTTGTGAAACACACACAAGCGTTTTGCAAAAGGATAAGCGTGACTTATTTCAAGGCGACGATAATACGCAACAAGGTACACATAAGTGATGGAAGGATGACACGAAAAATATTTACTCGGAGCTGTAGGATAAAAAAGGCACATTGCTGTAGCGATAGACTGTAATGTTATCGTGAGGTGTTAAATATTAATATACCGATAACAATTTTCTTCGTCTCGCATGCAATATGCAAATGTCGTCGATCTTATTGTCGACGTATCGAAAACCGACGTTACAATACGGATTAAAATTGCGGGTTTTATTAATATTTATTTTCACATTCATATACAGTGCAAACACAGACACGGTTCAATCAAACATTCTATTGAATTTTGAAGAAAATATGGAGAAAAATAATGAGGTTTATCAGCGGTTAATGAACTTCTTCTGCAATGAAAAGTATAATTCAAAGACTGATTTTGATGTTATTACTTTCGTTTCACTTGTCAAATTGATTAACTCCCTTAGTCACCCAAAAGTTGTGATATTAATAAAGATTATACCAAGGCTATTCTATCTTATTCATCCTACATGTCTTTATATGAGAGCTACATCTATATTTATGCATTGTACAATGTTTATTTCTGATTAATTTAGACTTAGACAGCAAGTAACCACTTCAGGATTGATTAACTGACAGTAGATATTTATTGGCGTGTCAATACAACTCTTACAATTAGACAATATGGCAGGTACGTGAAGAAGAACTGAAAAGAAAAAGCTATAAAGGCAGCGACTGTGTAGTGTGAAAAGAACAAAAACATACAGGCGCCACATAGTGATGACTCTATCTAAACAAAACTCGATCAATAGTGATCATGCATCCGTATTGAATCAAATATCATTGAAAAACAATGTACATTATTTTATCACATTTCTCCACTTTCTGTTTTAATAGAGTTAATCGATTTGGCAAGTGAGTGGCTCAGTTAGACTCCCTGTACAATTTCAGGTATATTTTATTTTGATCATAAACTCAGTGGCGCTCCAAGAAAAAGCAAGCAAAACACTGGAAAATTAACTAAACCGTAGAATAGCTGCTTCCTCTCGGATTTCGATGATTTTTGGATATTGTATATGTAAAACTAAACATTTTGAACAACTTTTCCCTATACATATAAGTAAATATGTGTGGCTACCGTTGACAGATATTTTTGCTAAAAAAAAGGTTATTTTGTTCAACTCGTCCCCCCTCCCCCCAAGATTAAATCCTGGGTGCACCACTGCATAAACTAGTAGTAATTGATAAATTAAAAGAAAAAACGTTTTATACGAAATTTCACCGTGTGTTTTGGGGAGGTTCCTCCCTTACCCTATTTCGAAATCAAAAGGATACCATTGCCTTCGAAACAGTTACACAACTGCAGTTACACAACTGTCGTTCGCAGAAACGTATGTTTCTGATACATTGCTCAGGGTACGATTGACAGACATTAACGAGAACTATAGACACGTGGATCGCTGATTTGCCGGTAATTAAGTGATTAAATCTCGTGTTTACCGTATGCGCGAACTGTTTGTAGCATAATCACGAATTTCCAACAAACAGATGCTTGCGAGAAATTCGCGTACAAGGCAGAGCCAGTCCACTAATACGGCTGCACATCAAATGGGTTGCCAGCGTACATCGATTCAATGAAGATCCCTGGCTATGACATCAGCGAAAACATTGATTTCTGTGCGAATCAAATGACCCATTTGAATAGGCGGAAAGCGTAAATGCGCTATTCGCTCTGCCAATAAATTACCTTTTGAAAATCGCGACGAAAAGAATATTAAAAGAATGACAGCGACGGAATGGCAGTCCCTCGTGTCCAACACACTAGAATAAAACGGTTTGTTTCCGGTGGAACGTGAATTGCGAAACACAGCGACTCTAACGGCTGTCACAATTTTTTAACGTAACAAATAATCTCGATTAACGACTAATAGAATGCCACCATCGCACTGCGAATCTTTTCACAGCATAAAACTTCAAAGACACTGAGGACAACCAAAAAGTTCATTCCCCTTGACGCCCACAAATATTCGGACACACATAAAAAGACGATAACTTTTTTTACTATATACTTTTACTATATAACTTTTGTACTATATACGATTCGAACTTTTTGGGAAGCTAGAGCAATTACTTTACTGCAGGGTGTGAAACAAAATTTAGTCCAAAATTGCAATTAATCGGAATTGTAGAAAAAATACATAATAATATAACGTAGAAATGTGAATATTAAAATTACTAGCTATATTTCTCTCAAAAACGGACTTGGGCCACTTTTAAAATTAATGGCTGGAATCATAAATTGACATCTTCAATTTCGACAATTTTTCGACAATTTTGAATCTTGTCTACTGAATTTTGCTATAAATATACAAAGATCCGCAGTGTACTAATAACAATAATTCTCGGTTGGATGAAATTCCCTGTGTTGTAGTGTTAAAATAGTTCTGGATGGACAGAGTTATCTAACGTCGCGAAATCCGAGTTTGAACAATTTTGCTTACTTATTCGAGCAGATAGTAGAAGACGAGGTTTATCGACTTACTTGCGGGAGTGCAATAACGACGTTAGCATTCCCTTCGCCTTTGTAAACACAGTCCTGGACGGAGAATGTCGTGAGAGGAAGTGGAAGTTCTGAATTCGCAGGATAATCGTCGCTCGGGCTTCCGGTGGAAGTGGTCATCGATTCCGAAGAAAACGCAGCGGCCGCCACAGGATTTCCTTCGTTGATTCTCATTGTTCTAGCCCCTGCGCTGCTGCGAACACGAACAAACCACACTTGTAAACAACAATCGCGCGAATCGTTCGAATCGTCAGTCGTGTAGAACCTTCATTCTATGAACTGGCTGAACAAAACATGACGTTTACGCAGCCAATCGTTATGTACAGTGACTCCCACATTAGTGGGAATATTACGCTGAACAACAAATTTCAACTTTTTTCATGTTTCCAAATAACTGTTGGATGGATCTTATCGAGTCTTTTGCGCTGATTTCGAGTCTGCCCTTACTTTTTCTCCTACACGCACAGTTTTTGAGAAACATCACTTTCACAGAAAAACGTATTTTTCAAATTTAAACAAATAATGTGCTGTTATTATAAAAGATATTGAACTGTTCTTTGTAGCAAAAGATTTTTTAGACTTTCCCGAATACAGTGATATCCATCATTAATACGTTGTGATTGTTTAAACATGTTTGTGTATCGTTCAAATTCTCGTTTGAAAAATACCATTTGGAGAATAAAGTGTTTAAAGGTGTATCAAATTGAAAAATAAAATCTGTAAATAGGAAATATAATACTTAACACTAAGCCTGCCAAGCATTAAAAGTATCTGGTAAATGTTGCTTCATAAAATTGGTAGCAGTTATTGAATTTGTCTGTAATCTTCGATATCAAATTATTCATTCCATATATTGTCCATAAATGAATTGTTATAATTTCAATAACTGTAGGATATAAAACCGATCGTTTAACCGTGGAGTTAATAATTCAGAGTTAATCACAAAAAACCTTTAAACGTCTAAAGAAATATTCAATGGGAAGAACAGAAATTTAAAGATAAATAGAAAAGTTTGTTAGTAGGAAGAGAGGTTTACTTGATTGTAGCAGATACAAAAAAATTTGAAAAATGAACGGAGCGATGATAACCTTTAACAGTGGACTTTTAATCATAAATGTGATAACTCTTCCTTTATAATTGCATGCATTCTTCGAAAATAATCTATACTGCTTTATAAATGTCTGTCTCTCATATTCATATATGAAGTGTAAAACATATGTCAGTGATAATGAAAGTAAGCTGACAAGTCATTAATTTCCAAGTATCGAATGTGTATATCTACGTTTTCTTTTATTATAAATTTATAAAGCACAAAAAGAAACTAAACGCAACGATGAAACGAAAAGGATACTATTTAAATCGGATTTATCAGTCATCAATATTTTCTAATTTCATTTCATTGCTTTTATTTTCCTTTCTATCATTATCTGCGAGTAAGGAAAAAGTAGAATGCTACAAAATACATACATATGCAAATATGTAGGGTAAAAAGCCTAATTTTATAACCGAAAAATATTTTGAAGAAGTCAAATTTGAAATTCAATACTGTTTTAGATAAATCTTGATCTATGTCAACTATCACTAGTATAAGAAAGATGTCTTTATAAAAATATGATTTCACGCAAGAGTCAGCAGCAATCACTTCGTTAACCCTAAAATTCAACCGAGTTTTACATTTCTATTTGATTAGTGATTAATAGACTGCGGATCTTTATGCATTTGTGGCTTCTAATAAGTTTCAAAAAATGCCGGAATATAAAATCCCACAGAATTTAGTACGATTTTTATTTATCCCAGAACTACAAAGACTACTACCAATGAAAATAACTTTCTATATGATTACACATTTTTTAAATTTGCCTAGAAAAAATTGTAAATTGCGTAAACATCCGCAGTCTAGTGATTAATGATACCAGCGGTTTTCGTGACTGGTACTGTTACGAGCCAATCAAATTAGAGAGTCTTCTCAACGGAATTCGCTTTTCTCAATTAACGAATGATTGATGACCATCTTCATGTCGTGAAGAGATTCGCGTAGGACATCGAATCGGGTAAAAAAACGTTGATGGCTATAATTTCTCTAGAAGTTTACACGATGCGGATTATTTGATCATGCTGTTCGAGGAAAGAACGGCGCGACGCGGTATATGAATGAAACTAGAGAAAGTTACTGAAAGGTGGCACACCGCCATGCCATTTAATCTCCGTGACTCAAAATTTTCGTGCGACAAATGTCGACCAGTCGAGTTTAAAAATCATCACGAGGAATTATATATACAGTAGCAGTCAAAACTTTAAGACCCTCTAAAAAAGACGATAACTATTTTAATATTGTACTATACGATTTGAAGTTTTTTGGGAAAGCTAGAGCAATTAGTTTACTACAGGATGTGAAAAGAATTTTGTCGAAAGTTGCAATTGATCGGAATTGCAGAAAAAATACTAAAAGTTGCATTTTACAATTTTTTTTATTGAAAATATTATATTGAATACTATATTGAACATTTAAATAATATGTTTCGTCGATCTGTGTAATAATTATATGCATCGTGAAAGTTTCATCGAAATAGGTTGATGTTGCAAAAAAACGACCAGAATTTAAAGATGTAAAAATCCTTGTATTTATGGCAGTTACAGGCCGAAAATTGTGAAAACATGCAATTTTTACCATTTTTAAATGTTTGTAACTCATTGAAACGTAGACCGATTTCTTGAAATTTTCAGAAGTTTAATTGATACTAATCTGCCAAACGCATTATTTAAATTTTCAATATAGCTCCACATAAAAAAGTCGTAAAATGTAACTTTTAGTATTTTTCTACAATTCCGATTAAATTGCATTTTTTGAAAAAGTTTATTTTCACATCCTGTAATAAGCTAATTGCTCCAGAATCCCAAAAAAGTTCAAATATTATAGTACAATATTAAAATAATTATCGTCTTTTTTAGAGCGTCTTAAAGTTTTGACCGCTACTACCAGTTTTATTATATAATGTAAAACAATCATTACATTCTCGATTCAGAAAATGTTGTGATGTAAACGGTCGCCACATTGAACTTTTGCTGTGAATAAAATCACTACAACGGTATTAAGAGAATCGTGATTTCATAACAACGCTAAAATTAAAATACAAATGTCCTTAGCTACTGGTTCTTCGATATTAACACTAGGTTTACAGAGCTCTAGAAACATATGTTTCACATTATTTTATAAACATATCAAGATTGTGTCTATCCAAATTTTTCTCCGTTTTTCCAATAATTATATACCCAAAGAAATAAATTTGATAAATAATTTCTCAGGGAATCATCTTAATAAACGCAAATTAAGAATATTAGAACCTAGTGTTAATAGGTAATACTTTTTTGTAGAGAATATGAAGTTTCATCGGATGGTGCAGGAAAAAACATACGATCCCATTTAAAAAAAAATATTGATTACCTTCATATCTCTTCTACGCATCCACCTACAAGAAAAACTCGCAACACCAAAGTATGCATCTCCCGAAAGCATTCAACCTTATATATAAACATTCTTTGCTACGAATAATAATAATGACAAAAAACTAGATGGCAATATCTGATGAACCACCCTGTATATGTATCTACGTTCACGCTCGAAATTGCGAAACAACTGCACGACCACTCTCGATTCAGTCGCCGACTATTGATTGATTCAAACTCGTTTTGTAGTTTCACATCAAAATTCTATAGATCAAGCTACTGTTGACCTGCGGTTCACGTGACGTCAACGACGAAGTACATTTCCGTTCTGATACCGCGTAATCTTCGCTCCCATAAAGTTTCGTCGATTGAAATAACAAAAATCATTCATTGTAGTGTTTGCGATTACACAGCAACATATTTGACGAATAAAAATTCTGAGGAAAATCCATGTCAGGTTTGTCAGAATGAAATTTATTTTAGAGACACTTGAAAAGATTAGAATTTGTAGTTAAGACAATTTGAAAACAATATAAAAAGCAAAAAAAAAGTAGGAAAGTGAGGAAAAAAATAGAACATCAGAAAAATGGAAAGAATGCAAGTTCACGTGTCATTTTCTTGATAAAGCAACAAGAAACTAAACTTATCTCGTGATCTACTATTTATTATAGTAGGATTAAATAATAATAATAACTCTCTGTAAGATATACAAAATCAATATAGGATATACGTATTATTTATTTATTTATTGTACCTATCTGTATAAAAGATATGCAATCATCAACCATCTGTTACAGACAAATTAATCTAAGGTGAGGGCACCTTATAGCAACTCTAGGTTTTCTGAATATGAAAAGTTTTTTAAACGCGAACCGGAATAATAGTTTTCTTCCAGAAAAGTGTTTAGCTTAGAATAATGACAAAAGTCTTAAAAATAAATCCACTCTTATTTTATTCAAAATATTAGCAGTATTTAAATTTACGGATTGACAATTTTCGAATGTGAAAAGATTCGATCAAAAATAAAATAAAGTAAGATAATGAAAATTATTATTATTTTTTTTGTGCATGTCCCTTTATTGTTATTAGACTAGTGGTATTGTATCTTTCTCTTTTCTTTTTTGTAAACACTTATGTAAAAGGGCTTCAGTCCGTCTATAATAAATAAATAATAATAATAATAAAAAACTGAAACTGTTTCTCAGCGCCCATCTAACGCTGCACCAGCACTTGAAAACTGTTACATATTTGAAACTTTAGCTTCGACAGAAAATGTAACCGAAAATATGTTCGGAAAAATAAGGTTGTGCGACTACAGCAAGTAAGTAAGCAAGTTGCACAACACCTTTTGAGGCCACAGAGGTGTGCATGATGATGACTCGTAAGGTCGAAGGTTTTGACCGTCGCACGGTCTGCTATATAACTTGCAAAAGAAGTGTTACAATAAATGGTTCTGAAGTTTGCACAATCGTCTATACAACATTCTTTTCTTACGAAAATTATTTTCCACAACTGTTACAAGCGATACGTACCGGGTGAATCACGAAATGTTTGTGTTATTAGCTGTCCGATCGAAAATGTTTTTATCACATATTTCAAAAGAACTGTCACGTGTATAGCAAATTTTTTATGAAAAAAAGTCAAAATAGCATTTTTTTGCAACCTTTTTTGCAATCTTTTTACAATTTTTTGAGTTTGCCTTGAAATCCTCTAACAGATAGGCATAAAAAATGATATGTTTATTTGCAAAAAATTCAAGGTGATCTTGAAAAAACATAAAAAAACACTTGACGAAAATTTTTTTATAATCTTGATGAAGCTCTCTTGAAACCATGCAGAAACTGATAAAAACATTTACGATCGGACTGCTAATAACAGAGTAATCTCTACTTACTGATTACAATTCGTGATTGTCCCTTTATAGCGTGCAAGAATACGGAAAATTCAATGCAGTATTATCAATAGTGTTTTGCGAATACCTCGACAAACTAAAAGCGACCCCCTTGTATTGGAAAGGGAAAAAGGTGTTTAAAATGTCGAAATCTATAGTGAACCTTGTGAAGTACAGTGACCCTTTCGCAATAATTATTACCTAAAAAAATATTATGATCGATAAATAGGTGTACGATTTTCATTTCGAGCACTCGCGTAATACGAGGAATAATACAAACTAATTATCACAGAGTGAAAGCGTTATGCGTAAATCTGGCTTTAATGGAAAATCAACGTTGAAAACAAATGAATCCGGGCTGGATACGGTAATCCCAACGGACAATTATTCAATTTTTTTTAACCATGCAACAGAACGCCATGCATACTGCCAGAAGACAACATATCTAAAACCCCATGGATTTACATTAAAGTTCTTCGCAATTATCTCGAGAAACAAAAGACGGGTGCCAAAATCTTTGAAGAGAATTGTTGTTCAGAACGATGACCTTGACAACATATTTAAAACTCATTGAAATCGGAGAGGACCCACATCGTAAATGATTTAAACAAATATTATGATCAATGAATAGGTAATACGATTTCCATTGGGAGTACTCACTACTCACGTAATAGGAACAATGATACGAACGAATCCTTTTCTGCAACCATTAAATCATTACAGAGTGAAAGCGTTATGCATAAACCTGGCTTTAGTGGAAAATTAACGTTGAAAACAAATCGATCCGTGCTGGGCACGGTAGTCTTAGCGGACAATCACTCGATTTTTTCGATGCATGCAACGGAACGCCATGCACACCGCCTTTCTATGTATAATGCTAGACGCGATACGATGAGTCATAGAAATGAAGTCACTTACACCGGTAATAAAAAGGTCCGTGAACCATAGACACCGACTTTCGAAACCTCTAATGAACACACTCGTATGCAAACCCGTAACACAAACAACGGATGCACGCAGCGCCACGTCGCGACTCGACGCGTCGAGCCGAGTCGTCGAGTCGCGTCGCCCGCGTCGCGACGGTTCAGAAAGATACACTTCGATACGAGTGGTCGGTCTCTACCAGCGCACCGGTCGAGTCGCGTCGCGGACACGGTCGTATCGTTGTATAGTATAATGGTATAATTAGTATAGTGTATGTATAGTACGTCGCTGGAAATTCAGAGCCAACGTTCTATCCCTCGGGGAATGTCGTTCTTTCTGCTTCCTTGTCAGGCGTTGTCATGCGTTGAATTTTCCACGTCAACGAAAACGATAAAAATGCAACCAACGTCATCGGTACAGTGATGGACAAAAGTAATGGCACAGTACAAAATTTCAAATAGAAACGCTTAATTATAACCAGTGGCGCACCTATCCCCCCACCCTCCCTAAAGAAAAAGGAAACAAAACACTGGAAAATTAGCTAAACCGTAGAATAGCTGCTTCCTCTCCAATTTCAATGATTTTTGGATGTGTTATATGTAAAACTAAACATTTTGAACAAATTTTCCCTATAAATATAAGTAAATATGTGTGGCTACCGTTGACAGATATTTTTAAACAAAAAAAGATCATTTTGTTCAACTCGTCCCCCGCATGAGCGCCACTGATTATTTTAAACTGCGAATTTGATTCACTTCTGGCAAAAATGTACTCCAGTGGTCGGCGACGTGTTAATCTATTTTAATACGAGTTTCAATCAGTCATTGTGTTATATCTAAATTCAAATAATCGTTATGTAAATCATTATATCTAAATTCAATTCTAGCTTTATTTACAGTGTAGAGTGTAGATAGTTTTAACTGACTTCCCAAAGCGGTTCTTGTAAAGAAATATCGCTCTCAAGAGAAATATAAATCGTTGTATTTTTTTATTTATTTATTTATTCGTGCCGTAAATCATGTTTGGTTTATATAGTGTACATTAGTATAACACTTTATAAACCTGCTGTAAGTTGAACTTTGGTAGGGTAAACCTCCCTTACCTGAAGATTTTTGTTCTTCCCTTGTGATTTGAGTTATCAAGTGTACTACAGTAAAGAAAAATCGAATAGTCAATGTATCGCTATGGAAGAGAAATTAGTAGTAAGACAGTGGTGCACTGAAAAGTGCTGGATAATCTATATGTATCGCCAGCTAAAGAAACTTGACGCAGCAAAATGAATACAAATAAATTCTATTCTCAGATGGAAATTATTTTCATATACGTATTTCAGTTAAAAGGCCAAATGTTAGTGAGGAGGGAACGTAACACAGAAATGGACGTTACGATCATGCAAGCTACAGTGAAACATGAAGGTGACGGGGTAGATAGATACATATTTGGGGTTCTATGTCTTTATCTGTGGAGGAATTGGTATTGCTTAATGAAGCTAATGGAGTTAATGCATTTACTTAAACATTTTAAAAAATAAACCAAAGAAACATGTCAATAAATTGAATTTATCCTGTAATCATTACCTTCAATAAGACAACGCTCTTGCATATACATCATACAATGTTCGAGAATTATTTTCAGTGGCAGTAGCCTTTGTACATCTGAAATATATCAAAATTTGATTAAATCCTGTCGAAGGATATATTCTGGCATTGTTTGAAAATTTTCAGAAGCCATAAATGCATTAAGATCCGTAGTTCACTTCTACTCTGCCTTCAGCTCAGTAGAACACTTATGGCATGAATTAGAAAGAAATGTAGTAAACATAATATTTCTAACAAATCACAGTTGAAAGAAGCGATACTAGGGTAATGGAACAAAATTAGTTAATAATTTACAAAAGGATGAGTCCATTCAATGCTGCACAGAGAAAATGAAACAAAGGGGACATGCGACAAAATATTAAAACTTCAATTTGACATACAACTATTGTAAATGTACAAATGTTTTTGTCCAGATGTAATATGACTGTGACATACATTTCTATTCATTACATACACAGCACTTTTCATCTACAACATATGTACTTCCTGTTTGAACTCTTTGCAGTCTGAGCTATTTTAACTTTAAAATTAAACATTTCTTTCTTTTATGGATATGAAATTGATATAATACCTCATACAATACTCGTAAATATTTAGTAATTGATTAGATTAGTACAGCAATTTTTAGCGGTGACTATGAATCACCATTTGAGATCTAAGTATTGTACATAAAGATATAACAAGTAACTATTTCAATTATATGCGTTTGCATGTGGAATTTCGTACTGTGCCAATACTTTTGCCACCACGAAAAAACTCGAAAAAAAAACAGAGGTTCCATAATAATATTCAAATAATACAGCACTCCATAAAATTAAAGAACTACTAAATTATTTAATACGACTTCGATTTTCTTGATAAGTTAAGACAAATAGTTCACTACATAACATGAAATAAATTTTGAAAAAATTATGAAGAAAAAGGATTACTATTTACAACTTTTTTTGAGCCTGTATTGAAAATTTAAAAACTGCGTTTTATAGATATGTGTTAGTTAAATACATGTGTTCTGAATATTTGAGACATAAAATGTAATAGCATCGAGAAATATAAGAATCTTTAAATTTATTTACAGTCAGAGGTCGAAAATTGTGAAAAACTGGTTTTCATTATCTTAACCTCTTATAACTGGACAGCGGATTTTATGCATTTATGACGAAAATGAGTAGATGCAATTTGAAACAGTAAAAATATTAGAAGAATTTAAAAATACTGTGTTATATTATTTTCAACGATCCAGGTAGAAAATTTCGAAAATTTTCTTGCGATCCAGGCAGAAAATTTTTACTTTGCATAAAGATCCGCTGTCTACTCATATCAATGTTAACCGATTTCGATGAAATTTTCAGAATGTATGGAACTGTCACGTAAATATCAGACTTGCATAAAAAATATTGTAGTAACCTGTAGCATTTCCTTCGAAATTTCGACGAACTGAAATTTTTAGAATATTTTTCCACATCACCTAGTAAACTAGATTCTTCTATTTTCTCAAACAATTCAAGTTGTTTGATCCACTTTTAAATAAAATTGTGCTACTTTCAAGAATGGACGCGTAGTTATACGACTCACTCGCTGTATACCCTTGACCTTAATTTCTTCAAGGAACCGTTTTTGTTATAAAACGGAGTGACAAACTGAAGTTATATAATACTGAATTACAACAAATATGAGTTAGAAACTTGCGATTCAAGTTACGATATACGTTGCTTCATAAAGTCACATTAAAACGAATATAAAAGTGATTTCAACTTGTAAAATTTCAAATGAGAAGCCACTTCAGTTACTTACTTTAAAGTAATTATTTTGGAACAAAAAGGGTGATTGAAGAAACTAAATGCAAGGGTGTGAATTGCACCCTTCTATTTATAACATGGACAGAATGTTGTAATACTTTTATATACAAAGTGATAGTTTCAAAAGTCGATAATCTTTCGGTTACAATATAGTGATACTTTAATTTTGTATAGTATTATAATATTAATATTATACTTTATACACTCTTTGGAGAAAAATACACCCGTTTCCTGTTTTAGATTTTATTGTATTTTTGTGTGATAATTGGGTGTAATTAACTTTATACTTCTCCAAAAATAGCATAAACAATCTTCCGGTGGTTTTCATGCATTTTCATTTTACCTTTTAATTCAATATTGTGTCTTGTTCATAATTTTACATCTTAAATATGTATCCAACTACATCACAATTTTCACGGTACATTAGATTTTTAAATTTTATTACAAATCCTGCTGAAACATATGCATTTAATTATCGATTATGAGAAACGTTAATAAGAATTTTTCATGCTTTCTGTCTTCGTAACCTACTTTCAGACTGTATGTATCACGTTCTGTATGGAAACTGGAAACAAAGAGCAACGTGATTTAAGGCAACATAGCTGCACAGTAGAATAAGTTTATGTTTCTTCATTTACATCGTATAAATACAAGGTGCTCTAGATTTTCCTGGGATACGGTTTCAGCATGTTCTCCGAGTAAAATGATGAACTATACTAACAGTGCATCCGGTTTAAATATACATATGTATACATAAAAGTACTCATATACAATATATAAGTATAAAAAAAATCTGAGCAAAGTTTGAGTTCGATCGGATAACGGGAAAACGTTCCTCAAATGAATTAAACATTAAAATACAAAAAAAGAACCGTCGAACCAAAATCCAAAAGTTTATTCAGAAATTTGAAAATTGAATTGCGGTTTCATTATCTTGTATCAATAAACCTTAGCGAAAAATGTGTTTTTCTTTTAACTTGCTGAACTTTTTTTAATTGCAGATTTGTTTGCCACAAATTCTATATATTTTCATTTTTTTCAGTCTTAAAAATTTTTGAATTCCACTTTCTCAAGGTCTCGAACTGTGCACAGATTTTTTTTAATTATTTGGAACAACTGTGGGGGGTGCCATAAACGAAATTTTGATAAGATTAAATATAAGAGCCACCCTAGTATACACGCTTTTATTTTTTGAAGTATTAAAAATGCAGAGAAACGTTTTAGACGGACGTTGTATATTCTATGGTATCAAGGAGAACACGTCGCGATGATAATTCTTTGACGTTGCAATGAGTTGGAGAGTCCTATGAAGGTTAATTCAAATTTTCAGGCAGCACTCGATATGTTTTCTTACACATTCTTATAACTGGCATTGAATTGAGCTCAAAACACTACGTGACGCGACGGCACCGCCGCGAAAATTGTTATGTTAACAATGTGACGCGTGTTCATATGATAAATATGCGACCTGGTTTCCAGGGTTTGTGATACTTTATCAAGGCATGATTGCAACATTGACTTATAACAATGAATGTATTTAACAAAAAAGAATAGGTATGTAGTTAAGATTAGGAGTGATGTTTTCAATGCGAGTGTGTTCGAGGTGATCTGCTGTGGATGGAAAAGACTCGGAAAGAAGTAAATTATATAGCCATTGAAAAACCTCTAAGGATATTTTTGACCATCTTATTCGGCTAGGCCCTCTGGTAGCTTTAAAAAATTCGCTTGTGTGTAGTTGATCCGCGACTAATATATTGATTTGATAGAAATATATGTATTAAATTTTTTATAAATTTCGAATGAGACGTTAAACATCTTTCTCTAAATTACTTCACATTAGTAGGTAGGTAGGTAGGTTCTTCATTTTGATTACCCTTAGAGTTACAAATTCTTTATATCCTTCCCTCCATACCCTTCCCTCGTTCTTGTCGCTATCCTTATTTCTAACTTATAACTAACTTACATCTATACTTATCCTAATTATCGAGAGAAAATATATTTACAATAGAAATTATTTACATTAGGGAACGAGATGAGGGGTGAGAGATACTGGTTGAATGATGATTTGAGAAAATGTAGAGTGTGTGGATGGGAGAATTAGACGTGGGAGCATGTGTGGGAGGTTTGTTTGAGGGTGGATGAGGAGAAAGGATGACAAGAGAGGGTGGCGGAAGTTTTGGGTGATGAGGGGGAAGGTGAGGAGTGGATTAAAAGGGGGGATGAATGGAGAAAGGGAATAAAAGGAAAGATAGGGATGGAAGAGGAACGACTGGAAGTGGGAGTCCGAGGTTAGGGAAGGGGGTATATGATAAGGGGTGCAGGTAGGGGTGTGTGAGAATGTAGCATTGTAAACAATGTAAGCAAACTAAATAATTACTTTACATTAGTATAGGCATGCATTTCCGTCGAGCCTAATAGGAAAGTCACGAGCCACAAAGTTACAGTTATTTCCTTCTAATTAGTTACTTTTAATTATACATATATCGTGTACGTGTGTATCTAACAACCTAATATATTGCTTTTAAGAACGGAAAGGATTTTATGGAAGTTGAGTTTGTTGTAAAATGCAACTATAATAGCGGGTAGTAAATAAAAGATCACATTTTCCGCAGCTTGTGAGAAACTTTGATAAAAAGTCTACCTGTAGACGAACCGTTATGGGACATATTAACATGAGAGATTACAGGAACGTGACGTTAACGTAATATCATAATGTAAATGGAAAATTTGCACGTGCGAATTACGGCGGTCGTATGCACGTGCACGCACAGCTCGTGTTGCGTCTGCAACACGCTCATGGCGCGCTATGCTGTGCTGTGCTGTGGTGCGATCTCTTTCTATCTTCTAGGCTTCGACGTATACGAACCATGTAACGAGATAACTGGCCTTCTAACGAGATTATCGCTCGACTACGTTCGCTACCGAGTTTTTTAGTCTACGGCAACGACGAGGGAGACTATCGTCGCGTCGCGACGGCAGCGGCACGACTATGACCAGTAAATTATCTTTTTAAACGCGTCAACAGTTAGGAGACCAATACCTATATACTGATGGAATCTGAAACACTCCGAATCGCTTCGATTTATGACGAAAAATTTGAATCACTTCCAACGTACAGTGAGTTCCACTAATATTCGGACACTCTTAAGAAGACGATAAGTTTTTATAAAATTGTGCTATACGATTTAAACTTTTCTGAGAAGCTAGAGCAATTAGTTTGTTACAAGATGTGAAAAAAATTTTGTCAAAAATCGCAATTGGTCGGAATTGTAGAAAAAATACTGAAAGTTGCATTTTACAACTTTTTTATGTGGGCCCATATTGAAAATTTCATAACTACGTTTCGTGGATCTGTGTCAATTACAGTGATGAGCAAAAGTGTGAATACACTTCGCTAGTTTTACATAAAACGTGATAATACAACCTACTTTTCAATTGAATGATAAAACTTAGGCAATACTAATTATATGGTGAATATGATAAACATAATATCACAGTTTATTTTCGTTGATATTAACGATAGGGTAAACTGCATTATTGCTGATACTGCAGTAGTTATTGGCACTTTTGATTTAAAGAGTAACTATTAAGAATTCCTTGTATAGAAAATTATTTTATATTGCTTCTTATTTATATTTCAAAGCAACGTTGTAAGTTTGCATAATAGAGTTCCACATATGAGTGTTAGCAACGCTGGTATTTTGACTCGTAAAACTATTTGATTTTGTTGAAAAATCCCTAATAGCTTATAATAATAGCAAGTTAAGCTCGTTTAAACATTAAAAAAAAAAAGATAAAAAGATTTATACTACAATTTTGGCTCAGGGTGCCAATTAAAACGTGGTAAAATAGGTTCTTTTCTCACGTTTCATGTAAGACTGGCAAAGTATGTTTACACTTTTGCTCGTCACTGCATACTCTCGCATGGCCAAAATAAAGAGAATAAATTCACTTTGAGAGAGAATGAAAATTTTATCGGATTTCTGATTGGACGATACAAGAGAAAAAATTGGCTATAGGCTACCTGCCGCGGTGTAAGCTCGTTGTCGAAAGAAAATCGCCGCCGTGGCGTAACCATAGACGATACGCGGTGTTCTCTTTTATGCAACCAACTCACGGAAACTTCCGAGCTTTTTTAAGCGGCACACTCATGCGAGCGTCCTCTTATGTCGGCTGGCTGGGCGTGAACGCTCCATTTCCAATTTACGCGAGGCACAACTCGGCACAAAGCGGTGCAGCGCGGTGTAACGTGTCCTCGCGAAGCAAATGCGATACGTCGCGACTCGCGGCCTCAGCAGACGCCTCGCACGTTTGCAACGACGAGTTTCGCAAGCTCGCCGGTCGTTAACCTTACGTGAAAATGGATAAGACTATGGCAACGTGTCGTCGTCGCTCTTTATAGACTCCGAAACGCTCGGCGAGCATGAGCGCATTTAAATGCGCGTTTAAGGGGTTACGCACACCTGGAAGTACCGAAGAATAAAAGCCAGTGTTTTCTGTGAAGAACAGCATGCAAGAAGTCTTCGAAATCGCAAGAGAAGACTAGGGTAAACTGTACTATTGCTGGCACTTTTGATTTAAACGGCAAATATTAAGAATTCCCGGTATAGAAAATCATTTTATGTATATTGCTTCTTATTTATACTCAAAACAACGTTGTAAGTTTTCAGAACAAAGTTCCACATATGACTGTTAGCAACGCTGGTACATCCAATAAGACCGACGGATGACCACAGTGCAGTATAAATAGTGTTTTATTAAAATTTTCGTTACTAGTACATAAGTATGCTTTATCGCTTTATAATTTAGTTTCGGACTGTACTACAGATGTAATCAGTGTGTATATGTGTAATTATAAAACAAATATCCTGTTTAACGTTTACTTTTTACTGTGCCAATGACTGTACTATTTGTCTTAACGATTGTTATCCAATGAATACATTTTACAATAAAAGATTTACGATTCATAAACTGTTTGAGTTTGCTGAAAAATCTCTTGTGAGGGCGACCGAGTCCGAAGGCAAACGTACGATAGATGTATCTTGTTCCGGTAGTCATTATCGAATATATTATTGTAGAAATAGAATAAGGTGAAGGGTTGTACATCACGGGGCTTAATTTATACAACCCCATACACAACATCTCTATTAGCTTATAATAATAGCAAGTTAAGCTCGTTTAAATATATCAAAAAAAAAAGATAAAAAGATTTTAATTACGATTTTGGCTTAGGGTGCCAATCATTGTATAGTTTACCCTAATAACACAACAAATAGTCCTATCGATTGTAGTGCTATTCAATTTTTGTGAACGAGAACAACGCGACGCGCTGCTAATGATAGACGCGGCCAAGAGAACATAATCGCTTTCTCTGTGCCGAGACGTCGAACATAGGAACATTGAAAACCTGCTTTTACAACGCCATGGAACCTGATGACGCAACGCGCAATATATCACCGTGTATTGGTGCACGTAACAAGGAAACTACGTAGAAATACGACGAAGAAAAGAAGGAACATAGTCGATAACAATTCTCCTTGAACGGTAGAAACTTTTAATGCAATGATATCTGAACATCTATATCGCGTCTCTAAGCTTGTTAATGCTAGTAAAAAAATCGGAGGAACTCTTCCAATGCAACGTTACTTTGTCACAACATGTAATGTTGCAATATTTCTAATCTCTAATCGATATTACATACGTAGTTGCGTCGCACGTTATCATATATGTACAATGTACTATATGTACAATATACTATATATATATATACAGTGTACAGGGTGTTCTGTTTAAGTGAAAACAGCAGGATATCTTGGAAAGCATTGTCGTTATCAAAAAGTGTTCGTACAAAAGTTGTTTGGTATAACGGGCTTTTTCGGTATAAATTCAATAGTATAAAGTTTTTCATATTAACCTTTTGCACTCGGAGCTATTTTAACTCGAAAATTA
The DNA here is from genome assembly GCA_916610235.2 of Lasioglossum morio. Lineage (NCBI taxonomy): Eukaryota > Metazoa > Arthropoda > Insecta > Hymenoptera > Halictidae > Lasioglossum > Lasioglossum morio. The sequence goes on from OU744333.1 coordinate 8,206,231, forward strand.
AACATTTCTTCCGACCTAGACTACTTCCATTCTCCATGATTTTTCAAATTTTATGGATATGAAATTGGTATAATATCTCATGCAATAACTAAATATTCAGTAATTGATTAGATACCAACATATTTAATAATCCAGACCAAGTTTTGAATAACGGTATAGCAATTTTTAATGGCGACTCTGAGTCACCACTCGAGTGCTAAGGGTTAATTTAATATTGCCCTCAATGATAATCAATTTTCTGTGTAAATTCAATAGTATAAATTTTTTTCATATTAATTTAATATTATCCTGAATAATACTAAATTTTACTACGTACATTACTTGTTTTCTTGTGGGTGGGGTAATGCAGGAGATCTGAAGATCAATCTACTTTTCTTAACTGGAATATTATATTTCCTTAACTGGAATATTAGGGGTTTCCTTCAGAAAATACTAGCAGGTACTGAGACAAATCCAAAACGATGCTATATGATATTATTCTGAGTTGGTTAAAGATAAATCGTTAGCTCACGTTAGCGTCGACCGACATCTAACAATCGCTGTTGAATGGCGTCGAATGCGTCGGTATGTACTAAATTACTGCGATAAGGCTCGAGATTCTAAACAAAGTTCCAACTAACTTTCCACGTGATTTTTTCATTAATTCTATCATGATCAACAAATTAGTTCGAGACGTGCATTTAGTGAACGAAGAAGTCAAAGTATCAGAATTTTTCGATCAAAGATAGAGGCAGAGAGAGAGGGTAACTTTTTCCCCTGAATTCGTGCTCCCTCCCTTCATCTGACAACACTGTCTAGACTGTTGCTGTTTGCCAACAAAGATATGAGAATGTAGTCTTTGTGAACAATTTAATGCAGATTCGACTGTACAGATCTAGTAACATTTGATTGAATTGCAATCAAATAATAATACATATACAGGGTGTCTAAAAATTCCTTCAACATCCGGAAATGGGAGGTTCCTGAGTTTATTTGAAGCAACATTTTCCTTTGCAGAAATGGCGTCCACGGTTTTGTTTAGGAGTTACTAACGAAAAACACGGATCATTCAGAGCGCAACCTAAACGCGTGTTGGCACAGTCGGCCAATTGACAGTTGTTGCGCCGGGCCCACTGTGCCAAGAAGTGTCTAGGTCGCGCTCTGATTGGTGTGTGTTTTTCGTTAATAACTCCTTAACAAAGCCGCGGACGCCGTTTTTGCAAAGGTAAACGTCGCTTCAAACGATCTCAAGAACCTCCAATTTCCGGATGTTGAAAGAACTTTGAGACGCCCTGTATAAATCAATCGTCTACGTGTTTTCTTGGCGGATTTATTTGTTTGCCTAACTTTATTTGTTAGTATTAGATGACTATGGACTATATTGATCAGAATCGTTGGACGAGGAAATTGCTAATTAAAGGGGACATCAGCAGTGTTGGGTCATTAAGGTTTTTTCGGCCCGAACCCCGTGGAGAGAGCTCGAGCAGTCGAGCTTCATCGATCCGCAGAAGGCTCCAGCACACAGTATGTATCTGCGACGTCGCATCGCATCGCGTCGAACGGTGCAAGCTACGCGGACAAAATCCAAAATTTAAGTTGAAAAAAAAGAACACTAATAGTTCTTAATATTTCCTCATAAGTGAGCAATCACTAATAATTTGACTGCTACATAGATTTTACGCATTTATAACACAGATGAAGGGAGTCAAAAATTCAATATAAAAATAAAAATCGCTAAAAATTTAAACGAGAACATTGCTTTATCAAACAATGTGAAATATTCGTTGTGCTCTAAATAAATATTTAGCCTACATAATACCAGTTGTATATTAGAATACAATTTTAAAAAAAATTCTTTCAGAGCAACTACATACTACTCGAAAAATTATACTCAAGATACATTACCTAAACGATTATTTTTCTTTCCTTCCTTTTCCGTCCTTTTCGCACTGGAGTAAAAAACGACATTTGTAGAAATTCCTGTTTGGCATGTCGCAATCACTTGAAATTTGATTTGGTCCCTGAATGTGCTACAATCGATGCACAGTGCGTGTCGAAGGTGTGTTTCGACACACTCCGTCAGCATTACCGATAACCGCAATGTCGAGTTAGGCATGGCGTTAATCGTTTCCGAATATTGCGTTGTTACACAGCTGATAAACTGGATTGGTTGAAAAATATAAGGCAAGCGTACGAAACGAGATTATCTCGGTTTATCGAGGCCAGTGTTGTGCCGACAAGTTGGGAACTACGAAAGTTCGAAGAACAAAAATGCGTATTTCACGATAACCACGAACGTTGCTCGTAGTTTCAAGTAATTACTCGACACTTGTTGTTTACAGATTGACCTACTGCCGTGTGCGTAGGAAGCCTTTGTTTTTGACCGGTCGTATGATCGTCAGCTGATCGTCTGAATTTTAAATATCTAATCAATTTTCGTACCAATCGAATTTTATCGATCCTATTACGCTAATTGTAAGCTGACTAAAGTCAGATTGTTATTGCGTACACTGCCAAGGAAAAGTTTGCGATTACTCGCACTTCGCCAATATCTTAACGTTTAATACATTATTATCGAGAATCGAGATACAGATACGCAATTGGTTTTAATTAGAGGTGTGGCAGTATACGAAATTGTTGAGTCAGGTCGACTTCGTATTGCCCAAACTAACCTGACCCGCTTATATAGAATTTTGAAAGATCACCTTTCCGTATGTACCCGATGTAATACACCACTATCAGTTGAACACTTCCATCATGCAATACCCCTTTTCTCCTTCCACAGAAGACTATCCCTAACAATTTAACCCTCATCCGTTCCTCGTGTCAATTTTACACAGTTTTCCCGAAATAAGTTATATATGTTATACGAGCTGTACCCGCGACTTTGTCCACGTGCAGAAACAAATCCTTTTTTTTTTTTTATAGTGCGGAAATGCGTTACGCATACCCTGGCCCCCCCAAGGGGGGCCAGGGTTATGTGGGACTGTCCAAAGGACTCTCCGGCCAGCCTCTACCCACTAAAACCGCACTCCCACCTAAGCTATTGTAAGGGGGGTTAGGTTAGGTTCTCCGAAAACTCAACTGGCCACCTCCTTAGCTAACAAACCGCCCTGGAGGGGAGTGAAGCTTCCCCCGTGCCCTACCTAATACCAGTTTAAAAAGTCGGTAAACCAAATAGTTTAAGAAAAACGAACACTGTTTGTGTTATAATTCATAAACTGTGCAACTTACAGGATCGGCTCGGTGGCCATTCGAAAGAACTCGGCGAGCTGAATCCAATGAGTACTTCAAATTGAATATAGGTGCTACCAGTCAAAAGTTATAAGCAGAATCGTGCTCAAAAGAGGGCGATGAAGTCGTATTTTGAACGTAGAAAGCTGGACTTTGAGCCGTTAGACGCGGCGTTTCATCGGGAAGGTTTTCGGGCAAACCGCATTCGAAAAAGTCCATTCGATAAAAAGTTATAAGCAGAAACGTGCCCAAAAAAGGGCGAAAAAGTTGTCTTTGTTCATTAATGACGTCACAACTTTTGAACGAGTGGACTTTTTCGAATGCGGTTTGCTCTAAAACATTCCCAAAGAAACGCCGCGTCTAATGGCTTAAAGCAGAGCTTTTTACATTGAGCTGTTCTCAATTGATGCCGTCACAAACATACAGACAGACACGATTTTATTTTATTTTTGAAATATGAACATATGCTGAACGGGCCATATTAAATATTAAATTAAATTGAGCATCTTTTAATGTTGTGACGTGAACGTTTAGAAAATTGTTGATAATGATTAATAAAACTGAGATTTCTTTACAAAATGTTTATACACTAGCTATCTCCGAAACACTTGTGTGTTCAAAACATGTTATTACCCGCTAGAATTTCGGCGATTCGATACTTTTATCCCAAAGTGTACGGCGACGAAACATTCTGATTACTTCGGATATTGTCTGTAATCAACATCATGTGTCAGTTTACAAGGCCAAGTAATACTACGCATAGATCCGTTCATTATTGCCATTTTGAACCTCATTAAGTCCCAGCCGTTACTTTGCATCCGTTATCACAATATTAGTCCGAATCGTTTTTAACATGTTAATTTTTCAGATAGAACCCGCAGCAAAATCCACATTAACATGTATGATATTCATAACACTAAGTCTATTATGGACGAATACAGCTGTTCGTACAGTTAAAAATAAACAGAAGTGATTTAATACTTTGGTAACGATCAAGCAATATAAACGCTAGAGCGTACTGTACATTAATGAGTGCAACGCACTAAAACGAAGACCAATAAAATTCTAACAAGACTTTATGGTACATCTATCGTAAGGAAACCGTTAACGAAATTTTTTTACCACGCTTATATTAACTTTCCGCGTTGTTCATTTCTCGAACAACGCATCCAGCATATTTTTAACGAATTTATTGTTTCTCCGTTAGAATTCTTTACCCTTATAAACATTTCAGCCTTCAAAAATCTTGTTGATATTAAATTCTCTTGTTTCATTTCATATACAATGAAGATATTATCTTCCCTGCACTTCTTGATAACATTATAATAATCTTCGGCGACAAACAGTAAATTATTTTTCCTTAATGATATTTCAACGATGCCAAAATCTCTGTCATTCGGTAAAAACGAATGTCCTGATACTAACAATTTATGATTTATAATTCCCACATTATGTTCAATAGTTTGGAAAATTTTTAACCACGTTAAGGTATTTAAATATTTCTACTGGAGATACACTCAGGGACAAAATTAAGTGGACAGTTAGTGGAAATAGGTAAAAATGAAGTTTAGTCGAATTAGCATGACTATTATAAACTTAAGTTTTATTTATTATATATCCTTATAGTGTATAGATTATTTAACGAATAATTGAAGTTCATATTTACATCTTTGTGTATACACGCCGAATAGAAGATGAAGTCTATCTTTTCAAAATTTTTACTATATTCGTTTGTCAATTACAGAGAAAGGCGAATTTCGGTCAAGATTCGTGAATGTTATTGAATGAAGCAAGTCTGTCAATTTGGCGATGTAAATGAAATTCAAATGTTTATTTATCGTGTTTCGAAACTCGGCAATTAAAATTGAAACGTGGAAACCAAACTCGGAAAGTACGACGTTGAAATCCCAAACGTCGAAGTCGATGATAGGATTATCGTATAAACGCGAACTCGTCCGCGGAAAATATGAATACATATGTAAACCTACGTAGAAAAGTATCGCAAGCCGAGAGATAAAGCGTTCCCAATGGTGCGCGGCGCACCGAGCACGCTGTCGTGAACTTTAATGCGTTTCTGAACTGGTTTCAATAATTTTTCATACACCGAAAACTCATATACCTTTCTACTTTTACGATTTCCGACACACTTGTTATTGTAGAATTGCATCAATAATCCAACTTTCAATTACAATAAGAAAATGTTAAAGGAAATTGATGTACAGTGAGTATACAATGTATTCGTACACCTTTTAAAAACTAATAACTTTTTTATAATTGTACCAAACGGCCGGACATCTCATAATCAATTAGAAGCATTGGTTTACGAAATGTCCTTAAAAAGATTAAGAACTAATTAAGAAATACTGTGCGGCAGGATAAACTGTCAAAATCCATATTAGCTATTGAAAGTGATGTAACTAATTATGCAGATTTTAACGAAGTAAATAATAATTTTGCCGCAAAAAAATTCTACTTTTCCCAAAGCCTCAACTAGTTATAATTTTATTAATTAGGAGTTATAACATTTTACCACGTTTTTATTAGCTCGTTTTTGTGTCTGGCTGTGCGGTGACAAATTTTGCAATTGATTTTAATGTTATCATTTAATGTCACATCATACCACTTGGATATTCTTTGAGAAGTTAGAGAAATTAGCTCACTACAAGCCGTGATAGAAAAACTTTGAAAAAATTTTAATTGCTAGGAATTACAGAGAAAATACTAAAAGTTGTTGTTTAAAACTTTTTTATGGGGGTCTATATTGAAAATTTGAAAAATACATTCTGTAGATCGGTGTCACTAATACATATTCTGACAATTTCATGAAAATCGGTCGACGTTGTAACAAGCTACAAACTTTCAAAAACGGTGAAAATTGCAGTTTCTCACGATTTTCAATCTATAAATGTAACTGTAATAAATCTAAGGATTTTTGCTTCCAGCAATGCCTGTAATTTTTTCCGCATCTGCCGATTTTGATGAAATTTTCAGAATATGTATAATCGACACAGGTTCACAACATGTAGTTTCTAAACTTTCAACATTGCCCTACATAAGAAAGTTGTAAACAACAGTTTTTATTCCTTTCTTTGTAATTCCGATCAGTTGCAATTTTTTCAAAATTCCTAGTTTACGTCAGGTAATAAAGTAATTGTTCAAACTTCTCATAAAAATCGAAGTTGTATGATCTGATATTAAAAAAGGCCTTTCATAAATGTCCGAATATGTTACCGTGGTTCACTGTAGATCAAGACTTTACTGTAATTCACAAAAGCAATTCAATACCTTTTGTACTACAATTTCAAATAAAAGAAATCTGGAATCAGACAGTTTTATCGCTTAAATATAGAAAATCCTAATGACCGCAGCCGCACACGAGAACTTCTCGCTGCGTGACTCGGTTTCAAGTGAAACGGAGTAACGTATCGCCGCGCCGCGCCGTAAAAGGAACGAAAAACGAAGCAGAAACTTTCCTGCTACATAGTGGGAGTACAGACCGCTGGAGGAAGACGGATGGGTTTCCAGATGATAAGAACGAGACGAGCAACCAATGTAGGAAGCAGAGGTGGGCATTATTTGACGAAACAAATATTCCAAATACTATTTAATATTTTAGACTTTATTTTGCTTAAAGAAAATAAAGTATTTCTATTGTAACATTGGGAACCACAAAATAAAATATTTCTATTTTAATAATCTGAAACACAAAATAGAATATTGTATTTTTTGCGTCGTTATACCTAATACTTTCAGAAATCGCATTACTTATTGGTAATTTAATATTTCTTATCTAAACACTAATTTAAAGAAGAAATCGTACTTAATATAAGAAGCTACATCATTTGCCACATTTTCGTTTTATTTAATAATAACTATTTCTACTCATAAATCCATTGAATGCGAACCATTATTTCCAGTAATAATATTTAAAATTGAAATTGACATTAAAGACAAAGTCCAAATATTTTCAATATTATTCAAATAAAATGCCATTTTCAAAAATTACTGCATCAAATAAAATATTTTATTTTCAAAATTGTACACATACTTTGAAAGAAATAGGATTATTTATTATTTACTATTTAAAATATTATTTTCCCGAGCTCTGGTGTCCAACAAAAAACTATCTTTCTGGCTAGTGACTCTACTGGTTCAATCAGTCAAGATATTTGTCACATTCGCCATGACGAGTTGGGAATTATATAAAATTGCCGGTTAATTTGATAAATAATCAATAATTTATCACATTTACCAAATTTTTAGTGGTGATTATATATAATAACCAGCAAGTATATATAATTACTGGTTTATTACACCTACCGTAAGACGATGCTATGCCCGTCACCATAATAGTGTAACTTGCTGTCTAAATGTCAGTATCATTCGATAAAGTGATACCGATATTCATGTAACCAATTACATCACCGAAAACAAGCAAAATAATCTATTATTACTTTTGACTGGCTATGTAAATTATGTAACTTGTACTTTCAATAAGCTTTTCGGTAGATTGGATTCAGCCACAATGACGTAATTTCGAATTCTACTTTATTGCGAAAGCCACCAGCATTTTTTATCAGGTTTCTTTACCGAAAAATTCAATAGTGTTCCAATAACGATCGGTCGAATAAGAAGTTACGCAACGTGTACGATTACGTGCGTGAAATATTTCGTAGCCCTGATTCTGCAAGATAATCTCATTGCAAAACAAAAATCTAGAAATTTTCCCATAAGACTGTCCCCTACTTATGAACGATTAAAAATAGCCGTGCGTGTAAGTTAGGCTAATATTAAATAATAAGTTTAAAAAAATAAATATAAATGAAGAATTTAATGCCCCAATAAGATCGAAATGTCTAGATGGCTAGAGAGACGCTGCACAGTGAGCAGTTGGGACGAAATCGGCGACAAAATCAAAGAACTTTCGGTAGACATGAGATAGAGCGATGAAATTATTTCTAAATTAAAGCTGAAACTTTGTAGAATATAGGGAAAAAAAGGAGATTATGGTACGTTCGTTTTTTAACCTTGAAAAAATATAAATGTAAATTTTTAACAATAATTCGCCTTATTGCAAAATCTGGAGGTCGTAGACAAATTTTGAGACCTGATTTCAAATATCGTGAAGAAAACTACGAGAAGTGATGTATACCATATTAAAACAAATTTTTCCGCGCATGATATTGGATACAAAACAATTTTCTTGAAATTGTGCAAGTTTAACGAATTTTATCAAGGTTAAAAAACGTTCATACATAATCTCCCTATTTTTCCCATATTCTACAAGGTTTCAGCTTTAATTTTAAAAAAATTTCATCGCTCTATCTCTTTTCTGTAGAAAGTTCTTTGATTTTGTCGCCGATTTCGTCCGAATGGCCCACTGTGCGACGACGCGGCAGGTACCGACACATTGAGAATCGAGGCTCTCTCTCTCTCTCTCTCTTCTCTCTCTCTTATTCCCGATGAGTACACAGAATGTACACTGTACACTGTACACACCGTTCGCTGTCCACGACGAGCGATTCCGGCGAGGGAGCCAGCCAACCGTACGATAATTGGATCCCCCGTTTCGAAAGACATTCGTCGCCAGGCGCTGAATTGCTCACGACTTCGGACAGTTCGTTGCAGTATTTTTCTGTTTTCTTTTCTTTTCTCTTGAAGAGTTATTGTCTCGTAGGATATAGAGTAGCAGGACACTGTCAAGAAACGGCTTCGCAACGTCGCGTCGTTGAAACAAAAGACGCGTGCTCGTTTGAAATAAGCCTAGTTCTCAACTAACAAGACGGTGCATCAACCGTGTCCCACTATTACGAAGCCGCAATTTCCATTTGTGAAACTGTGACGCACCGTGCCCGCTAATTCACGGCTATTAAAAATAAGTAGCCCCGATGATACGATCGATCGAACCATTCCGTATCGCCTCGCTTCTCACGATCAGCTCAATTTCTGGGATTTCCTACCAAGACTGCCCAGATCGTTCGCGAGTGTTCACGGACGTCGATAAAACGCCATATGCTTCGCAAACGCCAATCGCTTCCTACGTGCACTTATGCACATTGCCAACGAGTTTACGTTTGTTTAGAAATTCCTACCGATACTGGAACATGAAACAGCAAACTAAGAAAATTGCACAGTCTCTTCGCATCACAGAATACCAAGAAACATTCATTTTGATTGCGTCTTAATGGTGTCTCTCGCTGAGAAAGGAAGTATAGCAAGAAAGGGATAAATAATAAATATTTCCATGAAGATCACAGTGAACAAGATCTTTTCGTAACAATCTGGAATAATCGAAGGAAAGATACTTTGCTGAGATTTTCAATGAAACTTTCGTTTACCTGCGTTTCTCGAAAATAATAAAAAAAAATGATTTACCATCTATTGCAACCAGAGGTGGGCATTATTTAACGAAACAAGTTTTTCAAATACTATTTAATATTTTAGCTTTTATTTTGCTTGAAGAATATAGTATGTTAAATGAGATATACAATTTCGAAAATGAAATATTTCTACTTTAACAATCTGGAACGCGAAATAAAATATTTCTATTTCAACAATTTGATCCACAAGAGGAAATATTCCTATTTGAACAATGTCAAGACATCTTTTTTACGAAAAGTTTATCTTTAGTTAAAGTTACAAGAATGATCAATGTCGCGTTTTAGCAAACGGTTCACTTTAAATCAATAAAATAGAATATATAATAAAATTGTAAAAACCGCCTTTCTTTTACATGTGTACATCAAGTTATAACAGACAACTGAAGATAAAGTGACGTGTCAGATTATAATGAAAGGAAACTGTTCTTTTTTTTCTCAGTTTGTGCTCCGTTATTTATTTTGATGGTGATTGTTCATAAGTAAATGGTGTTTTTAAAATAAATTCATGTAAACAGATATACATATTATGCATATACAAAAAATAAATTTTTTTACTTTTGCCCTCTTCGCCGACGCACTGTAGCATGATATGATTTTTATTAAATTGTCTAATCGCGTTTCCAGCAAGGGCAGAAGTTTATTCAATTTTCATGGGTCTCGTATTATGATACGGAAAGATGAATCTGCTTCCAAGAAAAGTGGCAAGCAGCAGGATGGTCAAGTTCGAGCTTGTCGGCACCTGCACGAACCCGCACCGTTCTTTCGCCTCCTCTCTGTTTCACTTTTCTATCTTTAGGTCCCCTATGTTAGCAGCTAACCCTCTTCGGGTCAAACATATTTTAGGTCGAGCTAAAAATCTGAAAATATATATGTAGGATAATATGATAGTGGTTTAAACTAGGAGGAAAAATAATATTTTTTAGCTGAGATGCTCAAACACTTATGGAGGATTTCGAATATATTCGATATTGCCCCGGAAATACACCAAATATTCAGCATTTTTTGTTTGGAAATACTAAATATTCTAAAAAAATGATAGTGGAAAAAGTAATACTGTTTTTCATACGCAACAAATTTACATATGCAGTTTTGTTGTATGTACAACATTTTGACAGAAACGAAGGTCACCTTGATTTTTTTAAATGGTATGTCCTATTATTTTATGCCATAGATCGATAGAGTATCTTATTCTGAGTATAAAAGTGCTGACCATCATATGTCCTAAACCTAATAGTTAACGAGACATTATCCAAAGAAGAAAGAAAATTATTTCGACCAATTTCTTTGTTCAAGCAATGGACTTTAATTAATAAAATATTTTCCATTTTGTTCGATGATCTTTTGTCCCCCTTCTGCTAGCTGAGGTGAAATCAAACCCAATTTCTTTGTTCAAGCAATGAACTTTAATTAATAAAATATTTTCCATTTTGTTCGATGATCGTTTGCCACCCTTCTGCTAGCTTTACAATTGCGCGCTCATAAAACTTCTGCTCCTTATCGGCGAAAACCTAATCTAAGTGCGATTTCAGGCCATCATCATTAGCGAATGTTTCACCGTGCAGAATTTTGTGAACTTCGAATAAATAGTAATCTGATAGTACAATGTCTGCAAAGAATATTTTATCTATTAAAATTCATTCCCAGGTATCACAGGGCGTCCTAAAAAAATCCATTTTACGTCCATTTTCATCTGAACGTCCTACGTCCTCGAAGATGTTTTTCGGGGTGTTGGTTTAACATCTGAAACAAGACATTTTGAAAACGTCTTTTTCGAGACGTCGGTTTAACGTATGGTTTTGTAACACAAGCCGTTGAGAAGACTTCCGTAGGCCGTTCGGAATACGTTCGGAGGACATTCAAGACATCCATAAGATATCTTGAATGTCCGACAGCAGACGCATTTAAGACGTCTTTAAGATGTCTCTGTGCTATCTGGGTTGGTTGAATAAAAGAATTCGGTTTTATTTCAGCTTAAAACACCGAAATTACTTTGTTGCAAACCCAATAGTAAACTAATAATTGCTGTTACAATTTCGCGTTGATTTATCGCGGAGAACAAGTAACCTGTGGGTTCCATCAACGTGGTATTACGAAATCCGTTTCCTCTTCCTGTTACGAGCAAAAACAGTCATCGAAATGGTTCGCAATTGCCACAACACTCGACTCCGAAGATGGGGAAGTTTTTCCGATTGTCACGACGCTGAGGGAGGAACAGAGACAGATCAAAGAGGATCTGTAAGGATGCTACGGAGGTATGGATATGCACCGAAGAGAAAGGAACAGAAGCAATCGTAGTGGTGTGTTAATGTTCAACAGAATCGCAATTCTTAGGCGATATAGGGGGGAGGGAGAGACGGTGAAGAGAGACAGTAACCGAACGGGCGAAGCAACGTTAAGGGGCCAGGGCAACAACCGACGCTGACCCCTACGACAACCATCGGTCGCCTCCTCCTCCATTTCATCCACCTCCACTGCCTCTCCCTCCTCCTTTTCCTCAACCTTCTCTTCCATTTCTACTACCACCACCGCTACAGAGCTGGGGAAAATAGTATTTCAAATAATACATAATATACAATCCTACTTATTTATAAAGTATGTGTTAAATATTATTGCTGGAAATAATGGTTCGCATTCAATAGATTTATGAGTAGAAATAGTTATTATTACATAAAACGAAAATGTGGCAAATTATATAGCTTCTTATATTAAGTACGATTTCTTCTTTAAATTATTGTTTAGATAAGAAATATTAAATTACCAATAAGTAATACGATTTCTGAAAGTATTAGGTATAACGACGCAAAAAATACAATATTCTATTTTGTGTTTCAGATTATTACAATAGAAATATTTTATTTTGTGGTTCCCATTGTTCAAATAGAAATATTTTATTTTCGAAATTGTACAACTTCTTCAAAATACTATTTTCTTTAAGCAAAGTAATGTCGAAAATATTAAATAACATTTGAAATATTTGTTCTGACAAATAATACCCAACTCTGCCGGCAACTCCTTCTCCTCCCACTCTTCTTCACCTTTTCATTCTTTCTGACTCCTCTTCCTCTTCGGCACAATAATTCGCCACTATTTCACACGCGAAAGACCTCTCTCGTTCACGATACTGCCTCGTATTTGTCCCACATCGTCGCCGGCCCCGAACCGTGAAACCTTACCAACGCTAGGGAATGGGTTGTTGAACCGTGCCTTTGTTTCTTGCCGATCGGATATGGGATTTAACCCCTTTCGTCGTGAATTAATTTCTTATCGTAGACGAAAAAAACGAACAGCCGTCTCTGATTAAAATCTCTCGCAGTTCGCACCGTTCGCGTTCGGGTTCGATCGCTGCGTTACCACCGGCTCCGTAGCGTTTCTAGTTTCCCAGCTAATGCCACGCAGACGTTCAAACATTAAACTAGACCATACCGCCTTAATGTAAGAACTAGGTAACGTTACAATTCCTTATTTTAGAGAAATTGATGAAACATTATTTTAAGGTTTTAAGATAACGGTAGGGAGACCATTATTTTAAACATAATGCCAATATCAGTTTATATTTCTTTATTTTAAGTGGAAGAATACATGAAAAACCATCATATAGGATTAAAAAAAATTTTAACCCTTTGCACTTGGAGCTATTTTAACTCAAAATTAAACATTTCTTCCTCCATATTATTACTCTTCTCCAATATTAGTTTTTTCATTTGATGGAGATGAAATTGATATAGTATCTCATACAATGCTTAAATGTTTAGTAATTCATTTGATACCAAAATATTTAATAATGTAAACAATATTTTGTATAATGATCTAGAAACTTTTGAGTGGTGACTCTGAGTCACCACTAAAAGAAAACAGAAGTTGCCTACTTTTTACATTAACAAAATTAAACTAAATTATAATTGTAACACAGGGTAATTATTAACTCAACATGAGTTAACTCAATATTAAATTCTACTTAATTGCTTCTTCAATACGATATAGATAACTCAAAATGTCTTTTCAAGTTACCTAGTTCTTTCGTTTAGGCGGCGCTATACAGTTAGGAGCATAACTGATCGCACACACTTTAAATCAGAATAACGTTTTTATGAATGGACCAAACGACAAAGAGGTGAAATATTATTTTTAACCCTTTGCACTCGGTGGTATTGTAACTCCAAAATAAAACATTTCTTTCGACCTAAAATAATTCAATTCTACATGATTTTTCTCATATTATGGATATGAAATTGATATGATACGTCACATTGTACTTGAATGTTTAGTAATTGGTTAGATCCCAACATATTTAATAATGTAAACAATATTTACAATAGTGGCACAGCAATCTTTAGCGGTAACTCTGAATCACCACTCGAGTGCTAAGGATTAAAAATTGACCCAAGCGAACAAAACTCTTCAGTTCTCTCACGTATATGGAAATATGCGATTCGTTAATTGAAAAATAATAATTGCTGGTTGTCCCGATTCTCAGTAGTGCAAGAAAGTCCAAGAGAGCGATCGCGTTTCTTCATGAAAATCGTGACGGGCCGCGTAACGTCGGTACCATGACACCATTAGGTGAGACTCCTGAATGGATATTTGTTACTGATAACACAAACGAAAAGACCGGTTAGCAAGTCGGCGCGACGCGACGACAGGAACACGTTTTTTTCGCCTAGATACGTTTTAATATCCGAGCGGCGATCGGCCGAGGAGATCGGCAGTCTCCTTTCCAGGGGAATCGAGGCTGGTCTTCAACTTGAAAGCTCGACTGGCTTCCACTTCGTGGAACATGGCGTGTCGGGTTCTCTCGTAGTATGTAGCGAGTTCCTGATACCCTTTCTCCCGCCCGCCATCGGTCACGGCAAAATGTATCGTTCCCGCGGAACCAGTTTAACCGCTCGGTTATCGGCAATCAACGATTTAGCCGATCTGCCAAGTAATGCCCGTTAATTTCCCAGCGATATTCTCGATTTACCTGTCACCGCGAATCCATCACGATCTTTCACGGACGGGTTTCTGATAACGGACTGTCGTTGTGTTCAAGCAGATGTGGGCATTATTTGACGAAACAAATATTTCACATACTATTTAATATTTTCGACTTTATATTGCTTGAAGAAAATCGTACTTTAAATAAGATACAATTTCGAAAATAAAGTATTTCTATTTTAACAATGGGAACCACAAAATAAAATATTTCTACTCTAATAATGGGACCATCAAAATGAAATGTTTCTACTTTAATAATCTGAAATACAAAATAGAATATTGTATTCTTTGCGTCGTTATACCTAATACTTTCAGAAATTGCATTACTTATTGGTAATTTAATATATCTTATCTTAGCAATAATTTAAAGAAGAAATGGTACTTAATATAAGAAACTATATCATTTGTCACATTTTTGTTTTATTTAATTATAACTATTTCTACTCATAAATCTATTGAATGTGAACCATTATTTCCAACAATAATATTTTTTAAAATTGAAATTGACAATAAAGACAAAACTCCAAATATTCACAATATTCTTAAAATAAACTACTATTTTCAAAAATTACTGCCTCAAATAAATTATTTTATTTTCAACTGCATCAAATAAAATATTTTATTTTCAAAACTGTACATATACTTTAAAATAAATAGGATTATTTATTATGTACTATTTAAAATACTATTTTCCCCAGCTCTGGACAGTAACTGTTATTCTGTTTAGAAATAGTTAAAGTGCTTCCAAACAAATTTACTGTTTATATTATATTAGGTTTGAGATTGAAACCTTGATCACATTCTTCGAGTTCTGGTTGTATACAATCATTCGCAGTTGAGATTGAATATGTTGTGAATTCCGCGTTGGGACAACGTAGCAAGGAACAATAATGAATCCGTGGTACTGATGTTCTTGTTAGTTTTATGTTTTACTCTAAAATATCTATTGAGAAATGAATGTTCCTTCAAAACTTTTATTAAGCAAATATGAAATAACTGATAAAATAATAACTGCCTAAAACAGAAAAAAATCATTTAAAAGGTTACAAAACAATTTTTATTTGTAGAAGTATTTAGTTTCATTCAAGCCCTGGTATTTTATAATTAAAAATGCGGTTATAATGATTCGGCATATCAATTACGGAAAATTTGATGCGAGAATCAATTCTACGTATAACCGTTTAAAAATCGACATCATATAGAACCGAAAAAATAACTGTTGTAACCGATATAAGAACCGTAAACGAAACAGATCTTACCTGGAAATTTCAGTGGTTCGTAACAGTTATTCAAAATAACTCTTCGTAACTGTCTGAAAATCCGAAAGGGTTATTACAACTGTTTTCAAGTGTTGGTCGTATTTATGAACAAACAAATTTTAGATTGCTGAGAACATATTTCCACAAATACATCGCATTGTTAATTTAAAACCATTTAATTCCCTTCATGCGTACTAAATGTACGCTGATTTTATTTAACCCTCATCCACACGGGTAATTTTTTGTACTATTCTAAATGAATTTGAAATAGGTACCCGGGTACCACGTCGTGTGGATGAGGGTTAACCCTTAACACTAGAATGTGGTGACTTCAGAGACACCACTATATAAAAATTGCTGTGCCATTTTATTAATAATATAATTTACATTAGTAAATATGTTGATGTCTAAAAATTACTAAACATTTAAATATCGTATGAGGTATTAGATCAATTTCATATGCAAAAAATTAAAAAGAAGAATCATGTAGAATAGAATTATTCTAGATCGGAAAAAATGTTTAATTTTCGCGTTAAAATTGCTCTGAGTGCCAAGGGTTAAAACAGATTTATTCCAATTATAAACGTTGAGACGCGTGAAATATTGCATCTCCAGGAGAGAAATCGATGACAGTTATTTATGGACTCGGCAGCTGATACCGAAAATAGAAACTCCCTTCCATTGTTCAGATTACTGTAAATTTTCTGTTATTTCGTTACAGTAGATTCGAGATTGTCAGGTATTTGAACAGCTCACTCGAAATCAACGAAATTGAATTAGTAATAAATTTAATTTCCGTAAAATTCAACAAACTCCTACAATCAACTGGAAAAAATAATGCTGTACGAACGAGGAGATCCGTAATGTGACGTTGATTTCGTTAAAAACTTAAATAAAAATTCTACATTATTCCCGGTACGACGACATTTAAAAATTAAAGCGAACGATCGTTAATATACGGAAAATTGGAAAGGAGAACGGAAGGCGGAATACGGAGTTATCGATAAAATTAAAACAGCGGACAGCAGAATGTTATATTCATGAAATTTCATAAGCACGAGGCCTTTTTGTTTTTATTATCTCTGTACAAAAACAGTCGAAAAAATTATAGATTTCTTTTGATAAAGATTTAATTTTTTCGAGCTCACGGCGTATGTACAAGCGGGAAATAATAGACATAATATAACCTAAAAACTAAATATAATTATACATTGATGTAATAATAGATATATAATAATTATAATTCGTAATAATTAATAGTAAACCTACTAGTCTACAGATTCGAGAGTGTACGTAACGTGTTCCTCGTGTCTGTTCCGTGTATTTCGTCAAAGGTGTGTAAGTGTAACATGTGTAGGTGCCTATTTCGTCTTCCACGTATGTGTTTGTGACTATTGACAAAGCAAATTTTCTTTATACAGATTTTTCCGAATCAATCGTATCTCGCTCGCAGTTGATGCGCAACGTGTAAACTGTGTGTAAACGTACTTTGTGTGTGTGTGTGTGTGTGTATGAATTTTTGTGTTTCCATGTACACGTGTTTTGTATTTCTTCTTGTGCACTGGCCAACAGGGCCGCCGAATTCGGATCTCGATGACCTTGGGTCGGTGTCTTTTTTATTTAATTCATGCTGAATGTTTTTTTGTTCGACTCTTGTTCGTCTCTCGTAAACGTGGATGCGTATTAAAATCGCTATGAACTCTCCCTAATCAGTACAATAATTCGGCATCACAATTAATATTACCACGATGGAACCCACGGCTCACTTCAACCGAGTTGAGCACCCCTGCCGGGCCTCACGCTCTCTTACTGTGTCGATCCCCTTATTTTTCTCCCGGCTCGTCTCACACCCTCAGCCTCAGCCTCGCTCTCGCATATCGCTCTTTCTTTCTCTCCCGTTCATTCTTGCAATCTCACGGTTCCACAATATCCTTTCTCTCGCTCTCTCTCTTTCTCTCTCTCTCGTTCATTCTCCTTCCTGGTGTCCCAACAGATACGCCAACCCCACAGAAAAGAAAGACACGCGGCATATACTACAGTTTCGCACTGCGTGTGCAGTGGAAGCTAGAGGTGCGACGAACTGCTTCCCCAAAAAATTCTTGGAACACAATGGAATGGTTGCAGAATATAGTATTTTACTTGAAGAATAGTGAAAATGTTTCGACTTTGTCTTTAATTTTAAATATTATTGCTGAGAATAATGGTTCGCATTCAATATATTTACGAGTGGAAATAGTTATTATTGAATAAAACGAAAATGTGGCAATGTTATAGTTTCTTACATTAAGTACCATTTCTTCTTTAAATTATTGCTATGATAAGAAATATTAAATTATCAATAAGTAATGCGATTTCTGAAAGTATTAGGTATAAACGATGCAAAAAATGAAATATTCTATTTCGTGTTTTAGACTATTACAATAGAAATATTTTATTTTTGAAATTCAATATCTTATTTAAAATACTATTTTCTTTAAGCAAAATTAAATGTAAAATATTAAGTAGTATTTGAAATATTTGTTTCGCCAAATATGCTCACCTCTGAATTGTTGGAACTTGGTTATCGCGATAGGTAGACACGAATGCGTAGCTTACCAGAGTCGGAAACTGATGGAAACGAATTGAAACGTATCACGGGATTTAGAAATTTTTCCATTGCGCTCGAATACAGGTTTCGTTATCGGGTCGCCGCACCTCTGCTATCCCACTGTCCACCTCGATTCGTGATATTGACTATCGTCGGTTCTAGTCTGCTCATGCACACGCGCACACATTCTCTTTTCCCGAGAAAATCGAGGGAGCGAGCATGAACGGGAAATGCAAACGGAAGACACGCGAAATTTTCGAAATGATTAGCTGATCTCGTATCGCTAAACTCGCCAATAATTCACAAAATCATTTAATATTTACAATATAATGACGAAGATTAAAATCAGATACTCGCGTTCCGTATAATTTCTCGTATGATATGCATCACATGCAGATCGTATTTACAATTTTGAATGATTGCGAACACGGTTGTTCGTCAACGTTGTAAAAGTTCGACGTATAGAAACTTCCGAGTAATTTGTTGAAGTTTCTCGAGGTATATTAGAAAGAAAGGTCTACCGTTTGCATTTAGCTACGTTTCTTTCTCTCGGCTGCTCCCTCCGTTTCCTCTTACGCACACCGTCCACCATCCCTCCTCCTCCGCACGCACACACAAACACAGTTCGCGCAGGACTATGCTTCTCTCGTACATACAGAACTTTCTCTTGCTCGCACGTCTCTCTCGCAGTTCGAATCTTTCATCTTTTTTTTATCGTTTATCTTGATTTTGTCTCGTTTTATTTAAAAAAATACTGAATATAACCAAGCTAAAATCACAGACTTGCTGGTGCCTTATTCCAGCGGGTTTGTACAAATTCTTCCTGAAGGACTGTATGTATAGTTACAAGATGTATATATATATATAAGTATGTATATATAATATATGCGTATATATATGTATATATAGTAATTACAATTCGCTCGTGAAATAAACTCTCTCTCTCGTACTGATTCTCACAATTGGTTTTACAAGTGTTTATATTCTTTCTTTCCGTGTCTTTCTCTCGCTGAATTTCCGCTCGCTTTATCCACGCGTGTTCGTCTGTTTCACAGCTGACCTTGTTTCGTTTGCGTTGTCGATTGTATGTAGGTGTTGTGTTCTTGTGGATGTGTGACTGTGTGTCTGTCTTCACGCGAATCAAACGGTTCTATCGAACGAGTCTGCACCGTTGCATTATCGTCGGCTATCATCTTCCGATGGCTCGAAATCAAATCAGGAAAAAGGAACATTATCTGCAGCTTCGGTATAAGCTATTATTATACACATATCATCTATAGACTATGAAAAACGGTGTGCAAGATTTTCTACGCGTCGCCGTTCGACTCTCACACTTTCACCCATCACGTCTCGTTTCGACAGCGACACACACGGATCTGTTTCTTTTTTTTTACGACGCGCGTCACAAAGAGAATTCTCGGTTTCGCGTTCACGGTTCTTCGAAAAGAAAAAGCAAATCCTGTTGTTTCGTCACTCGTTTTTTGTTTCAGCTTCGCTCATCGTCCCTTTGCGCGCGCTCTATAGTAATTTCGCAAGGTAGGCATGCTTAGCAATTTTAATCGAACTTGCTTTATTTTTGTTCTACGATGGTAAATTGCGAGTCGATCGAAAACCAAACGTAATGATAATTAAATACTACGAGAAAATGAAAACGTGAAAGAATATATAAGAAATATAAAGAAAATCACATGACGATCAAACCCTGCTGTTTCTCCCGTCGATGAAACGAAACAGAAAGGAAATAGTGTATAAAGCTAAAGCGGTAAAAATATATTGAATATATACATATATATATATATTCTCACAAACCGCTAAACTGGATTAATCTAAAAAAAAGATCCGTTTAAAATTGCCACGCATACTCTCGGATATAAACATATCTATAAACATTTACTTTTACATATCGGTGCGAAACGGTCGCGTGTACCCGTGCCGTAGAACCACGAATACACGCGCCCCTAATTAGGTCGTTCACACAGAGATTGCTTATATTGTCTCTCTATTCTTAATATAATCACAGACACGGTTTCTATAATTGCTACATACAGAGCCTTCTGATCCGATCACTGAACGCCACAAATTCCCGGCGACTTTGTTTCGCTCTCTTTCTCACAAACATACTTTTCTTTCTCGCTTTCATTCTTGCTCTCTTCTTTCCTCCTATATTCCTCTATCGCGCAGCACTTTTTCACCATTAAATCATCAACCAATCCGGTTACACAATCGAAAACAGGAATTCTCTCGGACAATTTTGAAGAAACCATTGAATTTTTTAAACAATATTTTTATGCTTTCGCCGCACTGGTTCGATCAATTATTATTTTAAACACTATTTTCAAATTACCGATCTGGCATCGATACGTGTTTCTATAAAGTTAAAAATTTTTCATTTGCATTAAGCAAAGTAAGGTAACAGTTTTCTCATTTTCTTTATATCAACGCACAACAAAACATAATTAAATCCTTCTATTTCTTTTGAAAATGATCTAAACAAAAATTATTGTGGTAATTTGCGAATAGTGTTTGAAATAATAATTGATCGAACCAGTGCGCCGAAAGCATAAAAATATTGTTAGCAACAATCTACGATCGACATAAGTAAACATTGAATTTTTGTGTTTGTCTACGCGATGTTCTTTTTGAAAAGTCAGATTTGCCGAACTCGCAGAGGTTCTAACAGTTTCGTACGAAATTTTCCCCACTGATTATGGTTTGTCTTTCCACCGAATTTCATGGGAACCAAACGTGCCGCCGGAAATAGAGAAACTATGATGAAACGATCGAACTATGTATGTATTACGCGTGAATCGTCTCGCGGAACGACGGATATATCAGGTGACAAAAACAGATTTGTCTATGCCCGGTAAATCTCTTTGCACACACCACAGAATTCTACACACTTTGATCATTGTAAACATCGAGAATTCGAACTACTCTAACGATTGCTGTAAATGAAATTCGAACATTCAGAATTATACCAAAGAGTTCCAACTTCTCGAATACTATTCTCACGAAGAACCATAAAGCGGTTGGGTTTCGACGTTCGAAACTTCCTGCGTTCAAGGTGGATAATTACTATCATTAATAGTCCCCCAGAGTAGAATAAATCAGATTACGATAAAACGGCTCCGAGACGAGAGATCGAAACAAGCGAGAAAAATATTCGCTCGATGGTTGCGAAGAATATTATTCGAGTGGTTCGTAATATTTGGTATAACTTGTACGGATAATAATCTCGTTTGAATATTTCTACGACACTAATTCGGAGCTATTACAACGAAAGTTGTCCCGTTTGATATAGACGAAAAATTGTTGTAAGCGGGGGAAGAAACGAACGATTCAAACAGTCACGCGGAGAGAACCAGAGTTCGACTCGTTACGCCAAGAAGGACACATTGAACGAGCAACACCGGTTCCAAATATTTTGGAAACGACGAATCAAAGTGGTTCGTAATCGAAACGAAAGACCAAGTACCCGGGAGGAATCCTTGGTAGGAAGCAAGCGATTACGAAAGAACAGCCGATCGGTGAACGTTATTGTCCAAGTGGGAATCTATGGATCGAAAGATAGTCACCTCTCCATAACGTTTCTTCACTTTTACAAGGTCCTCATTCGTGCCCAGGCCATGTACACTACCATTCGACAATCGAGCGTTTGGTCACGTCCGAAACACCAGAAAAGATAATTGTATAAGAGACATGCACGAGATGTAACACGCCCCTCCCTTCGTGCGAAGAAAATCACAGTTGTTTACTTCATATTTTTGTTTCTTTGCCCCCTTTCTCGCTCATGCGCGCGCATGCGCACAACTTCTTCTTTCTCTGTCGCGCACGCGCACGCATCCACACAGCCATCAATGTACTTGTACATGCAAACTTGCAGAAAAAAAATACATTCATTCATACATACGTACATACATACATACATCGCATACATAGGATACATACATACGTACATACACACACACACACGTTTCGTTCATCTCGCTCTCGCTCAGTCTCTCTTTCTCCACTGCACGAGAAAAACAGATAATATACAATTTGACGACACGACACCGTCATACACGCGCGAGTTGAATTTTGCGGTTCGCTCTCGCGTGTATATGCGATTCCCTACGACGGTACATAATACCTATTATATATGTACATATAAACTCGCGCTTTTGTTAAAGGTTTGTACGTATGCAGTGTAAACGTGTGGTTCTTATTGTGTTAACGATACCAATGTTATGAGTCGAGCTTCAGGCGATCCAACAGTTGACGACCAATGAAGACGAGATGATGGACGATGGATGATCCGGAAAAGAACAATACTCGGGACCGCTGCTGCGGCGTCGAGGCGGCGGCGGCGACAACGCTATGCGACGATAACACGTCGCAGATTGTCGGGACGCCAACGTATCCCATGAGAAGGTAGCTCCGAATCGATTCCTGAGGAATTTCAGAAAACCGATGGATTAACGGTAGAGGTCAACGGGCTCCTCCTGTTACTTTCGATCGGTCACTTGGCAAATTGAATCGGTCCGTGATTATTCTTCCCGAACGGCTGATATATATATATGTATATATACATATATATAATGTGTTTTGTTTCGGTGTGTGTGTGTGTGGCTCGTCCGCGGTGGTAATTTGCATTTCACAGTGCGAGGTTTTTAAGGGAGAAAAGTCCATAACGATCACAGTTGATAACAGAAGAGTGTGTGCATATGCGACCGGATGTTCGTCGGTCTGACACGAACAAAACTGAATTTTTCTAGTCGTTCCTCCTGGGTTGTCGGATAGATTTCTGTTAGTCTTGCCGATCGTCGTCGAAGGGAGAGACAGTACCAAGAAGATCGGAATACGAGATGCTTTCCGAATAATCGATTAGAGTGCTACATAAAGAGACTTCGTGGAAGAAAAGAGATTTGCGACGGTAAAAACACGTTGAATTCTTCTCGAGGGAGAGAGGCTTGTTATTATTTCTTTTTTTTTGCGTTTTTCCTCTCTCTCTGCGCGGAACAGAGAAGAGGGTCAGACTGGTTCGTTGTTCCCCCGGTCCCGCGCGGCGTCCTTTCAGGATCGACGGAGGTGCTGCGCGAGAGGAGGCTGAGATCAATTTGTCGGGCTGGGAGAGAGTTCCTCGCGGAGCTCGCCCATTTTGTTTTCAGTTTCTCACTGTGCAATGGCGGTCTCGCTTCTGCTGCTTCTCCGTCCCGTTTTACAGCTGGAACGATGGAAAAGGCCCGGATCTTCTCGCGAGACGCGCCGGGACGCAAGTCGACAGTTGGTCTGGTCGCATCTGTTGTTACACGAACGCGCGCGCGCGCACGAGAGGCGTTATTATAATTTTCGATTTTTCAACGATAACGGCATCTTCCGCCACGAGTATATATCCTCTGTCACAAAGAATCACGAGAAATTCATAGAGGACGATTCGCGCACGATGGTTGGACTAGAGTCAGTCATATGTAGTTGCAAATGACTGCGACCCGTCGGATCGCGAATTCGTTTTGTACAATTTGGCCAAGAGAAATCGATATCCGTTGTATTCCCATTGAATCTACTTTTTTTTTCTCGCTGTTGTTGTTCTTGATGTTTGTTGTTGGGAACACTGCTCAATAGGGTGAATCGCGTGCGTGCGTGCGTGTTACACGAATGAAAAATACAAGATGTTTTCACTTTGACCAGAGGGGAGCACGATCACATGTATCACGAAAAAAGAAAAAAAAAGAAGACGCGTGTGCTTTGATCAGTCCGAGAGCGTGATGCGAACGTCCAATGGAGGCGAATGCGAGACGACGTCTAGCGTCCTCGCAGCGACGTATTCGTTGGCCGTGGGACGCTTCAACTGGAAACGAACGCGGCGATTTGCTCGCTGAACTGCGAGTGCTCGAGCAACAACGAGTCTTTGCAGCTCTCGAATTGTTGCTGTTGCTGCTGCTGCTGTTGTTGTTGTTGTTGATGGTGGTGGTGTTGATGGTGGTGCTGGTGTTGATACTGATGCTGCTGCTCCTCCGGGTCCGGTTCCGTGCGCTCGTATAGAACGCAGATGGATCCGTTCTCGCCGATTCTGTAGGACACTTCCGACGGATCGATCCACATAGTCAGCTCGGTTGGGAATAAGCTGTGTAACACAGTCGGCAGCAATCCTACGTTCGCGCCAGCCTGTGCGATCACCGGGTCCATTTTACCGTTGATCCGTATGCAACGGTAACCGGAACCGCGATTCGGACGATCCGGGAACCAATGGTCCCTGTAACGGTGACGGAGAACCTCTGTCAACGATGACTTGAACATTTCGAGCTGCCGCTCGGACAGCTGACCCGCCTGCAGACGCAGCAGATGCACCAAAAAATCCGCCGCTGACACAATTTCCAGTCTCATGGTTGCTAAGCGAAGCCACCCAGGTCGAATCGATCTACGAGAAAATGTTGTGTATATGTCACACCTTTTCCACTCCTCTTCCTCCCACGCCGGCGGCCCCTTTTCCCCGATGGTGAAAAAACGGAGACGACGCGCGACGATCGAAGCCGTAACACCGTTTCGTTTCGTTTCTCGTTTCTTTCCTCGATTCCGATGGGTCACGGTGTGAGAGGGGCCGTTGTTGTTCGCGGCGGGATGTACTCAGGAATCTTCACAAAATGGCGGCGCGGCCACGTCGCACGGTTGCACTTCGTATCCGTTCGTCGACGCTCCAGCGCGAAAACGGAGGACCGGTTGGTTCTCGATGATTTCTTCGCGTATATCGACAACGATACGGCTCGAGTAACTTCTCGTTAAATCGACGCGACGCGATTCGCCTCGCGAGGTTCGTGAGCGGCGGTCGACGGATTTTGAATTCGTGGCGACGGTCTGGGCTAGACCGACTAACTATTGATCACCAGCTAGTGATTTCTCCCTTGATCGTTTACACGGTCCAAATCGTTTCTTCGATCCCTAGGATACCCGCGAGAAGCGACAGACTGCGAGATATATATATATATATATGTATATATATATATATGTTCGATATACTTCAACGATCACTACCGACCCGACGATAAACCTTTCCTATTCTTCCTTTTACAAGATCTTCTTACTCCCACGCTGTTTTCACTCTGCACACCTTTCAAACGACGGAATAAACTTTCTCGCGATGCCTAAACCGACGCGCCCTTCTCTCTTTATCGCGGAACAACCGCACCCACCGACTACCAACGACTTTCTAGTGGCATCAACCGTCGACACGAACCAAGTAGCTTTGTCTCTTTGTTCGCGCAGTCCGCAGAGGGGATAGTACGCGCTCGCCGGTTGGACCGCTGCCTTCCCTACTACGCGCAGCTGTCACGTGCTCGGACTCTGCGCCTGCTGGGCTGCGCGAACGTTTGCAGCTGCGTCCCGAATACGGATCGTCTGCGCGAATAGGAGTTCTCAACCGGTTTATACCCCACGTCATTATAAGAGTGGGCGATTTTCGAGCCAGCCGTGCACGAGTGTTTCTCCGAAAATCGAGTTACGGAGAAGATTACGTGTATGGGCTTCTTGTTCATATGAAACCGACCAACCGGAGAAAATACTTTCCAACAGTAAAATTAGGGTCTTACCACACGGATAATATATCTTTTTTCTCTCGGTCTACGTATACACGTGTACGTATCTTCTTCTGATCGCGTGATGTATAATTTCAACATCGAAATGCGTATTTCACGGAGGATATGTAAATAATTTAATGATAGTTTTTATCCAGTCTACCGTAATTGTATCGCCGGATATGTTCGTCCTCCACTTACATGGAGGAAGGTATCGCACTCGTAATTTCTGAATGTCGGTGCTTGGAAACCATTGTTCATAACGTTGTACGCGAGTTGAATCGAAGAAAACTACAGACTTTCTGTTGTAGATTTCAATATCGTATCGATTCTTCATTAGAATACCTGAATTGCAGCAAACTAAAGTCAAATAAACATTTCCTTTCTTTCAAATGCGTGTAATAGGCTGAAAATCATGTAACACCAGTCTTAAATTGTTCTAATGTTTTCACTGTATCGAATGGCACCTGCCCATTTTTGTCATAAATGCATAAAATCCGCTGTCCTGAATTAGAAATTTCTTATTCGATGTTCTACATTCAACAATGAATTATTACTCCAATTTAATAGAACGTATTACTTGTGTGGTTTATTGTCATTAAAATGTAACATTGATATTGTTACACCGGTAATAATTGTTTGATTACGAAAATGACATCTTTTAAAATAAATACTTGAAGAACAATGTAAAATACAAAATTAGAAATGAAATGTTTTCGAAAGACACTGAGTGGCACAGTTATAGGAGTCAGATTTATTTGTGTTCTTATTCGTAATAGTATATGTATATATTTTTATGATTCAGAACGCATGTTTAATTCTGTTTCATTCTGTGTTACACAAATTGAAACATTAAAAGTAGTTATTATGATAATAAGTACTAGGAAAAGACATAATCGTAGTTGAGACAGCATTGTTTACATTCTTACTCTAAATTCTACTAATGTAATAATTACAAATTACATAATTTCTTTTAAATATTCAAACTTTGAAGGTTCAAAATACAAACCAATGTAATTCACAGAAGTATGTTTGCAATACGTATTTCAGTCATAAAAATTTTAACTACTTAAACATATAAAAATAAAAGGAATAAGTAATAAAAAAATGAGGAAGTTTTTTAGAATGAAAAAATTAGTAAGCAAATTAAAAACGAAAATATTACGATATTTTATATATTACAAAAATTTATATATTACGATAATTACATAAATTTTTGTTAACTAGTTGGCAATCACAATTTACCGTTCGTTCAGTCTCCGATTTGCGGACTTGTGATGCGAAACACAATGAATTTTATGATCGCTGGGAACGGTACTTTTTTGCAAGTTTTCCGATACCTTGAGGCTTTCAGCGTCTTTTCTATTGGCATTCTAATGAATGAAATCCTAGGGTTCAATAGCACTTAGAAGACAAAAATACTATGTATGCCCTCGATGCGTGCAACAAATACATAGTTGAATGTTTCCTTATGTCGATCGTAGATTGTTGCTAACAATATTTTTATACTTCCGGCGTTCTGGTTCGATCAATGATTATTTTAAACACTATTTGCAAATTACCACAATAATTTTTTTTCAACGTTTGGATCTTACTTTAGAGCATTTTCAAGAAAAATAGAAGAATTGCATCTGTAAATTATTAAACTTAATTATGTTTTGTTGTGCGTTAATTCTTTTTTTTTTACTATTTTTCTTGAAAATGATTTGAAGTAAGATCGAAACGTCGAAAAAAATTATTGTGGTAATTTGCAAATAGTGTTTAAAATAATAATTGATCGAACCAGTGCGCCGATAGCATTAAAATATTGTTAGCAACAATCTACGATCGACATAAGGAAACATTTATTATTTATATTTAATATTTTTATTTTATATTTAATAATTGTATTGCTGATCATATACTTATTAAATATTATGGTTACAAATCGGACAAAAACTTCAAGTGTATATAGAAAAAAGTTATTTGCAATTATACATGGCAAAAGTAAAATGTTGAATTCATTTTACAGTGACTTTTACGCGTGTTATTGACACGTATTAGCATCATATACCAGCACGTAACTTTCGCTGAAAATGCAAACAGTAAACGACAATCGGATCATTCTTTTTTTTCACATGGTAGATAAATATCACTCGACTCGTTCACATTGTGTGCCGCAGGATACGCATTCTATCCTATCTCATCCGTTCTCCTTTTTTATTTGGAACAACCCGATTTTCTCTTTTTGTTATTTCATTTGATAAAGCAAATTTCACACGGTCACGCCTAACTGTAAGCTACAACGGTAAGTCCGAAATATATATGTACATGTACATTGTACATAGAATAATAGATACTGATTGTTCAAACTTCCGGCTCCGGCTTACTTTCCCGAATTTTATTCTTTTTCCATTTCTTTGTCGACTTTAATGCAACTTTGAGAGTTTGAAAAAGGTATAGAGTAGAACTTAATTTGCATTCGCAGGATTTTTAACTCGCTGAATGTATCTACGTGAAAAGATAAATCTTAAATCGCCATAAATATTTAGTGAACCAGTGACGCAAAATCGTGTACATGCACATACATACAAACGATAAGAGAACTCGCAGAGGTGGGCATTATTTGGCGAAATAAATATTTCAAATACTGTTTAATATTTTAGATTTAATTTTGCTTAAAGAAAATAGTATTTTAAATAACATATATATATAATTTCGAAAATAAAATATCTCTATCTCAACAATCTGAACCTCAAAATAAAATATTTTTATTTCAACAATTTGATCCACAAAGTAAAATATCTACATTTTAACAATCTAAAACACGAAATAAAATATTTTACTTTTTGCATTGTTATAATACTCTGAGAAACCGCATGTTAACAAATGATCTACACTCTCATAAATGTATTGAATTCGAACCATTATTTTCAGCAATAATATGTAAAATTGAAATTAAAAATAAAAAGACAAAATACAAATATTTTCAATATTCTTCAAATAGAATACTATTTCCAAAATTTACTGCTTCAAATAAATTATTTTATTTACAGAAATTACTGCATCAGATAAAATATTTTATTTTCAAAAAATATATCTATGTATTCAATTGAATATTTGCATAAAGGTTCGTAGTTCGCTGGGAAATCGGACGAGCTCGTCAGAAAAGATTTCTTTCGCAGCACGAAATTAGCAAAGTTCATTTGTCTTGTGTTTCCCTTGATTGAGTCACATAGCCGGGGAGCTTCGGATATCGATTTTCTCACAATTTCCCTCGTTTATTTCATTCTATCGCTGTTAGATTATTCTCTCGGCCCAGCCAGCCTTGATAAAAGGGATACGTCGTCTACTACATACCTGATGGTCGAGGGTGACCTGCGATCCATGATCCCCCAATGAGCATTTACTGACCCCACCCTCCCCCCTTTTCCAGCCACCTCACCCTTTTCCTGCTGTTCCCCGCCGCGCTGCTTTTCTGCCCCTTCGTTCTGCTCGCGCATTCATCGTCCTAAACCGTGCACACCTAATAATATAAAACTAATGCAGCCAGCTAGAAAATGCACAAAATCTACCGTCACATGACGACCAGTCGGAGGTTCACCTCTACTATGAAAATGACCAGAGGTGGGCATTATGTATTTGGCCAAACAAATATTTCAAATTCTATTTAATATTTTCGACTTTATTTTGGTTCAAGAAAATAGTAAATATTTTAAATAAGATATACAATTTCGAAAATAAAATGTTTCTATTTTAACAATCGGAACCACAAAATAAAATATTTCTATTTTAATAATCCGAAACACAAAACAGAATATTGTATTTTTTGCGTCGTTATACCTAATACTTTCAGAAATTACATTACTTATTGATAATTTAATATTTCTTACATAAGCAATAATTTAAAGAAGAAATGGTACTTAATATAAGAAACTATATCATTTGCCAAAATTTTGATGTATTTAATAGTAACGATTTTTACTCATAAATCTATTGAATGCGAACCATTATTTTCAGTAATAATATTTAAAATAGAAATTGAAAATAAAGACAAAGTTCAAATATTTTCAATATTCTTCAAATAAAATACACTTTTCAAAAATTACTGTATCAAATAAAATATTTTATTTTCAAAATTGTACACATACTTTCAAATAAATAGGATTATTTATTATTTACTATTTAAAATACTATTTTCCCGAGCTCTGAAAATGACTGCCAGCCTGATTTTGTATAAATCGTAGTGTGCCACTATCAAAAAAGTTGCCAGCTTGCTGTGCAACCCTTTCGAGACCTACCGAGTCCCCCTCGCTTTTCACTGATTCTATTGATGCGCTTCTACGATTTAGACCAGCGGCTCCCAACTATGTATTTCGTCGAGTGTACCGCGCAGGATTGTTGAATTACTACAATGTATGTTGAGCCGCAGAGCTGGGGAAAATAGTATTTCAAATAGTAAATAAAAAATAATTCTATTTATTTTAAAGTATGTCTACAATTTTGAAAATGAAATATTTTATTTGATGCAGTAATTTTTTAAAAGAAAATATTTTATTTGATGCAATAATTTATTTTAGACAGTAATATTTGAAAATAGTACTTTATTTTAAGAATATTTGGACTTTGTCTTCATTTTCAATTTCAATTTTAAATATTATTGCTGGAAATAAAGGTTCGTATTCAATAGATTTATGAGTAGATATAGTCATTATTAAATAAAACGAAAATGTGGCAAATGTTGTAGTTTCTTATATTAAGTACCATTTTTTCTTTAACTTATTGTTAAGATAAGAAATATTAAATTACCTATAAGTAATGCGATGTCTGAAAGTATTAGGTATAACGAAAAAATACAATATTCTATTTTGTGTTTCAGTTTATGAAAATAGAAATATTTTATTTCGTGGTTCCCATTGTTAAAATAGAAATATTGTATTTTGTGGTTCCGATTGTTAAAATAGAAATATTTTATTTCGTGGTTCCGATTGTTAAATATTTTATTTACAAAATTCTACATCTTATGTAAAATACTATATTCTTTAAGCAAAATAAAGTCTAAAATATTAAATAGTATTTGAAATATTTGTTTCGCCAAATAATGCCCACCTCTGCCGCTACGCGACGCGACGTCGATATCATACTCGTAATTGTCATATCAAAGTACGGACAGTTTGCAGTGATAACTATCAAGTTACGTAAGCAAGAGCAATGCATACACCTATTCTAAAAGCGGCAACCGATCAATACGGGCTACGATCATGTTTATTATAATCCACTTTTGATAATTAATATTTGTCAAAATGGCTGTTCGATAGTCCGTATCATAATGAATATTCCGATTATCAGAGCCGGGGATTAATGCGTTTAGTCTATAAGGAAGACAAAGACTTGGCCCATAAATTGTCTCTTTTTCCCATCTTTTTCTTGTGAATTGTCGCCTCTCGGATCATGAATATTCCGAGACATGCGCGTTTACAGAGCTTCCGGCTGTTTATGGGAGCGGTTAATATAAACGGTCACACGTGATTTCCGATTACTGCGATAATACGTACTACTAGGTATCCAACTTGAAATTAATCCGAACAAAGCTGATGCGAGACTCATTTCCATCGGAAACACTTGCTTGGATTACGAGACCGCGGAAATATACGGTGGGGCCTATAAAAATTGTAGCATTCTCAAAATTGTGTGCGCTTTTGAGTTCAATTAGGACTTGAAACTCGAATTATTGTTGGTTTGTTACAGTGTAGAGCTTCAACTTTTACCCATATACCCGAGTACCCATGAGGTCTCCGGGTAGAGCAAAACTAACCGGGTATCTCATGAGATAGCCGAGCATCCGGGTACCCGGGTACCTTGGTATCTCATAAGACAGCCGTGTCCCCGGGTACCCGAGTAGCTCATGAGGTCTTACAACTGGTTACGAGAGCTATTATTACCTATGCCACAGCACCATATGCTTTACTTGATTATTAAATTAGTTCATATTTTACAAAAATGATATATATGACTAAGTATTTTTCAAGAATTGTGTTTACTAATTTAATATGAATATTTTGTTGCTCATGGTTTATTGGTATCAACTTCAAATTTTAAATGATGTATTGAGAAATGTTATCTAATTGTAACATTGTAACAAAACCGACCGATCGTATCGCCTTTGTTTTCGACAAATGCTACCTTTATTAATTTAATATGAAGATTTTATTGTTGATGGTTTATTGGTATCAACTTCAAAAATTTAAATGATGTATTGAAAAATGTAATCTAATTGTAACATTGTAACAAAACCGGCCGATGGTATCGCCTTTGTTTTTGACAAATGCTACCGCAAGAAATGATCCCAAATTGTTTACTCACTTTAGTCTCTGTTTAAAATTCATTCGATTCGGTTGTATAAAGTATAAACTAAATAGCTCTGCGTAAAAGTTAGGTGTGGAACTATAGCACTTAAAGGAACCTAAGAACGTTGATATATTAATTTAAATTTATTAAAATCGTTTAAGAAAATAAGTAATTGTAATATGTCGTTTGCTTCTTGAAATTGATGCAAACGATTTTTATTTTGCATAAAGATCCGCAGTTTTTTCATGAGATACCCGGGTACACGGGTAATTTTTGTTTACCCGGGTATCTTATAAGTCACAGCTCTATTACAGTACGCCACCCAGGATTTAATTTTGAGGGGGGGGGGGGGGGAAGAGTTGAACAAAATGACTTTTTTTTCGCAAAAATATCTGTCAACGGTAGCCACACATATATAGGGAAAAGTTGTTCAAAATGTTTTGTTTTACATGTAACATCCAAAAATTATCGAAATCGGAGAGGAAGCAGCTATTCTACGGTTCAGCTAATTTTTCAGTGTTTTGTTTCCTTTATCTTGGGGGGGAGGCTTGGTCCCTTGGCCGATTGTTAAAATAGAAATATTTTATTTTGTGGTTCCGTCTGTTAAAATAGAAATACTTTATTTTCGAAATTCTATCTTATTTAAAATTCTATTTTCTTTAAGCAAAATAAAGTCGAAAATATGAAATAGTATTTGAAATATTTGTTTTGCCAAATAATGCCCACCTCTGCATCCGGTGGTGAAACAGACATCTGCTGGTACAGGACGTCCTTCCTAGTGACATCCGGCGGTGAGGGGTGAAGCAGACATCGCACAGCGAATATTTGTAACTTTTTTCGCAGGTATATGAATTCACTCTCGAAACAGTATTTCGAGAAATAATTTGTATTCAAGCCTATCCATGTAAAACCTTTTGCATTCTGTTCTCAAGACTTGAAATTACTATTTAAGATAAAGGAAATTTCGATTTTTAAAAAAAAATCACTGTGACCTAACTCCGTAATAGTTTAAAGTTTACAAAATAATATTTGTTTATAAAAGTTTACAGTTTCATTGAAACCCGGGTAGAGGGTTTCAAGCATTACAAACGTAGACCCAGGAGACAGTTTCCCTCTTCACATTTAACATGCACTTTAGCGAAAAGATGAAATACAGGGACTTTTGAGCAGACGGTCGAGCCACACAGAAAAATTTGATGCGAATAGTATGCCCATGACCCTGTACCAGAATGAGCCGTGTGGCCCGTCAAATATAGCAAACTTCAAGTCCGCCGAGA
Organism: Lasioglossum morio; assembly: GCA_916610235.2. NCBI lineage: Eukaryota > Metazoa > Arthropoda > Insecta > Hymenoptera > Halictidae > Lasioglossum > Lasioglossum morio. The sequence goes on from OU744333.1 coordinate 8,239,798, forward strand.
GGAGCACGAAGGGGTGCCGTATATTCAAAGGATGGGGTGACCCTTCTCGCAAATTTGACGAAGGGGAGAGGGGAATTACCGCGTGTAAGCTCGTCGGCTTGCTTCTCTAAAATCAATAGGACCGCTTCGAACGCGTACATTCTGCGTTCAATTTGCGAAACTCGCTTTGAAAATTCGGGTCGTACGATACCATGAAATATTATCAATTCCGAAACGTGAATTCTGGGCATACAATAGGCAAAGTTTCACGCAGGTTTTCCACAAAAATGTCGAATTTAACCCTCTTCGTGTTTTTGTCAAATATATTCGACACTAGCTGACCCGACAGACCTGTTCTTTCCAAATTTCAACAAATTTGTTTGTGATCGTTTTGTGAATTTATGAAAAGCTATTGAAAATGTGTAAACAAGGTAACAATGAGAAAAAACAAAACTTGCAATTCATCGGAATTGTAGAAAACAGAAAACTAAAACATGCATTTTCAACTTTTTTATGGGTCTATATTGAAAATTTTAAAAATACGTTTTGTAAATTTGTGTGAATGATATGCACTGTGAAAGTTTCCTCGAAATCGGTTGATGCGGGAAACAACGACACACATTGAAAGATGTAAGAATCCTTAGATTTGTTGCAGTTAGAGGCTGCAATCGTGAAAAATTGCAATTTTTACCATCTTTAAACATTTGTAGTTCATTGCAACGTCGACAGATTTTGACGAAATTTTCAGAATATGTTTAATTGACACAGATCTACGAAATATGTTATCTAATATTTCCATATAAGCCAATATAAAAAAGTTACAAAAAAACAACTTCTCTGCAATTCTGACAATTTGCCATTTTCTCCGAAAATTTTGTTTACGTTATGTAGCAAACCAATTGTTCTAACTTCCAGAAAAGTGTCTATTAGATTATGTATTTAAATAAACTGCACTTTATATACAGGGTGTTCAGGCTATTACTAGGCAGCATTTTTTTTTTAAATAGTAAGTATGAGAAAAAAATGGTAGAGGAAAAAGTAGTACTGTTTTTTATACGCAACAAATTGACATATGCAGTTTTGTTGTATTTACATTATTTTGAAAGAAACGAAGGTCAGCTTGATTTTTTAAAATGGAATGTCATATTTTTTATACCACAGATCAATAGAAAGATAGAACACTTACACTTGTCTTTATTTTTATGAACGATCCGAAATGACGAACGCATTCGGATGACAGCCAGCTTTTGGCCGCAGCGCAGGAGGATATCGTTATGGAGGACAGTTTCTATGCAGTATGTAGTCGCACAAAACGGTTATATTCCTCGCAACTCTACACCCGTAGTTTTCATTTTACGACGGACGTCCTCGTAAAACCAGCGCACACCATCACGCTGCAGTTCCGTACGGCACAATAAAATATAATCGTCTGTCTCGAACCTTCTAATTTCGAACATTCTTCCTTGAATCGACCGCCGTTCGATCCAAGATTTAGAATTAGAGGGATACAGCGCGGGAGGAGAAACAGCCCGACTAGCCCGAGGTGAGTTCGCAGCGAAACGGTTTATTGGAAAAGTGGCGTACTTAATTGGTGTACGATCGTTTGCAGTCGTCCGAACGAAATTTTTTTAGAAATACTAGGCACCGCGTTTACAGCACCGTTCCTTGAAATTTGTCGAAGCATTTTTCGCAGTATTACCGAGGATCTAAACAATTCTTAAACCTGCGTTAGTTGAGCAGAGGACGCATGCCATAATTATCGGGGGAATCGCTACATAGTAGGTACATCGATTATTAGACATATAAGTAGTTGATGAGGAGGGTTTGGGTGACTATCAGCTAACGATAAAAATATCTCGTTTGACACACATATACCTCTACACATTGTACTACATGAGAACAAAACGTACTCACAAACCAGTTGTTTAAAGTAGATAGTGCAACGCCGCGTCGCATTGTGAGGTAAACCGATGAATATTGTGTCAAAATCAAAGAGCTTCCGATGATTTATTTTTGAATTAAAGTTGAAATATTGCAGAACATCAGAAAAAAGAGAGATTATGGTACGAATGTTTTCTTATCTTGAAAATATGTGTTGAACTTGTAGAAATGTAAGAAAATTGTGGTTTATCCAATATAGTAAATCCTTAAATATTGTCCGGGGTCGTCTACGTAAACGTTGTCCAGTGCCTACTCACTCCACTGCCGGCCAACGCCGCACAGTGGGTAAAACCGATAAAATCTGTGTCAAAATCAAAGAACTTTTGATAGAAATGAGATAGAGCAATGAAATTTTTTTAAAAATTAAAGCTGAAACTTTGCAGAATATGGAATAATTGTGGAGATTGTGGTACGAATGTTTTTTAACCAATCTAAACAATTCTAAACCGAGGATCTAAACGATTCCTAAACCCGCGTTACTTGTACAAAATTGTTAGTATAGTATAAATATTTTATTACTAGACAGAAGATCTTTATGCAAAACAAAATTTTTTTGTGTGGACTACAACACTGGAGTGAAACAAAAATTGATTTGTTTTGTTAATATGTTTAACTGGTTGAAATAACATAACTAGTATGTTCAAATTTTTCTAATTCTTTCACTGTTTGAAATTATATTTACTAATTTTTGCCATAACTGCGTAAAATCCGCCGTCTATGTATTATTGTTTCAATTATGTTTCATCTCGTAAGGCAAGAATTCTATGAAAGACTTTCACGCAACAACTTCTATACGGAGCGATTACAACTTTCATACTAACCTGCTTTTTATAAATGTTTCCTTGACACGTAACGTTTTTTAAACATGAATTTCTATGTAAAAACATGCGAATCATTCATCGATTGAGCAAAGGTTGATTCAAACCAGCGATGCGCATATTCGTTATCAAGGTAAACCGTGTGGACAAATGAATCAGAGATAAGTAACCAATAGCCCCCTTCCACATTGAAGCAACACCGAAATTTTATCTTAAAAAATATTTTTTCAAGACCGTAGAACAATACCTTAAACTAATGCGTAGCGCGAACGACCTTAGTATCTTAGAAAAAAATCTCTTAGAAGTATCTTCTAAATTCCAAACTAATTTTTTTGCGACCTAGGACTTTCAATAGTTTTTTGAACAGAGTACGATGATCGGTGATCAAAAAAATACAATTTCTCAAAAAAAATCTAGCTGATCCTAATTTTTAATATAATGAGGATCTTTTTGCAAATTTTGTTTATTGCAATTTATTACCGTAGAATTAATAGACAGCGCATCTTTATGCAAAATAAAATTTTCTACTTGCATTGCAACAAACTGGAGTGAGAATAAAAGTATTTTAAAATTGATCTATTGTTCCAAATGGAGCCTACTTATTTTTATTACAAATGCATAAAATCCGATGCTAATAATCACCAACCAATTTTGTTGGAAGATTTTGTTATTTTATTGAAAATGTTTATTGAATACTATTTATTGGAAATTAATTCTTTTTATGAATACAAATACGAAAAGTCACATTTAATTAGTATTCTTTATTCTGATTTGGAATCCGATAGTTTGTGTCTATGGATTCCTTATAAAACGTGACGAGCGACACGCGAGACAAACGTCTCCAGAGTGAACGGGTTAACAAATATTTCGATTTTTTCCATTTCGCACAAACTTGGGTAGTTTAATTGTTATTTGAAGTTCAATGTATAAAGAACCAGTAATCAGATCATGGAGGTACTTATCGGTACTTTTTTAATAACTTAATTTAAAAATGTTAAACACACAACATGAATAACTAAAAAACATTGTCAATATTTCAAAAAACTTTTTCTGACCTTAGTATATTAAACGTAACAAGAATTAAATTAAGCAAATAAGTATTTGGGAAATGGCACAAGTCTGAAAAAATGTATAGGCATTTTCTAGTTTATTTTACGCATGAGATTTAACAATAAATTAAAATGAATTGAAAATGAAATACTTTAACTATGGGTTTTCTAGTAATGATATGGTAATAAATTGCAAAATACAAAATTTGCAAAAAGATCCTCATTATATTCAAAATTAAGATCAGCTAGATTTTTTTGTGTGAAATTGTATTTGTTTATTCACCAATCTTCGTACTCTGTTCAAAAAGTATTGGAAAACCTAGATCGGAAATAAATTAGTTAAGAATTTAGAAGATACTTTTAAGTGATTTTTATTATAATAAATAAAATATTTCATGTGGTAAGTGTTCAAATATTTTCGTGAGTCACTGTATACCTAGTGAATATCAACTGTGGTTTAAACTTGTGAGCAACAGTGTACAGCGTTATACTCGTTTGCTCGTTTACTTCTTGCCGTTTGCAGCCTAGGCGGGCTACGGTTTCAGCGGCAAGAATCTCTCGAGCACTGTGTAGTGAAGATACTTATCAAGGCGAAAGGAGCCACGAAGGCTTCGCGATTCACTAACATCAGGGCCACCTAACTGTTTTGTAGAACCATCCTACTTTTCTTTTAACGTTCGCGAGGTGCTCAACTTGAAACATGAATCGGTGAGCTGTTTGATTTCGAAATAGAAGTTACACTCCGCGACAATATAATAAAACACTATATTATATCCTTAACAATTTCAAATCTAGTATAATATAAATATTTCCTTGCGTCGATCGTAGAATTGTTAATATCAATTACATTAATGTTATCGGCGCACTGGTTCGATCAATTGTTTTTAAGTTTATTAAGTATTTAAACTTAATTTTAACTCAAGTATCTAAAAACGTATTAGTTTTATATATATATATATTTTAAGTATTTAAAAACACTGTTTTCAAATTACTTAATCTTACTTTAGATCATTTTCAAGAAATAATTTTGCGTCTGCAAATTATTAAACGTTATTATATTTTACTGCATGTAAATATAGAATAAGGAAAATTAATACCTATTTGGTTAGTGAAAAAGAAAAAATTTTAACTTCATATAATTAGTGAAACACATGTTGATGCCAATCTTATTTATGCTACATACACATGCTTATTGAACGAATTATTCGATATCGCTAATGAGTGAATGTATTTGATAGTAAATCTTATAAAATCTATTCAAAACTCCCGCCCGTTAAAATTCAACCAATAGCTCGGCGACTGATTCAGTTAACTGAATTTAGTCGATAGTTTAAATAATCAGTCGACTGAAATAGTACTTGGCTACTATCGATTTAGTCGATAGTTTCAGTCGATGGTGCCCATCACTATGCCAAGCCGGTACAGCAGACAATGAGGCAACGTGAACATTTGAAAGAACGTATCACATCATCCATTCACGTGCTGGCCAATCAATATTTGGCGGTAAATTCAAAACATAAACTGTCCACACAACCTTCTTTTAGCTGCTCGTATACCATATTGGTTATGGTAATATTTAATTGGCATTCAAATTTATTTTGAGCAAATTACATACAGTTTATTTTACGTGAGACAAAGTAAATGTTTAATGCATTTTGCGAAGCGACGTAAGGAATTTATTGGAAAAATTCATCATAGAACATTACTGGTTCAGTAATGTTGCGTAGTACATTCCGTGGCACAATGCCAACCCTTTGAAGGTTCGAAAAAAACATTGACGTTGCTTACTTTAAAGGGTTGGGATTGGGTTAGTCTCAGGATAAAAGTCTGCTCTATCACGTGATATAGTTTGATTTTACGCTAGACCCTTATTTTTTAAGATAAATTGAAAAATATCCTCACAAATTGGTGTAAAAATGGTGCCTCTCCATCTTTAACGATTGTTTAAACATTCATAATGTATTAATATTCGATATCACTGTATTCGGGAAAGTCTACAGAATCTGTTATTCTAAAGAACAATGCAATATCTTCTATCACAACATCACAATATTTGTTTAAAATTGAAAAATGTAGTTCCTTTTTTCAAATTAAGTTTCTTAAAAATTTTGCGTCTAAGGGGAAAATAAAGGGCAGATGCGGAATCTACGCAAAAAACTCTATAAGAATCACCCAACAGTAATTGTTGAACAAACTTGTTGTCGGACAGTGTAAATCGAATAGGAAACTTTCTTCCAGCAGTTCTATCAATCATATCAATAACATTTTGTTTATTTTCTCGTTTCTTTGTTATATTAAATGGATTCTTATATTGTTTTGTTGTTTTTCATTCTTCAAAAGCCTCTTTTCATTTCCCATAAATTTTAACTCGATAAAGTAATATTTTATATTTTATACTTCCAAATTGTGAATGTTTTCTTTAAAATCGGTATCAATGGCTCCGATCGGAAACGTTGTGCCGCGGGATACACAGGAAGAGGCACCTACCTAACTTGATTACCACTAATAACGTCTAAATGATGCGTTGTACAAAAAATTTATTTCTACAGATGTTGCTAGCAACAATTCCCTGGGCGATTTCTTTATCAACGAACGAATTATCAAGACGTAATGTTAGTTATAGCTAGTGTCCGAATATTTCTAGGAGTCATTGTACTTGGTTGCTCCGCAAATATTTACGGAGTGGACACATCATGAGAAGACATAATAGGGGACGAACGTCGCGTGCTTACTCTTCTCTCGTTATCCTGTGCGAGCAGGAAATAAAAGGAGGACAATTTCGTCACGCGTCGGCGATTTACGATCAGTCGATCTAGTAAAAGAAATTCGAGCGAGTTCTTGAGGTGAAAATTTTGACTGGCTATGAAACAGCTGAAGCGCGGCCGGCTCTCCGTTTCGTGCCATAGAACGGTTTGTTGGTTGCTGCTACTACTATCTCCGCCAACGAAAATAGGTGTGGACGAAGTTAAATCGGAGAGCAAAGGAGCGGAAGGCTGAGAGAAAACAAGATCTCGATCTCTTAACCGGTCGCGCGATTGAAAATGGGGCTCGCATGTGTATGTATACGCCAGACGGTCGAAGCAGCCCAGCATTAGGGCCGGATAACTGTTAGGTGGAACCTCCCTCCACACGAAGGAAACTCTTCGTTCTACTTTTTTTCCTTACCCTCTCTTTCTCTCTCTTTCCCTCCCTCTCTCCCCACCCTCACCATCATTTCTGACCCTTGCGATGGATCACAAGCGGTGCTCAGTCTCTTTCTGGAAAGATATGAGAATAAAGCATCGAATCATCGACCACATTATTTGGAACTGCCCGCTTTATGATGGAAAGAGAGGAAAACTCCTAAGGATCATCGCCAGAAAGGACATAGATTTGGATGAAGATATTACCAAAATTCTGGGTACAAAGGAAGACTCCATTCAATATGAGGTCAATAGCGGCCTTTCTAATTCAAATTGACAACACAATATAACTAGTTCCTGGTTTATACAAAACCGGTAGTAGAACACATTTTACTATATCCAACTATAATTACACCTTTTATCTTTTATTCTTTTATGTTGAATGTACACACCAGTATATAAGCAACTTTTCTGTACCACTTGAAATGAAATGCAATGTATTGACAGGCTTGAATTGGGCAGAGCTCCGGCTCTTCAACGCCATCTCTGTACAACGGAATGGAGTAAAGAAGAAACTATCAACTAAACAGAGCTGGGGAAAATAGTATTTTAAATAGTAAATAATAAATAATCCTATTCGTTTTAAAGTATGTGTACAATTTACTAAATAAACTATTTTACTTGATGCAGTAATTTTTGAAAATAAAATAATGTATTTGAGGCAGTAATTTTTGAAAATAAAATAATGTATTTGAGGCAGTAATTTTTGAAAATAGTAGTTTATCTTAAGAATATTGTGAATATTTGGACTTTGTATTTATTTTCAATTTCAATTTTAAATATTATTGCTGGAAATAATGGTTCGAATTCAATAGATTTATGAGTAGAAATAGTTATTATTGAATAAAACGAAAATGTGGCAAATGATATAGTTTCTTATATTAAGTACCATTTCTTCTTTAAATTATTGCTTATGTAAGAAATATTAAATTATCAATAAGTAATGTAATTTCTGAAAGTATAAGGTATAACGACGCAAAATATACAATATTCTATTTTGTGTTTCAGATTATTAAAATAGAAATATTTTATTTTGTGGTTCCCATTGTCAAAATAGAAACATTTTAGGTTAGAAATTGTATATCTTATTTCAAAAACTATTTTCTTGAACCAAAATAATGTCGAAAATATTAAATAGTATTTGAAATATTTGTTTTGCCAAATAATGCCCACCTCTGTCCAGTCGACAGTCAAAAGTCATACTTCTCGTTCGTTAAATCAATGTTCAGTTCAGTTAGTTAAACCAAGTTCAGTTTAGTCAGTCAAAGTTTGTCTCCATTATAAAAAATTCTGCATCGTTCAAATATTTCGTACAATCATTAAGTTATCAGTCATTAACTTTTCCAATTTTTCTTTCCCTAGACACCTTATTCGGACTATTACGAACATTTTTTCCAAAAATTAGCCAAATCGGTCCAGCCGTTCTCAAGTGATGCGCGTACCAACGAACAGCATTCAATTTTTCTTTATGTAGATTAAAATTTTTTAAATTTATACTACATCTCAAAACGTCCACCTTAGGACGTAACAGGAGTATCATGGACACTTTCTCACGTTACCGTCTAAAATGTACTTTACGAATATGTACAAGAAACAAAAGTGAAAGTGATGAACGATTCTCGCGGAATGATTGTCAAGGCGGGTGACTATGTATGACTCAACGTCGCTACACTGATAGAAACCGTAAATTTTTAACAGATGTCACATAGCAATCCGCTATGTTGCCATCGAAATACTGTTTAAATTCGTAACGCGAGAAGGTTTAATGTAGCGAAGCGAGCGACGACGCGACGCGACGCTTCGTGCAAATCGACTGTCGAAACAGGAAGACTGAACGAAGTCGCCATGTGTATGTGACTCTCATGTCAAATAGCGACACGTCGAATTTAGCATACTAATCGGCAAAGTGGAACCAAAGTCCTTCAATGATTCTGTCAGAGGTAGGCATTATTTGGCGAAACAATAAATATTTCAAATACTATTTAATATTTTCGACTTTATTTTGGTTCAAGAAAATAGTATTTTAAATAACACATAGAATTTCGAAAATAAAATATTTCTATTTTAACAATGGGAACCACAAAATAAAATATTTCTATTTTAATAATCTGAAACACAAAATAGAATATTGTATATTTTGCGTCGTTATACCTCATACTTTCAGGAATCGCATTACTTATAGGTAATTTAATATTTCTTATATTAGTAATAATTTAAAGAAGAAATGGTACTTAATATAAGAAACTATATCATTTGCCACATTTTCGTTTTATTCAATAATAACTATTTATACTCATAAATCTATTGAATGCGAACCATTATTTCCAGCAATAATATTTAAAATTGAAATTGAATATAAAGACAAAGTCCAAATATTTTCAATATTCTTAAAATAAAATAATATTTTCAAAAATTACTGCATCAAATAAAATATTTTATTTTCAAAATTGTACACATACTTTAAAAGAAATAGTATTATTTGTTATTTAGTATTTGAAATACTATTTTCCTCAGCTCTGGATTCTGTTTCTCCTTTTCTTTCTTCCTTTGTCAACATATTTATTATTTATCATAGACGGACTGAAACCCTTTTACATATGTGTTTTCAATAAAAAAAAGAGAAAGATACAAGACTACTCGTTTAATAACAAAGAAGAGACATGCATAAAAAATAAAACTAATAATGGTACTGTTACGTGCTGGTAGGCCCCAATTCGGTCAAACCATTGAAGGAGTATACTTGGGAAAGGGGTATGACAGTGACCAGCCAATATAAATAACACGCACGTTTTATTTTAAGACAGAGTAAAATTTTGGTATCGACTGGTACGACAAGATATTTATTCAACTGACGCCGCCGTTAGAGATCGCAGGGTTTTCATAGAAGGATTCCCTCTCCTGTCCTCGGGATGGTGGAAAATGGGATGGGAAAAGGAAAAATGGAAATAAGGATAAGTCTTTGAGGATTTCCAGACGGGCCCACCTGAGACTAGGCAATTGCCAGATGTAAAAAATTATTTTCTCCTTTTTAGTGCACTCTAATATAAGTGTGATTTAAAAGAAAAAATCACCGCGTAGAAAGCCACGCGCGGCAGAAGTGAAACTTCTTGCAGTCTAGTAATGTTTCGAAGTAAATTAAGATTGGAAATGATAAATAATCCTAATGAAGCGACAACAAGATCAGGAACAACTCTCGATGCAGTATTTGCAAGACATTTAGACAAAATTGAATCAAGAATATTTATATCATATTTTAGCTATCACAAGCTAATTGTTTCAATGATAGAATCGTAGAAAATCATAGATAAAAATAATGAACGATCAAAATTTGCGACGCAAAGAAGGAGGGTGTATGGGAAATACTATATGAACTATGTCTCTTTCTTTCCCATACGCTCTCCTTCTTTGAGTCGCAAATTTTGATCGTTCATTATTTTTTCTATGATTTTCTATGCTTCTATCATGTCGTGGGAGACATGAACCAGACACACGCACTCAGACATCCTCGAGTGTCAGGTCATTCGGACCTTCGTACCCTGTCAAGTGATGCGTCCGGTTTCCCAGATTTATTGCACCAACCCCGGGTGGCCCGTCGCTATGCAAGAGGGTTTGATTATTGTTTTACGATTTTTCCCGAAAACAGGAGAGGTTCGCCAAGACTCGTTGGTTACGGACGTGTTATCGGCGCACTAACTCCAAGCCACAACGGTACTTAGCATTTCTGGGAATTAAAACTATATTCATGATAATGAAAATCTTTAATTATTAATATCTTTCAAACTATTGAGTATCTGCACTTATAATGGTATGTACACCATTAACAGGAAGGAGAAAGAGAAAAAGAAAGCTGCTACTTAAACAGTACACAGCATGATGCCAGAAAGGGACAAAACGGACCCTCGGTACTCTCCTCCTTTTCCCTTTCCACTATCCTATTCCATCACCATCATAACGTCTCCCACACTAAGCCGTAGACACGTCGCGCACGCGCAACGAGTCACTCCCATTCGCCCCACTCGCGCACATATTACTCTGGTCATCAGAGAGGGGGTACATCATTTCACCGTGATTCCCCTCATCTGGCATCACTGGTAGACAGCTATTATTATTATCAATCTTCTCGCTAGTAGTGGTCATGAAATTAATAATTTTCTGAACGAATGTGAAGCAGAAATAGAAATATCATAGACAGCTCTTCTTAATAATATTCTGCTTCACATTCGTTCAGAAAATTATTAATTTCATGACCAGTACTATCGAGAAAAGATTGATAATAGCTGTATGATGTTTACGTGGCTTAGTACATTCGTTCGTATACCACAAGTCCTCATTATTATCCAAGTAGCGATAGCTGTTATACACTATACTGTTTACTTTTAGCTGCGAGAAACGCTTTCGAGAGGTAAGCCGTCTAGCGGTGAAGCGGTAGACTCGACTCAGCATTCAAAACTACCTTCACACACTCGAATTATTCTAAGTTCAGTGGCGAATGCCGCACATGTGTCTGGAAGAAGTAACGAAATTGTCGTTACTACGCATTCTATAACTATAAGACTTCTAATGGACGTTTTAAAGATGTCTGAAAGATTCCTAAAGGAAGCCTAAAACGATGTCTAAAAGACCCACGAAAAAGCCAAAAAGACCCCTAAAAGGTGTCATAAAGACGTCTTAAACGGACATCTTTTAGACGTCCGAGGAAGACGTCAAAAATTCGTTTCTAAGATGTATCGTTTTGTAACACGAGATATTCAGGAAACGTTCCGGCGACGTTAAAGCGACTTTCGAGCGACTTTCGAGGTGTCTTTTAGACGTCTATTGTCTTGCGGCATGCGTCTTACAGACGTCTTTGAGAGAGAGACTATTAGTCGGAGTGTATACTGCTCTCTTTCTAATTGACGTCAATTACGCGATAAAGTTGTTGTAGGTTGTACCTACTAACATATTTATGGTATTTTATCTTTCAATAAATAGTTATGAACAAATAATAATTAACAATTTTTATTGAAAGTATTATTTTTGCCTAATTTAATAATACGCGCGAATTACTACCCAGATAGCACAGGACGTCCTCAAGATGTCCATTTTACGTCCATTTTAGGTCTGAACGTCCTACATCCTGGAAGAACGTCTTAAAAACATCTTGAAGATGTTTTTTAGGGAATAGTTTTACGTCCGAAATAAGACATTTTGCAAACGTCTTTCTCGTGAAATAAGTGATTTTAAAGACGGGGAGTTTGCAAGACGACGTTTTATTCCAGACCTCTGTGCGATGTTAATGAAAAGTCTTTTTTATAGGTCCAGAAATGCTAATTAAATTAATTAATTATAGTTAATTAATTAAATATATTTATATGGTTTATTAAAAAACGAAAAAACTTCAATTTTCTCGTACCACAGTGACGTTAACCACCGCGGATCACTCAAGCTGAATTCCAGTTTTCCGAGCGTTCCACTGGGGTATGTCATACCACTGCTGCACATTTCCACTAGCGAGAAAGGGCTGGTCCTGCTGCCCATCTAGGGGGGTTGGAGGAACCCTTGAGAAGTTATTTTCTTTGTTACCGACTGCCAGCCTTACAGGGGATACTGTTAGTATCTTGTCGGTGCCCGTGCCCATTTCGCCCACTTACCGACCAAGTAGCACAGACGCTGGCAGTCTTTAACAGTATCTCGTCGGTGCTGATAGCAATAATTTTCTTTAAATTATATCCATAATTTGCTATTAAGCCAGCTATAAATGTTGTGCCCCTAGAAATAATAATAATACATCTTTTTATTTCTATAGAAGTGTTGACACTGAATGGTAAATGGTGTGATAACGTAGTCACACTGGGACGGCAATCATAAAATGTATTTTTGTGTCTCATGCTCGTAGGACTCTAGAGCCATGTTACCATTCCGTGTCACATCCTACCGTAACGACCAAAACCTATACTGTTGAACTTATTTTCTACAACGGCGTTGTTACTAGGGCTGCAGAACCGATTAGATACTGCCAGTACTGAACTAGATACCTCGTAAAATCAACATATTTATTAAAAATGCAGCTATTAGCTCGGTATTATCCTTTATTCATAAGACACTTGAAATTCTTACAAATAGAGGACAATACAGATTGCCCAGGTCTCACCACGAGGAGGTTGCTGCACAAGAGACCCGAAAGGGAGTCAGAACGGAAGGGCCATTCTTCCGTGCTCCCTTTCTTACAACGACGGACTTATTCTAAAATACGCAGGTATGTCGAGCAATTATTGCGGAGCAAAAGGTGCGAATCGGTGAAGAAGTCTCCGATCCACAGGGGACCAAAGGCGAATCAGGCAGAGGGCTCTGATTCTTTCAAAGAGAAAAACAAAACCAAAGCAAAAAGCTCTGGTTCGAAAGTGACGCAAACAATCGTTAAGAGATGGTATTATATGAACAATGTACTCAGAGTGGCTCCCTTCAGCCAATATCAGATTCCTTATAAACGCAACCGTAACAACAAAGTCCAACACAGTAGAAGCCTGTGTTGGAGTAAAGAAAACTAGAATATTGAAATTAGGCGATAATTACTAGACATGTTATCGACAACGCAACACAATCTTAACTTTATAAACTTAAAAATAACTTAAAAGTAACTATAAGTGCTGTCACGTGACCGCAGCAATTATTGTCAATCGAACGACTACATCACTAAAAAGAGGGCAGAATGAAAGCAGAAGCATGAACCTGAGCAAAAAGCTTTGGTTCGGGGGTGACGATAAACAATAATTACCCTTCGTCGATATTAAAACTACGCCGCTATCTTCAATGATGTGTGCTCTCCATCGATGGAAAGGTGCCCAGTTGATTTATTATAACTGAAACAGACTTAAAAAAAAGTTAGTCAGAACAAGTCATGATACAGCGACAAATGTAGATAGACCCTATAGAACGAAAACCGGAGATTAACGGAAATGCTGCACGCGCCACGAATCACGCATGATGTCCACAAGACGAGTCGCGGGAATAGTCGTAATCCAATACGCGGGAATCGAACGCGGGTGGAACACTCATGGCGAAACGCGGGTGGTGCGAGCATTGTCACTTCGCGGAAGAAGAAGACGATCCTGTAGTCGATAATGATGAAGATGATCCAGTGACGGTGAAATTGAACCTAGGGGTTGAACATACATAATTCTAGTCGCGGAACTAGGTAGTATTCCTATAATCGTGGATGGTGCACATACATATTTTGATAGACGGTGATATATTAGGTTAGTACATTGCAGAAACCAATTTTACAACGCGCTCTGAACACTAAATGTAATCGACAAAGTTACTTCGCGAAACGTAAAGATACCCCGTCTTTTACCTTGCGGGCCGACGAGGCGTTCGATACGTTCAACATACAACGGTTTGTATGCTTATAGGAACGCGCTAGAACCACTACGTTGTGGGGGGTTAGTCCCAAAAAATATGCATGCTGGTGAACGCAGTGGTACGTTCCATGCATTTAGCGCTCACACACCATTGAATGGCTAAAGGCAGACGTCTCTACGTTCAGATTAACTACAGTGTTTTCCGCCATCGTGAATCACGACAGCGGAAACACTTGTTCCATTGCTGGAACGGCAAACGAAACGTGTGTTATGACACACCGCGGGGGGTTGAACGTAGAAACGTGCACCGTGATTTTGCGGTAACTGCTATGCGGCAAAATGTGGCCTCGGAACATACCAATACGTTTCTACTCTACGTAGTGGCCCGGTGGGCATATGCTCCACATTTTTTCGGTATCAAAAATTCTAACGTTACATCCACATACATTTGGATAAACCAAAAAAAGTCTCTGAAATATTGAATGATTGTATGCACCCTGCGCGACTGGTCCTACAATTTCGGTCCTCTACTCGCTAATCTATTACGAGGTCGCGACTATGATAATTCAAACTGATTTCTTTTATTACGGCGTGTTTTCTAATATGCTTATACTTCATTTCCACCTTAATACAACGCGTCAATACATTTTCGTGACACTAAGGCAATCGCGACAACAAATTCTCGCAACACTAATTCCTTACAAAGATGATATTTCGCGATGTATTATTTTATTCGTGGCATGCAATACGAGCGGTAAAATAAAAAACCCTATTCTAATCGGAATGAAGTAGAGGCAGGACGAGATAGCTAGCGACTGGGTTTCCAAGCCCATCGGATCTACCCCGGATTCAAACGCTATGACACCATCCACCTGCCTGGACGTCGTAACGCCAGGACAGATGCGCCCCTTCGCTCAAAGCGTGATTCCAGTCGCGAGTATACACTCCACGAACTTGGCCGCCTTGAGTATAGACCGAAGCCTAGTAACGCTGACTTTATCAGCCAGAGACGATGCCAAGCGGTCTTTTGCTGCGAGGTCTTCCCTACTTGAAGAGCAGGTAAGAACCTCCACCAATCTCGTCCCATATATCCCCTACTTCAATTTCGATTTTAAAAAATACTACGCTAATGCAACCCGTTCTTATTCTTTCGCAACTCTACTAAAAATCGCGAATGCCTACAACACACCTGACATCCGTGGATCGTTGCAGCTGGAGCATGGGCGCCTGAAATGTCGAAAGACTCGAATAATGCAAACGCGATACTTTGGCTGCGCAACGCTAATGCAAAGAACAGAGATCCAAAAGACTACTTTACATTTTCTGCAAAACTATTTCTCAAATATACAAGTGACAATCAAAATGTAATTTAATCTCAATTTTTAAGCTAATAGGGGGGGGGGGAAGAATTCGCGAGTATCTACGCAACACTAACTTCGATCTCTGTTCAAGAACAACTAATGCAACACGCGTGGTTTTTTCGCAACGCTATTTCAATCGCGGACGTGCCCATCTCCGCTGATCGTTGGGGCGGCGAGGCCTGCCCATATTTTCAACAAACTACTGATACTACTACTACTACTACTACTTCTACTGACAAGTATAGTGACATGGTAGTAAAGAAATATGACTTCGCATCCGAAGATGCGAAGTCATTATAGTTGCCCTCTTGAGCGACAGTTTGTCGGGGCCTCTTCGGCATATAGCCTCTTCTTTTTCTTCGGCGGACCGCCAAACATCTAGAACCTTACACGTGCTCGCAGAGTGAAAACGATCAACGACTTCCGAGACCAAAGACAAGTCTCGAAAGAAGCCTATCGCTCCTCTGGTGCAATCGAGCCGGTATCGTTTCGTTTCGAAAACCCTATTTCCGCGCGCGTTCGCGTCCGCGTCCGCGGTAAGCTAAGAAATTCGCACGAAGCATCGAGCACGAAGGATCAAATCGAACGCATGCCTCGTTCGATTTAACTTCGAGACGAAACTTCGAGCCCCTACCAGTGACTGGCTACCGTGCGAATCGCGGCCTACCCGAAAGAGAAACGGTAGCCAGCCCTGGACCCTACCTATTCAGGATTAGCAATCACACCGAGAAGGTAAGTTACCTACCTACCTAGCCCTATATTTAAAAAATGGCAAAACAAGATCTCCAACACATTCACAACACGATCTCCACACACACGCCAGGGTGCAATAACCTAACACCCTAGGGAGACGTCCCGGGACGCCTCCGACACCCCAGCGTCAAACCACAAACACACACTCTAAAGGTATAGCATTAGTTTTGCTGAAATCGACTGACAATGGCAGTGATCATTGCGAAACAAATTATGAAATTGAAATAACGGTTGAATGTAATTCTGAATATTACTCGTTATTTTTAATGAATTGAGAAAACTACAACACATATTCCAGGAAGATCCATGGAGCATGTCACGGATCAACAGAAATATGTGTTACTGAATAGAGTTTAAAAAACCGACGCAATTCCACTGCCTATCAACACACACACACACACACAAGTGGAATATACGTCGTGCACGATACACTAACCATTGTCAATCGCCACACATGATATAAAACAATATTCCATGCCCGTTGCTCTCACCCTCCCGAGTTGCACCTGGGCACGCGAGAGGATTCCAGCAACGGACAGGGAATCTCAATATCCTGAAAATCCTAGCTAAAAGAATCAGTTAGATTTTTTACGGGCTAATGTTCTTGCAGTTTCGATAAATGACTTCACTCGTATTGAAAATTGAATCTCGACTTACAAATCAAAGGTTTCGTTATAGGAAGGATAATATATCTTTATTGTTGGAGATGGAATGGAAAGGTAATTTAAGTTAATTTCTTCTAAATCTTATAGTCGAGCAAAAATAGAATGATTCTAATAAAAATTTGCATTTGTTTATCTATTTAGTTATTCTGAAACTTTGTGTATATATTTCAAAATACCCTCGGACGATCCTTTCGACAAAGCAGACGTTCGAAATAATGGAATAAATACTCTATTAAATATAAAGTACTCGTGAAATTAATAAACAAGTTAATTAATCAAGTAATTTTTGCTTTGCCGAAAGAATCTATCCGTCGCGAATCGCCTTTTTGTACGTGGTATCAAATATTTTCGAGCAATTCAAAATGATTTTAAAATACAAACGATTAGTTTGATAATAAATAATGAGTGTAGAAATTGCGTTCCAAATTACGGAAGATTTTCATCTTTTCGCAATTTGGGAACACAATTATTGAAATTATATATTTCTATTTATAAAAAAAAAACGCGACGTACAAAAAGACCCTACCTAGCTAAGAAATAACAGATTACTACCCGCGGAAAGCTACTACTCAAATGTAATAATAATAAAAATGACTGTTGCTTGTGCACTCACTACTTGTTGGGGGAAGAGAAAACTGCGTCACAGTCACGATATCGTCACTGCGCAAAGCGTTACAATCCTGGAATCAAAAAAAGAAGCATGATATTAACAAATTGATTCGTACTATACCAAGGGGCTATAAAGAATCTATTTAAATGATTTTCGAAATAAAAACAGCAAAAAAGATGAAAATTTATCATTCTAATATAATATAGAAAATTTTGAAAACTAAAGATATATAGAAATCTTTGAAAAGAAAATGTTCCATAACAAATATTAATTGTGAAGATAGTTTGCTACTTACATTCTCTCCCCCTTGACGAAAGCGCAACACGTTGCTCTCGATCTCAGCTGTCGATGTCCTCTTTGAGCATCCTCGAAGTATTTGATGTGTTAGAGTTCTGTAACAGAAATAATAATTTTATTTAATTTCAGTCGATCAACCGTCAAAGACTATTCCAGTTGAATATTTATTAATTTTTCATTATAGTTTGAAAAAATAATGTTTAAGAATGCAGTTTAATTGGTAAGATAATGTTACTTACGTTCACACCCGTTCCTGCTCGAAGAAATCACTACACGCTGCGTCTCGATTTTTTCTGTCGAGTAGCATTCTTTTCTTTCAAGCTCTGTAATAAAAAGAACAAATTCAATTAATATCTATCGACCAAGCGTCAATGATTAAATTCGAGTTAATATGAAACAAATAATTCAAGTTGAATATAAAACGAAGAAGTTAATTGAAACCAAAATTAAATAAACTTGACTTCTATATTGCACGACACGAATTTAAATACTAATGTTCGTCACGATACAAAAGTAAATATCGCGAGAAGGCAGTACGATTCACGAATAAATTTCAATCAATGAAAAATAAATAATTCGCTTGAACACGGTATTAATTTGAATAAAAAATATACTAAATAATCTTTATATCTATTGATGATGAAATACAGAAACCATACGTACCACGTAAAGATCCTTGTTGTGTGTCGTATACGTATTGCGTCTCGATAACCAGAAACTCGCTTGACAAGGTTAGAGGGAAGCACGGAGCTAATCCAAAACACGTACTTTCAGTTTAACTTTCGCAATAATAATGAGCCGCGGTCGCGGATCCTTAGACTCCCGAGGGTTGGAGGGGGGAGAGTCCCCGATCCGATACTCGGCGATTGGCCCCGATGTGAGACAAAGCGCGGGTCAGTGCGAAACGATCAACGGTGGTTACCTTCAATACAAAACATGACGTCACGTTCAACGTACTTAGTCGCCCTATTTTTTTTCAACGGCGTTTAGAAACAGTTCAACATTCGAAAGATAAATAATACTCACCCTTGCGTTCTCTCCTGCTTGAAGACACCACTATTCGACGCTGCGTCTCGCTTTCTTGTGACGACAACTTCGTCCCATTCTTCCATCTTCTTCCGTCTTCCATGTTCGTCCATCTTCTTCGATCATCCGTGTTCTTCCATCCTCGACCATCTTCATCGATCTTCCTTCTTCACCTGTCTTCCGCCTTCTTCCATCTTCTTCCGTCTTCCATCTTCGTCCATCTTCTTCGATTTTCTATCTACGTCCATTTTCTTCGATCCTCCGTCTTCGTCGAATTTCTTCGATATTCAATCTTCGTCCGTGTTCCGTCTTCTTCCAGCTTTGTCAGTGTTCCATCTTCTTCCGTGTTCCGTCTTCTTCCAACTTCGTCCATCTTCTTCGATTTCCGTCTTCGTCCATTTTCTTCGATCTTCCGTCGTCAACCAATTTCTTCGATCTTCCATCTTCGTCCGTGTTCCTTCTTCTTCCATCTTCGTCGGTGTTCCGTCTTCTTCCATCTTCGTCCGTGTTCCGTCTTCTTACATCTTCTTCGATTTTCAATCTTCGTCCATCTTCTTCGATCTTCCGTCTTCGTCCAATTTCTTCGATCTTCCATCTTCGTCCGTGTTCCTTCTTCTTCCATCTTCGTCCGTGTTCCGTCTTCTCCCATCTTCGTCCGTGTTCCGTCTTCTTCCATCTTCGTCCATCTTCTTCGATCTTCCATCTTCGTCCATTTTCTTCGATCTTCCGTCTTCGTCCAATTTCTTCGATCTTCCATCTTCGTCCGTGTTCCTTCTTCTTCCATCTTCGTCAGTGTTCCGTCTTCTTCCATCTTCGTCCGTGTTCCGTCTTCTTCCATCTTCGTCCGTGTTCCGTCTTCTTCCATCTTCGTTCATCATCATCGATTTTCCATCTTCGTCCATTTTCTTCGATCTTCCGTCAGTCGTCCAATTTCTTCGATCTTCCATCTTCGTCCGTGTTCCTTCTTCTTCCATCTTCGTCAGTGTTCCGTCTTCTTCCATCTTCGTCCGTGTTCCGTCTTCTTACATCTTCTTCGATCTTCCATCTTCGTCCGTGTTCCGTCGTCATCCAGTTTCTTCGATCTTCCATCTTCATCCGTGTTAAGTCTTCTTCCATCTTCGTCCATCTTCCTCGATCTTCCGTCTTCGTCCAATTTCTTCGATCTTCCATCTTCGTCCGTGTTCCTTCTTCTTCCATCTTCGTCAGTGTTCTGTCTTCTTCCATCTTCGTCCGTGTTCCGTCTTCTTCCATCTTCTTGGATCTTCCATCTTCGGCCATCGTCTACTTCTTCGATCTTCGATCTTCCATCTTCTTCCGTCTTCTTTGATCTTCTATCTTCATCCATCTTCTTCAATCTTCTATCGTCATCCGTATTCCGTCTTCTTCCACCTTCGCCGATCTTCCTTGATCTTCCGTCTTCGTCCGTGTTCCGTCATCTTCCGTCTTCGTCCATCTTCTATCTTCGTCCGTGTTCCGTCTTCTTCCACTTTCGTCTATCTTCCTCGATGTTCCGTCTTCGTCCGTGTTCCATCTTCGTCCATCTTCTTCGTTCTTCCGTCTTCTTCAATCTTCCATCTTCAAGTATTGCTTAGCGAGAAGGGACGAAATATCTGAAAGAAACTGAATTTGGTTAACACAAAAAAAATAAAAAAAAGATAAATATGTAGAATACTGGCCCACTCGATATATTTCAAATAACGCGCGAGTGGAGCATTTTTGCGCAACACTAATCTACAAAAATGTACCATCAACATTTAAAAACAACGCGAACAGTGCATTGTCTCTCGACGTTAATTTATCTGATCAGGAACAAAAAAACTCCCGTGCACTTTCGTTTTATTTCGCGCAACTCTAAATGGAATCGCGTCAGTAGCCATTCAAATTTCTGGGGAGGAATCAAGCCGCGAATTATTCTTTCGTAACGCTACAAGAATAATAAATACCGTGTAGAAAACGCGAACAGTGCATCATTCGACGCAACTCTATTTTATTTAATTCGGCAAAAAAAGCTCCCGAGCACTTCAATCTGTTTTACGCAACTCTATGGGGAGGCAATGACTACTTGAATTTACGAAGATAAGCTGTAAGGAATGAAACACAAATATACGAGGGTGCAGTGTGGCATTTTATATAATAACAACTCTAAAAGGCGAGATTTCCTAGTATTTGCATACTGGAAAACATTTCTGTTAAACAATTCGCCACAATTCTGCGAATTCTCAATGTACACGCGAGAAAAAGACTATGCTACACGACCTCGAACATCATAACAGAATAGATTCGGATATTGCAGGAAACAGTTTTGCAGGGCGCAACGATCACTCGATTTCATCGACAAAGTTACTTCGCGAAACGTAAAGATACCCCGTCTTTTACCTTGCGGGCCGACGAGGCGTTCGATACGTTCAACATACAACGGTTTGTATGCTTATAGGAACGCGCTAGAACCACTACGTTGTGGGGGGTTAGTCCCAAAAAATATGCATGCTGGTGAACGCAGTGGTACGTTCCATGCATTTAGCGCTCACACACCATAGAATGGCTAAAGGCAGACGTCTCTACGTTCAGATAAACTACAGTGTTTTCCGCCATCGTGAATCACGACAGCGGAAACACTTGTTCCATTGCTGGAACGGCAAACGAAACGTGTGTTATGACACACCGCGGGGGGTTGAACGTAGAAACGTGCACCGTGATTTTGCGGTAACTGCTATGCGGCAAAACTTGGCCTCGGAACGTACCAATACGTTTCTACTCTACGTAGTGGCCCGGTGGGCATATGCTCCACATTTTTTCGGTATCAAAAATTCTAACGTTACATCCACATACATTTGGATAATCAAAAAAAAGTCTCTGAAATATTGAATGATTGTATGCACCCTGCGCGACTGGTCCCACAATTTCGGTCCTCTACTCGCTAATCTATTACGAGGTCGCGACTATGATAATTCAAACTGATTTCTTTTATTACGGCGTGTTTTCTAATATGCTTATACTTCATTTCCACCTTAATACAACGCGCCAATACATTTTCGTGACACTAAGGCAATCGCGACAACAAATTCTCGCAACACTAATTCCTTACAAAGATGATATTTCGCGATGTATTATTTTATTCGTGGCATGCAATACGAGCGGTAAAATAAAAAACCCTATTCTAATCGGAATGAAGTAGAGGCAGGACGAGATAGCTAGCGACTGGGTTTCCAAGCCCATCGGATCTACCCCGGATTCAAACGCTATGACACCATCCACCTGCCTGGACGTCGTAACGCCAGGACAGATGCGCCCCTTCGCTCAAAGCGTGATTCCAAGTCGCGAGTATACACTCCACGAACTTGGCCGCCTTGAGTATAGACCGAAGCCTAGTAACGCTGACTTTATCAGCCAGAGACGATGCCAAGCGGTCTTTTGCTGCGAGGTCTTCCCTACTTGAAGAGCAGGTAAGAACCTCCACCAATCTCGTCCCATATATCCCCTACTTCAATTTCGATTTTAAAAAATACTACGCTAATTCCGTCTTCTTCCATCTTCGTCCATCTTCTTCGATCTTCCATCTTCGTCCATTTTCTTCGATCTTCCGTCTTCGTCCAATTTCTTCGACCTTCCATCTTCGTCCGTGTTCCTTCTTCTTCCATCTTCGTCAGTGTTCCGTCTTCTTCCATCTTCGTCAGTGTTCCGTCTTCTTCCATCTTCGTCCGTGTTCCGTCTTCTTCCATCTTCGTCCGTGTTCCGTCTTCTTCCATCTTCGTTCATCATCTTCGATTTTCCATCTTCGTCCATTTTCTTCGATCTTCCGTCAGTCGTCCAATTTCTTCGATCTTCCATCTTCGTCCGTGTTCCTTCTTCTTCCATCTTCGTCAGTGTTCCGTCTTCTTCCATCTTCGTCCGTGTTCCGTCTTCTTACATCTTCTTCGATCTTCCATCTTCGTCCGTGTTCCGTCGTCATCCAGTTTCTTCGATCTTCCATCTTCATCCGTGTTAAGTCTTCTTCCATCTTCGTCCATCTTCCTCGATCTTCCGTCTTCGTCCAATTTCTTCGATCTTCCATCTTCGTCCTTGTTCCTTCTTCTTCCATCTTCGTCCGTGTTCCGTCTTCTTCCATCTTCGTCCGTGTTCCGTCTTCTTCCATCTTCGTTCATCATCTTCGATTTTCCATCTTCGTCCATTTTCTTCGATCTTCCGTCAGTCGTCCAATTTCTTCGATCTTCCATCTTCGTCCGTGTTCCTTCTTCTTCCATCTTCGTCAGTGTTCCGTCTTCTTCCATCTTCGTCCGTGTTCCGTCTTCTTACATCTTCTTCGATCTTCCATCTTCGTCCGTGTTCCGTCGTCATCCAGTTTCTTCGATCTTCCATCTTCATCCGTGTTAAGTCTTCTTCCATCTTCGTCCATCTTCCTCGATCTTCTGTCTTCGTCCAATTTCTTCGATCTTCCATCTTCGTCCTTGTTCCTTCTTCTTCCATCTTCGTCAGTGTTCCGTCTTTTTCCATCTTCGTCCGTGTTCCGTCTTCTTCCATCTTCTTGGATCTTCCATCTTCGGCCATCGTCTACTTCTTCGATCTTCGATCTTCCATCTTCGTCCGTGTTCCTTCTTCTTCCATCTTCGTCAGTGTTCCGTCTTCTTCCATCTTCGTCCGTGTTCCGTCTTCTTACATCTTCTTCGATCTTCCATCTTCGTCCGTGTTCCGTCGTCATCCAGTTTCTTCGATCTTCCATCTTCATCCGTGTTAAGTCTTCTTCCATCTTCGTCCATCTTCCTCGATCTTCTGTCTTCGTCCAATTTCTTCGATCTTCCATCTTCGTCCTTGTTCCTTCTTCTTCCATCTTCGTCAGTGTTCCGTCTTTTTCCATCTTCGTCCGTGTTCCGTCTTCTTCCATCTTCTTGGATCTTCCATCTTCGGCCATCGTCTACTTCTTCGATCTTCGATCTTCCATCTTCGTCCGTGTTCCTTCTTCTTCCATCTTCGTCAGTGTTCCGTCTTCTTCCATCTTCGTCCGTGTTCCGTCTTCTTACATCTTCTTCGATCTTCCATCTTCGTCCGTGTTCCGTCGTCATCCAGTTTCTTCGATCTTCCATCTTCATCCGTGTTAAGTCTTCTTCCATCTTCGTCCATCTTCTTCGATCTTCCGTCTTCGTCCAATTTCTTCGATCTTCCATCTTCGTCCGTGTTCCTTCTTCTTCCATCTTCGTCAGTGTTCCGTCTTCTTCCATCTTCGTCCGTGTTCCGTCTTCTTACATCTTCTTCGATCTTCCATCTTCGTCCGTGTTCCGTCGTCATCCAGTTTCTTCGATCTTCCATCTTCATCCGTGTTAAGTCTTCTTCCATCTTCGTCCATCTTCCTCGATCTTCTTTCTTCGTCCAATTTCTTCGATCTTCCATCTTCGTCCTTGTTCCTTCTTCTTCCATCTTCGTCAGTGTTCCGTCTTTTTCCATCTTCGTCCGTGTTCCGTCTTCTTCCATCTTCTTGGATCTTCCATCTTCGGCCATCGTCTACTTCTTCGATCTTCGATCTTCCATCTTCGTCCGTGTTCCTTCTTCTTCCATCTTCGTCAGTGTTCCGTCTTCTTCCATCTTCGTCCGTGTTCCGTCTTCTTACATCTTCTTCGATCTTCCATCTTCGTCCGTGTTCCGTCGTCATCCAGTTTCTTCGATCTTCCATCTTCATCCGTGTTAAGTCTTCTTCCATCTTCGTCCATCTTCCTCGATCTTCCGTCTTCGTCCAATTTCTTCGATCTTCCATCTTCGTCCGTGTTCCTTCTTCTTCCATCTTCGTCAGTGTTCCGTCTTCTTCCATCTTCGTCCGTGTTCCGTCTTCTTACATCTTCTTCGATCTTCCATCTTCGTCCGTGTTCCGTCGTCATCCAGTTTCTTCGATCTTCCATCTTCATCCGTGTTAAGTCTTCTTCCATCTTCGTCCATCTTCCTCGATCTTCTTTCTTCGTCCAATTTCTTCGATCTTCCATCTTCGTCCTTGTTCCTTCTTCTTCCATCTTCGTCAGTGTTCCGTCTTTTTCCATCTTCGTCCGTGTTCCGTCTTCTTCCATCTTCTTGGATCTTCCATCTTCGGCCATTGTCTACTTCTTCGATCTTCGATCTTCCATCTTCGTCCGTGTTCCTTCTTCTTCCATCTTCGTCAGTGTTCCGTCTTCTTCCATCTTCGTCCGTGTTCCGTCTTCTTACATCTTCTTCGATCTTCCATCTTCGTCCGTGTTCCGTCGTCATCCAGTTTCTTCGATCTTCCATCTTCATCCGTGTTAAGTCTTCTTCCATCTTCGTCCATCTTCCTCGATCTTCCGTCTTCGTCCAATTTCTTCGATCTTCCATCTTCGTCCGTGTTCCTTCTTCTTCCATCTTCGTCAGTGTTCCGTCTTCTTCCATCTTCGTCCGTGTTCCGTCTTCTTACATCTTCTTCGATCTTCCATCTTCGTCCGTGTTCCGTCGTCATCCAGTTTCTTCGATCTTCCATCTTCATCCGTGTTAAGTCTTCTTCCATCTTCGTCCATCTTCCTCGATCTTCTTTCTTCGTCCAATTTCTTCGATCTTCCATCTTCGTCCTTGTTCCTTCTTCTTCCATCTTCGTCAGTGTTCCGTCTTTTTCCATCTTCGTCCGTGTTCCGTCTTCTTCCATCTTCTTGGATCTTCCATCTTCGGCCATTGTCTACTTCTTCGATCTTCGATCTTCCATCTTCGTCCGTGTTCCTTCTTCTTCCATCTTCGTCAGTGTTCCGTCTTCTTCCATCTTCGTCCGTGTTCCGTCTTCTTACATCTTCTTCGATCTTCCATCTTCGTCCGTGTTCCGTCGTCATCCAGTTTCTTCGATCTTCCATCTTCATCCGTGTTAAGTCTTCTTCCATCTTCGTCCATCTTCCTCGATCTTCCGTCTTCGTCCAATTTCTTCGATCTTCCATCTTCGTCCGTGTTCCTTCTTCTTCCATCTTCGTCAGTGTTCCGTCTTCTTCCATCTTCGTCCGTGTTCCGTCTTCTTACATCTTCTTCGATCTTCCATCTTCGTCCGTGTTCCGTCGTCATCCAGTTTCTTCGATCTTCCATCTTCATCCGTGTTAAGTCTTCTTCCATCTTCGTCCATCTTCTTCGATCTCCGTTTTCGTCCGTGTTCCTTCATCTTCCGTCTTCGTCCATCTTCTTCGATCTTCCGTCTTCTTCCATCTTCTTGGATCTTCCATCTTTGGCCATCGTCTACTTCTTCGATCTTCGATCTTCCATCTTCTTTGATCTTCTATCTTCGTCCATCTTCTTCGATCTTCTATCTTCATCCGGATTCCGTCTTCTTCCACCTTCGCCGATCTTCCTTGATCTTACGTCTTCGTCCATCTTCTATCTTCGTCCGTGTTCCGTCTTCTTCCACTTTCGTCTATCTTCCTCGATCTTCCGTCTTCGTCCGTGTTCCATCTTCGTCCATTTTCTTCGTTCTTCCGTCTTCTTCAATCTTCCATCTTCAAGTATTGCTTAGCGAGAGGGGACGAAATATCTGAAAGAAACTGAATTTGGTTAACACAAAAAAAATAAAAAAAAGATAAATATGTAGAATACTGGCCCACTCGATATATTTCAAATAACGCGCGAGTGGAGCATTTTTGCGCAACACTAATCTACAAAAATGTACCATCAACATTTAAAAACAACGCGAACAGTGCATTGTCTCTCGACGTTAATTTATCTGATCAGGAACAAAAAAACTCCCGTGCACTTTCGTTTTATTTCGCGCAACTCTAAATGGAATCGCGTCAGTAGCCATTCAAATTTCTGGGGAGGAATCAAGCCGCGAATTATTCTTTCGTAACGCTACAAGAATAATAAATACCGTGTAGAAAACGCGAACAGTGCATCATTCGACGCAACTCTATTTTATTTAATTCGGCAAAAAAAGCTCCCGAGCACTTCAATCTGTTTTACGCAACTCTATGGGGAGGCAATGACTACTTGAATTTACGAAGATAAGCTGTAAGGAATGAAACACAAATATACGAGGGTGCAGTGTGGCATTTTATATAATAACAACTCTAAAAGGCGAGATTTCCTAGTATTTGCATACTGGAAAACATTTCTGTTAAACAATTCGCCACAATTCTGCGAATTCTCAATGTACACGCGAGAAAAAGACTATGCTACACGACCTCGAACATCATAACAGAATAGATTCGGATATTGCAGGAAACAGTTTTGCAGGGCGCAACGATCACTCGATTTCATCGACAAAGTTACTTCGCGAAACGTAAAGATACCCCGTCTTTTACCTTGCGGGCCGACGAGGCGTTCGATACGTTCAACATACAACGGTTTGTATGCTTATAGGAACGCGCTAGAACCACTACGTTGTGGGGGGTTAGTCCCAAAAAATATGCATGCTGGTGAACGCAGTGGTACGTTCCATGCATTTAGCGCTCACACACCATAGAATGGCTAAAGGCAGACGTCTCTACGTTCAGATAAACTACAGTGTTTTCCGCCATCGTGAATCACGACAGCGGAAACACTTGTTCCATTGCTGGAACGGCAAACGAAACGTGTGTTATGACACACCGCGGGGGGTTGAACGTAGAAACGTGCACCGTGATTTTGCGGTAACTGCTATGCGGCAAAACTTGGCCTCGGAACGTACCAATACGTTTCTACTCTACGTAGTGGCCCGGTGGGCATATGCTCCACATTTTTTCGGTATCTTAAATTCTAAAGTTACATCCACATACATTTGGATATTCAAAAAAAAGTCTCTGAAATTTTGAATGTTCGTGTGCACCCTGCGCGACTGGTCCCACAATTTCGGTCCTCTACTCGCTAATCTATTACGAGGTCGCGACTATGATAATTCAAACTGATTTCTTTTATTACGGCGTGTTTTCTAATATGCTTATACTTCATTTCCACCTTAATACAACGCGTCAATACATTTTCGTGACACTAAGGCAATCGCGACAACAAATTCTCGCAACACTAATTCCTTACAAAGATGATATTTCGCGATGTATTATTTTATTCGTGGCATGCAATACGAGCGGTAAAATAAAAAACCCTGTTCTAATCGGAATGAAGTAGAGGCAGGACGAGATAGCTAGCGACTGGGTTTCCAAGCCCATCGGATTTACCCCGGATCCAAACGCTATGACACCATCCACCTGCCTGGACGTCGTAACGCCATGACAGATGCGCCCCTTCGCTCAAAGCGTGATTCCAAGTCGCGAGTATACACTCCACGAACTTGGCCGCCTTGAGTATAGACCGAAGCCTAGTAACGCTGACTTTATCAGCCAGAGACGATGCCAAGCGGTCTTTTGCTGCGAGGTCTTCCCTACTTGAAGGGCAGGTAAGAACCTCCACCAATCTCGTCCCATATATCCCCTACTTCAATTTCGATTTTAAAAAATACTACGCTAATTCCGTCTTCTTCCATCTTCGTCCATCTTCTTCGATCTTCCATCTTCGTCCATTTTCTTCGATCTTCCGTCTTCGTCCAATTTCTTCGATCTTCCATCTTCGTCCGTGTTCCTTCTTCTTCCATCTTCGTCAGTGTTCCGTCTTCTTCCATCTTCGTCCGTGTTCCGTCTTCTTCCATCTTCGTCCGTGTTCCGTCTTCTTCCATCTTCGTTCATCATCTTCGATTTTCCATCTTCGTCCATTTTCTTCGATCTTCCGTCAGTCGTCCAATTTCTTCGATCTTCCATCTTCGTCCGTGTTCCTTCTTCTTCCATCTTCGTCAGTGTTCCGTCTTCTTCCATCTTCGTCCGTGTTCCGTCTTCTTACATCTTCTTCGATCTTCCATCTTCGTCCGTGTTCCGTCGTCATCCAGTTTCTTCGATCTTCCATCTTCATCCGTGTTAAGTCTTCTTCCATCTTCGTCCATCTTCCTCGATCTTCCGTCTTCGTCCAATTTCTTCGATCTTCCATCTTCGTCCGTGTTCCTTCTTCTTCCATCTTCGTCAGTGTTCCGTCTTCTTCCATCTTCGTCCGTGTTC
Organism: Lasioglossum morio; assembly: GCA_916610235.2. Taxonomy (NCBI): domain Eukaryota; kingdom Metazoa; phylum Arthropoda; class Insecta; order Hymenoptera; family Halictidae; genus Lasioglossum; species Lasioglossum morio. Next base: position 8,268,793 of record OU744333.1, read on the forward strand.
CGTCTTCTTACATCTTCTTCGATCTTCCATCTTCGTCCGTGTTCCGTCGTCATCCAGTTTCTTCGATCTTCCATCTTCATCCGTGTTAAGTCTTCTTCCATCTTCGTCCATCTTCCTCGATCTTCCGTCTTCGTCCAATTTCTTCGATCTTCCATCTTCGTCCGTGTTCCTTCTTCTTCCATCTTCGTCAGTGTTCCGTCTTCTTCCATCTTCGTCCGTGTTCCGTCCTCTTCCATCTTCTTGGATCTTCCATCTTCGGCCATCGTCTACTTCTTCGATCTTCGATCTTCCATCTTCTTTGATCTTCTATCTTCATCCATCTTCTTCAATCTTCTATCGTCATCCGTATTCCGTCTTCTTCCACCTTCGCCGATCTTCCTCGATCTTCCGTCTTCGTCCATCTTCCTCGATCTTCCGTTTTCGTCCGTGTTCTGTCATCTTCCGTCTTCGTCCATCTTCTTCGATCTCCGTTTTCGTCCGTGTTCCGTCATCTTCCGTCTTCGTCCATCTTCTTCGATCTTCCGTCTTCTTCCATCTTCTTGGATCTTCCATCTTTGGCCATCGTCTACTTCTTCGATCTTCGATCTTCCATCTTCTTTGATCTTCTATCTTCGTCCATCTTCTTCGATCTTCTATCTTCATCCGGATTCCGTCTTCTTCCACCTTCGCCGATCTTCCTTGATCTTCCGTCTTCGTCCATCTTCTATCTTCGTCCGTGTTCCGTCTTCTTCCACTTTCGTCTATCTTCCTCGATCTTCCGTCTTCGTCCGTGTTCCATCTTCGTCCATCTTCTTCGTTCTTCCGTCTTCTTCAATCTTCCATCTTCAAGTATTGCTTAGCGAGAAGGGACGAAATATCTGAAAGAAACTGAATTTGGTTAACACAAAAAAAAATAAAAAAAAGATAAATATGTAGAATACTGGCCCACTCGATATATTTCAAATAACGCGCGAGTGGAGCATTTTTGCGCAACACTAATCTACAAAAATGTACCATCAACATTTAAAAACAACGCGAACAGTGCATTGTCTCTCGACGTTAATTTATCTGATCAGGAACAAAAAAACTCCCGTGCACTTTCGTTTTATTTCGCGCAACTCTAAATGGAATCGCGTCTGTAGCCATTCAAATTTCTGGGGAGGAATCAAGCCGCGAATTATTCTTTCGTAACGCTACAAGAATAATAAATACCGTGTAGAAAACGCGAACAGTGCATCATTCGACGCAACTCTATTTTATTTAATTCGGCAAAAAAAGCTCCCGAGCACTTCAATCTGTTTTACGCAACTCTATGGGGAGGCAATGACTACGTGAATTTACGAAGATAAGCTGTAAGGAGTGAAACACAAATATACGAGGGTGCAGTGTGGAATTTTATATAATAACAACTCTAAAAGGCGAGATTTCCTAGTATTTGCATATTGGAAAACATTTCTGTTAAACAATTCGCCACAATTCTGCGAATTCTCCAGGTACACCCGTGAAAAAAAACTATAGACACGACCTCGAACATCATAATAGAATAGATTCGGATATTGCAGGAAGCAGTATTGCAGGGCGCAACGAACACTCGATTTCATCGAAAAAGTTACTGCGCGAAACGTAAAGATACCCCGTCTTTTACCTTGCGGGCCGACGAGGCGTTCGATACGTTCAACATACAACGATTTGTATGCTTATAGGAACGCGCTAGAACCACTACGTTGTGGGGGGTTAGTCCCAAAAAATATGCATGCTGGTGAACGCAGTGGTACGTTCCACGCATTTAGCGCTCACACACCATTGAATGGCTAAAGGCAGACGTCTCTACGTTCAGATAAACTACAGTGTTTTCCGCCATCGTGAATCACGACAGCGGAAACACTTGTTCCATTGCTGGAACGGCAAACGAAACGTGTGTTATGACACACCGCGGGGGGTTGAACGTAGAAACGTGCACCGTGATTTTGCGGTAACTGCTATGCGGCAAAACTTGGCCTCGGAACGTACCAATACGTTTCTACTCTACGTAGTGGCCCGGTGGGCATATGCTCCACATTTTTTCGGTATCAAAAATTCTAAAGTTACATCCACATACATTTGGATATTCAAAAAAAAGTCTCTGAAATTTTGAATGTTCGTGTGCACCCTGCGCGACTGGTCCTACAATTTCGATCCTCTACTCACTACTCTTTTACGAGGTCGCGACTCTGATAATACAAATTAATATCATAATTACGGTGAGTTTTCCAATATGTTTGTACTTTAATCCCGCCTTGTAACAACGCGTTAGCTCATTTCGCAACACTACAAAAAATCGCGGATGCCTACACCACACCCGACAGTAACACGTTGCAACTGGAGCATGGGCGTCTGAAATATCGAAAGACTCGAATAATGCAAACGCGATACTTTGGCTGCGCAACGCTAGTGCAAAGAACAGAGATCCAAAAGACTATTTAACATTTACTGTAAAACTATTTCTCGAAAATACAGGTAACATTCAAAATGTAATTTAATCGCAATCTTTAAGTTAATAGGGGGGGGGGGAGAAATCGCGACTAATGCAACACGCGTGAATTTTTCGCAACACTATTTTAATCGCGAACGTGCCCATCTCCGTTGATCGTTGGGGCGGCGAGGCCTGCCCATATTTACAACTAACTACTTATACTATTACTACTATTACTACTACTACAAACAAGTACAGTGATAATAAAAGGAATGAAATGACTTCGCATCCGAAGATGCGAAGCCATTGTAGTTGCCCTCTTGAGTCGACTGTTTGTCGGGGCCTCTTCGGCACATAGCCTCTTCTTTTTCTTCGGCGGACCGCCAAACATCTGAAACCTTACACGGGCTCGCAGAGTGAAAACGATCAACGACTTCCGAGACCGATTACAAGTCTCGAAAGAAGCCTATCGCTCCTCTGGTGCAATCGAGCCGGTATCGTTTCGTTTCGAAAACCCTATTTCCGCGCGCGTTCGCGTCCGCGTCCGCGGGAAGCTAAGAAATTTGCACGAAGCATCGAGCACGAAGGATCAAATCGAACGCATGCCTCGTTCGATTTAGCTTCGAGACGAAACTTCGAGCCCCTACCAGTAACTGGCTACCGTGCGAATCGCGGCCTACCCGAAAGAGAAACGGTAGCCAGCCCTGGACCCTACCTATTTAAAATTAACAATCACACCAAGGTAAGCTACCTACCCTACCTAGCCCTATATTTAAAAATGGCAAAACACAAGCTCTCCAACACATTCACAACACGATCTCCACACATACGCCAGGGTGCAATAACCTAACACCTAGAGAGAACGTCCCGGGACGCCTCCGACACCCTAGCGTTCAAACCACAATCACACATTCTAAAGGTATATCATTAGTTTAGCTGAAATCGACTGACAATGGCAGTGATCATTGCGAAACAAATAAATCAATTGAATTTATACTGAATTAAATTATGCGTCATTCTGAATACCGCATATTGTTTTGAGTAAAAAGAGAAAACTACTACACATATTCCACGACGATGCATGTAGCATGTCACACATCAGCAGGAATATGTGCTACTAAATCTATTAGTTTAAAAAACTGACGCAATTCCACTGCCTATCAACACACACACACACACACAAGTGGAATATACGTAGTGCACGATACACTAACCATTGTCAATCGCCACACATGATATAAAACAATATTCCACGTGCCCGTTGCTCTCACCCTCCCGAGTTGCACCTGGGCACGCAAGAGGATTCGAGCAACGAACAGGGAATCTAAATATCCTGAAAATCCTATCTAGAAAAATTATTAGGATTGGATTTTGTACGGGCTATGTTCTTTTATTATAGCAAAATGACTCTACTTTCAACTCAAAATTTAATTTCAATTGACAAATCAAATATTTAATTATTGAAAACGCTAAGGAAAAATTAATTATCCAGCAAAAAGAACTAAAAGAAATTTTAATGAACATATTCATGTTTATTGATTTATTTATTCTGATTGTTTATCAAACTATTTATAAACCCTTGGACGACCCTTCGGACAAAGCAAAGTTACAAAATAATAGAAAAGATACTCTACTAACTGTAATGTACTCGTGAAAGTAATACAGGTTAATTAATTAATTTATTTTGCTTTGTCTAAAGTATCTATCCATCGCGAATCGTCTTTTTGTACGTTGTATCTAATCTACTGTTTTGGAGCAATTAAAAATAATTTTTAAATAGAAACGGTTTACTTCATGATAAAAGTGATTCTAATAATTGAATTCGTAATCACGGAAGACTTTTATCTTCTCGCAAGTTAGACATTAAATTAACAAAATTGATAATTTATAACAGAAAAACACGTACAAAAAGACCCTACCTAGCTAGGAAATAGATCGGTATCCGTGGAAAACGCCTGGCGTTTTCCACAGCCACTGTACTTGTCCAAATCACACACAACTACTAATCAATTCTAGTGATAATGAAATACAGTTGTTTGCGCACTCACTGCTTGTTGGGGGAAGACAAGAGTCCCGGCTTTAGAGTTCTGGCGTTGGAGTCCTGGCGTTGAGGTCCTGTTGTTGAGGTCCTGGTGTTGAGGTCCTGGCGTTGGAGTCCTGGCGTTAGAGTCCTAACGATAGAGTCCTGGGATCGGTAACATCAAGGTATTCAGGTAAACTCTTTGATCACTTGAGGTCCTGTACAGAAAGAATAATTACATATAATTTTAATCGATTGACCGTTAGAGACGTCATGTTCTGAGAACTGCCCCTTCTACTTACCTAGTCACATTGTTTCTTGATTGATCTCGGTTGTCAATAGGCTCGAAATCTGTAATAGAAAGATCAAATACATTAACTTTAATCGACAAACAGTCATCGACAGAGTAAATCAAAATTAATAATAAATAAATTATTCAATTAAAATATAAAGCCAAAATTAATTTATCGGAAATTAAAGAAACTAGAATATTGTAACACGAAACGAGTTCAAATACAGTTAATCACCACAAGAAACGACATACGAGGAACTCTGAATTAATAAGAAATAAATGTTTCTGATTGGATATTTATTAATTATTCACTAATTCTTTAAAAAAATATGATAAATAACACAGTATAATTGAAAAAAACAATTGAAACTCACGCTTACGTCTTCCCCTGCTTGAACAATGTACCACATGACGTTGCGTCTTGATTCTTGAATAGCATCGATAGTATCGATCTCGGCTACCAATACTTGTTCTTTCAATCGTTGGATTTTATGCCCACGGAATCTGTAACAGAAACAACAGACAAACAGTTAGAATAATACAAAACAATCAGAATTGATAGCAAGTACATATTCAATTTGAATTGATTTGAATATAGAATCAAAATTAATGTGAACCGAAATTAAAGATTCTTGACTTCTATACCTCGAAACGAATTTAAATAGGTTAGGAGGGTTTAGGTTGTCACGACACAAGAGCAAATTACCGCGAGAATGCATCACGGTTCGCTAATAGATTGATACCAATGAAAATTGAATAAGACTACACTCTACCTCTGGAAACTAGAAATTGTTGCCACTTTCTTGTGTAATACTGTTCACTTTGACGAGAAAAATCTACAAGTGGCGATCCGAAGCGGTCAGTGGCGGTTCAAACTGACTGTTTGAAAGTTTGCAATAGCCGCCACTCTTGTGGCGCCACCTAGCGGCGCCGCTCGGTAACCGGTTATTGCATTCAAACATGGCGAACATTGTTGCCCGCCAAAAAGATTTGGAATTAACCAATTCTATTTTGGAAATCTCAGATCTTGGATTTTTGCACTATCTCAGAAACTCGAACTTTTGGCATAAGTAAGAGACCAAAATTTTTGGTTTCCAGATATGCACAGCGGCACCAAATAATATGATTTGACACAGTGTTAACTTCGATGAACATTCAAATAAATACTCTCGATTTACTTTTGCTTAATAGCATTTGGCCAGTGCCGTAAGGATAGGGTTAGGATACAAGTTTGAATCGAAAACACCCAGAAAATCAATCAATGTTAACAACAAACAAATAATTCAATTGAAATATAAAGTCAAAATTAGTTTTGACGGAAATTTGAGAATCTAGACTTTTACAGCACAAAAAGGCTTCAAATAGAATTGACCGAGACGAAACAAAAGAAACTTTGAATTAATGCGGAATTCATTGATCAAGTCTAATATTTATTAATTATTTACTAATTGTCTATAAAAGAATGACTAACAACACAGTATTATTGAAAAAACAGTGGACACTTACGCTGACACGTCCGCCCGCTGCTTGACGAATGTACGAAGTGAACGTTGGCGTCTTCACTTCCTTCGATTGTTGAATTGCATCGATAGTATCGATCTGGGCAACATTCGATCGATTGTATTTTTTCCCTCCAAATCTGTAACAGAATCAACAAATTCATTAATTTCAATCGAAAACACACAGAAAATCAATCAAAATTGACAACAAATAAATAATTCAGTTGAAATATAAAGTCAAAATTAGTTTTATCGGAAATTTGAAAAACTAGACTTCTACACCACAAAACTACTTCGAATACAATTGACCGTAACGAAACAAGAGAAACTTTGAATTAATACGAAATACATCGTCCAAGTCTAATATTTATGAATTATTTACTAGTTTTCTCAAAAAGAATGACCAACAACACAGTGTTATTGAAAAAATAATGGACACTTACGCTGACACGTCCGCCGCTGCTTGAAGAATCTTCGAAATGACTGGTGGCGTCTTGACTATGACTGTAGACAACATAGATGCAGCATCGATGCGTACGATCGATGGATTGTTTGGCCACGGAATCTATAACAGAAACAATAGACATACAGTCAGAAATAATAACCAACAATCATAATTGACAGCAAATGAACAATTCAATTTCAATTGATTTGAATACAGAATCACTATTAATGTGAAACAACAATAAAGAGACTTGACTTCTATACCGAGAAATGCACGTAAATAGAATTGGGTTAGGATTAATTGTCACGACACAACAGCAAATTACCGCGAGAATGCATCACGGTTCGAGAATACATTGATATCAATGAAAATTAAATACGATTACACTCTACCTCGGGAAATAAGTAATTGTTACCACTTTCTTGTGTAATACTGTACATTTTTATGAGAAATTACGAGAAATTTACGTGTGACGATACTAAGCGGTCTGTGGCACTCTGTGGCGGTTGTAACTGCCAGTTTGAAAGTTTGCAATAGCCGCTACTCTTGTGGCGCCACCTAGCGGCGGCGCTCGGTAGCCGGTACCGCTAGGTAAGCGGTGTGCTACGGTTATTGCATTCAAACATGGCGGACATTCTAGCCCGCTTAAAAAGATTTGAAATTAACCCATTCTATTTTCGCAATCTCAAATGTTGGATGTTTGCACTATCTCAGAAACTCGAACTTTTGGCATAAGTAAGAGACGCATAAGTAAGAGATATGATTGGGCACAGTATTAACTTCGATGAACAATCAAATTAATAATACTCTTGATTTCGATTTACTTAATAGCATTTGGCCAGTGCCGTAAGGACAGGGTTAGGATACAAGTTCTCAATCGAACACACAGAGAAAATCAATAAATGTTATCAACAAACAAAAAATTCACTTGATGTATAAAGTCAAAATTAGTATTGACGGAAATTTGAGAATCTAGACTTTTACAGCACGAAATGGCTTCAAATAGAATTGACCGTTACGAAACAAAAGAAACTTCGAATTACTACGAAATACATTGTTCAAGTTGAATATTTATTAATTGTTCACTAATTTTTCGACAAAGGATCATCAACAACACAATATTATTGAAATAACAACGGATACTTACTCTGACACGTCCGCCGCTGCTTGAAGAATGTACAAAATGACCCATGGCGTCTATACATTGACTGTCGAATACATAGATTGCAGCATCGATGCGTACGATCGATGGATTGTTTGGCCACGGAATCTATAACAGAAACAATAGACATACAGTCAGAAATAATAACCAACAATCATAATTGACAGCAAATGAACAATTCAATTTCAATTGATTTGAATACAGAATCACTATTAATGTGAAACAACAATAAAGAGACTTGACTTCTATACCGAGAAATGCATGTAAATAGAATTGGGTTAGGATTAATTGTCACGACACAACAGCAAATTACCGCGAGAATGCATCACGGTTCGAGAATACATTGATATCAATGAAAATTAAATACGATTACACTCTACCTCGGGAAATAAGTAATTGTTACCACTTTCTTGTGTAATACTGTACATTTTTATGAGAAATTACGAGAAATTTACGTGTGACGATACTAAGCGGTCTGTGGCACTCTGTGGCGGTTGTAACTGCCAGTTTGAAAGTTTGCAATAGCCGCTACTCTTGTGGCGCCACCTAGCGGCGGCGCTCGGTAGCCGGTACCGCTAGGTAAGCGGTGTGCTACGGTTATTGCATTCAAAAATATGGCGGGCATTCTTGCCCGGCAAAAAGATTAGAAATTGACTAACTCTATTTTGCAAATCAAATGATCCCATCCTCTATTGTATATTAAATTTTTTAAATATGAGTATTCCTTTCTCACATTTATTTCTAAACTGTGTTATTTGTTCTCAAAGCTATCTTTTTAAACAAAAACTGTCATATTTACATTTTTTATTAAATATTCGCCTTGCCAATAAACTATTATAAAACTTTGTTTGAAATACGCAAAAAGTTAGAGCTCTATGTTGTTTATGTCTAAGAGATTTCGGGAGGTGAACAACAAATGAACAAACATAATATAAAATAAGTCAATTAGCAAGGATAGTGTAACTACGTTCCTATTTTCGTTTCGCATACACTTCGCATAATTCAAGTAAACTATTTATTAATATCTCACTAATAGTTTCAAAATAAGATGTTTAGAAACAGTTTAACATTGGGAAGATAAATGTTTCTCACCCTCGCGTTTCGTATTCAAATGTTCTTCCGTCTTCGACCTTCGACCATCTTCTTCGATCATCCATCTTCGAGTATTGCTTTCCGGGGAGGGACCAAGTACCTGAAAGAAACTGACTTTGTAACAGTTCTCTGTATCTCGGTCGACAATTGTTCAAAACTACAATTAATGTTATTGGCGCACTGGTTCGATCAATTGCAGACAATAAGCAAATTTGCAAAATATCACATGAAATTTAATTCAACGTTTCGGTCTGAATTTATACCATTTTCAAGAATGTAAATTGTCTGTATTGCGTCTGTAAGAATTTATCAATTAATTAATATATGGTTAGGCAAACGCATTCCCGAAGCAGAAAACACTAAGGTATTAAAAACGAAAACAAATGTATAAACTCACTTGCTTCGAAAAATGTACTAATTTAAATTCTTAAGAGTCAAAAATTATATTATTTGGAAGGTGATTCATCATAAAACATTACCGATTCAGTAATGTTGCGTAGTATTCATGTATCAAAGGTGTTTCATACCTGAGATTTACGCTTTGATGTTTAATCATTTGAATCGTTTCCAATAAAATTCTGCGTTGTAAATTAGTTTCTTTACCAACTATTTTAATATTTTCAAAATTTAAAGAAACATTAAGGAAAATTTACATTCTTGAAAATGGTCTAAATTCAAACCGAAACCTTGAATTAAATTTCATGTGATATTTTGCATATTTGCTTAGTGTCTGAAATTGATCGAACCAGTGTGCCAATAACATTAATTGTAGTTTTGAAGCTGAATTTGGTTAACAAAAAAAAAAAATAAATAAAAGATAAATACGTAGAATACTGGCCCACTCGATATATTTCAAATAACGCGCGAGTGGACCAATTTTGCGCAACGCTACTCTACAGAAATGTACAATGAACATGTGAAAACAACACGAGCAGTGCATTGTCTCTCGACGTTAATTTATTTCATCAGGAACAAAAAACTCCCGTGCACTTTCGTTTTATTTCGCGCAACTCTAAATGGAACCGCGACAGTAGCCATTCAAATTTCTGGGGAGGAATGAAGCCACGAATTATTCTTTCGCAACGCTACAAAAATAATAAATACCCCGTAGAAAACGCGAACAGTGCATCATTCGACGCAACTCTATTTTATTTAATTCGGCAAAAAAAGCTCCCGAGCACTTCAATCTGTTTTACGCAACTCTATGGGGAGGCAATGACTACGTGAATTTACGAAGATAAGCTGTAAGGAATGAAACACAAATATACGAGGGTGCAGTGTGGCATTTTATATAATAACAACTCTAAAAGGCGAGATTTCCTAGTATTTGCATACTGGAAAACATTTCTGTTAAACAATTCGCCACAACTCTGCGAATTCTCCAGGTACACCCGTGAAAAAAACTATAGACACGACCTCGAACATCATAATAGAATAGATTCGGATATTGTAGGAAGCAGTTTTGCAGGGCGCAACGAACACTCGATTTCATCGAAAAAGTTACTGCGCGAAACGTAAAGATACCCCGTCTTTTACCTTGCGGGCCGACGAGGCGTTCGATACGTTCAACATACAACGGTTTGTATGCTTATAGGAACGCGCTAGAACCACTACGTTGTGGGGGGTTAGTCCCAAAAAATATGCATGCTGGTGAACGCAGTGGTACGTTCCACGCATTTAGTGCTCACACACCATTGAATGGCTAAAGGCAGACGTCTCTACGTTCAGATAAACTACAGTGTTTTCCGCCATCGTGAATCACGACAGCGGAAACACTTGTTCCATTGCTGGAACGGCAAACGATTCGTGTGTTATGGCACACCGCGGAGGGTCGAACGTAGAAACGTGCACCGTGATTTTGCGCTAACTGCTTTGCGGCAAAACTTCGTCTCGAAACGTACCAATACGTTTCTACTCTACGCAGTGGCCCGGTGGGCATATGCTCCACATTTTTGCGATATCAAAAATTCTAACGTTAACATCCAAATACATGTGGATATTCAAAACAAGTCTCTGAAATTTTGAATGTTCGTGTGCAATCTGCGGGACTGGTCCTACAATTTCGATCCTCTACTCACTACTCTATTACGAGGTCGCGACTCTGATAATTCAAACTAATATCTTTTATTACAGTGAGTTTTCCAATATGCTTGTACTGTAATCACACCTTGAAACAACGCGTTAGCACTTTTCGCAACACTACACAAAATCGCGAATGCCTACACCACACCCGACAGTGACACGTTGCAGCTGGAGCATGGGCGCCTGAAATGTCAAAAGACTCGAAATCAAACGCGATCCATTTGTTGCGCGACGCTAATTCAAAGAGCAGATGATCCAAAAGAGTACAATTCTTGCAAAACAATTATAACAACTTTAAATTCTTATAAAATTTATATTCTCTAAATATTGCTTCCAGCAGCAATCAAAATGAAATATAATTTGAATCGCGACTATTTCGTTTGCAACACTAAATTGTAAATTATCGATATTTAATTTAATGGAAATCGCGAGTATCTTCGCAACACTAACTTTGATCTTGGCTCGAAGTCGACTAATGCAACACGCGTGGTCTTGTTCGCAACACTACTGAAAATCGCGGACGTACCCATCTCCGCTGATCGATGGGGCGGCGAGGCCTGCCCATGTATACGACTAACTACTTATATTACTACTACTACTACTACTACTACTACTATAAACAAGTACAGTGATAAAAAAGTAATAAAATGACTTCTTATCCGAAGATGCGAAGTCATTACAGTTGCCCTCTTGAGTCGACTGTTTGTCGGGGCCTCTTCGGCATATAGCCTCTTCTTTTTTTTCGGCGGACCGCCAAACATCTGAAACCTTACACGGGCTCGCAGAGTGAAAACGATCAACGACTTCCGAGACGAATTACAAGTCTCGAAAGAAGCCTATCGCTCCTCTGGTGCAATCGAGCCGGTATCGCAACGTTTCGAAAGCCCTATTTCCGCGCGCGTTCCCGTCCGCGTCCGCGAGAAGCTAAGAAACCAGCACGAAGCATCGAGCACGAAGCATCAATTCGAACGTCATGCCTCGTTCGATTTAGCTTCGAGACGACACTTCGAGCCCCTACCAGTGACTGGCTACCGTGCGAATCGCGGCCTACCCGAAAGAGAAACGATAGCCAGCCCCGGACCCTACCTATTTAAAATTAACAATCACACCAAGGTAAGCTACCTACCCTACCTAGCCCTATATTTAAAAATGGCAAAACACAAGCTCTCCAACACATTCACAACACGATCTCCACACACACGCCAGGGTGCAAGAACCTAACACCTAGAGAGAACGTCCCGGGACGCCTCCGACACCCTAGCGTTCAAACCACAAGCACACATTCTAAAGGTATAGTATTAGTTTAGCTGAAATCGACTGACAATGGCAGTGATCATTGCGAAACAAATAAATCAATTGAATTTACATTGAATTAAATTATGCGTCATTCTGAATACCGCATATTGTTTTGAGTGAATAGAGAGAACTCTTACACATATTCCACGACGATGTATGTAGCATGCCACATATCGGCAGGAATATGTGCTACTGAATCTATTAGTTTAAAAAACCGACGCAATTCCACTGCCTAACAACACATACACACAAGTGGAAATTGAATCGTGCACGATGCACTAACCATTATCAGTCGCCACATATGATTAAAAAACAATATTCCATGTGCCCGTTGCTCTCACCCTCCCGAGTTGCACCTGGGCACGCGAGAAGATTCGAGCAACGAACAGGGAATCCAAATATCCTGAAAATCCTAACTAGAAAAATTATTAGGATTAGATTTTGTACGGGCTACGTTCTTTTATTTTTGAAAAATGGCTCTACTTTCAATTCAAAATTTAATTTCAATTTACAAATCAAATATTTAATTATTAAAAACGCTAAGGAAAAATTAATTGTCCAGTAAAAAGAAACTAAAAGAGATTTTAATAAACATATTCATTTTTATTGATTTATTTATTCTGAATGTTTATGAAAACATTTATAAACCCTCGGACGACCCTTTGGACAAAGCAACGTTCCAAAATAATATAAAAGTTACTCTACTATTTAACTGTAATGTACTCGTGAAAGTAATACAGGTTAATTAATTAAGTAATTATGCTTTGTCTAAAGAATCTATCCGTCGCGAATTGTCTTTTTGTACGTTGTATCTAATCTAATGTTTTGGAGCAATTAAAAATAATTTTCAAATACAAACGATCTACTCGATGATAAAAGTAATTCTAATAAATGAATTCTAAATTATGGAAGACTTTTATCTTCTCGCAAGTTAGGTATGAAATTATCGAAATTGTTAATTTAAAACAAAAGAAAACATGTACAAAAAGACCCTACCTAGCTAGGGAATATAACGGTATCCGCGGAAAACGCCTGGCGTTTCCACAGTCACTGTACTTGTCCAAATCACACACAACTACTAATCAAATCTAGTGATAAAGACAGTTGTTTGTGCACTCACTACTTGTTGGGGGAAGACAAGAGTCCTGGCATTGGAGTCCTGGCGTTGGAGTCCTGGCGTTAGAGTCCTAGGAGTCGGAGACATCAAGGTATCTAGGTAAAGTATTTCATATCTTGAGGTCCTGTAACAGAAAGAATAATTACATGTAATCTTAATCGATTGACCGACAGAGAAGTCACGTTCCGAGAACTGCCCCTACAACTTACCTAGTCACACTGTTTTATGATTAATCTGGATTGTCAATAGGCTCGGGATCTGTAATAGAAAGAACATATACTTTAACTTCAATCGACAAAAAGTCACAGAGTAAATCAAAATTAATAGTAGATAAATAATTCAATTAAAATATAAAGCCAAAATTAATTTAACGGAAATTGAAGAAACTAGAATTTTATAACAGGAAACGACGTCAAATACAATTGATAGTCACAAGAGACTACAAGAGAAATAATTCTAATTGCATATTTATTAATTGTTTACTAATTCTTTGACAAAGGATGATCAACAACAGAGTATAATTGAAAAGACAATGGATACTTACGCTAACATCTTCCCCTGCTTGCAATGTACCACATGACGTTGCGTCTTGATTTTGATATAATATCGATAGTATCGATCTCGGCTATCATAATATGTTCTTTCGTTTGATGGTATTTTTCCCTCCAAACCTGTAACAGAAACAACAAATTCGTTAATCTCAATCGAAAACAGACAGAAAGTCAATCAAAATTAACAACAAATAAATAATTCAATTGAAATATAAAGTCAAAATTAGTTTTAATGGAAATTTGAGAAACTAGACTTCTACAGCAAGAAATGTACTTCAAATGCAATTGACCGTTACGAAATAAGAGAAACTCCGAATTAATACGAAATACATGGTTCTAGTTGAATATTTATTAATTGTTCACTAATTTTTCGATAAAGGATCATCAACAACACAGTATTATTGGAGAGACAATGAATACTTACGCTCTCACGTCCGCCGCTGCTTGACGAATGTACGAACTGAACGTTGGCGTCTTCACTTCCTTCGATTCTTGTATTGCATCGATAGTATCGATCTGGGCAACATTCGTTCGATTGTTTGTTTTCCCTCCAAACCTGTAACAGAAACAACCAATTCGTTAATTTCAATCGAAAACACGCAGAAAGTATATCAAAATTAACAATAAATAAATAATTCAATTGAAATATAAAGTCAAAATTAGTTTCATCGGAAATTTGAGAAACTAGACTTCTACAGCAAGAAACGTACTTCAAATGCAATTGACCGTTACGAAATAAGAGAAACTCCGAATTAATACGAAATACATGGTTCTAGTTGAATATTTATTAATTGTTCACTAATTTTTCGATAAAGGATGATCAACAACACAATATTATTGAAAAAACAACGGATACTTACGTTGACACGTCCGCCGCTGCTGGAAGATTGTACGAAATGACCCATGGCGTCTTGACATTGATTGTCGAATACATAGATTGCAGCATCGATGCTTACGATCGATGGATTTTTTGGCCACGGAATCTGTAACAGAAACAATAGACGTACCGTCAGAAATAATAACCAACAATCAGAATTGACAGCAAATGAACAATTCAATTTGAATTGATCGATATCGATTGAAATATAGAATCAAAATTAATGCGAACTAAAATTAAAGAGACTTTACTTCTATTCCGAGAAACGTATTGAAATAGAATTGGGTTAGGATTAATCGTCACGACACAACAGCAAATTACCGCGAGAATGCATCACGGTTCTAGAATAAATTGATACCAATGTAAATTGAATACGATTACACTCTACCTCGGGAAAACAAAACTTGTTGCCACTTTCTTGTGTAATAATGTACATTTTGACGAGACAATTTGAAAAATATTCGCGTGACGATCCTAAGCGGTCAATGGCGGTCAGTGGCGGTCCAAACTACCTGTTTGAAAGTTTGCAATAGCCGCTACTCTTGTGGCGCCATCTAGCACCGCCGCTCGGTAACCGGTACCGCTGGGTAGCGGCGTGCAACGGTTATTGCATTCGAACATGGCAGACATTCTTGTCCGCCAAATAGATTTGAAATTAACCAATTCTATTTTGGAAATCTCAGATCTTGGATTTTTGCACTGTCTCAGAAACCTGAACTCTGGGCATATGAAAGAGACCAAAATTTCTGGTTTCTAGAGATGCACAGCGGCAGCAAATAATGTGATTGGACACAGTATTAACTTCGATGAACATTCAAATAAATACTCTAATTTTGGTTTGCGTAATAGCATTTGGTCGGTGCCGTAAGGACAAGGTTAGGCTACAAGTTTTCAATCGAAAACACGCAGAAAATCAATCTAAATCAACAACAAATAAACAATATAGTTGAAATATAAAGTAAAAATTAGTATTGACGGGAAAATCTAAACTTCTACAGCACGAAACGATTTCAAATAGATATGACCGTTACGAAACAAAAAAAACTTCGAATTATTACGAAATACATTGTTCAAGTCTAATATTTTTTTATTACTTACTAATTCTTTCAAAAAGAATGACCAACAGCACAGTGTTAATGAAAAAACAATGGACACTTACGCTGACACGTCCGCCGCTGCTTGACGAATGTACGAAGTGAATGTTGGCGTCTTCACTTCCTTCGATTTTTCAATTGCATCGATAGTATCGATCTGGGCAACATTCGTTCGATTGTATGTTTTCCATCCAAACCTGTAACAGAAACAACCAATTCGTTAATTTCAATCGAAAGCACGCAGAAAGTATATCAAAATTAACAACAAATAAATAATTCAATTGAAATATAAAGTCAAAATTAGTTTTATCGGAAATTTGAGAAACTAGACGTCTAGAGCACGAAACGTACTTCAAATGCAATTGGACGTTACGAAGCAAGAAAAACTCCGAATTACTACGAAATACATTGTTCAAGTTGAATATTTATTAATTGTTCACTAATTTTTCGACAAAGGATCATCAACAACACAATATTATTGAAATAACAACGGATACTTACTCTGACACGTCCGCCGCTGCTTGAAGAATGTACAAAATGACCCATGGCGTCTATACATTAACTGTCGAATACATAGATTGCAGCATCGATGCGTACGATCGATGGATTGTTTGGCCACGGAATCTATAACAGAAACAATAGACATACAGTCAGAAATAATAACCAACAATCATAATTGACAGCAAATGAACAATTCAATTTCAATTGATTTGAATACAGAATCACTATTAATGTGAAACAACAATAAAGAGATTTGACTTCTAAACCGAGAAATGCATGTAAATAGAATTGGGTTAGGATTAATTGTCACGACACAACAGCAAATTACCGCGAGAATGCATCACGGTTCGAGAATACATTGATATCAATGAAAATTAAATACGATTACACTCTACCTCGGGAAATAAGTAATTGTTTCCACTTTCTTGTGTAATACTGTACATTTTTATGAGAAATTACGAGAAATTTACGTGTGACGATACTAAGCGGTCTGTGGCACTCTGTGGCGGTTGTAACTGCCAGTTTGAAAGTTTGCAATAGCCGCTACTCTTGTGGCGCCATCTAGCGGCGCCGCTCGGTAGCCGGTACCGCTAGGTAAACGGTGTGCTACGGTTATTGCATTCAAACATGGCGGACATTGTTGCCCGCCAAAAAGATTTGGAATTAACCAATTCTATTTTGGAAATCTCAGATCTTGGATTTTTGCACTATCTCAGAAACTCGAACTTTTGGCATAAGTAAGAGACCAAAATTTTTGGTTTCCAGATATGCACAGCGGCACCAAATAATATGATTTGACACAGTGTTAACTTCGATGAACATTCAAATAAATACTCTCGATTTACTTTTGCTTAATAGCATTTGGCCAGTGCCGTTAGGGCAGGGTTAGGATACAAGTTTTGAATCAAAAACGAACAGAAAGTCATAGGCTCGCAACGTTTCGGAAAACCCTAATTTCGCGCGCGTTCCCGACCGCGTCCGCGAGAAGCTACGCGAGCAGGAAGCAACGAGCGCGAAGCGTCGATCCGAACGTCATGCCTCGTTCGATTTACCGCGCGAATCGTGGCCTATCTCAGAGAGAAAGCGATAGCCAGCCCCGGCCCCTACCTACTTGGAACAAACAATCACATCGAGAATTTAAGCTATCTACCTACCTAACCCTATATTTAAAAAATCGCAAAATACACAAACTCTCAAACACATTCGGAACACGATTCCCATACAGACGCCAGGGTGCAAGAGCCTAATACCTAGAGAGAACGTCCCGGGACGCCTCCGACACCCTAACGTTCAAATCACATTCATACTCTATATTGTACGTATCAATTTTCCTGAAATCGACTGACAATGTAATTGTTAATTCAATAATTAACACCGAATTGAATTATACGTCATTCTAAATTTAAAAAAATACTACACATATTCCACGATGAATTGTGTAGCATGTTACAGTTCAACAGGAATATGCACTACTGAATCTACTTTAAACAGACGATTTGAAAATTGAAAATTTGAAATTGTAAATTGAAATATAAACAACGACGCATTTCCACAGCCTAACACACGCACACAAGTGGAAACTACGTCGAGTAGGATACACTATTGTCAGTTGCTACAAATACATATAGTTAGACCAATATTCCATGTGCTCGTTGCTCTCACCCTCTCGAGTAACGCCTGGGCACGCAAGAGGGTTCAAGCAATGAGCAGGGAATCTTAAATTCCTGAAAATCCTGACTAAAAGAATCTGTTATATTTCATGCTGCTGGAACTGCTACAAGAAAGCTTCCGATTCGATTTACACTGTCCAACACCAAAGTTCAACAATTACTGTTGGGTGATTCTTATAGAGTTTTTTGCGCCAATTCCGAATCTGCCCTTAATTTCCCCCCCTAGACACACAGTTTTTAAGAAACTTAATTTGAAAAAAGAAAATATATTTTTCAATTTTAAACAAATATTGTGATGTTATTATAAAAGATATTGCATTGTTCGTTGCAGCAATAGATTCTATATACTTTTCCGAATTCAGTGATATCCAATGTTAATACATTATGAATGTTTAAACATGTTTAAACAATTGTTAAAGATGGAGAGACGTCATTTTTACACCAATTTGTGAGGATATTTTTCAGTTTATCTTAAAAAATAAAGGCACAGCGTAAAATCGAACTATATCACGCGATAGAGCAGACTTTTATCTTGAAACTAACCCAACCTCAACCCTTTGAAATTAGCAACGTTGATGTGGTTTTCGAACCAGCAAACAAAATATCTTCGCCCGACACGAGTTGCCACCAGATACAACGGGATACGGCGCGGCGCGGCGCGGTACAGGCACAAACTCATGTCGGATGAAGATATTTTGCTTTCTGGTTCGAAAAACACATCGACGTTGCTAATTTCAAAGGGTAGAGGTTGAGTTAGTCTCAAGATAAAAGTCTGCTCTATCGCGTGATATAGTTTGATTTTGCGGTGGACTCTTATTTTTCAAGATAAATTACAAAATACCTCACAAATTGGTGTAAAAAAGGCGTCTCTCCATCTTCAACGATTGTTTAAACATGTTTAAACATTTATAATGTATTAACATTGGATATCACTGTATTCGGAAAAGTATACAGAATCTATTGCTGCAAAGAACAATGCAATATCTTTTATAATAACATCACATTATTTGTTTAAAATTGAAAAATGTAGTTTCTTTTTTCAAATTAAGTTTTTTAAAAACTGTGTGTCTAGGGGGGAAATTAAGGGCAGATTCGGAATTGGCGCAAAAAACTCTATAAGAATCACCCAACAGTAATTGTTAAACTGTGGTGTTGGACAGTGTAAATCAAATCGGAAACTTTCTTCCAACAGTTCTATTAATCTGAAACTATTTTTCATGTAACATTTTGTTTATTGTCTTGTTTTTTTTTTGCTATAATAAATAAAGGATTGTTATTTTGGTATTTTCCATTTTTCAATACTTTAAGTCCATAAAGTAATGTTTTATACTTCTAAATTGTGAATGTTTTCTCTAAAAACCGTATCAATGCGTCCGTTTGGAAACATTCTGCCACGGGGGTACAAAAAAATATAATATAAAATACAAATGATCATGGAAACTCGATGATCGAAATTGTTATGTTTTTGAAAGGTAAAACGCGACGTACATGAAAATCCTACCTAGCTAGAAAACATTACTAGCCACGGAAACGCCTGGCGTTTCTGTACGGAATAGTTTGTTGACTCACTATTCTGTAAAACATGGGAAGCTGCGTTGGAGTCCTTCGGTCATCAAAGCAGGCAGCATTATCTTCTAGGCAGGCAACAAGGATCCTCAAGGCATTCATCTAGGTGATTATCCAGATAAGCAGCCATCAAATATTCCATATCCTTAGGGTTCTGTATGAAAAAGAATAAATTCATTTAATTTATAATCGGACTAAATCCGAGTGAATGGAAAATAAATAGTTGAAGTTGAATATTCACGAATTCTTCATTAACAATTTGAAAAAAGATCTTCATTAAAACAGTTTAATAAGAAAAATAATTAATATACGTACGTTGTCGGTCCGTCCTGCTCGCAGAAAGAACGGCACGCTATCTCGGCTGCAGTACCGTCTTTGAAACGAATCTGTAAAAAAAAAAGAAATTCGTAAATTTCAATTGACCAATAGTCAGACTAAATTCAAATTAATAAAGAAATATATAAAAAAACTTTCTAAAATCCACGCCTATATTAAAATGCACTAAAAAGGAGCTTTTATGTATAGTTACTAATATCTAAAAAAATGATTTTCTCCTTTTTAGTGCATTTTCATTAAAATAAACATTCCACTGTTTTTAGCCTTTACTACGAAGCGTATGTAGTAAGACCCGGATTCGATTCCCGCTGAGATACTCAGCTGAGACTTTTTTCATCAAAACGCAGTTCTAAAAAAAAATTTTTTTAATATAGAATTTTCATCGAGTTCTGAGCTACGTTTAAAGTTTCAAATCTCTAGCTCATCGGGAAGTGGTTTAAAATTTGATTAGAATATTATTAGGATTAGATTAGTCTCTATCGACACCGAAAAGGCTATACGAGATAACCAAAGAAAAATATTCCCTCTGGTTTATCAATCTGATCTCGTCTCAGGTATATCGGTGTGAATAAACTAATAATGCGACGCGGAGAGTCGAAATCGTCGGCATACTTCAAAATCCCGTGCCTCATCCTCACAATGCAACACCAATATTTAATTTTTTCTATTATTACATACTTTTTTTATGAAACTTCCATCAACACATTCGCGGCATTTTTCCGAATAAAAAGAGACAGAACACGATATAATTTCAAATGAATTTAGTAGTTTAATTGACGAAGAAAAAAAGGAAAAAAGATATGTGGAGAACCGCAGTAGCATCGACAAGGCAACGCGCGGTGTCCCTTTGAACGCGATGTCCTTCTCTACGTTCGGAACGGCCTTTGAAGATCAAAAACATAGCGACCTATCTGATATAAACGTAACCGAATCCCCCGAGACTATCGCGCAGCACGAAATCAAACAAAATTAACCGTCACGACACACAATCACTTTGAAATATAAAAACAGATCAAAATGTACGTTGCACTTACGTTTGACGTTCCGCTCCCCCTTGAACTAAGTCCACCACGGTTTGTCTTTCTGCATATGGCCGTCATGCATCGATTTCGACAATATCATGATCCCTTGATCGATGACAGCTATTCTCGCGGAATCTGCAACAGAAAGACAAAATTCATGAATGACCGTTTAAAATTCAATAGAATCACAATTAAAAGTCAATAAATCATTAAATTTGAATATATACTGAAAATTAAATTTAACAGAAATTATTCGTACACTTCTTGTGTCGGACGACGCGAATTCGAAACTAACTAATCGTCACGACACACGATTGTAACCTAAATTAATGCACAACTGATTATTCAAATTGAATGTTTACTGACTTTGATTAAGGTAATGCAATAAACTGTTTCATAATACACTTTAAGGGAAATATATTTAGATAGCACTTACGTTTGACACCAACTCCCGCTCGAAGAAAGAAAAGAAATGGACCCTTCTCGGATGATGCGGCGTCGCGCGCATTATTCTGCGTGGTGGGGGCAACCCGGTTTCCGCGCAATCTTTAACAGAAAGAGAAAATGAATTATTATTTACCATTAAGACTCCAAAAACAATAGGAAATAATAATAAATAAATAATTCAGCTTGAATATGAACAGTTTAATGTTATAAATAATGTAAACTTACGATCGCATCTTCTCCTGTCAACGATGTTGCTACGACCATGTTGCTACCGCATTTGTCACGTACACACTTAACATATAAAAAATATTCACACGTGTGAACAAATAAAAATCCAAGTATTGTCAATATTATTATATTTTCCTAACCACTTGAAAGTAACAGTTAATATCAACTAACCTTGCCAGACCTGTCAAATAACCCCACATCCGATTGACTTGTTGCTCTTACTACTCTACATTTTATGGAAACTACAACTAGGTTCATCAAAGAGATTTCAGAGATGAAATCTGTATACCACACACAATACAAAAGTATTCATTGAAAAGATAATTAGTATTCGCGTTTTCTCCTGCTTGCAGAAAGAATAACGTGCTCGACACGATCACAACTTCGGTGTATAGCAACTTTGAAACTTTTCTAGCACATGAGCGCCCGAAAGATATTGGCGGTAATGTAACACAGCTCATTAGCCATTTGTATTTGATCGCTCTCCTGGGTCCAGAACAATACTTACCGTTCGTCAACGTAGATGGTGTAAGAGTAACCAGTTGTGTGGAACGTTCTCAAATACAGAAGCGTGTCTCTTCTACTATGGTTTAATCAATATTATGTTACAATATAAATAAATTTGTTAGTAGTAAACCAAAAACATATAAATATTATTAAATTAGTGAATGTTAACAAGTTAATCGATATTATTTAGATCGATAGAAATTTACATTATCGACATTATCTACCATCCGCCACAGCACCGACGAGATACTGTTAAAGACTGCCAGCGCCCGTGCCACCGACGAGATACTGTTAAAGACTGCCAGCGCCCGTGCTATTCCTCGGGACGGTAAGTGGGCGAAATGGGGGCGGGGATAACGTAGAAATTACAGTGATCTAAAATACCACATCGGTAAAAGTTCCACCACCGACAAGAATAGTATTAAAATAGTTCCAAAACATCGTCTGAAATTGGCGGAGAATGTAACATTTAATAATAATTGACAGGCGTGTTAATAAAAAATTTTAAAAATGAACAAGCTTGAATAATATATTTTGGTCTGATGAAACGTGCCATTGCAAAATGTTATGGAAGGGAATAGGTTTGAAATAATCGTGGATATTAATTTAATCTCTAATATGCAATATTAATGTAGGAATATTTTATAGGAACTCCTACGTCTTAATTGTGGCATATCGGGTTAAATAATTTAACTCCGGCAATTCGAATATTGTTCTCTTTATTAATATCTCGCGATTCACAACTCAAAACTCGCACTCTACGCTCGCAACCTATGTCAATCTAGACTCTCACACTTCTGACCCCTTGGCCCATGCACTCATTCCTTTTATACAGTTCCATTCTTCTCTCTCGCACTCTCGTTTTCACTCTATCAGTCTCACAACCATTCGGAAAAGTTAGTCGCTCACGTACACCCTGCGTTTGGCGCTCCTAGCCACTCGACACTTGTTATTAACACCCAAACACTCTTTTTTCACACTTCGACCTAATCGGTCCAAACAGACTTCCTTTCATACAAGACGTAAACATGCTGGCGCCAGGGTGTCGCGTCCACAGTCATTCTAAACATTCACACCCCTACATTAACGATATTACAAAGTGTGCAGCTATTAGCTCGGTATTATCCTTTATTCGTAAGATGCTGAAAGTTCTTACGAATAAAGGATAATGCCGATTGCCCAGGTCTCACCACGAGGAGGTTGCTGCACAAGAGACCCGGAAAGGGAGTCAGAACGAATGCGATATTCCTTCTGGCTCCCTTTCTTACAACGTCGGACTTATACTAATGTACTACACAACTACGTCGAGTAATTATCGCGGAGCAAAAGGGTGTGAATCGAAGAAGAAGTCCTCGATTCACGGGGGACAAAAAGCGAATCAGGCTGAAGGCTCTGATTCTTTCAAGAAGAGAGAAAAACTAAGCAAACCAGAGCAGAAGGCTCTGGTTTGAGGGTAACGCGAGCAATGGTCGAGAGGAGTTCCGACTACAATACCAACTTCTCCAACCACCTGCCGCCAGAGACGGACATGGGTGGAAAAATTTTACGGGAGAGTGGTAAAGAGCGGACACAACGCGTCTCGACCCCCCCATTAATATAAACTACCGCGAACTCCCGTACCAATAAATCTGGTACATACTACATACGAGCAATGGTGTCCGACACAGTAGAAGACTGTGTCGGAGTAAAAAACAAACGAACAAAGTAAATTTACGGCGATAATTACTCGACGTGTATACAACGACGACATACAATTAAAGTCTTAGTAACTAACGCAACTTAACTATACGCTGAAGTCTTCTTTGGCGTGTGTCCTTCTTTTCTTGGTGTGTCCTCTCCGTCGACGATGAAAGACGTCCAGCTGTTGTATACTAACTGAAACAGACTAATCATATTTAGACCCAACACAAAATCCCGCACACGAGTGCGAATTCCAGCATGACCACCGTGACAAAACAACAATCCGCAGACGAGAACAAACGAACAATCAGCAGACGAGAACAAACGAACAATCAGCAGACGAGAACAAACGAACAATCAGCAGACGAGAACAAACCAGAAACGACTCTCGAGAGCAACCAAAAAAAAGAGCTCACGTGAGCAAACCAAAAAACGAGCTCATGAGAGCCAAACCAACCCCGCACATGAGTGCAACTTGACCGACCTATAGGCGATTCGGGTAGCCCCAGGGACGCGACTCCCCGTACTCACTCACGGTCCCCATCCGTGAGTGAGCCCCTGAGGGAACTCCGATCGGAGGAATACCAATTTTCAACAAGATGTGAAAATTTTTCGAAGAAGAACTTGTCAAAGTTCTGATGTGAACACTTATCACATCAGAAATTAAAATTGACTTGTTCACTGACTGAACGTGTACTTCGAAACAACGAACCGAAGGTGGCCAAGGGTAAACGAACAAACCATCGATGTACCCTTGGCCGAGTGCGAGCTAGCTGGAAGTAAATTCATATTTAATATAATGAAATATGTTCCTATATTTTGCAAGTTATAAACTCTATCAAAAAGTGTACATGTGCAGCTATTAGCTCGGCATTATCCTTTATTCATGAGATACTGAAAGTTCTTACGAATAAAGGATAATGCCGATTGCCCAGGTCTCACCACGTGGAGGTTGCTGCACAAGAGACCCGGAAAGGGAGTCAGAACGAATGCAATATTCCTTCTGGCTCCCTTTCTTACAACGCCGAACTTATACTAATATATTACGCAAGTACGTCGAGTAATTATCGCGGAGCAAAAGGGTGTGAATCGAAGAAGAAGTCCTCGATTCACGGGGGACAAAAAGCGAATCAGGCTGAAGGCTCTGATTCTTTCAAGAAGAGAGAAAAACTAAGCAAACCAGCGCAGAAGGCTCTGGTTTGAGGGTGACGCGAGCAATGGTCGAGAGGAGTTCCGACACCGATACCAACTTCTCCAACCACCTGCCGCCAGAGACGGACATGGGTGGAAAAATTTTACGGGAGAGTGGTAAAGAGCGGACACAACGCGTCTCGACCCCCCCATTAATATAAACTACCGCGAACTCCCGTACCAATAAATCTGGTACATACTACGTACGAGCAAAGGTGTCCGACACAGTAGAAGACTGTGTCGGAGTAAAAAAAAAAACGAACAATGTGAATTTACGGCGATAATTACTCGACGTGTATACAACGACGATATACAATTCTTAATAACTATCGCATAAAATAAAGTATTACTGGCTAACGCAACTTAACTATAACGCCGTTGTCTTCTTTGGCGAGTATCCTCCTCTTCTGCGTGTAACCAGGACAAGAGAAGAGTCCGCATAGAAGACGAAAACGAGAAACCAGATGGTGAGAACATACTAAAAAGGAGAAAACGAACTCACGAAAGCAAACCAAACTAATTTCGCACACGTGTGCGGCTTGAACAAGCTATAGGCGATTCGGGTAGCCCCAGGGACGCGACTCCCCGTACTCGCTCAAGGCCCCACCCGTGAGCGAGCCCCTGAGGGAACTTTGATCTTACTTACCTTCTCACGTTGTCTTCTGCCAATCCTCCTCCTCTCATCTCCTCTTCTCCCATCTTCAGTCATCCTTCCTTCCTTCTTCTTCGAGTTGTCGGTTTCTGTTTCTGTTTCTGTATCTGTTTCTGGCTCTGTTTCTGTATCTGTTAACCGTCTCCGTTTCTGGGCCCGTTTCCGTTTCTGTTACTGTTTCTGTGTCTGTGACTGTTTCTGTTTCCGCTATCTGTGTCTATTGTATATGGTTTTGATATCTATTTGCATGTTTTAATGCGTTTAGTATCTTAGACTCATATACAATAGTTTCCGTTTCTGTTTCTGTTCCCGTTTCCGTTTCTGTTCCCGTTTCTGTATCTGTTTCTGTTTCTGACACCGTGTCTCCGTGATCCGTTTCTGTTTCCGTTTCTGTTTCCGGTACTGTTTCTGTTTCTGTTTTCCGACAACTCTCCTTTGGGATGTGCCCTCTTCCTTCTCTGTGCCCTCTTCGTTCGACGATAAGGATGGATGGCTGGCTGGCTGGCTGGCTAGATGGATGGATGGATGGATGGATGGATGGATGGATGGATGGATGGATGGATGGATGGATGGATGGCTGGCTGGTTGGCTGAATGGATGGATGGTTGGCTCTCTGGCTGTAGTACTCTAGTTGAAACAGACTAATAATTGTTATACACAACACATAATGCCGCACACGTGTGCGAATTCCTACTGGACCACCAGTACAGCTGACGAGAGAGAACCACAAAACGAGAAAACGAGAAAACGAGAAACGAGAAAACATGAAAACAAGAAAACGAGAAAACCAGAAGAACCAGAAAATGAGAAAACCAGAAAACGAGAAATCGAGAAAACCAGAAAACGAGAAAACCAGAAAACCAGAAAACGAGTTGGCGAGAGTAAACAAGATGACCAGCTCACGAGAGCCAACATATCACCAGCTCACGAGAGCCAAACTAACCCCGCACACGAGTGCGGCCTGACAGAGCTATAGGCGATTCGGGTAGCCCCAGGGACGCGACTCCCCGTACTCGCTCAAGGCCCCACCCGTGAGCGAGCCCCTGAGGGAACTCCGATCGGAGGAATACCAATTTTCAACAAGATGTGAAAATTTTTCGAAGAAGAACTTGTCAAAGTTCTGATGTGAACACTTATCACATCAGAAATTAAAATTGACTTGTTCACTGACTGAACGTGTACTTCGAAACAACGAACCGAAGGTGGCCAAGGGTAAACGAACAAACCATCGTTGTATCCTTGGCCGACTGCGAGCTAGCTGGAAGTAAATTCATATTCAATATAATGAAATATGTTCCTATATTTTGAAAGTTATAAACTCTATCAAAAAGTGTACATGTGCAGCTATTAGCTCGGCATTATCCTTTATTCGTGAGATACTGAAAGTTCTTACGAATAAAGGATAATGTCGATTTCCAGGTCTCACCACGTGGAGGTTGCTGCACAAGAGACCCTGAAAGAGAGTCAGAACGAATGCGATATTCCTTCTGGCTCCCTTTCTTACAACACCGAACTACCAAGTTACGCAAGTACGTCGAGTAATTATCGAGAAATTAGATAGGCAAAAGTGCGAATTTGACAAACAGAAGTAGGAAGAAAAACACAAGTCCAACATCAGAAATATAAATATATTTCGAACACTGAACTGTGAAAGTTCATTCTCTGATGGAAATTGCAATAAGAATATTGGAGGTAATCATTGAAAATGATTGTGCAGTGAAAACAGTAGAAAGTGAACCACGAGTGAACAAAGCAACAAGCATTCAAGAATATTTGAATTAAAACTCACCAGGGAACCTCTGGTCACTCCTGGTCCACCCCTGGTCTCCAAGGCCCTCATGGCACCCTCGGTACCGCAACACGTCCGCCGCTGCCGGCTCCGCCGTCCCGACTGACTGACTGACTAAGCGCTCTCGCTTCGCTGCCTCTCCCCACTCCTCTACCATCGATCGATTCGATCGCCGTGTTAGTAATTATTGATAAATTTGTTATTTCTCGCTGTTCAATGTTTATAACAATTCCTTTCGTCAACGATGCCCACAACCACTCCCTTGACTATCTGACCATCTAATTTTTTTCTAAAAATATGCAATAGAACTCCAGATATAGAATAACATTTATAACATGAATATTCGCGCGCGTTAATTTATTCGATACAATTTACAGAGAAATTTATTATTTCTCGCTGTTGAATGTTTATAACAATTCCTTTCGTCAACGATTCTAATCAGCACTCCCTTGACTATCTGACCATCTAATTTTTTTCTAAAAATATGCAATAGAACTCCAGATATAGAATAACATTTATAACATGAATATTCGCGCGCGTTAATTTATTCGATACAATTTACAGAGAAATTTATTATTTCTGGCTGTTCAATGTTTATAATAATTCCTTTCGTCAACGATGTTAACCAGCACTCCCTTGACTATTTGACCATCTAATTTTTTAGTCAAAGTAGGCAATAGAACTCGAGATACAGAATAAATTTTAAACCATGCACATTCGTATTAATTTATTCAACATAAATACTACGATAAATTTATTGATTCTATCTGTTCAATGCCTATAATAATTCTTTTGCCATTTTAATTGTTTACAGTAAACTCTCCCTTACTCTGTTCTTCAACATATTCCCTTTTCCACAGATAGATTGTTCAAACATGTATATATGAAAAGGTGTAAGGTAATAATTCTCGTTTATGAAATACTTTGAAAGTAAAAATTGAGGTATCTCATATAAAATTTAAATTCGGAATCGGTGATTTTCCGAAAATTATGCTTCAACGCTTTCTTAATATTTCTAGGAATCTTTTGTCCTGGGGTTTTTCTTTTCATATTGTAAATCTTAAATAACCAACACTAAAACATCGTCTGAAATATCTGCTTAACTTGGAATAGTTTCGGTGCAGAATGTAACAATTCATGATAATCGATTTCACCGAGGAGATACTAACAGTCTCTCGTTGATGTCAAGATAGTTGCGTGACAATTTGGCTTTTGACACCGACGAGATACTGACCGGGACGGTAAGTGGGCGGACTGGGCGCGGGGATAACGGTGGAATTTACAGTGATCTGAAAGACCACATCGCTAAAAGTTCCACCTCCGACGAGATACACAGTTGGTGGTTCAGCGCTCTCTACCTAAATAGATCATTTGTTCGTGAACCACGTCACCGACGAGTTACTGTTAAAGACTGCCACCGCCCGTGTTATCCCGCGGCAGGCTAAGTGGGCGCAATGGGCGGGGTGGTAACGGTGGAACTTACAGTGACCTGAAGGACCACATCGCTAAAAGTTCCACCACCGACGAGTTTCAGTTGGTGGTTCAGCGCTCTCTATCTAAATAGATCATTATTTCGTGAACCACGTGAAACTGCGTCAGTGGCGTAGGTAAATAGATTTAGTACCGCAGGTAATAATTAAATGTAGAATGCTGACATTACCCATTCTGTAATTCTTAGAAAAAAATTACTTTTTATTGAATAATTTCATTACGCACTCTTATTGCTTTCTTATTTCCCTTATTGTTCACCATTGTAATTATCGTTTCATAATCGACAGTGTATAGATGTAGGAAAAATAAAAATAATTACCACGTAATATTCTAAAAAAGTATTGGAATTTTAAATTAATTTAAGAATTATTGCGATATATATTTATAAATCAATGGTTCGTAAACGAAAGGTATTCTGTAATAATCGTTATTTATTGTTATTTATAATTCAAACAATTTTTAAAGAAATACATTTTAATAATTTGTTTCTATAATATTCATTTTTGAAATTATTATTACAATACTAATGTATTGTTGAAATAATTGTTTAAATAAATAAATTTTTATAATGTATAGAAATTTGTTTCTATATTCATTATTTTAATTGCTATTTCAATCTATCAGTATCTCGTCGGTGTTAGTGGTTATTAAATACAAACATAGCGGGATAAATAAATACTCTTCGGGATTTTTAAATTAAAATATGATTTGATTTTACTGTAATTTGTATAAAATTTGAAAGCAATGAGTCTCGATCTGTTTCAAATCAAACATTTGCAATTGAGGTGCAATTCTTTCCGCAAAAGAAGGGGTTATACGAGAATACCCTTTCGTGTTTTTGACTGGAAGTAGGGCGAACAAACCAGTTGTATAATAGAACAGTAAAATTCTATTATTATTCTAATTAAAGACAGGAGGGTTAGGTTAGGAGTACCACGGACAAAATCTGTACCTTCTAAGTACTTTTATGCCCCCTCGTAAACCCGCTAATTGCGTTTTACAATATGTTTGCTTATGTACAAATGATCTAAAATGCGGTAACTAGCGAGAAATGTGGAATTCCGTGTCTCTCTATGGAGAAACACTCGAATTAAAGTAGAACCATCGGTAACGTAGAGCGCGACACGAAAATAGTGAAGTATGATCGGTCTACTTCTACGCCCCGTTCATGGTAGAACAAAGTAGCCACGGTTTCTAATATTTAATTAAATCGTTCGAGGTGGAATGCAATGAAAATATTGCTTCCTGTTGTTGTTGCAATTGCGAAATTAATTCGTAAGAAATCATTTTGTCAGAATAAAGTTCATGCTTTCAGGAAGATACCTCTCGTATCGTAAGGCGAATGGCGAATTGACCTGCATGAGAACGTACAATGACTAAGCAAATTTTTCCGGAAAGCGTAAAAGGTAGAGGAAAATCGAAGCCTCGGTGGCTGCTCGACGTTGGAACCTGAAAATTTCATCGTTTAGGAAATTTATGGATGGGAAAAGATCTATAAAAATGGTACGTTACCTCGACCCCTCGTGCATGTTACCTCCTACGTTTTCTTTATACGTCACGTATCATTTCGGAGTACGTAACTATGACACGCAAAACGATAAACTCGTATCATTCTTCATTTTAACTATTTTCGCTAATTTCCATGTTTTATGTGGCATGATAACATTTCTTTCTAGTAATAGCACTTGAATCTTTTGTGCGACTATGTAAATTAGAACAACTTGTAAATAAATTATTTAATTGTACAGGATCCTCTCTCACCTGGGCCTTGTCTAGATATTAGCGACGATGAACTGGTGTCTATATCAGTCAGAGATCTGAACAGGCAACTGAAATTGCGTGGTCTATCTCGAGAGGAGATAGTACGCATGAAACAGCGTAGGAGAACGTTAAAGAACAGAGGATACGCAGCCAGTTGCCGCATCAAGAGGATCGAACAGAAAGACGAGTTAGAATCTGAGAAATCGCAGGAGTATCGAGATATGGAAACTATGCAGGACGACAATAATCGCATGAGAGAAGAAATAGAGTCCTGGCACTCGAAGTATCAAGCATTGAAGAAGTTCGCAGCAGAGAAAAAGATTCACATTCCACCAGAATTAGAGACTATGTAAAATAGAACTATTGGATAGTCTGGATCTGATAGTCCTATAAGAAAGTTGGAACACGTGTAATAATTATAACGGACTTCTGCACTGTATTAACTACGAAGTTGCTGGAAGGACTTAATTAATACGTAATATTAATGTACGGAAATAACTCTTATTTGTATTAAAAATCGTATGTTTTTACGTAGAATATTTTATTAAATTTGTCAGCTTCTCATAAGTATTCTCATTAAATGCTGATCTCGTTTTATATAAAAATATTGTATTTCTTTGTACAGATTTACATGATTTGCGTCTCGGCGTGCAATAGATATATTAATCTGCTAACTACATATACGTTAATCGAGTTACCTAGCAGCCTGTATTGTTGTTTCCTTGTAATGTGATCAGGAAATGTAAAGTCTTCGGGAAAACACATCAGTCTGCAGATCTCTCTGGCAGTGAAATATCTCAGCTTCAACGTTTCTATAATTTGTAACGCTTCTAACGATTCTCGATCGTATTTACTCGCTGTTAAATACGTTTCTTTAATCACATCTTTCGAGTACGGACAATACACAGATCCGGTACCTTCGGCATAGTGGCCATAGGCTTTCGTAAAACAACAGGAACCACGGTCTTGAGACGTCCTTATATCTAATATCCAGGCTCTCTTTTGTAGTAATTTGCTAGGTACTAGGTACTGCGTGTCCTCAACAGTTTCTAAAATTTTATCTAACATGTAACAATTCTTATCGATCTCTATATCTTGCGTACAACTCTTATCCGGTAGGAATCTATGTTTCCCCTTAGGCAAAGCTCTCAGAACATCTTCTGGCAAATCAAAATTCAATGTAACATTGTCGAAAGAAAATCTCAGATTTTTCTTTTTGGCTAGTAGATAGTATCTGCATCTACTATTCGGAATACCAAACTGACACGGACTTAAAACCAGTTCTCTATAGTGAAATCCTGAATCGCTGATGCATTTCAATACCGCGTCTCTCATCTCAGACTTCTCGAACCCCTTAACATTCTCTAGCAAAATATATTTTAACGTTTTTATTCGAGGTATCAGTTCAAGTACAGAAAATAATGATGAAGACCTAGTATCGGATACATCTTTTCGGAGGCCTATCCTTGTGTACGGTTGACAAGGAGGACTCATTAAAATGGTGTCTATACGCAGGTCGTTTATCTCTTGTACAGAAATTGACTGAACATTGCGATTCATCAGACAAACATCTGGGAAATTGTGTTCGTACACGTCATTCGCGACATTATTTATATCCACAGCTGCGACACAGTCCCCGTCGACACCGCTCTCTAAAAACAACAAAAATTAATTCTGTGAAATATATATACATATATGTGAAAATGGATCTCATTGCATATTTTTTTGAGTCTTTCGATTTTGTTTTCATGACTTTTCTTTTGGTAAATATGTAAATCCTACAGTATAAAGCTCAATTAATGCATAAACTCAAATGTTGTTTTTTGAGCAACCACGGAATTTACATTTATATATATTTTGTAGAAACAAATATACATTAGAGGCCACGTTGGGTAATGTAAGGTTAGGTGTTTCTAAACAATGTACCATGTACCTGAACAAATAATAACAGTGTAACTCACCTTGAAACGCGTAATGCATTCCCCCGATACCGCTGTACAATTCTAGCACTCTCATGATCAATGATTCATTTGAAACCTCCTAATTATAGACTCCGATACGTCTGTTAATTGTCAATAAGCTCATCTGCTCTATTTATTTAGGTATCGATGGGTTTTCAAGTTCTTTCGCGATTCTCTTTTATCAGTTTCAATGGAACACGGGTAAATGGTGACTCGTAAAGGAAACAAGTACTTTGCCTCATAATTAAACACGCTTTCGCAAACAAAATCTATACAAACAATCACAATGACTGACAAAGAAGTAACCTAACATGTGATTCCATAGTCCGTTCGGTAATGGAGGGTAGGCTACGTTCTGCGTCGCGTAAAATTTCACGTCTGTGATCCACCGTTTCGCCACGAAATTCTGTTTACAGTGCAACGGGAAAATGTGCAGCAGAAATACGTGTGAGTCCGCGAGCGACATTTAGTTGTTAGAAAAACGAGAAGAATGAACAGTGCGAAAAAAAGGAATCTAACCTGAACAATGTGTTGACTTTCGCCACTATTTTCACAATTGTTTCAACGTTTACGAGAATTTCAATGCGCGAGGATCCGCGTAGAGAATCCCCAGTGACCCTAATCGCATCGACGAACGTCGACGCTCTCCCTTAGCGATTAAAAATATCGAAAGATGAATTTATCACCAGCCACCACCCAAATGCTATCGCAATATTAAGAAAAATGTTTCGGAGCCGAAGCTGGTTCGGAGGAGGGCTCTGGAAGCCCAAAAATCCTCATTCTCTGGAGCACCTTAAGTATGTACATGTGTTATAATAATTATTATATACTATTACTATATTATTTTCATCTTATTTTTGTGCACAGGTACTTGTACAATGTCCTATCGAAGAATCAGACCGTGTCTGAGAACAACAGAGGATTGTTGGTTGAAACCCTTCGTTCTATAGCTGAAATTTTAATATGGGGTGACCAGAACGATAGTAGCGTGTTCGAGTAAGTAGATCGCAATGTTCTATGAATTATTTGTGCATTAGTAACAGGATTTATAGTTTGTTGAGGGGATAGACTCTCGTATCCAGGATTGGAAGGGATACGCCTTCTCATTTCTCGATAATGCAAAGTTGGGGTTTTTCAGTAGTCAAAAGTGTTAGATAACAGACCTATCTAGGCCGCAGTCGCCCTCAAAAGTCCTATTTACGTTTACAAAGTGTAATTTGGATATTTGGAAATTGGAGGACCTAGAGATTTAAATATTGTCTGAACTAACCATCTCCGTTTCTGTCCACAGCTTCTTTTTGGAGAAAAATATGCTTTCGTTCTTTCTGCGTATCATGAAGCAAAAATGTGGAAGCTATGTATGTGTTCAACTGCTACAGACACTGAATATATTGTTCGAGAATATACGTAACGAAACCTCTTTATGTAAGTGTCTCGAAAGGATTATTTCTCGTGTAACAGCATCCAGACAACGATGAAGTATTCTTTGTTTCTTTTCTAGATTACCTGCTCAGTAATAATCATGTAAACAGTATAATAGTGCACAAATTTGACTTCAGCGATGAAGAGGTGATGGCATATTACATCAGTTTTCTAAAGACCTTGAGTTTAAAGTTGAACGCCCATACCATACATTTCTTTTATAACGAGGTAAACGAGGTACACGTGATAATTCTCTGTGTCTATTTTTTCACTGTAGCCGATCTCATGTCCATTGGTTTTCATAGTAGCTGCCTGGTGTATGTTATTTTCGAACTAACATTTAATAGCTTTGAATGTGCGCGTAGTATTTAATCGGTTGGGTATTATCTGTGATCGTTGATTCATCTCCATTCCTTAAGTTGCACTAAACACTCATGGAAAAAAAAGTATATTGTTTAATTTGATTTTCTTATCAGCACACCAATGATTTTCCATTGTATACGGAGGCAATCAAATTTTTTAACCACTCTGAAGGCATGGTTCGTATAGCGGTGCGAACCTTGACTTTAAATGTCTATCGTGTAGAGGATGCCTCCATGCTCGTGTTTATAAGAGACCGCACTGCTGCACCTTATTTCAGTAATCTTGTATGGTTTATTGGCAATCACATTATAGAGCTTGACACCTGTGTCAGAAACGATGCCGAGTAAGTTCAAACCAAAGTTACTAATGTAAATACTTCTCTCAGAAACAGATTTGTTTCGTGTACCAATGTATATACATGTGTGCATATATGTTTCAGTCATCAAAGTCAAAACAGATTGTCGGATTTGGTAGCCGAGCATTTAGATCATCTGCATTACTTGAACGATATTCTTTGTTTAAATATATCCGACTTGAATAAAGTCTTGTCCGAACACTTGTTACACAAATTGTTAGTTCCGTTGTACGTTTACTCGCTTACGAAACATAGGAATCTTTTGTGCCAAAATCAGGTATGTTCTCAATTAATAATCACGTAACAATTACGCCCAAGAATAATCGTATATCAACTTCGTTTTATCGATAGGATGAGAGAAAACACGTAAGCGTTGTAGTAGCTCTGTTTCTACTTTCACAAGTGTTTCTTATAATCTCCCACGGACCTCTTGTACATACTCTGGCAGCAGTAATACTGCTGTCAGACTTGGAAACGATCCAAACAGGTGCAAGCAAAGTGCTGGAAATGTATGGTGATATGTCAACTACGAAGTCAATCGCTTTTTCACCTCCGAAGGAGAGCTTAGAGAAGTCTCTAGAAAATTTGAGTGAGTCCTTAAGTGTGTCGGATGAACTTTGCGAAGAGGAATGCAACGTGGAGGACGAGAAAGATGATAATCTGGTCAGCAGGATATCGGAGAGCATCTATCCCAGTACATCGTTCGATACTGCTTCAATGGGAGATACGCCTGTACTGATGAGCCCAGAACAATTAGACATTACCATTCCGAACGATGATTTAGAGGACATCAGATATTTAAACGTGACAGATGAAGAAAAAGAACAGAGACTTGCATTAGAGAGCCCTTTGGCACCCGAAGCGCAAAAGAGTTTAAATGAATCCTTATCGAATAAGCCGTTTCTAGAAACTGTCTTGAACTCTTTATTTTGCACAGAGAATGACTATGCTGCCTTATTTGCGTTGTGTTTGCTTTATGCTCTGGCTAACAATCAGGTAAGAAGAACTTTCAGAAATACTATTTTGATGACACACATCTATTTTAATAGAGCAATTCCTTCAGGGTATCGATCGCAACACTTTGGACCCGATTTTATCCAGCTCACGAAACTCTACGACGAGTTTCTATAATGAAATTTTAGTAGATAGACTAATTCAAATTATAACGCTAAGTTGTCAAACAAGTGAGTCCATTGCTAGTGCAATATTCCCCAATCTTCCAATGTGCAATTTTTATGAATTGTGTTTTCATCAGATGCGAGAGTGAGACTCGTTACGTTGGAATTGGCGATCAAGTTGTTAATGCAACTAGTAGTATCGGATGGACAGACAGTGTTAAAAGACTCGCATTTGGCGGCGATCGATGCGGCCAAAGAGCAGAGTACAGCGTTGTTGAAAAATTTTTACAAGGTGCGCTGCGACAGCGAATTATTTTAGTTGCAAAATAATAATAAAATATTGATCATGTTTGCAGAGTGAAGACATATTCCTAGACATGTTCGAGGATGAATATAGTGAAATTCAGAAGCGACCCTTGAACGTTGAATGGTTGATGATGGACAGCAACATTTTATTACCACCGACAGGGACTCCGATGACGGGTATTGAATTTACCAAAAGATTACCGTGCGGCGAAGTAAGTGTAATCGTCAAAAGGATATCTAACGATCTCATGAGATTTTCATAGAACGTAGGTAGTTAAATCGATTGATAGAGAATAAAATTATCGCTTGCACAGGTGGAGAGGGCTCGCCGCGCCATAAGAGTATTTTTTTTAATAAGAGAATTATCCTTAGCGATTAACATGGAACCAGAAACACAGTTGCCTCTAACTAACCCAGTCAACTGTGTTCAAGTGGACAATGTTCTTGACCTAAGTAAACAATCATTCTTCCTCATACGTGAACACAGCATTTACACGTATTGATTCTATTCTGATTTTTCCATAGATAACAGCGATTTAATTGCATGTACGGTCGTGTGGAAAGACGGTCAGAAAATTCGACGTTTTCTAGTCATTCATGTTGTGCAATTAATTCTCGTAGAGCCAGACACTAGTAAATTAGGTTGGGGAGTGGCGAAATTAGTCGGCTTTCTGCAAGACATTGAGGTAGCAGGCGACAAAGATGACTCAAGATGTTTACACTTGACGATTTATAAACCTTTGAGTAGTTCGACCGGCAACCGTGTTCCTTTACTATCGACAAAATTTATCTTTGACGATCACATTAGATGTATGGCTGCGAAACAAAGGTATGTCTCTGCTGTAAACATGTACTGATCGGTTCATAGTACAAATTCCAATCTTTAACTTTAAGGCTAACGAAAGGACGGATAAAGGCACGGCAGAAGAAGATGAGTCAGATCGCAAGATTGCTCGACATACCCACTAGCATGCCCCACTCTTCAACACCACCGCCAAATTATGCTCTGCGTGGCTTGCGACATGAACGTATGTTGTATCGTTAGCCAGAGATATTGAACCCTAATTCTAGAATTTTTTCAGTGAAAATTCTAAAAGTAGGATTCAAAATCGAGCGGTTACGAATGCGTTAAGGGGGTAGACACTCGTTTCTTTCTCATTTCTCGATAATGCAAGCGATGGGGTTTTTCAGTAGTCAAAAGCGCTTTACGTTTACGAGGCGTAATTTGTATTATTCTGAAAAACTCGCATCTTCCTGAGACCGCGTCTACCTCCTTAAATAAACGGAGGCGACTAATATTTGACTGTTTGATATTAGGCTTAGCAGGACGGGGACAGAGACAGAAGGAACCGCGACCGATGTTCATAGTGAACAGAGTGCCAGGGTTCGCGGCACAAATGCGCAAGGAAAACAATGCTGCACCTACTGCCGGGTTCTCGTCGTCGACACCGAAACGCGGGGATAACAACGCAAATGAGAAGGGTCAAGAGAACGGTTTACGATCTCGAGATAATTCACCGAAAATGCCAAGGCCGCGGAGCGAAGAGATTCCTCTGGAAGACATGCGTCTTCGGAAGGCAGCTCTAACGTCTGCCGTATTGAGTATATCACACAAGTGTCAGGAAAAGAAGGATGGTCAAATCTCCGCGTCGGCCAATGGCGAACCATCGACTGTGATCCGAAAACTTTCTGAAGAAACGTCGTTTACCTGCCCGAAGGAAGCGAAACCGCGTAGAAAGGGTCAAGTGGAGACAGTATGATCTTGAGACAAAAAAGCGTACAGTTCGAATTGAATTTTTTTTCCTAGACAATTTAAGAGAAACGTGGGAATGTATATTCGATCTTGATTTGATGGAAGAGATCTTCGATCTTGATTTGATGGAAGAGATCTTCGATCTGCGTAATAAAAACGGTTTTACTACCAGGTACTTTCTAACTAAATGATGACTTGATCGTTTTTGTTAATAGGGTAGTGAGTAACGTGGAATTAATCTTGTAAAAAAAGACACGGTATTTGTGATTTCAGTAAAAGGTCAACCATTGATGAAACTAATTTATCTTCAGTTCCTTTCTATTAGCATAACTTAGAAGTATTTGTATATACATTTTCATCGGATACACACGTCGCGTGCCGTTAGATAGTTTTCGTTTTTTTCGCTGTATAATAGTACAACTTCCCAGCGCTGCAAATGAAGTCTTGTATTTTAGTTTGTGTACATATATGTATCACTGCTCGAAATTTCTATAACTCAACAATATACACTGAAACAATAAATCGATCTTTCGAACGTAAAGGGTCTCGCTGGCGACTATGAAATGTGTACGGGTATATTTATTTTGAAATGAACATCGTAGCTTGAAGAAACGTTAATGCTTATCTGAAAATTCCACAAAAAATTTACTAAATAAACGTTTATGTTATATATTATTCGTACGATCTTTCTTCTAACGAATCATATCAATTAAGTGGTATCCATGGTTTTGCTTGTAGGATGATAGTCGGATACCATAAGGACGACAGACAAGTAATTTACCAGTTAGAAAATAAAAAAATAAACAGTATATATATTCTTCCATTCATAATCTCGTACCGTTCATATGAAAAATATCCTCGACATTTAAAAAAGTGATTCCGACCTGAACAGGTCAGTCGCGATCGATGAATCGCTAACACAGTTTAAAAATAAACTCCCGTTTCCAAGTATTAAAATTCATCGTTGCCAATTCGAAATGAAAATTTCCGTTAAACTAGAGGTTACCTTAAATGCACGTCTAATTATCAGTAAATAGTAATCCGAGTCTCTTCAATCAAAGGAAATTAACTCTGCTGTTTCGGGCTTCGAGTCCTCTTTCACTTGTAGGGTTTCGTTCGATGTAGGTGGCATTTGAGTTGGTGGTTGATATTGCATCGGTTGACCTTGGGAAACCGGATTTGGCGGCATGCCCTGAGGCATCACAGGTAAATTAGGTCCCTGGGGACCTTGCATCGTTTGGTTCGATGCCAGGATTGGTCCAGGCGCGTTTCCGGACGGCACCTGAATGGGACCTGTTTCCTGAGACGAGATAGGAGGGTTGGAAACGCGAGGTGGCATGGAAGATCCTTGAGGTCCAGGTTGCTGCGGGCCCACTTGAGGCGGAAGACCAACCACCTGACCTGGTGGACCATGTGCTCCAGGACCCATTTGCGTAGGAGGACCCATATGCCCTTGGGGAGGTACCTGAGGTATACCCATTTGATTCGGGGGTCCTGGTTGCGCGTGCGGAGGAGGAGGACCCTGTTGAGGTGGAATATGTCCTGGTGCAGGCTGCTGCATGTGACCCGGTGGTCCCGGCTGAGTAGGTGGCGGTCCCATTTGGTGTCCACCTGTCTGCTGTAGTTGCGGTATGGGATTTGTCATTTGAGACATCTTCGGAAGAGACGTACAAAGAGATTAAACAAACTGTGTACAAATAGATTTAATGGGGTAGACTCGTTTCCACTCTTTGCATTACCGAGAAATGAGAAGGCACATCCCGCATCCTTGCAATCCTAGAAACGAGTCTACCCTCTTAACACACGCTCAAATGCAAGATTTCAGCGGTGAGAAGAGAAAACGAATGTTAGAAAGTTCAAAATGCCCTTACCATTCCAGGACCAGAGACAGTAACTCGACCCAAGGCTTCGTGTCCCTGCACGGAAGGATCAGTCGGTTGCTGTTCTTGGTTAGCTATTGGTCCCATCATATGAGCTGGCATTTGGTTCATCGGAGGCATGTTGTATCCTTGCATTGGTGGATACTGTTTCACAGTAGGCTGTCCGTACATGTATCCTTGATTGGTCGGCGACATGGGATTGTAATTAGTCCCAGGATTTTGATACTGAACATGACGAACGGGGGAACCTTGAGAAGGCCCCATGTAGCCAGGTACAGCTTGGTAACCACCTAAAGTTGATACGATAAAATAAAAACTATCTAATAGTAATACTTCCATCAACTTACCCATTATGTACTGTTGTTTCTGCTGTTCTTGTCTCATCTGCATTTCTCTCTCTTGCTCCTGAATCTTCTGCAGTGCTAATTGCCGCTGATATTGTAGATACTCTTGTTTCTTCTTCCTCATGATGGCTAGCTTCTGAGCCATCAGCATTTGTCGCTGTCTCTCAGCTTCCTCCGCCTGTCTTCTCAATTTTTCTTTATGCTCCTCTCGCAGAGCATCCAGAGCTGCTCTGGCGTCCTTCATTTGCGTCAGCTTGTCCTGAAGTCCTTCGTAATACACCCTGCTGTCATCTTGTTCCTGGATGTACCTCAACAATCTGCGGACGTTTGCACATTCGAATTAGAAATGTTCTAATAATATTATTATAAATATTTGATTGTGTTTCGAGACGAACCTCGAATGCATAGCAGTGATGTTTAAGAATAAAGTTTGAACAGAACTATCGTTAGCAATGGATCGGCCTCGGGACGAGTTACTCTTCATCCTATTAACAAATATTTCCACTTGAGATCTCAGGGCGCTAACGAATTCCTCCATCTGGCTATCGACTTCTCCATTTTGCTGCTTCGCGATCACAATCTTCTGTGGCATGGGGCTACTGATATTAGGAGCGGAAGGACTAGTGACGTCGACCCGAGAAACATGCTCCTCTATCGCGGTTTGTCTTTGCTCCCAATATTTTCGATTCAAGTACTTCGCGAGTTCTGGATCAATGTCTTCTTCTTCTTGCAATTTCGATGGACTCGAACCCTGAAAAGTAGAAGTTAGTAGGATTCTTGATTGATACTTCTACCAATTGATCAATTAAAGAAACTGACTGGCGACGGCGGTGGAGAATACGTTGCCCTATGGATAGTATTTGTATTCGTCTTTATGGGACCAGACGTTCGTTTCTTTTCTTTCTCCTTGAGTTCCGCTTCGCTCTGACTTAAGGCGATAGCCAGATTAAGTTCCTCTTCTTCCTGAAGCTCTGCTGCTGTTTTCTTAGGAGGTACCTAACAAAGTGAAACGTTAATTTATAAATGTTCATTTATAATGTTAATTTATAATATACCTGTTGCTGCTGGGCCAACGAGCTGTTCAAATACTCGGCAGGTAAATCAGCTTCTTTGATTTGCACCGCGGATGTTCTGCAGAGATACGGTACGAGAATTAGTAACAAGTCGTAAGAACAAACAAAGAATGAAAAGAAATTCGTGCTTACTTATTCACTTGCTCGTAGCAAGTTTCACAAACTCGAACTTCTTTTTCAATTCCAAATTTGGGCAACGTGGATGCCCTGTTCGAACATTGAGCACAAAATACTTGACCACACGCTCTACAGTGATGTTTCCTCTGCATTATACTGAAAGCAACTCTACAACGATGACAGACGTCGGCGTCAACCCATACCGGTGCTGTATCGGCAATGAACATTGCATCACTTTCTTTCAAAGCAGGGAATGTATATCCGTCAGTTTTCATAATATTCAGTGTATCCTAGAAAGAACGTATTTTATACTATCAGTAATATTTAATAAGTAGACTGTGGATAAAACAGCAAAATATTTAAAACATTCAAGAATGTTGTAATGTTGTTTTTAATGTAACAAAGTCGTTATGGGATGAAATCAATGTTTATGTTATTCCTGCTTTCCATAATCAATCAAACAAACATTTTTATTTTGCATAAAGATCCAAAGTCTATTAATAAGGAATATTCTAGCAGGAAATTGAGAACATACTTGCACTGCTCTGTACTTGGGGCTGTTACGGAATGCGTGCGCCCAAGCTTGAATCAATTCTAAAGTCTTAAGCTTAACGTTGTCGTGAGTAGTTGTTTTGACTAGCTCTGCCAGTTGCTCCATGTATTCCTTTGTACCAACTTCATCGTGAATTAAGGAGCCACAATTTTTAACACAAGATTCCAAGACCTGTGTTTAAAGAATGCTTGTAAGCTGTGTTCATTGTTTAATCGTTGATAATCATTTTTATTACAACTGTCTTAGTATTTCTCACCAATAGAGCATACAAAGCTACGTGCGGATTAGGGTTTACAATTTTCTTCTTGATTGCTGCGAGCGCTGCCTTAGGTCTATACAAAATACATTTCACTTACTTACGGAGAGAAATCGTATAAATTAATTATAAAACATCGTTTACTAAGAATTTTAACGAAAGTAGACGAGAGGAAGAGACAGAGAACAGAAATGTTAATAAATTTTAGGTGCGAAATCGATTTATATGTCAGTTGGCGAATAAAAACGTCAGTTTTTCATCGTAAATAGAAACGAGATAGGTTAATCGTAAGTTAGATGACATTTTGCACTCACTGTACGTCGTTCTGACGGATTAAATCGCATATCTGAAGAATCGGGACCCAGTCAGGCTCAAGCTGTAAATGACTCGTCGCTTTATCTGTAAAAATTCCATTAAAACCATGAATCATGAAAGTCGGACATTTTGTGGGCTGACGTTGTTAGTAAAAACCTACCCAATAATTTATCGAAGGTGGATGCGCTACGAAACATTTTGTTGCACCAGGAACAATCGCGTATTATTTGTAATCGCTGTTTATCCGGGGGTTTCGCAACTATCTTGACAATTAAATAGCAAAACGTATGTAGTCTGACAACCACCTATATGTACCGTCGACGCCACTACTATACTAACATATAGCAAAATATGTATGAGTCACGTCGCAGACGGTTATCAAGTAAACTCCAACAATCCGACAGACAACCTTTCTGTACAATATAATATTTAACGATGCGCACAACGAATTTTAAACCGTCGCGAAAAGAGTACAAAAAAGCCTACGCATATTGTGATTAAATATTTGTTTCAGCATTGTCGGATCTTTTGTTGTATTCTCTTCGATACCGACGAGAGACTATTGAGATATCCAACCTTACAGGAGTTAGTGTCACTCGAATATTTCGGTGTTCTCTTACGCCCTCTAAGATATTTTCTGGCTGGAGTGAGAAACAGAAGGCTACCGACGGAATTTCGTCGGTGCGGAAGACCACCAAGGAGATTCTCGGCTGTAAGAAGGCGAATGAAGGAATGAAATGTTACATTCTCCGACGAACGTATGCGAATTACACAGATATATCTGACGATGTTTTGGTGTTGGTTTCTAAGATTTAAAATATTCCAAGCAAAACTAAATCAATTTATTTCTTAATATTTATTTCCGGACACCAGAAATTTTGGCCTCTTTCTTATGTCAAAAATCCAAGTTTCAATTCTAGAAGATCACTGATTCAAATGTTGTGCGTGTTTAGAAATTGGCCAATTTCAAATCTTTTTGCCGGGTAAGAATTCCTGCCATTCGTACCAAGCGGTGCCGCTAGGTGGCGCCACAAGAATACGACCGTTGCTAATTTCCAAAAGGCAATTTGAACTATTGACTGCTTAGTATCGTTACGCGTAGACTTTTCGCATTTT
Source organism: Lasioglossum morio (assembly GCA_916610235.2). Lineage (NCBI taxonomy): Eukaryota > Metazoa > Arthropoda > Insecta > Hymenoptera > Halictidae > Lasioglossum > Lasioglossum morio. The sequence continues at coordinate 8,312,524 of OU744333.1, forward strand.
CTTGCAAAATCTACAAAATTACACACGAAAGAGGCAATAATTTCTGGTTTCCGGAGATAAATTGTAATCCTATTCAATTTTCATTGATATCAATCTATTCTCAAACCATGTTGCATTCTCGCGGTAATTTGCTCTTGTGTTGTGGCAACCGAACCTATTTAAATTCGTTTCGTGGTATAGAAATAAAGTTTATTTAATTTTTGGTTCACATTCATTTTGATTTTCTATTCAAATTGAATTTTTTGTTTGCTATTAATTCTGATTGTTTGCTATTATTTCTGACTGTTTATCTGTTCTTTCTGTTACAGATTCCGCGGAAAAAAGAACCATGGATCGAAAGCATCGTTGCTACAATCTATGTATTCGAGAATCGAAGACAAGACGCAACGGTCACTTCGTACGATCTTCAAGCGGCGGCGGACGTGAGAGCGTAAGCATCCGTTATCTTTTCAATAATACTGTGTTGTTGATGATCCTTTTTCAAAGAGTTAGTGAACAATTCATAAATATTCAACTTGAACGATGTATTTCGTATTAATTCGGAGTTTCTCTTGTTTCGTAACGGTCAATTGTATTTGAAGTCTTTTCGTGCTGTAGAAGCCTAGTTTCTCAAATTTCCGTTAAAACTAATTTTGACTTTATATTTCAATTGAATTATTTATTTGTTGTTAATTTTGATATACTTTCTTTGTGCTTTCGATTGAAATTAACGAATTGGTTGTTTCTGTTACAGATTTGGAGGCAAAAGAATCCATCAATCGAAAGAACATATATTGGTAGTCGAGATCGATACTATCGATTCTGTTCGAGAAACAAGACGCAACGTCATGTGGTACATTGTTCAAACAGGGGAAGACATGAGCGTGAGTATCAATTGTCTTTTCAATTATACTATGTTATTTATCATCTTTTTTCAAACAATGAATGAACAAATAATAAATATTCAATTTGAGTTATTTATATCTTATGAATTCAGATTTTCTGTTGTGTCGTGACGAACAATTGTATTTGAATTCGTGCCGTGCAATAGAAATCGAGGTTATTTAATTTCCGATCAAATTAATGTTGGCTTTATATTCAAATTTAATTATTTATTTGTTATTAATTTTGATGTAGTTTCTACCTGTTTTTGATTGAAATTAATGAATTTGTTGTTTCGAACGTGAGTACAAATTCAATTTCAAATTAAACTGTGTCATTCAACACGTTATTTCAAACCATTAATGATTAATTAATAATAAATATTTAATTTCAATTGTTCATTTCCTATTAATTCGCATTTACTTATTTTATTATTCAAGTTTTTTAAATTTTCAATAAAATTAATTTCGATTTTATATTCAGTTTGAATCATTCATTTATTATTTAATTCTTATTTAGTTTCTGACTTTTTGTCAATTATAATTAATGTAACATGATATTTGGTCCCCTCAGGGTTTCAAATTTATTTACCAATCCTCTTCCCCCTCTTTCCACTCTCACCATCGCCTTTTCAACGGAACCTACTGTTTATGGTGGATTCCGAACCACCTTCAATTATAATTAATGAATTTGCTCTTTCTAGTACAGATTCTGCGGGAAGAAAATTCATATTTACTACTCGATGCTACTCGGTGCTTTCTTCAAGTAGAAGTGGTTGTGAACGTAAGTACAATTAATACAATAAATATAACAAATATTCAACTTTAATTATCTAATTCCTATTGAATTAAGAATTTATTTTTTCTGTTGCAGAGCCCTAACGGTATAATTTGAGGCAGCCTACGTGGATGACTGATGCTGTCTTCTAGGGGGAGAGAGACTAACGCAGCTTCTCTCCCTCCAACAAGTAGTAAGTGAACAAACAACAGTCCTTTTTATTACCGTATTTGATTAGTTGTTGATTTTGACGAGTACAGAGACCGTGGAAACGCGGGTAATAATCTGTATTAAGTTACTATACTATAGTAACCTGATTAAGCTGAAGCCAATATGCTGATGTTTCTAAAACTTTTTAATATGTCCACTGCTTTAAATATTGTACTTACTCGTTTTTGTAATAAATGCATCAAATCCGTAGTCTAGTAATGAATAATCTTCAGAATTAAAGGATGTTTGGGTTTAAAAAAAGAATGAAAACAGCAGCGCTTCGAGAATCTTACCGTTTATTTATATCAGTTCGTAAGGAGATCTAATACAAACACACTCGGTACTCATACACAAGTTGGCAATTATACTGTTCGATGAACTACTCTAAATTCCATAGAATCCGTCAAACTTTCTTACTTTTAAACAAACAAGTATCTAGCACCGACATCGCCTCGCAAATCTCGACGTTGCGAGGCGACGTCTAAGAAAGATCAGCAGCGTTTTTCTCGATTAGGGGAAGCAATGATTAGCATCGTTAAACGGCAATTATGTACACGATCATCTTTCCAAGGTTACCGATACTTTGTACTGTATTCAGAAACAATTTCGCCGCACTGTCACCACCCGTCGTTTCGCCAATTACATATATCATATACACTCATACAAAAACCGAATACAATCAGCTTAATAAATACACAAAGACAGTATAAATTACTGAATACAGCTGCATATTGCATACGAGTCCCACAACCAAAATCCCAACGCACGTTTCCACCGACTTTTCCAGATTCGATGGGAAAAATCGTTGGAAAACATTCGATTCGCCGGTCGCCGTTGTCGAAGGGACCAGCGATTCTAATTGATTAGAAATCACGACAAGATGGCTGCCGAAGATCCATCGGCGTATCACGGGATCTTCCGCGGCCATCTTCTAACAATTAATTCTCCTCTCTCTCTGTCTTCTAACGTTCTCAAAAATCGTAGAACAATATCGGAGAAAGACCTGAGAGTTACACTGTCCGTTTAAAAGGGAACAAATTTCTAGCGAGTTAACGATTAGAAGAGACGCAGACTTCTGGCGGAGAGATTGTAGTCCTCGACCGGTATTTGCCATCGATTGTCCCAGAAATCGGTCTTCGATCTGTAAGACAGATGGGTGCACATCGGGAGACGCGTTGCGCGCTCGCACCTTCTCGAAACCGACCAGTACAAGAAGTTCTGCGGACACTTGTACAAATAACCCTGAAGAGTGTCCCTGGAGTCGCGTTTGCACTTGTAGAACGCGTTGCTGCAACCTTGTCTGTAAGGATAGTGTCCCTCTCCCGGACAGAGTCGTTCAGTCGTCACCTTGATCTGGAAGCAGACACGTACATTCGTTTATCGGATGAATTAAGGGGTATTCTCATTTCTTGATAATGCAAAGATTGGGTTTTGCAGTAGTTAAAAGCGCTAGATAAGGCGCTAGCGGTTGCAGCTTTATAAAAACAGCTACTAAATATTTAAATTTTTAAATACTTAAATCTCTAGGCCCTCCAATTTCCAAATATTCAAATTATGATATTTTCTAGATCTTTTATCTAGCGTTTTTGAATATTGAAAAACCGCATTTTTGCATTATCGAGAAACGAGAAGGGGCATCTCGCACACTTGCAAATCTTGGAAAGAAGAACACCTCCTTAAACACCATAGAACAAACATTAATCCTTTGTTATTCATAATTAGAATCTACTTACGGGTGACACAGGACTCTCCTCTAATTTCCTATAGAATCTCCCACTGGCAATGGTGCCTTGGCAGGCTTGGCTGGTCTGATTCTCAGGCAGACATTGTATCTTCTTCTCGTCGAAGATAGTACCCTCCGGACAGCTGAGCACCAGCACCTTAATCTCCATGTTGCCTTCGTTGGTGCACTGGTAGAACAGGTTACAGAATTTCGGATGTCTTCGGAATCCGGTTGGACAAACCAGCACTATCTGTTCGTCGGTTAAGTTGCCAATCGGACAAGGAGTTGCCGAGGCTGGAGTAGTTTCCGTGGTCTCAGTAGTTTGCTCCGAAGACTCTGTACTGCTGCCAGGTTCTTCCGACGTAGCTTCAGAGCTAGATTCTGTGCTGGACTGCGTGGTTGCCTCGGAAGTAGACTCCGTGGTAGACTCGGACGCAGCTTCGGAGGTAGATTCTGTGGTTGCTTCGGTTGTGGATTCTGTGGTAGCCTCGGACGTAGACTCTGTGGTAGATTCAGTCGTGGAGGCTTCGCTCGAAGACTCTGTGCTTGCTTCTGACGTGGAATCCGTGCTAGATTCTGCAGTGGCTTCCGAAGTAGACTGCGTGGTAGCTTCCGAAGAAGATTCCGTCGTAGCTTCGGAAGTAGACTGCGTGGTAGCTTCGGAAGTAGACTGCGTGGTAGCTTCCGAAGTAGACTCCGTCGTAGCTTCTGAAGCAGACTGCGAGGTTGTTTCCGTTGTAGCTTCAGAAGTAGATTCCGTCGTAGCGTCCGAAGTGGATTGCGTGGTTGCTTCCGTAGTAGCTTCCGAAGTCGACTCCGTGGTAGCTTCCGAAGTAGACTCGGAGGTAGCTTCGGATGTCGTAGTCGATTCATCCTGAACGGTCGTTGAGGTTGAAGGTTCGGTGGTTCTATCAGTCTCCGTTGTAGACCCTTCTGTGGAACTGCTGGTCGTTGAAGACGACATCTGACAGTCTCTCGCAGGGTATACGGATTCAGGGTAATTACAGACGCTGATGCTGGGATCGAAGATGGTTCCTGGCGCACAGTTGAAGTGGTACACGTTGAAACCGTTCCCATTGTCGACGCAGCGGTAGAACTTGTCGCACTGCGTTGGATTCGGGTAGAATCCCTCCTTCTCGCAAACTATCGTATTGTTAGGAGGCTTCGTGGTGCAGTCTGAACCACTGGAAGAACCACTGGAAGTGGACGCAGTGCTAGACTGAGATGTCGAAGATGAGCTCTCGGTGCTGGATGGTTCTTGTGTCTCCGCAGGCTTGCCAGAACTGCTGGAACCTGAAGATACCGTCGTTGATTCCTCAGGTGTGTCTCCTTGAGTACTACTAGCTGTGGTTCCAGCTGTTGTACCCGCAGTTGTACCCGCAGTTGTGTCAGAACTGGTGACTGGCGGCGTCAAACCAGTCGATGGCGAGCTTCCTGGTGGTCCATTATCGATCTCGTTACTCTCCGTTGAACAGGAAGCTACTTGACTGATGTAATTACAAGTTTGGAGAGATTGGTCCCAAGCTGTACCCTCAGCGCAACTGAAGTCGTATCTCTGGAAGCCATTTTCACTGCCGACGCAACGGATGAACTTTGTGCAGTCGGCTGGGTTGGGGAAGAAGCCTTCCTGGGAGCATTGTGATGATCCTGGTGACGAAGTACTTCCGGGAGGTTTCGTGTTGGATGTGGTGCTTGTCGGTCCCGTGGGAGGTAGGTAAGATACTGTTTCTGTAACACCTGAATCTGTGGATTGAGTGCTTGTGCTTGGATCGGATGGGGACTGTGCTGTTGAAGAGGCTGTAGAGGAACTGCTGGATGGCGCAACGGTTGTTGGGCTAGAGGACGATGGGACTGAGCTGCTAGATGATGAAGGCGGTGCTTGACTGCTTGATGAAGTAGGTGGTGCTTGGCTGCTCGATGATGTGGGTGGTGCAGAACTACTGGAAGGAGTAGGTGGTGCTTGACTGCTCGACGAAGTAGACGGTGCTTGACTGCTTGATGATGGAGGTGGTGCTTGGCTGCTCGACGATGTGGGTGGTGCAGAACTACTGGATGAAGTAGGTGGTGCTTGACTACTCGACGAAGTAGGTGGTGCTTGACTGCTGGATGAAGTAGGTGGTGCTTGACTACTGGATGAAGTAGGTGGTGCTTGACTGCTCGACGAAGTAGGTGGTGCTTGACTGCTTGATGAAGTAGGTGGAGCTTGAGTGCTGGATGAGGGTGCAGAGCTAGTGGCAGGTTGACTGGTGGTTCCATCAACCTCGTTGGAAGATGGATCAGATCCATTCGAGTTGGACCCACAGCCTGGAACAGCAGACTCGTGATTGCAGCTTTGAACGCTCGAGTCCCAGGCAGTTCCAGTTCCACATTGGAATTCGTACTTGATGAAGCTAGAATTGCTGCCGACACAGCGATAGAATTTGTGGCAGTCTTCAGGATCGGGGAAGAAACCTTCTTCTGTGCAATTCGATGATCCTGAAGGTGGGTTTGTGGATCCAGTCGATTGTGTGCTAGATGCAGTCGTGCTTTCAGGTGGTAAGGTTTCTGTTGGATCTGCAGCGACGATTGTAGAACTGCTTGTACTGCTTTGTGCCGTGGACGATGCTGTTGAACTTGTTGTAGGACTTGTTGTTGGGCTTGTTGTTGATTGGCTAGTCGTTGGGGGATCGGATGGACTACTTGAAGAAGCAGTTACAGGGCGAGATGTAGAAGCAGATGTAGAACTACTGGTGGTTGTGCTCGATTGTGCGACAGTTGTTTGGCTGTCTGTTGTTGGGCGAGATGTTGAAGAAGGACGTGCTGTGCTACTAGATGACTGTGCAGATGATGCTGTGCTTGTTTCAGTTTGAGTTGTACCTGGTTGACTAGTTGTTCCACCGGGAGACTGACTGCTTGAAGAATCCGAAGAGCCTGGAGGAGGAGACGAGCTCGATCCACCTTTGCAATTAGGAACAGCTGATTCGTGATTGCAACTCTGAATTGACTGATCCCAAGCAGTTCCGGCACCGCATTCGAAAGAATATTTAATGAATGTAGAATCACTGCTAACGCAACGATAGAACTTGCGACAGTTCTCAGGATCTGGGAAGAATCCTTCTTGTGCACAGGTTCCTGGAGTACCTACAAACAATACTGAATGGTGACATCTGAAAGTCATGGTGGAGCAAGTATTTCGTCAGTACTAGCAGAGACTAAACTACCTGAAGGGGTACTAGAAGTGCTATCAGTGCCAGGAGAACTAGAAGTGCTATCAGTGCCAGGAGAACTAGAAGTGCTATCAGTGTCAGGAGAACTAGTACTACAAGGTGTGCTGGGCGAACTAGAGTTACCAGAGTCGGGTGATCCAGGGGAACCAGGAGATCCAGGTGAACCAGCAGATCCAGGAGAACCAGGAGATCCAGGAGAACTAGGAGATCCAGGAGAACCAGGAGATCCAGGAGAACCAGGAGATCCAGGGGAACCAGGAGATCCAGGAGAACCAGGAGATCCAGGAGAACCAGGAGATCCAGGAGAACCAGGAGATCCAGGAGAACCAGGAGATCCAGGAGAACCAGGAGATCCAGGTGAACCTGGAGATCCAGGAGATCCGGGAGATCCAGGAGATCCAGGAGATCCAGGTGAACCAGGAGTACCAGGTGAACCAGGAGTACCAGGAGATCCAGGAGATCCAGGTGATCCAGGAGATCCAGGTGATCCAGGAGATCCAGGTGAACCCGGAGATCCAGGAGATCCGGGAGATCCAGGAGAACCAGGAGATCCAGGTGAACCTGGAGATCCAGGAGATCCAGGAGAACCAGGAGATCCAGGAGAACCAGGAGATCCAGGAGATCCAGGAGATCCAGGTGATCCAGGAGATCCAGGAGAACCAGGAGATCCAGGAGATCCAGGAGATCCAGGTGATCCAGGAGATCCAGATGAACCAGGAGATTCAGGTGAACCAGGAGATTCAGGGGAACCAGGAGATCCCGGCGATCCAGGTGATCCCGGAGATCCAGGTGATCCCGGAGATCCAGGTGATCCAGGAGATCCAGGTGATCCCGGAGATCCAGGTGATCCCGGAGATCCAGGTGATCCCGGAGATCCAGGTGATCCAGGAGATCCAGGAGATCCAGGTGAGCCCGGAGATCCAGGAGATCCAGGGGAACCAGGAGATCCAGGGGAACTAGGGGATCCAGGGGAACCAGGAGTACCAGGTGATCCAGGTGAACCAGGAGTATTAGGTGATCCCGGAGATCCAGGTGATCCAGGAGTACCAGGTGATCCCGGAGATCCAGGTGATCCAGGAGTACCAGGTGATCCAGGTGATCCAGGTGACCCAGGTGAACCAGGTGAACCAGGTGATCCAGGAGTACCAGGTTGTCCAGGTGAACCCGGTGATCCTGGAGATCCAGGTGATCCAGGAGATCCAGGTGATCCAGGAGATCCAGGTGATCCAGGAGATCCAGGTGATCCAGGAGATCCAGGTGATCCAGGTGATCCAGGTGATCCAGGAGATCCAGGTGATCCAGGTGATCCAGGGGAACCAGATGAACCAGGAGATCCAGGTGATCCAGGGGAACCAGGTGAACCAGGATATCCAGGTGATCCAGGGGAACCAGGTGAACCAGGATATCCAGGTGATCCAGGGGAACCAGGTGAACCAGGATATCCAGGTGATCCAGGGGAACCAGGTGAACCAGGATATCCAGGTGACCCGTTGGGATCACCAGGTTGTCCAGGTGAACCAGGCGATCCTGGTGTCCCGTTGGGATCGCCAGGTTGTCCAGGTTGGCCATTAGGATCGCCAGGTTGTCCAGGCTGACCATTAGGATCTCCAGGTTGTCCCGGTTGACCATTAGGGTCTCCGGGCTGTCCAGGGCTGCCGGTATCACCATTCCATTGTCCGCTATTATCTCCCGTATCACCATTCCATTGTCCGCCATTATCTCCCGCATCTCCATTCCATTGTCCACCGTTATCTCCGTTCCATTGTCCACCATTATCGACACCGCCAGCGCCTGGCGAGGCTTCTTTACAATCGTCCCGTGTTACCGCCCAAGCATGATTACACCCTTGAATCTCCGGGTCCCAAACAGTTCCAACCCCGCATGTGAACTCGTACTTAATGAACTTCCCAGAACCCTCATCAACGCATCTATAAAACTTCCTGCAATCGTTTGGATCCGAAAGGAAGCCCTCCTGCGTGCATTGAGAACTGTCTTTTCCATTTTCAGGGGTATCTTCAGCTGGCGGTTGTCTGGTAGTACTCTGTGTTGTCGGTGGACTTCTGGTAGTCCACTGAGTTGTCGACGGACTTCTGGTAGTCCACTGTGTTGTCGATGGACTTCTGGTAGTCCACTGTGTTGTCGATGGACTTCTGGTAGTCCACTGTGTTGTCGGTGGACTTCTGGTAGTACTCTGACTAGTAGTGGTCGATGGTGTCGTGGTCCGGGTAGTTGTCCATTGCGTGGAAGACGTATCCGGCGAGCTAGGAACGTTCGAATCGATCTCGTTATCGTCCCCTCCGCACTCCGGTCTTCCACTGTCGTTAGGGTGCGTGCAGATGTCGCCCCTGGCCTTGGAGAACACTGTACCGACTCCGCACTCGAACCTGAAGGTAGTCAACGGACTGCCGTTGCCCCAATCGACGCATCTGTAGTACACCCTACAGTCGCGAGGATCAGGATGATATCCCTCCTCCGTGCACACGAACCCATTGTTAGTGGCCTGCCTATACTGATTCTGGATATAGTCGTAGGGATCTAAAAAGCCAGAGAGAGGGTTAACATCGAGATAAATCAAGGAACGACGCTCGAGGGCTACGCGCAAGATGGTCCGAGGATGTTCATGTTGCTTTAACAGCCGCCGTTTATCAAAGATTGCGATAAGTGTTTACTTTCCCGCGGAAAAATGACGGGGGAATCTCCGAGGGGGAGATCCACTCTGTCAGATACAGCCCGGCATTTTTCTCCGATATAAAGTATCCCTCGATCCGTTCAAGGCTGCGTCTACGTTGGAACCAGTTTGACGACAGTGGCAGGCGGCAGCAACAACGGCAGCAACGATAAACGGAAACAACACTGTGCCATCGTGGATACGGTGTTCGCGGATAGAAGGGAAAAATACTAGCGATGCTCCATGAAATCAGTAAACGCGTCACGCGCTCCACTGAGCAGGACTCGAAATGAACGTGTCAGGAAAATAGATTGTTGAAACGCGCCCCTTTAAAAACGGCTGCTCGGCCTGCATCTTTAGCCGGGACCTCGGACCATGAATATTCCGCATGGAAATCAGCGAGTCTTACCGGCACTCGCGTGCAAACTCAGCGCGAGCAGGACACCCACCAGTCGTAGTCCTGACCACATCGCTCAAATCTCGCTCAAGTCTGGAACAGAAAAAGTTACGATCCTTTAAGAATGTTTTCGTGAAAAGTTCAGGAGAGTTAGTTGTTACGGAGTGAACTCCGTCGATCTGCGCCTATGAGACGTGCAGGGAGCACGAAGGGAACGTGTGGGTGTAGATCGCGGATCAAGGTGCAGGCTAAGGCAAAGAGTAGCTCGGTTAGTCCTTTTTCCGTGCTTCATCACGATAAACCAAGGAATTGTGGACTCGTGGCGTTCCTCGCGAGATATCGTCTCCGATGAGCAATAAGATTACGGGATGATATTTTCTGACAGAGGTCGACTAGCTCCTCAGGAATTCCCTTCGAGGCAGCGTAACCCTCTAGAAATCAATATTTATATATTTACCATTTCTCTTAAGATAGCTTTGTATCGATTCTCTTTGATCGTGGACCATTGTAAACGAAGAAGAATACGTCGAAATCTTACGTGTTACACTTAGACTTACACTGGAGTCAACCAGCCATACATCGAAACAAAGAACCGAACGGTAGACAGGAATTTCAAAGCCATAGTAACTCATGTTCATTCAGCATACGCGTCGGAGACGATCTTCTAATTCTGCTCACGGTTACGCTGATTTACCGATTCGCTGAAAGAACGTATCAAGCCGGATCATTAGAGGCGTGTCGGAAATCAATTCTACCGTAACTGTACAACAAGCCCGACGTAGCCTGAGCGTTCTTCTTGTAGCTTCGTCGCTCGTTCGGCTGGGAAATCGAGGTCACGAATAAGTTCGAGCGGTGATCGTTTGATCCTGGATCATCGATCGTGCGAGGAAAGGTAGCAAGGTCAGGGGATCCAACAGTTAGGATCCCTCCGACGGGGAAGATTGGACGCGGGCCAACCAGAACGTAGGAGTAACTGTGCGGACGCTTATCTTCGTCGGTTTATGCGAAATTCTCAAGTGTGGAAATCCACGCCTCTCGTCCCAGATAACGATGCAGATTACGTCACGTTGTATTATCCCGTTAAAATGATAGGGTCTGCGAGGTATGGCGAGCCGTCGATTCACCTGTTGAAACGTTTCGTTTCGCTCTAGCGCAACTGTTTGACATTAACCCTTCATTAGCGGGCTGCGTTGCGAGAGTAGTCCAGCGCCTATGACTAATGATAAAACCCTTTGCATTATCGAGAAACGAGAAGGCGCATGTTTTTAAATATTTAAATCTCTCTAGGCCCCTCCAATTTCCAAATATTACAAATTGTTATAACGTTTGAGGACGACTACGGCCTAGATTGATGTTTTACCTAGCACCTTTGACTACTGATAACACCCTTTGCATTATCGAGAAACGAGAAGGCGTATGTTTTTAAATATTTAAATCTCTCTAGGCCCCTCCAATTTCCAAATATTCCAAATTTTTATAACTTTTGAGGGGCGACTACGGCCTAGATTGATGTTTTACCTAGCGCCTTTGACTACTGATAAAACCCTTTGCATTATCGAGAAACGAAAACGCGAATGTTTTTAAATATTTAAATCTCTCTAGGCCCCTCCAATTTCCAAATATTCCAAATTTTTATAACTTTTGAGGTCGACTACGGCCTAGATTGATGTTTTACCTAGGGCCTTTGACTACTGAAAAACCCTTTGCATTATCGAGAAAGGAAAATATCCCTTTATACCAGCGTAAATAAATTTCACAACAATTTTAGAACAATCGAAGACAGTGATTGGGAAATCAACGTCCCTTTTCAGGAAGAAGTGTCGAGTCCAGTAAATCCACAGACAAAACTTCCCCTCGGATCTAATGAGACAAATAACGGCGCACGACGCCAAGAAAAGAATCTCTCGAATTCATTGCAAAGCATTCTGTCGCAAGGATCATTCCTCAAGCGATCGCCCGAAGGACCTTCCCCGGCCACCTAATTGACCGAGCAACGCGGGTTCGAATATAATGATTCACTCGACGCCGGACAGCATTAAGTCTCATAAAAGCCGGGCCATTCGTCAGGCTCGCGTTGTATATGGGCCTATTACTCTCTCGCTGGACCTCCGCAGGCGCAGGATACGCAATACGCGGCGGATGCAACGAGATGCACCGGATTCACTGCCATAAATATCATCGGCCGTGCAACTTCGTAACGAATTGCACGGTGCACGACCCGCGACTGGCTGGGATATGCATGTACACAGCCGACGAAAGGAACAGCCATAAATCCTGGCCAGCGTAGAGACAGAGATGAAAGAAAGCAGAATAGAAGCTTGCAGTTTCTTGTAACCAGTGCGAAACAATTTTTATTCTGCACAAAGACTTGCAGTCTGTTTATTAGTACGATAAACTTCCCTTGCTAGATCTGTATTCGAACTTTCTACGACAATGTTACACGGAAAAACTACGTTCAAGTAAACTCATCAGTCCCATCCAGACGCTAGTAAAATCTCACTATAATCCGACACGACGCGGCGCGTCGCACAGTGGGAAAACTTGACCTAATTCGATTCAAAAAGAAATAACTTTCTATAGAAATGAGATAGAACGATGAATTTTTTTTTAAATTAAAGCTGAAACATTGTAGAATATGGGAAAAATACGGAGATTATGGTACGCATGGTTTTAACCTTGAAAAAATAAAAGTTTAACTGTTTAACTATAATTCGATTTTTTGAAAAAATCAGAGGTCGTAGAAAAATTTTGAGGCCAGATTTGAAATCAGCGTGAAAAAATTTTCTGCTCGTGATAACGTAGAAACGACTTTTTCTTGACATTGTGCAAGTTTGACGAATTTTCTCAAGGTTAAAAACCATTCGTACTGTAATCTCCCTATTTTTCCCATGTTCTGCAAAGTTTCAACTTTCATTTAAAAAAAAATTCATCGCTCTACCTAATTTCTATCGAAAGTTATTTCTTTTTGAATCGAGTTAGGTCAAGTTTACCCATTGTGCGTCGCACGCACAGGTAACAAATCAAGAAAAACTGAATCCCCATCGAGCAAACAAGATCTCCCAGTCGCTATTCCTCGCGTACACGACGTATCGTATAAACAGAAATGAAATACGAGTGCGAGAGAGACTATTCAAACGGCGCGGTCGTAAACTTTTCTACGCGAGATCCCCGCTTAAACATAGTCCTCCATTCAGCTTCCAAGCGCGGCTCTCTCCGCGGGGAACCGCGACCAAACGGCTCGGTAATATCCTGAGAATACAACAACAACGGTTAACAACTAGCTGCCTCGAAGTACGTATTATCCCAGTTGTATTTCAATATGCATCGGGTAACAAAGCAACCCTGTGTTCATTGAATAAATCGTGTCCCGTTCCACGACGACTCGATCCGCTCCAATGTCACGATCGCCGACACTGACATTGACTCTGCTCTTGCGAGTTATGTCACCGAGGAGCGAGAGAGAAACCGCATTCTCGTGTTATGTCACGCCGTTCGTGCAATCCCCTTTTCACCGGCTTGCCGGAGAAAGGATCTGCAGGATCAGAGTTGTGTTCAATTACAATTGAGTTACTTGACGAATTATAATTATATAGTAATTCAATTATATTGTATTGAGTTAGTTCGTAATTCGAAATTCAGTCGCTTCGTTCAATGAAATTATCATGTAATTTGTGATTCTGGTCCCTTATTCAATTCAATTACAATGTAATTCATTTTTTTACTACATTTTGGAAGGTTGCTCATTGTAAAAAAAACATCCTCAAGAACATAAATATAATATTGAATTGTCTGTGAATGTAAAACGGAAGAATTTCTCATGATTTTCATCTAATTACCATTAGATTGTATTTAGATTACATTTTATTTCAGTTATATTGTATTTCGATTACACTTGTATATTCGCGTAATTGGCAATTGAATTAAGTGAAAGGTTCGAACTACGCAATGCGGTTACAATGTAACTCGAACACTGTGTATAGAAAGCACACTGTAAGTAATTTACAAAGGTAAAATTTTTTCGCATGGTTCGATCAATAAACAACAACAAATTTGCAAATAATTAGCACATTCTCAACGTTTCGATCTCAATGTGGATCATTATCAAGAGAGACATTTTTGCGTCTGAAAAAACCAAATAAATATAATAATAGTTGAATGAAAAATAGTAAGTAATACTAGTAATACTAGCCAACAACCGTAGTCCCGTTGAAAGCACCGGTTTTCGTTAGATCACCGAAGTTAAACAATGTGGAACGTGAACGGCACTAGGATGGGTGACCGTCTGGTAAAAAAACCGGAAAGTGACCCACCCGGGGTGTTTTTCACGTGTTGTTGGCAAAAGGTCGTTCGGAATCCACCATAAACAGTAGGTCCCGCTGAAAAGGCGATGGTGAGAGTGGAAAGAGGGGGAAGAGGATTGGTAAATGAATTTGAAACCCTGAGGGAACCAAATAGCATGTTACATAAATAAAAATACTCGTAATACTAACAGTAGGTAAAATAAAGTAAGTAATTTACGTGATTCAATTACGATGTATTTAAATTAGCACAACTCTGGAACTGTTGCAATGAACTTCCACAGATTAAAAATGTCGTACAATTTGATTGCTCATAGAAACGATCTATCATGCGCGTGTCCGAGGGTTCGGTTAATGTTCTGGGAGGTGTAGTGTTTTTATTATTAGTCGGATCGTGAAGGGACTCCGAGTGCCTTTTACCGAAGGGTTCGTTATCGCGTTATCGGCGGCCGAAGGCGTTTTACGACGCTAGGCGCCTGTTCAGATAGAACGGTCAGGCCGTGGATCACTCGGCACCGGACTGTTTCTCGCGGCAAATGGCCCGAGCGATTTGGGCGAATCGCCTTTCCCCGTTGAATGAAACATTTCGCGCGACTCGGCGGGTGCTCAAGCCCCGTTCACACGGCACTCGTTCCACGAATACAAATCGGCGTTATGTTCCCGATTCGGACCGTGGATCGCGCGAAAAACAGGAGGATACGGTTCGCGCGTTGCATTCCGAGCGGGCTTGTCGGAGGATCAATTGATGAAGAAAGTCTCGATCGTGATTTTTGCCAGGGGACGTTCCTGGGACCGAACGATCCATGAACATCTTTCGCGTTCCTCGACGAATCGGAACTTGTCCGATCAAAAGAAATCTTCGTGTTATGGATAATGTTTATCCATACACGGATGGATAATTGCTGAATATTTACGGCACGATCGAATATATTCGCTGAGGGATTCGCGGATGCACGGTGGCTTATCGCGACGTTGCGTGAAAACAGTAACGTGGCTGCTTATCGTAATTGATCAGCGACGACCTTCGTCGAACACCATTTGCCAGGAGTCTCTATAATTATTGCACGAGAGGAATGATACACGGCCGGTGCGGCAGTGATAATAATTATCAGTGGCCGTGGATCCGTCGGCGATTTATGGCCGTTTCGCTGAAGACCACCGGGCATCGTCGATCGCAAAACATTTGTCGAGAAAACATCGCTATTCCGGAGTCTCCGAAATGTATAATGAACAGACGCGAAGAGGAGGAACGCGTAGTTAACGACAGGTCGTTAAGCACTCTCTCGACTAATTTGTACACAGAGTCGAGTTCCACAATTAGCTGGACCAACGTTCACTTTCAACTGAGCGATTTGTTTTTGTATTTTTGCAAATCCGTCAAGCAACGAACGAACCACCGTTCTCTTTTAATAATCGTTGCTCCGAAAGAGGCCAGGCGAAATGGCACCGGAGAAATGGATCCGCTAGCTCAGAGTGTTGTAGCTGTCGAGCAAAACATGTTTTCGAAATGTCCGATTTGAATGTTCCTCGAACGCGAGGATGGCCCGAGGAACTTCGGGAATCGTCGGTAATTGTACATCTGCTTACGACGAACCCGCCATTTAACGGTTCTATGGGAGCACCCGGAACGAAATTTCGGCTGACCATATAATTAATATTGCCCGCGTCCGTGGCCAACAATCGTAAATCCGGTTCGACGACCCGAACACCGCGGACAGGTACACTGGAACCAGTCCATCATCTCTAAGATTATGGTAACGATCTACGGCTCTAATCCAGGGACTCGATCTCGCCTTAATGCGATTAACGTGTCCCGGAATCCGCGTCACCGATTATCCAGCGAGTTCTTTGTTTTATAACCGCTCCGTCTAATAGAACTTCGTCTTCCTTTTTCAGTTTGCTAAATAGCCAATCTGAATTATCAGCGAAATTTATCTGCCGCGATTAAAATTGACCGGTGGAATTTTTCACTTTAGGAATTAGAATGGCAGCGTAGAGGCTTCGTGGTTATATGAAGGGAGCTATGTAGTGGCTCCCATTAATATTCGGAGGCTCTAAAAAGAAACTATAACTTTTTTAATATCGGACTATACGATTTGAACTTGTTTGAAAAGTTAGAGCAATTGGTGTATTTTTTTATCTGCAATTTGAATTATTTATCTGCAACTTTAGGAGTTGAATCATAGCGATTCAGACGGCGGTTCTCAGAATCGATCAACAGCTTTTCCCAGCCTCCTGGAAAAATCCGCAGACCAATTTCCAACGATACACGGCCAGTTTCCATCGAAATGCTGCCAGTCGCGTAACTGTACGCTCGAGCACGCGTGGCCTCGAATTAAAATCAATTGTCCGGTGAATCGCGACGCACGTTTCAGGAAATCGGTGGTGTACAGTTAGCGGCGCTGTCAGCCTTGCAGATAATGCACCGAGCAATGCAGAAATAGCAGCGACGTCCGCGACAACCGATGAAATCGCAGTTTCTTGCCCTACAGCGAGGATAAACAATCGAGAGAGAAAAAAAAACAGGTAAAACTGTTCACGGTGGATCACGCAGAAGTTGAAGACGAAGTTGATCGATCTTCCCGTACAAGAACCATGCGCGTCCTTGGAGGGCCTCGGAATGGCCGGTTTCATCGAACCAGTTCTCGGTCCGAACTTCTCAAACGACGATCGGTTCTTCGAAGACTGTAAAGGCTAAAGCCAAAGTCGCCAACTGAGATTCCCCGTGTCGGATTATCAACTCGAGCAATAGGATCACTGCCTTTGTTGGCAGACGATGATCCGATGATTTGACAACGGGTGAGAGAGGTTCCTTCCTCAGCGTCGTTAATTTCTCTTCGAGAAGGCCGAACCGAATATTCATTATTCGCTGAGAAAACTTCGACGTATCTAACAATGTTAATATTAACCTTTCGCACTCGATTGGAGAGAAAATATTTGTTGCATCACACAATTTATTACTATCTATAATAAAATCGAATCTGTCTGTCTGTTTGTGACGTTTCCACTAAAATTCATTGAAACGTTATTCTTATTTCTTTTTAATTGTAGATTACTTATGTGCTTTTGTTAGAGGCCTTAAAAATTTTCGGTTCCTCTTTAGAAGGCAACTCGCTCTTTAAGTTTCGGTTCCCGTTCAGATTTTATTAAAAAATAAAATTTCTATCTCTATCTGAGACCACCTTGGCGATTGGAAATTTAATTACGTTAATAATCAACCAGGATTTGTTATTTCACGTGGACAAAGTTGCAGGTACAGCTAATATTAAATAAATTACTAAAAATATATAATATTTTAATAAAACAGTTTTATATTGCCAAAACTAAAAAAAATCTTATAAAACAGAAGTATTTCAAGTCGGACGAAAAATTCTGTTTTCGAATAAGAATAGCTTCGAATGCTAAGGCATAAAATATCCTACTTCCTTCGTCTTCGAATAGAATATCTTCTCTCGAGTATAGTTATTCAATTCACCGCGGTCGTTGGAGGAAAACGACAATTTTCATTTTGCATAAAGATCGGCAATCTGGTTATCAAACCTCAGGGGAGTATCGCTATGCATTTAACAGCATTCCAATCATGCGAACGCATTTAATCCAGAACTCGATACGTTCATCCAGCTATCTAGTTTATGCCAGTCGCAGCGTCGGGAAATTCGATAAGGAAAGCGAAGGAATATGCGACGAAGGAATACCCGAGGAAACGAAAACGAAAGTGCAGTATGATCGATCCGGTTCGCAGGAGGAGGCCTCGGGGGATGGTTGCAAACGATGATGAGGGCTAATCGACGCCCGAGATGCAAAGCTGACGAAGATGCGGCGCGCTGTGGATCCAGTGCAGTGAACCAGCGATCGTTATGATGGTGTGCTCGTTACAATAAGTGCAACCTTGCCGCTGAAAGTCGCAAGGCCGTTTCTTCTCCCACCAATCCTGCTTTTCCCTTCTCTTTCATATTCCCGGTGACGTGCAACGGCGTGGGAATCAACGCACTGAAAATCATCTTCTAGAAAATAGTAGATCCTCTAGTGAAAACATTCTTTCAAGACCGCGAAATCGTCCGAAGTTGAAAATGTGTGAGAGGTGCCGATACGTCGGTATCTAATCAACTACTAAACATTTAGATAGGTATTTTACGAGGTATTATACCAATTTAAGAAATCATAGGGAATGGAAATATTCTAGGTCGGAAGTAATGTTTAATTTTCGAGTTAAAATAGGTTCGAGTGCAAAGGGGTAAATTTTTGGAAGATCTCGAAGCCTAAGCGGTCGCTTAGGGCCCCGGGATACCATAGGGCCCCGAATGTCAAAGAAATTTATGTAATGTGTAACGGTATGAAATACTTTCAATACTTTTCTTTTTTTTTTAATAAGTTTAGGAGAGTTTTCTTGCAACTTCTATTTCTAACTTGAGTTGGTGGGCCCTAAAATTTGAACCGCTTGGGGCCTCCACTTGACTTGAGCCGCTATTGGAAGCCGTGTACGTTTGCAACTAGTCTGAGTCGACGTCACTGGTCCATCAGGGTCGGATGGGGTATTTTCTAGGCAGCTCGCGGCGGACGTGTCCCTTGGAGGAGGTAATTGTGTCCTCGGCGTTCCGCAATTAAAGGGATACTCGGAAATTGCACGTGCAGAGGCAAGCCGTGTCCCGCTCGGCTTCGTCCTCTTCATTTTTCCATTATCTCCCTTATTCGCGACCGCAACGCTGCCCGAGGATTTATCATGCATCGCATGCGGGCTCCGCGGTACCAGGCGGCCGAGGTTCAAGGCCCTCGATCCTCGAGAGCCTCGATCCTCCGGACCCCGCGAGAAAATGAGAAATCCCTGCGGCGGAATCATCGTCGACGTAAATAGAGCGTAATTACGGATGAATCAATGAGGGGGGACCAACCTGGGCCTTGTTTGGCGCTATTAATAACGGGCTTGCTCGCGAATCATGATTGCTCGCGAATGCTGTGCGTTTCCGTCGCGACAGGAAATTGAATTGCCATTTTCGAAGAACGTCTATCCCGATTCGCTACAATGTGCACCTTTATTATCGACATGAAGTTTTATTTCATACTTCGACACAAGTAATCGACTTTTTAATCAGTGTCCTCGTTGACGGAAGGTATTAACGTCGTACTGCGGTCGTCCCGTCGCTCTGTACCTTTCATACATCCTTACCATCTAAATGACAGTATTCTCTTCTCAATAAATGAGGTAAAGGATTTAGAAATTCATTTCTCCTCTACCTTAAATTTTTCCAACCATATTTATCATATTGTTAACACCGCCTCTAGAACACTTGGTTTCATACTTCGGTTTTCCACTGATTTCCATTCAATCCGCACACTTAGATTGCTATATATTGCCCTCGTCCGTCCGCTATTAGAATATGCATCAATTATATGGTCTCCGAAAAGCTCGAAGTACGAAATCATGCTGCTCGAGAGTGCAGCATAAATTTCTCAGGTTTTGCTCGTATAAGCTACACAATCCAATGTCTTTCTTTGATCATGATTACTCCGCAATAATAACTACAATGAACCTAGAACCATTATCTGCTCGGAGAACAGTATCCGATCAGAGCTTCATTTTTAATTTAATTAACAATCATATTGATTGTTCCTCTCTACTGGCGTAAATCAATTTTTATGTACCGGAACGTGAACTGAGAACAAGAGCGGGCTTTCGAATACCTAAAACGAAATCTACTTATGGATTAATTAATCGAATGAATCGCATTATCTCAAAATCATGCACTATATATAATCGTATTGATTTTTTTCAGTGATTCTTTACAAAATTTTCAAATGCAACTACGCAGGATTATACGATAATAGCATATCGATTGTACCATTATTAAGTTTTTCTTTTGTGCATGTCCCTTCTTTGTTATTACACGAGCAGTATTGTATCTTTCTCTTTCTTTTTTCGTTTCTTTGATATTGTAAACACTTGTGTAAAAGGGCTGCAGTCCGTCTATAATAAATAATAATAATAATAATAATAATAATAATAAAAAATGATAAACATAAAATACCCCATATGTTACACTAAGCAACTTTCTGAACTTTGAACAACTTTCGAAGCGCGTTGCGAGAAAACTGGTAAAATGTGTGCAAGCATCGTTGCGCAAGAGGATTTGCAAAATCAGAGGAAATGCTTGCGATTTGATCTAGAGATAAGTGTGAACTCTTTCGAGATAAATTAGTGAACTCGATAATTCGTTGATCGCCACACGTCAGTGGTGGCGTCAATTAGCAGTTGGTTCTCTGAATCGCAGCGACCAGCAGCGTCAGCAAACCAGCAATTATCCGGCGAGAAGTAATAACTATCTTGTTCGATCGCAAGCAGAGTTGCTATAATACCGTGACTCACTGGATTTTTCTTTTTCTATGGAAAACGGTTGTGTTTTTGCGGAGAATTCTTCCCTCAAGGCCCACACTACAATTACGATCGTTAATAATCCGCGCTTTTCCGCGGATTTTCTATAACGAGAGATCGTTAATCTCTCTTCGTGGACTCTGATCGATATTATTTTTTTCTCTCCGGTATCGACACGCACCTGTTGGCTACGCGCGGCTCGCTCCAGCGAAAAAGGTGCTCGGTATCGACAACTGCGATTCATCGGTCGAGTGACGTAAAAGGGCTCGGTGGATTCGCGGTTTTCGCCCATCGGGACGATCGAATAAATCCGTCAGCGTCAGAAAAAGCTCGGTGAACGAGCTAACCGGTCGCGAGAGCGGAATGTCCTTCGCTGGATTCGCTGTTTTTATCGCGGGCCCGGGAAGAATGGCTCGTTAAAGCCGGTGAAAAAGCGATGCACCGCGTGCATAATGCATCCTCGACCCGTCAAGCGTTACTCCACAACTCTGTATTCCATTAAAAGTTGCAGGCGCGTGCAGCGTCCGTGCGCGCATCCATCAAACGCGACAGTCTCGATCGCTCGGGTGCAACTGCTGGGAGAAACAAATATTTTTTCGCAGACAGGCTTCTATTCTCGCCAGCGAACAACTAGAATAAGTCCGAGCGTGTTCATCGTCGTCGAACATCACACCCCACTGTTTCGGGCCCGTATCTCGAATCCGACTCAAAAAAAAGAACATATAGATCATTTTTAATTGAAAAATAATTGAAAAACTATTTCCAAGTGGCAGTCTAGCATAATGAATGTTTCAAGGGGAAATCCCGATGCGTTTTATATTCCGACGACCAAAAATATTTTTACCGTCGCTTTATGACGAGGAACTCCGTTTATGGATCGCGATCAATGTCGAGGCCGAGCAGGTTGCACCGCGCGGCTCCTGCGTGCGCGATCTACTCAATGCCACGAATCGATTCGACCGGAATGCCGATCCAAATACAGCCCGCGATTTTTCGGCCAGCCGGACGTGACGCGAATCCTCGATCGGATCGGGAATTTTCGGACACGTCCGTGTCGCAAACACGCTGTAACCGCTGTAAATCGTGTTTGTAACCCGGTGGAACAGTTACGTGACGCTAAGTGGCTTTTCGAGGTTCGTTATAGCTATATTCGTGTCACTCTGCGGGCCCGAAATCTGTTTAACCTGGATCGAAAGCAAACTGGGCATAACCTCTGCCACTTAACAGGCTTATTCGATTTGTGACATTGTCTTCTTTTCGCACTCGACAAGAGGACGTATTTGTCACTAGGATTGTATCTTTAACCCTTAGCAGTCGAGTTCGTGACTCTGAGGCGGCACTAAAAATTGCTGTACTATTACTTAAATAATTGTTTACACTATCAGATATGTGAGTATCTAACCAATTACTACACATTTAAATATTGTATGAGGTATTATATCAATTTCATATTTATCAAATTTAAAAAATCATAGAGAATGGAAATATTTTAGGTCAGAAGAAACGTTTAATTTTCGAGTTAAAATAGCTCCGAGTGCAAAGGGTTAACCCTTAGCAGTCGAGTTCGTGACTCTGAGGCGGCACTAAAAATTGCTGTACTATTATTTAAATAATTGTTTACACTATCAGATATGTCAGTATCTAACCAATTACTACACATTTAAGTATTGTATGAGGTATTATATCAATTTCATATTTATCAAATTTAAAAAATCATAGAGAATGGAAATATTTTAGGTCAGAAGAAACGTTTAATTTTCGAGTTAAAATAGCTTCGAGTGCAAAGGATTAACCCTTAGCAGTCGAGTTCGTGACTCTGAGGCGGCACTAAAAATTGCTGGACCATTATTTGTTGCTATCTAATTAATAGACTGCGGATCTTTATGTATAGAAAAATACAGCCATGTATTTATAGAAAGAGCCATCTACGATATCGTTGATATCTACTATCTACCTTGAAAAGGATCGTATGTATGTATGTATATTTATTCCTGTTTCCTTTCATTTACATTTAATTTAATTACATTTCTTACAACCTATGAAGCATTTCCGGTAGCGATTCTTGAAAAGAATGGTACTATAAATATATATCTTCTATCGAATTATATAAAGAATTATTAAAAAGTATTGACAATCTCAAAATTTTAAATTTAGTGTTTCGAACATGAACAAAGGTGTCGACTGCACTATCAAATATTTATATCTACGTGAAGCAAGTTATTTCGTTGAATATAAATTGATTTATGTTGCGGCAATACAAAGTTCCATATAACCATTTAGATAGAAAGCGCAAAGATGCATTCGACAAATCCTGCGAAGAATCATTTCCCGGTGGATTCGCAACAAAAGCAACTCCGTGAGTCACCGAGCGAAACATCGTCGGACGAGCGTAATCGGGACTAATTACAGGTACGTGAAGAGCATTTAGCAGAGTGGAGAAACTTATCGAGCGTAATTACGCAGCCGTGTTATCGTGCCGCGCGTTGATCAATGAACGGTCAATGTTCCGTAGCGAAGGATTAACAGCGACGTTTTAATTATCGTGACGCCGTCCGAGTGATATTAAACGTTGATATACGCGAGGACTCTCCCCGCGGATCCAGGTGAGTCCAATTAATAGCACACGAATTTTTACACGTCACCATTACGATTTTATTCCCGCGGAGCGCGTGGTCGAAATGCGAAACGATCCCGGTGACTCAACGACAGCCTCGAAACCGACTGCAGTTATCTAATGGATCATAATCGCAGGGTCAATAAGGCGCGGAACAGCCGAATAGGTTTCTACGGCGATTTAGGTGTCTTCGAAACATTTTTGCGGAGGTGTAAGTTCAAGATACTGTTATGGATTCGAACAGCAAGGTGTAGGAGATACGTGGGATATCGAAATCTCAGCTCATCTGCTTCCTACGGGTCTATAAATAATGCTAAACTCCTTGTCTATCTTTGCAACTGTGAACATTCATTTCCGAACGATCTTACCAATTCTATCGAATTAGAAGGCGGACATATATCACCGAAAGAGCTTATCTGCTTCCTACAGGTCTATCAATAATGCTAAATTCTTGTCTATCTTTGCAACCGTGAAAATTAAATTCGAAACGATATTGCCAATTCTACTGAATTAAGAGGCGGACATATATCACCAAAATTTGAGCTCATCCGCCTCCTACAGGTCTATGAATAATGCTAAACTTTAGTCTATCTTTGCAACTGTGAAAATTAACTTCGAAACGATATTTCCAAAGTTTGCTGAATTAGGAGGCAAATGTATATCACTGAAATTTCAGAAACTACAGTGTTCTCCTAAAAATCTGAGTGATCTCAATTCCACTAACAAAAAGAAGACAGACAAATTACACCTTGGCAAATTCTGACTGATCTCCAAACTCGAAGCACTCTCGATAAAATTCGCGAACACTAGACGAAGAGACATCGGAAAGCTTCCAATTAATAAACCACTAATAGAATCGTCGAAAGAATTTCACTCGCGCCACGATGTTCGTAATTCGCGAAAAACCATAAACTCGAGAAGAAAAAGAAAATAGGATAAAGGTTTAGGTTAGAAGTGGACTCACCTCGGCGCAGGATCAATGAAAATGCTCTAATCCTAATCAGTCGTTCCTCTTCATGTCGCGCGATCGATTTCCCTGTTGTTCCCTCGGCGGAATCGATCGATCCAGCAGCGGCGCGATCCACGAGATCTGTTCGACGCGTGCAGGCCGGCGTGTTTTCAGGAACTATTCTGGAAATCGGTTGCCGATCGCGGCACGTTCTCGAGAGGGAGTAAGTCCTGAGGACGCGGATGGCTCCTACTTATAAAGACTTGGCCAAGTCTTGGCTCTCCAATTGGCTTCCACGTGTGTGTTCAATGTCTACGTAAGTCGGTACCCCCTGCACGTGCGTGCGTATGCGTGTCTGCGTGTACACACCAAGAGGGAATCGTGGGCTCTCCGTTGTCCAGGTGGTAGGGGGCACAAACCGTCCACCGGTCGTTACACGCTCTCGATCCGCTGTTACACATTACACGGAGCCAATGCCGGCTCGAGGAGCAGACGCCGCTCCGGACCAACCGAGAACCGATCGGTTTTCTTTTCTTCGCGGGAACACGCTCCTCCCGCGGCTTCTTCCATTGTCGCCTACACCATGAATGAATTTTCACAGCTCGTTAGGAATCCATCGGAGGAAACGCTGCTGATCGACGCGTTAACACTGGAACTACCGGACAAGTCGAAATGACTGATGCGAATTTTTTTCGATTAGAAATATGAAAAGTATAAATATGTTTTTTTGAGAAATTTTTTTAGTAAACTGTTGAAGTGCATATTTAAATATCCCGTGTACGAAATCTAAATAAA
This sequence comes from Lasioglossum morio, assembly GCA_916610235.2. Lineage (NCBI taxonomy): Eukaryota > Metazoa > Arthropoda > Insecta > Hymenoptera > Halictidae > Lasioglossum > Lasioglossum morio. Next base: position 8,337,389 of record OU744333.1, read on the forward strand.
TGCCATATTGTCATTATTAGAAGGCAATGTATACCAACTGCGTTTAGTGCTCGGTAGTTCTAGTGTTAAAGACTTCTCATATCCCTTGTCATTTTTTCGTCTTGAATATTTTAATTCCTTGCTGTATCATTTTCTCTACAGTTACAGGGTAGAAGAGAAAATTTATATTTTTCATACGATTACATTCATTTTAATGCTTAAATTCTACATCCCTTGTCATTTTTTCGTCTTGAATTTTTTAATTCCTTGCTGTATCATTTTCTCTACAGTTACAGGGTAGAAGAGAAAATTTATATTTTTCATACGGTTACATTCATTTTAATGCTTAAATTCTATATCCCTCGTCATTTTTTCGTCTTGAATTTCTTAATTCATTACTGTATCATTTTCTCTATAGTTACAGGGTAGAAGAGAAAATTTATATTTTTCATACGGTTACATTCATTTGAATGCTTAAATTCTATATCCCTTGTCATTTTTTCGTCTTGAATTTTTTAATTCCTTGCTGTATCGTATTCTCTACAGTTACAGGGTAGAATAGAACATTTATATTTTTCATACGGTTACATTCATTTGAATGCTTAAATTCTATATCCCTCGTCATTTTTTCGTCTTGAATTTCTTAATTCCTTGCTGTATCATTTTCTCTACAGTTACAGGGTAGAAGAGAAAATTTATATTTTTCATACGGTTACATTCATTTTAATGCTTAAATTCTATATCCCTTGTCATTTTTTCGTCTCGAATTTCTTAATTCCTTGCTGTATCATTTTCTCTACAGTTACAGGGTAGAAGAGAAAATTTATATTTTTCATACGTCTACCTTCATTTTAATGCTTAAATTCATTTAGAAGAAACGCGTAGCATTCCTCTTTGTTATAATTTTGCTTAGAATCTTCGTGACGAGTGTGACTCGTTAAAATACGGCAAGGGGTTAACCCTTTCATCAATGAATAAATACACCGCAATAATATAAATACAGAGAAATGTATTCGCAAGTGAAGAAGAAACGAACACGTAAAGGAAGAAAATGGAAGTAATACATTTTATCGGCAGCACGTCATCAATCTTATGTCACAACAAAACAAGAGTAACGAAGTCGCGGAATCTTATCTCATGCAAATAGTTAACAATGCTTCTAATTCTGATTACACGGACATTCTTGCTCTCCGATTGGTCGATAATGATCGAATCGTAAACGAAAATCCTTCTGATACAGATTGACGTTCCGTACACACCGTCGACGACCCAGATAGAATTTCACCGGCCATAATAGCGAAGCTGACGATCGTCCGAGAGAGGCCGCATATTTCTGAAACGAATCAAAAGTCCCTGAACGCTAACGGTACCCCGATATCGAAGAAAGAGTGACGTCGGCGGCGCGAAGTTTCATAAAAATCGTTCCTCCGCGAGCATAAATTTCTTCAGCTCCCAAAAACTCGACACAGTTTCGACGCCTCTATACAGACTGTCCCCGTTCAACGGAGAAATACCTAAACGCTGATTTTCGCGTAGATACACAGGAAACAGGTTTCATTACGAGTTGTTACGCTTATTACCGCGGATTGAAATCTCTCAGGGATACCTACTGCAATTAGTATGCTCTCTCTCTCTCTCTTGTTCCATTATTCGGGGCCATTATCACGAGTACGATCCTCGACCCTCTTTGGATCATCGATTCTCTATTCCCCGCATTGGAAACCCATTACAGGTCGAAACGATGAAATGCAATCGAGACCCTGAACCGAAACCAGTTCTGTCGCGTAACTTACATTTTCAATTACTATTCCAATGGACGATTTTTCCCGCGCTCGAGCTCCGATCGTGCGTCTACACTCTTTTGATGAAGCGCTGCAACTCCTGGCGGCTGAACAGCCCATTCAAACGTTTCAGCTGCTAGTAATATCGCGTGCGTACATCATATAATATTGCGCTTTTAAATGGTTTTGTTACGTGTTCATCGAGAAGCTGTTTACCTTAATCCAGCTGCGTTAAACGCTCGTCGTAATATTTTCTTTACAGTTACAGTGATTAAATAATACATTGATTTTAATGTTAATGATTTTAATTGCAAGAAACAAAAGCTTAATCATCTTAATACAGGGGATGTCATATATTGACGTCTCCAATTTTGAAAATTTTTCAACGATTTCGAATCTCATCTACTCAATCTTGCTGATAATGCATTAAGATCCGCAGTCTACAGACTTTGTTAAAATGTAGAATGGTTAATGTGTTCGGCGTAAGGTTCGATCGTTTGTTACTATATTACATAACGTAATTTTTGATCGAACCTTGTGCCGAGAACATTCTATATTAACAAAAAATACGATCGCTGAAAGAATATACTTTGTTAAAATCATCGTCGCGTGTCTGACTGATTAAAATACGGCAAGAGTTTAATCTTTCGCGACAAATGACGATCTGAACGTTCAAATGAATTCAAATGTATTCTTTCGCGTTTATCTATTTATATTTGTGTTCCGCGAGTGTTTAACAAAGAATAACTTCATTTAATAATTGTAAGCTGTAATTTATGTTACATGTATATGATATTGTATATTTATGTTACATGCATATGATATTGTATATTTATGTTACATCTATGTATAATATGATGTGCGCTATATAAACCAAACAAGGTTTACGGCATTAAAAATAAAGAAATGGTGTTCAACAAAGATAGATTTGTAGTTGAAATTGCAATCGGGAGCAGAGCGTGTACATAAGTCGAAGGCGTGTGCGCATTCGCGATGATAAGCGCGATGGGACAAACCACATCGTAAATCCAGAGTGACAAGTAGCAGGGACTTTCGGATCGTTGCAAATCATCTTCCCGGCCTTGCTGCATCTTGCCGGGGTGCGTCTTGCCTCGTCGTCCCTGTTCGTCGCACGCATACACGCGTTATATTTTTCCGCGTGAGCGGCCGGCAACAGGTTCCCCTAGTAATATCCTCCAATCGACACACGATCTCTGAAAAAAAGACGCCATTCGGCGAGCCAAAGGAGACAGCCTAAGGCCCGCGCTCTGCGTGCCATTCTCGAAACTCATCGGCTTTACGGCTAGATAACATTCCACGGAGTCGTCGAATATTTCGCGACGACCACAATAATATCAGCGAGATTAATAGTAACGCTCTTGTTTGCTCCGTTTCATCAGAGAACAATCATTTTCTGGAACATTTCCAGGCTGTGTTTGTTCACTTCCTTCCTAGAAAAGATCTTATCGACACACGTGGCTGCACTCGAGTTGCATCGATAACACAACTTTCTGAACACATGAACGTAACTATGAAAGTGGCCTGGGTTCGGTGGGTTAAATCTGAATTCAAATTCAACTTTCAGCAACCCGATTTACATCGAAATTCAAAGTCAATTCTCAGCAATCAAATCAATATTGTAGGGTTAAAGTACGAATGATGTGTGTGTATTGTATGTATGTACGTGTGTGTATTAACAGATAACCCTATGTATAATTAAATTAAATTTATAAAATAGAGAATCGGAATAGAAGAATTCTAAAATTGTAATTGCCAACGAATTGTAAAAAGAAGATCAGATCGAAACGAACTATTCCTTACAATATTCTACTTTCAATCGTTCTATTTCAATTGAAATACAATTTCGACTTTCATAATTATAGTCACATATATTCGCCGAATGAATACAACAGAATCTCTTGCACGCGAAAATATTTATTTACGGTGACTGACCCGAACGGATCTCTTCATCATCAAATTGCGCTACCGAAGAGCGAGCGGCGCTCATTAGCAACATAAGTGCCGTTCGAATGACTTCTGGCGCGGCTATTCGCCCGCATGTCCATCTATTTCCGCGATTGTTACCCAAATTACGAGGGTCAACGGCCGGTTCGTCGAACCTTACGCAACACTCCTGCAAAACGGAAGCAGGTAGGAAAAAAAACGAGGCTCGTAATTTTCGGTGAGAATAATCAACGATTATCATCCGATTGTTCTTGGAAGCCGGTCCCTGGGAGTTCCGTGCGGGTTCCTCTTCTTTTTCTTCGTTCAAGGATACTCGGTTGGACAACGCCTCTCGAAGGAAGCGTTGAACCTGCTAGAGTCACCTATGTTGTAACCTGCGTTGGTCACAGGAAACACGCGGGAACAACGAAGTCTTTGAATATTTTGTTACCAGCCAGCCGATAAAAGGATACTTTATCCGCTGCGCCGGATAAATTAATATCTGCCTGTGGGCTCGCCGGGAATGCTTATGGTCTACAGGCGGCTCCAGGGGAAACCCTAAACTAGAACCTATCTCAATCGAGTCGGCGCACCCCGAGCACATCCTCAGTAAAACGTAAGAGGCTACAGCAACGAGCCGCAATAAACGAACGAGAATGTGGCGGAGGAAATGCCTTAACCGCCTGCCTACCACTGCGAGCAATACCACTACGCAGGGACCCGAAGCATTGCCTAGCATTTACGAGGACGTTCAACGCGTGATAGCGAATTGGGTAGGAATGAATGGGAGTTGCAGGGTTTCTTCAATCAGAAGATTGTAAATAGTTTTATGACTTAATCAGCTGCCGTGTGAGAAACCCTTTCCTTGGTTAATGTTTTTCGTGGAATTAGAACAATAGAATTTCACAAGTAACTTTTCTATTTATATTCTTTTCATTATTATTTTCATTTCATTTCATTTCATTATTATTTTCATCATTTCATTTTTTATTATTATTTTCATAAGTCTCTTTTGCGAACCAATGTCAATCTATTACAAATAACATATTTTTAAATTTGCAAAAGGTTGAATTTTGTAAATTAGTTACCCAATGTTGAAAGGAACAACTATACAGCGTCTGTTATAGAAAATGGCAGCGCGATAGGGGAGAAGGGTACGTCCCGTGACCTTATTTTGCGATTGTCCGCGCGAAAGCATAGAGAGCAGCCATAGGTGACATATGGAATTTAACCCTTTGCACTCGGAGCTATTTTAACTCGAAAATTAAACGTTTCTTCTGACCCACAATATTTCCATTCTCTATGATTTTTTAAATTTGATAAATATGAAATTGATATAACACCTCATACAATACTTAAATGTCTAGTAATTGGTTAGATACCGACATATCTGATAGTGTAAACAATTATTTAAATAATAGTACAGCAATTTTTAGTGGTGCCTCAGAGACACCACTCGAGTGCTAAGGGTTAATAAGTGACCAAGTTCCTCATTTTGCAAACACTCTTGACACACTCTTTTGCGAACCAATCTCAATCTATTACAAATAATATATTATTAAATTTGCAAAAGGTTGAATTTTGTAAATTAGTTCCCCTATGTTGAAAGGAACAACCATACAGCGTCTGTTATAGAAAATGGCAGCGCGATAGGGGAGAAGGGTACGTCCCGTGACCTTATTTCGCGATTGTCCGCGCGAAAGCATAGAGAGCAGCCATAAATAAGGGCGTCGCAGGAAAAATTCGAGGGAGGATGCAAATGGCGGCGGATCGTAGCTTCGTACGTTGTAAAACGTTCTCCGCAACCCTATCGGCGAAGTTCTTTCGCCGGTGTTGCACGCGGAAAAATCGGTACGACAGGAGAATCGAGTTAGTCGTTCGTTGCGGAATAATTCATGGTTCGGTCCATGCACACGCGCACTTCCGCGCTTTATTCCGTTCCTCGTTAATTCACGGACTCCCCCGTCGAATGAATCGCTCCCTTACTCTGTCCCCCTCCACCCAGGGAACGTGAAACGACGACCATAATCGCTGGCCGGACAGTCGGCAACGATTTTTCCTTGAGGACATTTATGGCTGGCCGGCCACTGAGATACGGTCCATTGTACTCCGTTTCCACCGGGCACCGGCGATCCTCTTCTTCGGCTGCGTTGCGCGCTCCGCGATTCGTTTGATGCACTCGTGTGACTGCCTCTGTCTGCCCATTGCAACCGTATTCTACTACCTAGCTTTTCTACTCGTGTTCCACGGCTTTGACGACCATGGACGCTAACCGCTATCCGACTCGCTCATTTTAAAGGTGCCTTCATACAACGGCGCTGGCTCCAGGAACCAGCGCCAAAAGTCTTGAATTTCGGGCACGGGTTGACGGGTCCCTGCTGGGCCTTTTTTTTTTGTTTAAGGGCGGTGGGGGAATCCTATTGCGGACACCCTCCCCTGTTGTGTGCGCGTTTTCTAATTCGGAAGTAGTTAAACTCGCACTGTGCCGAAATTGTTATGCGAAATAATTAGTGGACTGTATTGGTTGGAGTGAATCGATACTCATATGATTTACTGAGTTTATTTAATATTAGTTCGAGGTAAACGTTTCTCTGAGACACTGTTAAGGCTGCTAGTCGAATACAGAATGATCAAAAATGCTGCTGTTCGCCGCTCCGTCTTGGTATTTATCGCTTACGCTTGGGCGTTTACAAAATGGTACAAAGAGTTACAAAAACCGTTGACTAGAGTTAGGAGTGGGAGCATAGGTAATATAAAAAATAAAATTCCCGAAATATCCTACCGGTCATCCGAAGTGCGTCTCCGAACGACCCTTTCAGGTAGCGCTGCAATTTTTACAATTAGGGTCTAAGACTCTGCGCTGCATCGTAAATGGCGAAATCTGCTGGCGACGGTTTTTTCGGAGTTTATGGTTTGCTGCTCAATAAACTAATAAAAGGTTAAACCTTCGGTCGGCAACGGTTCCTCGGACACTATTGTTCCAGAAACAGATTTCGCTACGCGACATCCCCTACGATGTTGTTCGGGGAGGGTAGTGTGGGACTCGGCTCCCCCCTCGGATGGTATTGGGGGGATTATCATTAGCTAATACAGTACAGACTTGATTTTTGTCCCAGGTCCGACGACTCGATTTTTGTCCAGGCCTACTCACTCCACTGCCTGTCAACGCTGTCCCGCGCCGCAGGGCGGCGACTAATGTTCTCGGCCCGGGTATATCGGTGTGAACACCACTACATTGACTCAATGAATCGAATGTTCAAACTTCTTAATAATCATTATTTTTTCATGGGACTTTTTGAAAACGTATTTCTGGCATCTTTCTGAGTAAAACAAGACCAAACACGATATAGTTTCAATTGTAATTTAGTGGTGTAATCGACGAAGAAAGTTTCGGTCGCAATGTGCGTAGCCGTCGCCGACACCGTTGCTCTATTGTAGTCTCGCTCGCCGCGATCGGAGCGGTAGACCCAGCCATAAATCAGAAAAGCAAGTCTACATCGCGATTTTTGTCCGCTCCACGAACAGCCCCTGGGACAAAAATCAAGTGAATACTGTACTAAGTCTACCGCCATACCCACTAAACCCCCACCACCCAGGTCCTTTTGACCTTCTCCTCAACCTTATTTGACGCATATAACATCGGCACCGTATCGCTATTCGCATTTCATGGTGCCGATGTTTTATGCGTCCCCAAACCACACCTGTTCTTGGCTTATAGGGTCCCTGCTGGGCCTGCCCGGGAAAAAGCTTTCCATGGGCCTGTTTTCCGTGCACGCACAATAGGGACCAGTCAACCCGCACTTGTTTATGACTTTTGGCGCTGGCTCCAGAAGCCAGCTGTATGAAGGCACCTTAACTCGTCCACACAATTAGCTGCCGCCGCGCCAGCCTATGCACGCCAGTTTTGCATTCGAATGCTCTGCACTCGCCGAGCATACCTTTATCCGATTACCGAGTATTGTTTCCGTTTGATCAGCCTCCCCGGATTCATTCAGCTAGAAGAAGCTGCGCGTCGAGACGCAACGTAACGCGAGACTCGAGAATGTGACACCGAGAGTCCCAAACACTTCGACTGCCCGACTAGAGGCAATAAAATACCCTTACAAGGGAGGGGACGCGCCGATTTTTATGGAACTTTGGTACGATATAGAACTGAATAAATATTTAACACGTATCTTTTTTATAGCTCACGATATTCGTGTCAAGGGGGTAAAAAATCCATTTTATCGAGTATCTAAGAAACTATCAGGCCTAGAAGAAAATTTCAAAATCTGATTTGAGCGTCTTCGAATGACGAATCTTTTAGTCGAAACTGATTTTAATAGAAATCATTTGTTTGGAAGGTATGTTGAGAATTAACTTTCTTTCGCGCAATTTTTCATGAAAATTTGTCTACACAGTCCTTGGTACACCTTGATAAAAAAATTTGAGAGAAAGTTTTCATTCAAATTAAACTCATTTCTTTACAGCGATTAAAGCGTACCGAAAAATATCGTAGAAGAGAAAAGAGAATTGATATTGAATTCGATTGATATTTCATTGACTTTGAAATGCGGCGAGGGGTTGATCCACTACAATTTGGTATAATTACCGGTCCGCGAAGGTCGTCGAAGGTTATTCACGGTCGCACGGTGTACCGAAATAAATTGTCTTAAATTGGACGGCGAAAAAGCCGCAGCGCCGCGGTTCCCTCGGTCATGTTTCAGGTCGAATGTAACACTGTCGTGTTCCCGGCGGGTTCTTTCTGCACGGCAGAATGCTCGCGCGGGAAAATGAAGCAAATCGTCGGAGACAAGAGAAGCGACGGAGGCGCCAAGCGAGAAAGTGATCAGGTTGCACCTGTTACGACTTCTTCGCGGTGCATCGAACGAATAATGACGGGAATAATAAAGATCGCCCATGGACGTTCATCCCGTTGCTTCTTTTTCTGTTACCCGGTGTGGCCAGGATCGTGGATCTTGCACGAGGGGGTACAGGGTACAGGGTGTGGAGAGAGGGTTCAAGGGGGGGCCTTCGAAGGGAACCCCGTTCGCTTCGAAGGCTTCGAAACCGGGCGCAACCTATAAATAACCCGCCGCCTCTTTGCATCTCTTTGCGCTTCTTTTCTTTCTGTTCGTTGCTTCTTCTTCTTCTTCTTCTTCGCGCTGAGTATCCACCAGAAGAGCGCGCACGCCTCCGACGCGCACGTTTTTGCGTTCAGGGACCCCGTAATTCAGGTTCCTTCGCACGTAGCCGCGTACAATCGGCGCAATTAATGCCACAAGCCAGAAACCTCGTCTGCATTAGCCAAGATGAATTCTACGGGCGACGGTAGACGGGCAGACGGCGTCAGGAGGGAATTCTAATGCCGGCGAACCTCTGTTACCCTGTCTGCATAACCAAATTACTTTATAACAACCGAAAAGCCAAGTGCAACGCGAAATCAACCGTCCCAGCGGCTGCGCAGCTTCAGGATTTCAATCGTTTCGTCAGATATGTAATTAATGTATGTTCTCGGCGCACAGATTCGATCAATGATAAACTAAACAAAGCAAATTTGCAATAATTAAATGTTGGAAATAAGAGAAACTGCGTTACCGATCTATAATCGCGACATCTTTAATAACACAAAGTAACCATGAATTTCTACAAGAAACCTATTCTGTTTTGTAATCTTCATACTCTGTATTGTATGTAGTGTATTTCTGTTTTGTAACTATGTTGTAATAAATCTCATATGAGATTTTCTAAAATAAAAAAAAAAAAAGTAACCATGAATGTAATGAGGCGTACGTGAGAAAAACAAACTCACTCTCTGTACAAACGCACGTGCGAATAGTCGTATCAATTTATAAGTGTATCGTTCAATATATATAAAGATATTTAGTCCACCAAAGAAGAGTTCAATCCACCGGCTGAAACCTAATTCTTCTACATTAAATTTTACTCGACGTTTCGATCCGGGTTTGGATCATCTTCCAGAGCATTGCGTTTGCTATGTATAAAGAAAGGTTTTTGAGATGTTTCGTCAGATACGTTCCTGCTATTCCTCTGTCACTCGAATAGAATTGTGTCAGTTCTATCTATAAGTATAACTAAGACAGTTCTTAGAACACCAACAAGAACGTTGTGGCACCTTTGTCAATTTTCTTTCGCTCGCTTGTTACCCGCGTTCGCTAACCAGCGTCAATCAATTTCGGAAATTCCCCTGCGACAGAAAAAAATAAACATTACCAACACTGTCCCCGTCGTAATCTTCCTGAAATCATTTTCGGCCACGATTATAAAGTTCCGACAGCTTGTGTAAACCTTTTGGATACGATCTTGACAGCTATATCACCCCATTCAATTTTTCTCCGTTCCCCCGATTCGCTCCTGTCTCGCGCGAAAGACATCCTCTGTGATTACGTCGCTTAAAAAAAATAATATTTACGACTTTTGCAAGCGTGGAACCTGTTAAATCGACAGGTTCCATAAACGGAGTGTTAATAACAGCAATTAAGCGTTCCCCGCTGGCGTAGTTTGCCTCAGCAACGATGCTAATTTGAGGTGCCAAAAATGGGCGTCTAAGAATAATCGTTGGCAGAAGCAGCTTGAAAAATATCGAATATCGAAAAGAACTTGTTAAACTATTCGAATCGCTTCGCAACAATGTGTAGGAACGAGAACGTGAACAGCGATTCCCCATAAGAGGAGAAAAATGTAGCCGGTCCAAGAGGATGGCGAGGCTAAGTGGTGGTTGCGCGTCCGAATTCATTACGGGGAGGCCGATTATTTATTATCCGAGACCACAGGGTGGAAAAAGGGCAGAGAGCATCTTAATGCAAACGGGCTCGGTCGAGCGAGTTTTATCAATTTCCTTGAATTAGGGGGAACCACGAAACGACGGTCTGTTTAAGGGCTAACAACGCACGGCGAAAAACAAAAAAAAAAAAAGAAAAAGAGAGAACCGAGTCGAGATAATCACGCGGCCCGTGTTCCTGCCAAAAGGATCACGAGGTACGTAACCACAGGGAAGTGCTTAAAAATCATTTTGTTATTTAATAATCAGGTGCAACGGCCCACCGCTCCGGCTGGTAAATTGAAAATATTCGATGCCCGACCGAGGGCGGGGGCCTCGTCAAAATCGAACCAGCGAACCGAGAAGAAACTCAATGTTCGCTTTCTGGTAATGAATTCGATGGCGACGGTCCCATTAGAAGCTTTTACGGGGTGCCCGATGAGGAACGACCTCGCGGAGTCGGACCGTTTTTTGGTATCTAAGAAGGTACTTAAAAGCCGAAGAACGCGATTCTTCGTGGGCCAAGTCTATCGGAGAGCCAATCTCGAAGGGCCCGAAAATGCGGCCTCGGCACGCGGCGATCTGCTCGTGAATCAGCCAGAGATCACTAATAATTTTCCTGGCTCCCTAATTTGCTACCTTAATGACTCGACATGATATGCAAATGCCAGGGCGAGCATTCGAGCGTTATAAGGCACGAACGACACGGCCGACCGATCTGCTGGACATTTTCGGTTCGGTACCAACGATCTCTATACACGGCGACGAAAACGTACCGTCGCACTCTGTCGAGTCCATGTGGGCGTTCAGGAAAAAATTGCGTAACCAGACTGCGGATTTTATGCTTTTAAGACAAAAATCGCCACGTACCATTTAATGCAGTGGACATGCTAAAAAATATTTAAGGATATCGATGTATTAGTTCAGATTGATAGTGTAGGTATCTATTTAAATATTTTAATGTGCGAACTGTAGATACCCAGATAGCATGGATGTCCATTGGATGTCCGATGTACGTTCAATTTACGTCCATACGTCCGTTGGACGTACTTCGGACGTCCGGGTGCTACCTGGGTATCTATTTAAATATTTTAATGTGTTGGTGTCAATCGATCGTCGGTGACCAGTTGATCGTCTGCTGCTGGTCGTCATTACGAACCGACGATCGATTTGCTATTAACACTAGAACTATCGGGCAAGTCAGAATGACTGGTGCGAACTGTTTTCGATTCGAAATATTAAAAGTATAAATGTGTTTTTCCGAGAAAATTTCTTTAGTCAATTTCTCTGTTGAAGTACATATTTAAATGAAACTTGCACGAAATCGAAATAAATGGTATATTGTCGTTATTATAAGGCAATGTATGCCAACTGCGTTTAGTGCTCGGTAGTTCTAGTGTTAACAATCGATATTCGACTGTAAAATAACAGTCTTTAACGAATTGCATTATGTATTGAACCGTTAATGAATAAACAACCATTTAAATAAATCTCCTATAAATCGATAATTGAAGGAAGAGTACAATTTTTATCTGGCTCCTGTGTCCTGTATTCTCCTGTATCCACAGATTTACACTTTGATTGTCTGACTTTTTTTCCATTGGACGACACGTTCGTCGCATCGAACTCTCTGTTCATGCAATTAACAATGATCAGTTTTGTTGGTAAACAATCGTTCGAACTACAGAAGCTAGTGGTAAAATTGTACGAGATTGAAGAGATGAGAACTCGCTCTTAACAAAAATGGCGCATATGTCGTGTAATGTTTTGCTCCACAGATCTACATACACTATATTTAAGATCATTTGTTCCTTCCTAAAAGATTGTGAGCTGCAGATATAGCGTCACGTATAGTAAATGTAAGATTCTGGCAATGTAGCCTCTTCGATTTGCAGCGATCCAAGTTAACTCATCGACTGTGTAAAATTAAATTGAAACTACCCTTATGCTTAAAATGTTAGATGCCTGACCCAACATTAAAGCTTGTCTTCTTATATTCAATTTCCTAAAGAATTGTAAAGTACGAATTTAATTTGATTGAATATTGTCTATGTATGTATGGATATGTATTTACTGTAATTTACATTTGTACAGCAGATATAGATCTCAGTTGAGATCTAAAATGCTTAATAAAAAAAAAAGAAAACAAAAATGGCGAGCGTAGGTTCGCCGATCGAACAGGGTAGCTAAATAGTTGCGATCCAGAGCGAATTTCCAGCCGCGAGCGGTTTTTCTCGGATGGTCTCGCGATACTTTACGAGGTTCATCTAGATACCGCGTATGCATGAGCTCCGTTCGCGGTAAACGATCAGCATAACTTTTAATTAGTTGGCCAGCCCTCGGCGCTCGATAAGAGAGCCCCGCGAGTACACAGCCGGGCAAAAGGAGCGCGAGGAAAACAGCAGTTCCTAATTAAAATGCAGCCGCGAACGGCTCGTGGCTACGGTGTTCCGCGATATCTAGAGGGTTTCTTGCGAAATGCGCTTCGCGAAAGCTCGAATAGTCCCGGAGAAGCGTGATCGGTTTTATCCAACGAAATATCTAGGTCATCGTTCGCTTAAGAGGTGCCACGGACCTGCCAAATGACGATGCAGCTCCGTTGCATTTAGCGGACCGAACAAGGCGAAGGCTTATGCAAATTGTCTCGACAACTTCTCGCCTCATTGTGCACCGGACGGATGTCCATTTCTCAGGATAACGGTTCCCCCTCGAGTGTTTGGAGGACCATCCGAATCAGGATTAACAAAACAAGCCCTGACGATCGTGTAAATAAACTAAACTTTCACGCAACCTCCGTTCTCGTGTTCTTTGTTCGGCAACGTTTCGTCAAGGGTCCGAGTCACTGTTGCGTTAAAGACGACCGAGAAATCGCACGATAAATAACTTTATTTAACAGAATTCCTTCTACATGAAAGAATTCCATCAACTAAACGGCACAGAAAATTGACACTTAAACAATGTCCAGAAATCATTGTAAAACACTTTACTAACGAGTCAACAACCGCAGTCCTGTTGAAAGCACCGGTTCTCATTAGATCACCGAAGTTAAACAATGTGGAACGTGAGTGGCACTAGGATGGGTGACCGTCTGGTAAAAAACCGGAAAGTGACCCGCCCAAGGTGTTTTTCACGTGTTGTTGGCAAAAAGGTGGTTCGGAACCCACCATAAAAAAAGTAGGTCCCGCTGAAAAGGCGATAGTGAGAATGGAAAGAGGGGGAAGAAGATTGGTAAATGAATTTGAAACCCTGAGGGGACCAAATATCATATTACTACACTTTACTAACGAACTTTGTGGATATTAACCCTTAGTTTAACTAACGTTTAACTAACTTTACTATTATTTAAATAATTGTTTACACTATCAGATATGTCGGTATCTAACCAATTACTACACATTTAAGTATTGTATGAGGTATTATATCAATTTCATATTTATGAAATTTAAAAAATCATAGAGAATGGAAATATTGCAGGTCAGAAGAAACGTTTAATTTTCCAGTTAAAATAGCTCCGAGTGCAAAGGGTTAATGTATAATTAGGCTCAGCAACCATTTCCACAGAAGAAGACACGACTTTATTCCACCTTTACTGACTTTATTCCGTACACCAAGTGGTCTCGTAATTACGCGAGTCTGAGGCGCCGCCTGATTATCTCAATAATTGCTCGAATTATCATCATAATTCCGTTGGATTCATCTGTATCGTCTCGCGAGCGAACGGTATCGCCGCGGAAAATCTAAATGAAGATTCGTGTCTGGTAACGGGCCCTCCGAGCAACCGGGGGCAAGAAGAAAAGGAACGTGCACACAAGAACGTTCGAAACGGCGCCGCGTTGTTTCACAGGTATATACAGGTGTTCACAATCATAGGTAAAAGTGTCACCGGTTCCTCGGGTCGCGGACCTGTTTTATTCATGTATTCCGCGCACACCGAGCCGTCCTTCTTGAAAGATTCATTCAACATTCCCGACATTTTTGCCAGGCGGAATCGGAGCCGCGATCGCGACTTATCCCCGATCGGTACAGTACTCGCACGCACCCGCGGCCTCCTTTTCACCTAATCATTTCGATTTGACGTGCCACAATTCTCTGAACAATTTCCCGTGGATTTTCACAGAGTATAATGCACTAGGGTGGTCCTTAGTTATACTTGGTGAAAATTTTGTAGCGAGATTTTTTTCACGCTCCCCTAAAGTACAGTTCAAACGTTCTTATTGACAAGTAGCATTTCGTTTACTTTGATTTTCATTCTGTTCTCTCACAATTAGCAAGTATGTATAAACTACCTATTTGTCATAACTATTAAATAGTCAGTTTAATGAATAACAAATTCTATTACATTAATTTTCACAGACGCGGACCTTTCTTGATGATGGTTCAAAACCGAACCGAAACGTTGAAATTATAATACTGCAAAATTGCTAATTTCTTTATCTTTGATCGAACCTGTAGCGCCGATATCATATAGTGCAAATACAAAATTTACGATCGTTAAAACTGGAGATTATTTTCACAGAGTATTTCTATCGAGAAGATCACTTTCATCGGGAAGAAACAATCCGCGACTGCTTCGGTAAGATGTTCAATTAACAATCTCAACGTTTCTTCAAGAGTTCTATATAGAAAAGTAGAATATTTTCTTGGAAATTAATGATCCCTGTTGCGAACCCTTTGTTCCGTTGTCGCGGACGTCCGGCAAGCTCGTTTATTTTCCAAAAGCTCGCGCCAAGGAACAAACAGTCGTGCGTACCGATAAAAATGACAAATTAACGGCTAACGGGCGACTTTTTTATCAGGATACTCCTGTCAACGGCGAAATAAATTTGGTATCGTATCGGCGCACTTCCACGAGCTGACAGGAGCCCGTTCGTGTACGAAGTTTTATCACTAACCTCGTTCCTCCTCTTATCTTTAACCCGCTGCCTTCCTTTCCACGCTTATTCCTTTCTGCTTCGACGATTCTTTTTCGTCGCGAACTTCTTCCCCGAATTAACGAGCGTTTAAACAGCGTCGGAGATTCTGTTCGTCGATACAGCAGCCTTCGAGCTGTCCGATTCCATAATATCTAAAATGACGGCCACGCTCGCGGTCATCGATCATTTTTCACTTGTTTCTTCCGACTCGGATCCACGCTGCGACCGTTAGAGCTGTTTGCCCTTCGGCGACAACGCCCATTGTCTAACAGCATCCTTTTCAAAATCCAAGGTCGACTCATCGTCATAGATTGTTAACAATCTTTCAAGTTCCTGAACTACGACTTACACCTGGCTTACATTCTGTTATATTAATTAAACCGCGGATCTCTAAGCAAAATAAAAATGTTTTACATTGATTGTGAGAAGCAGGAGTAACATGAAAATTGATTTCAACCCTTAACGATTTTGTTACATTAAAAGCTATTATAAAACACATTCTTCAATTATTCAGATCTTTTTTTAGCGGTATTATAAAACACATTCTTGAATTTTTCAGATCTTTTACTGTTTCATATTTAGGTGGTTCGGAACCCACCGTAATAAAAAGTAGGCCCGCTGAAATAGGCGATAGGGCGAGTGGTTGGTAGAGGTGAGAAGTGTAGAACGGGATTTGAAACCCTGAGGAGACCAAATATCCATTACCTACTGTTTCATATTTCATACAACCAATTTCTTTATAAATGCACAAAGATCCGCAGTCTAGTATTTATCATTCTGCATTCATTTGAATATTTTCCGAAGGGGGCAGGTTGCGACAAAACATTTTAACGATAAAACTACCGAGCACTGAAAGCGATCAAAATGTTCTAGCCGATCAAAATGACAAGGTTCTATTTATTTCGTTTTCGTGCAATTTTTATTGCAAAACGTGCTCGGATAAAGAAAATCGAATCATTTTCCATGCGAGCGACGTCATAATTTCAATAATTATAAAATTAAAAATGGAAGACCGGTCATTTGACCGGCAGTGGGAGGTTTCAACGATGCACGATTATTTTTCTACGGCGATTTTTAGGAGATCGACAAGACCGCGATGCGTAATGTTGACATCTGACCGATCCGAACGCGGAATACCGTCGATATGAAAACAAGAAGCCCGTTTCGAGTGGGAAAGGGGTCAATACGCTGGGTGTGGGCGTGAAGTGCGTATTGTCAGCGTTATCCTTGACCCAGAGGGGAATCGTGATCCGTGACCGAAATCATCGATCGCAGGTTTGGCTCGTTGGTATTTCACCGACGGAGATCGAGATTAATCGATGTGACATATTCCGGAGACGAGCGTGATTATGCGAGTCGAACATTCCGGACAGGGGCCCTGTACCTTCCGGTACTCGCAGAACGAATCGCTGCCGAAGAGCAGAAACATAAACCGGCCGTTGCGATACATCTGATTAAAAATAACGGGGAGAACGCGCCGCCGCCTGCGGGAACGTTTTGTCGACTCATCGACGAAAAAGAACCTCTGCCACCTCCGCTAATAAAATCGTTTCAGGTTAATTGCTCGTATGAAAAAGTTAATGAACCTTTTTACTGCGTTGGCGTCAATGCATTTCTCCTTCGAAGCATTTCTGCGCGATTACTGGAAATCCGATGACGATTTTATTGTGTTTTGCGCCAGATCGATACGTTCGATGTAATTCGAAGTGACTTCTTAGCGCTATTCAGTAATTAATTGACTGAGGCGCAATTAATGGCTCCGCAACTTGTTGCACAATGTCCCCGATGGCTGAAGAACATTTACAATCCAGAAAACAATACGTACGTTATTCTAACGACGAATACGAAAGACAGAAAAATGTCTCCGAAGGTTGAGGAACATTTGCAATCAACAAAACAATATGTACGTTAAACTCAGCATGACATACGCCGTAAAACTAGTCTCTACTCCATCAAACCCCACCTACAGCACAATTTCCTGTACTCGATTTGAACACAGCTATCCAATGAAACGATCCCTTCCTAAACCCTTATCTATATATATAAACCCTTATAAACCCTTACTATTATAAATGACATAAACCTAACTCCCTCTCCAATAACACCAAAGTCTCCAATGTCTGATCCCCCTGGCTAACTCCTTCTAAAATCGATCTCTCATTGAACATTCATTCTAAAGAACAAATTACATAATCCCCAAATCTTTAAACCCCTTTTCTATGAATTACACACACATTTTCACCGACGCCTCCAAAAGTAAAGAAGTTTTGAGTGAATGCCTCATCGAGCAAAAGACATCACAAGTGTTCTCACCTTTTTCAAAAATGTAGACTTATACTACAAAATTTAATTATATTCACACTCATGCATTATTGCGATAACAAAACATTATTCTTATAATTGTATACCAAAAGTGGTCGTTAATGACCTCGATGTTAACGCGACCTTCATAAATAAATAAATAAAAAATATGTACGTTATTCTAATAATGAATACGAAATGCAGAAAAATCCTTGTAACACAATAACGCCATTTTCTCCAGCCATTTAGCAATTACAGCGAAACGCGTCGTCGTGAAATGGTTCGCGAACGAAAATACAGGCTGCAAGAGAGTCGCGTGATAAGTTTCGGTTCCACAGTGTTTTTCTTTCCCGAACAAAGTGTAACGGGACATTTTTAAGGTCGAAGATATTCTGCAAACACGTGTCACGAACGCGGGGGAGTGCGGCACCTTGTTAAAAAGAGACCAAGATGGCGATCACCGCGGGGCACCCAGAGCATCGACTCGAAAATGCATAAATTCAAGGTTCCGAATGATACTGAATCGAAGATTCGATTTGGAATACCGTGGTAAGCTAATTTGCGGTTTCCTGGTGAGGGGCGGGTCTCGCAATGCGACGATTTCAGGTGTACGGCCAAGGAATCTGCATATTCAAGCACCGGTGACGTCAGAAGGATGCTAGGAACCCGGTTACTCGAATACCAGCGCAGAGAATCCATAATTCGAACGGAAAAAGTCGACTGACGCTGTAACTAATCTTGAAACAATTCGTTCAGGTATGCGGTGATCCGGATCGAGAAATTTCGCGACATTTTATGATGTCTAATCAATGGAAATTGCTTCTTAAATTAGTAAAGAAATTAGTACAATTTAATCAATGTTATAGTTGTAATAAACATTGCAATTTCAAGGACATTTCAAGAAGAGTACCAAGCGTTTCTCTATTTAATATTTTCTCTTGCTTCTTCTTTTAAATTTAAGAGCAGACATTTTAGATAAAAAAATCATATACAACTCTATCAATAAATGTAAATACTCTATTTAAAAAGTAACGCTCAACGCAGTAAGAAACATGTGCGAGGTTCCTTCTATTCGAGAGAGTACATCTTTAAAGTTTGGCCGAGTTTAGCTTTCGAGTGAATTTTAATATTTTTAAATGTTCCAACAATTTTAAATGTCATCTACACAATTTTACTATGAATTCATAAAGATCCGCAGTCTAGTTAGAGCAAAATACATATCACCGATTTGATCGCACATTTCACCAATAAAATAAAAATTGTCCACAGCGTATAACACGATGTTTCCCGGTCTCAGTGGCTTTCAGTAAGATTAATGGATCGTTAGATCAAATTTCCGAGGCCCCGGTGGCGATTGCGAACGACAATCGATCACCAATGGCCCGCCGGGTATCTCGAATATGCAAATCGCGTTGTTGTCGTCAACACCTCTCACCGTTGTTGAAAACATTTTAGCGAATTTCTGGAATATTTATAGGGAGTTGAACCCCGTGTAAACGGTTCTTAACAGAGCATATATCTCGGTATCGATCGACGATCTACAGTCCGCTAGTCACCGGGAATACACGAAAATCGAGCGGCCGACATATGTAGAAAAATGTCGGACACCGTTCGCGGTTGATCGCTTAATCACGTTTACAGGTTTCCGTCGGAAATTCGATGTCACGGTAATCGTTGTGTATACACGCGTTTCTGCACCGGTCGCCGATAAATCTGTCGAAAGGTCGACCGGCGAAAATGCTAACGGTAAACCTCGCTGACGTACCTTTCGCTCCGCGGCAATAAAAACGTACAAGTGTGTAAATTCGTCGGAGTTATGTTACCGGAGTGATACCGGCTATCAGGTCGCATCTTCTCTCCGCGTGGAATTTCTCGGACCCATTCGGGCCCGTTAATGTCTCGAATTACGTTCGTTATGGTAATAACACCGAGGATTATGTTAATCCTATTGAATGTATGCCGAGTTTTCTACCGAAACCTACCGGCGACGGTTTCGTTAGAGACGATCTCGGCCTCGTTTAGCATCTTTAACGAACCATTCAGCGTTAATTAATTGAAAATCTTCGCCGGGAGGTCCGGCGAGGAATTCGCGTTTTGTTCCATTGAAAGTTTTGTTGCGTAGCCGGCGCAATTTCGCGGGCAGAAATTGAAAGCATAAACCTGTCCGAGCATTAATTGCCTACTCTACTCGAAGTAGTTTAATGTACACTGTCTCGGGATTGACAACTTGAATGCCTAGAAATTCCAGTTGCCCGACATGCTTCGCGGAGGCAGAGCTACCGCACATTACGGATTCATGGGACAGGAATTAATTTGCCAACACCTCGATTCTTTTAAATTATATTCTTCGGATGAGCCGGACGAGTCACAAACTCTTTTTACGTTCGTTGCTTCGAAAAAGAACAGCTCAATCACGCAACCAAATTAATGAATTTACGCCGGTTCAAGAGATACACGTTTATCGGAGCACCAACTTACAATTGCGAGAAATGAGTTCTTGGACAATTCACATCCTACTAGATGGATTCTGTTACGGCGCACTATGGGAAAAATTGACCTAACTCGATTCAAAAACAAATAATTTTCGATAGAAACGAGATAGAGCGATGAATTTTGTTTTTAAATTAAAGCTGAAACATTGTAGAATATGGGAAAAATAGGGAGATTATGGTACGAATGTCTTTAACCTTGAAAAAATAAAAGTTTAACTGTTTAACTATAATTCGATTTTTTGAAAAAACCAAAGGTCGTAGACAAATTTTCAGACCAGATTTGAAATCAGCGTGAAAAAATCTATGGGAAATGATACATAGCATGCTAAAAAAAAATTTCTGCTCGTGGTAACGGAAAAACCACATTTTCTTGAAGTTGTGCAACTTTGACGAATTTTCTCAAGTTTAAAAACCATTCGTACTGTAATCCCTATTTTTCCCATATTCTACATTGTTTCAGCTTTAATTTAAAAAAAATAATTCATCACTCTATCTCGTTTCTATCGAAAGAATTTGAATCGAGTTAGATCAATTTTTCCCATAGTGCGGCGCCTACTTCAAAAGAATAAGTATGACGCGCAAGGATCAAATGCGACACATACTTGTTTTCTAAACACGTTACAAAATTACAGTCACGAAACAGAATTGAATGGACAATTTTTACGAAGGATAAAATTACGCGAGCCTCGTTTATTCCTATCGTGTTTAAAGGCGGAGAAGGATGCAGAAATGTGCAGATTGCATTCGAAGTTTGGCGAAGCAGTTAGAGTGGCCCGCTACCAGGAACGATCCCGGGATTCCCCGAAGAAAAACGCATCGATAACGGTGCAAGGGGCTATAATGGGGCAAGGTAATAAACAAATGCACAGCGCTGTGCAAATTAAACGCGACAGTCGACCCCCCTCGCATAACGTTACTTCAGGATTCTTGGCTCCGCACACAACCTCTCTCTCTCTCTCTCTCCCTCTCTCTGAAACGTTACAACGTTGAACAAGTCTTTTCAGCGTTCGCAACATTGAACACTTCCGAAAGAATCGAATAGACAGCGATCATGATTTCTCATTCGATGAGCAGTTCGTGGTAGATAAAGGTGTCTCGCAGAAATGTTTGCAGAAACCAAAGTTCTGTTACGCGGACTGAAGAACCGGAATAAGGACCAGTTGTCGGCAGGATTGCATCCCGCCGCGACAAGTTTTCTCAATTTCAGACGATCTCTCTGTGGGTCACCGTCCCTCAGGACCAATAAGGAAATTCGCAAGATCTGAAACCCGTACCGTTGCGAATCTCATGGATTTTATGTTCGGATTACAGTTAACCGGCGAATTCTTTTCTTCGGGGATCGTCGGGGACGTTTTCGGGCCTGATTTACTTCTTCCTTGCTCCCGCTTCGGGCCCGAGACGTTCTCTGCATCGCTAACATGCAAAGGAGTAGGTATGTACTTCCATTTGTACGCTCGTTAAAGATTATAGACATCTGCGTGTCGACTACGATCAGAGTTGTGTTAAATCACAATTGAATTACCTCGCGAATTCTAATTACATGTTGCTGTAATCTGTTGGTGATTCAGACTTTCTGATATTTTCCATAAAATAAAAATAAAAACTGTATCGTGTCTAATAATTTCACCGTGTCCAATCGATTTGAAAATATTTTCTTAGAGCCAGTGTAATACACGAATTTGTCAGTGGTCCTGATTTTCGACTGGAGAGCCAGGTTTAGCTCGAGCAGTGTCCAGGAAACGTGATCGGTAGCGCGAGAGCATGGTTTATGCGATCTTGATCCGGTGCGCAACGATCTACTAAACGGCCGCTAATTGCATGTCCGTAGAAGAGTAACAGCTAGTCGGGGGCCATAACGTAATTTGACGAGAATCGTTGACAAACCACAGGCGCCACGAAGACGTCGTAGATCGGAGATAAAGATCGTAAGAGGCGTGACATCTGACTGATCGGGGGGGAATGCTAATTTTCGAGGGACCTTGGCCCAGAGGAAAGAAGAGGTTCGTCCGTTGGGGGCCGGTTTCTATCGTCGGTTGATCGATCGATCAGTCCCCCGCTCTTGAACTTGATCCCAGATCGGTGTTCACGGTCTCTTCGTGCTCGGGACCAGGAAAGTCAATAAATATGGTGGCTTACGTGGGCAGCAGGAATTTATTCGCCGACTGGAGAGAGAGAGGGTCGTTAGCCAAGTAAAATCTTCGCCTCGAGCCGACGACGACAGGAAGAGAGGCTTCGCGATAAAGAGCGAGAAGGAGCAACAGGATCGACGACTGCTCCGCCTTGAAAAATAATCGGACAAGCTGTAATGTCTACGCTAAACGCTGTTCCGTTGCCGGTCCACCACGTTCCCAG
The DNA here is from genome assembly GCA_916610235.2 of Lasioglossum morio. NCBI lineage: Eukaryota > Metazoa > Arthropoda > Insecta > Hymenoptera > Halictidae > Lasioglossum > Lasioglossum morio. Next base: position 8,359,911 of record OU744333.1, read on the forward strand.
CTCACCCGAGATGCTTCCCTACGACCATCCGTGATCTGCACCTACGGATTGCGTAATTCTGAACTGTACGACAGCGCCGAGGAAACTTTACACCTCCGCAAACAATTCAGGGAATGCGAGAGGCGGTGCTATCGACTTTTGACCGACTGCGACTAGGATAACCCCGAGCTCAGGGCCAGGGGCCGTCGCTTTTCATCGGCGGAATGTTGGCAGCTGCTTTGCCACATTGTACGTCAACTGTTTATAGCGTACTAGCTTCGTCCTAAAAATTGTTGATTTTACATAGTCTGCTGGATCGTGACGTCAGGGCCGGCGCGAGGCGGGTTCAGCGCGTTCGCCGGTCCATTTACTCCGAAACGTGGCCAAAAATCCAAAAAAATGATAAAAAGTGATAATTGGACTGTTCGATGGTTAATAGGAAAAGGGCCTGACTTTTCTACCTAAGCGAGAAATTTAGTCTGAAAGTGACCATCGTTAAGGTAACAGCTACGCACAGTAAATTGGTGAGTGAGAAAAGTGTCTAGATGTGCATATATTTGTGTTATATCCTACTAATTTTTATTGTTCAATATGGAGGGTGTCCCTGGAGGTAAATAAATCATGTTTATACGTTATATAAAATGCAAGTAAAAATGGACAATGTAATATATAAGCATAACAAAATTTCATATGAAAATTTTAGAAACCTAGGAAAATAGTTATGATTTTCAGGGATTTTCAGCATGTGACTTATACACACCTTTAGTTTGTACTATCACCTAGTAGGATCAAGAGACATTGGGTGCAGCGAGGTGCATCCGTGGTTGTTATTGCAATTTTTGTAATGTACTGCGTGGGCTGGAAGCCCGCTTTTTGTGATCTAAACTGTTGTAGCCTTATTTCAAAGTTTAAAGTAATATTATTATAGGTCGTTGAATTCGATCTCTGGCTATTCTTTCAATAGAAAGCGAAGTAGCAAATTCAATCACGTTTGATGACGTAATCATAGATTTTGCGGCGAAAAAAGCGAGAAAAATTATTTAATATTCATCTTCCAAAACTTTTATGTAACATACTTTGTACTTATAATAAATAATTCCTTATTATGAAATTTAAGTATAGGATTTGAATGTGTATTCTGGCCCCGCAAAATTTTTGAACCCGGCCCCGCAAAAGGTCAGGCCGGCCCTGCGTGACATTTTACAACGGAGACAATTGTACTGGTTTCTAATATGCACTTCAACGAGCCTCAACATTACAATAACATGCTTCAGACAAATATAGATGTTATCTCAATCCAGCGCGGTGTCCCAACATCCGTACACCAGAAGAGAATTCAAGGAATCGAGTAAAGCATGAAAAGGATGTCCAGCACGCGTAGCAAGACCCTAAAGAATCCCCAGCACCTAGTCAACCGTTGCCTCCACCTTCGCCTCTGTATTCAAGATCAAGAATCCAGTTTCATCATCGAGACGAGCATCATCGAAAGTCCCTAGAGATGTTTTTCTGCCTCCAGGATGCGACGGCTGGCGGAAGAATCCGCCTGCTCGGCGACCGTGTCGTGGGATTAACATTTTCGCTGATCACCGAATCGTTGGAATCGTTCCTCGGTACATTTCCCCGGGATTCCCCGGAGTGCAAGGTCGCTGGTACACGAAAGAGTCGCGAGTGTCCTGGAATTCTTGACAATATTCGTAACGGAATCCACTCGAACATCTGGAAGTTGTTGCCGCCTTGCGGAGGATCGCCGAAAAACGTTGAAAACGAAGGGGAAGAAACGGGCGCCATTTTATCAGGCCCTTGATCAACGTCCGTGAATCACACGGACTTCCTGCTTGTTTAAAAAAAAAAAAAGAAGAAACCTGTTGCTCGTTGCCCGAATCCTCCCTCTCTGATCCTTTTCCAAGAGCCTCGATCTTTTCTGCCGCGTTCAGGAAGCTCTGGAACTTCCTCGTGTTACGGTACCCGTTCGCTTAGTCCTCTTCTCTGTCCTATCGGATCCTGCGATCGTGAAATCGTCACGCAATGGGAAGAAATCCTCGTGAAACCAGACCTAACCCAGACCCGTTCAACCTCCGCTTCGACGCAGAACCAGGGATGAAGGAAACGCGAGAGTAAATTGCCGGAGAATAATTGTTCTTCGAATTCCTGCCTCGCGGCGTTTCATTCCGTCGCTGGCCCTTGAACTTTCTGCATTTTGTAACGCGTGGGTAGAAACGCAGAACTGTAGAAGCGTTCGAACAGTTCAGGTTAGCTACTCCCACTAATATTTAACGCAAGAAAAACATCCTGTAAACAGGAGCCAAGTTCTCTAGGGCCGTAAAAAGTGGTGAGATCAAACAAAATACAGCCAAGTTCGTTAGCTTAGAAATACCTCTTGCAATACTGAAAAGATGCGTTTGTAAAAATTAGTTTAAAAGAACGCTATTTAATTTTTAAGAAGATACATAGAGAGCTGAATTGTTCAAACTTGGTTGCTACCTAACACCTTTTATGGCCATTGGTTTAAAAAGTAACGGCCAGGTTTGAACAATGTAGCTCTCCATGTATCTTTTTAAAAATTAAATAGAGTTTTTTTAAACTAATTTTTACAAACGCATTTTTTCAGTATTGCAAGAGGTATTTCTAAGCTAACGAACTTGGCCGTATTTTGTTTGATCTCACAACTTTTTACGGATTTCATTAATTTTTGTTGAAATATATTATTTCTGTTGAGCCTTATTATTATTATCTTTTTTTTAATTCAAAAGACTACATACGTCATGTGGTTGGGTCACATACCCTATATGCTTTGCGAACGCACCATTCCCGAGATACAGCCATTATTATTTTTTTTGTGGTGTAAAATTTCAAACTTTGATAATTATTCCTTTGATGGTTTGTTATGGTGGACCTATGTATCAAATTTCAAGCTTGTAGGTCAATGGGAAGTACCCAAAAGGTTTTGATGATCAGTCAGCGACCAATTTAACGATTTTTGTGGTCCTATATCTCGGAACCTACTAATGTTGGAAGATTAATGTTTTGTCAATATTGAGACCTGATATTATCAGAATATTGACCTGAGAATTTGGAAAACGAGTTTCGTAGATCTGTAGAATTTCTGAGCATTAATTTAATTATCTTAATCTTTAAGCGCCCTAAGTGGTCAAAGTAGGCACAGCTTTGTCTTTTAATTATTCGGAACAACTGTGGAGGGTGCCGTAACAGAAATTTCGATAAATTTTTTGACAAGAGTAAATAAGTGCCACCCTAACGGACAGATGTTTACTGCAAAATCAATTTTCATGTTCGTCTGTATCCATTCTTGTTGTACAATGACACAGACTTATTCGAAAATTTCTTAATCGTTCCGCTACAGCCATGCTTGTCCGGCGAATTAGCATAATCGCTTGGCTATTAAGGATTGTTGGTCACGGCAATTTTTTTTATTTCGTGGATTATTTATAGATCCACGATTCTAACGGACAGTCGGACAGCAAAGGTGTTTCTGCTGTCCAGTTTAATGCGGAGATAATGGTCCGAAGATACCGGAAGTGGCGTCGAACGTGAAAAATTACGTAAAATCGGCGGGATCGCGTGACGAAAAACAATCGCGAGCAAGAAGCAAGAATTGTTTCTTTTATTTTTTTATTTCTGTTCAAGATATGAGAGGGATTCAGATGTACCCTGTTTAAGTGAATCACCCGCGTGCATTATTCTTCTGTTTGTTTTTTTTCTTCTTGTTCGTTAGACTCGTTAAACCGCGGCGTTTCCGGCGGACGATTAACGTCCTCGGATCTCTCTGGCCTGCGCACGAATACGATCCTCCTGATTCGAATCTACCAGGCGGGAGAGCTCGTTAGTTGGTAAAACGGAGGAGCCGAAGGAAAAAGTCTCGTTCCTGAACGCTCGCTTTGCCCTCCCACCGCAATAGTTCTTTCTGATTGTTCAATTAAAACGATCGTTGCGAGCGCGATCGAGCGCGTACATGTTAGGCTAGGTACATCGAAGTTGAACGTAAGATGAATAACATCGATTTAACTATAGTCAGTTCCTTTCGTTCAACGATTATAAAGTGAAATAGGGACTTCGGTACGTGTTCCACAATTTTTGAAGTGAAACTTCTTTGCTGAGGGTAACAATTTTTCTGACGGGACGGATATGGGACGTGTCGATGCAACGGAAGTGGAAAGTCGAGCGCGAAAATTTAAACTGAGAATGAACGGAGAAAAATAATTTCTTACCCCGACAGGATTCGAACCCCGGTCCACCGATTGGGAACAACCAACGATCTTTAGAATGATAGTGAACATTTTGGTATACATATATCGCAACGAATAAAATGCTCGGTAGTAGGATCAAACGAAAAGGTTAGAAATACATGGTTATGTTACGACTACCGACATATAGAGATAGACTCTGGGATACAAAGTGGTACATACAATGGGGTACAAAGAGTGAGAGAGAAAGCATTAGCCGGGATCTATAGCGCTCTCTCTCTCTCTCTCTCTCTCTCTCACACACACACTCTTTGTAACCCACGCCGCATAAAACGTACAGAATAAAAAACTATACGCGTGAAAAACCATGCGCGGTAGAAGTGAAACTTCTTGCAGTCTCGTAATGTTTAGAAGTAAATTAAGATTGGAAATGGTAAATAATTATAATGAAGCGACAACAAGATCAGGAACAACTAATTCAAGAAAAATAATGAAGCGACAACAAGTTCAGAAACCACTAATACAAAAAATAATGAAGCGACAACAAGATCAGGAACCACTAATACAAAAAAAATAATGAAGCTCAACAAGATCAGGAACAATACGTACAATAAAAATAAACGCGTGGAAAACCACGCGCGGTAGAAATGAAACTTCTTGCGGTCTAGTAATGTTTAGAAGCAAATTAAGATTGGAAATGTTAAATAAAAAAAAAAAACAAGATCAGAAACAACTAATAAAAAACAAAAAAAAACAAAATCATAGAAAAAGTTTCACTTCAAACATAATAAACGATCAAAATTGGCGACGCAAAGAAGGAGAGCGTATGGGAAATGCTATAACTTCACTTTTTTTTATTTAACATTTCTAATCTTAATTTTTTTAGTAAACGACCCTGTATGCAAACTGAATTCGACTGAAATTGTAAAATATCGATTCGATTTCGATTAGAAGTCTAAGTGCGTACAAACAGAAGCACAATATTAAAATACAAGGAGATCAATCTTGATAGGAAGCCGAACTATAAATTTGAATTGATATTGAAAAAGTATCGTAGAAGTCGGAACGCGTTCAAACAAAAGCACAAGATTAAAATACGAGGAGATCAATCTTGATGAGAAGCGAAACTAAATTCGAATTGAAATTGAGAAAGTATTGGTTCGATTGAAATTAGACGAAACCGAAGTGAAAAAAACTGAAATAAACGAATAAAATATAATGTTAAAAGAAATGTGGAACGTTTCTTATAGTGGTCCCATGATCAGAGGCCATAAGTGTAAAAGCCCCTTTCTCCGGTAATTAATTAATTGATTATATCTAGTAATATTTATCTCTTTAATGATACTTAATCTTTTATTTATTTAATGTAATTTATAGTCCACCAGTATCGGCGGTTCGATAATATTTGAAGCTTGACAATTTTTGCCGCAGATGGCACCAACATTTTGAATATACCTGCCTCTCTCGAGCTGCTGTAAATGCATACCTCTGTCCTCCTTTAATACCAACTAAGGCATCATGTGCTCCTACTATGAAAAAGGCTTGAAAGGTATCCAGAACCGCATGAAACAATGTCTTGAAAATAGGTAGCACGATCAGAAATATCGCTATCCTTATCGCACAATCGATTCTCCTTCTCTCATTCTATCTCGACAGAAATCGTTAATAACTTCTTCATTGTAACACGAACGTGCTAGGGAAACATTGCCAAAATGTTGCTACGAATACATTGAAGTCTTTTTAACCGTAATTGTTCGTACATTATGTTCGCAAAGTTAGAAAATTAATTATTTACTTATAGTGAGCGAGAATTGCTTTCGATCCATCACAGTGCACGGGTACAGAAAACTTTTAATATCAATTTAATCTGTAATCGCATCCGACTAGAAATTATACGTGAAAATTGCTGAAGGTCCATTTTATATAATACAATTTTAAATATTTATGACTTGTTGGCGGGAAGTAATGTAAAACTGTCAGAAAATTCATTAATAACTCGCTTTCCGATAATAATTTACAACAATTTATAGCCGGAGAATGTAGACTGGACCATTAGCAACTTTCACAGTACATTTTTGTTTCTAATTGGTTTCTAATTAAATAGCTATTAACGATCTTCCGGACCTCTGTCAAGAAGTGAGCTGAAAGATATTGATACCATGTTATAAATAAATTATTTTCTATCTCTTCAGGCATAATATGTGAAGATTTATGATCGAAGAAGCTAGAATAGACCTCTGGCAACAATCCAGTAGCAATTTCGTGTAAATCAGGCTCGTATTTAATTAGCTATTAACAATTTTTGCAGAGGGTATTTGTTTCTCCTATGCCTGCAATGTGTAAGGCAAAAAGAAGTGTGGGGCAAAGAAGTGGCGACATCTATGGCGACGTATCTGAACCAATTTCCCAATGTTCCCCAAGTGTAATACAAGGACAGAAGAGGTCTCGCTTGATCCACCTCCTTTTTTACAGCGCTTCGGATCTCCTGGCAATTATTAAGCGCGCATGCTGAGCAAGGAGGTGTCCGACAAGAACTGACTTACGAATAATAATATCTGTGCCATGCTAAAGATAATGTCGGTTCTGTTTCGAGCTAAAAACGTTATAGAAAAAAGTGGGAACGCCGAAATATACTTTCATATACTTTCTACCTGGGGTAATTGGCCCATTCCTAACCTAATCTCGTTTGTGATTGCACGTAACCTACAGCGCCACACAATATTAACCAATATTAACCTTAAACCCGCGCGGTGTGCTCCGCGAGAGAAACACCTTCTATTCAAATAATTCCAATTGCTCGGTGTTGTTTGCAATCTCGTATGCACGAGAGAGATGTTAAAATTCGGAAAGCAATTTTTGGTTATCATTGAGTATATGATTTTTCAGCGAGGTATTGGTCGTTGGCAATTGTTGGTTATCGGAGAAGCTGATTCTACTATGTAGTTCTCCACGGATTGGATAGCAACACGTGCGTCGCAAACAGGAACCTGAAGCGTGTTCGTGTTCGAAATGGCCAAACTTTATTCGTATTACACGTTATGCCCGCTTATCGATCAACAAAATTTACTAGGTGTCGAACAAGACTCGGAAAGCGGATGTGCGGTCGTGACGTTAGGGAGAAACATTGTTATTCGATACAAGGTAAACTTTGATATTACTAGCTTGTGGATCATTATGCGAAAGAAAAATTGTCTCCGCCGATTGCTAGAAACTAAATTGAACATCTTCCCGTGATCTTAATAAGCAACAATTTAGAATTTCATGTACTCAATTTTGCTGTAAATGCGTAAAAATCCGCAGTCTAGATAATACATCTTCTTATGGTTACTATGCAACATTTTCTACAAGCACACGATTCGTTCACAGCTACAAGATCCAAAACAGTTGAACAGTTGGACCAGCAAAGATCGATTAACATCTCAAGTAATATATGATAAAACAACGTGTCGTTACGCTGCTATATTTAATGAGAAGAAGCTACGTCTTTGGACAGAGAACGAAACCGATCTAAACACCATCAAAGGCTACAAATTTCAATCTCCACTACATACGATTCTTACTTTCGAATCGTCTCCCTCTGTGTTGGTACGAAAAGACGGAGCTAGTGCTCTGTTAGAATGGGCTGTACAAAACAGAAAGAAATCTTGGTCGAACGAGGGGATATTACATACGGATGAAAAGATTCTAGACTGTCGCTTGATACGTACAGGCAACAGGACGAATTTATGCCTATTAACAGAAATGAAAGGGACGTACGCATGTGTGGTGGTTAAATTGAACAACCAGACCTATTCTCAAGATACCGATCGTGCGAGGCGAATGGAACTCAAGCGGAGATCCGAAGAGCTCGTCGGTTATACTGTGCTGCAAACTAAGAACAAAGCATGTTGCTTGACACTGTGTAAGTAGATAGTTGGAAAAAACGTTGAAAAAATTGGTTTCTATTTTTTTTAACTATAAAATCAAATCAAAAAATCTGACAAAATTCACGAACAATTATTATAACAATATATTGGTCCTGTACAAATATAAATGATGTCCCTCTAGAACTGCCATGTAAAATCTGCATTTTGTTCGATTTCTCTGAGGTTTTTGATCTTCTACAAGCAGGATTTTCAATTTGAAAATCTGAAACAAATCGCAGAGTGCGTGTTTGGGTGCTTGACGTTTGTCAGATTTTTCTCAGAACTTCTGAACATCATTAACTAGACACACATCTAATGTACAAATTGTTTCTCATTCGTTAGGGTCTCATGGAAGATTGTACAGCCATTCTTTGATGGAAACGAACAACGAATCCAGCTCGAACGCGCTGATCGGTATTATTAATAACGTAGATACTAAACATCCAGTCGTCATGACTCCATTGAACGAAACGACAGTGGCAATTTATGGTGCTGATGCTTCAGAGGAAGGAGCTGTATTAATGATTTACAATGTTCAGTTCAAGTTGGTTCAGGATGTACAGAAATTGAAATTATACACGAAGGATGCAAAATTGTGGAAAATCGAGGATAAATTGTTACTAGCCGCCAATAGACATTTAGCGATTGCGCCGTATCACCTGGCTCCGCAGAAGATAGCGACATTGCTTGGCTCGTCTCTACGTTTCAAAAGCAGCGACGAGAATGACGAGGACGACGACGACGTCGTTGTGATACAGGAATCTACGCTGGCTCAATGGGAGAAGAACGAGCATACCATTGGCAGCAAACAGCTGATTCAGAAACCACCGATGAAACTTTCCAAGCAGATATCGTCTTATGTAAACGAAGGCTTGAGCGACGCGGCGATCCAGGAAATATTAATTCCACAGCTGATAGAATCGAAGGATGTACGAACGATCGTATGGTGCTTAAATGTTTTCAAAGACCTGCCAGAAAAATTGCTCATCGAGCTTTTAATCTTTTCCCTTCGAACTCCCAATGAAACGTTCTTACCAACGCAGAATGGTACTACAGTCGATAGTCCATCGCAGAAGAAGACTCAAAGCAACAATTGCTACTCTAGAAACGCTTTTCTCGATAAGATATTCAACCTTACTTATTCTGACGTTTCTCTGTGTTCCTATCTTAAAAGTGGAGGCTTAAACTTTGACGAAATCCTACGACTGTTGCAATATTTGATACAGAAATTAGATGATCGAGATAAAGAATTTTACGAAAGTACTGTACAAGAACCTACGGAGAAACAGTTGTACGAGTGGTCTAGCCTTTTGTTAGAATCTCACTATCAACATTACGTATTGTCGCGAGATCCGGAAGTGTCGACGCTTCTCAACGAGCTTACCTACGTTTTGGACGAGCATGTAAGTGTCTACGTAGACTCGTACGAAAATCCGAGTATGACTAATGAGTTTCATTTTTATTGTCTACCGATCTATGTGTGTTTTAGCTACGTCTACTGAAGGACATGGAGAACTTGAGACCTCTCCTGAAAAGGATCATTAACGGAAAGTCGTTGAAATTATTGCAGAAAGATCGTAACAAGTTCTATGCAATCGAAGAAATCAAGCTTTATTGATACGTAATGTATAGTAGAATGGACAAAATTGGAGCAGACTGAATGTTCAAATTCCTCGCATAAGGAGAAACGAAGGAGGTCTTTTATCAAGTCATTTCGTTTCTCGAGACTCAACTTTCGTTCTAAATAAAAGAAACTTGGACAGGTGAACAAGTATGTTTGAAATTAAATGGCCTCTGAGTGTACATAGACTAACTCACCCTAATCTGCCATGCTATATGTAGGCACCCCTTTGATCTTTTTCAAAGTAGGTTAATTCTATCCTTTTCGGATAATTTTCTATTAAATAGAATTCTCACCACTATTTTGCTGTATACATGTCCGTAGGAAGAAGTTATTGAATAAATAAAATTCCGTATACGACATCCCTGGGAGATCCAAAAAGGTATGTTTCGAAGAAAAGATTCCTGAATTTCAATTGTTATTGATGTATAGCAGAATGAACACGTTTTAAACGTTTCTGAAATTCTCTTCTGACTGTTGCATCGCAATAATATTTGTTATACATATATACAACTTGCAACGAACCAACGTTTCGAATAAAGAATGTTTATTTTTATCAGTATCTACAGAACGCTTATGATGACGCATTTTTTAGCTTAGATCCCAACAGCGAGGGAGGATCTGTATATATTAAATTTGCGCTATTCGTTTTTCTCTTTTTTTTTTTAAAGGTTCAGCTTCGAATTTATTTTAACTGATCGAGGTATGGCACTGTGCTCAAGTCACCAATAGCAGCCATGCTCAATTTTCCTTTCGCTACTTTATCGGCAACCTGTAATATATATTAACGATTAATGTAAAGGTAAGCTGACGGAATCGACGTCAATTTACGTACAGATTTCACGTCAGAGGCAGAAATCTTGTCCACTTCGGCGGTCAACGATGACGGTGAAGCAACTTGACCCTTCAGCAATGCTTGATATTGCAAGCTCTCCAACAGGGCACCCGCATTATCTGCTCCGCACAGAATTTCTGCTTTCAATATTGCTTTACCGCGAGCAACGTCGCTGTCGGTTAAATTCGGACTTCTCAACCAGCTGCAGGCAGCTTTCGTCAACTGAAATATAGCGACAGAAATTAATTATACAGCAGGTATTCACGGTTTATAGTTCGTTCCAGAGATCCCTATTTCACGTGTATTAACGTATCCATATTTTAATTCGTGTTGATTTAGTTTTTAGACAGAAAAATTAATTTGAAAACCACTCCCATTTTAAAAAAATGTAATCAACCAGCTTTAGTTTATTAGTTAGTTTATAACTTCTTTGGGATATCAACATTCTTAGCTGTTGCAAAACACTGTTCTGAAGCCAATACTGTTGCTGATAAGTTTAAATATTTTCTTGCTAGATCTATAATTTTCAGATGTTTAAATTTACTGTTGTACCAACCGCGAAATTTGTGAAACCATAGTCTCGATATGTAAATGGATATCAGTGTTCTAAGAATTATACAAATTCAAATAAGGATGCATCAAGTGAAATATACATATACTCTATCCATAGTAGCTACTCACAGCTCCTGCTACATTGGGTGCCGAGCACAGAAGGAAGCCAAACAGTCCTGAATCTGTATAACTGGCGTTAAAGATTGATAAAGCATACGGATCTGAGCCTGCGGCGCTGGACAATTTTTTCTGTAAAGGACTCCCACTGCTGCCCCATTTAACGCGCGGTCCTACGTTGGAGGCTCTTTGCAAAATAGCGCACGCTAGAGCATCCTTCTCGTTCTTCAAACTTGTACCCTCGACGGCAATTGCGACGTTAGCTAGATCGCTGACTCTTTCCTTACGAATTTCTCCACCGGCATACTTCGATGGTTCGGGTGCACGATCTTCTGAACCAATCGTCAGGTTGTTCGCTAAAGCTGTAAGTTCCGAGATCGAAACACCGGTCCCTACGACCGCACACTTGGGTCCAGTAAACCATGTATTCACAAAGTGCTGTAACTGTACGAAGAAGGTAAAACATTGTTCCCAAGCTTAACGAGATAGTTTCGCACAATGACGCTTACAGTTTCCGACCCAATTTTTCCTATCTGGCGTTTTGGACAGAACAGAGAGTTGCCCAGTCCGGTACGATAGGCAACTTTGTGCAACAGCTCCACAACTAAAGTCGTATCGGGTAGAGAAGCCAGCTCGTATTGCAGTCTAGGTACCTGGTCTGATACTTCCCATGGTTTGAAGATTTGTTTAGTCGCGACGTACTCCAATAATTGAAGAGCATTCATTCTACGAAAAGAAGAAAACAATGATCCACCAAATGTTACACAATGCGACGAGCACTATGTTGTAACAAACAATATTTACAAATTGTTTCTTGTGATTTGTAACGTGTATGCGATACTTTCTCGATCTAGGGTAGCGATTATATTACCGCCCAATTGTTGAAGATCTCTCGTTATCGCAAACCCACTTGCACAGGCTGTAGTTAAACCTGCTGCTATCCGTAAATGATGAGCCGTACCTTGCGTATCGTAAGTTTCATTTCGTGATCCAGTTCTAGAAACAAAAGGCTCTTAACAAGGAGAAAAAGAAGAGGAGGATTATAAGGTTCGTTTAAATACCTGAAAACTATGGACACTTGCGCGACTGGTAAATTATTATCGCAAGCGGCAATAGTGACTTTATTGCCCAAAACTTGACATTCTGCGGCAGCGGAAATGGCAGGCTGAGCAGCTGCTGCAGCTACGTAATGCCTGACCTGTATAAAATACAAAGCAATTTCAGCAAAGAATATTGGAGTTGAACTGTCTGCGGATGGAGAAAGCTTGAGATTGAATCAAAATTTTAGGACATGTATAACATATAATCGTTGACTGACCAAACATTCACTGTAAGATAGAAATTTGAATTCTAGAAATAAGAGATCAGTATTTTAACAAGATCTTGTGCCCGTAATTTATACGACAAAGTCTGACATACAGAATGATACCGAATCGCGTTTACATAACACCCATGAGTTTCATCGTGCCATTTATCAGTTATGAGTGATTCGTTTTCCTGTTAAAGTGAAATGGAAATGTATAAGGGTGTAATCTTTACCGTGGAGCCGCGTAACAAGGACGACCGTACAACCGAACTAGCCATTTTCTCGGTCCTCGACGACTTGAAGAGCTTTTTCGTCCAAGTAGAACACGGAACAAACTTTAACGATCTTGCGCTCTCGGACTGTAGATGGCGAACGAATCTCCGTCAAAGTACATATCAGATACATATAGATGTTCTGTACCTGAGGACTTAGAGATTTCATAATCTAAACTCATGTTCTCTCAATAAAAAGTAATAAAACATATAGTTGAATGTATAGGATGATTCTTGCAAAGGATTCTTTCGAGGCAATATCCAACCCAGTTGTTTCCGTTGAAAGGATAATTACAATTATTTACTAGTTGTTAGATAAAAATATTTTCGATCGGATACATTAAAAACGCACATGAGACTTGTATCAGTTTTCTATCGTATTCTATTTATTTCGTTTATAATGTTAATGAAGTTGATACAAATATGTTCGTGCTATATTTGTACTCGTAAACATTGTAATGTGAAGTTTTTCTTCGTCATCGTGATTGACAATGACATATAGATAATATATTATATACCTACGAATGAATGATGGCAGAAATTATGGTTCAGTTTATATATTGGATGTTCTGACAGATTGTTCTTTTCGAGAATACAAAAACAAGGTAGACAGATTTAAAAAATTAAAAACTCGTTGCGTTACTATTATGAAAAATCAAACGGCACATACACGCGTATACCTCGCTTACTTACGAATACGTATCAACATATGTACATACATACATACATACATACACACGCACATACATGCATCCGTGCATCTATGTACCTATACTACGTATCGTAAATGCCTACGGAACTTGTTTAAATAACCGAAAATAATCGCCGAGTTTCATTACAGTATACACGTAGAATGTGCATATTTATGGTACACTTAATGTCTGATCAATTTGGCACAAAAGTTCCACGATTCCGTTAATCTTTGGTTTGAAAAAACACGTAACAATAGAAGTATAATACTCGACAATTCGGAAGCTATTCGCTCGCACCTCGCTACGAACATTGCAACTGAGATACATAGTCTTATTTTATGCTTTAGCAATCCTATTGCTGACTCGTAGAAAACTCATAATATACAATACAATATAATCACATAATCTACAATTTAAAACATGATCAAAAAGTATGACAAATCGATTTACTGTTCTGCACGTAGAGTATACAAAAATCCCGTAGCTCACGTTGCAATCTCCGCGATACAATTCACGTAAACCGTAAGATAATAATGTTGATCCTTATACAGGTGCATACTTACTATGACTAGAATTAAAAACGAACGCTTAACATTTCTTGTCGCTATGCATAATAGACATACTTAGAACTATAATTAGGCAACTCGCTCAGTTTATTTAGCGAATTCTAGACTGCCTCGATTGATTGAAACGACCATTTGCGATTTTCTCGGGGAAATAAATAACACAACGGAAAAGAGTTCTGTCGAATCGCATCGCGTCGAGTCGAGTTGAACGAACGGTATACATGTTGCACGACGGCGATGTAATTAACGATAATCCTAAAACGGGCGACGGTAAACGAAAATATATATGTACACGTACTTACACATACATTTGTATAATATAACAACAGCGACAAATGAAAAATTGAACATGCGGCGGCTAAATAGGAAATGTGTAAACGTTCTCCGTGTAGTAAAAGTTTCACGCTATCGTCTCGCAAATCTCGCATCGATCGGTGCGGAAGAACCTACTGCCCTTTAGAAAAATTGTATAATCATTACGACGAATTTTGCACTGTTCAGGAAAAGTCTGTGTTAATACAAATATCCGATTTTAAAGGCTAGATATAATCGGAAATATTACATAATTATCTTTGATCCGTGAGTCGTACTTTTGCTTGCGGAACGAAGAACGGTTCCTTTCTCTCTACGATTTTGTTCTTAATTTATCACGTATCTTAAAAAAATAATGTCCATTTGAAAAATAATAATTACACGTGACATCTCGCTATATACTTTTACAACGATCGCGTTTCTATCAGTCGACTAGTTTGATCGTACAAAATTTTTTTAAAACGTTTCGTTTAATTCGACGGCTCTACGTAACCGATTTTCTTCTTTTTTTGTTTTTTTTTTTCTTTTTTACATTTGTGCGATCTCTTTAATCCAAACTTGTACTTTCGTTCGAAAGGTAAGGAAACTTTGATCAATTTTCATCATTGACGCGTCCAATACCGAATTTCTTCGGTGTCTGAGATTCTACATGTATCCAAAGACTAAGAAATGCAATCGAATCCCAATGTTCCGTGATCTGTTGCTATCATCTTTGTCCTAACGCGTCCAACTAAGGCCTATCATCG
The DNA here is from genome assembly GCA_916610235.2 of Lasioglossum morio. Lineage (NCBI taxonomy): Eukaryota > Metazoa > Arthropoda > Insecta > Hymenoptera > Halictidae > Lasioglossum > Lasioglossum morio. The sequence goes on from OU744333.1 coordinate 8,375,016, forward strand.
ATACATACCATTATAGTGATAAAATGTTTACCTATTAGCGAAATGGACTAAGCTAAGCTAAAGTATACTAAAGTAAAAGTAAACATTCGATTCTGAATTCGACAAAAAGTGTAAATAAACGGAAATGTAAATCACTGAGAACGGTGTATAATGTAACATTGCGAAACGACAACATTTTCATTCCCATTCTATAATCGTATCGATTGTTCGGACAGCAAACGTTCGTTCGGCAAGGTTCGAAAATATGTCTACCTTTCATGAGAGAATACTGGAAAAACTATAATACAGGGTGAGCCACAAATCGTGATCAGTAGAGATTACTCTGTTCGTGGTTCACGCTGTACAAGAATATCAATCTATCCCAAGACACCTGGAGCGAACACGAATCATTACTGATCGTTTACTGATCAGTAATAACCAGAGTAGTGATGGTACCCTGGCCTCGGCGGATGATACGGTGTCGGGCTTACAGGATAACCGGGATTGTATCCCGATAAAGGTGACGGTGGTGGTGGGGAAGACAACATTCGACCATCCACTGGTTCAGCTAGAACATGCTGAGTACCGGAGCCGGTCGATTGAGGACTGGTAATAACACGGGCTCCGGATCCGTGTAGATGATGAGCTCTTGACAAGGCGAGATCGACGGTGTGCCTGCCGCCCGGTGTAAGATCTAGACTTACTACCCTCAATATATCGTTATGCGGATACGGTGGCGGTGGAGGCTGAGGTTGAGACGTAGGCGGCGGCGGTGGGGGTGGTGGTGGCGATGACGGTGGAAGTGGAGGCGAAGGTGGTGCTGTAGAAACCGATATGGATGCCAAAGCTAAAGCCGATGAAGACGCTGATGTCGACGCCGATGAGACCGATACCGATTCTGATATCGATACCGATACCGACACCGGTGCCAAAGAAGTTGGTGGCGGTGGTTGAGACGACGGTTCCGACTGCGACTGCGACAACGGAACCATGCTAGCCGAAGAAACGGAAGGCGATGGAGGCGGTGGACCGGCTACCGTTACGGATGCTGCGGCGGCCGATTGAGAAGAGGAAGAGAGAGGCGGAGGTGAGATAGAATAGGTTCCTGTTCTACTGAGGTCAACGGTTTGTCTTTCCGTAATCTCGTACAAATGATGATGATGATACCGCGCCGTGTTCTGTATCTGTACGCTAAAACCGTGATGAAAGCCCCTCGCAGTCATGTCCAAACCCTGAAGTTCACCGCCGTTTAGAACGAGGGGCTCGAAGCTAGACCTTTCCCTAGGGAAGGTTTCATCGATCGCGTCGTATTTGTAGGACGTCGACAGATCCAGTTGCATCGTTTTCTCTTTAACGGGGAGGCTGAGGTTTTGCGCCACAGAGTCACCCTCGTCGCTAGACATATTGTCGGCGGACACCGGATGATGATGGTGATGGTGGTGGTGGTGATGATGATGATGGACGTCTGGATATCGTGAATTCGGCGTTGCCGATGGTGACACTAAGTTATCCTGCTGAATATGGATGTAATTATTCGGGGAAGAAACGCGCGGTATATCTTCATGATGCAAATACTGATCGATGTTGTGGGTCCTCGGTGTTCCGATGTAATCGATCGATCGATGGAGTTGGTAATCAACGTGCAGATGAGTAGGTGGGGTGTTCCGACTGTCCGGTGTTGGGGTAGGAGATATTAATTCCTCCTGTTGTTGAATGTAAGAATCTAAGTGACTCGGTGATCTTTGAGGTAAGGGAGATTGCAGCTGACTGGAGATCGAATAAAGATTGGTGTCGCGATCGTTGTCTTCTAATATTGGACTAGATACAGCTCCTATATCCCTTTCCGCAGCGTCAAGGGCAGCTTCGACCAACAAACTGGCATTCGCGCTTTCGGTTCTTCTGTAAACGCTCAACCCCAGCTTGTTGTTTTCCATAACACTCTGGATCCTCCCATTTTTCTCGTCTATTTCTTTTCGGACATCCTCGAACTCGTACGAGTTTCCGACAACGACGCCCGACGTCGAGAAACGCGGAATCGCCGTCGTGTTTGATGTTACGTTTATGTTCAACGTAGTCGAAGGATTGAACTCGCCCAGCCACTTTTTACTGCCTTTGCTCTGCAGTCGCGAAACACCGTATACATCCGTCTCTATGCGAACATTTTCCATCGTCGATTCTAGGGCCGTTACCATTAATGGCGGTAGCAGTGATTGTGGCGGTGGTGGTTGCGGCGGTGATAATTGCGGCGGTGATAGTTGCGGTGGTGATGGTTGTGGCGGTGGTTGCGGCGGGGGCTGTAATTGTAGCTGCGACGCCAACGGTGACGGTGACGGCGACGACGACGATGGTGGAGATATTAAAACGCGTGAATTATGTTCCACTTTGTTGTTGCCCGCGGGATTCGTTCCAAACTCGATTATGTTCGACTGCGTGGAATTACTTGACGTTTCAACCTTCAAGTTGTCTTCGAACATTCCCTTGTCCAACGACGTCAGACTATTGTTGTTGTCCGGCTGTAAACGTTACCCGTGTATATAGTTAGTATTCGATTAACAAGCCTTACCGTCGATTTCGTAGTTCGAAAACAAACCTGGACTTTTCTGCTGGGTCGAGGTGTCTTGCCGCGGCCGACGTCTTCCACGAGGCCACCGCTGTACGCGTCGAAAGTGTACGCGACGGATCGTTCGATCTTTGGCATCATTTCCTCCGTGAGACCGTGTACTTTCTTGTAATGAAATTGTAAGCACTGTTTCGTTGTGAAAGCGGCTTTACAGCCGTTCTCTTTACACCTGTAAATCGATTACGCACGATTACGAACAGAGGACGCGTAGCATTGAGAGTGTTGTCCGCTGAGAGTCTTACTTGAACGGTTTCACGCCGCTGTGCGTTAACATGTGTATCTTCAAGTTACTCTTATTTTGAAACAGTTTGCCGCACCTATCGCAAGTCGCAGCGCCAACCACGTCCTTGTGATGGACTTCTTTCATGTGACGCTGAAGAGCGGCACGAGATCCCAACAGTTTCAAACAAAGCTTACACTGAAACTCGCGGAGGACCTCGGACATATCTAAAGAAAAATTCAGAGAACGACATGCTTGTCAGAACACGCCTTGAAAAGTTGTTGAAGCACAACACGGTTTTAAGCTTACCGCTATGCATTCGTTTGATGTGTACTTTGAGCTTCTGCGGTTGACAAAATTTGCGTCCGCAGAAATCGCACAACGGCCTCGAACGTTGAGGATTTTGAGCGCATCCGTACGTTCGATGCATCTCCAGATAATTCAAACGTAAGAAGAACTTTTTACAGTACTGACATTGATATGCTCCTCGACCGGCATGCAATTCTGCCGCGTGTTTCATGATGTTGTCTTTACCTAAAACAGCAGCTCCGCATACCTGGAGAAGCGAAACCAGTAGATTTTGTTCAGAAAGAAACTACGAATTAAGTTACGTCGGTCATCGTTAGCCTGCTAGCCAGATGCCAATCAGAATCCACGTTTGCAACTCACCTTACAATGATATTTTCTTATTGTCAAACTGTAGTTGGTATCGTGGAAGATACAACAATGCAGACGATAATATATCGGATGGGTGAAATTCAAATTACAACCTCCGCAATCTAAACACAGGAGAAAGAATAAGCGTTTCATTTAATTCATACTCGAACGTTTGATTGTTTTCGTCGCAACATTCACCATCGATGCTGATATTGACAAAGGTGATACCATACTCGTTTTGTCTACTTTATTTTTTCTTGTCCAAGCTGAAGATTGCGAATCCGCCCAATACGTTAGCTCCATTCCTGATACAATATTCTGGGTGGTAACCAGGTGTAATTCTCCTCGCTTTGTAATTACCGCCACGCTTCTTTCTTCCTTTGTTTCCGCCGGTCTAATGTAACGGATCCAATTACTTCGTAGCGGATTGGTAGTGCTAACGTAGCAGGTTTTACCATTGTTATCTATCTAAAGAAAAAGAAAAACGAAAAACAAGATGCAACGGTAACAATAACAACGATGACGAATATCGCTTCGATATTACCTCCCAGATGTGCCGCATAGAGAAGTCGTCGGGGATGTCCATTTCTCTCACTGGCCGTCCTACGAGGGGACCCAGTTTTACATGCATCGGGACAGAACTTTTCGCATAGATTCCGAGTCCGTGATCCGAATTGGCAATCTTTAATTCAAAACAATCAGGCAACGAGTCTCTGGCGTACAATGGTCGATCATTGTCCATGATCAATCGTTTCTCCTCCGTCTGAGTTTTCACTTTCGTTTTACAATGATCTGTAGAGGATGTATCCTCGTCCGATTCGATACTATCCTCCGCAGTTTGCCCATACCCGTCGGACATGGGATCGTCGCATTTCATAGCTTTCAATATCTCCGCATTTTCTCTATGCTTGTCCACCCAATCGTCGAGCGATATAGAATCCGAAATCGCGAACTGCGGTGTTGTCAATGGACAAGCATCTTGCAAGTGACGATTATTGCATTCCTGACAAAGTTTGATCTTTATAGCTAATCTCTGTGGCTCGGACATTAAATGATCCAAGTTTGCCTCGCTTTGCGGTTTTGATGTTGCAATAACAGATGGTGCATCATCAACGACTGGACAAGCGTCTTTGCTATCTTGCACGATTATTCCGTCCTGCGGTGCTTTCCGAACATCGTGATGTTTGCGATTCCGATGCTCGCTGGTATGTTTGTGCCTTTTCCTTTTGTGCTTGTGCACAGAATCCTCTACGAACTCTTCCGATGAATCTTCCTTAGTGTTTTCATCGTCTTCCCCGTGGGTATCGTATTTCAATCGCTTTCGTCTTTTCTTCAATTTACGAATGTCTGTTTCGTCCGTCTCTGTAAAGTTTACGTTTGAGGCATCCATGTCAGCTGCTGTGTCGCCCTGCATTTTTTCGCTGTCGCTTACGCAATCGAAAGTATTAATATTTGAAACATTTTTGTCTCCTTCTAACTTTTCAGGTGCTATATCGGAATTGGCATCCACTGTGTCTAGAACTCTGTCCACGAATGTTGTGGATTCGCTGAAATTACTTTTAACAGCAGGCGATATCGTTGAACTATTCGAATTTGATATTTCTTTTTTCCCATTAATAGAAATAATATTTTTCGCATCGACATCCCCGTTGTCGGAATAAAGTATATTTTTGTTCGTGCTAATGTTACCTATATTTTCTATGTTACCTACATGTTCAGTCTTTGATACAACAGTTTCGTCTTCCCTAGTGGAAATGCAAACACTATTTTCTGCGTTCGACATGACTTTGTTTTTCTGTGATACTTCAGTATTATCTTCCTTCTCGGAAAGTTCTTCCTCATCCCCTGATGTTGTGTCCTTTGGCAGAGGTTTCGCAGGCTCTACAGGTATAATTGTGTCAGCTGTTTTTAAATGACGTTTCTTTTTCCGCTTATCCTTGTGATGTTTAACTTTATTCTTGCGGTGTTTGGATCTTGAACCGCATTTAGTATATAATTCCATTTCTTTGGATAGCCTGGCAGGTTCCGCGACCACAGAAGTTTCATGTTCCGCGATGACGACACTGCTTTGTTTTCTCAAGCTTCTTCGGACAAACTCTCCTGAATCTTCTATCGATAAATCAGTCGAGGCCATTTGCGTTTTGTTCTTCTTAATTGTCTCCGTCTCTTTCTCTTCTTCTCCGTTCCATTTGCCACTGTGTCTACCAGTCCTGGAAATAACAACTTAGTGATGATTGAGGTAACGTAAAATTGAACAAGCAAGTGAAAAATCAAACATTAACATGTTCTGTGTTACGTGTACAATGGATGGTAACCATTAACCCTTTGCACTTGGAGCAATTTTAACTCGAAAATTAAATATTTCTACCTACCCAGAATAATTCCATTCTATAACCAATACTATCATGTAAACAATATTTAGAACAATGGTACATCAATTTTTAGTGGACCCTTGCAGTCATCATCCGAGTGCTAAGAGTTAAATTGTCCAATCAGGTAGCGTGTACCACAAGTGGATATATTTTGCAACAACTTTTAAACTAAACAATATATTTCCACCAAAAACAGGTGGCATTACAAAAAACGCAGTACATATAGAACAAAGCATATAAGTTTGCTTAATTGTTAAGCAAAAACAGCTTGGTACGTAACAAGATAAACTGATGCAAAAAGGAAATGTTTACCAAAGTACATTCCATGCTTCAACATTGTCTTGATTCTCTCCAAATGAAAATAGCTGTTGCTACTTGTTACATATGTAATTCGAACAAGTAAAAAATTATCGATTGTTTTTATATCGAACGGAAAGTCCGCAAGATGGCGATTCAGCTAAGGTGCTGATTGACATAAAAGAGGGGTAGTCCCGTCAACGAGTGACAAGAAACGTTCATGCATTAGTCGAAAATCGTTTTTCTAAAGATATATCCATAATAGAGTAAACGTCGTTCAATCACAACACACACAAGAAAAAACAAATCATCTTTAATTAACTAATCAAAAATATATTAGACGTACATGTCAAAAGTTAGAGAGAGGGAGAGAGGTAGTCTATTTAACATTGTACCTGGAGGTTGACTCTGCCAGATCGAGCAGATAGACAGCAACATCTTCATCCGTTGACAGACCCAGACGCTTTTTAAGAGACAGCCAACGTTTGCCGTTGGTAAGACCGATACGAACGCTGCGAAAATGTCTGGTTTCCTGTTCCGGCGGGACGCCAGAATTATTGGTTCGATAATGAGAACTTCTCGTTAACCCCAACTCTCTGGCATACCTTGTATTTTTCTTCGGCATCACTACATTATAGATCTGCCGGTATTAAAGCGGCGAACTTGAAGGCACCACGGAGGTCGCGCACCGGTATTATCCTATCCTCTTTATGCTCACCACCTAACCACCACCGCCCACACCGCCCGCGTCCGCACCCGTTCCACCCACCCTTGGCACTTGCCACTCACCACCCCGTACCCGTAACCGTACCCGAACAACCTCTCGCAATTTACTCGCAACCACTCCCACCCACTCGCAACCACGCGCGTCATCTACTTCCCTTCTTCTTCCCGTTCGTTTCGTTATTCTCTCCTTTCCTTTTCAATACCCCACGCACCCCTTCGCCACGATTATCCTCTTTTATCGATCCTCCTGTCTACGCTTCATCGCTACGTATGTAAGGACATTTCCACCTACATATTATGTATGTTGATATCCACATACATATATGTATACATAGAAACGTGCTTCTACTTATACATACCAAGTTTGCCGCGAAAGTTCCCGCAATCGTTCTTTTCCTCGGGAAACGCTGATCGAGATTTTTCAAGTTGGTAACACGTATAACAGTTACGTTCACATCTTAGGAGGGTAGACAAACCACGTGACATTACTAGAATATTACTAGATTTTGGGTGAAAACCAGTGAAAACATGGGTTTGCGGGCTTCGGTTATTTGTCCTTATACGAGCATATTTTGAGCTGCACAAGGGTTCATTTGATAGAGGAAGATTCATCGCACCGCGCTGTGCCCCATCATATTAGTCAAAAATGTCTTTTTGTGACAGAAAAATACATCGGAATCTGCTGGTGTTTTCCTCGATTTTTACTCTATTTTGGACTTACTTTTCTGTCTCTAAAAGACTTTTTTGACTGATATGATGGGGCACAGCGCGGTGCGATGAATCTTTCTCTATCAAATGAACCCTTGTGCCGCTGAGAATATGCACGTATAAGGACAAATAACCGAAGCCCGCAAACCCATGTTTCGACAAAAAATCTAGTAAGATTTTAGTTACTTGCTAGTTATGTCACGTTGTGTTCCTAACCCCTTAGTTGTATAATAGTATGATAATTTAGTTTATTGATAAACTAAGACTTTAGAACAGTTAGGTCTATAAACTGGATTATCTATATAAGTATAATATCTATATAAGTAAAATAAATACCTATATAAGTATAGGATAGAACATTTATTCTGTGTTTCAGGATAACGGAATATCTAACCACAACTGACGTCACAAGATAATTTCCCCCACTATTTTCTCCTGAATCCCCTCGATCACGATCCTCACGTAAGGTAGCGCTGGTCTGCTATCATTATCATCTGCTATTTAGTCGAGACGTCGAGACTGGCGTTGCATTAGTCGCGAGAACGGTTATTGTCACGAAAACAAAAGATGTCACGAAGAGCGATCAAGGCGATCGACTGGGCAGCTATCACCGAACGAGTTGCGGAATCTCAAAGGACCGAGCTGACTGCGTTTAAAGCTGCATCGGATCAAATCTTACGACGGTTAGTTGGACCAATTCCATTACATAATATCTTCGAAATACTACGTGTAACAATTGTTTCAAGGCATACATGTTTTTTTCATTGTTTTATATTGTCCCCTACATAGAGCGAAAAAGCTTTCATCTGTGGTTAAATAATCATGTTGAAATTTAAGCGGTTCTAATTCAGATGACATAACCTAGTTGCACATGTTAGACATGTTACATATAAAAGTTTTGTCAGTAGTCATCGATCAAGAAAATACTTGGTATATTTTACAGCATGACTGCTAACCCAGAAACACCGCCAAAACTCGATTGGGCTTACTATAAGAGAAATATTAAAACTCCAGGGCTGGTAGATAAGTTTCAGAAAGAATACGAAGCGTTTAAGGTACCTTATCCAGCCGATAAATATACGGCAGATATCGAAGCCCAAGGAAAGAAAGCGGTAAAACTATATATATATATATATATATATATTTTTTCAATGTTTTCAAGTAACGTTTGATTAATAATGTTGTACTTATAATGTTACAGGAAGAAGAAGTGGCAAAGTTTAAATCAGAGACGGACCAGTTAATTAAAGAATTGTCGAGCCGAATTGCTCACATTCATAGTTTATTACCATTCGAAGACATGACAATGGAAGACCTCGCTATTACACATCCGGAGCTTGCTATATCCCTCGATAATCCTACTGCATGGCCCCATGATAAATCATTGGATGAGGATGATCCCAATGAAGACGATCACTAATTACATTTAACATGCCATTAGTCCCAATGTAATATCTGTCGTTGATAATTTTCATTGTAATAGTCATTATTATCAATACCATTGTGGATAAATACGAAGGTTAGAACAATTTTGAAAGTGTCTGAATAAAAGTGTACCGTACTACACATTCATTACATTGTTTAGGTAATTGTCCGCTTATTTTCGAGTTTAGTTCAGTGTCACTGTCGCACGTCTGTTGGGGAATGTTCACAGTTGCAATTCAGTTGTTTAACTATTAAGAATTCGAATAATTTGTATATTTACAAATACGATATCTAGAGCTATCAATAAATCGATCATGTTACTTCCTCAAAGGTTTATTTTAATATGATTTATACGAAAGAAATTCGTTGATTAGAAACGATCAACGAACAGATAAATATTTACAATGTGCTCGAAACTATTTGGAGTAATTTACAATTAATCAATATTGCAAAATAGAAAACTACGTCACCGACAGTGATCACACGTTTACGAAATGGCGCTTAGAAATTTTGCCACTGTCGACCACTGATGGCTAACTTATTTTGTCAATTATAATTTGGAAAAAGTGAAATAGATAAGCAACGTTGATATTATCTGTATTCATTTTACTTTATTGAAATAAAAGAATAGTGTAAGAACTATATATCTTACTGAGGTGCGGTTTTCATGTACGGGCCAATCAGATTTCAAAATCGATCAGAGTATCTTCCAAAGGATAGTTCTCATTGGTCGAAGAATTGTTGCTTTCATCGTTTCGCGTTGCGTATACTTGATTTTATTGGGATGCCTACAAGTTGAACGTGTGTAATGTAATTACATATTATTACATGCATATGTAACATAGCTATAGATAATAAAATCCCTAGTTAGTTCGAGCAGGTATGAAAAATCCTCGTATTGTTTAGTAAAGACATAAATTGTTTTCTCTGCGAGAGCAAATGTGTGTGCGTGCGGTGGTGTACGAAAGAGGTAAATACCTATACATTTAGTGTGGGTTGTCCTCGTTATACGTACGACGATTCGTTAATGCTTGGAAGGCATGTGGTGTGTCTATTAATTGATCTACTTTTCTGTTTTTCTCTTTTTCTATCTGTTCTGTTTCTTTGAATTGTACAGCTTTTCAATGAATTTCGAAGAACGAATTTCTAAAAAGTGAGACAAGGTAACAACGAGAGAAAGAGAGAGAGAGAGAGAGAGATAGTGGCTCGCCGAAACGAAACAATTATCGAGAGCACGTCAACGTATACATAGCTTGGAGGCTACCACTCGTAAAACGATGTATGATCCGTTTTTTCTTCATTGGTTCTCGTACATTTTGACCAGAAGTAATCGTTTTTGAACGAGCGCGCATACCTACAAATTTTCGAGTACTTGTCGAGAATCGTTCTCGAACGAAAGTCGTACGCGGAACAAGGTTGTAGCGTATTTTGATATCCATCGACTAAGGAAATATTCTAACGTAGATTCGTTCGCGTTCTGGACACGATTGTACTTTATCTAGATTTCCGGCAGCGAGTTTGACGTGTTTTCATTACCATTTCGAAAACTCGCCTCGAGCATGTTGCTTGAACGTAAGCTCAATCCTTTTTTGAAATAACCGATTTCGATAATTCTCCAATTCTTCATCGAGTTCGTCGTGATTTTTTCTATCGAATACCTTTACTATCTATCCTCTTCGTTTGCTTTCTGATCGTTCGGTGCTCTTTTTTTTTTTTGACCCGTCGATACTGCGTTTGCGACGAACACGATTCTTAGTCGCCGTCAAGATTCAGTTTCAGCTTCGATAACAAACACTGTCGCCTCGTACAACACGTATGCTTTCACTCTCTTTGTTGGCTGATTATTCTAGATAATGGTTATTATACATGTTTAGAACATTTTGTACATGCAAAGTGTAGGTTATGCAGATCGTCTGCACAGTAATGTAATGAATAGCTGTGGGAACTCTAATATTAGCACAAAGCTACGAGGATCCAAGTGTTTGGAGATACAGGAAGAATCTGTTGGTAATAATCGAGCTACGGAGTTAGACAAAGGAGATGTCAATGCTCTGAGCAGTTACAATACAAATGATTTTAATGCTCCGCGTGGCCCACTGGTCATTTGTCAAAGGAATTCAAACCATTACTCGTCTGATCACAGCTTCTCCAGGTTCAAACCCAGGTGAAATATCTACTGTAACAAACTTATAAGAGTTCTACAACTTTTCCTATATAATCAATTCATACAATTATAGAATCAGCGGTGTTCCACGCAATGAGTTTCGAATGGCTCGTGGTGGCAGTTCCGGAGACCGTGCCAGAGGCGCGTTACGGGGCAGAGCTTTTAAGAAGACGCCTGTCGAGCGAGACTCGAATTTGGAAACCAATTATTACCCTACAGCTAGACCCAAATTTCAAGAATCGCTGAAGAACCAGGAAAACTCGCAGGGAAAGTATTACGATGACAAACGAATAAATGGTTGGTACCAAAAAATTGTCTACACCAGGCAGTTCCAATTTGTTCTTATAGACTCGCCAGTTACAAGTTGGAACTCCCTGGTCTATGCCGAAGCTAATGCTCAAGTACAGTTTCCACATAATCCAGCTGTTTCGGTCGTATTGCAGAAGACTCTAGAATTTCGAAACTCTTGAGGAGATTATGCAGAGAAGAAGATTACGATCATTTTATCCTACTGTGCAAGCAAGCGCAGGAAGGTATAATAGCGGCTGAGAATCAGAGATACATACGTCGAAATTTAGAAGTGATCTGCGAAAGTCTACTGGACATGTTGCACACAGGGCCTGGACCCGATGCGAAGCAGCACATCGCCAAGTGTCTGGGTCGCGTCGGATATGCAGCCGAACAGGATTTCAAACGGTAAGAGTCGATCGAAAAGTAGAAACGTTGTTGATCGTTATCCATTAATCCCAATTCCAATCTGTGTTTATCCTTGCAAATGATTCGATTTTAAAGAAGGGAATTGAAAATTTTAAGAAGTTCTAGAAGTTTGCTTATCACTGCATGAATCGGTATCGTTGTTTTAGATTACAGTAATCAGTACCTGTTTTATATTCCCAGATATATGGATTGGATCTTCAGCAAGTACTCGCTGGAGCGGAAGGAAGACATCAAATACCTGTTGATCAAATCGTTCGTGGAAGTGTTCAAGATGGACGCAGAGGCACCAAGATTAAAAGAATTTTCAGTGGTATTGCCATTTGGTTTACATCGTTGTTTCACACTTTACGTCATACGAGATCCGTCTTCTTCTATCATGTTTATTGTTTTCAGTTGATGATGTCGCAGTTACAATCGACATTGGAGAACGTCGATCGATCAGACTTGTTGGTGGCAACGGTAGACGCGATACTGTTGATCATGGAATCGTATCCTGAAACGTTCTCGAATCATTTTCGCGATACCGTCGATATACTGGTCGGTTGGCACATAGATTCGACTCAACAGAAGGCGATTGCGAGTTACGCTAGCCGTAGCTTGCAGAGACTACGCACATTTTGGATATCCGATTTGCAGTTCACCTTGACGTTGTTGGGACAATTTCTAGAGGATATGGAGAGTTACGACGAGGAGTTGACCTTACCAGAACCTGGCAGAAGTTCACCCGGCGATGAAACATCTCCGACACCACGGGAATGCATCCTTCGTATCACGTCGTTGATCTCTGTGTTCAATACGGTCACGAAAAGCATATCCGAGCATTTGAATCCGAACGTTACACCGAACGTGCAATGGTCGTTTTTGACCGATTGTTTGTCGAAAATGCTGAAAACAGTAGTGAAAGCTATCGAACTGAATGACGACTGCGAAACCTCGATCTCGAATTGTGCTCTAACAGTCGAGAACGCTGACGAGCTGATGAAACGCGTGAAAGCCGCAGGCGTCACCGTTCCATCGCCGCCTCGTCGAAACTTCAACAAATCCGAATCGGCTGATGAGAACGTGCTCGAGATGCTGAGATCGTTGAAACTCGACAAGAACGAGATGAAGAACTTGAAGCTCGGCATCGAGAGAGAACCGTGGTCGAAAGAGAAACAGGAGCCGCTGTTGAATTTTATACGGTGGTTGCAATCGAGAGAAACAAAACGGAAGGACAATCTAGATTTGACCGAGGAGAAGGAAGAATTGATCGTAACTGCGAACGAATGCGCTTTTCTCCTGTTGGGCCATCTCCAGAGTCGTACAACGAAGAACCACGAGTTGCTCTACAAGTTTATCGATCTTCAATTAAAAAGAATCCACATGTTCTGGGACGACACGATAATATCCATGTTGAACACCGTTTCGAAAATAATCAAAGAAGTCTCGGCTAATTTGCCATTGGAATTGGTGCACAAGTTGCTCGGGAAGGACTCGGCGTTACTCAAATTGAGATTCCGCGATTCTATCGCTATACAAAATGCTAGCCTCCGCGTTTACCATAGCTTGCTCAGTTTGAAGAATATTCCGTTGCTGCAGGAATCGTATCGTTACATATTGTCCGACTTAGAGGTCGCGTACAGGCTTGTGTTGGCCGACATCGAGAGTTTGGTGCCCGACAATCCGCTGCTCGACGGGATCCATTACAAGAAGAAAGACGCAGAGATCGTGATTACATTCTTGTTGCGGGCTTTGTCCGATATAGGTGAATAGAATAGAATAGGCTTTCTGGAACTTCCAAGGCGATGAGAATCGAAGTTTCGAAGCTTCGAATTAAAGCTTGTTTTATCTTTTATATCCTGTGAAAATGACATGACATGAAACTCGTAAGCTACAACTTCATACGATTCAAAGACTTCGAAACTTCGTGCACTTCGAAGTTACACTTCTTTGGAGAGTCCGAGCTTCGGAAAAGTAAAAGCCCTTCAAATGCAACCGTGTAATTTTCGAATATTTTCCAGCGAACGCGAGTAACTCCATCATCGGTATGTGGGCGTTGAAACCGAGCATTCTGGAACTATTGGCTGTCAAGTTGAGACCTTACGACAGCAGCCTGTCTATTACCAGCCCGTTCTTACAATACAGTATATTGTATTTGCTGTACGCTCACTGTTCCAGGTAAGACAACGATATCGATCATACGATCGTCGATGTCAATCAAATTCGATTGATTATCAAGGTGATCGTCACCCAATGGTATTCCTCTGTTCTAGATACAATCATTTCGTACCGAGTTCCAGTTTAATAACAGGAACCACCGCGTGTCGTCCGATAGACATGTTTCCAGGTGCACTGGATGTACCGACCACATCCCCAACCAGTGGTCATCTCTCTATAATTTTACATTTGATCGCTAAGAGTTTCAATCAGCATACGCCGGAGCAAACGTTGCTGCTGTTGTCGACATGGATGCAAGAAATTTGTTTGCAATCGGAAAATTATATCGGTATACTAAGTAAAACGACCGAGTACGAACGTGTTTTGGAGAGTTTGATTGCTTGTGGAGCTAGTACCGATTCCGATATCTCCATTGCTGTTTGCGAACTCTTCGAAATGATGGTGAGCGCTAAGAACGTAACATGGGGAGAGGACGTTTATTCGTCTATAGTGGACTTGGCGACGTTACACTTGGCATCGCGTGATCAGATCTTACGAGACAAGTATGGTTCCTTGTTGACACGCATGCCTCTAAATATAGTGATACCGAAGCTGAACACGGAATGTTTGCTGTCGGACACGAAGGTAAGTTGAGAATCGGAATAAGGATTGGAGATCCCTATTTCACGTGTGTTATTAATACACGTTCAAACCCACGATCTCTAATAAGGATAAGAGTAAGGATCGCTACGCGTCTGTTCGCAGAAGCATCAAGGGATTAAGGACTACTCGATGGAATCGTTGATTCTTGCGAAGAGATTGCATATGCGAGGAAATAGTAACGGAGAGATGCAAGCACAACATTTTAAGACCTACATGGCTTTTTTATTGCAAGAACAATGCTTGGACGCATCCGGGTTAACGGAATTATTCACCCTGTGCTGGCCGATCATGTGAGTACGACATCGAAACGATAAATAATAGAGAACCGATGGTGGCTAGTATAATGTAGGTGTAGATTGTAGAACTACAGTAAGAACTACACTAAGCGAGTTCTGTAACCTGTTCTCGATCTTTCTGTTCTTCGGTCGTGTGACGATGCACTTCTGATTTTTCCCTAGATCCGAGAGTGAACCTACGAGGAAGATGTACCGGCTAGGAGCCGCGAATCGCTCCTTTTTATATTTCTGGGCGGGATTCGAAGCGGCTCAGCATTGCGTGAACAACAAACTCCGCACATCCCTGGGAAAACCGCAAGAAACGTTCACATCGATCGAAAGCGCTTTGAAGACGTTGGCCCGCGAGATATCGTACAATGTGGAGACAACGAGAAAAGAGAAACGAAGTTTGGACGATTTACTCGGCGAACACAGTCGAGTCCGACTTTTGATCGAGTTTCTCGAGCACCTAGAGAGAGTGATCCATAACGCAGCAGAGGGATGCGCGATGGCTTTGCCACCACTTTCCAAACCGGTCCGAACCTTTTTTCACACGAACAAGTCGACTTGCAGAGAATGGTTGAATCGAATCCGTCTAGCGTTGTGCGTGGTTTCGCTGCATTCTGGGCTAGCTGGCAGCGCTCTGAGAAACAGTGGACGGTTGCTGGAGGATCTGAGCAACAGCGACAACACGCACGGTATCGAATTCGAGAGGGCTACACTGTGCACCGCTCAAGCATTAGTGATGCTAGGCGAGGCGGAAGCGTTGCAAGGACTGTACGTTTACACGAAGGAGAAAGATAGAAAGTTTCCTTGGTTGAAAGCCGCGATGGAGGAAGCTGCGGGTCACTACGAGTCCGCTGCCGAGGCGTACAAATTGATTATCGAGGAGCAAATGGCTGCAAGAAGAAAGGATTCCGAGCATAAGATGGAACAAGAATACAACGACGGTCGTGGAGGATACAACGGGCAGAATCGCGAAGGCGATGGTGACATTGGTGGCGATGGTGATGCCAATGACAATAGTAATCGCGACGGCGATGACGACGATTGCGAAGACGACGGGGACGAGGATGGTGACGATAATGGTAATGGCGATGGTGATATCGACGATGTGGATGTCGATGTTGATGTCGATAGCGAAGGTGAAGGTGATGTTGAAGATGAAGGTGAAGAAAACGATGAAGATGAAGACGAAGACGGAGACGATGAAGACATTGAAGGCGATGGGAAGGGCGACGCTGTGGGTGAAGGTGACGGCGAGGGCGACGGCGCTGGCGAGGGAGAAGTGGAAGGAGAAGGAGAAGCTGACGGCGACGGTGACGGCGACGGCATCGAATGCTTCGGCGTTAGTGTAAGCGGAAGCGGTAGCGGAAGCGGAGGCATGATTGGCGGCGGGGGCGAGGAACTTGGCTCTGCGGAGAAAGAGAAGAACGTGAAGCCCGAGGGTGACAGTCAGCTACTAGGTTTCTGTATGCAACGATTATCGAAATGTTACGAAGCGGTGAGCGATTGGTCTCGGCTGGAAGCGTGGAAGCAGCAGGAGGCTCGTCTCCTCGCTCGAGAGAAGAGCAGCAACGTGGGCAAGCAACTGCAAGCGGAGAGCAGCGATTGTAAACGAGCGAAATGTTTGAAGATGTTCGAAGAAGGTGAAACAATAGCTCTGGACGATCTGACAAATTGGAACTTCCTGGAGAACGAGACGGAGAAGCCTGGCAATTGGAGTTGCGCGAAAACGTTGGTGGAATGCAACGACACTCTAACGAACATAGCGCTCCGAATTCGCATAAACGACCGCCACGATTACTTCCAGGAGAAGGTGGAGCGGTGTCGCAGGGTGGCAGCTAAGACTATGGAGGAGGGTTTGCGAAACGTGTTGTCGGATTACTTGAACGAATCTATACTGATCCGGTATTCGGCAAATGCGTTGAATGAGCTGCTGCGATCCGGTCGGAGAGAGAACATGGCTGCGTTTCAATTGTACAAAACGGAGAAACTAGAGCGCATGGACTCACGTATCCTCACGAGAATTCTCTGGTGGTCGGAGTACTTTGACACAACGATAGAAGGGGGAAAGGAGGACGAAGGGAATGGGGATGGACGAAGAATCGCTCGCAACTGTGAGAACGGTGTGGCGAGCGAGGTGGCCGATCTGCGACTGCACATAGTTCGAACTGCCCGAAAGGAGGGAAACTTTGAATTAGCGAAACGGGAACTTGTGAATTACTTGCGCTCGGAGCAAGAGGTTTGCCGCATCGAGGGGAAGAAGAGAGGCTTCGAGCGCGTTGATCTCGACTTCGATCGAGTAACCGCGGACGCTCTGAGGAACGTGATGCGCGTGAAATGGTCGAAGAATAACATGCGCGCTTTTCGGGAGTACTCGAAGCTGCTGTACGACATGGAGTGCGTCGACAAGGCGTTGAAAGTCTGTAGCGCGACGGCGCTGGGGATCTCGCGTGCTATCGTGGACGGAGAACGGTCGGCGGACTTGAGGGAGAACGGGACCCGGTTGCTTCTCACTCTGGGCAAGTGGATTCAGCAGCAAGAAGCTGGGATCACGGAGAACATTCAGCTGGAGCAGTTGCTGGAATTCGAAGCTTTGCACAACGACGGTCTGATGACGAAGCTGTTCGGTTCGACCACAGACGCGATACCAGTCTCGGACATGATAATCGGGAAGCTGATGCAACTGGGGGTGAACCAGTGCCCGGACCTGCCGGTCGCGTGGTGCAGCTTCGCTAGCTGGTGCTACAAATGGGGCAGGAAGATCGTCGACAACTCGAATACGGCTAGACTAACCGATTCGGACAGATCAGCTATACGAGACATGCTCCCGTTCGAAACCGGCGAGGCTGATCTGATGGCGATCTTCTCGATACTGAGTCAGAGCAAAACCATTCCCGAAGACGAGGGTGACATAATTGACACGATCAACGACATCAACACCTCCGATATGATAGAGAACCAGCTAAGAAACGTACCGATACTGAGGCTAGCCAGCCCAGAACGTCTCGGGATGCTCGTCGACGTCTGGAAGCAAGCGCAGAAGAGAATCTACTCGTACTACGAGCTCTCCGCGAACGCTTACTTCAAGTACTTACAGCTAGCCGCGAACAAGGAGACCAACGACTGCGACACGATCACCGCTACGCTTAGGCTGCTGCGACTGGTCGTGAAACACGCCCTGGAGCTACAGAATGTACTCGAATCTGGACTCTCTTCGACTCCCACGGCTCCCTGGAAACAAATAATACCGCAGCTGTTTTCCAGGCTGAGTCATCCGGAGGCTTACGTGCGAACTCGTGTCTCGGAGCTGTTGTGCAGAGTCGCGGAAAATTCTCCGCATCTGATCACGTTCCCTGCGGTTGTAGGAGCGGTCTCTGGCCAGAGGAAGAACTGCGACAAAGTTCTGTACGCAAAGACGGAGAACAGTTCGACTCAGAACGATCTGAGTTTCATCGAGGAGGAGAGAGGGTTGTTGGATCACGAGGAGGACGAAGAGAAGATCGAAAAGGAAGGAGGCACTTCTACGAAAGGCGACGAGTCTGCAGATGTCGACGGAGACGCGGACGGAGACGTCGATGCTGACGAAGACGGCGACGAGGAGGAGGAAGAGGGTTATCAGGATCAAGATGAACACGAGAAATTCATGGACTGCTGCTTCTCGCAGCTGGTCGACTGCCTGTCGAATAGAATACAAGATTCGGTAGAACAGATCAAGATCTTGGTGAGAGAGCTGCGTCGAATCACGTTGCTGTGGGATGAATTATGGCTGGCCACTCTCTGCCAACATCACACCGAGATCTCGAAGAGGTTCGAGCAGCTGGAGATCGAGGTGCAGAAGGTGCAAGACAACGTCTGGTTAAGCGCTGACGAGAAGGATCGGTTGATCGCTGAGAAGCACAGAATCATATTGAAGCCGGTGGTGTTCATCCTAGAAAATTTATTCGCCATGACCTCTGTCTCGGCTGAAACGCCACACGAGAAAACCTTTCAGGAGAAGTTTGGACCCTCGATCGAAGAAGCGATCGGCAAGCTGACTAATCCCAAGAATCCAGCGAAACCTCAGATCGCCAGCCTCTGTCTGAAGCAATTGGAAAGCAAGTTGGCGCAACGCGTTCATAGACGCGCTGCTTATTCTCTCGCCATGAATGATATTAGTCCGGTGTTGGCTAATATGAGAAACACGCGCATCGCTATGCCAGGCGTGGCTGCGAACGATAATAGAATCGTCACGATCCAATCCGTCGATAACAATGTACAGATATTACCTACCAAGACCAAGCCGAAGAAGCTGATCTTCCACGGTTCCGACGGACACGTTTACACTTATCTGTTCAAGGGACTGGAGGATCTTCACTTGGACGAGAGAATCATGCAGTTTTTAAGCATATGCAACACAATGATGTCGAAGAAGGGTGATTCGAAGCAGGTGTACAGAGCTCGACACTATTCCGTTATACCGTTAGGCCCGAGATCTGGATTGATACAATGGGTCGACGGTGTCACTCCGCTGTTCGTTCTTTACAAGAAATGGCAACAAAGGGAGAATGCTATGACCAACAAGACTGGCAGCACCGCGATCTTACGACCGTCCGAACTCTTTTACAACAAGCTGACACCATTGCTGAAAGAACGGGGAATCGGCTTGGAAAATAGAAAGGAATGGCCAGCGCAAGTTCTGAAACAGGTCTTGGCTGAGTTGATGGCTGAAACGCCGAAGGATCTGCTGGCAAAGTTAGTGCATCTCTTCTTATTCTTCTTTCTTTTCATTTTTTCCAGTATTTCTGATATCTGTTGTGTTTGGTTTTACAGAGAGATTTGGTGCAACAGCATCGACGCCGGAAACTGGTGGCAGGCAACCAAGAATTACTCGTACTCGGTCGCCGTGATGTCGATTATCGGTTATATCATTGGCCTGGGCGATCGACACTTGGACAACGTCCTTGTAGACTTGAACACGGGCGAAGTAGTTCATATCGATTACAATGTATGCTTCGAGAAGGGCAAGACGTTACGAGTGCCCGAGAAGGTGCCTTTCAGGATGACTCCAAATATTAAAACGGCGCTGGGCGTTACCGGTGTCGAGGTACGACGACGTTACTGATGAACTAGTATCAACTAGAGATGATGGTTTTGAATGTGTATTTAAATACATGAAACAGGGATCTCTGGTAGCAACGCTACATTTTCTAATCTCGTTCCAGGGCATATTTCGGCTAGCTTGCGAGCATACTCTCCGCGTGATGAGACGAGGTCGCGAAACTCTGCTTACTTTGCTCGAGGCGTTCGTCTACGATCCATTGGTGGATTGGCGAGCTGGCGCCGACAATAGTATCGCGAGCTATGGAGCGTGTCAAGCCAGAGCGAGGTGCACCGGCATAGGAAGAAAGCAACTGGAGCAGGAGTTGACGCGAGCAATGTTTGCCGTGCGGACGGCAGAGATGCGGGCCGAATGGCTGGCAAACAGGTTCGCATCTATTTTCGTATTATTTCTCATAATTTCGTTGACCGGATCGAATCAATCAGCTCTTTCGTTTTCAGGGACGAACTGATCAAGGTGTTTCCATCTCTGTGTCACCGTTTGAATTGCTGGATGGACGCGAGCGAAATCACGCGTCAGTGTCGGGAATTGCTTCAGGACAGGCACCAGCAGCTTGCGTTGGTAAAGGAAGCTCAGGCGATGGGTCGCAATCATCCGTTGTATTCGGTGATAAAACGTTACAACTCTTTCAAGAGAGCGCGCGACGCCCACGAAAAGGCGAAGGCCGCGTTGAAAGAGAGAATAGAGGACTGCGAGAAACAGATCAACATGCACAACGTAAGTACGAAAACCATGCTAGAGTTGGCCATCGATAGTAGCGTTTGTGAGCAAGCCAAGCAAATAAAGAATCACCGTTTTCAGCTGGCGCTTTCGGCGATAAGAGGCGTCCAATTGGGACAGTGGTTATCGGATTTGGGAACGTCGACAACTTCGGAGGAGCACGTGGTGTTCGACTTGGTGAAGGAGTTTCTACAGAACGCTGGTCAAAGTCAAATGATCGTTCAGTGCGAACAATCAGAAAACGAGCTGACACAATTAGCGACGCAACAGTCGATCTTGATCAGAAGCTGTCTGGATCTTTTGAGCCAGTACTCGGCGATCTGTAACTTGTACCCGTTGAGTATCATGTCTCAACACCGTACGGTACTGTATCACGGTTGGTCGAACAAACTGTTGAACTCTGGGAACGTGGACGGTTGCCGCGAAGTGATGGCGCAGTTCGAAAGTACCTTCGACCCGTTAAAGAGCACGAATAGCCAGCACGTGCAGCAGATACTAACGTTCTCTTACCAAATGCAAGGAATTCTGAACGAGGCGAACGAGAGATGGAAGAAAGCGTACGAGAGAATGGTTTCGGAAGGGTTGCCGGAATCGGTTGGTAGAATCGAGAAAGCATATACGGAATCTAGAGTGCAGATCCAGGGATTCC
Source organism: Lasioglossum morio (assembly GCA_916610235.2). Classification (NCBI taxonomy): domain Eukaryota; kingdom Metazoa; phylum Arthropoda; class Insecta; order Hymenoptera; family Halictidae; genus Lasioglossum; species Lasioglossum morio. The sequence continues at coordinate 8,396,448 of OU744333.1, forward strand.
TCAGGCGGGAAAAGGGAGCGGAAAGGGCGCTCGAATGCGTGAACATAACCGCTCTGTGTGCCTTGAACAAAAGATACTTGATGATGGAAGTGGCAGCAAAGTGTGCCGGCGATTGTCTCGTCGATCTAACGTCTAGAGAAGGAGACTGGTTTTTGGACGAGATGCGGTTGATGTCGTCGTTGATCTCCGAGCTGGTCACCTTGATACCCGAATGCCACAAGGCGAACAACGATCCTAGGATATCGTTGGTGTTGAAATGTTTAAGAGGATCCGATTACATTTACAAAGGGTTGCAGGAACTGAATTACAATTTCCACACGATCATCCTTCCGGAAGCGATGAAGACGATCATCACCGAGGAGCCAACCGTGATCAGGATGATCGGCGAGCTAACAGAGATCATCGTGTCGCCCGGGATACCGCTCGGCGAGATCCTGGGACAGCTGGAGATGCATCTGCGGTTTACTGTTATGGAGATGGACAGTCCTCACGCGATGATGCAGAGTGTTGTTAACAGCATGAGGCTGCGATTCGAGGCGTTGCTGTCACGAACAGCTGAGATCCAGGATCCGAATCAGGATGAGACGTTGACGCCCGGTCAGATGTTGTTGATGGGCTTCAACGGACTGTTCGAGAAGCTCCAGATGGAGGGGAACGCGTTGATTGGTACCCTAAGTACGCTCGACATTCCCGCGGCTTGGAGAAAAATCGATCAGATCAGGGAGGCGAAGGAAATGTCTGCGCCTATATTCAACAAAGCCGCGTGCCAGGTTCTCGAGGATATATTCCTGGTGAAACGGCTGCACACTATTCAAGAGTTCTTCATGATGTGCAGGGACATCGCGACCGCGTTCAAAGGTGGCCTGGCAAACCTCTACGACGACGAACGGTTGAATAAACCTATTCGAATCTTTACGGCGGACTACGTGTCCAGGCAATTGCTCGGTGTCACTTCTCAAACGTTGGCGATCGCGCTTTGCCTTCTGCTGCAAAGAATGGGACTCAGTGTCACCACCGAGATCGAACAGCGTGATATCGGAGCAGAGAGCAAAGTTTCTCTGGAAGAGCTCTGCAGAAAGGTTGTCGATCTATGCCTGAAGAGAGGCTCGTTCTCGGGCTCCGTTCTCGCGCAAGCTAGCGCACTCAGCAGCACTCTTGAAAGTGCTTGGCGACGAAAACAAACCGCAAGATTGACGCAGCAATGCGTTGAAGTGGCTAGAGCTAGTATGCAGCGGTTGCAACTGCAGCTGACCGCTCACCATTGGCTCCACGAGGACAGCCTGCTCCTCCGACCGAATATGAATCTTAATCTAAATTTGAATCTGAATCTTAATCTAATCAATCCTCTGAGTAAGTATGTCAAGTATGTCAATAAGTTTTCGAAGAGTTGCATTCTAAAATCGAACATTTCATATGCACCAACCTAATACGTCGGCATAGTATAACTCGATAACCAAGTCGATACCAACTAACATTCTTTTTCAGATCGTTCGGCGTTCATGTTGGAACTACGCAAGACCGCTGCCGGTCTTTCCGGCCTGCAGTCTCGCGTGTGCGAAGCACGCGAGCAACAACAAAATCTCGTGTCGAGCGCCGTGCAACGTTTGAAATGGGCAGCTGGAGCGAATCCGGCTCTCGGCGAGGTGATGTCTGCGTTCGACAACGCCGTGCTCTCCTCGTGCGAGAAGCTTACCCGGCAGCATAATCTCGCGACCAACGTGGTCAACGCTTGCAACTCTATATTGCATTACGAGGCATTGAGAACCCGAACGTCCGAGAGCGTAACTCACGACGCGAATTTCGTGAAGCTGGTGAAACACTGGGAGGAGAGTTGTGTCTTAACCATGAGCTTGACCATTACCGTTACAGCGATCGAGGAGAGCCTGGTCGAACTGCTACCGTTGGAAAGCACCGTTGACATCAATTGGTTAAAACAAGCCGAGAGATTCATCTCCGAGGCGATTCTCGACGTTCAGAAAAAGCTACAAGAGAAACAAGAATGCTTGCACGCCGCTCAAGAACGTTTACGTGAACAGATCTCGAATCTACAGAACGTCTTGACCGAACATCACAGATTGATGTCCGACGTTCGGATTCTATTACGAACCATGGCTAAGCAAGAGAATATTACCGGGCTTCAGGAGTTTCTCTGTTCGTATCGATCCTTCACCGAAAGCGTATCTGCGATCGTGAAAGAACTCGAATCCGATTGTCTAGACGCGAACAGAGGGAGAACGATCAAACAACAGTTGGAAAGTATGGCGACCATTGTGCCGAGTTTGTACAATGAATTGCTAGAATTCGCGAACGAGAAAAAACTAAATACTGGCAAACTGCTTGACAAGTCCAAGGATGAAAGGTCAGAGAAAGCCAATCTCGAGAAGGATAGAGCTCGAGAGAGGGGGAAAAAGGGCAAAAGCTTGGCCGCGGTCAGAGTAAACAGAAAGAAAAAGTTAATTAGACAGGAGGGAGTGTGCCACAGTCCGAGGAAGGGAATTCAGTTGACCAGAGATCCGACCACGGGGAAAGGTGAGTCTTCATCATTTTTTTTTTCATTGTCCGTTTACAGTGTCTACGCTAATTGCATTGCTGTACTGCTGGACAAAAGGATAAGACATTATGTATGTTTGTATATTTTGTACATTTGAAACATGGAAATGTGCATTTTGTACAGTCTACGTGTTGTATGCCATCTCTAGCGTGGGTTTGTGGAACACACAACAGTGAAGGAAAAGAAAAACAATCCTCTTCTATTAAAAACATTAAGGGAAGAAATAACATTCGATTCAGTTTCTATTTCTTGAAAATGATGCAGACAATTCTTATTTTGCATAAAGAGATCCGCAGTCAGATTATAAGCAAAAGGACAGGGTTTGACTAGAGGTACTTACAACTTGTTTAGAATCTTCTGTACCTCCGTCGGATCAACAGGGCACTGTCATTTGCGCGAACACGTCTTAATAAGTGTGAAGCACAAAACAACACATTTTCGCACAAAGCAATTTACAACCACCGCGGTCCGACCCCAGCAGACCCGAAGCGACGAGCGGATCCTCATAAATCACGTCATTTACGACCAAATACAATAACAAACGGAATTTCTATGACAGTTTCCCCCCCACTTCTCAATCTAAAATCCTTCCAACACACTCCTGTCCCATTAACAGACGCTATACATTTCCATACCTAAATCCACGCAGTACTATTTTGACCGTGGTCTGAGTAACATCGTCCCGTTCGTTGTCACAATTTTGGATTATGTGTTGTTTTGTGCTTCACCCTTATTAAAACGCGCAAGTGGCATTGTGCTGTTGATCCAACGGAGTAACATAAGATTCTAAAAAAGTTGTAAGTACCTATACTTGACATTAGTATTTTATAAGTATATAAATATATAATAATGGATATAAGGTATTCTTTCATATTTTGCTACTTCTTTGTGATCCGAATAGGCAGATGACCATTATTCTTTCTCTCCTTTCTCTGCTGTGCGTTCTACAAACTCACCCCTTGTTATACCCGTTCTAGAGGCGGCAAAAAACATATAGAACATACAAAACGCACATTTCCTTGTATCAAATACATGCAACATGATAAACACGCACAGTGTCTTATCCTTTGGTGCAGCACTGTATTACAAACACGATTGTGCATCGATCTATTCGTTTTCTACGCAGCTGTCCAAGAACGGAACGCGTACGCGCTGAACGTTTGGCGTCGTATTCGAATGAAGCTGGAAGGCCGCGATCCACATCCGTCCCGCAAGTACACCACAGCCGAGCAAGTAGAGTACGTGATACGCGAAGCTCAGAGCACTGACAATTTAGCCCTTTTGTACGAGGGTTGGACACCGTGGGTTTGAACGAAAGGTGGTTGACGCGTTCGCGTCGATGGTTCAATGTTCGTTACACACGGTACCAGAGTTTGTACCGTTCTGCGCTCTACGCTATACGCTCTACGTTCGACGGAGCTAGCTCTCTGTTCGATCAGGTGTGAAGTACCTTCATCGTCATCTGGAAGAGAAAGTTCACTACGCCCGCGAAGATGCCGTTCGAGAGTTCGGTAACGCGCGTCCATCTACAAAAAGGAATAATTCTGCGCGATGCACGATACACGTGATACGTGATCAACGATCCCGCGATCCAACCGGTTTGATCTGGCACCGGTTCTATGATTATCTCAAATTACTCGAAACACTATCGTCGGTACCGCGCCTGTCGTGTACTCTATCAAAGTTTGTCCGTCTGTCCTTTTTCATTTTTTATCTAGACTTCGGTCTTATCACAATTATTTACCACCGACCCTACCGATTTATTTACCGATTTATTTACCGAGACAGTGGAACGCGACAAACGTTTCAATAGTCGTTCTGCTCTAGAAATTGTTGCATTTGCAAACGAAAAAAGTTCATTTTGTTCACGTCGATCTTGAATTTGGGAAAAAGCATAGAATCCGTCGCTCAATTTTTGAAATAAAACGGGGACAGCGACTGCAAAGTACAGTCGACGATGCGGAGGAACTCGATGACGATTAACGGCGTCGATGACGACGACGCTCGAGACTTTGAAGAGAACATCTGTGACGTGTTGTCTACCACGAACGTGATTCGTTCGAAGAAAACGACCCTTCTCTGAACTGAAATTTCTTTCATTTTTATCAATTAATCCATGAAATCTCTTTCGTGTCGTCCGTTGACTAGTCGCTCATTCTCTTTAACAAAAAGACGAATGGAAGAAAGACAAACTGTTAACGCTAGATCAGCGGTCATAGTTTGAAATCAACCTGCAACTTTTCACCAAGATAATTACCGACACTGTTAAATAGTCTTGCTTCTTGAGAATGACTGAAACAACTTGAAAACATGAAAAAGAAGTCCGGTGGTAATCGTACGATACGACGGTATTCTCCGTTGGTCCGCGATAACAAACTAATTTTCTAACTATAAAGGTATTAGAAACACAGTCGTATATTTTAAGAAATATCAGAAGATTAGGAAACTGTTTTATTTGTTGAGTAACTGTGATGTATACTTGATATATTTTAATCGGAACAAACGTACCGTAACGTTGGAACAAAACGGCTCAGTACATGTACTTAACAGTGACTCCCATCAATATGCGGACGCTCTCAAAAAGTTCAAGTCCGATATTAAAGAAGCTACAAAGTACAACTTTTAGTATTTTCTCTGCAATTCTTTTCCCGTTCTGTAGAAAACCAATTGTTCTAACATCTCGAAAATATTCAAATCGAATGGTCCAATACTTAAAAAGTTATCGTCTTATGAGTATTTGAATATTAGTGGGAGTCACTGTGAATACGTGCCAGCCTATAATATCAAATGTTATCGCGCCCAAATCAAATCTCTCTCTCCAATTGCAGTTACAGAGATAACATATACTGCGAATTTCCAGTAACAAATAACACTTTTCTTTATCAGACTTCGTCTCAAAAAATCAGTGAAGTATAGACATTTACACTCGTTCCTCTATATGTATAATTAATGGTAGTGCAACGCTACTGCATCGTACAGCCATACAGAAAACAGTCAGAGTAATAATCTTCCAAGGAAAAAATCATCATGAGAGAGAAGGAAACGATAATACTGTTGCCAACATTCGACCGAAATAATTCTGTTCGTTTTCTTATTAAAGATACGTGATACCACCGAACAAAACTAACATTTTAGTCATTCATTTCGCGTTTCTCTCCCATTTTTGTTTCATTTATTCTTTCGTTGCGGAACAGGAGCAGAGATAAGGTCGCACTTTGTAACCAATAAAGTTTACGATATATACGAAAAATAACGAGAAGTATATATTTCCTTCAACTGAATTACAATATCCGAAATCTTCTATATTTTACCATTTTCTTTCATCTTTTCGTGTTTCCTCCCTAGCATGCGTTCATCATAACGCCGTGTCACGGTTTCACCGGAGATCGAAAAGTTTCACTTTCTCGATTCTTTTCATTTTAGTTACTACTGGCTATAAAAAAGAGATCCAACTATCGATGAACGTACATTCTTTTTTAATAAATTACATTGTAATTCAACTGTATATTATTATACAATATTGTAAACTTTAATCGTTATATTACAACTTTGTATCACATTGTTACTTATTCAACCAGCACACAACTTGTACACGATGCGACGGGTCCCGAAAGAAAAAAAAATGTTGCATCGCATGCTTCGGAATTATTCAGTTACATGCAACTACGGATTTCTGCTGCCAGGCAAATTTTTTGTCAAACTATAAATCTGATCTCTCGTATTTCGAACGAAATCCAACGAGAAATAACGTCATTGTAGCAACGGAATTATGAATTATCCAACTGATATAATCTGTACACAACATTGATTCGCTTCGATCTTTGCGGGTTACTTCAAGTATGTTCTTTCATCAGCTGATCGATCTGTGTTTTGTAGACGTCCTTAACATCTTGAAGGTCTAAACGCAGCTCCTCGTTTTCCTCCATTTTTTCACCGCACATTTGCAACAACGCGTCGTATCTTGTTTGGATGTCTTGCAAGTTCTCGTTCAAAACAGTAATGTGCGAAACCTTGTTATTCAGTTCTTCGATTTTTAAGGTCAACGTAGACAGTTCCGTATTGAGCGCGTCTCTCTCTACATTTCGACGCGACAGTTCCCACTGAAGTTGTTGTATCTCACCTATGGGAGCAAAGTTATCAGTTCAAATTGCCATCACTTGGACACGTTAAATCACCAAACTCGACTAAAACTTAATGGGAAATATTGCTTCAATAAAAATAACGAGAATCCAGGTCGAATCCAAAGACGCTTAAAAACCTACCGTCCTTCTGTTTCAGTTGCGCTTGCAGGTTTTCAAATATAGACGTATTACTCGACCCAGCTCTGAGATAGTCGTACACCATCGCGCCCCTTTCGCTGCCCTCGTCGACAGTCTCGGAATCGCACAACTAAAAAATGTCGAACATTTCAATGATATACAATTTCACAGTTGACGATTGACAATTTACGGTTTTTCCATTACCGGCCAAATAAGGTCTATCGCGTTCGGTGAGGCCTGTAGATTCGCAGTTTCAGTGGTAGGACTTTGAGGATTCCGGGACTCGTTACGGTCAATGTTTCGTTTTTGCTCGGCGATTGCGCTGTTCTTCCTTTTCTCCGCATCCGTGGCTGCCTTTTCTACAGCCAACTTGTTTTCTAACGCCACTATCTCTCTATTCAGCTCCATTATCTGCGAGGAGTGGGACTGCTCGAGCGTTTCTATCGTCCGCCGATATCTGAAAACATAAGACTAATTCAGAAGTGTAATTCGACAGAGGAGGAAGATATCTTTAAAATTTCTATACCGGACAGATTCCTCCGTTAGCCTCTCTTTTTCTATAGTTAACTCGTCGTACGATTCTTGCAATCGTGACAGCTCAACCTCCTTCGCAGAGAATTTCGATTCTAATTGATACAACTTTGAATTTAAATTAACAGATTCCTCTTTCAAGTAGCGGTTCGTCTCGATCAAGTGCTCCACTTTCGTCTGCAGCTCGAGATTCTTTTCCGACAACGCTTTCTCCTGCTTCATGAAATTGTTGCATTTTTGCGTTAGATTCGTATGAAGTTGTTCCAACTGTCTGACCAAAGGTTTCGTAGCCGTAGACACCGATTCTGAAAGTTCTTCGCTTCTGGTTTCGGCTGCCTCTAAACGCTTCAATAGTTCGTTGTTTTCATGCTTGAAGAATTCTTCTTTTCTAAACGAAGAACAACAAGACGATAATATATTATATGAAATACACAATGTACATACGTGTACACGTATATATGTAGTATTTACTTGGCGTGCATTTCTTTCGATTCCCGTAGTCTTAATTTCAATTCTTCAACTTGCGCCTGCAGTTGACACGATTCTCCAGCGTTGTTCGTAGCATCTTTCAGTTCTGCTTCCGTTGCCAACAACAGTTTCTTCGTTTCGATTAGATCCCTACAATACAGTTAATCATAAAATCAAAGAATATCGAAGTAGACGAGTATTCTGACACTAACATTTTCGTTGCATCCAAACTCGTCTTATAAGCGTCCATCTTGTGCAGAGCGTTATCCAATTTTTCTTGTAGAGCTAAGATTTCTTTCTCCTGTTTCTTCGTTTTCGCTGTCAGCGTATGAACAGCCTCTATCTGAGTTCTTTCGACTTCCTCTTTCGCGTGCAACGATTTCTTCAAACGTTCCATCTCCAATGTTTGCTCGTCTATCAACTGCCTATGGATATTCAACATCGAAATGTAAGTAACTTATATTTTCTCTCTCTCTCTCTCAATATATACAGACACACTCTGTCGCTACATACTTTTGACTCTTTATCAAAGCGTCACTCTCCTTCTCCTTAGTTCGCAATTTCTTAATAATGTTACTATGCTGAAGCTGCTGCTTGCTTAACTTGTCTCCTTCCTCCCTAAGCTCTTTAATGATTTCATCTTTCTCGGCGCTCAACGTGTACATCTCTTGAGACGATAAACGCGTAGCTGCTTCGGTTCGGAGTTGTTCCAAATTTTTCCGCAACGAGTCTCGTTCTCGTATCGCTTGTTGAAACTTTCTTTCCAGCGCGGACAACCGTTGAGTGTACTCATCAGCTATTTGATTCAAGTTCTGGCTTTGTTCCGCGTATTTCTCAAAGTTGTCTAGTTGTCTGTAAAATCGTGATCGATAAGTTCATCGGTAAACGCGAGAAACAAAGTCCAAAGTCTACAAAAAAAAGGGTTGGAAAAAGTACGATCGTATGAAAAGCAAAAATACACTTGTGAAAAATATACTTTTTCATATTGCTGTTCTGTTCGTGCAATTCCATATTCATCCTGCTGACGTCGATCAGTTTCGATTCTCTCGCTTCTAATATCTCGGTCATCTCTTGTATACGTTTCAACAGCGTTTCTATCTCGAGATTCGTTTCGTCCGATCCCACGCTAATTTCGCTCAACTCCCTGGAATGTCCTCTGGATTTCAAGGTCTTCGTTAAAAGATCGCTGCCCTTCGCCGATTGCGATCTCGTCAAACTCTGACGTGACTGCGTCGAGCTCGAATCACCGTTTGGGCTTCTCAAACAGACGAATTTCTTTTCTCAGCAAATAACAAGACGGTAAACGTAACGGCAGGTTGCTAACCATGGCCATTACTATGTAGACAGTGGATTTGATGCAGTGGATCTCAAACAGTAACAATATTAGAAAATTTTTACTTCCCATAAAAATCCACTGTCCAGCCAGATTACTATTGCTGATACCTGCACGTACGACATTACGTAGATGCATAGGAATGCCTACGCCTATAACTATACTTATACCTAGATATGATTTCAATATCACTGGAAGTGGTGGTTTCCAATTCATCCCCGCTAGTGTGACCGCTGGTTTGATCCGAACCAATCTTGACCAAATCAGATCGACTGAAACAAACGAACCGTAATCAACCTTTTGCAAGGCTTCTCCTTTCTTTTCTTTCTTCAAAATACCTCTCCGAGGAAATAGGCGAATTCTCCCGAGGCATGTCCGAGCTTTGTCCTTCCATCTCCACGATTTCGCCGACTTTCTCGATCATCGCGTCCGCTAACATTGTCTTCACGTACGAGCTAGCCGTTAGAGGTGGCTCTGTTATCTTTCCTTCCGTTTTGTGAACCTGCGTCGCGTTATCCTCCGAATTGCTTTCGATCAAAGTCCCTTCGCAACTCGAATCCGTTGACATTAAATGGTGGTCCACGATATCGATCGTGTCAGGCTTCAACGGATACGGATGTGCGACTTCTTCGCTGGTAGAATATCTTTCGGATTCTTCTTGACCTGATGCTGATGCCAGTATCGGTGTCGGTTCCGATTTCGACTCCGGCTCTGGCTCCATCTCAATTTCCTGCTCTGGCTCCGGTTCGGCTGGCTCTATGGTCGTGTTCATCATCAGATCGATACTTTTTCTATCCGTTTCAGACTTTTTGCTGGTCAAAACTCCATCGATGCTCGTATACGTTTGCTCTGTTGATTTACGGATAGGTTGAGTGGTGATCGCTTCGATTGGTAAATGTAGATTAGGCTTCTCTTTAACAGTGTCTAGATTCGGACACGGATGCGTCTCTGTGCAAAGTATCATCGATACTTGTTTACCGCTTAGAGGAATCTCTGTACGTTGTTGTTGTACCAGAGGTTCGAATATGGTTGCAACAGTGCTCTCTGAGGCAGATGTATAAGAATCCTCGGCTAAACTCGGTTCGTCTGGTTCATCCAGATAACTGGTGGCTTCTATGTTCTCCACTGGATATGTTCTCAAGTTTTGCGCGATCAACGATGACAAAAGCTTTCCTCCGTGCGTATGTGTACCCAGCTCTCCATGGCTCTGCATAGGATAGGTACTGGTCGATGCAGATAGCGATGGTGTCGACGTACTCTCCATACTTGCACACAAATCATTTCGAGGTGTTTTGGCTTCTTCCAATGGAGATTCGTATGGAGAAATGTCGGAGGATGACAGGTACCTCTGACTCGCATCTTCGATTGGAATCTGTTCTATGTTATCATCTTCCCAGCAAGGTGTCACCGAGTCGTCTCTGTCTAGCGCTGAACACGTTTCTGAACGCAATGGATCTACTGGCGACAGATACGGACTACTATCGCTCTTCCAATCTCCTAAAATTTCCACGGAACTTGGAGATGTAATTAAACTGTCCGGCAGTATTTCTACAGACTCAGAATTTAGCTTAGCGCTGTTAGCACCCACGCCGGAGGGACTCGCTGAATCACCAATGGAACTACTATCCAACTCTGGAGTGGTAGTGCAATCTGTGTTCGATCGAGAACCCAGAATTTCAACGCTTTCCAGGCTCTTCTTATCGTTTTCCGATGAAACTAACAACATATTGTCTGCCTCCTCGTCTTGGCTCTTTGATATTTGTTGGCACGGATCTTTCTGCTCATATTCCATACCAGTGGTTTGAACATTCGTGATACCATCATCCTCTTTCGATAAACTTGCTATAGAGTCTGATTCCTCCATACTCGTTCCTGCCACACATTCCTCCGTTTCATCTTCCATTCTGGATATTACGTCCTTTGCTTCATTCGTGTTTGACAATTCCGATACGTCCGACTCGGGACACGACGTATCTTTTTCTGCTGTGTTCTTGGACCAACTTTGAGTTTTACTAGTACGATCCTCGGAGAAGGATAACGACGACGTAAGTCTAGTGCTTTGTCTATTTCCAGTGAATGTGTTTTGCAAAGACTTGGATTGAACAATTCGTCTCTGATCGCTTTCTCCTTCCCTATACTTGGGAGATTCGAAAAACGACCCTGTAAAACTACCCCATATGCTGTTGCTCGCTTCTTGTTTGGATTCTTTGTTTTTATCGCTTGGAACAACATCCTCGTCGCTCTTCAATCCCCATGACACGAAAAAGTCTGATCCATCTTCCACACGACGTTCCAAAACCAACTTCTGCTCCGCTTCTTCTTCTTCCTCCTTGATATCCAATGCTTTGTCGATCGTTTTCTGAGCTTCTTTCAGGGCAGATTTGGCCAAATTGGCAAATCCAGTGGCATCAAACCAGCTCATTCTTCGCTGTGTCTAAAACTAAGCAGAAAACGTACTAGTGTAGCAAACGGATAAACGAATGATTGATTTAACCACCCTTAGCACTCGAACAGGGACTACTAATCTAATCCATAGACTGCGGATTTGATGCATTTATGACAAAAATGAGTAGGTGCAATTTGAGACAGTACAAATATTAGAATTTAAAAATACTGTTATATTATTTCTATTTCACTCCAACTTGTTGAAATTCAGGTGGAAAATGTATATTTTGCATAAAAAGAAAGATCCACTGTCTATATACTAATCAATTACTAAACATTTAGGTATTGTATTTGCCATTATACCAATTTCATATCTGTCAAATTTAAGGAATCATAGGAAATGAAAAATATTCTAGCTAAAGGAAGAGATGTTTATTTTTCCAGTTAAAATAGCTCTGAGTGCAAAGGGTTAATCAACCCTTGCGTAGCCAACCAAAATGTATAGACTATTCAAAGCCTTTTGTATTTAACATAAAGGCTATAAATTAATCAATTAGTGAGCAAAGAATAGAGACATTCAGAGAAATATTTTCACAGGAACATGAACAAGTTGTCGAAAGAAATTCAAGTTGGCTGCACAAGAGTTAACATAATGAAAAGTTGGGCAATTCGTTTGAAGAAGTAACTCACGTTGCATATTAAAATAATATCACGTTTAGTTTAAAAGTGTGTTCGTACGAAAACACAATTGTACACGACAGTTGAAGGTTAGAGTAACGAACCAACGATGTCGACGTTTGCTTTTCAGAAAGCTTTACATTGCTTTATACGATCTCGCCAAAGATCATCGATCCTCTTTGTAGAACTGTCTACGAGAAAGCTGTAAAGGAAAGATCAGACGAATAAAACAACGAAGATGACATTCGTCGCATTGATGTGTCGTAGACTAGGATTACAAGCATGATAGCTGAAAAACGTTTCACTTCGGAACGGACAGCATGTTATACATTATAAAGTACTCGTGTGCAACATACATACACGATTACTGTACTCGAAGGTTCAAATAAACGTGTTTGCCGACGTTCACCCGAAACAACACTATTTTCATTGGTACACCGCATATTAAACGAGAAAAACATACACACATACATAGAAGCGTTACGCGCATACGGACTACATGTGTAAGTAAGTATACTCACATTGTACTACTTATTATGTATACCGAATGTATTCGTATGCGTATGCGCGTATACGACCATTGAAACACGTAATATCTATCATGTTTTTGATGTTCAATGATGTTTGTGTTCTCTTTGCTCTCTATGACATGCACGATGAAATATAGAAGTATTATAGATTGGAAATCGTTCTGAATCATTCGTTCGCAGACCCGTGTCACATTCGAAATTTCGAATATCAATTTTTCACGGATACACACTGTATATACAGCAATAACATACATTACACATTACGTAAACGTTTGGCATCCCGAAACGAATTACAAAAACGGTAACGTCGCATTATCGAATCAACGCAATCGACAAGCAGGCGATAGATTGGTTCAAATCTCCAAAGTTAGGAACAGGAAAACATTTCACGAAAAAATACGTGTTGCTTTATATCGTTTACGTGTTTGAAAAGTTTCCAACCTACCTAGTACATATGTAAATTCCTATTTCCTATTGGAATCTTTTACGTTGTCCATATTTCGTCGACGGATATCGCTGTAACAATCTCAGAAAACTTTGACGTGTCGCTACATATTCGCACGTACGTAGTATATGTGTATGTACGTGTACATGTATACGTGTCGGACTGTACATTGTACCGGTACCACGGTAAATGTAAAATGTTTACTACGTTATTGGAAAAGACGCATTATTGTGAAACGGATGCTCTATATTCGAGAAAATCGATGGGTTTTCTCGATTCCATGATCGAGCCGTATAAAAACATTATTAGCGGGGTTGTTACCAACAGCTCCAGTGGCGCAATTGGTTAGCGCACGGTACTTATAAGACAGTGACTAGTGAGCAATGCCGGGGTTGTGAGTTCGAGCCTCACCTGGAGCATTTTTTTTTCTTACAAGTTTAATCTGTTATCTTAAAATTACAGTTGACTCTGTGCAGGTCTGATACAAATTCCATGGCGAATATGAATGAATAGCGACAATAACACCAAAGGAAAGATGAGTATGTTGGGGGGGAAAAACAAATATGTATCTGCATTTTATTCCATATTATGTTTATTCGAGATCATATATTCGTAATTTCCATCGGACTGTTCAATTCTGCTTTACGAAAGCCGAATCGGTATGTACCACGCATCGAATTCCATGCAAAGTTTCAGACCGAGCGTGAATAGTGCAACAGATGCTATTATGCTTCTAACGAACGTGTCTCGTTTCAATGAACGGACGACACAAGAGAGCGAACAAGTGCAGACGTCGTCGAAGTAACGCGCACCTTTGGTCAACAAATACGTATCAACGATCTTCTGTCTTTCCTCGAGTATGCGTATTCGGCTTTCTATAGGAATAGTATGAGATTGATTGCGATTCGATCGGTGTCCTTACTTTTTTTACTACAGTTGAATCGCGATCTAGCTCACAGAGGATCTGCACGATCACTGTCCCTTAGCCTACCCCTTCCACTGGAGGGCATCCCCGCGAGGGGCCGAGAAACTCGAGCTGCCTCTGTCGACGCAGTCATAAAGTTTCCCTACACGAAGTGGCGGCTCAAGTTGAATGGAGGACACAAGCGGTAAAAGAAATAACAAATTTTAGACTTTAACATAGTACCCTATAACTTTCGTGGTATTACAAATAAGCATGATTCACAATTGAAACAATTTCCCCGGGGCCCAACGCGGCTATTTAGTCCGCTATTGTTTACACGATCTCTGTCCCTGCTCATAACAAACGATAGGAGCTAGATCGCGACTTTACTGTATCTCTACTATTGTCGATCGATTTCCGGAGAAAATAAAAGAAAAAGTACTTGCTTCGCGAGATACGTCGTGGACAAGTTGGCTCGCATTCGTCCTCGAAGCGAGTCGTAGCGAATGGTCCCGTCAATTCGTCTTCTTTGGTAGGACCGTCGTCGGTTCCTGTATCAAAGAGTGTCGTGGCAGTGACCGTTTCCCCGTTGACCTAGCAAACAGCTATCGTATCGTAACACTATAATTCTAACGTTAGTTTTACCTCGGCCTGAAAGTTGTGTCGCGGTGGACGCATCCTTCTCCTCTCGGGTCCGCGGCCCCGCAGACCATAACGGATCTACACCCCTTTCTTCGACAGGTTGTGAATACGCTGACGAAATTGGAAAATTGGAAAAAACAGTATCGCCTATCGCGTATATACAGTGCGTGTACTTATGTATTCGTATACCCTTTATTACATCCTACAATACCCGTGGCTTTTTTGAAACTTCCTATAACAACCTTCAGCAATTGTTTACATTATTAAATATGCCGGTATCTAATCAATCACTAAACATTTAAGTATTGTACGAGGTGCTACATCAATTTCATATCCGTAAAATGAAGAAAATTATATAGAATGGAATTATTCTAGGTCGGATGAAGGGTTTAAAGGGTTAAAAGATATACAAACACTTTGTACACCCACTGTATGCAGGTACCGCGATTTGAAACGTGATTATACCTCCGCTCTGAGCATCGCGCGAAGATTGCGTCGCCGATTCTGTTCTCGATCTTGTTCCGTTGGTATCGGGGATTCGTCGCGAGGACTCCGGCCTCGAGTCCGATACCTGTCTAGCGCCTTTACCCTTTTCTCCTTCTTTGTATATTAACGGTTTTGCAGACACGCCGTCGTTGGCTGCTCTTTGTTCTCTTTGGTCATCGCGATCGAGATCCCAGTTCCCTGTTTCGTCGACTCCGTTTCTCGATGCGACTTGCTCGTGCCAGATCCACGGTGCTTGCGCGACTAAAATGATCTCGGAAAGTAACAGCCGAACAACAAACGAAGATCCGACCGACTCGTACCTACTTTCTTCAATTCAGCTCTTACTATCGGACATCGAATATCGCATGTGGGCATTTAGGAAGAAGCGAGTTTCGAGAGAAACGAACATCTAACAGATTATACCCGGATCATCGAATCCACAAAATTTAATCGAACCGCCGTTAACGCATCTTGTTGATCGTTCGAGATCTCTCGTTGTCTTGGCGTCAACGCCGACGATTGACAAATGATTTTCAAACATTCAATTATCCTATGAACGTAATTCCTCCGTTTGAACGTGAAACATGCAAGATCCGGCGACGTGTTTCGCACGTTCGCACAAGCTATCGTCCGAAGAAAATGTTAGCTGTTGCGAACGCAGGTGCAAATGCGAATGCAAATTCGATTGCGGACGCCGCGTTGAAGAAACAGTCGGATATTCGAAGTCATCCGTTCATCCACCGCAGCAACTAGACCGTCGCCAGCCGGCATCGACATATATCGATCAACAAATATCTCGATTGTTATTGCCCGCGCTGGAGGAAACGCTTCTCGCGGCGGACAAGTGGAACGCGCTACGGGTATCGTTGAATATTATCACGGAAACTACAAATGCCGATTATTAGACTGCGGATCTTTATGCGAAATCAGAATTGTCTGCATTTTTTCTTCCCTTAATGAGCTTAATTTGAAAATTCTCCAACAATTTTGTGTTTCGTCTACTCAATTCAATAAAGATTAATAAACTTCGGCAGTCTAGTAATGATCGAATGAATGATCGGCGTGCAGGTACAAAAGTGTTGGTTCAACGGTATCGATCGTCTCGCGGAGATTTTGTGGAATCGGAATCCCCGTCGTTCCAAGAGCATTCGCTCGCGTGTACACGCCTTCGACATCCCACTGTTTCAACGGTGGTTGTCTCTACGGTGGGTAAACAGTCGCGAATCCCTCGTATTTTTGTATTATCGGCTTTATATATATATATGTACATACGCTATATTTTCAACGAATAATAACTAATAACATTTACAGGCCACCTTATCCTAAATCATGGCTGTGGACCAGAGACGAGGCTGCACTGTGCTTGCAAAGATACGTTCGCGGCTGGCTCGTAAGAAAACGCGACGATGTTCAGGAATTGAGGCAATTCTGGAAGGTGAGCGAACGCATTCTCAACGTTAACTGGACGTTCACATATGTAGACTATGTGTGTTGTACTCCATGTGTGATTACACACACCCGCACACATTTCCATCGTGTTATATTGTCACTTGTGTATGTTAGGACTTCGCTGAAAAAGATGCGTCCGACATGCGAATCGGAGATGGTATCTTCCAACAAGAAGGAACTTCTATCAAAGGTAGACGCTGTTCAATGCTTCATTGACGTATCTAATTACAGATGAATTACAGGTGCAAGCGAATACCAGCCGAGTACGCACGTTATTGACACTCTTCGCTGTAAAGCGTATCGTCGAGCGATCGCCGCGAAGAAAACAAACCGTACGAAATCGAAGGACAGCAGCTACGCATAAACCGCTTCGAACAATTCGAAAAGTTTGGTTCGTGTATGGACGTTCCAGAAAGCTTTCTCCAATTTATTATTGCAAACGATTTTCGCATTCGTTACCGATGTACAGTTTAGGTCGTCTTATTGCCTCGATATCGACTGTAGGCGTTTCTTGCTGTTTCGCAACAGTGTAGTTTTTCACTCCAGTGAGGTTGTATTTAATTCGTAGTTTCGGTTCTACCACGGGATGTTCTTTCCCTTCTCTCCGTATTGCATCTCGAATCAAAATTTCCTTGAGCAGGGGAGGAAATTCTGCTTCGCTTGGCATCACTCTTACAGAATTTCGACCAGGTGCATTCAAATACTGTGACTCTTGATCCTTTGGTATCAATACGTAATCTGACTTATAAGTTACAGCTTCTAGTTGAACGGGTCTTTCTCTAGTTTCACCACGAAACGTTCTTTCAACCAGTGCAACCACTTTTCGCAGATTCTGTAACACACGATACATGTGTCATGAGCACACAGGTACTGGAAACTAGTGAATATATATGCCGAGTCAAAACATTGAAACTTACGTCTGGATTCGCCTCGCCGATCATTGGTAACGAGGATACTTTTAATATTCTCATGTAACTTGGCTCGGGATATCGTTGATACTGGCTTCGGATAACCATTCTACCCACTCCGAAATTCTTCAGGTTTCCTAAAATTTCCCATAAAGATTTCCCTCGGAACGTGGTTGTACGGCCAATGTATTTGATCCCCATATTCGGTTTATCCTTTTCTTCTTCTTCGGATTATTGTCTGCTACTTTTCTTTTACACTAACGACGACGATTCAATGATTTATCCTAGAAAAGAATATTATCGGTTCTCCTAATCAGGAACTATCCCGTTTGTATACTGTATACAATAAATGTTTTTATTGTTTTACACATTTGCAACCTAACCTATAACTCTCTGCCATAGATTAAGAAAAGCGAACAAGTTCAACGAGGCCTATCCACAGCGGATCCACCTCAGTGGCTCAGTGACGAGAAATTCGGGTACCTTGGTCACCCCAATTAATTTTGGAAAATTTGTTATTCTGTGTTGAAAGCTTTTTAATCTCTACTGGTCACGATTCGTGGTTAACCCTTTATATCGAAGGGTTCATTAGTCCATTTCTATTTTTATTCACGTCCATTCGAGTTGATTTGAGTCGATTCGAATCACTGATATACAGGGTGTCTCAAAATTACTTCAACATCCGGAAATTGGAGGTTCTTGCGTTCATTGGAAACAACATTTTCCTTTGCAAAAATGGCGTCCGCGGTTTTGTTATGAATCCAACTAAAACACATCAAAACGAAACAAACAAAACTTACTGATGTATACAACAACACGAACCTCAAACTTTTTATTGTAACCGATGTTACAATCCTGAGAGTATTATTTATTTTAAATCCAAGTGGAACACATCGAAACAACAAAATTTATTGACGTATACAACACGGACCTCAAACTTTGTATTGTAACCGATGTTACATTCCTGAAAGTATTATTACTTTAATTTATTGCAAGAATATTACTATATATATTAAGTATATTTCTGTATAATTTTATACAAATATATATCGTTGAGGTATATGAAAATTTGTTTATGACTTAACATATCATGTGCGTACATATAAAACCACTTGCAGATGTTTACTTTATATATTTCAGATTACAACAAATTAATATTGCTGAATTATGAATTCACCAGTATCGCCACAAACGCCGTTAAGTTTTGAATTAAGAGCAATAATAAACAATAGAAATGTATTAAGTATGAGAAGTCGAATGAAAGGTGCAGTACACAACTTATCTGTCTATCTATATAATAATTTCTAAATATATAATTTAATATGTGTGTTTTCAGTACTTAATAATCTGAATGAAAGTAATCAGAAGCATTTAGAAGAAAAGGAACAGAATTTAAGATATCAAGCTATTCAAGAAATTTTAACAACAGAAGTTACTTATTTGCGACAATTAGAAATATTGACAGAGGTTCAATTTATTCGTATTTATATATAATTGATAACGATCATAGTTATTAATGGAATTAAATTAATTTTATATTCTTTCAGTTCTTTGTACAACCTATGATTGAAAAAAAATTGTTAGACCACATTTTACTTTCTACGTTGTCGGAAAATATAAAAACATTATATAATGTTAGCGGGGAGTTAGTGAAGGAATTAAAGCAAGACCCACAGAATATTGCTAGTGCGTTTCATAAGCTGGCACCATTTTTTAAATTATACTCTGTTTATGCTTATGATTTTGAACAAATTTTATCATTATTACAGGTAACGTGTTATTTCACATTTTCTTCATTGCAAATTATTTTTATGTGCTGAATGTTATTTAAGAAATACATTTGTTTTCAGACGAAACAAGAGAATGATTGTAAGTTCAAAGCTTTTATTAGTAAACAAGAATCAAGACCAGAGGTTGGTAGAAAGTTACCTTCTTTATTAATTACACCTATACAAAGGGTACCTAGATATAAATTACTTTTACAAGAAGTCCTGCAACATACTCCTAATAAACATAGAGAATATAATCTTTTACAAGGTAAATATAAAATATAAATTAAAACTTATTTTCAACTATATTCTCTTTCAATATTTAGTGATATGTACCAAATAAACTTTGCAGTGTGCTTAGTGGAAGTTGAGAAAGCAGCAAGACATATAAATGCCTTAGTGGAAGAGCACGAGGAAGCACAGAAATTATTAAAACTTCAGAAATGTATTGCAAATCCAATTAATCTGGTAAAACCTGGTAGAAAGTTGATAAAACAGGGAGCATTAATGAGAGTGTCAAGACGAGGAAATTCTGCATACAGAAGATATTTTGTTCTTCTCAGTGATACTTTATTATATTGCAAAGGGGATCCAGAAAACTCATTAACTGTTTGTTGCGTTTTACCATTGAATAAGTGTAAAATTGAATGTGTTTTGGGTGACGGGCTGTTCCGTGTCACGTGTTTAAATGAAACACTTTTACTTTATTCTGAGAAAGATGATAGCAATTTATGGATAGAAGCAGTACAAAATTCTATAAAGAAGGTATGATCAAGTATGATCTTAATTATACTATGTACGAAAATTACAAGCAATTTCTTTCTTTATTGTAGTATGCGGAATGTAGGCAGACTTTACGAAAAGATAGCAGTTCAAGGAAACCATTGAGGCACAACAATCTCAATTTATTCCCATCCGAGAATATACCATTAGCTACTGGCAAAAGGAAAAGATCGGATGAACAAACCGAGGTTGACACATCTTTCTTTTATTAGAAAAATTGTTCTTTGTGCTTCTTTTTATTTTTAAAGAAATGCGAACATTAACATAACTTTACTCTTATTAAATCAACAGGTCAATTTAGATGCATCAAGAATTATGTATCTAAAAAAGGACAGTGAAGCAGATGCTGGTGTCCAATTAGAAAATAATTGTTTCGCACTACTAAAACGATTAAAGAGATTCAAAACTAGTGACCACACAGAATATGTTGAACCCTGTTTGAGAAATATTGATTGTGTAAGTTTTAATATAGCAGAATTATTGGTCAACAGTAAGAAAAAAAACGTGCATTACCGATTCATTTAAATTTCTTACAGAATTTTCGAGGGAAAGAGAATGAACATTCTGTAAAAACTGCTTCATCATATTTATCTCCAGCTGCATCTTCAAATTTTGAACAACAATCTACGTCAACATTTAAATCTGTCACTGAACTTTTTTCATCTATTGGATATTCGTTAAGAGAATTTTTTAGATTTCGATAACGAACTTGAAATGATATCCAATTCTGATAAAAGATATGATGTCATAATGAAGCAATTCATTCGTATACGCGTGTTTACTAATTTCGTATCAAAAACATTTCAAAGATACGAATAAGGATGATTCACTTATTCAAGAAATATACAGTAAATTACAAAAATATTTGTACAGCAATGCATCTGACAAATAATGTGTATTTTACATATGTGATGTATTACATACAACTCATGTTTTAAAATAAAACATTTTCTATTTTAAACCTTTTCTCAAATTGTGGTCATTCAATCCTAATCATTTTGATTAAGAATACGTTGTTCTAGCTGTGAACTTTTATTATCTTTTCTTCTATTTTATACAAGATGGGTCAGAATGTAAGTACTACTTCAATCTGGTCTTCGATTTAAAATCAATTGAAGATATCAGTTACATTATAAGATTGTTCATATATATTTCCACTTTTATATGATGTTTGTAATCTAAGATAGATGATAACTGAGAGAACTTCCTCTCTGATGATAATAATTAATTTTCTTGATAATTAATAGATTATTATTCTGAATATTTGAATAATTCTGCTATTTGTAATACATATATGTATTTATATGTGTGCATCTCTCTGTGTACAAACAATGCTGTTCTATATCTATATCTATACCTATATTTCTTCAAGTAAGAAATGTTAAAAAACAAATAACTAGTCAATGCGATTAAAGACACAGCACTGCGAATCATTGTAAAAGGTTATTAAATACAGATAAATATGCGAATAATATGTATTTTTCATTATTTATTATTAAAAAAACATACTCGTTCCATTTCGACGAATATAAAAATATATCAGTTTATAACAAAAGTCCCCAGACTTGTCTAAACGGAGTCATGACCGATACCTGCAAATGATAAAAGAATCGGATTTTTTATCATACAATTAAAAAAATATCATTTCTGATTCAGGTAGGACAGATCTTTAAGAAGTGTATAACTATAGATAAGAAAGATAACACGTGCACGTAAGAAAGATAATAATCACCAATGCGACAAAGAGTATGTTTCTGAAGTCAAACAATCTCTTTATGAAGAGAAACTTCGTTTTAACGTTAAATCATATTTTTTAGATTTCTATAGACGATTCATACGTTCGAAAACGTCATTTTTCTCCTTTTCAAATTTATATGTTAACGTTTCCATTGAATTCAAGTGAATTTTATGTAGGTTATGTTTACATATTGTAATAAAATTAATTTGCATAAAATCTATGATTCTATTTCCAAAACTGTATACGTATAGAAATGCTTGCGCTTTGAAATAAATTCATTTCGTTTAAAAAGAGCAAGGATAGAAAATATTATAGAGTATTTTACAATTATATGTAAACATACATATGGTAAACATCACAAATGTATGTAATTTAATAATCATATAGAGTAGCAAATGAAGTATACAAATATCGTTGAAACAAGTACAAATAATTCTTTCTTTCGTTAAAAGCAAATTTTGTTTGTCGTTTGAATACACATGATCTAAAATTTGTTAAATCTACCTTGGTATCTATAATTAATAAATTAATTCTTTTTATAAAATTGTACCTATTCACACGTCTTTATCTGTTGCATATATCATTTTTACTTGTTTATCTGAATGATTATAATAGTTTATGTTTGTTCTAGAGAGTATAAAATAATATTCAACATGAACGGTATAATTCCTGAAATGGAGCAAGTCATCAGTCAGCTCGAAAGGGGGACTATAGTAACAAAATTTTTCCCAAGGAAAAGACCAGAGAAAAAGACCCTTATGATACGAAGGGAAACTAGACAAATTGTTTGGGCAAGAAGCGCAACATTTAGACCTTTCGATGGTTCAGGTGAAAACATTTAAACTGTCCAATAATTTAACATTAATCTATATGAAAATATGAATTTCTAGTTGCACTGATACTTACTGATATCGTTTATCAGCAGAATTACATTCGATTTTATCAAGTAATATTTTTATTAAGCGATATGCACTTACTTGGTAACAATATTGTTCAAATAAAATACGACCTAACATTCTAGGCACACATTTTGCATGGTTATGAAGATATATCTACAGCAAAAATGGGCTAAATATTATCTGAGGATACTAGTTATAGGTCAAAAACGTGAAGGAAAGGTCCTTATGAATAGTGTATATGGGTGAGTTTAAGCCAAAGATACAACCTAAACCAATTAACGAGTTTCATATAGTAATATTCTATAGTTTGATAATTCTACAATTGAATGGTATATAAAATGCTATTACATCATATGTATCTTAGTGGACATTTCCTTCATTTTTGATCTACAAACAGATATGCCCATGGATACTGTTGATATATTAAGTCTACCCTATTGGACATCATGGGTATTTAATTTAGGAATAGAAGTAATTCATTTCATTCTCTAGTATCATACATTTTCGTAATGCACTTAGTACATCACGTGTAAACTGAGAAAATAAAACATTTTATACATGCTGTAGTATAAACATCTTGTTAGACTTCTAAGTTCTTCTAAGCACATATTAAAGAAGATTGTATTTCTTTGAATTTTAGTTGAGATTAGAGAAATTAAGGAAATTAAGGTAGGAAAACATTCTAAGGACTTTGAAAAATGGCCAGAAGATGCAAAGAGAACAGAGAATCTTAGATGTTTTGTTGTGTATTATGGTTCAGAATTCCGACTTAAAACACTTTCGATATCTGGTAAATATATTCTTATGTATATCCGTTACTGTATCAATGACTGTCCCAATATTTCTTTTCACTATTTATGTAATTATATTTTTATTGTCCAATACATGAATTATTCCCGAAGTATATTTTTTGCATGCACCTGCTTTTATGTATTTATTTCAGCCCTTAGTGAAAAAGAATGTGAACTTTGGGTAAAAGGGCTACGTCGTTTAGTTCAAGATACAATAAAAACTCCATATCCTTTACAAGTTGAAAGATGGCTAAGAAAAGAGTTTTATGCAATGGAAAATTCAAGAGAAACGTAAAGACATTTATAATTCTTCACTTTTACTTTTAGATTTTTACTTATTTAGAATCTTACTTTTAGATTATACATATGTGTAAAGTACGTCTCATTTTAATTCATCTATGCGATCATCTCCTAAACTATTCGTTAGTCGAGAAGATGCATAGTTTGGTAGATTATTTCGTGGATGAATTGAAATAAGGTACCCTATTATGTTTGTGCGTGGATGTATGTGTCTGTCTTACAGAGATTTTCTCAATGTTTTTATACCAGTTTATTATATTTATACTTGTCTAATTTAGTACTTTACATTCATAGAGTTACACTGAAGGATGTAAAAGCATTTTTACCTAGAGTTAATTGTAAAGTAGCAACGAACAGACTACGGGAGCTTTTTCAAGAAATAGATACAACGAACAGAAACGAACTTGGTTTCGATGATTTTGTTGTACTTTATCAGAAACTTATGTTTGATCAAAATGTAAGTTTTTATATTATCATACTATTGATATATACTCCTTAACACTTTACCTACCAGAGACCCATTGATAGGATTCTCAATGATTATAGTATATTAAAAAGAAGCTTAGAAGTATTCTTTTGAATGATAACAATAGAAATTCTTCTTGCTATTGAAAAATTGATTAAATAATTCTTAGCAATGAATTGTAAAGTTTGAAGAATTATTAAATACTTCCTGGTAGGTGATTGCGCTACTACAAATTTCTTATCATTATGTAATCTCTTTGTCTATTTTCTATATAGATTGTGTATTTATTTTTACAGAATTTTACAGATTGGGTTAAACTTTTGAATTACTCTAAAACAGGGCCACTTGTTAGTGTTCATGACTTCCAAAACTTCTTAACGACTGAACAGCAGGATCCACTAGGAAATAATGAGATAGAAGTTTCATGTTTTATTAGAGACTATTTACAAGATCCTATAAGGGATGTACAAGAACCACAGTTTACGTTTTCTGAATTCATCGATTTCTTATTTTCAAAACAAAATTCTGTTTGGGATTCCAAATATTCTCGAATATACCAAGACATGAATAAACCTCTCGCACATTATTGGATAGCTTCATCGCATAACACGTAAGAATCATTTCTAAAATGAACGCAGTTGCTTTCTGAATTGTTTATTATTGAAGCAAAAGAAATTCAAGCAGAACTCTTGAAATACATTAAGTTTAATTTTAAAAAGGAACATACATCAGTGAATAGTTCAGAAAATAATTGCTTGGAAATATTACAATGAAAAAGAGAAATAATTAGATAAATATTTCCGTAGGTATCTAATGGGAGATCAGATTAGCAGTGAAAGTAGTTGTCAAGCATATGTACGTGCTTTAAGATCTGGTTGCAGATGCATAGAACTTGATTGCTGGGATGGACCAGACGGAATGCCATTTATTTTTCATGGTCACACACTTACCACTAAAATAAAACTTCTGGATGTCATTAAAACCATTAAAGAGCATGCTTTTGCTACCTCCGAGTAAGTGTAAACAAATTTATTCAAATTTTATGACAAAAGTAAAGTCCCGATCCAACATTTTCGGGTTCTTGCACATCTCTGATAAGTATATGTTTCGCGTAGCTATCCTGTAATTTTGTCTATTGAGGACAATTGTACCTTGCCTCAACAACGTAAAATGGCAATTACAATGCAAGAAGTATTCGGTGACATGCTGTTAACTCAACCCATAGATAAAAATGAAACTTGTCTGCCATCACCACATACATTAAGAAGAAAAATCATATTGAAACATAAAAAATTACCTGATGGTGTTGACGAGACGTCGTTTCTCGTTCGAAATGATGAAAGCAGACAAGAAATGGATCTCAGAAATACTGTGACAAACGGTATTCTTTATCTTGAAGATCCTGTCGATAGGGAATGGAATCCACACTTTTTCGTGCTCACTCAACAAAAGTTATTCTATACAGATACATTTTCTAGAACACAAGAAACTGAGCATGATGACGACGAAGAAAGTATTATTCGACAGCCAACAGATGTATGTACTCATAGTATAAATGTATTAACAACGGTTACTCAATTAAATTCTAATATTTATTGTGATAAAGGGTGTGCCCAATGATGAATTACATTTTGGAGAGAAATGGTTTCATGGTAAATTAGCAAGGGGCAGAGAGGAAGCAGAAGAATTATTACGACGTTATTCACATCTGGGTGATGGTACTTTTTTAGTAAGGCAGTGTGTTACATTTGTAGGAGATTACTGTCTTTCCTTCTGGCGTAAAGGCAAAGTGAATCATTGCCGTATTAAGCTCAAGCAAGAGATGGGTCAAACGCAATACTATCTCATTGACACAAATTGTTTTGATAGTTTATATAGCCTAATTACACATTATCGTAATTATCCACTGCGGAGTCAAGTAAGGCCAAACAAGATATCTCATTTCGCTTCTGATAACATGCATATTTAATTAACTAATCTTGTGTATAAAATAGGAATTTTTAATCACGCTACAAGAGCCTGTACCACAACCAAATAAACACGAAGAGAAAGAATGGTGGCACGCAGATTGTACTCGCACCTTAGCAGAGGAAATGTTAAAACGTATTCCTACTGATGGTGCATTTTTAGTCAGACCTAGTGAAAAAGAAAACAACTCTTATGCCATTTCGTTCAGGTAAGATGCCCTAAAGTTAGATCGTTTTAGAAAATGATAACATCTTGAATTCTTTTCATCCTTTTTGTAGAGCAGAGAAAAAGATCAAGCATTGTAGAATTAAGCAGGAAGGACGCTTATATACCTTTGGTACTGTACAGTTTGAAAGTTTAGTCGAATTAATCAATTACTACGAAAGAAATCCACTGTATAAAAAAATTAAATTAAGTCATCCTGTAAATCAAGATGTCATTAGAAGAATGGGCCTGGTACGTTTCTTAACACTATACACCCATAAATGAATATATTTATTGAATTATTCTTTCAAATTCAGGATGTTGATGATGGTTCTGTTTACGGTATTCCTGGTTACATGGATCCTACAAGTTTCACATCAAAAGTGAGTCACAACAACGAATAGACTGCGGATTTTAGAAAAGGAAACTACTTAGAAATTAATTTTGTTCTGCAATAATTTTAGTAGGACATTATTTCACATAAATGCATAAAATCCGCAGTGCAATAGCGAATCATGCAAATTAAAAATATTTAATAAATCTCATTCGTCGTTTTTAAGGTAACTGTGAAAGCTATTTATGATTACAAAGCCCGAAGAGATGATGAATTAACCTTAGTAAAACATGCTATAATAACAAATGTACATCGAGAAAGTGGTGGTTGGTGGCGAGGAGATTACGGTGGCAAAAAACAGCACTGGTTTCCTGCTAATTATGTAGAGGAAATAGAACCTCAAGATAGCCAGGGAGATGTAAGTGCATTTCCTGTCATATGAATTCTTCTTTTTGTACTTTTATATAACGATTATTTTAATGTATTATAACCTTCAGTCAGCAGATTCAATGATGTTCGGTAATCTTCAAAAAGGTTCACTGGATATTATGGGTGCTGTTGTTGAATTGAGAGTAGGTGGAAGACCTGGGCTAGAATGGATATTAAGAATTCAGAATCCCAGTATGTGTACAGTGTTTGAAGTCGCGACTTCATCCAAAGATACAGCATTAGAATGGATGTCTAGTATTAAAGAAACTGCGCAAAATGCTAGTGTTAGAGTAAGTATGGACATTTTCGCGATTTCGAAAAGTAATGATTAATTAGATTTTTACATTTCGCATCTTTCTCTCTTCTAGGAAAATCAGCACAAAGAAATGGAACGTGCATGGAGAATAGCGAAGGAAATGTCAAATTTAATAGTTTATTGTAGATCAGTTGCATTTAATTTAGAAAGAATAAGAACAAAAGGTTTTATATTTAATGAAATGAGTAGCTTCCCTGAAACAAAAGCTGAGAAACTTATGTGTCAACAAGAAAGCAAATTTTTCTCAAAATACCATCAGGTAAAGCGATACGAAATAACAATAACGTAAGGTACAATTTGGAAAGTTAAATGAAGCTACAATAATATGAATATGTAACTCTGTAGATTCAGTTTAGCAGAGTCTATCCTAAAGGACAACGCATTGATTCATCTAATTATAGTCCTGTGCCAATATGGAATTCTGGCTGTCAAATGGTAGCATTAAATTATCAAACTGGCGATAAATCAATGCAGCTCAATCAGACAAAATTTCGAGAGAACGGCAACTGTGGTTACATCTTGAAACCCGAATTTATGTTTAGGGACGATTTTAATCCACAAGATAAAAGTTGCTTACATGGTATAGAATCTCTTAAATTTCATTTAAAAATTATTGGCGCAAGACATTTAATGAGATCGGGAAGAGGTATAGCCAATCCATTTGTCGAGATTGAAATTATAGGGGCAGATTTTGATAGTGGTACAAAATTAACAACTAAAACAATACGTAAGTAAAAAAACATTGTAGTATGTATAACAGTTTCGACATTTACACAATAACTGTATTCAAATTGCAGCTGATAACGGATTCAATCCCATGTGGAATGAGTCTTGCGAGTTTGAAGTTGCTAATCCGTACCTTGCATTCATACGATTTGTTGTACAGGATGAGGATATGTTCGGGGATAGTAACTTTATTGGACAAGCCACATATCCCGTATGTATAAATTACAAAAGTATCTTTTAAGATTACTGATGGTATACAGATAAAATATTTTTTCTTTGTAATTAGGTACGATGTTTACGGTCAGGCTACAGAAGTGTCACATTAAAAAATAATTATAGTGAAGACCTAGAGCTTGCATCGTTATTAATACATCTGCGAATTACATCAAACGTGAGCCTAAAAGTTAATTACGATTGATATTTTGTTCTCACGAATATTCTTTTCATGGTATATTGTATATGATTGTTTCAGACGCATTCTCATAGTTAATAAGTCAATACTAAATCGCGATGAAGGCCTAAAATATTTTATGCATATCAGGAATGGAAAGAGGTATAGTTCAATGGAATATAGTATAGCGTTCGTTTGTATATTTATAGTAATAAACATTTGATTATTCAGGTTTCCAATTGATGCAAATACTACTAAACAAGATGTATCGATCAAAGCTTATGTAGATAAACAAATCTTCATAGAAGACTGGCGCGACGTACAAGGGCTATAATTCAAATGGAAATTTATGATTATGAGAAGAAATATTATTACTTCTGTAATCAATTGTATAAGTAATTTAGAAATTTTATCGTTACATACGGTACCCAAAATATCATAGGAAAATAGTTAATACAGTATTGAACGACGAATGGAGCTAATATGTATTTATAAGAGAGTTATTATATGAATCCAGTAATGATTTTGCATCATAAAGTAATGCATTGAAAAAGTTTTAAATCTTATACTGTACACATTTTGCAAGTTTATGCAAAATAATCTTCAAAATATTAATTCTTATCGTATAATTAATTTAGAATGTTCAAAAAAAGATCAATAATTACTAATAGAACAAAACTTATGACATAGTATAACTGCTTGAAATTTTCGACTATACAAAATATAATTAATAATAATAATAAATATCTACAATTTGAAGAAAAGAACAAATCAGTTAAAGAAAAAACAAATTTTGTAGGGCCTTATGTTATGACCTATCTTGGACTGAATTATACATAATGCGCTTCCAATTCTTTCACACTTGACGAAATATTAGTTTTATGTTGATATTATTTATTTATTATTTCAAAAATAAGTAGCTTTAGCTTGACAGTGTAGTGCTGAGCATAATTTTTTCCGAGATTTTAAGAGGCTGATTGTTGAGTGATATAAGTAAACATGGACTGTCTTCCATTTAAAATCATGAAATTTAAATGCTTTTATACTATTTAAGTATGGTGGATCTATACATATATATTTTTATCGATCAACAGAGCGACAAAACGAACAAAAAGAATATGAATTATTGCACAACTATTTTTTACAAATATATAGGAATATCATTTTCATTTTTCTATATTAACTCGTACAAGTGATACATTTCATATTTCATGAAATAAATACCTTTTTTTTATCAATGTTATGATCATTGCAAATTGTTATAGATAGAAATAAGTTACTTGTTTAAAGCAAGTGAGTGATAATAAAAATGTTTTGTACAATTATAATTTAATAGGCACATTACTTATTAACCACATTATACTGAATTATCTAATTTTCGCAAGCTATATTTTTGTCATTAGCCTAATATATATAAATATAATTATTTCGTTTTATAGGTAAATTTAGCACTTACTAAATACGTAATACCTGATTAATGTGCCTTTATTTTTTAATTAATGATTTCAATATACTGGATGTTTCCGATTAGTGGCATAACCAGAAAGGAGATGCCTTATTTATCTAAAAACCTAATTGCATATTCGCTTTCTCTACTTCTGTATTATAATCGAAATGATGATCTTCGTCTAGTATATGACATTAGGTAAACTGAACAAATGTACACAATAATGTGTAAAAATAAAAGACAAAAATAAAATATTGCATATCAATACAAGTTTATTCTATATAATATTTATTACAAAAGAGTTTGGGGTCTCTGTTGATATTTTAACATACTAGATCCATACCTTACTCCTAAAAGATATTTCCTCATTCGTGTGTAAAATTTTAGATGTAACAATTATTTCGAAACCAACAAAATCGTATTTTATTAAACGAAGATTATTCTCTTTGTACATTGGCAAGTGAGCTTTTATAAAAGCAACTATTTTTCATAGAATCAATTTAATTTTGAGTGAACATACATTTAGTTTGTACTTTAATAACGTAAGAAGTAAAGTAATAAATATAAAGTATGATCTTTATTGGATGAAATCTGTCGAATAAAACCAAAATAACATTTTATGGTACATTCATTACCTTTATATATATAGAATTTTTTATAGCTAGGAAATAAGAGTATATGCTTTAGTGAACAAGACGTTAACATAGAAAATTTTAATATTTATAATAATAATAAATGTAAAATTCTGTATTATATGACTTTAACTATAGGTAAGAGCAATTTACAAAGTTTTCTTAAGGTATTCGTCGAATAAGAATATAGATACAGGAGTATGTTTATCAGTATGCGACAAATCTTTCAATTCAGTTATATAGCCAGACAAATCCCGTATACGTTCAGTATGTGCTTCCAAGAACCTTTCTTCAATGTAATGAGCAATAGCCGGATCATTATGTGATTCAGACATCTGTGCACTATTAGGTGTATTATGTACACGACTATTTCTAGAGAGAGCACTAGCATGAATCTGGAATGCTTTCTCAGCAAGCTTCTTCTGTTTGTCGAGTACCAAAGCCAAGCTCTTAATTTCTTCCAATGATGTTTCTTTGAACTTGAAAGATAAAAATATGATATAAATATGAAATAAAGATAAAAATATGAAATGAACAAGAAATTAAACAAATCTACTTACTTGCAAATGCGATGGCTGTTCGAAGTTCATTTTACCACCACGTTTAGCAATATATTTCATTACATCAATTGCATCTTCCCATAGTTTATCAGAGTATTGACGATATAATTTTTTAAACCCTTCGCGATTAACATCATAATTGCCAAAGTAACTAGATATCAATAAGAGATGAAAACTTTCTTGTACATTTGCATTAGCGAATTCTTGTAATTTGGTTTCAGCATTTAGGATTCCTCCATACACAGCAGTACAATCTCCTGGAAACGTTAGTAATCAGAAATTATTCAACTGTCTAAATAATTTCACTGATAATATCATTCGAAAATATTTCAGATTTATATACCTATAGAGCCACCCTTTGTGCCGCAAGCATCAACCATTTCATTATAACAATGTTCGGCAGACACAGCTGCCAATAGAAGAGGTAATACACCAAAGAACAACATTTTTCTGTAATATTAAATAAAACAAAATTCAATTAAATCAAAATAAGTTTCAAGTTAACAAGCCATTCAAAATAACAATGGTTTGCGAATATTATACATTAATTCGGAAAACATTGCAGCTTAGGAATGGGAAAATAAATGAAGATATTACGACATAACAGATACAAATTTCAAATATGAGTATAAAAATGCAGAATAATAAATTACATTTTAAATATTAATTACTATTCAACCAATAATAATCTACAGTAACCTATTCTCGCATGATACCGCTACGACCTAAAGAAACACAGATTTACGCAAATAACTTCGATCTATGATAGAAACAAAATGTTGCTGAAGCGGGATGTAATCTATAGACGTCACGAGCCTCTACCAGGAAAAATTCATGCTGCCTGTAGATATCAGACATTGCACAGTGATATTATTCATTATTATTGCATTGAAATGCGCAGTAGCTTTTATATACGCGGCGAAATGTAATAAAAAAGCAACGGACGTCCCGTATCTCGCGATTTTATTGACGTTGACTTCTCTATTTATACATAGAACGTTAATAGAGTTATTAAGAAGAACGATGTCGAATTATCTATACTACATACCTGTTTAAACGACGTGCTCGTTTAAATGGAAGCAACGTGAATACTCTCGTTTCGACGTTCTTCCAACAATGAACATTGGACAACACCGTCCGTTGGTAGTTTTAACACAGTCATAGTCAGCTGATAGGTAGGGCGCATGCGTGGTTGGAAGGGAATACACAGAAAATTCCAGTTACTCCCTGTCGATTAAAGTACGAATGATACGCATTTGTTGGTCAATTATTAAATGATCAATGGCAAACGTACATCGTGTTTAGTTCACGTACAACTCTTATCTAGTTTCTCTAAAAGTAACCTTCTATACCAGTGCGTATAAAGGTTGCAACCTAAGCGGACATTTACTAAGTACTCTCTTGTGATCTTTCTTTTCAAATATAAATACTATATTCAGTAACCATGAAGCCGATCTACGTCTTATTCGTCACTTTCTTTTGCATTGTTGGAACGCTGGGAGAAGAACTGCAATGTAAGTATTCGAAATATTTCTTAAATCATTGTAATATTCTTTGTGCGTGTATTATATCCCTGTAACGGTTGTTGAGGTTAACGTTACATATACTCCTGTACTTTCCATTGTCCTGTATCCTTTCTGTTTACGAGATCGATGTTGTTGTCTTTCGCGTGTTATGGAGAAAAATGCTCGATATATGCACGCGGTTATTAATGATAATAACTGCGTATAAATAATAATATTAACCTCTTAATTTAGAACGTTCATATTTATGCATACATGTAAAATATATGTACGTATTTCGCCGTGTTGCACAACATGTAAATTTAAGAACGCATTATGTTTTATAAACAACTTCTTTGGGTACTGTTTTTTTCATATATTGTACACATAGTAGAGATTTCATTTATTCTCGATTCGTTTCTACCGAATGAAACGTCAAATGGTTATATAAAATTCGAATATTATCAGTAAGAAATAAAGATTGAATGACCGTAGTAGCAAATGTTAATGACCCGCGATTGTAAAAATTGCTGTTTTCTGCTTACTGTCTCAATGAATTGCTCACATTTTATTACATGTAGTCATCTATGTAGCAAGCGTATATAATTATTTTTTGTAACCTATTGTACAGCGTATAAAGTTCGGCGTAATGATGACTATAATATTGGGTTTCCTGTTAGTCATTTCTACAGAAGGCGAATGATATCATTATCTTGTTCCCTTTTTAATGCTGTTGCACCATTTGCATGTTTTATCAGAGATGATTTATTCATAAAGACAAAAACTATTAGTCATTGCCATATTTCATTGTTTCTTTGTTCCATTATTTGAATTTATAGATTTTATCAGATCTTTCTTGCTGTGGACTTGGTGTCAACCATACCATTTCTATGCTAAGATTATTATCAAATTACTATTGTTACGCATTTAATACATTAATTTTGTTACAACATTTATTCGAAATGTTGCATCAGTTTATTACAAAAGCTACTAAAGGTTATATTCATTTTGAATGAAATATTTCATTACTTTTACTTCATTCATAAATTATCATTTTTGTATTTTGCTAATGCAATGATTAGGAAATGAAAATATTATGATTATTAGTTTGGAAACATTGAAGGATTCAATTAATATACAATGTTATATTCAATCGAGTTACAAAATTATAGAATTTATCAGTTACTGGTCACCATTCGGTCTTGTTTGCGCAGTGATAACTTTTGATAAGGTTCAAATGACAATGCGAACATATTGATTACTGAATATTCTAAAGTCCATTATGAGTATGAGTGTTTGGAATGGTCACTGCTCGTGGAAGTTAGATAACCTAGATAACTATTTTATATCATTAATCATTTCCTCATGCATAGTTTTGTTATGAGCATCCAACTAATTTTAACTCAAAGAGAATGCAATTTGTGTCTTAACAATTGCTCTTACTATTGTCCTCTTGTATGATACTGCTTTTATGCTATGAATAATGATACTTCTATTTCATGTACATATAATACTTGTACTTCTTATTTACTGTTCGATTCATTATTGATTATTTATAAAATATTTATAAATAATGTATTAAGAAACGCATTTGTATATATATAAAATAAAACAGTGAACACGTGTATTACATAGGAAATCAGAACCAAAGATAATATACAGGTGAAGTGTTCAAGAAGTGATAATTCTAGTAATCTAAAATTGCCTTCGTAATTTTCGAGATACGTAATTCCAATCTTATCTATTACGAAAGATTTTTGCTATTATAGATATAATCCAAAAAAAATTGATCAATATTCTTTACTGATATAATAATCTTGAATCACCTCTTACAATAGAAATTTCATAATGAAAATATATTTTGTTAAACTTTCTCAACATACGAAGTTTTAATATATTATTTCTAATGTATTGCTTTTGTTATACAGCATTGTCGATTTATATTTCTAGGTAAAAGTGCCTACAGTAAACCAACTAATTGGTTGGATATGAAATCTGAATGTGCAAAACAGTTACAGGCACAGATTAAACAAGAAATTGGAGCTGCTTTAACTTACCTTTCAATGGTAATTATAATAATGATAAAAGTCACTATAAATTATACACACACAAGTAATAATAAAAATCATACTCACATATATTTCTATTGTAGGGCGTTCATTTTGCTAAAGATACAAATCATCGTCCTGGATTTAGCAAGTTCTTCTTTGAAGCTGCCAATGAAGAAAGAGAACATGCAATAAAAATTATCGAATACTTGTTAATGCGTGGTCAATTAATAAGTAATGAAACGCAAATTCTGAACAGTCAAGTATGTATGCTATAACTAAAATAGCATTTTAATAATAATTTTATTTTTATTTAAATTTAATGTAGGAGGAAATTTGAAAAAATAATAACAAACAAATATTAATTCCAGGAACAAAAAGATGGTCCCTGGACAAGTGGTGTACAAACCCTTGAAGAAGCTCTCAAATTGGAAACCAAAGTTACAAAAAGTATTCGCGAGATCATAAAGACATGTGAAAAAGTTGACTCTTTCAATGATTATCATGTAAATAGAATTCTTTATACTTTCATTTTTACGAAAAATGGAACAATAAGTTTATTAATTTTTAATTGGCCAATTATATGATTTCAGCTGGTAGACTACCTCACTACTGACTTCTTGGACGAGCAATACAAAGGACAGCGCGATCTTGCTGGTAAAATCTCAACATTAAATAAAATGTTGGGAACACATGGACCGTTGGGCGAATTCTTATTTGATAAGAAACTTTTGAATGGTGAAGTTTAAGTCGTTTTCGATCAATATAATTTGTTCAAAAAAAAAATATGCATGGCCATATTTAGAATAAAACGAGTAATTTGTATTTGATTAATTTGAAAATAAAATATATACATTACCTTTGTTTTTATATATAGTTTATATTTTTCTAAATATGGTCTGTAACATAGATAAGCAAAAAACCATATTTACAAATGTTTGTTACTCTGTAATAAGTATATTACTCATACTGAATAAATAAATATTTTAAGATTCATATAAAAAAAACTGTAAACGTATAATTTGCTATATTCGTTAAATTGTATGTAATACGTATATGTACATATGTATGTAACATTCGATTACTGTATCCAATTTCTATGCTACGAGTAAACAAAATAGTTGACCACTTCTATTCTGCCAATAGGAGATATAAAATATAGCATACCTACCATGCTATTCTGTAATTTATAATACATGCATACTTAATATGAATGGTTCACTAGCTGTGATTACATTTTTTCATCTTTTATCTGATGTTCTGGAAATTTGTTTCATGAATCGTTTACAAAAATGTATTAATGTTAGTGAACATCATTTTGAATATTTGTTATAATAAAATAATTTTCCCTTCATTATTCTTTTGATTACAGATGTTACACTATTCTCATCCGTTACTCAACTATTACTAATTGTGTATACTAAAGATTATAGTAATCTACAAAATACGTAAATATATACAGAGAGAAATTTGTCTTTGTCCTCGGTAACCTTAGGTAGCCCTAGGTAGTCGTGGATAGCCCAGATTGTCCTACATATGTATGTGAATGAATCACTTTAGTTTGCAAATTCATCCACTGTTGTTGTTATCCTCGATT
This sequence comes from Lasioglossum morio, assembly GCA_916610235.2. Lineage (NCBI taxonomy): Eukaryota > Metazoa > Arthropoda > Insecta > Hymenoptera > Halictidae > Lasioglossum > Lasioglossum morio. The sequence goes on from OU744333.1 coordinate 8,432,917, forward strand.
CGACAGACTATATCAGTAGCGCATTTACCGGATTCAGGTGCGCAATAAAATGCAACCAACCAGAACACGTTCAAAGATCGTGTGATCCTTTCACGCTTGACTGACTTCGATTGCTAACGATCGCCGTAGCAAGTTGTACTTAGTTGTACAATGCTACTAACAATTCCTTTTGCCAACGATGTTGTCAAGCATTCCGGGACTATTTCATTATATAATTATATTTTTTCAGTCAAAATATAGAAGATAAACTGTTGTACCGAACAAAATATCATTTCATTAGTCGCTTTGAAACACAAGTACTTGAGATAAATGGTACGTGATGTTTCTACAATAAAAAACCGTTGTTAACTAGTTTACTATCTTTATATGTGCCATGAAAAATGTTTATGGAAATGTGTATGTGAGGATTGACTTTACTTCCAATTTTCTTTATGACCATATAAAAACTACATTATTTGAAACGAAATAGGCATGCTTATCAGCCGTAGATAAGCTAAATGTTGCATTCATTTACACTTATCATTCCATTTGTTTTCTAATACCACCGACAAGATATGCCAGCCTTACGAGACATCGTGATCTCCCACTTTTACCGTTTACTTGCGCCCTCTACGATATATTGTGCCCGGAATAAGAAGCAGAAGGTCATCGACGATATCTTGTCGGTACAGAAGATCACTGCGGAGATTCTCGTCGATGGTTCGGACAAATTTACATGAAATCGTCGCGCATGTGCGAGGAATAGTTAACCAATATCTTCAGAGAGGTTTCCCCTCTGATGTCTCCTCACTTCTTACAGAAAGTATACAGGACCTAGATGTGCCGCTTGATCTCTTTGGTGACGCATCATTGATCAATGTAATGTAGCGACAACGTTATTGAAAACGCGCCACGACTGCCGTCCTTTCGATACTTATTTTCCGTTATCCATGCATTTCCATCGTAATCATCTAATAATTCTTTGCTTTCTGTTTTTCTCTTACTCGCTCCCGGTCTTCTTCAAAATCGCGTGTCCTGTTCATTCGAAAATTCTCGAATCTTTTTTCGACACAATACACTAGTTATAGTCGGGTTATTGCGTTTCTATTATACGGAAACATTTCGTATTTATTTCGTAAGCAATTGTTACAATAATGATAATAGAAGCTAGAACATAAATATCAGTTTCGATTTAGGTATCCGCGTCGATTAGACGCGCGCGGTTAACGCCACAAGTTCGACGCGCCAGCTGGCGGCGAGAATCGCCATTAGATTTTCAGGCGAATCGATATTCTGCTCAAATATTGACTTCGCGATTGTGAGTGGTGTCGTAAGCGAGTCGTGCAGTAGACGGCGATGCTCTTTTAAAAAAGGAGTTCTTAGAAGTGATAAGTCAAGTGTGGTTGGGCGGAGAACTAATAATCGGAGTATTCTGGATAGAGAAGTCACGGGACGATGCTACTGGCGGCTAGTGCTGTGCTTTTTGGGTTGACCATCGGTCTCTCCCACGCGAGCATCCCAGCCCTCGAGTCGACACCGAGTTCCTTCAACAATCATGGAGGTGATTTCATTTCTCTTTTCTCATGTCCTACATTTACCTATTCCGCTTGCCCGGTCTCGTAATTTTTCGGAAATCATCGATATCGAATCCTTCTCGCCACTGTCCTCGAATCCCGCTTCATTTTCCTGTGCAGAGCAGCTCGAACGGATAACTCACAGGTGGAATTGTACTTTCGGGAGCACCTGCAGTCACCGAAACTGTTATGGCGAATTCATTGACTAGTCCCAATAGGTGCACCGAGATGTGTTTGTATTGCACTCGGATCGGTCAATGTGTCATGAACACCGCGAACAAATTTCAACGTGATAAGAACACCGATGATGTATTACTATTATTGCTTATGACAGTAGCCAGTCACGCTTTCTCGCGATAACAAAGCTTAAAGCAGACATCAATTAGACTCCGCTTGGTTTTCTCTAATTCTGGGTTAACCAGCTTTTCGCGGTATTAGGCACGCTTTGCGAAGCTCTACTATGAAAAGCGGCTATTCGTAATTTTCTACCTGGGCAATATATTGTTGTGATGAAATATTTTCGTTCTGTGTGGATAATATTATTTTCCAATATTGATACACGTCGATATATGCATTTTTGTACCGATCAGAGCACCTTTTGTCGAGTATAGGACTTGATACAATTTCTATTTGTCTATTATAATTTCTGGAAAATTCATTTTTTTTTTCAGTTGTAGTATTTATCGAGATTTTTATTATGCCTCCATTTATCAACAAACGATTTTAATTATGACTTGTGAGTCCTGGAAAAAATTGTTGGACTTGATGTCGCGTTTGTTTAGACTAAATAGAAATTGGAGTGCAATAATGAATGAGTTGTAATATAAAATTAGATGTTTCCAATCAAAATTGTGTTATACTGATTAGTCAAACATTTTGTCCCTTTTCGGGAAAAATTAATTCGAGACAATTCTATTCGACATTTTTACACGCTATTTACAAATATAAACAACAACCTTCGCTGTACGAAGATAATTGCGTTTGAATTTCATGTTCGGTAAATAATAAATATGGGAGGATGTTAAATCGAGCATTGCGTTCGATTTGTACGCTATCTGTTTTTCGAGTGATTGAACACATGCATTGAGAAAACAATAATGAAATATGGAGACGTTTGTACACATTATGATCGGCGTGTTGTATGTATTTTTAATTATTGTGCGATCAAGAGACGGATCAAACTCCAATTATATTGCTCGGAATTGAGAGTGGTAATTAAAATTGATGTAAAATTCGGTTATTTGATCAATGATCGCTTCCCGATTTTGCATTTCGTATTCTGGGTGTAGATCACATGTGATGTATGTTGCGTGAATTATTTACGAATTTCACCATTTTTACTGTCACTGGATAGGCAACCGAAAATAAATCTTCAATTGACAGAATCAAAACTGTACTCTTTAAGAAAATTCTCAATTCCTGTTCTGAAATGTTTAAAACTGATACAGCAACGCTACTCAACGTATTGTATGTTGTTTAAAAAATTTGTTCATACAACAAAAATAATTTGGTTACCCGAAGTCTTTCCAATTCCAATTCCTACAAGAGTGAGGAATGCATTGAAATCATCACTGAAACACAAATAAAATTCTATAAATTCAAAGATACTTTGAAAACATAACAATTCGGGAAATTGAAATTTTCAAAATCGGGCAATTACTGATATTGCAAGACCGCTGTGTTAACGGTATCACGCAAAGGGTCATCTCTGACCCACTGGCAATCTAGTAATACTCACTGCGGCAAATGCGTCGATATGTTGCAGTAATAGGTCGTTGTTTATTCATATTTTCGACAAAAATGCTGTTGGGCCCAGGAAGCTGAAAAGCAAATGTTTCGAAGACGAACAAATAGAATACAACTTTATTACAAACGTACGAAGAGGTAGTAAAAATCATCGTTTCAACTTTCGTGAACTCCTCATGACCTGAATTGTTATTTTTACTTTTAATGACCGTTCTTTCCGTAGTATTTCAAGACTTAGGTGACACGTATGCTAAGCGTGAATGTGTTTCACATTAGAAATGCACGTAACGGTACTTGAAATTAATTTAGGTATATAAATGTAAGCATATCTGGTTCACAGCAGCATTTTAATGAAAGTGGTGCTTTAAAGAACCCTCAGAACATAAAGGGTTAACCGTCCTCTCTTATCTCCCGTGCATCTTCACAACTCAGTTCTTTTACAATTTTACTTCTAAAGTAAATACTTATTATAATGACGACGTGGAGAGGAGCCTAAGTGATGCTGAAAATCATTCGGAATGTTTCTGTTTCTAAATGAGTGCAATCTAAAAATTATATACGACAGAAATTCAATAATAATGTAATAGCTTATCTTTCAAGAAATAGACTTTAGGTACTATGATAGTTATAATACCTGTTCATTACAAATAGTACAACGGGTACTTAACAATATGTCGAAGTTTACTTATGAAATATGTTATCAGTGGTGTGCTAGTTAAAGTTCTAATCATCTAGACGATTAATTGTTCAAATAATTGCTCCAGACTATCGATCATATGTCGATATCTCACGTGAACTCGATATCAAATTTAGTTATTAATAGTACAGATTAACAATTGTGCAATTTGACACGACGCTGTATATGGACCTTAAATTATTAATTGTAGGTCGTTAAGTTATAGTAATTATTAATTATGACCGCTTCATACTATTCGAAAATTATCTTTGGTGTTCTCGAAGAGGAAAATGAAATAGTGGAATCGAGTGTTTCGTCAATTATAAAAATTCTGAGGCTGTTTTCATTTCGTAAATGGAACCGTGTGTTCCTATATTTAGTTTTTTACCTAATTATGAATTCCAGGCCCGCGTCGAACGAAAACGAATAGTTACACAGTTTTTGATGAACTATTTACAAAATTCTGCTGACGCGCGGCGGTTAATAGGTTTAACGTGGGAATTCATTTTGCTGCACAGATTCGTCGCTATAATTCAATACCACACCTTCTCTAATTGGTATAATAGAGAATCAATAGTTTCGACGCTGCACAATAAAATGTAATTTCATAGCGCTTCTTAATTGTATTATACTTGATTAAGCGGACATTAAGCAATGTTGGTAACTATTTGATATTTGCGCGTCAAATATGTGTGCATCGATTTTGAACGAAACTTTTATTGATAGTAGCAGTATTTCATTTAACAATTGTATACAGTGTCGAGAATATTTATGCAAAGTATCACTATTGATTTATTAATATTTATTGTCATTCTTCTTTGGTCGTGTTTCGTATTCCTGAATCTCCAATTAATTATACCGGTCATCTAATTTAGGCTAATCTTTTTTTCATTTTCAATTATACGAAACTATGCTGCAAAAAAAAAAGGAATCTCGGAACGAAAGTATTCTGTGCAGCGTGTTCGTGTTCTCTCAACGCGAAATTCAAATTGCATATTATTTTTTAGGCAAAAATGCGTATGTGGTACGCTCCACTTATGTTACGTTATTATTTCCCTAATTGGCGGAGAAAATTTAGCAGAAAATATTTAAATACTTGTTCACTGTTCCTACTTGCAAAGCATTCGCTGAACTAAGACAGCCAGGCAGGTCAAAATAATCCAGTGTTTAATTTGATGATTACTGAAATCATAAAGTTGCTTCAGCGCGTAATTATCAGTACATCAAATCTCGGTGAGCATATTGTTGTAGTTTGAGAAATTATAAACGAATTTGGTATGGTTACTCGGTATTTCTATTATTAAATGAAGTTATACGATCTACTACTACTTTATCACGCATTGCAACGCGCGTGCAACAATGCATTACGTGTATAGTCGAATAACAATTTACCGTACGTTTTTATAAATATTGATGGCAGATGTGAAATTTAGCTCACGTTCTTGAACATCATGTGTCTCAACGCATAAATATTATCATAAACTGAAACATGGGGGTTCGTATAATGGACAACAATCTAATCACAATGGTAGATGAAATGATTATTGATCTCTATAATAAATAGTGTTTGCAAACATTGTAGGATCAAATAATCGGGATCATCCTACTGTGATTGGATGCAATTTAATCTAGTTCCATTTGATCGTTAACGAACAAATCTTTTAAGGATCTAATTTCTCTTTTGCGATTCAACGCGCGAATTTGCATTAACTTCCACAGTCTGCTAGTAACAGAAATAATGGAATCGAGCATGTCCATTTATATGCCTTTTGTTCCTCGGCATGGTTATGGCTCGGCATAATAATTATGTGTCGTGCATGGGCCTTGATTTCAACATCTATAACCGAGAAACATTCAGGTATTGTTTATAGTAATTATACCCATGTTCACGTGCACGTAAACGTATATCCATACGCAGCATCCATCGTAACATCTGGTATAAAAAAACGCTTGTTTGACCGCAATCCGTAACGTATACCGTATGCAGTTGCACGAGCTGTGTCCGTCAATTTTGACGTCACGATGCAACCAAGACAAACACTGCAAAGTTCGTGTATTTGTCACCTGAAAGGTCGATATCCGTTTAGGGTTATTTGTATCCTTACTTTCTAGTTACCATAAGGGGGTTCGTACCTTCTGAAAAATAAAGGAACATTCAAGAATTCATGTTTTATGTAAAAATACAAAATATACATCTTATTGTATAATGTTTAAGTAGTCAATGGCAACCATATCACCAAAGGTATTTCCGTAAAACGACATTTGTGGTTGAAAAATAAATTTATTATCTTCTATAAAATCACATTCCTTTAAAAATTTTAAATGTACATCTTATAATATGATTAAGTAGTATCTAATGAAGAACTGAGCTGAAAATAAAAATTTTCTAATTGTAACATTCTTCTTTTATTAATTTCAATAAGCTTCGAAAAGTATATAAGGGTTTTATATTCATTTTGAAGTGTTTGCTGTTTGTATAAAACTCGCAGACTAGATATACTTTTGACGATTAAAATATTTAAAAGGGAGGAAGGAATTCCTGAGGCCGGCACGGAATTACTCTTATTAAGAAAACTACCCACTCGGATCAAAGAATGTTTAATATTGCGGTGTCTGACTTACCAAAAATCGATTGAAAGTTCTTCGATGTTGGGGAAGGAGTGAGATTACAGTTTGATAAGAATTCCGAGTAATATAATTTTCCTTTTAAGTAATCAGAAGATCTTAAAAGTTCAACCGAATTTCTTCAATCAATAGACGAAAGAGCGTAATGAATTCGGAGTCCAAGTAATTCGAGCTGTTTTAACTCTGTTAGTTGAACGTTTGCGAAATCGTATTTTAACGAGTTAGTGCTAAGCTTTTTTTTTGAACACCAAATGGCTAAAGGATAATCACGTTTTCCTGCAGTGTCGCCCCGGTGAGAAACAAAAGCGAATAAATGTGGCCCGACTCCATTGTGCCCGCGTTATCGGTGGACCGTGGATCTTCACGTAAATTTCCATTTTCATAGGTTTCATGGTGGTCGAGATAACGAAAAAAGTATCAGCGAATAAGCCTGTAATAAGCAAACAATAAAATTCCTTGTGGTGAAACTACGGAAACACCACTTATTTTAAACGAAATTTAAACTCCGTACAGAGATGTAGTTATTAATAAATTATTCTAGCTGTTTATATTTATAAAAATACAAACACAAGCTTTTCAAATCTATAATGAATTTGTCATAAAAATAGTTTAATTTATTGCAATCTTTATGGAGTCGTTTAAAAAATAGACGTTTTAGTCGTTTTTATTAAAATTAGATAATTTGAATGCGAAAATATATTTAGGAACGTTTGACGGTTAATAAAGTAATAGCATGGTTCATTACATACTTCATTTTGGTATGTTCCTCGGCTTTTGAAGCCGAAGACTCGCAGAAATCTAATCGATAACAAATCAGCATCGACGTATTTAGTTGAACTATTTCGTCCGATATACATGAACATATACATGAGTCTACATGTACTGCAAGAAAATCGATGTAGTCCAATCGAAACCAATCCAATCAGCCGTGATTAACTGAAAATATGCGCCCTTACTAAACGATAACTGACGATCCAATGCACTTTTTGCAACACATTACAACTCAGCAAGCTTTTATGCATTTCTAGCGCATCAAAATCACCGTTTAATATACCATAATGCATTACCACTAAAATATTTAATAGTCCTCAGAAATTTGTCAATAGCAATAATAACCAAAATTGTTAACGAAAGGTCACTTCCATAAAGTAATAATATCTTTTAGAATTATTGTTTAAAAGAATATTTGTAAGCTTGTTTTTACAATATGTGTATAATACAATTGTTGTTTCCTTGGATTTGTCTATAAAAATGTAGTTTTGCACAAATTACTATAGTTATGAAAAAACAATATACAATCGCTGTAGTGTATAGCAGTAAGTAATTACTGTGCAGTGCATGTAGGATGTGAATTTATACGTGTAATCCTTATCGCAGCTTTTAAGTCACGGCTGAATAATATTAATGGCAGTAAGTAAATCTGTTTGACGTAACACAATATTTTATGGAGAACGTGACCTTTTGTTAAGAGGAAAAAAAGTGAATAAATGAATTGGTGCGATCTGGTCGAATGAGATATTATTTTAGTTGTTTAGTGGAAGTTATGATTGCATTACACGTTCGTTTTTAGCGAATCCGAATGCGCGAGATACAATGAAAGTTGTCGATGAAACTGTGTACAAACTTTCTACTTTATCCTTCGGCCAATCAAACTTCTCCAATTGGTATTCTCTTAAATTCGTCCGTAAAAATGTAACTTAGTATTAATATCCAGTTTGTTAATAATAGTATACAGTGATAATGTTTATAAAAAAATTTTGGTTGATGATCCTTTATTTGCACATTAGATTTAACGTGCATTAACAAGATTTGTACATCAACGCTGTATATAGAATGTGCACATAAATGAGAGGATTACACATGAAATATCTCTTCCGAGTATTAACATTATTATTACATCAATTTATTTCGATATGTTTATTTTTCTTGCGATAAATAACAGAATTTAGCGGGTTTTATTTTGAATAACAAAAGCGAGAAACGTCAGGAACAGAAACCTGCAAAATATTGTTTCGGAATAATCTCTGTCAAATAAAATACTTCGTCTCAATTATTTGTTGTACAATTTTCTAAGAAGAGAAAAATGGGAAAGAGTAAAAAGAGATCACTTTTTTACAGTTAACAATGTTTTCACAATTTTACTTAACATCTGTCGAAGAGTGACAACTCTAATTTTCACAAATAACAAATAGCGTCAAGACCCTTTATAAACAAAATGAGTTACTGACATTTCAATAAAAGTACAAATGACACGTGTTACCATACTGCTAACTGGTTTTTTGTGTGATCGTGTATTTATGTTAATTAAGCTTAAGTGCATATTATCTAGAGTACATACATTACATAAGTGCTCCATTCGTAACATGTGTATACCTCACGGATCTACGTATACTACATACCCACTCATATATTCAATAAAACTCATTTTATTTTGGAAATATAATTAAAAAATGGTTCTCTAACGAAAAATAAGCTTGGCCATTTTTGTAAATTCATTTTGTTTTTTTTAACCGTACGTTAAGCCCTCGCATCATTCGGAGGGCGCTTTGTTCCTCGAACGTTAATAAAGTAGAGCACTGAATATTCAACATTTTCTTCGGCCGCCTAGCACCACATGCTTTTTATCACTTTGTATCTCTCGCGCGACGAAAACAGAAGGTATCGGCTGTAATAAAACATGTAAGCATAACTTCATGGTCGAATTAATTCCTGAAAATATAGAAATCGGGTCAGATGTAATTAAATTTTCTCATAAATCACGAAAACGAATAATAACCCGTGTATCGGTGTTGAGTCGGAAATAATCCGCATTGCAGATGGCGAAAATTCAATGAATAATTATTAACATGGTATCGATGCATTTTTCAATGTAACGATAATATTGTTAATTCCAATGATAATGCAGAAGCGTAGATGTAAATGAATTATATGTATTCTCCGACGAAGGGAGATTAAAAAAGAAAAATTTCAGATTTAATCGAGTTTCGAAAATTTAATTAGATTTTTAATTAGATTGCGCAGAAGAACCAGGAAATTTCTATCACGGAGATTGTTTCTGTTGATCGAACAGTAATCGCTGTCGCCAGAATCTCTCTCGAGCGGACGTGGTGAATTTATTAATCTTATTCTGAATCTAATTAGGTAGGAATAATGAACATTCGCAGTTTTCGTTAGCGTTCGCACGGTGATTAAAACGGTTCCCGAAGTTTTGTCTGAAGTGTCCTGAAAGTTTAATTATTACATCTTGCGTCGTCGGTTGGCTCTCGGGGCTCTCTAGTTTCCAGGAAGTTTTCCGGTCTATTTCTGTAGATCTTTGTTTCTTTTTCAAACAACTTCACCGAAAAGAAAATGCCGCGAGATTAAGTTGCGAAATTGTGTCACAACGTGTAGATATTTCCGTCCCACTGAAAAAAAAAATCCACCGATTTTATGCCCTCGAAGTGATGCAACCATTATTAATAAGATCAATCCTTGTAAGACGTCTTCTTATTCTTTTGTACCGTGAGAGCAACGCAATACATGCTCGGTACAGTCATGCAGTTTTAAAACTTGCGTAACGATGACATCATGAAGTGCGTGGACGAAAATAATGTTTCGGACCCGAACCGTCATTTCGTTTTTCTCGAAACGATGACGATGATGCGCGTTTGTTCAGTTCGTTACTGATTTGCCAGAGGTTGACAGCAAATTGACACAGTTTTCTGTTTTATTTAGTTCTGCCACGAATGCGTAAAATCTAGATGCAGCTTTTAGCAAAACTGTGAAAATGTTTCAGAAGTTTCGAACAATTTTGGAAGTGTTGAAAGAAGTAGCACATTTTTATTGAATTTCTACTTCCCACGATTAACCTAGCAATTTTTATTTCGTGCAACGATTAAATTGTTTGAAGAAATTTTTACGAAAACTAGAGCAACGAAAGATCACTTGATTTTGTTAATTATTCGAGCCGTAAGATACTTCACTTGCTTGTTATAAAGCTGTTCTACTAAAGTGAAAACTGTTTTTATTGAAGATAAAATAACTGAAAGGATTATTTTAAAAATAAACAAGTGCGGGGATATTTATATTATTATGACTATGTTGCAGAAAACGATGGAGAAACTATGCATATGACGAACTTTATAATACAAACATTTCAATATTTGTTCAACTAAATTGTAGATACATATCGACTATGGAAATACATGTAAAAATCACCGTACCATGAAATTTATTTTTACTTGTACGAAAATAATCAATACGGCCAATTTTATTGGGAACGCAAGCGTAAAAATGAAGCCTTTTAGTATGTAAATATTGAAGCATAATAATTAAATAGATATTCGCTGGTATTTGTGAGCTGAGGAATATATTGACTACATTATTCGCCCGAATTGTTAAGGCAAATTACCGATTCAGATGAATTTTTTCTATCAACCAACACTTTTACGGTTCCATGCAGTATGTGGGTGAACTGCGCAATTGAATAACATACCACAGTATTCGATTTCACAAAGCGTAACATACAGTTACTGTAAAAAGTGTATTCGTAAAGTAAGTAATTTCAGAGGAAACCATGTGTCGCTCAGTTTATCGATGAATTTTCTTACAGTCAGCGTAAATAATTAATACAGATTGCAAATATCTCGAATAAATTTGAAAAGTTCGTGCAGTATTCGAGAACATTCATGTTTGTAAAAAGTATCAGTAGACTCGTATTCAAGGATTCCTTTACTTCTGCTGGAGACTATAATTTGTACTGTAAATAAAAGTAAGTTTCTAAAAGTGCCATTGTATTTGCAGATTGTGTCATGGTTAGTAGTATTAACACATTACCTACCGAAAGCCTATTATGTAATAGGATTTTCAATAATTGTGCTGCACTAAAGAAAGGCACAGAAATTTTCTTTCACATTACAATCTTAAATGAAACTATTATACGAGGTTAATGAGGGTGACTTGTTGGTTCACAACGAAAATTGCTGTTGCTATTGAAGGTTTCATTAAAAAGTGTTTAGCCATGTACCATAGATATTTCAAAATTATCCAATAATAACCGGTCGGTAATGTGTTAAATATATGCAACGAAGAAGAAACAAATAATTCTAAGTTTCCACAATCAAAAGCCTTTCAGAAAAATCGTCAGTAGAGTTCAATGTACAATTTAGCAGACGACTCCTCTCCCTACTCTTGGGTCCTCCCCACTAAATTCCTGTGCAGTGTAGATTAAGACTTGTGTGCCCACTTTACCTTTCGCTCCTACGATGCTATTCGTAGAGGGTAACTTTTTTCCCTTCGATTCGTGCTTCCTCTCCTCATTTGGCGACTCTGTATTGTGGTAGTGGGAGTCGTGAAGCGCCAGCGGGGAAGAAGTTGCCCCTGATTTAGAGTATAATTAATCAGACATTTTCAGACATGTAAAAGTTTATACTGTTTAGTAATGCGTGAGCAGGAAAAATATAACTAACGGTGACTACGGGGCGCGCCACAATGGTCCAATTCAGTCCGCCAAGTTTATTTTGGATCTACATGGAAGTGTGCGGACTGCGAGTGTCATGATGAAAGATAACACCCTTGCCAGGCGCCAGAGCTAAACGTTTTTCTTGAATTTCTTCGCTTAGTTTCTCCAACTGATAGTACTTCAGCGAATTAATTATCTCGCCACCGCGAGACCAGCTACAGTAGAAGATCCCCGCACCATTCCACCGCACAGACAGCATCACCTTCCGAGAGTGCAATCCAATCTTTAATACAGTCTGGGCACCTATACACGCGATAGTCCCCACGTTCTTTTATCGGAGCCACTTCCCGTCTTTTATCAGAATTATTATCCGTACAAATTCATTCATAGCTCCTTCATTTTCTGAGACGACCTGCACTTTTTTATGCTGCATTTTACAGGCAATTGACGAATCTAGTAACCAATTTTAATCTTAAATTACTATTTGTAAGTGGTTCGACTTTTAACGCTGTTTATGAACTTTTTAAAACGTGATTAGTAAACATATCAATTTTATACCTCGTGGATTGTTTGATCACTTTTTGAGGAACACGTAGAAATTCTTTTACGTGTTATAAACGACTCTGCAAGAAGTTATAATTGTTTCACCGGTAGTGCATTTCGGAAGACCGTTCCTGAGAGCCAGAGATTCAAAAGGACTTTTAAAAAAGTACGAAAATGGGAACACAAGCGAGATACATTTTTACAAAACTCGTATACCTCGTTCCAAGTATCGTGTTTAAACTAGAAAATACAAAACTGAAAGCAACACAGAAACGTACAGTTTTAACAAGTTTGTTCAACTTGTTTCCAACTCGGAAAAAAAAGATCAAATTTGACATGTATCGACTTGTTAGTGCCAGTTCAAACGATAAAGGAATATCTACGACGAAGTCTGCCAAGTGGGAAATAAATTGGATGATTCGTTTATGAGATATGTCTGCGAACTTGGGAAATGTCGTTTGGTGATAAGCGCATTTGAAGTTTCGCGAACTGTTATGAAGCACGTGACATTTTTAAGAGATGAAATTGTAGTAAAAATTCCAAAATGCAATTCGGTTTTTCAATTAAAATAATTCTTTTCGTTTCACGTTCGGTTTCGTGTGGCACCCGGATACACAAGTTCGGTCTAGGTCAAAGATTCTCGCATTAGCAAGTGATCTAGTTCAACTTCTCAGCAACCGCTTCTGTACAACCTCGCGGATTTGCATCCACTACATTGTGCACAATATCGTCATCAGTGGCAGAAGGCCACCCAAAGCGAGGTTTATCGTCGAGGTCAAAATTGCCACGTTTAAATTTGGCAGACTGTCTTTCGCGGCTCGGAATCTGCATAGCTGCCTCTCCAAACACATTGCAAATGTGTTTTATAGTTTCTGCGATACCTGCACTTTCCCAGAACTCCTTCAGTACAGTTTTACTTTTAATTTTTCCACTTGGAATTATTTTATTCAATTTTATTTCCAACAAGCTCAAATGTTCTACTTAGAATGTACTTCAAAAGACAGTTCTTTGATTGCTACTAATTTTAAACAGTTTTTTTTTTCTTTTACATATATTTCAACTGGCAATTTAAAACCAGCTAACTCAATGTGGGAGCGTGGATGCTTCAAGTTCCTCAATTTATTACGTATACATGGAATTAAAAAATATAACGAGATAAAATATACTGTGTATGAAAATAACTCAAATAGTTCTTTCATTTAGCGTTTGTTTAGTATTTTATTTGTCTTTGTTCAATTTGTATGTTGTTGAGCAGCATAATAGAATTCTTTTGTGACTGGACATAACATTAGCTCCATTCAGGAAAACTAGTACCATTACAATTTGGACTTGAGAGAACTCCAACAGTATTTAAACAGTATTTAGAAATGATTTTTCAAATCGGTCGAATATAAAAGAAAGTTGACATTTAAAACCGGGTTTTGGTGCCTCACCAATGTCCATTTCCAATTTTATTCGAACACGAAATTATTCATTGAAGTCTGTCAACATCTGTTCAAAACAACAACTCATTCTGCAGCGAAGACGTGATCATTTCAACAAGATTGCACACATACTGCTGCCGCATAACAATGTCCATCATGCCATTTATCGAGAACCTGTCAGAACTTTTGCACTCCTCTCGTACACGTATATTTGCCACTTGTTCTCAATCACAGATATACGATCACTGTTTGCGATAACGAAACTTCCGACAGAGGCAATAAATAGTTGTCCGGCTATTTTTAGTTAGACACATTTATTTAGGAAAACCTACGACCCGAAATTTTCAGATCAACATTTTCTATAATTATATGATGATAGAATTGTATTTGAATTGAATTCCAAGAGAACCGTTTGGAAGATGAAGTTTCTTAAGTATCAAGATAGAATAGGCTTGGACAGATTAGTTTTTTGATGCAGAAACGTTAATTTTATCGTGGCTCAGACATAACCCAGATCCTCTTATCTAACTTTTAGACAGTCTGCCATTCAACGCGGAAAAAGTGTGCTTGGCAAAAAGCTCAGAGATACTGTTCTTCAAACATAAATTTAATATTCTTGACTTCTCATAGTTACGCGCAAGGAACGCTAATTAAATAACGGATGCGTTACACTGCTGCATAAGTCCCTATCGGTCATATTTTATACGGAATTTGATCTTCTCTCATTTGTACTCTCTTATTTCAATTTTTCAAGTTAGTGTAAAGTTTCTTTTGTTTTGAGTTAAAAACTGTGCAGTGTCAAATTGGTAAAAACGTACCACACTTCTTTTTTGTGAGGAAGACGTTTGTGTTGCCAGTCAGAAAGTTTCTTTTTTAACCATGGTTTTATGAAAGGTTCTTTTTTAATTCGTCATATTCGCTCGAAATAAAAGAAACATTTAACCAAGCTAACAAAAATACAAGACATATCGAAAATTCATATAAAATGCATAAAGAAAATTTATTTTCAAGATAAAATTGCGTTTGAAACACAGACAATTTAAGCAAGAACTCAATACGCGATGCATTATAAATTTCGAACATTTTAAACATTGAATGCATTGAAATTGAACGTGGACAATAAATAATGCAGAAGCAATACAAAAGACAGGCAATAATAATAATTCAATGGTGTATAGAACATATTGACATGCAGAATGTACTTTATAATATGTATATATATATATATATATATATATAAAGATTGATTTTTATTATTATTTTATCTGAATATTTTCTACGTAATTGCTAATTTTATTCGGTACTTAATTAAAGTGTACTAAGGATAAAGTCATCCTATCTTCTTTCTTCTGTATTATTGCAAAGCATTATTAAAGACGGCCATTTTCTTTATTGAAAAGCATCCATCTTGAGCTTCTGTCAATAGCTCTTTATTACAACGTTATCCTTTCCGTTTCCAAGAAGTCTGTTATTTCTACTTGTTTGCTTTTCATCAGTAAGTAGGTACGTACATTGTTTTTGTTGATTGAAAATGTCATGTTATGCTCGATGGTTTTTCTCGACAATAATTTACCACGTTACTGGCGTTCTCTTGTTCCGAAGAAAATAAGAAGTACCTGTGCCGTCATAAGTTTCGATATTGTTCTTCATCTTCAAGTGCAAGAAACGAATTTATATGTAATTAAGGCAGCATTGTCTGCAATGAAGTCGTCTTAATCGATAGAATTGTGTTGAATTTAGCATTATTTTTCAACTATGGAGGTAAAGGAACTTTCTAATTGTCTTAGCAAACAATCAAGCTCATATTAGACTGCGTATTTTCAAATAAATAAATCTGCAACTCGCAGTCTACATGTAAACTATTTATTGAGAGACCAAGGTCTTCGCTTACGTCCTCAGATCTTAAGGTGCGATCCATCACACCACGAGGAGTACTTGTTGGTACTCGAAGCTATCAACTTCCGTAAAACCAGGGAAGGGATGTGCTTCGCTTGAAAAATGCAGAAGGAATTTTTCTTTTGGACATTTATTGACTAAATGGATCACCCAAACTCATTAGCCAGGCTTGTCCATTTAGATTGCCTTCTGCTAACAAGTGTCTTCTCTTGTTGCAAATATATAACGCTTATATTCAATGAATGGAATGTTAAAAAGACAGATTCATTTTTGTCAATCTCATCCCCAGGACCATTTTCATCCTTTCTTACAATTGATGTAGATCATTTTTATTTTGCTTGAAATCCTATTTGCAATGGTTTCACCGTGGATATACTAAATCGCGATTGATCAAAATTGCTAAAAGAAGACATTTTAATTCAACCCCCGTTTCTTACAATAAAATCCACAATCTACTCATACCGGTAAGTATAGTCCCTGTATAGCGGTTAATTTTTCCTGATATTAAAATATTGTTATGTGTGTTTCCAGTGCCACGATTGGATTTGGATAGTCTTGAAAGCGGATACCACGGCCTGGTGAAGGAAAATGAAACTCTGGTCGAGGTCACGCCACAAATACGAGCTTTGGGCGCGAAAGTCTGCTCCTTCCGTATCGCCAACAAACATCACGGCGAAGCACCCTTCGACATTGTTTTAAAAGAGAAAGGAGTTGCGGAGCTGAGAGCACTGCGAGTTCTGAACTGCGAGAAACGGCGTAACTACAAGTTTGACATCGAAGCAGTTGGATGCAATGGCGCACTATCGGAAAAGTATGACTCGCATGAAATCAATTTTCGAACATACACGAACGGTTTTTTCACCCTCCACTAACGTTTCTCCCGATTTGCCGGCATAGTTGACGTCGACGTTTTCGTCACATCAACCCCTGACAAAACGTGGTATTTTCAAAGAATTCCAGAGGGTGGCTTATAACCGAAATTGTCATTGCTATTACACAAAGTTTTATTGAAATTCTCAGCAGCATACTATGATAACTTTGATATAGAATCATTTTCTTTGGAAGAATCTTTGAACATTCTTTTATGCACATAATTGATTATTTTACATTACCGTTCAAGACATACTAATTTTCTCATGACATTTTTGCAAGTGCCTCCCGGCCCAGCTAATTTCCCGTGTCCTGGTTTCAATTTTCGACTGGAGCACTTCAATTCCTATCATCTCACCTGCCTATATTGACTATGTGACTATAGTATGTTATTACGCATTGTTGGTTTAACGACATCGTGGCGTCTGAATGCACACAGAATTCTTACCGTTGAAGGAGGTATCCTTCAAGAAGATAAGAAGCGCGCATTTTGCTCACACAATAGAAGGTTCTGGTAACATATGGCTGACGAAGGTTCTGCTCTATTAATGCCTGCATCAAGTATCGACTTCGCCACACACATACTAACGAGATCACCGAGGTGCCCGGAAGCCGGCGTCGAATTTTTAATTTATAACTTTAATATTCAACGAGCTCCTCCTGCCTTCCGCTTTCACGAATTCGAGGCTCGCTGATAAAGGAACGTTTTTGAAGACCCCTTTCAAAAGCTGCTTAAGTGGAACAGTCGTTCCCCAATGTTCGTCCCACTTTCCGGTTATTTGCTCCAGAGGTTATCCTTTCTATGTATATGTTATTGCGTTTATTCAACACGGACAAGCCAAGGAATCATTTCAAACCTGTGGACTGTTTTACATTTCGGAACGTTTTGATTAATGAAACGCAAGAGTACTTTAAATATTGAGTTATTAACGCGTTTCATCGTCTTCCCGATTTAACGACGCGGCACTAATCTGGCATTGCTGCGTTTCATTCGTGTTTCGTTATAGCAGACACAATGAGCCAGATTTTTCATTTCTTTTAGCGAGAAAATACTCTTGGATCCTCTGAAATGTTTTTCATTTAGCTATTATCTAATAACACAAACTAAGAACATTCGCGTAAATATTTGTGTTATAAAGTATCATTATGAAAGAATAGTTTTTATAATGCAGATACGTATACAATCCTGCAGTAAAAAGAGTTGAAATTAAAACGTGCATGTTGCATGCGTAACTATGCCGTTTATGTAATCACGGTGAAAGTATTTAGCATACTTTCTTCTCGTGCTATTTAACAAGAACAGTCTTTTCAATTTAAACACGACGAATTTTTGCTTTAAACTCAGCAAAATTCCTTTTGTAACAAATTCATATTGTCAACTGTACTGTGATCAAAAAAGTCTTGCTCGATCGTCCATTTATATATAACTTGCGACTTCGTATATTAGATCCTGCAACAAATTTCTTTTCATCGAACTTTCCTGTACACTTCAGTACGCCGCTCATGAATATTTCTTTGCAAAGGTTTTCCTCTCTCTCTCTCTGAGAAAAGTTTTCGAAAAGCGTAAGACTCGAAGATAAATAAATCTCCTTACATTTTTCTCCAGATAATTTGAGTGTCGCTTTGTATAATTATTCGGTATTATCCTGGAGAAAACTTTTGCCAATAATTCCATTTACGTAAGCAGATTTCCTTGGAATACATTTTTTTTTACCGTACTTACTTCGCCTAAGTATAATACTCGGAGCCCGTTAGGATAAAACCTATTTTTCCTCATAGAATTCTTAGGTGTATTGGACGTGCCTGTATAGTCGGAAAGTTCAGAATTGCATGACAAACTTCCGAAATTAATTAGAACAGGCAACTCAGACATGTCGCATCGAGTTTGATAATAACATTAATCCTTAAATAATGAGTTAGTGAATGTGAATTTCCGCGAATCTGTTCAAACAAAGACCACGTTTATTGCGTTTCTTATGTAGGTATTTTTACGAAATTATTTCGGGTTGAAGTATAATTTTAAAAGATTCTCTCGAGAAACGATTAATCTTATATTTTCTTTTATACGGATTATTTTTGCATTCAATTGAAGATGAACGGTTTCTCATTAAAACTTTGGTTTTTATAGACTGAAAAGGATCATTTTAATAAACGTGTTCCACTAAATTGTTCGAAAAATGAGATACAGTAGAACTCCGTCTATTTGTACTCCATTTATCGAAACAAGGCCATGCCGGGTTCTAGATATACAAACTCATCGTAACTAACAAGTACGTATAGTTAGAGAGGGTAATTGGTGAGCTGGAACTATATGAACTAAATACACGGCTATCGAAACCATCATGCCCTTCATGTTTGAATGAACGAAGTTCTATCGTTTGCAATTTCTCGGTGATTTAAAATTCTCTCCTTTCGTTTACTTTTCGAAATTTCTCGGCTATTTGAAATTCTTTGCTTTCATTTGGAACATCGGAAATGTTAATGTAACAATTTTATCTAGAAAATGTGTACATTACAATTCCACGAGTGTGCTCTTTCAGTTTACGGTTAAATTACTTTGCTGAACAATTACTTTTGAAAAGTAGTACATTTTCTTTACTTACATGTATTACATAATTGTAGTAGCAAACGGTCCAAATGAGTTCAGCATGCAACCATATTTATTCTACCACTATATCACAAACAGAACACCTTTGCTCATCTTGAAATTGTTATAATATATTTTATTCTCGTTGCAGTTGTCCAAGCGAAACACGAAATGACGCATTGCCTTTTTACGTGAATCATTATACACAATGGTTAACTGATAAATTTTGCTCTCAATCTTAAAGCAGACGTAGCTTGATAAATATAATCATCAGATATGATGTACTCATTGTTGAAAATACTGGGATCATAATTTTTATTAGTCTTTGTCTTCATTTTTGCTATCTATACGGAGATGTATGTTGATCTTCGGAATCTTTGAGTCATAGAATATTGTTGTACAATGCATTTAAGATCCTAATCTATATGATTACTATAATGTGATAGTTAAACGCAATACATTATTTAGAGTTGCGTGAATTCTGGATAATCAGAAATGATCGTACAAACGGTGCATAAATTATATATTCAAAGTACAAATATTCAGAAAGTTTAACTAATTTTAACCAACGAGATACGTTCATACGCATTTGTCCGCTACTGAGTGTGTTAAACATTCTTGCAGCATAATATCGACTCGAGCCTAAATGTTCTTTTTGCACTGTTATCTTTACGCCAGACATACTTTTTTATTTCTTTGTTAACTATACAATTAAAAATAGAAAAACATGTTATTTAAGGCGTTGTTACGGATAGCATCTCCCGGTCGTTGCTCTATCGACTTTTATTAAATTCACAACTCCTTTCACAGAAAAACAACCATGAAGCGTTATTGAGCTGACACCCTGTTTAACAGCTCACTGAATATTTCGGATGCTGAAGCGGTTCGGCGATTTACACGACACTCTGCTTCTTTCCTTTTTGTCCCGTAGCTCTCGAATTTCAACTCGTCAGACCATATGATACATTTCCCATATGGAGTCCTTTTTGTTCGTTGGCTTGCAAACAGTTTTTCAATTTCTCTGAAAGGCCGAAGGACTGTTAAAGTCTCTTTAACAGGAATCCAATCGGCGATTTGGCTCTGTTCATCTCTTTTTTTATATGTTCTTATAAATTGTGGTTTTACCTCAGCATATTCTTTTTCCAAATTTTGCTAATGCATTAACTGATTGCCCCATTAATCGTGAAACAAAAAATTGATCTTTAATAACTACAAAGGCTACATTGTTGTGCATTAATAAACAAATTCGTGTACTCTGTAGTAAAATATCTACATTCTGCACTTTTATCTGCGGCGCGTTCTTTCCTCTGTTCTGCATTATTTAGAAAACTGTCATCTTCAGTTTTTCACTTTTTCAGGGAGATTTTAAACAGTTTTATAATCTGAACTGACGTATTTCTGTGAAATTCTCTCTGAAAAATTCCGTGCTTCCGGTGAAAATGCTGTGTTATACTGTGGGTTTCTTGTATGTCGATATAATATTTATGGCAAACGGAATGTTTGTTAAAACATATTTTAAATATGTCAGCCTTAACTATTATAATGAATGTTACTAGCGATGTGATCGCTTACTCTTTCTTCATCTTTCCGACACGTGTTTCATTTGGGCGCCTGTAAATATCAATTGTGTCACGTAAAAAGATTAACAAGAAAAATTATATCAGGAAACATTTTTACAACGAAAAAACGATGATCGATGCCTTTGTATGCATACACTTCATACTAATCCAGTGATAAAACTTCGTTATTCTTAATTGTTATTTACAAAGCTTTTATCAACATATTTGGAAGACATTTTTCGGATTGAAACGACACCAAACACGACACAATTGGGATTAACATCATTTTAACCGGAAGCATCTTGTCGCACTGTAGCTGTGTGGAAAGAACTTATTTCTAGAGCTAACAGCTCAACGAATTCTTTTAATTTGCTTTTAGCGCAACGGTGCACATTACTGTGGTCGACGTCAACGAGTATGCACCTCAATTCTTGCAACCAGCTTATGTCAGCACGGTGGACGAAGGTCGCCTGTACGAAGAAGTGGTCCGCGTGGAGGCGTCCGACAGAGACTGCACCCCTAAATTCGGCGACGTCTGCAAGTACGAGATCCTGACCGCCGATCAGCCGTTCATCATCGACAATGAAGGAGCGATCCGCAACACCGAACCGTTAGACTACGAGCGTTCGCACAATTACATCTTGAGCGTGGTTGCGTACGACTGTGGCATGAAACAGTCCGCGCCGGCAATGGTAACCGTCAAGGTGAACCGTGTCTGTGCACCTGGTTGGCGAGGAATCCCAGAAAGGGTTGATTATGCTGCCGGCGTCGGTTCCCAACCTTTGCTACCTTCAGCCAGGCTGGACCTCTGCGACGCCCCGTGTATATTGCGCAACGTCAGAGCTACCCTAACCCTTGCTACCGACCATATAGGCAAAGGTTGTGACCGTGACACCTATGGTGTTCGCAGCCAACGTAAATTATGCGGCGCATCCCGTGACAGCGTGGACTTGCTACCGACTCCTGGGCCTACCACTTCCTGGACAGCGTCTTTGTCTCGAGACGAGGGTAGAGAGGCCGATGAGATCTTCGAATTCGATGGTGCAGACTCGGCCGCTATTGTGCCTAGTGATGTTTTGGAGCACACCTTGGCGCAGAAGTTCACCATCGGCGTTTGGGTGAAGCACCGACCTCGTCCCAGACAAGATCCCCACGTGAAGGAGCACATCTTGTGCGCGGCTGACGATCACAAAATGAATAGACACCACTACGCCCTGTTTATCAGAAACTGCAGACTGATTTTGCTACTGAGACGCGACTTTTCCGAAGGCGACCCGAACATTTTCCGACCTGCAGAGTGGCGTTGGAAGCTTGGCCAGGTGTGCGACGACAAATGGCATCACTTTGCTGTCCAGGTCGATTTCCCACACGTTACTTTGTACGTGGACGGAGAAGAATGGCGAACCGACGAGAAGAACCCGGAGGTGATCGACGACTGGCCGTTGCATCCTGCTAAAGGCGTCAACACGACCCTGGTAGTCGGCGCTTGCTGGCAAGGCTCTGACAACAAGACCAAGCACCACTTCCGCGGTTACTTAGCTGGATTATCTGTCCTGGTTGGAAGAAACGAGAAACCGGACGTGTTGTCTTGCCTGCGTCGTTGCCAGGAAGGTATCCGTGTGCCGTCGATGGACCTGTTGCAGCCGGGGACCCAGTTGCTAACCAATTCCGACCTGACTGAGGTACGAATCGACGGAGACAATCGCACCAACGTCGAGACGCTTCTTCGTCGTATCGGTTACTCGAACTCCAGGCGTTTCCCAACCCCAGGCCGACGTAATTTCCGCTTAGAGACGACGATTGTATGCGAGGGCAGCGAGAACAATCCGCTTCCGGTGCCGACCGTTCAATCGTACGTCACTGTCTTGCCACCGCCACATCCGGGTATCACCGTGAACGGTACCGGTTACGTAGCTAGAGAGTATGCCGATTTCCGTTTAGGCGTGCGAGTGTTCCCGGATGCACGTGTCACTGCTGGCTCAGCAGCTAGGTTGGATGCGTGCGCGGTCAGTGTTTATCCGAGTTTGAACCCCGATCATGAGAGCTTGGGTCTCCCTGGGGACGCTCTGCGTAGATTCCATTCTATCACTGCTCGAGTAGACCGAGACGGTGTTGTACTATCCGGCGCCGACACGCCGTACAACTATCAACAGTTGATACGTTTGATTATGTACACAAACCGCAAGCCAGCTTACTATCTCGACCGCGTTTTCAAACTGACATGTTCCGAGCTGAGTGGTCGGTTTGCAAGTAACGAGTACGTACAGACGCTGGCTGTCATTCATCCGAAAGAGAAGACCACCGCTGTTCCTCACTCAACTCCGGATGAACCACCTATCGCTAGAATCCTAGAGCCTGTTGCTGGTCACGCGCAGCTATCTCCTCATCATGCAGACTTGCCAGAGGAATATGCGACCACTGTTCTTCGTGAAGGGACCAAAGGCTTCGGTGCAGGTGGCAGTCATGCCGTGACGATCGTTGTTGCTGCTTGTATCTGTTTCTTGCTGTTGATGGCGGTTGTTGGAGCGGCCAGGGTTAGAGGAGCCGCAAAACGGCGAAGATCAGCCGGCGACGAACTAGCTGCCGAGACTGAAATGGCTTGGGACGATTCTGCGCTCGCTATAACCGTGAATCCGATGGAGAGGCTCACGGAACACGACTCCCATCATCCGAGCCAGAGAGACGAGGATGTCGACGACACCGGAAGCTCAGACTCGGAGGACGGATCGTACAGAGACGACGACCTGGATAGCTCCGACTGCGAGAACGATTGCGAGCTGAGCAACGGCCGGCATCGTGGCCATACTTCGCCTCATGAATTGGAATGGGATCATCGTGATGTTTAAATTACAATCCCACCTCCTCTGCATTCACCATCCCCTTTCTTTGTATGGTGATTAAGTGGAGTACTAGCTCACCATTGCTTTTCATTGTTCCCTCTCGGATAGTCATTTTTGTCTCTTCTCTTTTACGTTCGTTACCTTTTTTTCTCTTTTTCTCGCGCAAAACGCTTCGCAATTTCATATGAAAACGCATAATACGCTAGCCTACAGCGAGCTTCAAGTAAATTATACACGAATCGTCCCCCCCCCCCCAAACACCTTTCACGGTTAACGTTCGCAAGTGTGAACGTTATCCTTTTAAAGATAATTCGATTTTTGATAAAAACCGATTCGATATTTTTATGCAGCCGCCGCGGAAGCGGGTCGTATTATAATATCCGTCCCCATACACATGAACATTGGCATCGTGAAAACGTAAATGCACCAACTAGTTAGTACTCTTCTTAACAGCCAGCAAAATTTGTAAGAGTGCGGGACGCTTTATCGAATAGTTAAAACTCTTTGTATTCTACAACATGCCGCTGATGTTGGTAGACGAGAGAATCACGTGAAAGATAAAAGAAAAGAAATACTTAACGTTTACCGAAGTCCTCTCGGTAGATACGGAGAAGAATTAATTTATATTTGTCACTTATTACTGCTAATTATTATAATTATTATAATATTACAGCTGCTATTATTATTATTATTATTTTATTATTAGTGGTAGTAGTAGCAGGACAAGGGAACTTTTTTATACTCTTAACTGTCTCTTTTGACATTTATTCTATTTTTTATTCTATTCCACTATTTACTACGGTAAATTTAACTAACGCCGATTATATTCGCTATCGTTGATTATAATTATTCTCGTTGATGCACAGGACGGCCCGATAACGTAATTGGAACTTTTGATTTTCAATCGAACTGATTCTCTGCTTACGTTTCAATGAATTTTAAAGTCAACGTTTGATCTCATAAATGTATATTTTGTAACCGACCGTGTCTCTTGTGTTGGAGAGAGACGTTCACGCGATTAGTATTCAAAGAAAAAGAAAAGAAAACCTGGAAAACGAGTCATTGGTGAGGTAAATTGTAAAAAAAAAAATTATATATCTTTCTGGATCGGTACCGCGTGGATCGGGCTGAACCTATGACCATGGTATGATACCTGCCCAGTTTCACAAGTTTCATTTTTGTAAGTGAAAACCTGTAATAATTTGCACAATGTTCCTTCCTAATCAATCTATAAACTCTTAGCTCTTAGTAAGGACATTGCCGCGCATCTTATGATAGTGCTTCACCATTAAGTACGGTATAATATCATATCTGTATACATGTGTGCACATGCATATAGATCTGTACGCGAATCCATTGCGTACACAGACTGTATGAAGTACATGTGTATGTGCATGGGACACGTGTACTTACATATACATACAGTGTCCGATCATTATTCTGTGGTGAGCAGTCATCTGCGCGACGAATAGAAGCAAAAGGGAAAGAAAGAAAGAAAGAAAGAAGTAAACACACATACACGCGACGACTATTCTAAATAATGCGCAGCGATCAACCTACTGAGGTATATCGTTTGTTATTTTTTAAAGGATAATTATTGTGCAATCACTCTTTTCATAGAGAAACTGATTTTTACGTGCCTTTATGCAAATTAGTATGTTGAATTCTACTCTATATTTTAATAGCGAAACTCGACAACTGATTTACCCGTCAGTAATCTCGCATGTTAGGTGTACCGCTCGGTAAGCTCTGAAAGGCAACTGCTCTACTGTTGTTGTATTTTAAACATTACTATTAGAAACGGCATAGGTGTTAAGCGACAAGCGCATAGAGATATCGGCCGATTCGCGAAAACCGACGATCTTTTCACGTCCGCTTATAAATGAACCGCATTAACCACACAACCCGCACGCGTGCTCATAATATCGTTGCCGCGAACGTGAAAAATCGTTCGGTCGATCGAACACGCCTCGAATACGTGCAATGATGTCCGGCAGGATAGCTAAATCTCGATGAATGATCTCGTAATTTGACTGCGCATTTATACTCGCTACGAAGTAATGAAAGGATCTTGTGTATGTATTTATGTATTTAGAGTTATACCGACCGATCGAATATTTAGTACTGAAAGTTTGTGTACGGATATCTATATTCATAGAAACTATATGAACAATTTATTTTTCCAACGAGCATATCATATCATTTTTATAAGGGATTCGTCGGAAGTTTGAAAACTTTTCGTAAAGAGCTCCTACATAGCTACTCGCTATCGTGATGTTACTTGCCATAATCCGCGGACTTTGTTTTCTCGTGATCGCCCTACCCTTCGACAAATCATTTCGTTTGTTTTTTCCGATTCTAGTGTACGGACAAAAAAGGTACGCACGCTATCTTTACGCGTTTCTTGAGCTCGGATTCGAGGAGAGAACGGCAACTTCGAGCGTTTTAAATGTCGCTTAAAAATGAAAGAAAGATTAACGCTACGAAAGAGGATGCGTGAAGGAAACTAATATGTATCGCTGTTTATCTGCGTCGGTCTCTTCTGTATTTCTTTTTTTTTGTTTTACTTTTAGTTATCGGTTCGCACATCTCGATTCGTTCGTTAACTTCCACGCGACTAGACCACGTAAACTACAAACACGTCTATCGAATCTCTAATTTGATCTTAAAACTCTTCGCTTCACGGTTTCTGCGCGGCGTTAAGTTTAAACTCCTCGAGAGAAGCTATCGATATTCAACCGTCGAATACACACACAGGACTTTACTTATGTACAGTGGAACACTCGGGAAAACGATCCTAACACTGACGACAAATGGTTCGATGATTCGTCATCTCGCCGAGTTAAATGACCGGGGCACATTTTAGTCAGAGACCATCCGAAACATACCCTGTTTCCATGACGAAAACCTTGAAGAACGTTCATCCGATTGTATTCGCGAGATTTCGATTATACTCGATGACATTCCTCCACGATCGCACAATACCGCCAGATCCTTTCTTGAGTCTTTTACACGGCATAAGTATCGATATCTAAAGAAACCGAAAAACTGCACAAAAAGGAGGAACGCGCGCTGGCTTTATCAGAGCATCGGATGAAGATGAATATCGCGGTGGATTCTGCGAGTCCGGAAGTCGACGAGGATGATCGCAAAGGCGAGAAGGAAGGAAGCGTTCTTTTGTTGCTCGGTCTAACGAGTCGTTTGGAAGAAGATATCAAGGGCTCTCCTCTCTCGTCTGGTAACGATGATATCCGTAAAACAGGAAGGAAGAAGGGAAGGAAAATAAAAGAAAGAATGAAAGAAGGAAGAAAGAAAGAAAGAAAAGAAAGAATGAGACAGAAAGGGAAAGCGACACACCGCTACAACCTAACTAGGTGTACACATTTGCTCTAAAGATGTACTTAATTATTAATTATGGGAAAGAAAGGAACTACGCAGAACAAATCCAACTAGATTATACTATTATAATATATATTATACATAAAAATATATCTAAGCTGTTTGCAAATGATGATATAAAAAGAAAATGAAAAGAAACAGAGAAGAGAAGGTATGAATTTGTAATGTACTATTGTATTTTGTAGGCAGCTAGTGTACGTATACATATGCACATGTACCCGTGTATGTATGTATGTTTACGTATAATAAATATACATACTCTTCGACATTTACACGTACCGTTCGCCTAAATAGTCAGCAGAATACATATTTTGAATTTTACCACAGCGCGGGCCGCGTCGATCGCGGGAACAGTTTGTCCGCGATCGTGATCGAGGATCGATGATTGAGGATCTACGTTCCCACGAGAGACTTGCTCGATTTTTTTCGGACTCTGTTAGGGGCACCCGGGGGCGCAAGATATACACACGAATATGTTCATCACCGATCCGTAAAGAAATGCGCGGTATATATGCATCTCGCATTCGTTTGAGAGTGAAAAAACAAACAACCAAAAACGTAAAACTGAGAATGGTAACCACGGCGTGCGTATAGATGCGTGCGCGTACAGCTACGCGTAATTTTTTGGGATGAAATTCGACGTTCTCGAGCTGGAAAGAAAGGAAAATATATGTGAGTCGATCCTACGGTGACGTTGTAATGAATGAAATAAATCAACTACCGACTAGCTAGGCCGTAAATGAAATGATTACGAGCCGACTAAATTCCCTCCCATCGCAGATTGATTGTGTGTTAACTAATAAGATTAAGTAATTGATATATAGTACAGTTAAGGAATTTAATTAATATGAATAACGATACTATCAGTACGCTAAGCACGTTTCAAAGTTGTAACGTGGAGGTATATTAGCTAAGGCGAAAAAAAAAAGAAATGAAAGAAATGGTTTACGACACGGAAAATTCTTTTGGTTTCAACGTGACACCGCTGAGTTGCTCGGTTGCGTCTGCACGGGACGCGCAGAAACGTCAAATTACAACATCGTTATCCCCGCAACTGAAAAATCGTTCGGCAAGAGAAAAAATATTAGCAATAGACTATTATACACGTGACATACACACAGAAGACACTGAACACGCGGCCGCATATACACGCTGCACAGGCTAGGAAAGTGAAATACTATCTATAACGACATATTATAAATAACATTAAGACGTCAACTGTATTTGTTTAATAAAGATGTACATTCGAAAAAGCGAATGAACTGTTACTTTGCAGCCGATGGGACGCATTGGGGTTTCATTGTTGATGAGCCACATCTTGTACAAGAGGACATATTATACTAAATAAAGTACTCGACCCAAATGTGTCCTACAGGCTGAATTATAGTTGAATATTAATTGCTCCCTCCTTACTCTGAATTATGTATTATATTTCAATTGAAGATTTTAATTAAATATCTATTCTAGAGGGTGAATTCATTCTTTTATATTTTATACATTTGCAGGTTTTTCTGTTGACAGAACGCCTTATTATTAAAAAAATATTTATTTCACATGAATGATTTTCTGATGCCCCATCCAATTCTTCACACTGTGGAGATAATTGCATTGAATTAGTATTTCGGTTTTGAAAGGTGTACAAAGTATTTTCTTCCAAAAAGTCATTTTATATATATGTTAGTTGTCAGAATGTTTTAATTTTTACGTACTGATATCTAACAAGCATTTAGAGAAATGAATTTTAATCTGTTTTACTTCACTTACCTATATCCTTCTCCATGAAGTCGTTAAACATATTGGACTTTCTAGATAGGATTCTCAATAAAATAGACTAATACTCTTTATAAATGTTGGAATCTTTTATTTCTGTATACGCGTATATGTATATATAGTATAACGAGTACTATATACATATATACTATTTAAAAATTATATATTATATATTTTCAAATGAAAATTCTCCGACACGTTTGATAGCATCGATTGCACGTTTATATAACTGCTGCCGCATTTTGAAATTTCATCAATTTTCATTAAATAGATATTAATTTAATAGTTTTTATATGTACTTAAATAAATATTATATATTTACAAGTAAACATGCGTCCTGTAAAATGTAAACAAACATATACATCAGTGATTATTATAAATAATGACATAGGAAGATATTTTTTTCTAAAAATAAATTAGTTGAATTTATCTACGTTTTTACATAAAATATTCAGCATCATTTTAATAATTAAACTCTTGTCCAGATCTTTTTATTTTCTAAACTGTATTCGACGATGAGAGATTCTAATACAAAATTCAATCGTGTATATATATGTATTCATGAAATATTTATTATGATATTGGATATTGGAAAATGTTTGTTTACATTTTTTTTAGGGAATTTTTGTGGCAGAAACAAATTAGTATTCGTAGGTCACTTTCTTACTGTGCTTTTTAAAACCATTCAGTCGAATGTTTCGTTATTTTCACATGCGCTAATTATGATAAATACTTAGTACGATGTGATGCACTTCAGAGAATAATGAACTGCGTTCCCAGTCTTAGCAATACAGAACTTTGTTACAATATCAAATTGAAAATTTCTTCTTAATACTACTGTTTAGGCTCATAAATTAAAGATATTAAAATATTTCATGTTTCGTAATACCCACTATTACCGTTAAATAGTATTTACTCCACCTTCTGCAAAATATGGACAACAGAAAGTTATTTTACAAAAATGAATATTAAGATGGTTAATCGATATCTCCATAAAGTCAAGATATTATTACGATTAAATGGATCCGAAACGTAAAATAAACGTATACTTTTTAGAATTTTTTCCTATACATCCTCTTTGTTTACTTTTACAATAAATAACGAAAATATTGGTACCGTTCCATATCAAATAAACGTTCTCTCATGAAATATTGCTTCGCAAATTTCTTGCTTGATTACAATTACCTATACTTACTGCAACGAGCAGTCCGTGGCTCAGTATAAACAAAGAATAATCGCTGTTTGATCACTGTTTTGCGGAGAAAATAATTTGATGTTTTCTGCACTCCAATGCAGGAGAGCACTTTGACAAACAACACTCCATACATACGGAATGAAAAATTCTTCTGGTTGTTCTTCTTCTACATATTTAAATTTCAGTTCCGGAAATTTCTGTAAAATATGCAAACACTAATTATATAATGCAATACAACAAAAACTGAACGTAGCTTATTCATTCAATATTTAATACATAAATGAAAAATATTTTTAAAACTAGATTTTTATGCAATTCAGCACATACTGAAGAAAGAACAATACCTTGTACAAATAGAATTATTTTATTCTTACCCTTAACCGATCTCGAGGCCATTCGTTAGTACCTTGTTGAATCGTAGTTAACACTTGACTGACACCAAGTTGAGATTGATCCTTTTGTTCCAATTTATAAGAAAAGAAATTAATGACCTAAAATTTTGTTCGTTATTATTCTATTTATTGGTGAACTATTGAGACTATAAATACTAAAAATGTTGATTTTACTCACAGAATCTATATTTTGCACAATATCTTGAAATGCTGTGTGTGTTCTGAATGGTTGAAAAATATCTTTCTTGTATAGGAGCGTGTATATTAAATTTGGATTATGTGCAAGCCTGTAAGTTAAGCAGCTATTTATGATTTCTAATACCATTCGTAATACTTCTTCGAGTATCGTTAAATCCTGAATCTGAAATAGAATGTAAATACATCATTTGTACTCGGTTACATTTTTTAATAAAATTATTTTATGCCATGTGCTAAACCATACCAAGTCTGTGTTTGAAGTAGTCCCATTTATTGCAATTGCAGTACTGTCAGGAGGAAGGGAAGGTTGTGCTTGTATTTTTGCTTCCAGTCTGACATGCTTCTTCGCAAGAGTTTCAAATAAACTTAACAGTCTCTGACTAACGTAAGGATGTAAAGATGTGAATTGCGCGGACATGTTTGCTAGAGCTGCTAAACAATTTGTGTGCAAATATTTGTCCTACAATTAGACATTAAAAAATATTTTGTTACCTATGTCTATAATTATTTACATTAATAAATCCATAGGTGTATTTATAATCTTACCCTCATTTTAAACATGTTGTATTGAATTGTTCTTATTACAACAAGAATTAGAAGACCTCCTAACGATATTTCACTTATTGATCTTTCTGTGTACCAACTTACACCTTTAAGCATCTAGTAATTATAACGTCATTAGCACCTCGACATATTTTTCGTGTTTACAATTATTAGAGATGATGGAAAATTGATTTGTGCTCATACATGAATATACTTACAATTTCATGTATTCTTTTATTAAAAGTTTCATCTTCACTCAAGATAAGAAGAATGATGAGAGACATATAAATGTGATGAGATGTATTGTTTGGAGCATGATATAATATTTGCAATATTGGTGTTACCTGTATAAACATAGAGATTTCTAATTTATTTCTTTTTTTACATTATACTTGCCGTACTGTTAACTTATTCGATTGATATATTAACAATTCCATATTCACCAGTAGTTGTATATCTGGTCTTCTCATGATGTCTTGTTTTACACTTGAATTTCTATGCAGTAACATATACAACAATAACGTGACTTCATCCGTGTTTGGTATTTTACATATAGTATTGTACAATTTATTTAAATTAAATCTAAATGCACCCTTTGCTTGTATTGCAGAATAATCTTCTAAAAAATCATGCGTTTATTTCGAAATTATTCACACGAAGATAATGTAGTTCTTTTTTCATTTTTTATTACTTCATACTGAGAGATAATTTACATGAATGTACTACAGTACTCACCTTGCATATCAACAAAACTGAACAGAGCATTTCTGTAAGGGTTTTGTGTTGCGGTACAATGATTTGTTAAAACCAGTAACAATAATAAAGATTGACTAGCAAGTGGTGTTTCCGTATCACGTTTTCTTTCTTCCGTGTCAGAAGCGTTACTACTTGAAACTTGTACATTTTTTAAGCTACTACCCATACCCATTGTAATCACATTCCATAAACCAGCTGAAATAAGTTTTGCGTGTTACATACAATAAGTAGTTTGGGTTCGACTCAACATTTTCGGGTTCTCGCACACCTCTAATGATACTATACAGTATAATTAAACATACCTGCTATACTAAAGACAATACTTCCTCCCGCTTGTTGAGTAAGCAACCCTGGAGGAGCATGTTCTTGCTGTACAAAATTATGCAATAATGTAGAAACCACTGCTGGTGCATGTTCACTAGAATGTGAATGCATTGCTATTCTGTAAATGGAGCTGTATTCAGCTGCAGTTTGTGAAAATAATTGCACCGAAAGTAGTACAAGTAAGCAATTTATTGCTTCTAGATGAACGACATATGTGAATTCACTGTGAAAAACAAAATTTTGATATAGAACAGGACTTCTATCATAAATGGTTAACTAAAAAGTAATTACATATAAAGCATTTATGTTTTCATTGTTACTCTCTTTTTTACATACATGCATAATGCACATGTATGTAGTAATGATTATGAAGTTTAGAGTGAATCTAAATATTTTAAGAAGTATTTTACCAATGAAATGTTACAATGTTAAAAATAATGTCTTACCATAATGGTACATCTGTTATGATATCAGCTAAAGCATCGTAAAAGTCTTCTAGTCTATAAGATGAATTTGTTTGACTCGGTAATTGAGGTGCTTCTATATGTTTTATCATTTCTTCTTCGCCAACAGTTTCAATTAAATATTTTAATATACATCTTATCGCAAACAATGCATTGTATGTTTGCCATGCTGATATGATTCTACAAAGTAATATTAGATGAAAATGCTTGCAGGCATAAACAGTAATTGAACATTTCAGCTTTTCCTTCTAATTACAGTAGGTACTCGCTCGTTGCACAAGAACCAGACCAGGATTTCAAAGAATGGGGATTTCATTCACAGGCATTAAAGATCTGGAGTGCAACGAGTGAGAACCTACTGTATATATCCTTAGAGAAAGGGTGTACCATACTTCTGATTCTGTGTTGGTGCAAGTAAGTTGCTGGCACGAGTAAGAGCAACTTGTATTAAACTGCCGAAGTTGCCAGTAGTCAAATTGTTGGCGAGCAGTTGTTGACAAGACGAATCCAGTCGAGAGTCTAGTTCTATTTGATCGTTCCTCGTAACAGGCGGACGCATGTTATAGGATAGAAAAGTATCCCAAAACGGATCATTTGGCAGGATACTCTTTTTTCCACAGAATCTTTCCAAATAAACATTTTTGGAAAGATCATCATTCCGACTTGGTGTTGCCCCCATTGCCGACCCTTAAACTTCTGAAAGTAACGCAATATATGCAATTTAAAATATAGGAAATTCTTGTTGTTTAGTCACTAATGAATGTGTTCGATAATTAACTACTCCCATTATTTGAGACAACAGTGTACGTTTGATAATTTTACATTGTTACAGTTTGATTATAAATATAATATAACTAGTTATTTGAAGCCTGGATTATTCTATTTTACAGTAGTGTCGAATAAGATGAAAAATGAAAACAATACTGTGTATTTGATTAGGAATATTATAAGCTTGAATAACATACTTTGACAATCCACTGTCATAGAAACTCGGTAGTTCTTTAACAATCACTAGTAATGGGGTTCGGTTCTATATATTATCGTCCTTCAGTTTTTGTGTGTTTTTCGTGACGAAATAACTACAAAACTTCTTTATAACGCGTCCATGGGCATAAAATCAGAGACACGAAGAAATATAACCTCTTCATATGTCAACCAAGCACTTCGCAGACATATAGGTAAATCAAAATGAGCGCCATCTTTGTAGATTGATTAAATCTACAGATATATATTAAACTTTTTGCACTTTACAGCAACTTAATTGATATCTATATACAGTTTTCTGAATCAGAGGTGTGGTAAAACGTGTAAGGGATTCAATGTATACTTGTCACAACACATGGATACAGGTTTCACATTGTTCCACATCATTTGGATGACGTATCAATCTAAACATGCAAATGACCGGCGTGCTGTTATGCGAATCCGTTTCCTAAGTTACTTATCATTTGCGTACGTGTACGAAAAGAAATACATTTTCGAACAAATAGATCGTACCCTATTGACTATTATATAATCCAATTTTGTTATACAAGGTTATCAGAAAGAAGGTATAACTTTTTAATTAAATACGACGGAATGTTAACTTGACCCGTAGAGGCCATTTCTTCTCTGTTTCTTCTTCTATATTCTATAGAAATATGTTATAAATTATGAATTGCAAGATCCGGAGAATGTTACACATAGATCTTCAATGAAATTCACTTTGTCAAAGTTACATACTGTTCATTCAATTCAATTTTGCTTTACATTAGGCTGCCATATACGATAGTTATCAAAATGGATCGACTTCATAAATCATTTCGAACAGAAGCGTCCTATTCGCAATGCATAGAAGAAATTGAGAATTCCATGAAAGCCATTAAATGGAAATTTAATAAAGCGAAAAATTTCCTTGGTTGTCATAGGAAGGAAATTGCTAAACTTCTGAGGTGCGTTTTTAGTTAGCAGAATTTGTTTTTTTCTTTTTAACGTTACATGAATTCCTTGACAAGAATTAATTGTTTCATTGCCATTATTCGTTAGTACTCTTCATTGTACATGTGTAAATCATACGCGACTAAGCTAATTATTAGTACTATTATTGATATTTTAAATTCATCTTCCATCATTTATTTGTTTTATCAACACTTCCTACTTTATCCACGAAAAAAGACATATTTTATCAGTTTTTATCACTTTTACTGCATGGCCAATCATTGTCGGTTTTATACGCGAATAGTTCGCATGGCCACGCGGTCTGGTTCGAAGAATCGGAGAGCAAATCAAGTTTTTATGAGGACACGATGAAAGAGCTCGTGAATATAGAACAGACGTGCGAGAAGCATCTATTACGGATGAAAATCGGTTTGCTGTCTGCAGTGGAAGGACGAATGCAACCACCAACGCATTTATCTTTGCGAAACGTGGAAAGAGTTTGCAAGATGTTTCCCTTTTGCAATTCGGACAATGAAACGAATGACGAAATACCCTGTCACTGTTTTTGGGAAAATGTGCCGAAATGGAGATTGGAAAACATCCAGAATATTCTAGTTAAAACGAAGGAGACCATGCAAACAGAATTTGACGAGTCCGATTTGAAATTCAAGCAAGACATGATGTACCTTAGATCAAAAATGTTTTCTCTGCCCAGAAATCTAAATGATAAGTAGGTCATTTCTCCTGCGAGATACTCAATATTTGTTAAACGACGAGACTCTTTCGACGAACCACTAAATATTTTATTAGAAGGAAAATAAAGAATTTTATTTCATATAAATACAGAATAAGCATAGATAATTTCATAAATGCAACATTTGTTCTAGAAGTTCTTATCTAAATGTCAAAAGTGATACCTCGAACCGTCGATTGACAGTACAGCCATCGAGGACGGACCCTTTTAACGATATTCGCGAAGAGCACGATTCGTTTCAAGTGTTTTCTGTAGAACGCGAAGTATCCAAGATAAATCTAAAATTCACTGAGGGAACATTCGTGGCCTGTCATATTTGGACGAAAACGTTGGACCGACACAGTACTCAGTATGGATCAAAATGGAACTTGGTATTACGTCCACAAATAGAGAAGATGCTGATGAAACGCCATATACCGACTCTGCATCTGAATCCGGGTGCTACTTTTACCTTTCTGTCGAATATTCGAGAGAATGGAGTGAATTTTATATTGTCGAAGGATGACCTGATATCTCTCTTACTAAATGCTGGTGAAAGCGTCTGGTTGACATCTTGGAAATTGCAGTTTCAAACAGAACAAGGGAAGGAGTTAGCCGTGGTGCTTATACAAAGCTGCTTTCGTGGCTATATGGTAAATAATTTGTCTATATGTACATTGTACACCATAGAAAATTGTCGAATACCAGTTTGAATAAGATCTGACTGTTTCTTAAAGTTACGTAAAAAAATAATGGAAACGCAGTATCTCTACATAGCCGCGAACGTGTTATGGTTAAACTGGCTAGCAGTACAGAAGAAAAAAGAGATACGGGAACGTTATCTGAAGAACATGTTGACGTCTTTACAAGCAACTCGAGAGCTATCCGCAAAATTGAACGAAGAGTTCAGCTCTATAATAAAGAAACCACACGTGGTTATACATTTAACGTCTCTCGGGTACGTGATGGAGTTGCGGCAGCATTATGTCCCGAGTAAATTCGCTATGATCCAGAACATGAATATATTAAGAATCTGTTTCGTTCGAAATCCAAACACCGAAGTGATATACATCTTACCCGTACCACCGACGAATGAAATGCTGTTGATGTACAGTGATTTCATCGAATCGATATCCTCGGAGGAGCATATCGCGAAGAGAATCACTTTCATCGCTCTTTCCCAAGGGGACACCTTTCGTAATCGCTCGATGAACGTCTCTAGGATTCTACATTGTTCAGAGGAATCCCTTAAGGAGCTCAGAAAGAAGATCGCTGGGAAACACGCGTACTTTCTGCCCTGGATCATCGACGAATGCGACATGAGATTAGCTGGGAATCTCGGTGTCGCCTTATTGAGTCCTGACATGGAGGTCCAAAACAAGTTCTTGCACAGATCCAACACGGCCCGTCTGATCGCTGGGTTCGGATCATCGCAGCCTCCTTATCACTGCGATATAAAAGACTACGATACTCTTTGCACCGCGCTAGCTCGCTTGATCATTCAGCACACAGACGTTTGCATCTGGGTGTTCAAACTGAATTTCGGATCGATCTCAAAACATCGCGGTATATTCCTTATTAATCATATCAGCATCCCGTTCATGCCGAGTCTACGGAAAGAGAGGAAAAGATTCGCCAGCGAATGGGGTGCAAACTGCGCTGCGCGAAACAACTTTCTCGCGAAGCTGGAGGAACATTTGCCGAAAGTTATTAACGCTGCTACTCGATTGTCCAGGTTGCACGATTCTTGGACGGACTTTTATGCGCAACTGCAGAAGTTTGGATGTTTGATTCAGGGGGTACCAGCTGAGAAGGATGTTAAAACCATCGCTATTAGTTTATTTATTCCTAAGAAAGGGAACACAGAGAGGGTGAAGTGGCTGGGAACTGCTGACATGTTGCGTTTGGGTATGCGCTGTTTGTGTTTTGCTGCAATCGAGCGGTTTTAGATAATTTATCACTTTTCTTAAGCAAGGATTAAGGATTTACTTCTCAGTATGTGCAACGAAGTATTCATTGTCAGCGAATTACGTTTTAGAATATTTTTACTAGGTCTTCTTGGTTCGATGCTGTAAATAGTTTATGTGTCACGATTTTGGAAAGTAATCAGTCATTTTATTGGCAGATTTTTGCACTGTTTCGACGAATATTTTCATGATGCCGCAAACATCGTTCGACAACAGTCAAATTGTACCGGATATAAACAAATTAGCCAAAGGGTTGCAAGATGAAGGCTATTACGGTTATGCGACCATCGATTGTTATTGTTACATGGACAAACAGAAGGACAAAGTAATGGTTTTGGTGAAGAATGTACAGCCATATTATTCTTATGTGCAAAGTTACATGGAGTGGATGAAATTTGCAATTGGAGGAACATACCAGTAAATCATTTCTATAGGATTTTAAAATAAGAAAATAGATATCAATTTTTATGTACAAAGTGTCCTAATCTTTTTTTATATAAACACGTAATTACCTTATTTTTCGATCTCTTCGTAATCACAGTGTTTTAAACGAAACTACAGAATTTTGACTGAGAATAATTATTTTTAATATCATTGTCCACATAATTTTAACAAGGATCATTTAGTAATGACATTGTTGTTCCCACAGTTTGGGTATGAATCATTTTAACACCAAGATTCCCGTGCATACTCGAAAAAGATCGTCAAGATACGGTGTTCCAAGACGAACCCCTAAATGGAATGAAACAAGTGAGAGATATGGAATAGCAATTTGTGAACTGTACCATACAAGATTCGCTGCTTATTCTTGGTCGAAACTGAAGGATTTGTTTAACGGATGTGGTGTACGTTTGAACAATACATCAATAACCGAATAATAACAAATTGCAAAAGTTGCTCAACCAGTCACGTTTATCATTTCTAGATTGTTTATAACTCAGAAACGAAACAGGGTTCGACCATATTATTACACGATACTGTGATTAGAACTCATGGTTTGATGATTGCCGTCACCTCGAACATGAGTACAACGATATCCATGGTGCATGAACAGTTATCAAAGCTGCACCAGACTCTGATAAAACCTGCAAAGAAGCTCGAAACGAATGTAACCGATCTCTTAGACTATTTTCATAAATTATCTCTTGATTACCAGGATTTTGCGTCTGCTACATGCGAATAAATTATCAAATTATTGCACATGATTTGATATTCTAAATAAATGTTCCAATTATACTTTCCATGGATATTATAGTCTTTTAAGGTGGGAGCCAGTCCAGACGCAGAGTCATGCGTTTGTCGAATTGTCGATCCACTTTGGATGTGTTGTAATCTGTAATGATATATAAATGTATCTCAAAGAATTTTTCGAAATCTTAAAAATTGTTGGTTTTACAGACGTGTAAAATAATGCGTCAACATTTTTTCCATTGAATTGTAATAGCTGAACTAGCAAACTGAGTTTTTAGGAGTTTATAATGAGTTTTGAGTATCTACTCAAAAAATATGTTTTATTTCTACTCGACATTTATTCTCCGTATTATGAATATTTCAAGAAATACAGAGAATAATCAATGCATCGATGATTTAAATTATTTGAGAAACTACTAAATAAGAAACAAATGGGCAATTTTTAATTTTATTTTAAGACAACAAAATTTATAGAATTAATTAAAAAATGATTAGAAAAAATACATATATAATTTTTTAATGAATTTTAGTGGAAATTTCATCATAGTAAAATCCAGCCCACTGTGTTCTTCGGCCATTCGAGATTATTAAAATAATTTTAATTTGGTCAATTTTCAAATGTCCATCTTTTTAAAAAGAGGACCGTAGAAGATAAATAATTGTTAGCTTTTTAAGGGTTGTTTTCTTCACTGTGTGTCGACAGAAATCTTCCCGAATAGACACTAAAAAGAAATGAAATGAGAAAAATATCTCGTAGACATAAACATTGCTGTGTTCAGTAGTAATCCAATATGAATGCGATAAAGGTTAAAATACACATTGGACTTTTCAAATTGTATTAGCGTTATTTAAAAATTGCTATTGATATTGTTTTCGAATTGTACGAAGTATAAAAATCAAAATATGATTCGATGTCACTGCTATCCAATCGAGATAAGAGAGTGCCCCCTTTCGTCAACTTCATCATTGGCGGATTGTCTGGGTAAAATGATATTAATCCTTCCAATTTTTCTTTCTAATCAAACAATCTTTTAACTGATATGTCTTGACAGTGCTGTTCCGTGAAACATAGAAGAGAACAAGACATTAAAATGATGTTATTTGTAATAGGTGCGTGGGGCAGACTGCAACGCATCCCTTAGATGTCACGAAGGTACGAATGCAAGTTTCGAACGTTTCTTTTGGAGCATCGGTGCAAGAAACTTTGCGGACAGTCGGACCACGTGGATTTTTCGTCGGCTGGACTGCTGGTGCGATCCGGCAATTAACATATAGCACGGCTAGACTTGGAATATACACTAGTTTATATGATATCTGCAAGTGAGCGCATACAATCTCTTTTATCTGATAACTGATATAGACTATCGAAACATGCATTTCATTGATAACTCGAAAACTATTCCTGAACATACAAGAACTTAAGGAGATCGCGCAGTGTTTGTTGTCGAATCACACTAATTCGTAAATGCAATTTAGAGGACATTTTGGGACCATAAATTTTCCTACAATGGTCGGCATCGCAACGGTTTCTGGCTTCGTGGGTTCGTTTATTGGAACTCCAACTGATTTGGTTTTAGTACGCATGATAGCAGATATGAAATTACCTCCTGGTGAGTTTTTAACTGTATTAATTATACTTCAACTGTTATATAATTCATCGCAATGATAAAATATAACGATAACACTTGAAATAGAAATAAAGACGGTCGAATTGTGTAGGCCCTATTGTTAATCGAGCGAACTTTCGAAAAGGTGTATAAACCGAAGGACCAATTTTTAGAGAAGCGATGGAATTATAGAAATGGCTTCGCCGGATTAACCCACATCGCAAAGAAAGACGGTGTGCTTTCACTATGGCGGGGAGCTGTGCCCACCATGATTAGGGGAGGCGTTGTCAATGGAACGCAATTGAGTACATACAGCAAGACCAAAGTAATGTTGCTGGACACAGGTATTTTCTGATACTGGAAATCAATTAGTACAACGCAGTGAAAACATTATTTTCAACTGATTAAAATTATAATCTCGCTCTCACAACTAATGCAAACCATTTTTTATTTGGCATATTTAGAATTTTGTCTAGGACACAATAGATTTTTCTTTGAACATAAAAATCGTTTTTGATGGTTCAGCGGGTTCCTGTATTGAATGTATTGTATATCAATTATATGATTTGCAGGTCATTTTGAAGAAGGTGTTTTATTGCAATTTTGTGCTTCTATGATATCCGGTCTACTGACGTGTCTGACTTCACTTCCCATGGATGTAGCTAAAACTAGGTGCTGTTATACTAATTGAAAACGTAGTTACGAATCATTGATGTTAGACCATTCCGTTATCAATCTCTTACGATTGTCTTCGATAGAATACAAAATTGGACCGGGCCAACGAAACCACCGGGTCTCTCTGCCACCATAATCAATATAATGCAAAAAGAAGGGGTGAAATCACTGTGGCGAGGACTTTTACCTTATTACGCTCGAGCTGCGCCTAATACTGTACTCACAATGATAAGTGTTGAACAGCTTCATCACTTATACATAAAAATATTCCTGACGGACCCAGAATAAAGTTTATATATATATCATTACTGTTTGAGAAATAAAAATTTTATAGATTTTTCAAGGTGTTACGATTTTCTTGTAATTACACATTAGATAAATGCAGATATACATATACGTCCACATTTTGTGGTTTATTGCGCATTCCAAGGGATGGAAACATTTATGTTTATTTCACAAATTTTTCAGTTCATCATTTACAGTCTTACTCCAGTTTCGATACATTTTCGAGACAACATAGCGCTTAAATATTCTATTAAAACCGTTGTATGTATTACATAGATATTTTTTAATTTAACCACTCAATCCTCTGCCATCATGTGTCGCCTATACAGTTTCACGATTTGTTCATTGATTATGAACGTTAAAACTGTGTGTGGCCCTATTCTACAGTAAGTCGGCACGAACCCCTTCCACAATGCTGTTATACCTTCTGTCTTCATTATGGACGCCAGGACCGAGAACATGCCAGGTGGTTTTCCCTTGCTCTTCAAGTTTTGTATTCTAAAATTGAAACAGC
Source organism: Lasioglossum morio (assembly GCA_916610235.2). Lineage (NCBI taxonomy): Eukaryota > Metazoa > Arthropoda > Insecta > Hymenoptera > Halictidae > Lasioglossum > Lasioglossum morio. The sequence continues at coordinate 8,474,606 of OU744333.1, forward strand.
GCTACACGTTAATTTCTAAGAATTTAATTTTGCCGAATTCACTGATTCGAGGCAAAAAGTTGGAGATAACAAATACATTAATGTTATCGGCGTGCTGGTTCGATCAATTTTTATTTAAAAACCCTTTTTAAAATTACCACATTAATTTCAACGTTGCGATCTTACTTTAATCAACACATGTTTTAATAATTGTATGAATTTAAAAATTCTTCTTTTTTGCAAAGCAAGAAGTTAATAGTTTTCCTCAATCTAGTTTAACATGCAGTATAATAGAATAACGTTTAATAATTTACAGACGCAATTATTTCTTGAAAATGATCTGAAATAGGATCGAAACGTTGAAATTAATGTGGTAATTTGCAAAAGTGTTTTTAAATAAATATTGATCAAACCAGTGGACCGATAACATTAATGTATTTGTTATTAACAACACTACGATCGATAGAAGGAAATATTTAAGAAGTTGGAGACTTCGGAAGCATGTTAATACAACTGCAAACAATATATTTCTATGTAAACTGATGTAGTTTTACCTTGTCTTAGCTATGTCAAACGGCATACTGTTGAAGGTGGTGATAAATCCGGACAACATGGACGCAAGGAAATGCAGTTTTATACCGTCTTCCATTTGTACTGTACAGCAAATATTTTACAATTTTCATTATAGAAAGATATGCACAGTGATTTCTAATTAAAATATAGTAATCAAGTTTGTGCAGATGTATCGTACATTTCGAAGCTATGAAAAACTTGGCCTGACTATACGTTGCAAGCTGGGATATATTAACAACAACTGCTCGTCCCATTGTTGCTACGGCTCCTCTCCAAAGTGCAGTGATGCCTTCGGTTTTAAGTATTACAGAAAACGCGTGGAACACATTCTTGTAATTTCTTCGTTGTTCTAAAAGAAAGAAATACGCGTTGTACGATTAAAACAAATAGCTCAGGGATATGTAGAAAATGAAGAGAAAGACAAATGTAAAAACCTTTTGGTAGTCTGCCATCAGCAGTCATTCTTACAAGAGCGACTTCCGCCGGTGTACCGACAAATGCTCCCATGGATCCTGCAGTGCCTGCCATCAATGACAGCATACCGAAATTAGGTTTTCCAGTGTTCCTTTGTCTAATGATTCGCAAAGAAATATTAACGGAACAACGAAATTTAATGATTTTTAGATTTTATATTTTACAATGTCAGGTAATATAATATCGATTATTCACCATTAAAATATATATTGAAGTTTATTATGTATAAGAATATAGTTGTAAAATAAAATATATAATAATATGATAAAATTGTATTAATATAAATAGAAATTTGACAATATATATGTACTTAAATGAATTTTCAGCTCGACGATTAAACAACGTAAATCAGTGCTACTACGTTTTATGTTAAAAATACACGATAAATTCGATTTAAAAACTTACTTCCAATATTCTTGCAGTTGATTATAAATACCAAGTCTTACAGTAGTGTACGTTGCCTGCCGCACAAGACCAGCGCTTAGTCCGGAATAGAATCGGAATATTCCTTCATTTTTTAATATAGACTTTATCACAGTACCAACTGACGTTTTCTCTTGTTGGACTTGAATCCGATTTTTAATTACGTCCATAGGATGAACCACGCAAGTGGCAGCCATGCTAAGAGATTTTAATAATTATTCCAAGAATTTCTTAATTAATTGCTATGGTTTACTAGATAATTGTTTCGCGAATATAATAGACAAGAACTACCAAGTACCCCTATTGATTAATGAAACATAAAATGAGTGTAGGACAGTGTCATTTCAAAATCGAGTCGAATAATTTGATCCTTAATTATTGATGTTAAATATTCGTTTTTATTTTATAATATTATGTACCCAGAAAGTCCTGCATTGATGAAGGTGAATACCGGTGGCAGTCGCTGTGGTTGTTTCTTCTTCTCTGGTTCAGTCATATCTGCTTAATTCGAGCAGACATATATGTATTTTAAAACCGTTGAGTTTTCGTCACGTATTTTTCAGTTAACTCAACAAGCACACGTAAAAATGTTGATTATATAATTTCCTCGAAATATTCAGACGTAATAATTTGACCTGAGATTGTACGTATGAATGAAGGCATTGATTGCAAAACTATAGTTAACCTAATGCACCAAAGGCATAACATGTAGTGTTCACTTCACATTGCAACGATTGTATATTGATTCGTAAAATGAATATTGGTACCCATGAGTTTTCTTCGATTATCTTCGATAGTCTTTCCATTTTTTTTTCAAGCGCTGCTCGCGTACCCTCATTCGAAATACGACGAAAATCGGTCTCGAGTCATCGTCTTATATCTGAATACATCTGTATTAGTGAAATATCATTGCGAGTCGAAGGTTAAAAGTAGAGATTTGGTTCATTAATTTGTAAACTTTTATTTTACGATATTTTGTAAATTCTATAAATGTATAAACTCTGCAGACTAATGAACTGTAAAAAGCATACTGTTACAGATCGAAGAAAATATGTCGTATACAATTAATCACCATTTGCACATATGCTAATCTATATGAATCCTTTGGGACACCGAGTAGAATTGAAAATGTAGTCCGCGAAGAGCAAGCATATTATTGTATTTCTTGATGTCTATAAAAATGTCCGTGATAATTTTGTGTCAGGAAAATCATAATCCATGTTCTCTCTAGTTTATTTCCTCTTATAAATAACAAATTTGTTCTTCCGGAACAAACTTCGTGCAAACACGAAGGCGAGTTTGTCTTCTTCTAGGTGCAGTTGCTGTTACCGTTTCTTGTTTCTTTCTTAACGGTACCAGGCCCATCTCCTTTTTACATTCCTAAAATTATTAACGTTCGTGTTACACCAGCATAATGTAATGATAATAAGAAAATGCAATAATGTATAATGCACATTTCGTCATTCCATAGTTACCTCTACAGCTTTGAGAATTGGATAGAGAGGTCGCACATTCCTAGATTCATTAATCACTTCGTTCGCGTAATCAATAATTCTCTGATTCTCTTTTTCAGTAACTTCTGTCATGTTTCCAACTTTCTCTTCTAAGATCTGGTCCTGCTGTCGTTCAAGTTCCTTTTGGCTCTACAAACGATCGTAAATATAGTGATTTTATTAATTTATAGCGTATGTCGTTCGTTGATTCACTCACGATACATTTCCGCAACGAATTTCCATACTCCATCTTCTTGTCCCATTGCGCACCTTGCTCTTTAAGTTCAACGTCCTTGTTATACTCCACCCTTTTGAATCTCTGCATCATTTCCCAAACTTTCAGATCCTTGGCCTTTTGAGATTGCTCCAATTTCGCGGCCGCCGTTTCTTTCTGAAGATCTTGCAACTGCTTCCGCATATGAGCCTCGCGATCCTTTCGCTTTCTCTCCTTTTCTTTGTACAACGCCTCCTGTTCCTCTGTGGCTTTCTCGAAGATTTTGTTCTCCAATTCTTTCGTCGACTTCATGAACGTTCGATGCTTCTCCGCTATTGAAAACAAATCAACTCCCAAGTTTATTACTACAAAATCAAAACTGCCAAACATATATATATATATATTATATTATTTTTATTTAATATATATTACTTTTTTATATTACTATTTATTATATTACTATTTAATATATATTACTTTTTTATATTACTATTTATTATATTACTATTTAATATATATTATATATTATATATATTATATTATTTTTATTTAATATATATTACTTTTTTTATATTACTATTTAATATATATTATATATTATATATGTGTATGTGTGACTGATACGAAAATTAATGTCATAAATAATATAATATAAAATTATGAGACTCACCTATAACTTGAGCTTTCAACTCAAAGTTTTGTTTCCTTTTCAATGGAACTTCTTTATGCATTTTATTAATCCGTGTCTTGGCGTTCTGGTAAGCCTCGATCGCTCGATCCTCGAACTCTTCTTCCTGTTGAAGCTTAAGATCGTAACGTTTCTTCTCTTCGATGGCGTCTCTGAAGAATTGCTTCAGCTTCTGTTTCTTATTCAGTAACTGCAAATGTATTTATAAAACGATGTGAATTGGTGAAATAATGAACTGCTGGGTAGCGCAAACGCTGAAGAATTTGAAGATTCGAACTTCCTGTTCCTCGTGCTCCTTTATATCCTGCAGATATTTATTTATGTTAATCTGATCCTGTTTCTCGGCCTCGAATTCTTCAGTCTTCTTCTCGTTCGCGTTCTTTTCATTCTCTTCGATCCTACGGTCGTCGGTGAACTTTATCGTACACATTTAATAGGAAGATTGCTAAAACATGTAAGAGCTTACTGTTCTCTTAATCCGCTAGCATACTTCCTCTGCTGCTCAAGTCGTTTCTTCCCTGCTTCTTGTTGTTCCTCCTCGTACTTCGCTATATCAGACTTCATTAAATTCACATACCTCTCTTCTTCTTCTTGGCCCATGCGTTTGATGGTTTCTTGGAACTTCACTTGAGCATCCAGCTCTCTGTAGCACTGCCAAACATATTTTTAATTGGCTCATATTTTATCGGCGGAAGTTCTTACTGTACTGTGTAAATTACCTCGGAAACCACCAGAGCTCGATTAATGCGCCTGCACATTGGTTTTCTATACAGAATTAACCTTTTAGCTTGTCTTATTATTTCTGCCTTTTCGGCCGCCTTCTTTTCAGCACTCTCCTTCACGAATCTTTCTCTTTCTTCTTCTTCCTGTTTCTTTTTCGCTAATATTTCCTCGAGCATCTTCTTCTTTATGTTCTGGTAGATGAATAAGGTTATAAAAATATATTCTGTGAATTCACACAATCATAAAATCATTTGGCTACTCGTACAGGGTTGAGGAGTTAATTGCACCCTTTAGTAAGTAAAAATAGCATTATTTGTACATCGTAAAAGTTTCCTCAAGCATTTTCTTCTTTATGTTGTGGTGGATGAATAAAGTTATAAAAATATATTCTGTGAATTCACACAGTCATAAAATCATTTGGCTATTTGCACAGGGTTGACGAGTCAATTGCACCCCTTTATGTGAAAATAACAGTATTTGTACATCGTAAAAAATATGACTATACCTCTACGGCGGTGGTAAAGTTACCCGGATTCCCTTTTTTATTGTTCTCCTTTGGCTCTGGATTATTAGTTCTGCTTGACATCTTCTTTTCAGACTCTATCACAGGTAGGAAATCCATACAAGCTGCCGATTTCTGTTTAGGAAAAATAATGAAGAATTGGTGTAACCAAAAAATGTTGTTTAACACTCTGGCATTACGATAATGAGCAATGTACTGATATCTAAATCAACTATATTTGTTGTATAAGCAATATTATAAAATACGTTCTTGATAATATGGAATAGTTTTTAGTAAATTTAATATTCTTGAGTGAAAATAGCTACATACTATAAGTATTTTAATTATTCTGCGGATGTTTATGCAATTTTCATAGGGAAATATTAAGACACTGGGATCAATTAAAATCTGATCTTCAGTGGTAACAGCTTTTCTAGATATGAAATAAATAAAAATTGTACTCGATTCTATCGAATTTAATATTCTAGTATTTTTTGAACATTTCCAGAAGTCATAAAGATCCGCAGTCTGATAGTAATATACGCTAATGTACCTTTAAACTAGTGGCAGATTTTATTGATTCCTTCGAAATCGATGGCGTTTTGTAGACTGAATTTACAGAACCTTTTGAACCTGAAGAATTTTTAGAATTCATATCATCTTGGTTGACAACCTGTTTAAAAAATTCAGTAAATTCCTTTTTTAACGAAAATATAATACGTATCACTGTATGTCACTGTAATAAATCACTGTATGACTAATTTTTATTAATCTCAAATATTTTATAATAAAAATGTATGTATGTCACAGAGATTAAGTGAAAACTGTTATATGCTTCTTTCGACTTTTCAGTTCTTGATGACATGTCAATAATTTGATGGTTTCAGTACTTGTACGTGTACAACATGCTACAAAACCAGAACTGATACGATGAACTGTGTGATTGCGTTTCTTAATGATATTGCGGATAACTTTTGGGTAGAATCGTTGTCTTGGAAACTGGATTCGTACGATCGATTAGCTTAGCCGCATTAAAGAATATAGCATATTCAATATACCACTATTCTTTTTCATAAGATAGATTTGTGCAATTTTCAGAATTAACAATATTAAATAAAGTCGTTAATAATGTAAGAAAAAAAGTTTCAGATCTACAAAAACTATTTCTTTTATTAATCTTAGTGTCACATACATGTGTATCTATGTGGATGCTTCATAAATGTAATTAATAACTAAAATAACATTCCACTACCTTAAGTAAATAATTTTACAAACAATAAATGATTAAAACACGATAGAAATCTGCGATTTCAAGAGAAAGATGATGTCATTTGCAAGAGTGAGGATCGGGATAATTATATCATTAATTTTTATAAGGTAAATGATTTATAATCTGTATAGACTTTACAGAAATCCAAATATTTTGTACACATCTTATAATACTCTAATAAACTTAAACATTACTTCAGGGTTTCACCTGAAATCCTTAATTTTACAAAATAAATTGAAAAATATCCCAAAACATCGACGCGTTAGAGGCGTCTTGATTTTTTAAATATTTCTAAAAATTATAAAATATATTTTAGAAGAGCCTATATTAATCTTGAACATTCAGCCTTCTCATACAACATGAAATTTCTCAAAAACCGAGAGTGGTAGCGAAAAATTGCTTTCAAAATGATTCATTTACAAAAATGCAAAACTGCTGCAGAACGGTATAATCTTCGAAATTCCATTTTACCGGCGAGGACAGAATTTCTGTTCCAGCAGTTTCTGGAAACAGCCACAAGATGGCCGCGGAGCGTGGTCGTGCACCTGTGATGACAGCACGTGCTACACCTGAGTGGCGGTCTCGATCTCGGAAAAGTGAGTATAATCGTGTTCTAAAGATGTTCCACGGTTCCCTGGGCCCATCTGGAATCCGTCTATTGTCGGGTCCGTGCTGTGTTTCGAATTGTGCGTCTGAAATCCGACGAGTGTCAACGTATACCACGAAATCATCTTGTATTTACTCGACGCTCGCACGTGTGCCGCCAATGTTTCCACAGTAGATTGTGGATTGATAATTAACCTTGGCAGAGACCCGTGCTCGTTGATCGAAGACGCTCCTTTCGAACCTTGTGAGAATAATAACAGAACAATATTGTTGGTCATGATATTTCTTGTTACACCGTGCGACGGAAGAATCAGATATGATTGCGATACTAACCTAACCCTTTACACTCGTACGTCCGAAGTATGGATGCTTAACGAATCCGTTAAATAGAACGCCATAACACACAAAACGAATTTTTATCCGACTAATCAACCTGTTCGTTTAATTTCAGATTTCAGATTTGTTCCACTTGATTTTCTTCGTGACATACATATATAAAAATATCGATTCAAACGGTTGAGATTGCGTACTGATGTCTATCGATTTTAATCTATTCGATGTATTCAACATGATGACACGCGATGTATGCTCCCTCAAATTCATGAGAGTAATATTGCTTTCGTTTGATTTCCGCGCATGCTTCACACTCAATTCTGGATCAACTGCATTTGCACAGTGCGTCACGCGCACGTTTTATTTAGTTACTGTGTTTTGAATAATCGAGATGGAAAATTAATACACTGTCGCGACAATGAAGTCTATGTAGATTGTTTCTGTATTGGAATTTCTCCACGCTATTTCATTTTTGTTTGAAGTACCACGTTGCTTACTGGATCGCTGTGGTGGTTAGATTGAAATGATTGTGACTGATCGAATTATTTTGTGAAAAATGTAAATCGACAATAATTTTTCGTAGTAAAACATGGTAACAGCAAAAATTTGTTGCTTTAGATAAACATTGCATGTTTTACACAGTGTCTAAAGAAGTCGAAGACCAATTGCTATAAGAAATAAATAAATCGTTTACAATATTGATAGGTGATCGTAATATAGAAAATAAATACAGTCGCATATTAAGTATATTATTTTATTGGCGAATCATTAGTGATATGTATTTGTCTGAATTGTTTAAATTAAAAGACATATTCAAGCAAGAGAATTTCCTAGAATTAAACAAATAAACGAATTTCATTATTTTCGTAGTTTCATCTTACTTTTCTTTATTATGAAATTTGTCTTAGTACATCAGCAATTGTTTACTTAAAATGTTGATGTGTGGAAAAATGTGAAAATCATTTAGAATGTAGACAAGAATTTAGTGTTTAGACACGACAAAATCGATAGAAATTTTTGTTTATACAGATGAAAAACAGAGAATGAGAAATTATAACTTGTCTAATGGTGAATATCAAAATACTAGGTCTTTTATATTTGGTTATTCGAACTGTGTGCCATTTGCTAGTGAAGCAAACGAATCTCTTTAATAAATAAATCCGAAACAATTGTTAGGTTTCAGTGTTATTTTTCAAGTTATACAAGACATTATTATCTTTTCCGTAATTATAAAACTGATGTTAATTCCTTACAGGTGAAGGTGATACGTGCGAGAGGAATGTGTCGCTCTAGCTTCGGGAAAACGTGAAAATGTGAGTACATAAAAAATTCCTCGATTAACACAAATTCTAAGAAACATTTTGAAATACGTACTCCGTTGTGAAAATGTCAAGCAATCTATATTTTATCTGAACAGCACAACTGATAATTAATAATTCGGTTTCGAACGTGCATGCATGGGATTCTGTGAGAACGCTATAGGATGAAAAGACAAAGGACAAGATTGATCAATGAAACATGTTTATTAGAAATCTAGTATCATTTCTCTACGTCTAGAGTAAATATCACAGGTACACGTTTCTCTATCACAAGATTCTCTGCTCGGTCACAAATCTCCCGCCGACAATCCCAGCGGGAGCATAAACATTCTCGTGCTGCGTATTAACGCTCGTACATCAGACCGAGGAGATATGTATGTACATTATAACAACATTGTCGCGGCGCGAAAGGATGTTCACCCTCGCGAAAGGGTTTACTCGTAATGATCGCTTACTCTCTGGCGATCCTCTCGCGCCAAAATCGGCAAAATAAACTTCTCGATAAAAAGTATGAAATAAAGAATAGATATGTATCTCTGTAGAGTGGATTAAAGCTTCAGCCGCGCGACGCTGTTCCGCGAGCGTATCGTTTACATCGAGATCCTACGTATTTTTTCTTTTTCCGACTGTCACGACAATCGGGCGCACATTACAAAAGAATTCGTCTCATTACCCCGCCCCCGTACGATATTTCACTCGTTGAGCAAATTCAAAACAGAAAATCTTAAGTCTATTCCCTCTTCGGATCACGAATCCGTATTTGCACACCCCGTAGGCGTATTTAAAAATAATCCCCGCAGCTTCTCGAGAACATTTCTTCGCGTTTAACGATTGCCTCCTCGAAGGGTTCGCGAATCGTTTCGCTCGAATCACAGACAAAATTGCAACACCGGTATCGGCTTCCCGCTCGATGGATACTCGTTTAGTGGCCCGACCATATCGATCTTCGTCTCCAAAGTCTTCTTCGGGGAGTCTTCATCCGTTCATTCGAAAACACTCGAACGCAATCGAATTCCGTTCGGTCTCATTTTTGGATTCTCTGAGATTACCACGGTCTCCAGATAGGCTCGTTTGGTTTGGCGACCTGCAGGAGACCTTGGTGTCCTTGAGACATGCTCTCGATTTCCGTTCGGACGGGAGATGGTTGGCTAGAGGCTGGTGTCAGAGGCATCGAGTATTCGTCGGAGCTAAGATCGCTGCTGGACGATGGGGAAGATTGCGGTGCGGCCACGTGGATGGTCAAAGGGCCAGTTTTGTCCATGGCGTTCAGCTTGTGGCCCAAGTGGGTCATCAGTTTAGTGCCGAGGGCGACGTCCACGCCGGGAGTGGCTGCCAAACAGCGGCTGACTTCGTTGGCGCAATGCGTGTATCCGGCTCTGAAGCGATCCGCGTCGATCACAGGGTTCGCGGAAAGACGCTGCTGCCGTTGCAACTTGTGCAGATGACGCACAGTCAGTTCGAGAATATCGGCCTTCTCCAGCTTCGCGACGTTCTCGCCGTCACCGGCCAGCGCTGTCACCATGAGGTCCTTCAGCTCGTCCAGGCACCGGTTGATGCGCGCTCGGCGTTTGCGTTCAAGCATAGGTTTCATCACCTGTAAATCAAAAATTGAAGAATCATTATAGAGAGGTTGTCTTTGAGGTTGAACAGATACTTCGAAAACTTATCGGCGAAACAACTGACTGAATTTAGATTTTGATTCCGACAGAATTAGAGAATAATATATCTTTTTATATAAGCAAGAAAATCATGGTTGTCGAAGGTGCGATTTAAACGACGCTTACCTTTCTGTACTGATAGGTCCTGGAGATGGGCTGCTCCTGCCCGTCGACCATCATGATCTGCTCGTGCATCTGCATGTCGGTTAATCCTTTTGGGTACCTTCACACACCGATAACGATAAAAAACTTGCACTTCGATTGATCACACTTTTCGAATGTCCTTTGATTGTCACGGAGGCGTTGGCCTTACGGAACTTGTCTAGAGGAGCCGTTCACTGAAAATTCGTTGGAAACGTTTCGACTATCTTCCGACGCGTCTCCTGTTCGAACTTGGTGAACGATCACAGTGATTGTGGTGGCTGCACGGCCGTGGCTGAGGCTTATATAGTCAAGGGCCCTTCGGCAGGGTGGGGCAAGGGGCTTTAGCCAGGGTCCCTAGTGGGGGACAGGCCTTCCGTGGGAACGGTCCGTAGAGGTTGGTTCCCAAGCAAGCACACCACCTGTAAGCGGCAGCTGCCAGACACGCGCCCACACCAAGCCATCGTCACCGTTTCTTTGTCCTCGTTGCACCTACCGTTTGAACCCGTATTTCCTACCTCCTCTGATCCTCCTCGGTTAGCCGTGCCACGGTATGCACGGCTTAACGTCTGCCTCTCTTTCTCTCTTTGCTCCTTTCGGCTTGCTATTTCACGAACGTGCGCTCATACGGAAGGACTCCGATATCGTCGTCCTTTCCTTCGGCTCGGCCTGACTGGGGTGCTGGAGAGAGAGAGACGACGACGACGACAATCTGCGGCTCCCTCGTTCCACCTAGTCTTCCTCCTCTTTTTCCATTCTAGTACCCGAAGAGGGTACTCGTGCTACATCTTCTTATCGAGATCCCGTCTCCCTCTCTCTCTCTGCTCTCCTACCATAGGCTCGTCCTTGTCGGAACAGCAGCCCGGTGGAGCGTGCTGGGCACAAGTCCAGCGTTCTCCCGATTGCAATCCCGCTAGTTACACGTTACTGAATCACGGTACGTGTGTCTATGCTACCAAGCCACCGCGAAACGATACACCGTGTGTATATCTCCGCGCGTTCTCTCTCTCTCTCTCTCTCTCTCTCTCTCTCTCTATCTCGCACGCCAACCTCTGCTTCCTCTCGTCTCTCCTGTCGCTTCCTCTCCGTAATTGATCAATCATTTTCTGCACGTATTAACCGTCGCGTGAGAAACCCGCCGCAGACGAGGAGACAAATATCAAGCGATAAAACCCGACGTTCTGAAAAGGATGTGATGAATCGTCTAATGCTCCGTGGTACGTCGCGTGGGCGCGGGCCACGGGCTTGCACGCTTCCGAACTTTGTAATTAGCCGTCGTTTGTCCCGCCGTTTCTAATTACACCTTATTGTTCGAGATGCACACGCGCGCCTCCTCGATTTATTCACTGTCTCTCCTTTTGCCTGCTACTATTTCCACGCGTCGTATTTCACGCTTGCCGACGACCTTAGGATTTTATGTTACGGCTATCCGGCCCGTTGATAATTGCTGGATAGATTTATTCGCGCGCGCGCGGCGTAATGACTGGTGCGCGTGATTCGAATTAATGTTTACTTTTTGGTTCTATAACGTGATATTTAGCGATGGATGTACGCCGAGTTCGATGAAAATGTATTTGTTCTTTCAATAATTTCAATATGTCTCGAATAATGAAAGAACATTCTGAAATTCATCGAATTTATTTACAGTTTTGTGCTTCAAGTTTTTAGTATTGAATAAGGTTTGCATATTGTTCTTGACGTACTAAAATTATTATGCAAGGAAAGCACCTTCGTGTAATTTCGGTTTCTTACGAACGACTTGGACAATTTCATCTTCTTTCCCAAAAATTTCAGTACATTTCTGTGTACAATATTGACTCGGATCCCTCATTTCTGGTCTCCGGTTTTCACATTTGATCCGCTAAAATCCGCAGCCTGCACCCCAGACAGACTATTAACGGAAGCACCGCTCTCCGTCCGCAATACACAATCTGCCCCCGGTTTTTCGACCGTTCTGTCGCCAGAAAAACGCCTGACTTTGTAAAGCCAGTGGCGCACGCGATCCATTAAAATTAATTTCCCTGGCGACCCGACCATCGGCCGGTAATCTGATTTCTGGCTGCAATTTGAGTCGTTTCAGGAGCGATGGCGATCGTAAGTAACCAAAAATGATTTTCGCGCAGCAAAGTAAACGGTGCTCGTTCTGTCGCGGCTCGCTAATTTGCAACATTAACCCGCGCGAGCGCGCGCGCTTATTGCAAGAAGTTTGGCTTTCAGCGTTGATCAACGGATTGCTACCGAAAATTGGTTGAAAGTGGCCCCCGCAGATGGGATACGATTGGACCGATTGGAGTTTCATTTCGCGACTGTTCCGTTCGTATTTCAGTGTAGTCATCGTCCCGAATGAATATCTCTGCACGCGTTCACATGGTACGTACATCCTGCCCGAGGACTGGAAGCACTTCCAGATACTAATTTCGCCGAGGCTTTTGCTGAATTATATCCTTGGTGTGCCTCTCCGTCCAATCCTTCACTATCCTTCTCGTTTTCTGTTGGGATTCTCCTTTTTCCTCGTTTTTCGGGTTCTTTTTTTGCGGCTCGCTTCCTCCTGCCAACTACCTCGCTTATTCCGCTGCCGAGAATCCAGTACTTAAACATCGTTCGCACCGAATAATTACGCACGCTAGTTTCATCCTTCTTCCCCTGTATTAGTCCTCGCTCGACCAGTCGCCTTCTCTTCTTGCTACTGCAACTTTACGAGCCATCCTTCGTCTTCTTCTTCTTCTTCTTCTTCTTCTCCTCCCTATTCCCCTTCTCTTACTCTTATTCTTCTTGTTCGTGTTCTTCCTTTTATCCATACCTTCCTTGACTTCCTCTTTTTTTCGATGCTCCCTTGAGCAGACCAATTGCACGTGTCCCTAACGACGCCAACCATCTCTCCTGTGGAAACTTACGCGATCTCGAGATAACGCGTAACTCCGATCCTCCTCGCTTTTTCAACTTATTTTCATCCGCTGTGTCGAATGTCCGTCCCATCGATTCAGTTTTTAAGGAAATAAGCTATTAACTCGAGGGCTGGTTCTCCCGGCTAGAATCGCCTTTGATTCCATGACAAAATTACGTTTACTCGGACCCCCGAGCTCTTCGTGTACTTCGACGAACGAATTAACCCCGGTTGGAAACGATCCTGCGTCTGATCCTTTCGTCATTTCGGATCGTAAACGCCGCTTTCGTGGAAACATATAAGCTTGCGTCAAATGTCGATTTTTTTTTTATTATAGAAAATCTCATATGAGATTTATTACAACATAATTACAAAACAGAAATACACTATATATAATACAGAGTATGAAGATTACAAAACAGAGTAGGTTTCTTGTAGAAAGTCAAATCTGGATTATCGGACTTTTGTAATTGATCGTCAAGTTGCTTGATTGATCAGATATATCGGTATCTAACTAATTACTACACATTTAAGTATTGTATGAGGTATTACATCAATTTCATATTTATCAAATTTAAAAAATCATAGAGAATGGAAATATTGTAGGTCAGAAGAAACGTTTAATTTCCGAGTTAAAATAGCTCCGAGTGCAAAGGGTTAATTGCACAAATTAATTCGTGGCCTCCCTCAAGCAATACCGAACCTACCGTCAACGTTCGAATGGCCGGTTTTCTTTCCGGAAAATATAATGACACTTTCTATTTTCCCAGGTGTATCAGACCCAAATTATATATAAATTTCTTAAATTATATTATAAATAAATTCTTAAATTCGGTCGGAAGTCACTGTCGCTTTTGAACAATTGATTGAGAATGTACTGCTACTGTTTGATTTTCGAAAGACTACTAGAAAATTACTAGTACGTAGAGTATTTTAAATATTTAGAGGTAGAGATATTAAGTGGCTCTTGTTTTCTAAAACGGATATAGATGATTTTTATTTTGCACGGAGATCCCATCGATAAATAGTTTACGTACTAAAAGAAAATATTACGTCAAACAATCCATAATTACTCTTCTGGTAATATATGAAACGAGGGCTTCGACGCTGGTTCTGCAAAGCCTCTCCCGTTCGTTCAATAGCAAGCAACATTGCTGGCATAATAAAGAGGACGGGGGCTCGCAACGGGGAGTCAAATGTGGCGCACGGGCCGATTGACGCCGACTCGATTCTTCTTGTTAAACGTTGAAACGCCGACTTGATTCTTCTTGTTAAACGTTGAAACGTTGTCGGGTCCCACGAACTTCCAGACGACAGTGATAAATCGAATCAGAAGTGCCCCTGGCTATTGGTTTCGCATGCCCACCAAGTTTCGTGGTGTACCAACGCGAACGTTCACGCCGAATGCAACTGAACGAAGAATGTTCGTCGGTTTTCTCAATTGAACATCCTCTTATTTTGCGTTCGGAGATTTTTTTGTGAACCACTCGAAAGGAATTCCATTTAATTGCAGGTTACACCGATTTGCGGTCTAATTACAATAAAATTACGAACCGGAGCATCCTGCGTCGATCAAGTTTTTGATCGCGTTGTGATATTAATTTTATTAGCGGCTTCCAGAGTTTTTTCTTCTCGACTGCTCGAGTTTCCGGTCAGGTGAAAGAGAAATCATGCTCTGTCTATAAGGGAAGCTTCATCAGGGTTATAAAATAATTACATTAATATTAAGTCATGAAAATTTGTATTTGAAAATAGCTTGAATTAATAGTATTTCTAAAATATATTTTTATACAATTCCTCGAGTATACATAATAGAATAATTTACATGAAAATGTAAATAATTACAAGTCACGAAAATTTGTATTTCAAAAAAGCTGCAATTAATAGTATTTCTAAAATATATTTTTATAAAATTCCTCGAGTATACATAATAGAATAATTTACATGAAAATGTAAATAATTACAAGTCACGAAAATTTGTATTTCAAAAAAGCTGCAATTAATAGTATTTCTAAAATATATTTTTATAAAATTCCTCGAGTATACATAATAGAATAATTTACATGAAAATGTAGTGTTTATAACTGCAGGTGTTATGCATTATTAATGTCAAAAATGTGTAGATAAAATACAACAGTTGATCAGACAATTAATATGAGGAAAGTTTCGGTGAACATTTTTGTCAATCGAGAAATTAGGCTGGCGAAATAATGGCGGAGTGTCCCACGAGGACCATCACGATCGGTGACACGCCACTGGAGCCTGATTGCTGAAACAAACCTAATGCAGCCACGTGTCGGCTCGATTTCAGCTCGAGTCAGCTTCCTCTCACGTGCCGCTCATTGTTCCCTGTTTTTGTACGGCCTACCCAGGACTACATGTAGTTCCGAGTCCGAGAGTCGCCGGATAATATAAACCTAATCCTGGCGTGCGATTAGTCCACGTGCACAGTTACACGCGCTCGCGATCTTTCTACGCGGCATTCGCACGTGCTGGAACTGTACGCAGCTCATGTAGATTAATGCACTGTATTAACCGGAAGAGAGTGCAGTCAAGGGACTCGCGTTGATGAATTACATCACCGTTCTCCCGGTACAAATGTGCTCCTTTTGAAAATACGAACACTACATCCATCAGACAAATGGCAGAACAGCGCCACAATGCGTTAATGTTTTACGATTTTTATTCTTCGTTGATCCAATCTAAATTTTGACTAAACAATGCTTATTCCGCACGAAGAATTGATGTCTTGTTGCACTGTATCCGATTTATTAAAATTACAGGTAAAATATATACTTTTGTTTACGTCTTGTGGCTTACAATCGACTTGGACAATCTTTATTTTGCATGAAAATCAGCGGTGAGGTGATCATCATTCAAACAATTTTTATTTTGTGCAAAGTTTGGCATATTATATTATTGTCGAGTTACTGAAATTGTTGAAAGACCAAATACATTGTATAAATAATTGTCATTGAAACAATTTTTATTTTGTGCAAACTTTGGCATATTATATTATTTTCGACTTACTGAAATTGTTGAAAAACGAAATACATTATCATTTAGCTTGTGTCCCTCGCGATCAACGTAGAAAATTATTTTTTATTAAGATTCGAGGTGTAATAATGATTGCCATTCAAACAATTTTTATTTTGCGCAAAGTTTGACATATTATATTATTGTCGAGTTACTGAAATAGTTGAAAGACGAAATACATTGTCATTTAGCTTGAATCCTTCGCAATCAACGTAGAAAATTATTTTTTATTAAGATTCGTAGTGTAATAATGATTGCCATTGAAACAATTTTTATTTTGCGCAAAGTTTGACATATTATATTATTTTCGACTTACTGAAATTGTTGAAAAACGAAATACATTATCATTTAGCTTGTGTCCCTCGTGATCAACGTAGAAAATTATTTTTTATTAAGATTCGAGGTGTGATAATGATTGTCATAGAAACAATGTTTATTTTGTGCAAAATTTGACATATTATATTATTTTCGAGTTACTGAAATTGTTGAAAGACGAAATACATTGTCATTTAGCTCGAATCCTTCGCGATCATCATAGAAAATTATTTTTTATTAAGATTGGAGGTGTAATAATGATTGCCATTGAAACAATTTTTATTTTGTGCAAACTTTGGCATATTATATTATTGTCGAGTTAGTGAAATTGTTGAAAGACGAAATATATTGTCATTTACGTCGAGTCCCTCGCAATCAACGTAGAAAATTATTTTTTATTAAGATTCGAGGTGTAATAATAATTGCCATCGAAACAATTTTTAGTTTGTGCAAACTTTGACATATTATGTTATTGTCGACTTACTGAAATTGTTGAAAAACGAAATACATTATCATTTAGCTTGTGTCCCTTGCGATCAACGTAGAAAATTATTTTTTATTAAGATTTGTGTTATAATAATGATTGCCATTCAAACAATTTTTAATTTGCGGAAAGTTTGACATATTATATTATTGTCGCCATACTGAAATAGTTAAAAGACGAAATACATTGTCATTTAGCTCGAATCCCTCGCAATCAACGCAAAAAATTATTTTTTATTAAGATTCGAGTTGTAATAATGATTTCCATTGAAACATGTGGTGGAGGGGTCAGAGCGAAGCGGAATTAGGCAACAGTTTCTACGGAGATAAAAATGTTCTCACGGGGAGGGCGACCGAGTTAATATAAGCGTCCGGTGTTGTTATCTCTCGAGCAGCCCCCATGAACAGCCCTCATGATACACCCCTCAGATATTAAGTACGCGCACGCGGAAATCGACGCGTGCGAACCAATGTTCCCGGGGGGCTGATACGCTAGATAGGGGAGGAGACGGGTTCACGCATTTCGTTGGCACGAGCCAAACGGCTCGCGACACATGTTCTCCAACAGCTGATGTACTTGCTAATAAGCCTCCCTCTGTTGCCCCACGCCGGAATAAACCGATATTACAACGTAACCGAACATGGGAAACGTGGAAAGCCTGCTAGCAATTGCACGCTACTTGCCATTTTATTACCACGTTTTTATTTTTATCCGATGACACGCCCGACAATTTAGATGTCTTTACAATAACCGTTCTAGAAATAACAGTAATTTCTTTATTCAGAATTTCTGCAGTTCTTTGTTGTGGCAGCTTTACAGTCTCAACTCTTTGTAGTATAAATCGTTTTGAAACCGCAATTTTGTCAGGTACTTGTGACCCTTAGTATACATTTTCTGCAAACAATATAATCAGTATATTCGGCGTCGTAAGGGTCGACATCTTTTCAGAAAACGAGCACATAAAGTTAAGCTTGAAGAATAGGAAAAGT
Organism: Lasioglossum morio; assembly: GCA_916610235.2. Taxonomy (NCBI): domain Eukaryota; kingdom Metazoa; phylum Arthropoda; class Insecta; order Hymenoptera; family Halictidae; genus Lasioglossum; species Lasioglossum morio. The sequence continues at coordinate 8,492,710 of OU744333.1, forward strand.
ATCTTCTACGATTAACGCTGGTCGTAAAGGTATTACCAGCGCCAGTTATGGCAACATAAATCTCGAATTGTATGGAAACGGTTTGGGGCCCTATTGTTTGACGCTCTTGTTGTTCCAGGTAGATTTAAGTGTCGGTAACTTTCCTTTCATTGTTTCAAGGATGATTAACCCACCGTAGGCAGAGTCCCGGGTCTATTCTGACCCAGAGTAATAAAATTCGTCGTCCGATTTCAGATTATGAGGTTCTGCCATAAACTATCCTTTACAATGTGTTAATATTGCTTTTGCCATAAAGTATCCTTCACAAGATTGTGGATTTCATACAAAGACATTTGTCTAATTTTAAATTGCAGTTATTGAACATATTTTTGTTCGCGTCAAGTAGTAAACTAATCGTTGTAAAAAGTTCAAGTCGTACATTTCAATAATTAAAAAGTTCTCAACAGATTCTAATAATCTTTTTTTCGGCGATTCTAATAAAAATATACGACAATAATTTCCTGTAACCGACGTAAAATTCTATTTTCATCTTCTTAATGTACACATTGTAGAACATAAGGCATACAATAAATAAAAGTTTCCTCCTTTTTTAAGGAAACTACAGAAAAGTTGTAATCATTGAAACCATAAAATAAATGGTAGGGTAAGGGGTTAACAGTAATAACTGTAAAATATTTTTAAAAATGTCCACTGCTTGAAATTATAGTACCCATTTTCAATCACTGTAGAAATAAAATAAATTGTGGCCATATAATGCTGATGGTTAATAAAATCTCTGTTCATTCACTGGGAGGTGTTCATTCACCGGATAGGTCGTCCGGTCTTTGGTAATTCCAATATTGAAATGCTACTTCGAATTAGCATTGTGCGAAAGAGACGAACTCTCGGGGTATAATAGTTGTATCAGGAAGAGCGGGTCGGAGTCGGCCGGGAAATTGGCGTTCAGAAACGATGAAATTTGCATGCCGTGTCGTTTACGTCTCTCCCAACACAAACACTGCCGGGGACCTTCTGACCTACTGCTCGAGCAGAGTGTAACCATACCACGAGGAACGTGAAGAGGAGAGAAGGCGAAGAAGTGAGAGCATTCTCACGGGAACGTCGAGTTGTTCACCTGGCACAGCGTGTGCACGCACCGTGTGCACTTCGCCCTATTTAAATGGCCTTTTCTACCTTTCCTCTCTTTTTTAATTGAATGCTACGTCGTAGCACGTGCTCACAATACCGACACACGTCATCCCTTCCGTGTACACACGACCTCAAACCCCGGCATCCTTGGGATCTTCCGGTAAAGCTGGACTTGCTTCCTGCAACTTTCGACTCCCCTCGTTCACCCTCTTTTTTTCACTGTCAATTCAACTACTAATCCCCATACATCCCTTGTTTACCTGACAGACCTCCCCAATTAGCGCTCTTTAATTGCAATCTGCACCAACAAATCTGATCATTAAGCCTTGTATTCCGATTTTTTATTCATTCGCGAAGAAATCAGCTGCGCCATGTTGGCTCAATTCAACTACTAATCCCCATACATCCCTTCTTTACCTGACAGACCTCCTCAATTAGCGCTCTTTAATTGCAATCTGCACCAATAAATGTGATCATTAACCCTTGTATTTCGATTTTTTATTCATTCGCGAAGAAATCAGCTGCGCCATGTTGGCTCAATTCAACTACTAATCCCCATACATCCCTTCTTTACCTGACAGACCTCCCCAATTAGCGCTCTTTAATTGCAATCTGCATCAACATATGTGATCATTAATCCTTGTATTCCGATTTTTTATTCATTCGCGAAGAAATCAGCTCTGCTATGTTGGCTCCAATGCATCGAAATTATACATTGTATAATAAGGACTGAAATAGAATATCTAATTTCTGCTTAAGTTTTCTCGTTTGCTCGAAGTAAAGCGAACTTGAATGGCACAGCAGAATGAAGATAAATTATTGGTGAAACCATTTAAGGATCTCATTAAAAATCGATACTGTTTCAATTACTGATATTAATATCGAGAACATGTGTTTCAGTATCGCGTGTGTCATTTTTTGGGTACGAGAGGAATTATGTAAGTTCGTTAAAGTGTACTTTATTTGTGGGCAGGCAGTTTAAATGAGGCGACAAGTATGAATGGATTAAAACATGGTGGAACGATCGAGTGTAGTTAGCTGAATTTTTAAAAGAGGCTCTTTGTATTTAAGTTAAAATATTTTCGTAACTTTTGGACCATCCTGTATTATTATGAAGTAAGTTTTCAGTAAACGAAGTGTTAACTTGAAGACAATATATAGCCATTCCTAAATTATTTTAATTTACCTACTGTGTTAAGTCGCGTAGACTTATTTGATCGTAAAATTTGTTTCAGTCTGTCAATTGTTTAAAACTTTTAAGTGCTTTTCAATGGGGCAACAAGGATCGATCAGAGTGACGGGACACGGTGACTAGAGTAAAAATCGACAAACGACCCAGTCGGTTAGGTTAGCATCTTGGAAGCAGAAGGGGCCGGGCCCTGTAGGGCCCGATAGGACCCCAAAGGCGTTCTTTATAGGGTCTTAGGTTCAAGATTGCGCACGTGCTCGGCTTTCCCACGCGTATAGCACGCAGCCGGTCTGCGTCCAGAGGGGTGAACACGCCGAGGACTGAAAAGGGGCAGGGAGCATTGTGTCGAACACGGGCCTGAGACATTCGAAATTAAAGGTCTGCCCACTTTCGTCTTTCTCCTTTCTTCCCACGGCGAATGATAACCACTACAAATTGCCGGTAGCGGAAATACAACGAAACGATTCCGAGAGATCGTTCCCGTTTTCGGTTCCCGCGAATGAAAGCGTTCTACAAGAATTATTACAACATCCGTGTTATGCTAAACACGTGTTCCTTAGTTTTTATATCTGCTCTTCGTCCTGCTACCTCGTCTTTTAACTTATTTTAACATTTATTCTACGCGTTTTATTTGGAATGAGTCTCACACTTCGAACGACAATAGTCCTTACTGTCAGTTTCTACATATACTAAAAATATAAAATTTTTAACAATCCAAGACTATAGTCTTCTTTTAAGAAATTATAGAAGGAGTATATTATCATTTGATTACCGTTCTCTTCACGAACAATTTTTATTTTCCATAAAGTTTCACAGTCTAGTAGTTACGTTCTCATACTTCGGCTATTTTCCAACTATAAAAAACTAGTCGATCGATATCGATCTACCAATCATGTAACATCATTTCATATTTATGCTAGAGCCTTCTTGCCTCTGAAACAGCACGTGTTTCAGTCACATACTTGCCACCATGGGTTAATGTTGTTTTCGTTGTAACTGAAAATTTTGTTTACGTATATTAATTTTCTTTCTGTTACGGTTTACACGGTTTCAAAAATATTGACTATTTTTTCTTATTTTCGTTTATATTTTCATACGCAAAAATGTTCTCTTTGAAAAAAGATCCATATTGAAATCGAAACGTTAGCAAGCATGATTTAATTGCACATTTGTTGTTTTCTCTATAAACGATCGAACCTGGCGCCGATATCATCAATTTATTGTTTATAAAAAAAAACTAGTACCTTACAGTGATTCACGGTGATAAATCTACACGAAGAGATCGTGCTCGTTTTCCTCGAAGACAGGTAAATGAAAATTCCGGGACAGATTATTATAGATCTTCTGGCTTTTGATATGAAAGTAGAAGTTACGACAGATTCCACGGTGGCAGGTTAACAATAAATAAGAGCCTGGTCCACGGACGAAAGCCCAGATATTCGATGTAGAGATTAGGAAGGATTTTTTCCTGTTTGACATTGGTCTCGACCATCGAGAAATGTAACCGTGGACCACCTACGCCGCGAATATCCACAGGTACGGTTGATAGACGTGGCTGGTTTCTTACCCCGAAATTCCAGCGGGGCTGACTCATGGTTCTCGTGGTATTCCTCGAAATTGAGACCGGGGGCCCTATAAGGAAGTCATCTTGCTATCCGGCTCGAAAAATTCGCACGCACACATATAATGTATATCGGCGTTTCGTGGCGCGTCGTAACCGCGCGTTTCGTGCATTTAATTCACGGTAATTCGCGCGCACTTCTTGTTGCCGTCGATGCACTCGCTCGGCAACACTCCGAAATGTAGTCCGATGGCAATCTCCGATATTTACCTCGCCAGTGACGTTATTAACAGCGCCGTGCACTTATCTTCCCGTCGTTTTTTGCGACCTTTCGAGTTCCCGCTGGCCGCGCGCGCGCGCGGCTTATTACCATAAAACCGTTAATGCGACGAGGCTATTTAAAATTTCGGTGGAGCGGATTTCTCGCACGGCCCGAGTTCAAAGCGGCGCGGTGCACGGCCTGCCACGTGACGCGACGCGGAATCGAAAAAATCACGTTTTACATATCACGCGGGTAGAGATGTAGTACCGGTTCCAAAAGCAGTAAATTCGATCGCACCTGTTGCGAGACCGGGTTGCAACTTCGTTAACCGGCGAGAGCCCGTTCGAGTCAATAACTTCTCGATAAAGATATCACGACGTGTTGTATCGTAACCCTCGGGATTGAGCCGTGAAACGACTAATTTCGAACGAGACGCGTCGATAAGGTAAGACAATACCCTCCGATACACCAGTGATAATTGAAGGGTTGTAGGGTGGGGGGGGGCTACAATTACAAATCCCCCGGGTGAGCGAGACACGATTAAGCGTGAATATGTATCGGTAATCGGCGAACCACTTAAGCCGAATTTCTCAAGTTTCCAGCGGCGTCGTAAATCCTTTGGCGTGCCCCCCATCTCTCTTGCATCGGGCCCCCCCTGTCCCCGGTGGCCCTCGGAACGCCGTATATGGCGTTGAACTCGAGCATTAAGCACTCGGGACGTTCGGTGACAAGCTTGTAAAAAGGCGTCGCCAAGAGTCGCTCATATAATTTCGTTTTAATCGTGCCGGAAGCTCCTGTTCAGAGCCACCGTTAATTGGTCCCGGCTTTGGTCATCGAACAAAAATATATGTATACCGGGGCCCCCTCATCGATAGCTCGCTCGCATACGAGACTATCTTCTACCTGCTTGCTTGGTTGCTTGCACGCCTACAGGCACAATGCGTACACGGGCCCCGTGTGTCCATGCACACAAACGTGGCCGGGCCACATGTACACAATATACCCGCACGGAATGAATGCCGCTGCCGGCCGGAGAGGTACATCTCTCGTTTCTGGACTCTGAGATCTAACTACCACCTGCCTCATTTTCCCACGAGCTCCGAGAGCGAACCTCTCGAATACGGATGAGATAGACGACGACGGACCGGCGTGTGTAGGAACGGGCACGGCCTCTCCTCTCCGAGAGCCGAAGGACAGCGACGCGAGCCACCCGACACGGGAGAAGGGTCGAGAGAAACGGAGAAAAACAGGGTCAGACAGAAACAGAAATGAGCCAGAGCTGATCCCGGTTGACGAATCCAGAAAGGGAGCCAGACGAATCGAGACGCGTGATTCGGGGTTTGCTACGTGGGTTGGATCAATCAGCGGCGTACTAACGCGATCCTTTATGTTTTGTTACGGCGGAGCCAGATTTCTCTCTACATAGTGCAACCCCTTCTTTGGCTTTAATTGCTCCTTACGGAAAAAGTTGTTAGATTCTCTTCCAAAGACATTTTTAGTGGAGGCGTGTCTTTCTCTCAGTGTCTATTTCACACTTTACTGTACCATTTTCGATGTAGTTACAATGAGAAGTTTCTTAGGAAAGAGTACAAGGGTCAGTCGATGAGGAAAGTACATTCTCTCAAAAGTCTTGAACTTTTGGGGTGGTGTACCTTAAACCCACGAGCCCTCTAGCTTCTTTGAAAAAAAGGACGAGGGAATCAATGGGGAAGATACAGCTCCACTCAAATCCCTTTTAACTTTTGAGGGTGGTGCATCTTTAACTTTTAGTAGCTGTATCAACCCTTTGCTGCACAATTTTCTTCGTAATTATAACGATTAGACCCTCTTCACCACTAACACTCAGGAAAAAAGTACAAGTGTCAGTAGATGAGGAAAGTATATTCTCTCAAAAGCCTCCAACTTTTGGGGTGGTACATCTTAAACCCACGAGCCCTCTGCCTTCTTTGAAAAAAGGACGAGGGTCAGAATCAATGAGGAAAATACATTTCCATTCAAATCCCTTCTAACTTTTGGGGGTGGTGCATCTTTAACCTTTAATAACTGTATCAACCCTTTGCTGCACAATTTTCTTCATAATTATAATCATTAGACCCTCTTCGCCTCTAATATTCAGAAAAAAAGTACAAGGGTCTGTCGATGAGGAAAGTACATTCTCTTAATAGGCTCCAACTTTTGGGGTGGTGCAGCTTAAACCTACGAGCCGTCTAGCTTTTTTGAAAAAGGACAAGTGCCAGAATCATTGAGGAAAATACAGCTCCATTCAAATCTCTTCTAACTTTTGGGGGCGGTGCATCTTTACCCAGTTAGTGGCTGTATCAATCCTTTGCTGCACAATTTTCTTTATAATTATAATCATTAGACCCTCCTCGCCTCTAACACTCAGGAAAAAAGTAGAAGGGTCTGTCGAGGAGGAAAGAATATTCTCTCAAAAGCCTTCAACTTTTGGGGTGGTACATCTTAAACCCACGAGCCCTCTGCCTTCTTTGAAAAAAGGACGAGGGTCAGAATCAATGAGGAACATACATTTCCATTTAAATCCCTTTTAACTTTTGGGGGTGGTGCATCTTTAACCTGTTAGTGGCTGTATCAACCCTTTGCTGCACAATTTTCTTCATAATTATAACGATTAGACCCTCTTCGCCTCTAACACTCAGGAAAAAAGTCCAAGGGTCTGTCGAGGAGGAAAGAACATTCTCTCAAAAGCCTCCAACTTTTGGGGTGGTGCATCTTAAACCTACGAACCGTCTAGCTTTTTATAAAAGGACGAGGGCCACAATCAATAAGGAAGATACAGCTCCATTCAAATCTCTTCTAACTTTTGGGGTTGGTGCATCTTCAACCGATTACTGGCTGTATCAACCCTCTGCTGCACAATTTTCTTCGTAATTATAACGATTAGACCTTGTTCATCTCTAATACTCAGGAAAAAAGTACAAGAGTCAATAAGCAGGTTACACCCCCAACCCTCTCACTAGTGTTTTGGGAAGGATACATCTCGACACATTACAATCTCTTTGACCGTAACAGATCGTTAGAAAAGGGTTAGTCAATAAGTAAGTTACACCCCCAACCCTCATCCATTTTGAGAGTCGTACAGCTCTCAACGCTGTACAGATAGCATTCGCAGGGACATGTTATAACTAAAGTACGTTCTGAAACATTAATACAAACCCGTGTCATATAATTAGTTAACAGAGGTTAACGCTTGAATGTACGCTAGTTTCGTCGCCAATAAATTCCGACCAGCCCGAGATCAATGAAACATGCCATAAGCCAACACCGGTCGAGTGCGGCGCAGATAAAACGAGCTGTTTCGTGGCGAAGTGGTTCAGGTTCCCAGCTCTAAGTCGCCGATAAACACTAGAAACAATGATCCCGAGCGGCAAATCGTGCCCGACAAACGGAAACACGTGACCGGCGTGTTACCACAAAACTTTCACACACAGGCCCCCGATAAGATATACTCATAGAGGTTCCCTTGTTAGTTTCAGCAAACACGAGCCATCTTCTGAGCGGCTCAACGAACCGATATCCCAACGGATCGCCTCCAGAAAGTGTTCGGCGAAAAGATTCCTCTCGCAAAAAAATAGTTCCGAAAGAGGGAGAGAGAGAGAGGGAGAAAAAAAACAGAGAAAGGAACACCGAGAGCCAGAGAGAAAAAAGGCGAACGAACGGGGTAGGAGAGAGAGAGAGAAAGAGGAAGATCGTGTTTCGATATTCCCGCGAGTCTGACTCACCTCGTGCCAGCACGTGTTCTACCTGCCCGCTTTCGAAGGATCTCTCGGTTCTCCGTATCCTCTCCCCCTATCCCTTCTCACACGTGCTCGTGTGAGGAAGTGGACCGAAGGGGATACAACCGTGGACCTCTTTAACGTTGCGGTCACGTTGGCCCTCCATCTCGGACCAATTCCCGCCCTTCTTCTCTAGCCACCCTTTATCGCCTCTCTCTCTCTCTCTTTTTTTTTGCTTCTCCCTAGGTTAGTCTTCTCGAACTCGCATGCAAGTCTTCGATCTTGTTCAGTTACGTACAGTTGTTGAGTTGTGGCTGCGCAGTGGTCTGCAAAAGTATGTGGACTCGGCAAGTTATTGTATTTAGCGTTCTCGATAGTGTGTGAACGCCATTTTTGCTTTTGTTCTACACTAGAATTCGATTCTGGTGTCGATACGATCTGCAATATCGAGATACATTGTGTTCCTTTGATTGGTCATGTGTTGGGGTCATTGACAAGCTCATAAAGAAGCAGGGTTAGCTAATTGTGATCTTGAGTTTCATGTAGTAAAGTAGAGGAACAGTGAAAGTATCTGTATAGTGGCCTGCAAAAGTGTTTGGATCAATGGGTTTAGTCAATCTAGTTCTCTTAGCGAATTTTCATTGCGTTAGTTAGTGCATTTCTGGTTTTGTTTTAGTTTATAATTTGATCATGATGATACATCGTGTTCCTCTGATTGATCCTGTGTTGGGACCATTGAGGAGCTCGTAGAAAAGCAGGGTAGCTAATTGTGTTGTGATTTTGAGTTTCATGTAGTAAAGTAGAGGAATCGTGAAATTATCTATACAACGGTCTGCAAAAGTGTTTCAATCAATGAGATTAGTCACTCTAATTTTCCTAATGAATTTCTATTAACATTTCTGCTTTTGTTCTACATTAAATATGAAAGTACACTGTGTCCTTGTGATTGGTCGTGTGTTGGGACCATTGACGAGCTCATAGAGAAAGAAGGGGAGCTAATTATATTGTGATCTTGAGTTTCATGTAGTAAAGTAGAGGAACAGTGAAATTATCTGTACAGCGGTCTGCAAAAGTGTTTGAATCAATGAGATTAGTCACTCTAATTGTTCTAATGAATTTCTATTAACATTTCTGCTTTTGTTCTACATTAAATATGAAAGTACATTGTGCCCTTATGATTGGTCGTGTGCTGGGACCATTGACGAGCTCATAGAGAAAGAAGGGCAGCTAATTGTGTTGTGATCTTGAGTTTCATGTAGTAAAGTAGAGGAACAGTGAAAGTATCTGTATAGTGGCCTGCAAAAGTGTTTCAATCAATGAGATTAGTCACTCTAATTTTCCTAATGAATTTCTATTAACATTTCTGCTTTTGTTCTACATTTAATATGAAAGTACACTGTGCCCTTGTGATTGGTCGTGCGTTTGGACCATTGACGAGCTCGTAGAAAATCAGGGTAGCTAATTGTGTTGTGATTTTGAGTTTCATGTAGTAAAGTAGAGGAACAGTGAAAGTATCTGTATAGTGGCCTGCAAAAGTGTTTGGATCAATGAGATTAGTCACTCTAATTTTCCTAATGAATTTCTATTAACATTTCTGCTTTGGTTCTACATTAAATATGAAAGTACACTGTGTCCTTGTGATTGGTCGTGTCTTGAGACCATTGACGAGCTCATAGAGAAAGAAGGGGAGCAGTTTGTTATCATTTGTTGATCCCTTGTAAAAAATCTTTCACGTTCACAAAATCTGCCGAAGCGCTGCATGAGAAGTTATATCGCAAGTCAAGTTTGATAAATATCAGACTCGGCGGAAGCCTGAAATCTTGTTCGGTAACATTTTCTTTGTAAAAGTACGGGAAAGATTTACTGTTGTTCACGTAACGCAACCGTGAAGCAGAATGTTATCACGAAGTAAGTTTTTAAAAGTGCTGAGGCATATCTTCTGGTCGTGCACTTCCTGCATTGAAGAGGCTGGTCTGAAACATCTGTATTTCAAACCTCTTCGAAGGTGGCAATTTGTCTGTAGTTGTCACGACGGACTGTATCTCATTTATCGATTTTGACTCCCTAATTTGGAGTCGCATTAATGTGTCGGCGTAAATGTGCTTTCGAGAAAGTGACATACAGCTTTTCACGTGAGAAGATGCAACAGATACATAATCGTCGGCTCGTTAAACGTCCGCTTGTAATTTATCGATAGCGGTTACAAATGTAAGACAAGCAGAGAAAGTAATAACGCTCGTTAATATTTCGCTTGTTTTTTCTGCTCGCGTATTACCGCTGCCGCCTCAGTGTACATCCTGCTCTTAAAAACTATTGGGAACGTTTAATTTCCTAAAGTGAATAAACTCCTTTATTTTCGTTCCGCGCGCCCCGTGGAGCAATCAATCCGAATTTCGCTGATAAATTTGTTGCGAACCAGCCAAATGAATGGATCGCATTTGTTTCACGTGACGCGTCGTTGCCGTCAAAACTTCGCATTATTCAAGACAAATTATATACGGACGAAATGAATACTCGTTCCGAATCGTTTGCGAACGGTAGCACAATTAACATTAAACAGGACTCTGTACCGCAACGAGATAAACGTAAGAGTTTTGAAATCAGACGTTGTGCTTAATAAACACTTGGTAAATATTATTCGCGAATATTTAATGTTTTAGTCACAGGTGTGACACTCGTCTACCAAAATAATTACGTAAAGTTAAATGTTCGATCGTCGCCAATAATCTTGAATCATCGAAACAGCTGCATTCACGCCGGACCGAACTGCAAAGTAATTATTGTCACTCAGGAACTCGAATTAAGGAACTTACAGTTAACTGGACCCCACTAATTTCCCATTACTGCAAACGTAATTTAGTAACAACAGAGTGAATATATTCTGATGCCTGTTTATTAAAGTCGGCGAATGAGAGTGGTTATAATCGACGAGCTTAGATTAATTGTGAGATATCGGCGCAGCATCCATCGAAGTTCTTAATTATCGGCGATTGGCCGATCCTCTCCACAGACAGAAAGAAAGTGCACGCGATGACACATCCGGCTGGAAGTTACCCGATTTAAAAGCGCCTCGAGTCGAGATGATTTCGAAAAAGGAGAGCGCTTCGATTATCGAAGACGAGGGTTCGATTATAATTGAAAGGGGCCACGGGTCCGGTCGATTTTCTGTATCGGTGCCTGTATCGGAATGGAAATGGCATCGGTGCACGTGAAATCAGAACATCCTTACGATTCTTATCAGCACCGCCTTGCCGATTCTACTTGTTCGCCGATCGGCATCCGATACCGATGTACGAGTCTTACAAATCGTTAAGATGCTCCCCATCGATTTGCACCCGCCTCTGCGTCGCTTTCACATTCGTGTACACTTCCAATTGTAAATAACGATTTTGACTCGGGCCCCGATACGCCGGATTTCGTTTCACGGAACTCTCAAGTTTCTTTTTTTTAACGAGCGGCCACGTTCCGAGTAATTGATTACGCCAAACTTCGTTGCGAGCCGTTCAACGGTTTGATCCCCGGCAGTTGATTAAACGCGGCGATATTTCCAATTAAATATTGCTCCCGGTGACGGGGATTAATGCGGCCGATTTTACAGGGAAATGGCGAGAGGAGTTTTAACAGTGCAATTTCGAGGGGATCGCTCGACGTCTTCGGTGAAGTTCGCACGGTGCTTCCCGATGAGGTATGCATCTCAATTTTGAACGAGATAACCTTGACCCGGATTTTACGGTTCTTTAAGTTGCAAAACTCCTCGGGACGATTACGTTCGTTGCGTCAGTTAAACATTATTGGCATTTTTAAATTTGCGCTTGGGGCCACCGACGCAGAATCGTTCATTATGACTTGTGTTACCACTCGGAAATTCCCCTTCTGCCACGGGCCGGTCACGTGACGTGTTCCGTCCCTGTCGCGCACGTGTCACTACGGTAGTGGTAGAAAGAGGGTGACTATTGGATTGGCAAGAAAGTAATTTCAGTATTTAAAGGTAAAATAAACCCGAATTTCTTTATTCAAGCGATGAACTTTTATCGATAACGAACTTTTATCGTATTCATTGAAGTTCGTTGCTTGAATAAAAACAATTGGGCTCTATTTCACCTTAAAATACCGCAATTACTTTCTTGCCAACCCAATATTTCCCTTCGATTCGTGCTCTCTCCCCTCATCTGAACATTCTGGCTTCAACCCTAAGAAACAGGAGCCACTTAGCTATGCATTTAATAACTTAATAACAGTAATTCAATTCATTCAAACTTATATAACTTATATAATAACTTTAATAACAGTAATTCAATTCATTCAAACTTATATAACTTATATAATAACTTTAATAACAGTAATTCAATTCATTCAAACTTATATAACTTATATAATAACTTTAATAACAGTAATTCAATTCATTCAAACTTATATAACTTATATAATAACTTTAATAACAGTACTTCAATTGATTCAAACTAATATTATTATTTTCAAATATTTATCAACTATTCACCGTTTCAAATTTCATCCACGTCATAAACGCATAAAATTCGTTTGCAATGACGATCGTTCACATACATTTTATTTCGCCATGTTTGCAAACGTTAACTATGAATAAGTTTATAAAACTTGATACAGCGTGCAGCGAGCTTATCAAAATAAAGTGGTTTTCAATAACGAACTCTTATCGTATTCATTGCAGTTCGTTGCTTGAATAAAAACAAATTGGGCTCTATTTCACCTTAAAATACCGCAATTACTTTCCTGCCAACTCAATATTTCCCTTCGATTCGTGCTCCCTCCCCTCATCTGAACATTCTGGCTTCAACCCTAAGAAACAGGAGTCACTTAGCTATGCATTTAATAACTTTAATAACAGTAATTCAATTCATTCAAACTTATATAACTTATATAATAACTTTAATAACAGTAATTCAATTGATTCAAATTAATATTATTATTTTCAAATATTTATCAACTATTCGCCGTTTCAAATTTCATCCACGTCATAAACGCATAAAATTCGTTTGCAACGATAGTCCACATACATTTTATTTTGCCATGTTAGCAAACGTTAACTATGAATAAGTTTATAAAACTTGATACCGCGTGCAGCGAGCTTATCAAAATAAAGTGGTTTTGCGTCAGCACGATAAGGAGCATAGTAGGAAGAGCAGAATCTTGCGATCAGAATGTAACGTGTGATCAGACTCACGTGGTACCTGGACGGACGCGACGGTGATTAATTGCTTCGGTTCGTTTACATCGGATCGGGACTAATTATTCCCGATGCAATCGGAGACTTGCCTCACGGTATGCGACATGTTCCGCTTGTTCGCCGCATTGAACGCTGCCGCGACACTCGCATTATTAGTGGTTTTGTGCACGCGTATCTACGAGCAACTTTTCGAACGGCAAATAGTTCATTTTATTTTTTGAATTATGCATAGAAATAATTAAAGGAAAATTTCCTATTCGGTACACTGTGAATCTTGTAATAAAAATGAATTTAATGTAGATATTCATTTCTTCAACGAATAAAAAGTGATTTATTATAAAAGAAAAACGTATAAGTCACTAATATAATTGAAGAATTTAATGTATGTTCCTAGTCTGTATGTTCGCTAATTTCAGAACTCGGAGGTGTTCTATTTATTTTACTTCGAGGCTGCTAATTTCTCGAATATCTCCGAAGCACAAAATTGCAGGAAAAAAAGAATCGGACTTTCCGAAGCCGACAAAGGATCCTGCACAGGATCCCACGATCGACACGTTCATAATTCTTCATTTGCGTCGTGTAAAATGGTCGGGAAGAGCCGCTGACGCATGCATACGTCTCGCTTGGGAGCTTGACGCACGTGTTATCGGCGGCATGTAGACACTCTCTTTCGAGGACCACAAAGAGTCCTTTCATTGCCTAATTAGGATGCTTTCGAGCCACTTGTACGCGGCGAATGCGCCTCTTTTACACAACGTGACTGCCTGTACTACTGTTTTCAGATTCATTAGCAGCTCGGGAAATGTGCATTTCATGGTCGTCCAACCGCTTCCGTTCGAATTCGTGATAATAACCTCGTAAAGGAGATTCAATTCATTATGTTTATTCCTTCGTTGAACGCAGGTCATAAACTTTCAATAATTCTTCATAATTTTCCATCGCATTTTACATCAGAATTTTATTCGAATCCCAGTTGAATCAGTCTTATAATTTCACGACTTCGTTTATGCTTCGATTTCCTATTACCCAAAGGAAAAAGAACAGTTTTTCAATTTATTTAACAGAACGTGGAAAATGTTTATAAAGTGTCTTTAAACTTAAATTGACCATTCGAATGCTTATATTTTTCTGTGGATGAGTGGCAGACACAAATGTTCAGGAAACCGTAAAACTGATTGGAAAATTAATATTAACCCTTCACTGCATGAATCTTTTAAGTGGGATGAAAAAAATTGAAACAAGGTCAGTTTTTGTGTTTCATTAAAGGGAAAAATATTTTAAAAAATTAGAACAACATTTTCAGAAAAATAAACATAATTTAGAACATAATTTAAATATAATTTAAATAAAGTAGATGTTTTTGACTAGATAGAAGGAGTTGATTAAAAGACGCAATTGTCTCAATCGTAACGTTGCACATATTTTCCATTCTAATGGCCACAGTTGGTGCGAAAGTATTCCCCCGAAATCGCGGCTTCCTCGTTTGACGTCAATGCGGCTTCTTAGCACGAGCCTCCCATAAACGTAACAGGATCCCATACGGGTGTTCCTCGGTCCGTTTCTTGTGCGGCTACGTTCCCACACTTTCCGCGCCATTGAAACGTATACCAGAAGAATTTACCCCTATACATACCACGAGGGTGGGAGCTAGAAAGCTCCGAACCCATAGAAATTAAAAGTACCCTCCCTTCAGGAAGTCTTTCAGGGGAAGCGTGTAATGCACGAGCTGGACACGAAATTGAATGAACCGACCGTTTCCGCATTTTGTAAATTTAACCCCCTAGCACCGTGAAAAATCCTATCTTCCTTCCCCTCTCTGTCCTTCTTCCTGGTCAGCCCAGATGGGCACCCTAAACGGTGAATAAGGGACCAAAGGATTAACTGGTACGAAGATACCATGGGTTTTCAATTATGCGAATAGTAATGGGCACCATATTTCTTCCATTTATTATTTATACTTTATTCTAACACGTGCAATTATTGAATTGAACGAAATTACTGAAATTTAACCCCCTAGCACCGTGAAAAATCCTATCTTCCTTCCCCTCTCTGTCCCTCTTCCTGGTCAGCCTAGATGGGCACCCTAAACGCTGAATAAGGGACCAAAGGATTAACAGGTGCAAAGATACCATGGATTTTCAATTATGCGAATAGTAATGGCCACCATATTTCTTCCATTTATTATTAACTTCCCGATTTATAGGGAAGTTACTGTAATTTATACTTTATTCTAACACGTGCAATTATTGAATCGAACGAAATTACTGAAATTTAACCTCCTAGCACCGTGAAAAATCCTGTCTTCCTTCCCCTCTCTGTTCCTCTTCCTGGTCAGCCCAGATGGGCACCCTAAACGGTGAATAAGGGACCAAAGGATTAACTGGTACGAAGATACCGTGGTTTCAATTATGCGAATAGTAATGACTACCATATTTATTCCATTTATTATTTATACTTTACTCTAGCACGTGCAATTATTGAATTGAACGAAATTACTGAAATATAACCCCCTAGCACCGTGAAAAATCCTATCTTCCTTCCCCTCTCTGTTCCTCTTCCTGGTCAGCCCAGATGGGCACCCTAAACGGAGAATAAGGGACCAAAGGATTAACTGGAACGAAGATAATACCGTGGTTTCAATTATGCGAATAGTAATGGCCACCATATTTCTTTCATTTATTATTTATACTTTACTCTAGCACGTGCAATTATTATTGAATCGAACGAAATTACTGAAATTTAACCCCCTAGCACCGTGAAAAATCCTATCTTCCTTCCCCTCTCTGTCCCTCTTCCTGGTCAGCCTAGATGGGCACCCTAAACGGTGAATAAGGGACCAAAGGATTAACTGGTACGAAGATACCGTGGTTTCAATTATGCGAATAGTAATAACTACCATATTTCTTCCATTTATTATTTATACTTTATTTTAGCACGTGCAATTATTATTGAATCGAACGAAATTACTGATTTCATTGAATATTGCGGAATTCCTTCGGAGTCACGCGATATTTTCCCGTGCAAGATGCCGGACAGAGGCGTTCCCGTAAACATCACGTGTACTCGCCATTCATCGGCGAATTCAGCCTTGCGAAAAGTCTTTTGCATTCCAGGGGGTTCCGTGCAGGTGTCCCGGAGAAAATTGCACGCCGGAATCGTAGTGCACGTGTGGTGCGAACTGCACCCACGGCTTGTTCAACAGGTAGTCGTCTTCTCTCGTCGGGGATCCATTTACGACAACCCTCTCCTAGAGGCAGCCTTTTGTGTTCACAGGGGGAGAAGACCGTTAGGGTTACACTGGGAAAAGTGAATAGTATCTTCTCGGTGAGCTTGCACGCACATGCAAATTTCTGTATGCTCGAATTACTGACTTTGTTACTCGCAGCTTATGCGCTGTTGATTAGCACATGGCGCATGTTATGAGACTTGTAAACGCTACGTCGCTTTCGATAAACACGCACACTTTGTCGGCTGGCAATATAAATTATTAATCATGAAACAGGCAGACGTTATTAACACTTTACCGACCGGAAGCCTATTAATAGGATTTTCAATAATTCTGCTGTATCAAAAAAAGCATAGAAATTTTCTTTGACATTGCAATCTTATATGAAACTATTAGACGACGTTATTGAGGGTGACTTAGTTGGTTCATACTAAATGCTAAATGAAAATTTAGCCATGTATCATATATTTTTCAAAAATATGCAACAATCACCGGTCGGTAATTTCTTAACACTAAACCTACCACGAGGGGTCAAATGACCCATTTTAGATTGTTTATTTTACAATGGAACTGGAATTTATTAAATACATTTCTTGACTACAGTATATATTCTAGTAAAAATCGCCAAGAATTAACACTAGAACTACCGGGCAAGTCAGAATGACTGGTGCAAACTGTTTTCGATTCGAAATATTAAAAGTATAAATGTGTTTTTCCAAGAAATCTCTTTAGTCAAATTCTCTGTTGGAGTACATATTGAACTAAAACTTGCACGAAATCGAAATAAATGATATATTGTCGTTATTATAATTCAATGTATGCCAACTGCGTTTAGTGCTCGGTAGTTCTACTGTTAAACATCAGTCACTTTTGATGGTCGGTAGGTTTACTGTAAAAAAAGTTGATCGTGTTGATTGTTTGCTAATATCAAGAACACATAAGTACTAGAAAAAGAATTTTCGGGTAAACTAATAGCTATACGACATACGTAACTAAATTTCAATTTCGTTTTTAAACTGCAAATGCACTTGGGTCCATTTTGAACCAGGGTGTGACACTTGTGTTAGCTCCAGCAAGAAAATCAATATTGATCTCGAAGTGCGTTGAAAAAAAATATGCTGAAAAAAATCAATTTCGAAAAGCCTCGAACGGGATCTATGCGATCGTCAGAATAATCTCGCGAGAAGTTAAATGGTGGGGTTGAGCGTTAAACGTTTACAACGTCACCAGGGGCGTACGATAAATCTGTCGGCGCGATTCCGCGGTCCGGGTCGTGACGGCGGAATAATGAAGCCGAGGGGACAATTAAGAGATAAGGAGCGCGCGTGGTTAGTGGTTGATGTTCGTTTCCCGCCAGCGACGGAGAAGGAAGAGAGAGGAGTCGACGACGACGACAATGACGGTAACGGTGTAGTAGCGGAGTAGCCTAACAGGAGATGGAGAAGGGATCAGGGAGGGGGGAGGGGAATCCAGGGCACATTCGTGTGCCCGAGTAATACGGCAGATGAGAGGCTGCAGGAGTCCGTGGGAAACATCCTCGGTGGTTCCTTCCTTAGGAAGGCGTGTAGGGGTTCTTAGTGGTCGTGTGCACGTACACGCGAGCGCCGTGGAGGAGTTTCGGGGCAGGCCATCTGCCCGAGTCTCTCACGATTCCAGGCCAGCTGCCGATATCTTCGCATAAGCGTGCATCGTGAAAGAGCCTCCAGGCGCTAAATGCGCGCCGTGCACATTTATTCGCGACTAGGTGTGTTAAACTGCCCTCGGTCGGCTGGGTCCGGCATCACCGATCGTTCTTTCCGCGCCGATTTTTCGGTGACTCTTTCGCCATAGTCATCGTCCTCCTTGAGAGGGGGGCACCGCGGACCCCTCGACAACCTTTTCGGGATTAATGAGCGAGGACGGTCGACGATCGGCCTCGTGGCGACCACGTGCAATCCACGGGCCCTAAGTGTCAACCGTCCTGGCCACGATTCCTCACCTGTGTCAAATACACCAGCCCCCCGAATCGTCCCGCAATCGTCTAACGAGCACGGGAGCAATATTGCTGATGGATTAACCCTCATCCGTCCCTCGTGTCAATTTGACACAGTTTTCCCGATATAAGTTATACCGTTCGGTAATTTGTAAGTAAATTTGTCCAAAGCTTGGTGACTTTTATTTTTTTAATGCGAAACATATAACCGCAAAAACCTAACATATGAATGTTAACTCATCAATTTCAATGAAAAAAAAACATCGAAAAGTAACTGTTTGACTTGTTATTTTATCGTTTCTTTATCATTGTGTCATTTTGACACCGAGCGACAGATTCAGTTCGCGAAATGAGGGACGGATGAGGGTTGACACTAGAAAGACTGAAACTTAGTATATACCTATATTGCCCAAAAGCAGTCGAAATCACTGCATTGTGAAAGAATAACTAATGTGTAAAGAAATTTGTTTAAAATTAATTTTTAATATTTTTTTATATTATTTACAGTTATGTAACAAGTTATTAGTAAATATTAACAATAAAAAAGATTTGTTAGAACAACTTGTTAGAACAAGTATCACTGCATAAACGATTCGAATAACAAGTACTACTTTAGCTTATCGAGCAACTGCAACTTATCAAACATACGCCCAAATCGACAATTTCAAAAGATCGGAAAGTAACTGTTTTACTTATTATTTTATTGATTTTTTTATCACTGTGTCCATTTGACATCGAAGGACAGATTCAGTTCGTGAAATTAGGATGAGGGTTAATAGATGAAATATACACCTTATATTTAATAAATGTTTATTTAAACTCCACCGCATCATGGAATAAACGTTTCTCAGTTGTGAATTAAAATTGTTCACATATAATGTGACACTTTATTATTAGTACATTGAAGTTAAACTATTATACAGCGAAAGGTAAAATGAAGAGAGGAGGTGTGAGAACTACTTCTAGAACCTACACCTGATTTCTTCTGCATTTCGTTGTACACTCCACAAAAGTAATTCAAGAAAGTTGGAATTCGTATAAAATTCCCAGTCTTCTTGTGACTCGTTCATTTGTATTACTTCTAACTAGACTGCAGGTATCACGCATTCGTCACGAAAGTGGATTGGTCGGATGCAAAACTATAGAATGTAGAGACATTAGAAGAATAAAATGATGTTGGTTGTCCCTTCGAAGATTACACATGATATAGGTGTTACAGTAATCTGTACAGTACAGGGGTTATAAAGAAAGAGTACATTTAATTCAACGTAAATAAAAATTAGATGCTGTTGATAATTGCTTAATCGTAAGAATGTTGAAGATTTGTGTTTGACCGTTATATATACCTTTATTGATTTATACATTACATATATATTTATCGATTTGTATAATACGTGTTTCGTTAACAAGTTCGTGTGATGTTTTGGTTTTGTTTTAAAATAAATATTGCTGACAGTTCCAAATCAGCAAAGAACGAATAAAGACGTGTTGAGCTTACATAATTAACACATTACCGACTGGTGATTATTGCATATTTTGAAAAAATGTATGGTACATGGCTAAATTTTCATTTAGCATTTAGTATGAACTAACTAATCACCCTCAATAACGTCGTCTAATAGTTTCATTTAAGATTGCAATGTCAAAGAAAATTTCTATGCTTTTTTTGGTACAGCAGAATTATTGAAAATCCTATTAATAGGTTTCCGGTCGGTAAAGTGTTAAAAAAAAACAAATGTTCGCAATAGTTCGAATAAGGTTTTTAGGTAAACAAGAATTGAAGAAGTTGTCCGGAAAAATGTAAAATTTGGGGAAAAATGGACAACGTCTGTCGGGTCAGCTAGTCAAACGTGAATTGCGAGAAGCGTACAATAAGAATGAATGAATTAGTTCCGCGGTCAACTAACGCCGGTTCGAACAGGATCGAAAATTAGACTAGTCGATCGTGGGTGGAGCAAGCCTAGAAAGTAAGTCGCGTCTCGGTCGCCAAGCGGTAGCGCAGCCTGCCAATAATTCTAAGGCAGAGAGGCCGGGTCGGTGGTGCGCAATCCACCGATCGCCGTACTAAATCAAACAGCGAAGAGTTAATCGAAACCTGTTGCATCGTGTCGGGAGTGCACCGCGATCGTGTACTCGGCCACGCGCGAACACGTGTCGGTGCACGCGCGTGGGCCTGTGCACGAGAGCCAGGAATCGCCATTAAGTGGGTGGCTAAGATTGGCTCTCCTTTGCTTTTCCCTCTGTCTTTTTTCTTCCCGTTCGTCGATAGCTCGAGTCACTCCTCTCTCTCTCTCTCTTCTTCCTTCCTTCTCGCCGAAAGAGAGACTCTTCTCCCGGCTTCTCGAGTGGGCGGGATGATGCAGGGAGTGCCATGCTCGACGATTAAGAGAAATGACAAAAGGAGAGACGAAGCGCAAGATCGGTAGACGCATCTGGAGGCGGTATTTAATGGACGATCCGCATACCTACTAAGGTTGTACCTAATCACTCTTCCGACATACACGGTGGGACTCAATGCTCTTCATGGCCGTTTTGCGAGGCTCGATCCTGCTCGAGCTGTTAATTGAGATGAAGCTCGGCCGATTACCTTAAAGTAACATTTTAATACCCCCTGTCCGTTACGCAATGTAAATGTCGTATTAGCGCGCAGATGCCGGCCGGTCCTCGTTGATCTATCGCGCCCGTGCTAAATGCGTTGCGAACACTGTTGCGAATTGCCAATCTTGCTGGCCGGAAGTCGTTTGATGGCCGTCGTAAACTCTTCTAGCCTCTATTAGTCCAAGAAGGTTTACAGCTACTTCAAAGACATATTAAGTTTATAATAATCTTTGATCTTGTCCGAAGCAGATTGTTTCAGGGATATCTGTTCTATGCAGGGGAAATTAAACAGTACGATCGTACACCCTTCGTTTACCTCTTCTAATTGCGTTTGAAAATTCTGAAAAAAGTCCGACGTGTTGTGGGTTGTGAAGCACGTATTAGAGAATTTTTTTTCAATTTTTGTTCATTCGATTAATTGGACTTTTATTTGCCATTACAAGTACTTTAACACTTGGCATACCCTTAAGTATTGAGATGTTTATAGCTAAACCTAATATTAAGGCGTATATTTGTATTCATCAATACTTCACAGATTGTAAACTATTTATTTAATTATATGTATCATTGTAATATCAAAGTGCAACATTGTAAAAGATAAATTGTAAAGCGAAATGGGCCTTTTAAGGGTCTAAAGAGCTTAAATAAAAAAAAAACACTTGGCATGCGGGTATACTTCACCGCAAACTTGTAGGAATAAAAAGTTCGAAACTTGAGGGAATAAAAAATGCGAAACGTTGCCTAGCAACGCAAACAACGCACATACAATGTCACACGATGTAATTATACAATACTTGCTATCCACCACAAATCTACTAAATACGTATTTTTACGTGACCCGCGCTCCAGTGACAGACTGCGAAAAACGTAAAAGTGTAATAATAATAAATTATAAGCAAAATTTTAAATGTTAGCGGCGCATTGGTTCGATCAATTAAATACTTTAAAACACTGTTTGCAAAATATCATAACATTTAATAATAAATTATACTAGCAAATCTTAAAATCAGTATAATTTCTTCTACGTGTTTCGAGTCGACAGCAACGGTGAACCAGTCGTACAAATATACACCGCCAAAAGGATTAACGCAGCGCTAAAGAGTTATTGAACTTTCAACCAACCACCGCGAGATATGAAATAAACAGATGGAATGGAGCGAGAATGAATGGCGCAAATAAAAAGCTGGTCAATATTGTGTTTCGCGATTGTTACGTTTCGCGTTCTAACTTTATTATCGCAGTTAGAGCGGTCGCTCGAAAATGCAAATGCCCGGTAACAGGTTCCGTCGCAGCCAAGTAGACCGAATCCCTCGAAGGAGAAGCACTTTCAATTTTTGAAATCCAGAAATCGCTCTACTCTAATTAATATTCAATCAATGCGGATCACGGTTGCGAGCTGTCCGATACTTTCCTGCGAAACGCAACGGCTTCCGGTTACGGTTGAGAAAGTTATTGCAAATTAAGTGTGACCATGCGTGAAGAATCGTCTTATCAATCGCGGCTACCGTGAGAATATCTGGCCGATCTACGCGCGTGATACCACGCACTCGATTTCCGTTCATTTCATAACGTTCTCGTTATACATATATATGTATATATGTATATATGCTCTGGGGTAATGAAGTATCAACGCATCGAACGTTCAGGCTCAATATGAAACTTCATTAGTATAGCGGGGAATCGGCTAAATCAGATCGCAATCTTCAGTAGCAATGCATTCTTCGTTTTTATTTATTTCAAGTTAAATGAAACAGGAGTACAGTTATGATGTGGTCTCGCGTGGCGCTTCGGCTCCGTTAAAACGTCCATGGAGATAGATTAAATGGTAATTGTGCATCAGATCGCCGGTACTTGACGGTTAAGTCCTCCGGTCGCACGAGATTGCATAAAATTTTTGTTCACCGTTACTCATATTTAGTTTCGATAATATTTCAAATACAAGATTTGAATATAATAAATTGTATCCGGTATAAATAATGCAACGGCCCAGATTAGAGTCGCTTAGATTCACGAATTTACATCGAATACAGTCAATTGTTAACCCTCCGCTGCATGATTTTTTGAATTGAGATGAAACAATTGAGAGAAGGTCAGTTTTTCTGATCTACTTAAGGGAACAATATTTACAAAATTTAAAACAACATTTTCAGAAAAATAAACGTACAGATTTGTTAACTGTATCAGATACGATAAACTATGCAGCGAAGGGTTAAATTAATTCTTATTATTCAATTCATGCAGTCAATCGTCTGCAATCTTCACAAACTTATAGTTTGTGCACATTATTAAAACGCAAGGCAACATGTACAATAACAAGCATTAACGACTAGATTGTTGATCTTTCATATAAAATAAAAATTGTTTGCAGCATGTACGTAGCTGGATACAAATTTCCTTCTATCATTAATAAAGTTCGTAAGCTGCAACTAATACATTGATGCTCCTAAACTCTTTAAATCTGTTCACATCTTAAAATTGCACCTACTCATTTCTGCCATAAACGTATGAAATCCACAATCTGATAACGACATGTCTACTACAAATTAAATTTCTTCCTCGTCTTGGTTTTGGAAGCAATGGCATCTCTTCACAAAAAAAACGCAGTGACTTTCCGAGCAATACATAACACTCACACCGCCTGATGATTCCCGCGAAGTCAACGGGAGCCACGTTGTTTATTTTGACAGTGTCAAACTTCTATCTCTGGTATCGCACCTGAGATTGGCCAGCGGTCGGCTGGAAAGCGGTGTACGTGATCGGTAAACAAAAAAGCACTTTACTGGAGCGTGGTGCGGAGGCTGTTTTGAAAGGAGAGCTGTCTGTTCGAAAAAGCGCGGCAAATGGGCGCGCGTGCACGTGAGTGCACGTGGCTGTCCTTCGGTCTCCCGTGTGCCACGTGTGTGCGTGTGTTTGTGTGTACGGGGTTTCTGCCGTACGAGGGAGGGGAAGGGTAGCACGTAGGGGAGGTCAGAGGGGGGAAGGACACGTTACGGCACGGCGCATCCTTCGCCTTTTCTCGTGGGCTGTCTCACAAGGTGACGCCGATGCCTCGGGACTGTGGGAATTCGGGACATGTGCGTGCCTACACACGCCGTACTCGTGGTCCGCACACGAGGGGGAAATCTCCTCGTGGTGTTTGGAAAGAGAGGGGAAAAAGGAAGGGGGAAGACCGGACCTACGCTGTCCGCGGCACATTGGCCGCCATAAGGCAAGGAATCCATGGGAATATCGAGCATGTGCATCGGTCCGCTCTCGCTCGTGTGCTGCACGAGTTATGGGGTGGCCCGGTCACCCTCCTTTTTTCCCCCCTTTCTTTTTTCTTTCTTTCTCTCTTTTCCCCTGCTCCTTTCCTTCATCCTACCAGCCCCACTCTCTTCCTTCTTCTTCTTCCGTATACGGGATTCCGTGACCTGGCGCATTTGGGGATTTCTTAACCACGTGGCTGTATAGAGCAGGGTGGTTTTACCCCGAGCTCTCACCCCCTGTAGCTCGTGATCGCCGCGTGGCAGCTTGGTGCCTATACCATCTACGATCATGTCCTCAGAGTGTCTCTTTTGTGGCGACGTTGCTTCCTGGCTTTGCTATTAATTCCGTGCGTCAGTACTTACTTTTTTTTTAACATATGCCTGGAAGATGCCATATCACACCCTAAAAGTGGATCTACGATTTTTATGAATACTCTAACTATGCGAACTAGGTACTTAAAAGTTCTAGGATCTTGCCCTTTAAAAAGTTGCAAACTAATTGTTCGAACTTCTCAACGAAATCCAAGTCGTATGGTCTAACCCTTTGCACTCGGTTGTCCCCTCTGAGGCACCACTAAAAATTGTTGTATCATTATTCAAAATATTGTTTACTTTATTAAATGTAACGGTATCTAACCTATTAATAACATTTAGGCATTATATGAGGTATTATACCAATTTCATATCTATAAAATTTCATAAATCTTTGGGAATGGAAATATTCTAGATCGGAAGAATGGTTCATTTTTCAGTTAAAATAGCTCCGAGTGCATAGGGCTAATATTAAAACTGTAGGTACCGCGCCATTTTTATTACCGTATGTGCTTGAATTAAGACTGTAATCCTTTGCACGCCAATCTATTTTAACTCGAAACATTAAACATTTCCTTTGATTTAGCATATTTCCTGTTTGAAATTTTATGTATATGAAATTAGCATACAATAAATACCTTATACAATACCTAAATATTTAGTAATTGATTAGATATCGATATATTTAATAATCTAAACAATACTTTGAATAGTGCTACAGCAATTTTTAGTGGCGCCTCAGAGTCACCATTGAAGTGCCAAGGGTTAAAATACAAAAATCTGAAATCATTTGACCAATTTTTATTTCGTTCAAATTTTCATTCGTTCTTACTGCAAGCGGTAAAACAGTAGAAACGTACGTCTTAATAATACCGTGCAGTGGTTGCCACATGATCTTGAGTCTCTCTTTAGCAGCTCGCATGTTTTCTTGATGATCCGATTATCTTGGCAGATTTCGCAGGTCATTCGTTCTCGTTATTCGAGATACACGAAACATTGGCGTGTTTCCAAACGCTTGTTCTCATCGTCCTCCCCTTTCTGCTTTGCTAAATTTAACAGTGTGTTTCTGGTCGCATTCGTGCACGGATGCCACCGAACGGAGCTTGTAAATTAATTAGGGTTAGAGTTGGGCAAAATTCTTATCTGTCTAAGAACTTTCGAATTCTTCCAGTCAGGAACATTAAAGAACATTCTTTGGAATTGTTAAATGACTTCATGCCGAGGGAAACTCGTCCGCTTACATAAATTTTAACACGCACTTCAATTTATTATTCACTTGGAGATACGTTTCTTGTTAATTCTAACAGCGGTGATTCCTTTTGTATAAAAGAACTACAGTACGAAAACTTTCATATTATATTTTTTCTTTTACATTTTCTCGATTTTATTTAGTCGAAGTGTTTTACACATCAACGTCGATGTATATTTTGTTTTAACAACTATTAAAAAATGGCGAACGAAAGATTATTACCATCACAGGACTCGTTATCGCTTACAAATTATTCGCGTCAGCGTAAACCGTGTACTGTTAATTAGATTTCCTGATAATACTTTCTGTAAAACAGTAATTTATAAAATTGTACATTACCAAACGATAATAACATTAGATCCCAGTTCTTGTTAAATGTACTAATACTTTTGAAGAAACTTCATGTATATTCAGAAACTAATCGTTGCGGTTACCGTGTTCTCCACCGACCTTGATGGCTGCACGTGTCAGTATGTTAAAAAGAAAAAGATAATGGCTGTTTTGCTAAGGGAAAATTCTTTGCGAACCGGTCTTAATTTTTAGCTCGAACGCCGTTGGTTCGCGAGATTCTTCAATTGCGTGCGCACTTAAATGGAGATACCATCTACCATTCGCGTTATTAATACATTTTAACTTCGAGCCATTACAGTTTATTTATAAATATGATAACCACTACATCGATTTTTCCACATCATAAATGGTAACTTGTTTAATGGTACGTGTCGCATTTAAATGCCTTCAGTCATTAAGTTATTAACTTAAAAAGACGCGCAGATAAGAATGTTTCATTTGCTACATCACTGCTTCGATGTTAGTGAATTTTAATATCGTATCTTGCTCGAAAATCAATGTTATCAAGATGTTATATTTTTCATGACGGGCAACTTTATTTATCCAATTTCTTCGTCTGTGAGAAATGAATATTTCTTCTATCATTATCGAAGTGTCAGAAATTTCAAATATTGGCAAACACGCGATTTTTGTTATTAAAAAAACCGTCAGTGAAAAGTATTCTCAATTTAACTTTCAGCCACGATTTTGCAAGTACTTGTATATTTATACAGGGTGGTCTAAAAGACAGCCACCTAAATACTCCTCCAACGATGATAAAACAACAATATATTTTCTATGCAATTTAAATGATGTGTTTAGGTGGCTACCAGTGCTTTAATTGTTATTTTGCGTCACCTAAAATTTGCAATATGCCGGTATACAATGGATTTTGATCAAGTTAGATCCCTATATTTTTAAAAGGGTTTCAGAACCTTAGAAGGTAGCTAACTCCTAAGCAGATTTCAAAGAAGTCCCTAGTCGGTTTTTTTACACCCGGCAAGTTTCCTTTCCGACGGGATTTTATATCGTATAAATTTTCACGATCCCCGGCAATGTTTTTGCAAACACGCCCTATCGAACCGGTAACAGCGGATGGAATATGGAAGTAGTAACACTTATCGGGGCAGTGGTTGTTTCCTTTCACGCAGAGTAATTGGCCGAACGAGGTCCCGATATTACGAGATGGCCAAAGGATAGGACGAAGGATGTGCGGCTATTAAGCAGGATATACTTTTTACGTTTCACTCGATACTCGTGGCCGTTCGTTACTCATCCGTGTAAGATCGTTAGTAAAGGGTTATCCGGTGTCCATTCACTGTGTTATCTCCGGCTGAACGGATGCGAGAGGATCCACGAACGGTGAACAGTTCATTTTTCTTTTTTTTTTGTTTTCATATCCTCGTACAGGCTACGCAGAGGTCCTGCTGCCTCCTCTCTCTCCTTTTCCACGATGATCACTTTGCTCACACGGCACCTGACTAGTCGGTGTAACGTTAGCCCTGACAACTTTTCGGATTAAGTAGTCACCGTTCACTCGGAGAGCCCCCGGCCACGATGTCCACGACGGAAGTGCCACTCATTTGGAAATTACTCATTCACGAACTCATTTGCTCGTTACCAGCCTGATTCCGAGCAAATGTTTGCTCAAGGTGATGCCCGAGCTTCAATTAAACGACTCTTCCAGCGAATCGCGTTTCTGTTTGCATTTCTGCGGGAAAAGGAATGATTAATTAATCAATTTTTAGGGGCTTGACAGCGGTTTCTCCGTCTGTACACCGCCTCGTTGAAATCTCGAGCACGGCCGACTCGCTCGTCAAGTCGTTTCTGCTTGTTGATTATAAAATACTTACTTTAGTGGAACACGAATGTTTGGTTACTACAGTTACATAGTTTCAATGCTGAGCTGAATCTTTATTGAACTGTTGGAATATGTGTATTCAATAAACCACACTCTATTCAAATATAAAATAGAATTTATTCAAAGTAATCTATATCTGAAGGCACGTTGTGAGGCACGTTTTTACTGTTCGACAAATTCTACACGAGTAAGGATCGCTTCAAGCGATCGAATGTGCCTGCTCGAAGCAGTAGGTTATTTTTGTCAATTTGTTTCTTAAACAAATTCCAACAGAAGTAATTTCCACTAATATTACTTTCCACTAATAATTTGTGGAAAGTATTCAGATGATAAAGAATTCGAACATCAGAGGCCCGCACATTCGAGGTTCTATTTTTTGTTTCTTGATGATGGTTCAAAACCGAACCGAAACCTTGAAATTATAATACTGCAATTATAAAATACTTACTTTAGTGGAACATGAATGTTTGGTTAATACAGTTACATAGTTTCAGTGCTGAGCTGAATCTTCATTGAACTGTTGGAATATGTGTATTCAATGAACCACACTCTATTCAAATATAAAATAGAATTTATTCAAAGTAATCTATATCTGAAGGCACGTTGTGAGGCACGTTTTTACTGTTCGACAAAATCTACACGAATGAGGATCGCTTCAAGCGATCGAATGTGCTGCTCGAAGAAGTAGATTATTTCTGTCAATTTGTTTCCTAAACAAATTCCAACAGAAGTAATTTCCACTAATATTACTTTCCACTAATAATTTGTGGAAAGTATTCAGACGATAAAGAATTCGAACATCAGAGGCCCGCATATTCGAGGTTCTATTTTTTGTTTCTTGATGATGGTTCAAAACCGAACCGAAACCTTGAAATTATAATACTGCAAAATTGCTAATTTCGGCAAATCGCTCGGAAGTCGGTGCGCAGTCGTCATGAAAGAAAGTCATGTTACATTATGTATTTCCTAGTTATACAAATAGTTATCTTATATAATCTTTATTGATTCCCCTCGGGGTTACAATTCTTTCCCATTTATCCCCCTTTTCCCCTCCCTTCTGCTTCACACATTTTCCTTACATCTAACTTATCAACTAACTTACATCTACTTTAACCTAAAACTTATTCTACTATATCTATAATCTATATATATATATATAGAGAGAGAGAGAAATACTATTTACAACAGACTTAACCTATGCCTTATACCTAATTACATTATTTACATTTACAAATAATTATCTTATATTGAAAAATATATTAAATAAAACTTATTCCATACCACATTAAATTACAACAATTTTTTTAATGAAATGGAACAATATTAGGGGGAGGCGTGCCCAAAATTTCATGGTCGAAAAATAAGGTTCACCTTAATGTCGCTAAATTAGTGATCCGATTGATTCACCGGTCTGAATGTTTCGGCAACTCGGTTTTATTTTCGAAGTTCGGTGTTAACGACAAGATACAAATGCTTGTACGACCATAGTGATCGCACAGGACAGGAGTGACATTCGGGTCCGATACATTGAGACATATTTTCGATGATGTTCGATTGGGTACGAGCCACCGGCGCTGACACCCGTCATTAAACTCTTTCCTCGGCGAGCGAATCGTACGGGGGAAAAAAGTGGCGTCTTGTTACTTCGGTGCTCGTTACAAGACACCTTGTCGGACAATAAAACTGACGGAAGGTTTATCGGTGCCTAACAGTGCAACACATTTCTCAAGGAAAGCAGGTCACGGCTCGGAGCTACTCGTAAATTCGATCAATTTCTCTCTCGTTATGCAGCGGCGTAATCGGCGGGATCGGAGGGCACAAACCGAGAGAGCCTCGATTAACGCCCCGAGATCGTTTCCCCGTAAGAAGTAATTATCGCGTAATTATTCGTTGCCGCTGGTATATAAACGAGGCGTGCGCGCTCGGTCCCCGATAACACCCCGCGGGCTTCTCATTCTTTGAATGACAATTATTATCGCCCGACGAGAAAACGACCCGCTCGGAGGACGCTTTCAATGTCCGTTAATTGCATTGACGCAATAAATCATCGCTTGTCACTCGATTTATCACACGGCTACCGATGCCAACTGCTCGCATGGGAGGTCCACCAGCCGATCCACTTGTTCTCCAGTTTTTTTTTAATTATGTCGACGTTATCCGTATCTCGGAACGCGAACGCTAGGTCTCTCTTTGCCTTTTCTGTGTGTTTGCGGGTAATTACAATATCTCGTGCTGGCAGCCGATTCTCTTATTTCGATGGCCGAGCCGCTTAGGTGTCGGCCGGTTTGAATAAGATTCTGGAACTACCACTGGCAACTATGTATTGTACTAGACATTGGATTTTATGCATTTATCTCGTCTCGCGAAAGGGTATATTCATCATGAAAGTCTGGTGTAAAACTTGGATTAAAAGAATTTTAACAAAAGTCTCCCAAAGAATTTCTTTCATTATAATATGAAGAAGGTGCATTATCCTTGAAATTTCCTTTTGAAACTATGTGGTACTAGATGCCAATGTTTCCTTTTTTCAAAACTACAATTCGAGGAAACACTTTACTAGTACATATTATTGTTTCTTCAAATTATTTAATTTCTTTGATACTAAATACTGTAAGGTATAGCCGTATTTATTATAAGGAATCGTTGACCGACGTGTTTGTCACGGGCGTGTTCGTTTCAATCTGTCTTCTTTTTCTAATTCGTTGGCGATCGTAATTTTACAATTCTGTTGTTATTTTCGAATTTCTACTTTTATAAATTTTATTATATATAGTGTTGTCTGCTAATACGTATACATACATTCGTTTCGATCTGTCTTCTTTTTCTAATTCGTTGGCGATCGTAATTTTACAATTGTGTTGTTATTTTCGATTTTCTACTTTTATAAATTTTATTGTATACAGTGTTGTCTGCTAATACGTTTACATACATTCGTTTCGATCTGTCTTCTTTTTCTAATTCGTTGGCGATCGTAATTTTACAATTCTGATGTTATTTTCGATTTTCTACTTTTATAAATTTTATTGTATACAGTGTTGTCTGCTAATACGTTTACATACATTCGTTTCGATCTGTCTTCTTTTTCTAATTCGTTGGCGATCGTAATTTTACAATTCTGTTCTTATTTTCGATTTTCTACTTTTATAAATTTTATTGTATACAGTGTTGTCTGCTAATACGTATACGTACATACATTCAACCGTATAATACTAATATTTAATACTAAAAAGAAACCATATAATGTTATATAGATAGTTTTCAAAACCTTATGTGTTCGAGTTCACATGCGAAGTGTTTTCCCATATCGATTAAACCGTTCCCGAGAAAGTGGAGTTGGAAATTTCCTATCGAATATTTTCTGTCGTCAATTTCGTGACAGGCAGAGCCGGGTGATTAATAGTTGCGCGACACTTTTGCGAGCTATGCAGTATTAATCAACCAGTGCTGTGAGCAACCGCGTTACCCAGTTGTCAAAGTTTTCATCCTGTCACGTAGAGTCACCGTCCTCCCCTGTAATTTCAGCTATTTTGTATGCAGGCTTGACTATACTTTTCAGCGGAACCCGCGGACCGAAGTGTCGCGATAAGAATCGGCATTCTCTCATGCTTCATACAGTAGCAATTATTAATAAACGATAAGCGACGTCGGCGAATATTCTTTATTTTTTTTTTTGCCGGCACGGCGTAGACACTGTTTATACTCCGATGAAAAGCTTTACTTTCCAGCCGTTACGTGAATCGGAGAGAAATTTTGTTGTCGCAGACATGATCGTTCGATTAAACGGCCGGGTAATCATGGGGCCTAAATTATTTCTCGCACACCTCGCTCGGTTATACAAGATGTAACGCTAAAGATGTTGCCCGTCAAATGTCGCGGCTGGTACAGCTAAATGAGAGACGGTACTTATGCTGTTCGGAAGTTGTTCGGTAGTAATGGATGCGGCGAGTGACCCGATCAATTTTTTTTAAAGATACTACCATTAATCCTGATGCGAGCGACCTTGTAACTTGATGGCTGGATCACATGTAATGTGTACTGAACTATATACCTACAGGGTGCACTTTAAAATTAGGCCGGAACGGTTTTAAAACGGCACCGGGTCGATGGACATTTTATTACGAATAATTGAAAATTGAAATTTCGATCTCTTAGAAAATAAGTTAATGAATAACAATGTATCGAATTGAAGAAGTGATTTCGATTAGGACAACGATCCAAAGCGTAAGGCGAGAATACTACAGGAATATTTGTTATGCAATACTATTACATTGTACAATACGTAGATAAATACAAAAATGGAATTGTAAATGACAGTGAAAGGAACATGACATTAAAATAGTAAATTATAAAATGTCAAAAATAGCAACATTTCGTATAGTTAATTATGTTACTGCTAGACAGAGATTATGTGCGCAATAAACAACACGATGCTTACGTTATGCCGTCTTATATGAAGCAATAAATATTAACCCTTTGCACTTGGAGCTATTTTAACTCGAAAATTAAACGTTTCTTCTGACCTATAATATTTCCATTTTCTATGATTTTTAAAATTTGATAAATATGAAATTGATATGATACCTCATGCAATACTTAAATGTGTAGTAATTGGTTAGATACCGACATATCTGATAGTGTAAACAATTATTTAAATAATAGTACAGCAATTTTTAGTGGCGCCTCAGAGGCGCCACTCGAGTGCTAAGGGTTAACAAAACAGATGTACAAATTAATATTCTTATACACCAGGCACTATTTACTTCAAACAATACAGACATTGAAAATGGATAGACTTAACAGAACACCCTGTAATTACACCCTTAGTCCCTAAGATTTATGAAATTTTATAGATATGAAATTGGTATAATACCTCATATAATGCCTAAATGTTATTAATTGGTTAGATACCGACATATCTGATAGTGTAAACAATTATTTAAATAATAGTACAGCAATTTTTAGTGGCGCCTCAGAGGCGCCACTCGACTGCTAAGGGTTAATATAAATGTAACTGTGACATAAATTTTTCAAAGAAATAGAGAACGATCAGGGTAGAAAAATCTCGGATTAAAAGGGTTTAATCGTGAACAATATTACGCCGGCAACAAAAAGGCGGCGGAATAAGAGAGACCCGTCGTTTCGGGATTTTATTGAAAACGATTTGCCTTGTAATAACGCTACCGGGCATTTTAAAACACCTTGCGGCGCGGTGACTCGGAGCATCGACAATGTCGACAGCAATTATCGATCTCGGACCGTGTCGCCGGTTATGCGGCCTCCGGAAGGCGCGGTTAAGTGGTTAACATACCATCGGACGGTTCAGAAATAAGAGAAATCCGACAATCGTTCCCTAAATACTAAAATTGCACCTCGCTCTTTCCTTGCCTTAACATTTTCTTTACAGTTACGATGATTAAAGCGTCTTTATCCCCGAAAATATCGTAGAACATGACTTGTCGTGACGGACGTGTATTGTATTATAAAAATAATACAATAATAACTTTTATAATTTCAATAATCGTAAAACAGAACATCTAAAACCGGTCATTTGACCCGACGGTGGTTGGTTTAATGTTAACCCTTCACTGCGTGATTTTTTAAATTGGGATGAAAAAATTGAAAGAAGCTCAGTTTTAGTGTTTCATTTAAGAGAAAAATATTTGAAAAAATTCAAACAACATTTTCAGAAAAATAAGCATAAATAAACATAGTAAGAAAACGTATTCTTACTTTACAAGGGTTACGAAGAAATAAAGTTCCATTTTTACAGTTACATTTACAAAGTTAACATTTACAAACAACCAAACTTTTTTTGGTATGGAAACAGTTGGTATTCTCAAGGACTGGTCGGACACAAAATCGTCTTTCGCTAAGATAAGTAACAGAAAACATTTTTCTTTAAAAAAAAAAGTTTATTGATCGAACCTTGCGCCGAAATCATAAATTTATTATTTATTATCCATTTCTACCGTCTTTCGGAAAATACAAAGGTGTAGCAATTTTCTTCTAGGAAATAACGAGCCTAAAATTCTAATCACCGCGACCGTGGCAGATAAACATTTCCTAGGGCAAATAGAAATTTGTAAGAAATCTTTAAAGGTGACGTTAATAAAGATTAACGTAGGTACACGAGCGTGACCGTTAGCGGGCCACGCCTAATGGCCCGATAAGTGGTATACGACCGAATCCGTGCGTTCTAAGAAGGGTGGAGAACGTATCATCAGGCTTCGGTAGGCAAAAAAGGAACGAGGAGGACGGAATCGTTTCGATTCAAGGATACATTCGGGCCTAGGTCGATTCCCTAATCCGTGGCGAAGAGCGATCGGCGGGAGATAGCGACAGGAAAGACAGTGGCGAATCTGAGCAGGGCCGGCCACGTGGACGCACGTGGTGATGCCGGACGAAACTTTCTCGACTGCGAGAAGCTCCTGGCTCTCCACGGCTTCTCCTCGGGGCCCGTCCTCGTGGGAACTCGAGACAGATGCGTCGCGCGTGAGAATCTCGGGCAGATGCGGACTTACGCACCTTCTCTCAAGTGCGCCACGCACTGTCTTGTGTATTTATAAGAAGCCCGTGTAGGTGTACGTGTACGACATGCCGATTCGAGTATTATACGCTCGACCGCTTTACCACTTCTCTCCCCATTTTTCCTTCTCTCGTTCCTCTTTCGAGCTGATTCCTTCTTTACCTCCCTCCCCGTCCTCCCCCCCCGCCGGCGTCGTTACCCGACAAGCACCGCCCTTCTTCGACGTTCGCGCTGCTCATCTATCCGAGCCGACGCTCCTCGTAATTGTAATCTAGGCATCGCGCCGAGGCGTGTGCACGGAACGTGTACGGAACGTGGCTCTTTTCTTCGTGTTGCCTTTTCTTGCGCCGCGCACACCGCTCGGACTCTTATGCCAGTCGGTAGGGAATTAACTACTTCTGACCCAATCCGTTTTCGATCCGATACTTTTTTCAACATGATGAAAAGACGCATCTTATCGATGGAAAAATACTATTTTTTAAAATATTAGATTAGTAGATTATTTGTATTTAACTTGGCTACGCAAATTTTCATTTTAAGAGTGTAAATGAATTCTTTTTAAATTCTCATTTTAAGTAGAAATTGCAATTTTAGTTTGCGAAGGGTGAAGAGAGTGATAATATATCTGCCTGACCATGTAGATTTATGGAACCAATTGTTTTTTAATCTCGTTTCTACTTTTATTATACTAATGTCAAGAAAGTTCAACTTTGAATCAACTTCTATTTCATGTGTGAATTGAATTCTTTCATGGAAGCTATTAAAAGTTTCCAGTACAGTTTGTGACTGTTCTAACTATAGACAAGTGACAATATCATCAACATACCTTTTGTAGAAAAGATTCTCATTTTAAGACTATAAATCAATATATTAGCCAGCAAAGAATGTACATTTAGAGAAATCTTGTAATATTTTCGAGGAACATTAACAAGTTGTTGAAAGGAATGCAGTAAATGGGTACCCGGTTTTGCAAGCTTTTTGCTAATTGTTTTTATTACATCTTGTTATCGTCGAAATGGGTAGATCGAATGCAGTACAATAAAAAATATTTAAAAGATTTAGAAATACAATTTGTATATGTATACAAATATGTACTTTCAAAGTAGTGGATTGAAAAGTATGTAAAAGAGAATTACTATATAAAGAGATAGACTTGACAGAGATTTATTGTATAAGGATTTGATAAAGATTTATCATGAAATCTTCACAAGCATTCATAAGGGTTGAAAGAAATTTAAGTATTATATATTTTATTTTCGATATAATAATAGTACCCCTGTCCCAGTACCCGTGACAATATAAATTGAAGAATTCCAATTGACGCTGTCAACTTGACAGTGATTTGGTACCTTCAGGCTCCGCCTGACAATATGCGTGTGTCGTGCGCGTGAGGAGAACGTGTCCATTGTATGCCCTCGTCGTTTGCGTCGGATTAAGGGTGGATCGTTTGAGCTCTACTCGAGAAGAAGATATCTTGTGACAATTTTTATCACGTACAAAGACAGTACCTCTCCCCGTTCGCTCCTTTTCGTTCACGCCTAAAAATATCACAAGCAAGCAGCGTGCGGGATTCAAATGATCGTTAAGACAGGCCGAAGTAATGGTACTTTCACAATTCTCAGTTATAAATTACTTTGTTATGGCCCATTGTTGCAACAGTCATTTTATATTGGATTTGTCGTATTAATATATCAAGTTGCTCGTAACAGTCATTGGAAAGCTATCCACTGATTTGTTTATCATCGGCTCGTTTCAATTATCCCCGTGGGAAATTCGAACACCTTTTAGTACCTAATAGCAAAATTTATGGCATCTCCTTAATTCACGTACATTTATTCATTTTCAATAACGGTAATACGTTCTTCCTCTTAATTTAACGACTAGACCGAGAAAGGAGTGAAATGTAAATGCAAACGCGACCGGAAGAGGGAGTCCAAAAAGGTTAGGGAAAGGGGGAAAATGGGGGAGGGGGATGAGGGAAAAAGGTTAAGATTAGTTTGTAAGTTCTTTTGTAAATATAGTGTTTTCTCTCTCTCTCTTTATTTATTTTTAGATAGGTTAGGTTAAGTGTTGAATAGTTTTAAGTTAAGTTAGGTTAAATTTAGATGATAAGGAAAGCGTTGAATAAGAAGGGGGGTAGTTGTTATGGATTTGTAACCCCAAGGGGATCAAATAAAGTATATATATATATGTAAATGCAAATGAGTTACTTCGTAATACTAAATACTTGGGAGGTTCGGATAATCGAGGTTCGACTGTAGGTGATAAGCAAAGTCTTCTCAATGGGTTAGCAGAACTACCTATGAAGAAATAGTTGAATTACTTCGTTTTATATTAAAAACGTGAGAACAAGTTGCAAAGGGTTGAACTCCGCTTCGGTAGCAAAAGTCTGTGAAGTATAAGAGAGATCTATAGTGATTTAAAATTCAAGAACGCCTGTTTATTGGCCTGTCACTGCACGTTATTGTTCATTGGCCCTCTCCGTTCCGTCTGCTGAAGATCTTGAGCCTTCTTACGACTTTTCGGGCGTTTTATGGCCGGCTACCGCGGCTATTATGATGTCTGGCCGAGCAGAAAGGGATCAGTGGCGCCGTTGCCTACCTCCAGGGGTTGCTCATTCTTGCAATGTGCTCTCTCAGTTGGACGTTTTATAGTTAACACGCCTGTAGCGCCAGGATAATCGGGAAGCCAGCGATAATCAAGATTTGCATAAAGCTACAGGTTGCAGAATTCGTGTTTTATCTCACGGGCCATTTAGTTACCGTGTCCCTTCGTTTTTACTTTACCACTCCTTCTACTGCCAATGCTCTCTCGATAGTGAATCGAACATTGTTATATTAAATTACGTTATATGCCACGAATGGGAATTTCCTTCTTGGTCCGTGCATTATTTTAAACAAATGAAATCGTGTTTGCACAAGTAATGTTTCTCATTTCTCTGCGACACATTCTGTAAAATCTGAATACTGCATAAATGTTACACGAACTTGTGTAACATATATTCTTCTGTTCGGTACTCGACAAGCAAGATTATTGAAACAAATTTATTAAATGTTCTTTAAACTGCTTAGATCGTGGTCCGATGTTCATGGAAATTTTTGTATTCGCCAGATGATAGTGTGAAAAACAAATCTCTTTTATCAAGTGATTACGTTTATTATTAATTATAAGATAAATTATAGCGAATTTAATCGTCATTAGAAATTAAGCAGCGAAGTAAACTAAACAAGGATGACATACTAATTCTTCCTGTTATTATAAAAAGTTAGTTTATGCGACAAAATTGTTTCGCTTCTAAATTTTCATCGGTGATTGTACATTTTTATAATTAAATTCTTTCCAAGCAGCTCGTTCTCAACACGCTGCAGTTGACGAAGCATTAGGCAATGCGACACGCACAAGAAAAGAAGTATTAAAAGCGTAGCAGACCTGGCCACGGTTTTAATGCACCGATAGTTTATTTTATCTTTCTAGGAGATGTCAGCTGTGCCAATCTTTTCGCAATGTCTGCGTCAGCTGCGTTCTGCTTCTTTTCTGTCGTATCTTCGGTGACGTTCAATAAATATTCGCGATGATTTTTTTGCAATTATGAACGCGATATAGAACAACATCATTACCTGGTACATATTTGCTACTGATTGCTCACTGGGGTTGTCAGATATCGTTCCGAGGATGGTTCTTGAACTTTCTCGTTATCTCAAACGCTCTTCCCGTTCATTAAAACCGCTGACGTGTGGGCTCCGTGAGCGATTCAAAAGACGAAATACACGCGGAGTTTATTACGAGATATTTATATTAAGTAAAAGCCGATGAAGATAATTTATACCTTTGAAGACGCGCTGTATTAAGTATTAACGTCGGCAGAAGATAAATTGTTGTGTGCGGGAAATGTGACGGATTGTCATCAATCTCCGTGAAAGGAAATCGTAAAATTTCTTTAACGCTGTTTTATGTAACTGCTAAGATCGTTTTTGATAAACTGCAATGAGAAATTAATTATATTGCAGTGCGCAGCCAGGTAACATTTCTTTGAAGCGTATCAATTTGAAACACGTTCTTGTATTTCATAAATTTACAGGTGCCACATAACGATCCATATAAAAATATATTTAGCGAGTATGTACGAATTTTTCAATTTTTTAATACGACTCTGCAACGTGAAAAAAATGTCTGGCAGCGTGTTGTTTATGCTCTTTATGCATTTACAACAAAAATGAGTAGGTGTAAACTAAAACAGTGAAAACATTAGAGGAATTTAAATATTCCGTTTTATTATTTTCAACCTTTTATCCACATTGACAAAGAAAATAAATAATTCACTCCAGTTTGTCATAATTCAGGTAAAACATATTTTGCATACAAAAGATCAGCTGTCTAATGTTTACTATAAAACATATTTTTGTATTTCCACTCGCATTTCAATGCTAAATACCTATAGGTGGTTTAGTGCACAATAACGGAAGAGTAAATATGAGAATGAGCATCAGCGTTAACAGTTTTAATTCGTTCGTTTCATTTCCGATAAAATGTTGAAGTATGTACAGTTCAAATCATAATTAGATTTCGGAGAGTACTTTATACTTCATAGTACAAACTGTAGTGCAAGATATTTCACCGTGACGTAATTGGTTTTACTATCTTCCGAATAATTTCTCGCCAATGGTCTGGTTCGAGCATTTAACGCGGCACAAAGCGTGACGTAAATTATTACGGTTCTCGAGCCTCGAAAGAAAGATGCTGAGACTTATCCTGCGAAGAAACACTATAATAGTCATCTCGTCCGGCGTCTCCCGTCGGGCTGTCAAATTTTTTCCTGCTATAATGTTTCCTCGAAATACCGTGGATTAATTATATGCACTACACCAGCGAGCAATAACTTCACATTTTACGACAGAAAAAGGGTAACGATATTCTTGCGTTTTCGTTACATATTCCTTTACATTATATTACTTCCGACGTTATACCACGACGACTTCGTCACGCGATGGTGGAAAGTGGAAACCAGTAAATCTACTTAATTAAAATTTATTACATGTGTGTATCAATCACAAATATTATATTGAAACTTTCGATTATCATTCAAACGATAAATGAAATATCTTTTGCGTACGTTACATGTAGCATTCGGACATCTGCGTCCCAAAAACATTGGAAACTTTCGTACTCAAGAACTTGAATGAAAATGTGTTTCAAAAAATCATGTATATAATCATGTATATATATCTTTTTATTTTATTCTTTTAAAGGTTGTAATTTAAATTTCGAAGAGAAAATCGTTCCGTCATTGCCGAATAAATTAAACATTCACGTCAGGTTATTTTGACAACGAAGTTGTGATATTTTTAATATGTTATCGAGGTTTAAGTAGGTAGAACTCGTTTCCAAAATTGGTACGGTGCCGGATACGCGTTCTCATTAATCACATTAACCCTCATACGCTCCTAAAAAATAGCTGCATTAAAGAGACCAGGATACCAATTCACCCATTTTTATTTTACACGTTAAACCAACACATCATGTTTCATTTAAAGCGTCACATTTTAAAGAAATACATCTCACGACGTAGACATAAAAGTATGAATACTTTTACAGTATGAGAAAATATCGAATGGGTGAATGTTCACTATGAGGAACGTATGCGGGTTAAAATAGCTACATACGCAGCTGTGTGGTTCCGAATAGTGCAAATTACACTTCTTCAGCGTAAAAATAGGATTTTTGAGGGCGATCAAGGTCTGGATCTTTTATCTAACGTTTTTCACTTCTGAAAAGCCCCATCTTCGCATTATCGAGAAATGAGAACGCGCATCTCAGACCCTTGCAATCTTAGAAAAACGAGTCTACTCCCTTAACCCTCATACGTTCCTTTTTTTTTATATTATTGAGCTTAATGTAACTCCCCTTTGGGGGTTATGAAGCTTTACATTTGGTTTAATATAAATACAGCGTATTTGACATATGTATACATTAGGATCAATAGAAAAACAGCGTATTTGACATATACATAATTTCAAATTTGTAGATTACATTGTTTGAAGAAATTCAAAAGAAGATGACACGCTTGAATGTTCGGTTTACAGAGGAACGATCTAACATTCAAGGGTGGGAACAAATGGAGCTTATTCAATCCCTTCATAAGACCAACTCGTTGTGATTCCAATAAGGTACATTGCCAAATAATATGGTTAAGGTCCTGTCCCGTCGTTTAATAACCATAGCAGTTGAAAAAGCGACGTAAAATAATCGAAACAAGGTCCTGAACCTCATAGCCACAGTTACATTCGGAATCATTTACAATATTTAGTCGTGAAAGGGATGATGCTGCAAGATGGTAGTGATCTGATCGACAACGATTCAATGTAACAATATATTTTCGCGATAGA
This sequence comes from Lasioglossum morio, assembly GCA_916610235.2. Taxonomy (NCBI): domain Eukaryota; kingdom Metazoa; phylum Arthropoda; class Insecta; order Hymenoptera; family Halictidae; genus Lasioglossum; species Lasioglossum morio. Next base: position 8,533,489 of record OU744333.1, read on the forward strand.
CCTCTGTCCGAGAACCATGGTGCAACCCAGTCCCTAAAATAATATGTACTGGAAGTACTTCTTGCCCTTATACTGACCCTGTTGCATTGTGAAATCGTTAGTGCTTTTTATACATTTGTATTTAAAAGATTCTCGTAAATCGGTGAAGGGAATGACAATACGTCTATCAACTTGTTCCAATGTTGCCAACTTAGCTAGGGCGTCCACCTCATCATTTCCAATAATGCCTGAATGGGACGGAATCCAAACAAATTGCTTTATAACCCCCTATGGGGAGTTCTAATTAAGCTTTCAATAATAAAAAATCCAAACAAATTCTATATTGCTTTTATTCGATGTGGCTATCTGGAATTTAAAGTATTTTTCCTTAATTTCGTAAATGTAGAAGTTAGTCTTTATATCTATCTTTGAGTTTTGTAGACATCTCATACGTTCCTCTGGGTGAAAATTCACCCATGTACCATTTTTACATACTATAAAATGATTGTTTCCCCTTTATCTGTATCGTGAGACATATTTCTCTAAAATATGGCGTGATAAATAAAGCAAAGTTTATTAATTTAAAGTGTGAAGCAAAACTAAGAGAAAGTATCATAGTGTCTTTTATGCAACTATTTTTGAGGAGCGTATGAGGGTTAAGTATGCTTCGTCGTACGGGGGTTGAAGAAAATTCAAGAAAATCAAAAACGATATTTGAAAATGTGAAATCAGGATACCGCTTCGAACTGAGGCAGAAAGGCAACGAATTACGTAAAAGTCCGGCGGCATAATAATCGCGTACTCGTGCTCGGGAGCGAACTAGGTTCAGGTGAGTCACGGCGCTATACGGCGGCGTCTGGCCGCGCCGTAGTTCGTTAAGAAAGTGGCAAGAAATCACAGGAAACGAGGATCGGTAGCGGTTAAGTGGCAAAAGGAGCCGAGGAACGTCAGACACACCGGGTACAGTCCGGCACGAATACGCTCGCGGTACGAAGCGGGGCACGTGACGCGAGCACCGATTAGTCCTGCACGCCGAGCAATATGGAATAAAAGCGATAGGAGCCACGAGCGGCTGGCTCTTTTTGCAAACAGTTCGAGCACTAGATTTATACGGCGGCTTTCTTGTCGCACACGGCCGAGCCTCAATGGAATTCGAGCCGCGGCTCTCTGTGCTCGACACGGAATAACACAGCGCTCTCCTACCGATCAGACCCGCTAGTTCCGCGCGATTACTTCTCGTCTAACGCAAAACCACGGATTTTTAAGAATTTTTTTTTACAGAATAACTACTGGAGACATGGAAGTAGATTTTTTTGGGGATAGAGACAGATAGATTAGTCAACGATGTTGCACTCTACAGGGTGTTTCGTCTAAAGCAGGCCACCTGAATAACAAGGCTGTATTGCTGTTAGGAAGAAATAAATCAGATGGAACTTGCATGGTTTCGAGGCGGCAGTAATCTGATGTTAGTAGCTTTTTTGTAGGTGGACGCGTAAAGGACGTATGAAGGTCAACTTCATTTATTTTAATGGAATGAGGTATTTTTTAATACATCAATCGATGCAGCTGGACATTCGTTATAAAAAAAGTACTAACCTATGTATGTCGACGAGTTAGTAGTTCAGGAGATATTTCAATTTAAATAACTCAAAAATACCATTGCAATCGTACATTTCCGATTTAGGTTCAACTGTAAATTTAACCGAACACTAGTAAAAATTCTAGAATAATCGCAGATGATGTGTTAACCCTCATCCGTCCCTCTGAATCTGTCCCTCGGTGTCAAATTGACACAGTGATCAAAAATCGATAAAATAACAAGTCAAACAGTTACTTTTCGAAGTTTTTTCATTCAAATTGACGAGTCAACATTTACACCTTAGGTTATTGTGGTTATATGTTTAGAAAACAGTGTTCTAATATTTGTATTTTGAAATAGTTAAACTTTATTTATTGTATACATAACTTAAATAATATTGTTTTAATGAAGATCAGAAACAGAATGAACGAGAAATCAGGAAAACATAATAACATTAATATAAACAAAAGAACGTTAATACATAGTAACATCAAATCAATAAAAAAAAGAAGTAGACTCAAAAAGGCCGCTCTTAAGGAAAACAAATAGAAAAGAGGGGTCGCGGACGTAAAATTTGTTTCCTCCTTGAAGCGCCGGAAGTGCCAAGGCCGATGTGCGGGAGAAACGTCTTGTCGCTGAGGCGCCGCATATGTTTCGCATTAAAAAATAAAAGTCACCAAGTTTCGGACAAATTTGCTTACAAATGACAGAACGACATAACTCATTTCGGGAAAACTGTGTCAAATTGACACGAGGTACGGACGCGGGTTAACATAACAGTGATAATTATTCTGCGAAACTGAATAAAAATTATGAAGAGGGTCCATGGTAATTCTGGGTACGGTATGCAGCTGCAGGGGCACACGATGAAACAAACAGTGTATCGATCGGGGCTATCAATCCTAATAGCGTCTATAAAGGCTGATAGTCTTCTCAAATGCAAAACCTATTTTCGATATTATTTTAATGAAAATCGACTTCCTTGGTTTTCTCAGTTAAATTTATCCCATTCAACCATTGTCAGTATAAGTAGGTGTAGATCTGACCACTACCATTTAGCTTCTTCCCTAGCACGCATTGGTTTCATTAATAATCCTGAATGTAGTTGTGGGGATGGAGATGAGTTGGTGAATCATGTTTTGTGGCAATGTAATTTATACAATGATGAGAGACTCTCATTGATTAATAAACTCAGTAAAATAGACTTCCAGCTTCCAATGGATGTCTCAGTAACGATAGCCAAACCTAATATTAGGGCCTGTCGTTACATGTTATCATTTTTTAAAAGCTGTGGCCTTAAAGTGTAAGTTTTGTTTTTCCTCTTCTCTCTCTGTTCATATACTGTTCCTATTAATCATATGTTTGTATTATAATATCTGTATTTCTACAAGAAACCAATTCTGTTTTGTAATCTTCATACTCTGTATTGTATGTAGTGTATTTCTGTTGTAATAAATCTCATATGAGATTTTCTACAATAAAAAAAAAAATTGACACGAGGTCCAGATGAGGGTTAACATAACAGTAATAATTATTCTTCGAAAATGAATGAAAATTATGAAGAGGGTCTATGATAATTCTGGGTACGGTATGCAGCTGCAGGGGCACACGATGAAACAAACAGTGTATCGATCGGGGCTATCAATCCTAATAGCGTCCGGATCGAGATCGTCATAGAGAAATCAGTTCCAGCCGAGCAACCGGTAGAAACGCACGCACGCGCGCGACCTCGCGAATCAAGTCTCGACTCGATTCGAGTTGAGTCGGTAGGTGTGTATACCTGACACGCAAGCAGGCAGGCACACACGGCACACGTGACACGCGTGCGTACATAGCCGCTTACATCGCGTGAGCACGTGTACGCTGGTATTTATACGGCGTTCTCTCGGGGCCGTGGGAATGAGCGGGCACACCGCGACCGTTCTGGCACGAGCGCCGCGACGAGCGTCGACTTTCGCGAAAGCGGAATCGGAGAGGGACAGCAAAAGCCAGTCGATTACCGTTCCGCAGCGTGTCACGCCTCGCCAGGTAAGGCCTACCTGGTAGAGCAACCGCGCGCGCCGCGCCACGCCATGCCCGCGTCGAGAGCCGATTCCGTACCGTGACACGTGCTTTTCCTCCAGCCGTAAATCGCCCAGAGAAACGTTACCGAGAAAGTACCACGGACCCAAAGAATCCGTTTCTTGTTAACCGACTCGTGTAAATCCGTTTCGCGTTTTAACCGGATACCGCTTTGCCAACCGAATAACCGGATGTTACGCGGGTCTCTGCCATTGATTGGCACGATGCTGTACGATTCGTAACGTTGGTATCGTCTTTCAAGGCACAGTAGCCTGATCAAGGATCTCTGCTTATAGAACTCTTCGCTTTATTCAGCGATGCTGTTTTCTAATTACGCATTTGTTAATTTTATTTTAACACTTTACCGACCGGAAGCCTATTTATAGGATTTTCAATAATACTGCTGTACCAAAAGAAAGCGTAGAAATTCTCTTTTACATTGCAATCTTAACACATTACCGAATGGTAATTATTGCATATTTTTGAAAAATGTATGGTACATGGCTAAATTTTTATTTAGAATTTAGTATGAACTAACAAGTCACCCTCAATAACGTCGTCTAATAGTTTCATTTAACACTTTACCGACCGGAAGCCTATTAATAGGATTTTCAATAATTCTGCTGTACCAAAAAAAAAGCATAGAAATTTTGTTTGACATTGCAATCTGAAATGAAACTATTAGACGACGTTATTGAGGGTGACTTAGTTAGGTCATACTAAATGCTAAGTGAAAATTTAGCCATGTACCATACATTTTTCAAAAATATGCAATAATCACTGGTTGGTAATGTGTTAATTTAACTAAATGTGTGGAGTGCAGACGATTTTGTTTATGCATGCTGTGGCTCTTTCTTCGGTTTCTTGTTCCTTTGAAAATAACTGACTGCATCTTACAGGAAAATGTACGAATTCGGTAACCAATAACTTTTTAACTGGCATTCCTATCAAATGCTGGAAATTGTCCTTATCATCGAGCTGTTATGCTTTACCTATCGGTTCAAGATACTCGATGGTACGTTATACTCTTTCCAGTTGTTATGAAAGTAATCCTCCTTCATTCCCTACTAAAGAACCTTCGAAACTTTGATTTTTGATAAGTATGTATATGCGATTTCATATGCAGTACGGTTGGGAAAAAAAGTTTCGACCGCAATATTAAACGTTCTTTGATAAGGGTGGATTCTACTGATAAGATAGCTACTTTGTAGACACCGGTATTAGATGTTTGCGTTGAATTGTGTTTAACCAGTACCATAAGGGTGCATTGTGCTTTTATGCACGAGAATTTCAATGGTCCCTATTATTTCAAATACTCGATTTTTATTTGCAATCTTAATTGTCGATAACTTAGTTTACATAAATTTTTCGTTTATACTCGCGAGGTTTCGTCAATTTTATAATTATATCATTTCCTTGGAATACAACACTATTTTTTTCAAAATAGTATTTTGTAGTATTTATTTACAATCTTAATTGTCGATAACTTATTTTACATAAATTTTTCGTTTATACTCGCGAGGTTTCGTCAATTTTATAATTATATCATTTCCTTGGAATACAACACTATTTTTCTCAAAATAATATTTTGTAGTATTAGTATTGAAAAATACTACTAGACTTTAATGACCACATATCTTGGAAAAAAAAATGTTTCTTACTCTCAGATATGTACAGCGAAATGGCCATAAAGATGAAAAAATAACGTAGCTGACAATCCTCGCAAAAAATGAATTCATTTTCAGCGCACCACACGAGCTACCATGTACAACATATCGATTCTGCCAAGTGGCATTTGATCACATTTTCTACATAATATTGCATCCACTTGCGGTTTGGAAAAAGAAAGTGTACCTTTAAACGATAGTGCTTACGATCGTTAATGGAAGTCCTGTGGAACACGGCGATCGGTAGCGGAGGTCGTGGTGAAAGTGTTTAAAGAAGCGCGAACACTCCGTCAATCGACATCTTGTCGTGGGAATTACATTTCGAGAATAAGTTCTTACACTGTAGGTAAATACTTGTCCAATACGTTATCCGAACAACGTGACACGCTGCGGCGAATTTATGCAATATTTTATCCCTGCCGATGCATAAATGTTCATTAAACCGTACAAGGAAATCCCAACATGCACTGCAAACTTTCAAGCTGGACCCGAAGTTTTAACACCGAAAGCTGCATTTACAAAATTATTTCTGACGTGTGCGAAAACGTCGCATAAACGATATTCCAAATTTTAGATAGATAACATTTTTTACCTTCGAAGATAAATCAAGATTTTGATTTGGAAGCTTTCAATTCAAAACCTGAAACCAATTTGTTCAAAATGAAACCTTTAAAAAATGTTTAATAACCTTTAGAAAGTTTTAATGAAAAAGCTGGTGAAGTGCATGGACGAGGTCCAAAGAAATTTTCTGTCATGGATCTTCACCGGAAGTCTCACTCGATGTTGCTCTGGCATCTGGTTACAAACTATTGTTCGAGGTCCATTAAAAAAATAATTTCTCCCTTGAGGCTCAACTTGCACGAATAAAAATGGAAGTCGAGAATTCGAAAACACATTTGCTCATTTCCGAGTGTTCGTGGACCTCCGAAATTTCCATTCTGGATCGGAAGATGCTTTTGAAAGTGTTTCGAGTCGCATCGGCACTTTCGAGAGAGCAGTTGCCACACGTGTTCAGCCGGGCGGTTTTTAAAGTGCATCGGCGAAGAATCGATCCACGTCGAGCAACTAATTTCTCGCCCGGAGTCCGTAATCATCCCAATTAGTCGAAGAAAAGGTCTCACGGCGTTGCGACAGAGTGACTTTCCGATCGATTTGCTCGTTCGCTCGGGGATTCGGAACAGGAGGGAAAAGAAACGAGCGGCCCAGTTACGGTGCACCGTGTAATGAATTAATTTCATCGCTGGAAACGCTGTCGATTAAGCCTGATCGTCGTTGGAAAGAAGAAGAAGAAAAAAAAGAGGATCACGGCTGTATAATTGATACATTTCATGTGGCTATCCTGTTTACTTCCTATAAACATACACATTCAACGTTTGCAACAAGGTGGAAGTGTGGCACGCCTGATTCCGCTTAATGAGATGCGATAATGGGGCTGGAGGAAATTTTTCTGGGATTCATTCGGCCAGCTGTACTTCCGTAATCGATGGAAAGTGTGTTTCTCGTTTGTGAAAATTTTTGCTCCTTTTGTTCAGCAATTTTCGCTGCCGCGAGGAAACTGTTTTGCAATATAATAGTTTTACAGGGTATATGAAACGGGAAAGCATTGCGTTCTTTTGTAATTAGCTGCATTATTATTTTGTAGCAGAAAGTATTATTCTCTACGATCAATTGTTGGCGCAGTATCTTTTTATTTCTGAGGAATTTTAATTGGTGGAAATATGTGGTGAAATGTCTGTTCTTATATAGAGTAATTATAATTTGCGACCTCTGAGTATTTTTTATTTAATTGTACACACGTAGAAATGCTTTTATGTAACCATTAATATGAGAATGAATATAATAGTGTGTACATGAAATGAAGAATCAAAATCTACATATTTAAAATGTAAATGTATATTATTAGGAAAATTTTTTACTGTTTCATAACATTTATTCTAGTATGAAGTGCGAGTTGTGTGCATGTTTGAGTCGTGCATTCAATGCTACGTTTCCTTCGACGTCTGCTGCTAGTGTACCTAATACAATGTTGCAAGGAGGGTTGCCTACCCTTCAGGCTCCTATAGCCTTCTGCTTTCTGCCGAATGATATTTCGATTGTTGAACAACTACCGAAAGAATCATTGCAGTGTTTATCATCACAATATCATTATTGCACACTTTTTAACATTTAGAAAATGCAATTGTAATTATAATGCACTGTTATCCAATATTTGTTTTATAATTTTCTTCGTCGAACAACACCGTCTCTAAATTTCGAATGATTATCAATTATGGTTGACTGTGTTAATTCCTTTTTACAACAGTGTAAGTTGGCAATTTGTTTGTTAACATAATAGCATAATTTTAATGTCGTAAAATATACTTCCTTGAGCAAGGAATATTTAGTAAACATTGACATTTTATATTGTTCTTTAATGCTATAATCTAATAGTATTAATTAAAGTATTTCAATATAATCATGATTTTAAATTGTAGAGAAAGAGAATAACAAAAAATGTACGACACGATAAACATAGTCAAATATGTACATATTAATAATAAAATATGTCAGGACAAGCTAAATTTAATAATTGAAAGAAATTTTATTGTTATATCGCTCCACCTGATATTAAGATAACTGTGTATAACAATACCCAATCTGTGGCTTTGTAATTTTTGTTATTCTAATTTTCGGTCAGACTTTTGCACCTTTAATCCTATTGAGGCATTCAATTCACCATTTGCTCAGGCACTTATGGTCGGCTGACCGTTAAATGAACTGAAAATAGGGATAACCCTATCGGTGAGCTACCCCAAATTATTCACCCCACATATATTATTGTCCTATTATCTAAAGCAGGAGTATCGTGCGCGCCACAATCTTTCGTTATTTTTCGAACCGTAGGGGCGGCTACCCCCAACCGGCCATGGAAAATCATGTGAATTCAGTCACCCTACCTACCTTGACGGACATGTGCTTGTCGCATATGGGTAACACGTGTGCCCATTCACTACCTACGTACTACCCTTCGTTCTAACAACGAAGCATAGTCAATCGTACAATGTACATTTTTCACTAAATTAAACCACTTATATAATTGTTATGCTGCACCTGCTGTTAGCATCATTGTAAATAAATTAACCGGGTGGGTTTTCCACTGTAAATATCTACAGGTGTAACATAAGGCGAATAACATTTTGTGGATAACAAAAATTTAGTTATAATTTATATTAATTTAAATTGGATGAACAAAAACAAAATGGAATTGCGAATGAGATCGATAAGAACAACGAGCTGTGCGTTTTTAAAGCTTGTTTTACATACAACTATAATTTAATGTAATACAAGATGATGAAGAACAATGAGCTATGCGTTTCTAAACTGTATTGAAAAATATATATGAGGAAATTCAATTATTACAAAGCTTGTTTTACATACAAATATAATTTAACATAATACAAGATGATAAAGAACAATGAGGTATGCGTTTCTAAAATGTATTGAAAAATATATATGAGGAAATTTAATTATTACAATGCTTGTTTTACATATAAATATAATTTAATATAATACAAGATGATAGAGAACAATGAGCTATGCGTTTATAAAATGTATTGAAAAATATATATGAGGAAATTCAATTATTACAATGCTTGTTTTACATATAAATATAATTTAATATAATACAAGATGATAAAGAACAATGAGCTATGCGTTTCTAAAATGTATTAAAAAATATATATGAGGAAATTCAATTATTACAAAGCTTGTTTTACATACAAATATAATTTAATGTAATGCAAGATGATAAAGAACATTGAGCTATGCGTTTCTAAAATGTATTGATAAATATATATGAGGAAATTCAATTATGACAAAGCTTGTTTTACATACAAATATAATTTAATGTAATGCAAGATGAACGTATTCATATAGATACATATTTGTCTACAGTTGTCTCAGCATTTCAATAAAAATGTCACTTATGAGCGACACTGATTCCACCGAAATTTTTACGATTTTGACGAACGAGCTGTAATAAGTTAATTTAACGTTACATAAGAAACCTGTTCTCCCGTAATGGAGGATTGCTGGAGTTCCTGTATACATATAAATAGGAATAAAGAATGTGCACATACTTACCAGATAAAAGTATATTTTTTTTTTAGCAAAATTCGTACATAACATTTGTCTAAGCATTTAACGAAATTTTGTCGGAAGTGTAGAAGCGTGAACGAACGATTTTATTTTCTCGGTGAAAGCTGCAATTCTTCCAGACACGTTAGGGGTGCCGTTTAGGGTGACCGTTACGGGAAAACGGCGTATCGTGGGAAACTTTCCAAACTCCGAGTTTCCCATGATTTCGACCGGGAACGTATTGACCGAACTTTCTCCGAATTCCAAAGCGCTCGTCGGACAAAACTTTTTCCGGACCGAGTGAGACCGAGGTTCCCGCGAGATTTCGTGAATCTTTTTTCGACGCATTCAAGGGGGCTGAAAGGACCCCTAAGGCTTTCTCAAACCAGTCTCAGGTATGAATAGATCTCTTTTCACAAGCTAACCCCCCAAAAGCTACGCTCGGAAACGCTGTCGGTGTTCGAAAGGCTAACGATCTTCGATGCAGGTGAATTGTCGAAACAAACGATTTTCCCTCGTGTACTCTTTTCGAATGGAATTTGAACCGATTCTCTAAAGCCGCGTCTCATTACAACTAACGCCTTAAATACTAAATAGGATAAGGTATGCGAGAGTGACGAAACAGGTGGAATTTGTGTTACGAGTAAAATTTATTTTCTTAACAAATTGGAAGACAGTAGGAAGTTGCGTCGGCGCACGCCGACGGCATTAAAGCCGATATCACAATGTATACGTTAATTAATAATTAACCTAGTAGGTACAAATATCACAATTGCGAGCAACATTGCGGTAGCGTCGCAATATTAAAAATGAAAAAGATCAGAAAAAAAATATACTTTTCAAATCGTCGAGCTCCGTACGAACAATCCGATACGAGAAACTCGACGAAATTTCGTTCTCGATGAGCAACGGTCAGTCAGATCGTAAAAACTAAAATCTATTTATCACAGTTTCGAAACAATCTTATCTAAACGCAGTCTGGCAGATCGAGAATCTGCTGGGTATCCTCGGGGCCAAACTCTCTTCATCGCCTTCGTCAACTGGTTGCCAGTGTTGGCCCCCCTCTCCCTTTCTCCGGAAGCTCTCCCTCGTCCTTTTCCTCGTCGAATCTTCGCCGTGTCAAGTCACGACGAGGAATTCTGCTTGCTGGCTCCTCAAGGAAGTTGCGTGGAGATCTCGAACCCGAGTCTCCGTGTTTGAGGTAGATGACGTTTCGTCGCATCCCGAAGGGGGTTGGTTCACGCGACCTGCATCTCGGGCGTTTGGTGTTGCGAGAATGCGCGCTCCTTGTAGCACAGATCACTATCGGCCATGCTCAAGGTTGTCCAGTAGAAGTCTCCGGCGTGGGTGTGGGCGAAATGCACGGGCACGTAGCACTGACCCGGTACAACCGGCACCACCGTCATTTGCCCGTCAAGGCAGACAGTGATGGCAGCACCCTCCTCGGCGTCTTCCAGTTCTGCCAGAAGTCGTCTCTCGAGGGCCTCGTTCGCGTTGTTCTGGTTGTCGACCTCCTCGGTGAACACCTCCACTTGCGGCACCGCTTTCTGCTCCTTGCATTTGCCGGATTTCCCGGTTGTCTTCTTCTTGAGCAGCCTGAGGAGCGGCTTCAGAGCACGTCTGAGCCGCATGCTGCTCGCCTTGCTCTTGCCGGACATCTTCAAGTTGTAGAGGTTGTCGTTCAGCTCGTTCTCGTACTCGAACACGTGGCTCATCGTGGTGGCGGCCATGTTTGCTTCTGCTCGTCCTTCGCTGGAGTATTATACTCGACGACGACGTAAGCACACTGAACCGGTTTTAAAGGAGCGTTGCACGAGACGACGACCGCGGTGTACACGGTTGTCGGTACGAATCGACCACAACGTTCGTTAACTCGATTCACGAAAGTAAGCGTCCCCTAGCGAGCGAGGATCCTTTCTGATATGCTGGCTTCCGAACGAGAAAAATCTCGGAGAAGCAAGAAGAGAGTACCGTGTAGGTAGACCTTTTCAGAAGGATGCTTTGGAACGAAGCGCTAGTGAGCGAATGGTGCCTTAAACCAGCAACCCCGGACCTTATATAGGCCCGGCCGAGCAGGACGGGGTGACAGAGTGGGGAAGGCAGGTGCACTCTGGCTGTGGGAACTTGGAGAATTCGGAGCTTCCCACGTCAGGATCCACGCCGACCATCTGCCGCTTTTCTCCCTCCTCTGATACCCTCCGACACTAATCCAACCTACCACCCCGACCTGCACAGAGTTCTTGCACCCCACCCCCGCGATCACCCCCTCGCTCGTAGAACCGAGGAGCTCTCTTTCGAGGTGGATCCTTCCTTTCCTAACGCTCCCTCCTCGCCTCTCTTCCTCCGGTTTCCAGAGAAGAGAAGCCGGGGGTCCCTTTCGGCTCTTTTACTACACAGCACCGCGATCAAAAGGGTGGATATTCACCCATTTCGTAGCTGGACCAGTTCGAACCTGTTACGACAGGTCTCGACCGGTTGCGCGAACTTGGATCACGTCTTCTCTGTGTACCTCTTACTTGCTGGCCAAGCTCAACCCCTCTCACCCCTTGCCGTATCATCAACTCTTTTGATACTGTAATTACAGCTTCTTTGTCTCTCATCATTTCCTAGATCAATTTCTAATTATCGTACAGGGTTAAAGGGACGTGGGAGACCTAACCCTCCTTAGGAGCTGATCGTACACTTATAAACAGTGCACAAGGTTCGTGTTAATACAACAAGTTTTGTTCGACAATATGTCCATCAGGTCAAGTAGACTTGCTAGGTGAAATATGAAACATTGACCTTTCAAACTGAATTAAAAAAACGTGGTAAAATTCAAGGGAGACATGGTTCGATAAATAATTGATTTTTAAATACAGGGTGAATCTACACAGTAGTCATGCGTCTTAGGATGAATATCTAGTAACTGGGTTGCAGTATAACTTTCTTATTGTTGTAGATAGAAAAAAATATAGCACAGGATAATTTTTACCACGTTTTTATTAGCTCGCTTTCTTGTTTGCGTGTTTGTTTGTTTGTTTCGGTGGCAAATTTTCATTGTCAAGCTTTCCCGTCGAGGACTTTGATTTTCTACAGAAGCGAATCGATGCAGTTGCAAAGTGCACTTGCACTTTTACTATTGAACGATGTACTACGCTTTTTTTTCGTTATTTGATTCTTCGTGTCATGCTGGACAAGAGGACATTTCGAAAGATATTTACAATGTTATACTATATTTAAGTAATAAGCATCTCGAACAGGTTCCACGAAATTTTTCCAAGACTTGGAAAGTCGCGGGATCATCCACAGTTTTCGAGTCAGATTAGTACTAGTTGTCAGAGGGGTTAATTCGGCTAATTAGATGAAACAATTTCTCTCGCAGAGCGATTCGTGCGCGAGCAACTTGATTCAACAAGTTGGCGCAGAGGGTTGCAAGCGTAATTAACACGCGACAGTAACATTTTCCGTCCCTCGTTAATTCCTTGCGGCGCACAGTGGCCGAGACATTTAGGGTCGAGTGTCTAGACGCGTCAAGACAGGCTCCGACACTCGTCGGAGTCATTAACTGCGCTTCGGTTTTGGTTTTTACCCCTCGAAGAACCACGACGCAGTGTCTGCATCCCTTTAGGGCTGCGCCAGACACCCTCGTACACGCATAACCGTGCGTAATAAGCTACGAATAAAAAGTATGCTCTTTTTGCCGCGTTTCTTCGCTTCCTTTTTTTCGTTCTTGGTCCTCCTGCGGTTCCCCTCGGCCGCCATTGAATTAACAAGTTTTTCGGGGGGAGGCGCTTTTTTTCGAGCGACCTGCTCGAATCAGGTGAATTTGCTATTCAACCTGTTGATGCGGTCGCACACTTGTTCACGTGACGCTGTTGTGCGTCGATCGTGACGTTCGAATTTGTTTAAATTTTCTGCTTTCACTGTTCTCCGTTTCAGGTCTCGTGTTAACTAAACTATGTATTTCATGCATACAAATATCAACAGGGAAAATACAAAAATAAAAAAAGTATAAAAGAATTTGAGGAAATGATATTAAGAAAATGTATTTTTATTAAACTTTGGTTTTTTCTACGGCGGATTTCATGCATTTATAATAAATATGAATAGGAAAAATGCAGAGTTGAAGGACAATAACTTTTGATTTTTTACAATTGAATTAGACAATTTTTATTTTGCATGAATATCAGCAGCGTAGTATATCTCTTTATTGAAGTAAGTGGACGACTAACGAAAAGAATTTTTACCGTATATTATCATTTATTAACAGAATATGATAACTACGCAAGAGAACAAAATTAAAAATTGTCAGCATAAATTACATAAAAATTGATTGAATATGTTGTGAATAGTATACCAGTGATATTAAATTCATTTTTGATATTTCTACTATTAGGTTGTAACTAAATTTTCGAGCTTTGGTTTCGTGATTCTTTTATTGTATCATTATAACCTCATTCAGTAAGCATTCCTTTTGAACTGTATATATTTACAAAGCTCTAAATTTTAAAATAATCCTGCTTAAAAAAAAATATATGTAAATGACTTTGTTGAGAAAATGTGGAGATTACGAACTTGAGAATTGGATGACAATGCATATTAAAAAAAAAATTTCTCAGCGGAAATCGGACCTGGGACTTACTAAATACGCTCGGTAGTAAATACTAAAAAGTAGATAATAAAAAATATATAAAAAACGCTTATATTAAAACGCACTGAAAAGAAGAAAATAATTTTTTTTAGATATTAGTGACTATAAATAAAAGCATGGAACGCCCACGAAGATTACGTTAATATAGTTTAGCGCTCCACGCTTTTATTTATAGTCAGTAATATCTAAAAAGAATTATTTTCTCCTTTTTAGTTTTTTATTTCTCAACAATCTAATGAAATCAAATTCTATATTATTCTCATCGATACACACAGCGGGCAACACATAGGCATACAATAGAGCTTTCCTTCTTCTTGTGAACGAAAACGAAGCTCGTGCACCTGTAAAATAAATCGGAAATGGTTAACCCTTAGCACTCGGCTGTCCCCTCTGAGGCACCACTAAAAATTGCTGTACCATTCTTCAAAATATTGTTTACATTATTAAATATATCGGTATCTAATCAATTACTAAACATTTAGGTACTGTATAAGGTAATGTACCAATTTCATATCCATAAAATTGCAAAAATCATAAGGTGTGGAAATATTCTAGATCGGTAGAAATGTTTAATTTTCCAGTTACATCATTAAATATATCGGTATCTAATCAATTACTAAGCATTTAGGTACTGTATAAGGTAATGTACCAATTCCATATCCATAAAATTGCAAAAATCATAAGGGATCGGAACGTTAGAAACATATAATAATTGCACATTTGTTGTTTTTCTGAAAATGATCGAACCTGGCGCCGATAACATTTAAAATTTTTAAAAATCATAAGGTATGGAAATATTCTAGATTCGGAAGAAATGTTTAATTTTCCAGTTAAAATAGCTCGGAGTGCAAAGGGTTAATATTTGAGTGAGCCTGGTAATTTGGAAATCCGGCAAGTGCAGTAGGGTGGACACCTAACCGAGACCCTCCCGAGCGAACCTGTTGAGGTTCGGGAAGAGGGTTCGTGAAGGTCGTGCCAGATCCCGTAGGGGCATCGATGCGCCATGCCAGCAGGATCGCTTCGTGGGGTACCGGCTGCCCTCTTCAGGGACAGGTACATCGGGGTATTTGTTTTCACTTTGCGCTTTGGAACTACAGTTCGAGACGGGCGAGGCGGAGACGTGGTCTCGTCAAACCTGCGGCCCAGGAACGTCTCTCCCTGCGGCAGGAAATGATTTTACTTTCATGAAGACGCCGCCGTTGCTCGCTTCTCTTCGCTACATTCCCGGGGCCAGTTCGCTTTTTATTTGAGCGCTAACAGATCCTGGTAAGTTCGTACGGACTTTTCGCTCGGGGCACGATGAAGCGATAGACATTGCCAGTGCAGGTCAGTTTTTTTTTTTCTTTTATTTTACGTTCGTTTCGTATCTTCTTTTCTCGTCGATCGAATCGCCGGCTCGTCGAATATTAATGTACAACAGATTTTTCGTTAGTATACAGGGTGTTCTGTTAAGTCTATCCATTTTCAATGTCTCTATTGTTTGAAGTGAATAGTACCTGGTGTATAAGAATATTAATTTGTACATCTGTTTTGTTAACCTTTAGCACTCTGAGGCGCCACTAAAAATTGCTGTACTATTATTTAAATAATTGTTTCCACTATCAGATATGTCGGTATCTAACCAATTACTACACATTTAAGTATTGTATGAGGTATTATATCAATTTTATATTTATCAAATTGAAAAAATCATAGAAAATGGAAATATTTTAGGTCAGAAGAAACGTTTAATTTTCGAGTTAAAATAGCTCTGAGTGCAAAGGGTTAATATCAGTTTCTTATGAACTACATTCAGTTCGTTTGTCGTAAGTGGAACATGGAACGACAAACGTATTAGAAGCAAAATAAATATAAACATTATATAATGTTCCTAGTCGGACAATCTTGAATTTAATAAAACCAATGAATGATTTATTAGCCTGCGCATTTTGTTACCTAAATTTTGTGCCCGTTGTAAATTGCCGCCTATGAAATGTTTATTTCGTTATGTGGATTTCTGTGAATAAATATCAGTGGTCACAGTTTGCATGTTACGTTAGAATGTATTTCATAATCTTTATTAGTTACCATTCTTTGGATATAAACTACTTACGTGGAAT
This sequence comes from Lasioglossum morio, assembly GCA_916610235.2. Taxonomy (NCBI): domain Eukaryota; kingdom Metazoa; phylum Arthropoda; class Insecta; order Hymenoptera; family Halictidae; genus Lasioglossum; species Lasioglossum morio. The sequence goes on from OU744333.1 coordinate 8,549,623, forward strand.
TTAATTATAAATCTTTTAGTAAATGATAAATGCAGTAGTATTTAAAGGATTAACATATTCTACTCAGTTTCACTCCTAATGTATTTGTTTCTGTTTCCAAATCGTTGAACATTTAAGAAAATCAAGAGATCGAGCGATTTCTTGTACTACTTGTTCGCTGGGAGGTATAAACCGGTTCGCAAAGAAGTATGCGAATATGTCTCCGTGTTTCGTTAGAATAGTTGCCGCAGTGTATCGCCGCAGCACATCAACTTGAACATCTGTCCTTTGATATCATTCTTCCGTGACTCTTGAAAAAAAGGGTGGACATTGTAACCAGTTTCTAATACGATCGGATTATAATCAATTCGGGGCCGCCCCTTTACCTCTGATTTAAATGCACGGATTTAATTGGCCGTGTTCGGCACACGTGCAAGGTTGGGGTATCGTTTGCGGGAATGATTTTCTGAACAGGTTCAGGTCAGTTGATCAAAAATTGATTCAGATCCACAGACTGCGGAAAGTTTTACGAAAAAAAAATTTGTAAGTTGCAGGAAATTAGAGCCACGTAAATATTTGCTGGTTCTAATAACGTTGATAAGTCGAGAATAATACACATTGATGTTTTTAAAATTATTAACTTACCGATTCATAGAGAAGTTCCTGTAATTTTAATCTTCTGATTAATATTTCGTTTTTTTTTTTATTAATATTGATAAGATAATAGTAAGTTGAGAGTTTTATGAATTATTCATTTATGTTTACTTAAATTTGACCTTCCTCCACAATAGTTTTGACTAATCTACAAAATTCTCACGCAGATAGTGAACAGTAACAGATAAGAAACGAAGACTATCAGAGTGAAGGGATTTCCATCAGAGAGAGATAGCATTATCTGTTTGTAGGGTAATCAAGGTGATGCACATTTTGAATTTGGAAGATGTAATCAAACAATGGATGCAAAAGTTTACGTTCTAAAAATTTTTAATAATGTCATTAATCACTCGACGAATTAATGTTTATTTCAGTGAGTGAATGAATGAAAATTGTTCTCTTCGAAAGTCTTCGTTCGCACAAGTTTTAACAACGTCATGAATCATTCGACGAATTAAATTTATTTCAAGGAGTAGGTGAATTAAAATGACAAATTGAACGGTTTTCTACGAGCAATCCTCGGCCAATTAAATGCAGGTTGATTCATAGAATCGCCATTTAAAGAATCGTTCGTTGAAAACAGCCACAGCTAGGGCGAGAAATACTGCATTATGCAAACGTCCACGATGGGACGAAGGTTCATCAGATAATACGCCGGCTCGCGGGCTAACGATTCTAATGTTGACGGTGGCATTATGCGAACGAAGTGACATGATCTTGATTAAAGCACCGTCCACAGGATTCCGATTGTATCGGTTCACGGACGTTTTCGCGGTCGTTTCAAATAATAAAACGTGGAACGGCTCGGTCATGCATCGTGGCTCCATGCAGCAGTACCTTTGGGCGAAATGGATGAGAAATTGCTTTGTGTTTTGTATAATTGGAATCGTTTCTTTGCTCGTTTATCGAACTCCTCTTGAAGACAGTTTCATCTCGAGGGGGTGCAACCAATTGTAATTTAATTGTCTCTGTGTACGTCGAAAGTTTTCAAAAATTCTATAAAGCGTTAAAAACTGTTCAGTACGACTAACATAATTCATGTTGTACATATAAAATTCAATAAAAAAGTGTATCAATCGAGTCGTTAATCCTCTGCACTCCTTTGTCGAATATGACTCGACATCACAGAAAGAGAAACGTAAATCAATCAGGTTTTTATATGTATTTGATTCTTCCTTTATTTATCTAATTGTTTTATGTTTTAGTTAAAAACAAATATAAAAAATTACAACAACGACAGACGTTGTCCTATCCTAATTTCACTAAATTTGTTTCTGATCCAATTTTTTCCCCTAAAAAGCTTGTTCGGACTATCACGAACATTTAAAAAAAATAATTAGCCAAATCAAAAAAATAATTAGCCAAACGAACAGCATTTAATGTTTATTCGTATAAATAATTAGTAAATGAAATTATTTAAAATAAGTAGCATTCAAGGAACTGTTCTTTGAAGTAAATTTCAAATAAAACACATAAAATAGTAGGGAGTTGTTAACAAGAAAATTAAAAAATAAATCGAAGTGCACAGGGTTAAGGGATGAAATGAATTTTTCTGTTAGCCCCGCCTCTCACGATCAATGTAAAACATATTTATTTCGCATGGAGATGCGCAGTCTTAATCATTAAACGATGTCGATTCATTGAACTTAATTATGAATTTCTATTCATTAAGACTGGATTGTAAAAACACTTATAATTTATGGCGTTTTGGTCAAATTCGCTGCCGGATAAATTCGTAGTTGGTCAAAGTAATTGTCGGTCAAATTCGTTGCCGGATAAATTGGTTGACACAATCCGATTGTAGAAACACTTATTCATTAACACTGCATTAGATTCGAGCAAGCTCTTTCCCAAACGGAAATTCCAATTTCCTCTGGAAAGTAGAAAGAGAATGATAGATCGGCGAGAATGGGTGTGCGCACGGTTGTCCGCCGGTCAGAACGAGAAGTTTTATGGCCGGCTTCCTCGATTTCGCGATCAGCCGGGTTTCTTATCACGGTAGCCCCGTGTTACATCATCTTGAACTGGTCGAATCGGGTCGTCATCGTGTCGTTTTCGCGTCGGACGGGGGCCGGTGGCTTGGCTAGCGCCGAGAGCCGATATCACGCCTTTTCATGACTTTTCATTAGCATATAAATAATACCGGAGTCGAGGAAGAAGGGAGATGAGTGTTCTTTTCTGCGTAGCGCGTTCTCGGTCGATTCCGGCGTGTTCGAAGGGAAGAAAAGGAAGAGAAGAAAGAGGAACCAAGATACACCGGGTAGTGAAACAGTAGTAGTGACCCCCGGGGCTATGTAGCACCAAACAAGAAATCCCTTCTGACGTCACCGGCAGGTGCATCGAACAGTGCATCCTTCTCCGAAGCGGTTCTACTCCGTTGCACCTTTTGGAAGGGGGGATTCTTCCCTCTCGTTCCCCGACATCGTGGCGCGGCCGCTCGTTTTCCTTCTCCCGCTCGACCGTGTAATCGTACTGATTTCATGATCGAGATACCAGGTTTCCCTCCGCCCGGCACGGATTTGGTTACCTGCTTACATGACGTTGCCTGTTTACGTGTTTGTTTTACGGTGTACGGGTCGGGCACAGGTTCCTCTCCCTCTTACTTCGGGGACCACGGATTAAAATTATAGCTATACGTCTCGTTGACTCCGCGCGCTCAAATCTTCTTTAGATTAAAATCGTCACTCTCCGGTGCCCGCTTCGAGGTACCCATATCCTCACGCGCCGCCACGATCCGGCGTACTCTCGATAAAAATCGAACTTGTTCAATTTTGATTGAACTGTGGTATCGTCGGTTGTTACGCGAACCATGTAAATGTAAAGTATTGAAAATAATGCGTCTATGTTTGATAATAATAGATATATTTTATTTTCCGCTTTACGAAAGTATAGTGTAAGGAAAAACCGTGTTTATTATGCACGGATAAGCAATCGTTAGTGACAGACGTGTTTTTCACGGGCGTTCGTTTCGATCTGTCTTCTTTTTTCAATTCGTTGGCGATTGTAATTTTGTTATTTTCGATTCTCTATTTTTATAAATTTAGATATATATATATATCTAAATTAGATATATGTATATATACACATGCATCTTCCGTACTTCAACCCTATAATATGTATTAGAAGAGCGACACGTCACGTCGGTTGCAAAACAAAACTGCAACGGCATAGCCGATCTTGAAAATCGGTGGGCGCTCCCCTCATTGGCCATTGTCGTGGCACAGAGTATGAAAAGCTTACTTTACAACATAAAAATGAATTTTAAAAAATCGATAGACGATTCAATTATTGTAATTAGTAGGAAATTTGCTTAGTTGTTCAATATTGTTGTTTGATAATGACTCTTAAATAGTGTTCATTAAAATTTTTGCTATTAAGTGCTACATTGTAGATTATTAATTGTTTTTTTTTTTAATTTCTCAACAAATGATACTCTAAAGGAGAGAGATTATCGCTACAGCATTCATGGCAAAAATGATTAAAATAGTAGAAGCTTGAAGTTATAATGCCAATGGTACATTATTTGCAACCTACTAAAATTAATAAGGGAAGAATCTTATTATTATACTTCCTTTTAATGCAAATGATGCAGACAGTTTTTTCGTTGCATAAATAATATGTATACATAATATGATTAAAATAGTAGAAACTTCAAATTGTAGTACCAATGGTACATTATTTACAACCTACTAAAATTATAAGAGAAGACGATTATTATTATACTACCTTTTAATGCAAGTGATGCAGACAGTCTTTTCGTTGCATAAATAACATGTATACATAATATGATTAAAATAGTAGAAACTTCAAATTGTAATACCAATGGTACATTATTTACAACCTACTAAAATTAATAAGAGAAGAAGATTATTAATATACTTCCTTTTAATGCAACTGATGCAGACAGTTTTTTCGTTGCATTAATAATATCTACCTATACATAATATGTTTCATATTATATAATGATGATATAAATGCATTATCATGCACAGGCCTTTTTTTGCGCATGATTTTACGACGAATTATAAGATTGTTAACGTACCTAATGGCACAGGTGCAAGTAGAAAGGTACTACGAATATGAAAATAATACGAACAAAAAATGAAGGAGATGATGAAAGTAGGCGTCTGAAAAAATGGACCAAGGTCGACCCTTTAAGCCTGATCGAATCTCTCATGCCTATTGTGAACGTCGGGGCACTATTAGTCTTTGTAATGACGAAAAAAACAAACGCGAAGGGTATAATATTTGTTCACTACAAGTGGTTACTCGGATTTCATTGGCCCATTTGTAATGGAACGTGAGTGTTAGAGTGTTCACGGGAATCTAGAACACTAGAGATATTTATTTAAAGAATCGCAAAAGAAAATTACGTATTAAAAAACAAACATTAAAACTTATAAGATAAACGTCCCGCTCTTATTTATGCAAATAATATTGCAGTCCCCGTTGAAAATTCAAGCGGGTTTGCAATAATCACTTCGAGCTTAAATAGCGAGGCGAACAATTTCGTTTTTCGAAATCGCCGATTATATTGTTTTTTTAGGAGACCTCGAAGCAAGACGTTTAAAGAAAGATAATTTTAGTTATTAGTAAGCTCATAATGATTAAAGCGATCCGTTACCTACAGCAGTGGCATTTATCCGATTGAATGTCAGAGATTATCTTGGCGAACTGGTTCTTGACAGTCAACAGTTCATTTATGTAAATGTCGTTTCGTTTTTTGACAAAGAGTTTAGACCAATCAGGGATAACTGAATGAAATTACTCCCAATCGTATTAATGCGGACGTAAGATTTTCCAAGATTCTGTGTAGAGGGTCAAGGATTTTTCACTCATCGTATTGGGTACTAAAAAACTTATATTCAATTCTTATTACTAATTAAACATTATTATTAACAGATTCCCCTTCTACGACGCTATTCCCCCACCGGAATAGTACCCCAGAGATAGGGTAACTTTCCTCTAAATTCTAATGAACTGCCAATACTAAATATTGCAGTTTCATCCCTTCTTCTTAAAAGAACTTTACAATGCAATGAGAACCATTTACTATTTATTAACAGTAACAACATTTAACGAACTTGCTGTTGTACTAGTACAAACTGATTGAAATGATTAAAGAATAGAAATTTGTTCTAAATAAATTTTCTCCCCGGACACAATGAACCGTAATTTTCGGGCTTTCGAAGGTCCATAAATTTCAAAGTAGAATGATAATATGTAATTTTCGATGGAAGCTGAATAGGGGTCGGCGTGTAACCCCATCGAAAATGGGGATCTCTAAATTAGAAATCAAAAAAAAATGTGGAAGGTCGCCCCGGAAAAGGAAAAACGAAGTGGGGGAGGGGAGGAACGTTAACGAACAGAAAGATCAGCAAAAAAAGGGTTCTTTCGTTTAGCTCGGGGCGAAAAATAATCTGTAATACGGGCTACCGTATTCCTTTTTTGTTTCTCGCTCGTACGGGGCTGGTAATCGTTTTCGGCAGGTAGGCAACGGCTTTTGAGATAGAGATCTTCGTAATCGGAATTTTATATCTTTCTCCCCTTGCTAGGGCGAACGGGGGTAAATGTATAGTAGCCTCTCGACCCTATTACGCTTTTTTCCTCGGTTATTAAATATTTTTTAGGTGTGCCGCTGCTCATCGATACGAATTTTAGGTTATTAGGGCGGCAACCCGTGGCGCAATTGCACCGAATTACATCTTGAGTTTCCTATTCGACAGATGGAGGAGTCGAACGAACGTTTCTTTTAATTGGTATCTCGTTTTATAATACGCATTCACCAGCACTTGTTCGCCTCGTTTTCTTATATTCGGACCGGCAATATCGTTTGCGGAATAAACATTGCTGATCCTGATAAAAGAATATCGTTTACACCAGTCACGTGATCGAGCAGAGGAAAGTACAATTTTTTTTTATTGGAATTTGAGTACTCTCTTTTTATTTTTGTTCCAGGGTCTATGAAAAATAAATTGGTTGATATAAAACAAAGTGAAAATTAATTTGCAATAGCCTGCACACATACATACACACACAAATTTGGTCGAAACACTTTTTAGATTTATTGGATTAATATTTCTGTTATTTTGTTACAGCTGTTCAAAGTGTGAAGTGGTACCATCGTCTACTTCAAGATATTCATCGTTAGGTGAGTCGGACAATTTTGTTATAAAAATTCCTAGCAATTTTCGAATACAATATGGACAATAAATACGTATTTTCTTCTCCTGCTAACAAACTGTTCAGGATGGAGAAATTAATCATTCTACCTGCAGGGAAAATAATAAATAAAGCAAGGGGTTAAGGGTGCTCGTGTTGCAAAATAAAACAATTTCTGCTGGTTTTCTCGCGTTACTACATATTTGCATTTCCACGGGATCGTCGAAACGAAGACTGGTCGAGCGTTTCCTTCGCGACGGTTAAATCCTTTATACGGCTGTCCATCCTCTCGAATCACGCGGAATCCTTTGTCCCCGCGGTCCGTTCGAAGTTTCGGGGGCACAATAATAAGGGCCCGACGAAAAGCAGAGACCCTTTCGATCCTTTTTGAAAGGTTCATCCGACACCAGAGAAAGGGGGGATGCAATATTATTCAAAATCATGAAATTCCCCGATGGAATTTCGTTATTTCCAGGGCTATTCAGGCTCGTAGATGCATATCTTGCATCGATGAATAGGGGCTACCGTACGGGGTAAGCGAATGGGGTCTGAAAATTCCCGCTTTCAGGGGCCCACCCTCGCACCGGTTCAGAACCGGTGAAATCCAGGTAAAAAGGGTCAAACCTGCGAAAAGGGCACACGTGCACCTTCGAACGTGCGCATGTATTTGTAGACCACTCTGTCGGACGTAATCGTTCGAGGGGACATTCCGATCATCGAATCGAACGAGTCACTATGAAAGAGGTTCTTCAACCCCGCTTCGAAGGGTTGCTATAACGCATCCCCCGTGTAGATACTCTTTCTCTCCTTTGAGCGTGCTGCGTACACGAAGAAAATACACTTTCCGCAGCTGTCGGAACAGCGACATGTGCAGCCTTTCTTTTCCTGTTTTGTGGAAAAAGACCAGGTGCGATTACGCGGCTGCGCGATTAAACGAACGGCTGCGAATCTCTGTTATCGCCGACATGATAGGAATACCTGATTAATCGGTCCTGGTACACTTGTTCCTGCGGTACTGATTCTTTTGTCCCGGACCGTAACCCTTTCACAGGTGAACCCTTTCTCTGGCAGGAACCCTTTCTCGCATTGTTCACTCTTGGGCCGCTAACCCTTTCGGGACCGGGCCAGGTAAAGGGTTGAGAATATGGGTTAGGGGATCGCGGCAGGTTTAGCCTATTAACGGTACGAGTTCTTCACGTAACGTTGCGTTCATTTCGCTAAATGCTATTAGGCCGCAGACAATGATTATGCTGAGGTCGAACAAGAATTGTTTGAACATATTTGATTGTTCCTTAAATTTGTTTCGGTTCTAATTAATGTGACACGACCGAAATTCGAAGATTTTTGTAAAGAAATATTTTTGTTTGAATTTCTTATACGCGTGTGTGTCTAATTTTAGGATTGATCTTTGAAATAACAATTTTTAATTGGCCATTGATCGTTTGTAAGATCGTGTGTCGTCAATCAGAATTCTTTGTTTATAATCGTCGTTAAATAATAATCGTTAATATCTGTACAGGGTGAATCACTTAAATCATCTTCGTTGTTTTTAAAATGTTTCAGGAACAAAATATTTGGTGGATTATGACGTTGTGGGAAATTATTGTGACGAATTATTTCGATTTTGATTATTTGGATGAATTATTTTCTTTATATCATATTTTCCGATATTTCAAGATCATCGTCATTTTTCTTTTTTTAATAGAACGACGTATTTTCATTAGTGTACCATTACGGTTAAAGAAAAATAAATTCAACCATGAATAATATGTTGATCTTGAAATAAACTTCGAAGGAGTTATTATTCGAAAAGCATAACTTAACGTACGAAGACTATATTCATGGTTACCGTGCTATATAATAAATCTATATATTCCGTCGTTTATTCGTCGTAGTAGCGCGTTGAAGACGTTCTGAATGCTTTTTACGCCTGGAAGAACTTCCTGCGTTCGAACGCGTTGTTTCCCTTACGCGAGTGGTCCTGGGTCACGGAGAATTCACTCGAGACAAAATGCACCGCGTCGAATCGACCTGCTTTTCTCGGTGCAGGTTCGAACCTGCATCATCCAGTTCACTTTTCAACTGCGTCTGCAAGCTGCGGAACTTGTTCGAGCCTGCTCTGCTCTGACATAATAGAAAACCCATACTGGAGGTTGGAAATGAACAAGGCTCGACAAAGAAGTCGCCCGTTAACACGTTCGTCGCCCGGCGTAATTCGACTAAGTTTAGTCGAATTATTGAAAATTTTATTAATACTAAGTACAGCAGAATTATTGAAAATCCTATTAATAGGCTTCCGGTCGGTAAAGTGTTAAATGAAACTATTAGACGACGTTATTGAGGATGACTTGTTAGTTCATACTAAATGCTAAATGAAAATTTATTCATGTACCATACATTTTTCAAAAATATGCAATAATCACCTGTCGTTAATGTATTAAGATTGCAATGTAAAAGAGAATTTCTATGCTTTCTTTTGGTACAGCACAATTATTGAAAGTCCTATTAATAGGCTTCCGGTAGGTAAAGTGTTAAATGAAACTATTAGACGACGTTATTGAGGGTGACTTGTTAGTTCATACTAAATGCTAAATGAAAATTTATCCATGTACCATACATTTTTCAAAAATATGCAATAATCACCAGTCGTTAATGTATTAAGATTGCAATGTAAAAGAGAATTTCTATGTTTTCTTTTGGTACAGCACAATTATTGAAAGTCCTATTAATAGGCTTCCGGTCGGTAAAGTGTTAAATGAAACTATTAGACGACGTTATTGAGGGTGACTTGTTAGTTCATACTAAATGCTAAATGAAAATTTATCCATGTACCATACATTTTTCAAAAATATGCAATAATCACCAGTCGCTAATGTATTAAGATTGCAATGTAAAAGAGAATTTCTATGCTTTCTTTTGGTACAGCAGAATTATTGAAAATCCTATTAATAGGCTTCCGGTCGGTAAAGTGTTAAATGAAACTATTAGACGACGTTATTGAGGGTGACTTGTTAGTTCATACTAAATGCTAAATGAAAATTTATCCATGTACCATACATTTTTCAAAAATATGCAATAATCACCAGTCGCTAATGTATTAAGATTGCAATGTAAAAGAGAATTTCTATGCTTTCTTTTGGTACAGCACAATTATTGAAAATCCTATTAATAGGCTTCCGGTAGGTAAAGTGTTAAGCAGTGAAGTAAATGTAGCCGTAACAAAAATATTTTCTGTTCTGTGACATTCTTAGGGATAAAGACGTTCTAATCACGGTTGCCATAAAGAAAACGGTTAATTGTAACATTTGGTCTTTTTCATTTGTTCATTTGTTGTAATGCTTTCAATACAGACTCCTTTATAATCTGTTGAACACTTCACTGAAAATCGCAAGACCCATTATCTCCCTAAAATGTCTCGCAGAGCGTCAGTCACGTTCCCTGCGAGCTTGAAAGGACGCTGAATTTTCCGCGGAGGATTATGCCAGCAGATAGCATTCCCTTTTCACGGGTGCAAGTTCGAACCTGCAGCCAGAATTTTTCCCTGGGCGAGATACAGTCCGGTCACAGTAAAATGGAGCGTATACAGACCTGTCCGAGAGTGGACATAGATCACTGTCCACACTTTTTGTCCGAAAATCTTCTGCTCGGTGAAAAAGATCCTGCCGGATGCACGGGACCTCCGAACCTGCCGCGTCGTTTCAAAAGCAAATCTAACGCGGGTGGATGGAGGAATCCCGTGGAAAAAAAGGTTTCGAAGGGTCGGCCTTCTAACTCTCTCGCTTGATGCAACGGCACGCACCGGTCTCAATGGCGAATTTCTGAAAAGGATATGTGAAATCTGGAGACTCTTCGTGGTGCGATTGATGATTCTGGTTGTCGAGTTTCTAGTCGACCCTTTTATTAAGTAAGGGGACCCTTATTAATATTCAGGCATTTTTTATAGTTACTTTTTTAAAAATGCAGCACACGGTGAGAATTTTTTTTTTTGAGAGTTGCAGGGGTTAGTTTACTGGATGATGTGCGGAAGAGATTTAAAACAAATCTGCTTGAATCTGCAAATGCATTTTTGAAATCAGAAATAGAAGATTATTAAGTACGGGGCCCTCATTGATATTCAGGCATTCTTGACAATGGCACAACTTTTTTAAAAATGTGTCGATGGACATGAATTTTTCTGAGAAGATACAAGTATTACTGGACACAAGACACAAGTTTACTGAATGACGTATAAAAGAGATTTGAAAAAAATCTGCTTAGATCTACAATATTCCTCTCAAATATTTTCAAACTTTCTTTTACACGCGATTTAAATAATAGTAAGTCAAAGAAATTCACGTCATCCCCAACAATTTTTAAAAAATGATATTCTTTTTGAAAGAACGCACGAATATTAATGGAAGTCATTGTCCAAATCATTCACTAGTGAATTAATCACCTTCGATAAGCAAAAATTACAATTCCCTTTTTGGTAAACTTTCTAGAATAATTACTTCCTATAGCATTGCTGTCTATCTTTCTTTCTACGAAACGGAAACACAAATCTTTTTTAGACGAGAAGTTAAATATCGAAAATTTAAAAACAAACAGTGGCTGACAAATGTGAATTGCTAAATCACCACAGCAATTGTCGATTGCAACGAGGAGAAAACGCGAGGAGTCAACAACTAATTTCGATCTTGATCCCACCCCTGTGTACCTCGCAATTATCCAGCCATGCACGACCCTAAGCCGATCATCACGGAGACCTCGGAGCATATTTGCAATCTTGAAAATCCGGCAATACTCCACGCGTCATCTAAACCGAACAGTCAACAACTCGAATCGAATATAAAAAAAGAAAACAGCGATGAATGCATCGAATCTGAAAAATCGTTCATCCCCGAATCCTATTTCCCAACACTCTCGACCCGGTCCGATGGACTTCGAAGTCAACATAAACTCTTGCCGCGATTATCGAGACACGATAGAGCTGGAGAATCCGAATATCAAACTTTGCTCGGTACACCAAGCTTTAGATCGCTAGAGGGTATCGGTAAACGTCTGCGGGTATCCGGCAAGATCTCTTTTAACGGTCCCATTGGATCGTTAACCGGCGACGGCACGGTAGAAAGAAGAAAGATTCATGGTTCCGAGGGATACGTGACGGAGCCCGTAGATCCGTTTCCATTTAGGAGGTCCCATTATGCTGCTAAAGTAAACACAGTCTCTCGCGAGTCTTGCACCTATGTAAACACCGAGATCCTGGCGGAACCTCCTGATCGACGATCCGAGATTCATTGGCAGAATCCGGTAAAAAAAAAAAAAGAAGAAGAAGAAGAGGGGAGGATTTTTGAAAAGGGACGAATGGAAAACGCAGAATGGGGGTGACGCACACCACCGGTGGTGCATTCAAGGTCGTAGAACCGTGAATTTGGCTCTGGAGCACGGACCCATTCTTAAAGGATTATCGTTATAAATTATACTATTCCGTTCGAGAACCTAACCGATGTCCTTCCCGCGTTGGATGACCGGTAGCGGCTCAGAGATTTCTATCGGTGGATTAACGCGGACCGTGTCATCGCGGTATCCTGCCTATTCGATTTCATCCTCCGTCTCTCGCCAAAGGAGGTCGACTCGCGACCCTTTTTTGGACCTTGCATTTTTTTTCCCTCCCTTCGCCGGTGTTTTCATTTCTCTTTTTTTTTTTTTGCTCCGTTCCACCCCGGATCTCATCTCTCGTGGCCGTTCGAGGGCTGATGCTGCTTTCGGAGTATGAAACACGATCTCCCGGCCGGCTGTTACGAATTTTTTTTTACCCTCTTCTCGATAGGGACATAGGACCGGGCCCCTTGAAGGACGTTTCGACTGTGCGGGAGTGGTCACACGTGGTCACCGATTTTCAGTAGTTCAGTTTCTTCGGGGTTGTTCTTCCGGCCCCGTGAGGTCCTCCCGAAAATTCGTACGTGTCTTCCAGAGCTGTCTGATCCAATTTGTCAGACATGTGAAAAACTTTAATACGTTGGTTGCCCAGCGTAATTCGGCTAAGTTTCCCGCGGGGGCCAAATCCGACCGTCGGTACGGTGTGTTGTATATCCTATCTATATGTTTTATTTTGATTCCCCTCAGGGTTACAATTCTTATACATATCTCCGTTTCTTCCGTTTCGCATCCTTTCATGCCGCTCTTAACCTATCCTTAATCTAACTTAGCTTACTTACTAAACATTAACTTAACCTTAGACTTAACCCTATGCTTAATATATATATATATATATATATATATATATATATATATATATATATATATATATATATATATATATATATATATATATATATATATATATATATATATATATATATAGAGAGAGAGAGAGAGAGAGAGAGAGAGAGAATTATATTTACAAAAGCTTATATCTACCTTAATCCTAGTCTTACACACTATAATATTCTAATTGTATACAACGTAGGTCTGGAGGATAGATATACAGGAGGTCCAGAACTAGGAAGAGGGGGTTCTTATTTTTGTAGGGGATGAACGAGGGGAAGGGTTGTATATATTAGAATATTATAGTGTATATCCTATACATAATAACCTATATTTAATTAACTCGGACAAGAAGAGCGTCACCCATATTTGGGTGTCGGGGCCCCACGGAAGCATACCCGTCACCCAGATATGGCTGACGCTCTTCTTGTCCGAGTTAATTAAATATAGGTTATTATATTTGGGTGACGGTATTGTAAATAGGTTTTTTCTCTCTGTATATATATTTTAGATATAAGCATAGACATAATGTACTCTGTAAGTTAGGTTAAGGATAGATTAAGAAGTGGGAATGTGAAGATAAAGACGGAGTATGGTTTAAAGATGATTGTAACCCTAAGGGGAATCAATAAAGTTACATACATACATATTTGGGTGACGGAGTCCCCACGGATGCATACCCGTCACTCAGATATGGGTGACGTGGCAACGAACGTGTAAATAAACCCAAAATGTGCTGCCCATCACAGAACGTATAACAATACTTCGACAGCAGTAGCAGTTACCATAATTTCCTCTAACGACCTACCAATCTAAATCGAATGAAGACACTACACCTGAAAGTGTCTTGAATATTAAAAAGAGGAACGATTCAAGGCGTGATATCGGTTCGTTCCAAGCAGTAAGACTCTAGCTGCATGCCGTCCGGTGTCTTCAAATCGATTCTTCGCGGGGACATTTACGTAGAAAAGAAGGTATATTTAAGTGTCAGGCCCACAGACCGCCCGACGTATCCTCCCGGCCGATTCATCCGATGATTCCTGCGCCCTTAAGGTCCGCCGCCCAGGCCCACCTCCATCATAGAATTCGCGATAACAGTTTATTCCCAAAGTTGTGCGCCAGTGGGCTGCATTCACGGGTACGTGGGCGCAACGCGTTGCAGATAGGTCCATCAAGCTACAATGACTTCTTGCGAGAGAAGAACGGCTACGGGGCCCCCGCTTCCCTTTGCTCCCGCTTCCTTTTCTCTGGCCCCGGCGCACAATGAAGGCGCTAGAGAGGAGACCGTTTGATGGATTTTTCTGGGCTCTCGATCCTTTTCTCGGGCGGGAAAGGTCCTGTGGGCGGAGCGGTCTGCCGAGAAAAGATCTCGTCCGGCTCCACCAAGGATCCCGGAGGTTTCTGACCAGCCGGATAAGGAACGCCAAGCTCAAAGGGGCTGAAATCGAACACGTGCAAGGGTGACTCACGAAGGACGATGGACGAAAGAAGGGCCGAGAGGGGCCCGTGATAGACTGCAGGAGGGAAACGAAGGGCCCCTTTCGAAAAACGCCGAAGATCTTCGAGCAAGATAGAGACGCCCTTAGCCTTCTCTGTGCAGTCTCTTCTGTTTCTCTTCTCCGACCCAGACAACTCCTCGAAATATTTCTTCTCCCGACGACGAGACGAGACGCGTCGCGACGGTTCTTGTTTATTTTAGGACAAGTTTCCAGTGGCTTTCGGACCAGGGAATCTTGTTCTAGACGACCAGACGTTTTTCCTATGCTGTAATTATTGCCCCCTTCTCTCCGCCGTGCTCGTGCGCTTGTCCATCTGACAAAACTAGATTTACTGCGACTTTTTACTCGTCTTCGGGAAAATTGTTGGCAGAGGGGAACTGGATTCCCCGACGAGTTTTATACTGCGTTCATTAACACGTGGCCGAGCGGCTGACTAAAATTAGTTTCCAAGCCGACCACTGCCGGCTATATGATTAATACTTGTGTCTGGTAATAATACTTGTAAAATCTCGGCTCCACCATTTTCTATTTCGTACGTTTATTGTAAATGCATGTTGTTAGCTGTTTAATCGATGTGTCTTGCAGCAAATCGGTAACTCCAATTTTCTTAAATCCAAATTAGTTATGAGTAAATTTTTTTTTATATGTTACCATTTTATAATTGTAAGCATAAAATGTTTAGAACGGAATTATAATAAAGTAAAGAACAATGATATAGAAATTTTGATGCTTCATTGGTAAGCAGGACTGAATAGAAATTAAGTAGACAATTGGTTTCTTTAATAATTTCAGTATGTTGAAAAGAATGCAACGATATTTTCAATTTTCGTTTCATCATAAATGCGCATAAATTGCACAACAGTGTGGAAATTTTGAATAGCGAAGGAAAATTTGCCGGTGAAACATGAACGATCAAGTCTCTTTTACATGTTATACTTCTGGTAGGCCATCTTTTCCGCAAGAAATATTTCGAAAATGATTCTTCTACCTCGGCTTGGTCCATCGCCGAACCGTATTTGACGTTCATTAACGTTCCACAATGCGCGATTATTCGAAAAACCGATTTTCTCCGAGATAGCGTGCCATTTTTTCTGTAGACCTGCGTGCCCGCACGGCGAATTAAACGAACCAGCGGCTGTGAGTTTCCTTTGAATTGGGAATTCCTTTGCTTCTTTCATCGGGAGAGAGAGAAAAAGCTGGATGGGTAAACAGCGGAAACAAAATTACGCAAGCTTCGGTGACGCTGAAACTATTGTGCGACCTAAAAATGGTTATTCGCAAGCAAGCAGAAAAAAGGCCGGCTCCGCACAATCGCGGAGCGGAAGTGGATGATCAAGCAGGTTCGGTCACGAATTTTCTACGGATTGGTGAATGTGTGGCCGTCGAAAGGAGCCTGAAACATATAATTTAAAGACCAATATATAGTTGTTCCCAAAAGAAATCATTTATTCAATGCACAGTAATGATTCTCAGTGACTGTCTAGGAATTTCTTAACACTAATCCTACCGAGCCTTAAAAGTAACTGGTACATGTTCCCTTATAAAAATGACGCGATTGATTTTCTTTAAACTTTATGAAAATAATAAAAAACTGTTCACAACAGTTAACAATAGGTGTATGCTCCTTTGTGCCCCCTAAAGATATCTATGTATACAATCGTTTCTTAAAAAATCAGTTATTATTTTCCTAATTGTAAAATAAAAAACGTGGAACCGGTTTCATTTTCATGGAGCAGACATTCTAGAATCAGTATAATACAAATTTTATGGAAATAAGTTATCGTAGGACGTTTATTAAAAAAGCTTTCATAGGAGAAACACAAACAAGATTTGAACTACGAACTAACAATTATACTCCGGATCTTTATGAAAGGTAAAAGACTTGTGTATCAATTGCAAGACACTTTTTAAAAAATTTGATGGTTCATGTTTTAAATAGAACATATTAAAAAAAAAGTTCTCTATAACTCTTTCAATCTCTAGAATTAATTCTTTCATACTTCTTCTGTTTTTGTAACAACATCGAGGTGTTCCATCCACGAATAATATTTTCTCGAGCAGGATTACCACGTTTCAGGAAACCTCGGATAGTCAGTGGGATATTTCAAACACGAGGAGGGTCTTCCTCTTATGGGCTGCGTCCATTTTTTATGGTGTCTCCCCTTGGGAGGTTGCAGCGGCCACTTGTTACGTCGGCGGGTGCACGTGTTCTAATGGCGTGTTGGGGTTCCGGGCGGAAAGGTATGCAGGAAGAAAATAGACAAAAGTTGTTTTCTCTTGGCGGAGATTAGATTTCAAGATCCCCTCGAAGATGATGGAGATCGAGTGCGCGCCGGGAGCGCATCTTCGTTATTTCGGAGGATTCTTTAAAGCTATCCGATATTTACCGTGATAATTAAACGTATTCAGCTGGGAAAGTATTTTTTAATTCATCATCTCAGAACAATATATAGGAAACCTTCGAGTACTTCGATTGTTCCCGGAACCACTTTCTTCGATGACTCCCATTTTTACTATAAATTGGTGAATACATCAGACGTAACAACGAATGAAAAAATAGAAAACTTGTTTTCAAAGGATCAATCGGGAGATATGCCCTAAAAAATGCAGATTGTTTCGTCTTGATTGGTCCATTCATCTCGGAGTAATCGGTGAACATACATGAAACGGTACGTTTCTTTGCGACACAAAATCGTAAACAATGAAAAATAAATTTTTAACGGGACCACCCTCTACAAGATGTAAAAGGTTTCGTTCCGATTGGTCTATACATATCAGCGTAATCGGTGAACATACATAGAGAAAAAAGCGAAAAAAAGAAGGCACATGCAGATCGAATTGAGAAACCTCCTCCTTTTTCGAAGTCGATTAAAAAATACGATAAATATCCATGAAGTTCAACTGCAATTTTAAACTACATTGATAAATACTAACTGTAACAATATTGATCATGTGAAGGCCACAACGTTACCGACTACAATATAACCGAACATCATAGAAAATTTTTTGATTGACATAAATAAAATTGTATTCTGCACACAATAATCCTGTGAAGGTTACAGTTGAAGATCTAAGTACAAAATGATGAACTGGTGATGTATGTGTAAATGCTACTTTACTGAACGTCATAGAAAATTTTTTGATTGACATAAATAAAATTGTATTCTGTACACATTAATCCTGTGAAGATTACAGTTGAAAATCTAAGTATAAAATGATGAACTAGTGATGTACGTGTAAATCCTACTTTACTGAACGTCATAGAAAATTTTTTAATTGACATAAATAAAATTGTATTCTGCACACAATAATTCTGTGAAGATTACAGTTGAAGATCTAAGTATAAAATGATGAACTGGTGATGTACGTGTAAATCCTACTTTACTGAACGTCATAGAAAATTTTTTTATTGACATAAATAAAATTGTATTCTGCACACAATAATCCTGTGGAGATTACAGTTGAAGATCGAAGTACAAAATGATGAATTGGTGACGTACGTGTAAATCCTACTTTACTGAACGTTATAGAAAATGTTTTGATTGACATAAATAAATCGTATTCTGCACACAATAATCCTGTGGAGATTACAGTTGAAGATCGAAGTACAAAATGATGAATTGGTGACGTACGTGTAAATCCTACTTTACTGAACGTTATAGAAAATTTTTTTATTGACATAAATAAAATTGTATTCTGCACACATTAATCCTGTGAAGATTATAGTTGAAAATCTAAATACAAAATGGTGAACGACTGGTGACAAATGTGTAAATGCTACTTCGTAAGTACAATTAAATATACAATAGCTTAAAAATGACTGACACCCCACCCATTCGATGTAAATTAAAACATACTAGCCCGCACCCGTGACGGTAGCAGCACCCCAGCCAGACTACCAGCCAATAATCCTGACCTCAGCGGAACGAGGTTGAGTATCGAAAGCGAAAAATAAAATCGTCGAGTCCCCTCGAGCTGGTGCAAACACATGAAATTGAGGAATCAAGGAAAAAGGATCCATGACGGAGTAACAAGCCGGTACGGCGGTGTAGCATGGTTTCTGATTGGACACGGTGCTCCGTCGATCTGTATCGACCCCAGCGTGCACTAGAGATCGAATTGAAGGAATTACTCGGATTCGGTTCTAGATCGAAATAATTCTCTACGGCGACTAGACACGGTGTCGCCGCAGAATTTCCGTGGTTGTTTTCCGCGGTGTATTAACCGGGGGAGAGAGAAAGAGAAGCTGCCGGTTTCAGCTGGCAACGGTGCCGTTTCGATTCGCCACGGTTCCAAGGCGAGGCTGGTCGAAGGATTTATCTGCGGGACGGCCATTGTAGCTGAATCAAGGTGTCCGTTCGGTATAAAATGCCTGTGGAAAAAATCTGCGACATCGAAAAGGCGATCGCGTCACGCCGATTTCCGCGGGATCCCGGTGAACATCCAGGGTCGATCTTCGAGAGTCGTTCAAAGGCAAAAGAAAAATTCTTCACGAATGGGACCACCCGTTCCGCCGCGTTAGACCCCAGTCGTTTCCACAGGCTCGTTCCCTGCCTTTGAAATTAGCCGGTACGCCGATTTCGAGCTTCATTCCCTTCCCTTTCTTCCTGTCCTCTATACGGTGTTGGATTCGTTCTTTTCTTCCGACGCCGACACCCCCGAATCTTCTTCCTCTCTCTCTCTCTGTCTTTGGATCTCTCGCTTCCTTTTTTGGGACTTTCGCTCCTTCTTACAGTGGCATTTAAGCGAGCCGGCGCACCACTTTTGTGGCACCCTCCCTTCCTTTCAGAGCAGACGAATGCCGCCCTAATATGCCGTGACGACAGGTCACTCGCTGCTTTTCATATTGTTGCGAACAGTCACTGTCTACCAGGACCGTAGCCGCCGACGCTCACGCGTTATTTATGGCTGCTTCCTCGTTTCCAGATGAATCAGATATCCGTTATCGGAGCTGTTCGCCCGAGGTGCCATTTTTAATGATCGCTGGGATTTTGTTTCTCATGTGTCTTGTGTGAAAATGGTATTAGGTTATTGCATCTTTTTTATTGCACTTTTACTGACATTTGTGTCATTTTTTTGACTAAAATGAACAAAACGTGATACAATTCGAAGCACAATGCTTCTTCAATCCACGATTATCCGATCCGTTGATATATGTATCTTCATTCATCCATGTTTCACAAACAAATCAATCTAAAGCGGTTTATTGTACTATTTGGATAATCGTTTTCAATTTAAATTCAGATATCATCGGTTCGGATAATCCAGGTTTCAGTGTATCGTTAATTGAATAAGTAAATATGAGGCAGTTGGTGTCGTGTTTAAATAAATAACAACAGAATAATAAACAAAGAACATTTAACCCTTAGCACTCGAGTGGCGCCTCTGAGGCGCCACTAAAAATTGCTGTACTATTATTTAAATAATTGTTTACACTATCAGATATGTCGGTATCTAACCAATTACTACACATTCAAGTATTGTATGAGGTATTATATCAATTTCATATTTATCAAATTTAAAAAATCATAGAGAATGGAAATATTGTAGGGCAGAAGAAACGTTTAATTTTCGAGTTACAATAGCTCCGAGTGCAAAGGGTTAAAATATTTGAAATATTGGGTTGGAGCGAAAGTTCGTAGCGTTTGTAAATTAAAATTAAAAGCTAGAATTCAGATATTTATTCATAGATTTATATAATATCATATTTTCCATTCTGTTCCATTACGTTTTGCCATTTTCGAGATAAATTCTCGTTGAACAAACATATGAACAAATACCTTAATTTGATCTTCGATTCCCAATTTGAGAACGCTACGAGCTTCCTTTCCAACCCAATATTTGTATCACAAAATTGATGTCACAGTCTGTTACTACCACCAGTCTGTCCCTAACACATGAATGGTATTAGAAGTTCCAAGAATGGATAAGATATTCTCCGAGTGATCTGTTCGTGCGCGTCACCTATTGTGCGTGTTTGTTAATGTTTTTTCTTCTTCAGTGGTACGGCTCGTCACTTGCGCAACCATGCGTCTAAGACCACACCTTTCGGGGGTAGTCTTTGTAAAATCGTATATCGTTAAGTTTCTCCGGTGGCGCGTGAAGATTGCCGAGGTAGGGAACTCGTGTTTTCCAAATAGTCTGTCGCGCCTGCGAGGCCTCCTCGGTTTTAGGCGTTCCGGCAGGGTATAATCTCCGTGTCCCTAATCTCCGATCCACACGAGGCGAAGGATTGAGATCCGGAAGATCGTCTTTGAGGGGGTCAACAAGCGTATCGCGCATGAACGATTTTCTGTCGCGCCTATTCACTGTACACGAATCTCTGTATATTCAAGATTTTGGCGAAACGTGCAAAACCTCTGGATTAACTGGCCTGACAGCTCACTGTGAAGATTTTCTTGTATGACTAGCCTAAGGCGGCTTAGAATGGCTTGCGCGTGATCCCCATAGTGAAGTACACGCGAACAACGTGTACACGCACCCGAACATTCTACGATTTACCACACAATTTTCGATCACTTATTTTTTACACAAAATTAATTTTTTGAAGACAGTGAGCAACCGAAATTTTTCAAGCTGTGGGTTCGACAAGCTCCTCAATATTCCTATCAGAGAATCGTATCTTGTGATTTCGCATGATTGCGCAGATTCTTCGCGGAGATTTTACTGATCCCTGATAATGTCGTCTTTTCTATACAGAATTATTATTTTTTACAGAAAGTAAAAAACTCAAATTTTTTGGTTAACCCTTAACACTAAGGTTAACTCCTTGCTGAACCATTCTCTTTAAAAAATGTCATAGAAGAGAGAAGAAAATGTATATTTTTCGTATGGCTACATTTATTTTAATGCTTAAATGTTGATTATACAAACGAGAATCAAATATTGTTTCATTTAAAAAGAAGCATGTGACATTCATATTTGTTAGAGTTTGTTAAAATCTTCGTGACGAGTGTAGCTCGTTAAAATACGAAAATGGTTAAGGGGGTAACGTAACCCCTAACTATTACTAGATTTAAGGGTAAAAACAGTGTTTGCGTGAAACAATTGTTCTTACGTTACCACCTTAAGAGCCATGTACCAGAGAATCGTGTGTTGCGATTGGCAGAACTGACAGGTCAGTTCTTTCAGATTCGAGGCCGACGTTGCAGGGTGTTGCACCCCTTCGCGGCGATAATAATAAATAAGGGAGCAATTACGTTAGCACGGACTGAAAACAGACACACCATATAAATTATCCGCGGCATTCACGCCGCGCATTCATAAGAATCGAGGCCGATGTAGGGGTCCTTTGGAGTAGATCGAACACCTGCACCGGACTTAGTTAGGCCCGATCCTGCTTGCGATCCTTTCTCTCGGTTGCCAGGGGCAGGTCTCCGCCCACAAGTCCGTGGGTCCCCATAGAAATCGTGCTCCGGTCCCAATTTACGGGCTCCACGACTTTTTTTTTTCTCCTTGCCCCCACATGCTCTCCCCCCTTTTTTTCGACCCCATCGAGGCCCCCTTTTGCCCGCAACGCGGAAAGGACGAGCTTACCGTTCGAAACTAATTTGACTCGTTCGAGGAGCCAGGCTCCCCGCCCGCCGGAAGTAGTTTTTCGGGATTTCGAAGGGGGACCAGGGCGGAGGTGATCCTGCGCAGGTCACTACTCCCTGCCAATTAGCGGCGTTAAATGACGTGACTTCGCTCGATTTCCTTCATGATTTTCTAATTTACCCTCCTGCCTGATCGTTTTGTACTCCACACGCGGATGGATGCGATGCGAGTTTATGGGAGAGCCAATTAACTACCCGCTCTTCGATTAATATCTTCGACTGGCCGCGATCGCCAGTTACCTATTAGGCGTACTAATGAGTAAACTGCAGAACTGTCGGCATTTATAACCGACAAAAATCATTGATAAATTACCGGACCCTCGGTCGTACTCGTCGTTTTGCTGTTTCATTAGAACGCGTCAATTCACAGCTTAGAAATAAACGACTCTCGCGGTACTCCTGTAATTGTTCGAACACCATCTGAATCGGAATTACTTATTCAACAGTGAGACATACGAACGCAAGTGTTCTGAGAAACCGCAATGATTGGGTCAGTAAATATTAATTGTACGAATTCATTTATTGTCCTATACATTTTATATACGTAAAATGGCGACTCTCAATCTTTCTGCCAATTCTTCTTGCGTCTGGGTCGGATTTTCGTTGAACAATTCCTCTAAACTCATCGTCATTAAACTTTCTCGGTGCACCTTTTTTTCGGAATTACTTATTCAACAGTAAGACATACGAACACAAGTGTTCTGAGAAACCGCGATGATTGGGTCAGTAAATATTAATTGTACGAATTCATTTATTGTCCTATACATTTTATATACGTAAAATGGCGACTCTCAATCTTTCTGCCAATTCTTCTTGCGTCTGAGTCGGATTTTAGTTGAGCAATTCCTCTAAACTCATCGTCATCAAACTTTCTCGGTGCACCTTTTTTTCCGGAATTACTTATTCAACAGTGAGACACACGAACGCAAGTGTTCTGAGAAACCGCAATGATTGGGTCAGTAAATATTAATTGTACAAATTCATTTATTGTCCTGTTTGATTTTTCCTGCACCATTTTTATGCATTCATGAAGAAAATAATGAATTTAAAACTGCTGTTATATTATTTTCAACCTAGTTAACCCTTATGCCTTAAGGAAGCGAGGGATGGCCGAACCATCCTTCCCCGGCAAAGCATTGACTACTACTACTACTACTACTAGTTAACCCTTAGCACTCGAACGATGATTCAGAGTCACCACCAAAAATTGCTGTAGCATTACTCAAAATATTCTTTACATTATTAAATGTGTTGGTATCTAATCAATTACTAAACATTTAAGTATCATATCAATTGCATACCACAAAATGAAAAAACTCATATACAATGGAATTATTTTTTGTTTGAATTAATGGAATGACATTATTATAGCTTAAAATAGCTTCGAGTGCAAAGGGTTAACATTTTAAGAGAGACAACGAAGTTTTGTTTCACTCGAGATTGTTACGATTCAGGTAGAAATTTTTTATTCTCCATCAAGATTATAATAAATATAATAAAATCCATGTTGTCATTTTTATATAAGAATACATGTTAGTATCTCTGTGTTCGCGTATCGTTCAATAATGAAACAGCATTGACTCCGCATTCATTATCGCAGGATTTATCGAAAAACGTTCAGAAAATTGTACGTGTCCATTAGGATTTAGGATAGGAAACACTCCGCTGGCTTCTTGTTCGTGAAGGGCGAGATTCTTGAAGAACGGAAAAAAGGGTGACGTTATCCAGGTTAGCGGGTGCTTTTAAAGCGACGTTTTATGCTTCTCCCGTCTCAACAGAACCCACGACACTTTCTATCTAAATAAGTGGGCCTGAAGAGACGAAGCAGAGCTCTGCTTTCACTACCTATCTTCGTACGAGAGAGAGACATCGGGGTCCTTCTTGGCAAGGAGATTTTAACGCCTGGGCACTTTTATGGGCGAGATCACCTTGGGAGGTGAAGGGCGGCCTGTTTCCAACTCCGAAAGGGCCACGGGTTTTATTGCGTGCGCAGACGCCTTATAATGATACTTGATCGTCGTCGGTCCTCTTCACCGATGGAATCACTTCAACCACTTACTGACTTCTGTCACTGCTCGAGCTTTCGCAGCTGGGAAAGAGGAAGACGTTCAACAGGGATGTCATTAACCTCTCAGAAATCAATTTTTCATTTCGACCGAAACATTTTTCGGAAATGCCCTGAATAATTGGACCTCGTCAGGAACATCTCTTCGGAGAACATCTCCGACGATTATTCCGAAGTAATTTACGAATTATTATTCAATTATTTAACGTCCCGCGGCGAGCATTTTATTCATACAGTCTCCCGGTATTTACAATTTATTTTTTGTTCGACAATTTTTGGTAGCTTGAATAACATTGACAAAAGGCAATTACCAATATTTGTACGAACAATGTACAAGGAGTAAAATATGAATTTCTACTTTTCATGAATAATATATTAACACTTCAACGACCGCTCACACAACATGTGTGTGATAGCCGGAACAACCGTTTTATGTGTAAGACATGTAAAATACCATTACATGTAGGTGATTGCTTTAATAATTATCATACAAAGGAAAAATATTCAATAAAGTTCTTTATTAATAATAATTCAATAAAGTTCTTTAACAAGTTCTTTAGACGGGCGATCGTTAAAGTGTTAATACTCATCCAATCTTTTCACTGTGTTTCATCGCGCACCTATTCACTTTTGTCACAAATAAAATTGTATATTTTATCGAAACGTCTTCGAACTGATTTTTTATTTTACGATTATTGAAATAATGAAAATAATTTTATAAGGAATTATTGTACAGATATCTTTAGTGGAGCAGATATTACAGTAGGACCTCCACAAAGTCTAAATAAAATCAATCTTTTCATTTTTTTTTTATTACCACGCTTGTATTAGCTTGTCGTGTTGTTTGTATCAAATCTTGTAATCGTATTTTAAACCACCTTCCGATAAGCTAGAGACTTTAAATATAGCTCAAAACTGGATGACAATGCAATATTAAAAAAAAAAGAAATTAAAGAAAAACTGTTTGTTTAGGTGATAAAAAATATCTCAGCGGGAATCGAACCCGGGTCTTATTAAATACATTCGGTAGTAAAGACTGAAAAATAGAAAATAAAGTAATATATTTACAAATCAACTTACTGACTGTTGAGTTTCTAACGACTGAAAAGTAGAAAATAAATCAATATATTTACAAATAAACAATACAAGTTACAACCTAATAGAAGAAACATCAAAAATGAATTTAATATCACTGGTATACTATTCACAACATATTCAATCAATTTTCATATAATTTATGCAGACAATTTTTAATTTTGTTCTCTTACGTAATTATCATATTCTGTTAACAAATGATCAGACTTTTTATGATAATATACGGACAAAAGAATTTTCTCCTTTTTAGTGCGTTTCAATATAAGCGTGGTTTTTAAAAAATTTGTTTAATATATTTCTTATAAGAGAACATGTGCCAGTTACTTTTAATGCTCACTAGGTTTAGTGTTAATGTCGATTTTCTTGACAAAGGAACTGACTAATTTTTATTTGTTGCAGTTGCCTTATGTTTGTTTTAGATAAGATTACGTCTCGTTCAATTGTGTTAGGGAGTTACATGACACTCTGCGTATTTGTGCATCGAACGCACCGAACAGCGTGCGCACCTCGTTGACATAATTCACCGTCGAAGGCGTCCCTCTTCACGTCATCGTCGCTCGCCAACACGCTATGCAAATAATTGCGCACGTCGAGAATAAGCAGAACAGGGTCTGCTTTGAGTATCTTTCCCGGCGAAGCAGATCCTTATTCTCGACACCCTTGGCCTCCTTATCCCTCTTACTCCAGCAAACCTTTTACGAGGGTACTTTTATCGATGCCTGTTGAGTTTCTCTTCTGGACTGATTGAAGCATGGTTAACAGGAAGGTCTTGGTTAAGGGCGGCGTGTTTTTATCTGAGAAAAGGGACGGGCTTACCGGTGATGCCTTAGGGGGAGTCGGCAGCTCATGCGTGGATAAGAATCATCGCGGATCATCGAGCTCAAGGGCGTCGAAAGTGACACCGTCAGTCTGTTGCCAGTCCTCGGGAGACATACTATTTACCTGCTATGGCAGCATCCAGATTATAGGGCTGGAGAAAGCTACATAGTCTGGAACTGGTTTGTACACCCCCGATCGAAAGTATGTGGACACTTGTTCAATTCTCCTCCTGGAAGAAAAAGGATCTTCAAGCGATTTTTAATCAAATTTCATGCGATCTTTATACAGTGGTCGAGAATTTATTAGTAGTCCACGGATTTTATGTATTTATAACAAAAATTATATTTTTATTGTGAGTAATATACATTTTTTTGAACATTAGTAGAAGAACGCTTGTACTTCAAGACTATCTGTTTACATCTAGAAAAAGCCTAGTTTCATAATACCAAATATGTAGTTGTTCTAAAGAAAATTCTTAAAAATCACTTTTTCACTGAAGTGAATTTCATGCGATATTAATACAGTGGTCGAGAATTTATTAGTAGACCACGGATTTTATGTATTTATAACAAAAATTATATTTTTATTGTGAATAATATACATTTTTTTAAACTTTAATAGAAGAACGCTTGTACTTCAAGACTATCTGTTTACATCTAGAAAAAGCCTAGTTTCATAATACCAAATAGTTGTTCTAAAGAAAATTCTTAAAAATAACTTTTTCACTGAAGTTACACAATTTCAAATTCTATTTTATCCAGCTCTGTGAGCAATAAATATCGTCTGAAGACCAGTGGCGGATCTAATGGTAAGCGGACTAAGCGGCCACGTGGGGCCCCGGGTTACCATAGGGCTCCGAATTTTAAAGAAATTTATTTAATGTGTGACGGTATGAAATATTCTCATTACTTTTGTCTTGTGTTAATAAGTTTAGGAGAGTTTTCTTCCAACTTCTATTTCTATCTTGAGTTCGAGGGCCCTGAAATTTTTACCGCTTGGGCTCTTCACTTGACTTGAGCCGCCACTTAAACAGAATTAAATAGCATACAAATCAGTGATAATTGTCCACATACTTTTGAGCGGGGGTCTACGTTTCAAAGCAAAGTGGTTTTCATCAACTTATGAGTCATCAAGTCATAAATGTTGCGTTACGAATATCATTTCCAACTTCCAGAAGGGATAAGCGTATCACTTCAGAAAAAAATGTTCGTAATACTCCGAATAAAGTTTTTAGGGAAAGAAAAATTGGAAATGTTGCCCGGAAGAATAGAAAATTCGGGAAAAAATGAAAGTGCTTTTATTCTATGGGATCTTTGTTTTTGAAATTTGGACAAGACAGATAGTTGAAGATAAAAAACAATTTTGATTTAGCTCCTGTCCCCTGAAATCGATGCAGACAATTTCGGTTTTGCTTGGAGGTGTGTGCAGCCCGTTCAATGAGATTCGCCATTTCCACGACTGCTCTTTCAATGGCTTCCTGCTTACCCATTTGTTGCGCAACATTCTTTTCAAGTTCAAGCATTTCGTGTCCAATTGAAGCAGACCTGAAACGCGAATCAATTTGCGGAAATCTCCGCGGGTGAAGCCATCTGTTCCTCGACACACGCTTTCATAGCGAGCGCACAATGCGATCGCGAACAGCGTGAGACAGGCTCTAAATAATACGTAACAAGTCTCGGAGTAAGAATCGACGAGACTGCTAAAAGGACACAGTGGGTAAATTCTGGCCAAGAGAACAGCGTGACGCTTGGCAAACTTTGCGTCTTGACAAACTCCCCGAACCCTGAAGACGCAGGATGGTTCAATAGGGCCACGGGGATAACGACGTTTGACCATGTCCGAGAACTGTCTAGGACAATGTCCAGTGTTGTTAAATATTTTCATCGACGTGGACATCTTTGTGGGGCTGGCCAACCTGCGGTGAATACTTCGAAGCAAACACGGGTGGTCCACAGAACCTCGTTAGGTACAGGGTCGCAACCATGCGGTCGATTATCCGATGGAGGAGAGACATGATTGGCCATTCCTGTTTCCACTTCTGACCATTCGTGGGTCCAGGACTTGGTGGCGGAAGCATTGGATGCTAAACAATTTTTATTAGCTGTGCAAATAAATTCTTTCCCCCTTTTTTCCAAATTCAAGATTTTATTACATTTTATATACGTGAAATGGTGACTCCCAATCTTTCTGCCAATTTTCTTGCATCTGGGTCGGATTTTCGTTGAACAATTCCTCTAAACTCATCGTCATCAAACTTTATTAGATGTGCAAATTAATTCTTTCCCCCTTTTTCCAAATTCAATATTTTATTACATTTTATATACGTAAAATGATGACTCTCAATCTTTCTGCCAATTCTTCTTGCATCTGGGTCGGATTTTCGTTGAACAATTCCTCTAAACTCGTCGTCATCAAACTTTATTAGATGTGCAAATAAATTTTTTCCCCCTTTTTTCCAAATACAAGATTTTATTATTAAGATGGATTCCGAACCACCTTGGACACCACAGTATTAAATGCCACATAGAATACTCTCTGGAAATATTACCTTAGTAAACTTAGTAACCTTAGCAAAAGAGTTGAAAGTGACGTTAAATAAATATAAAAGAACAACAATATTTCCATATCATATTTTTCTCTGTGCACCTGAACGATCATAATCCTCCAAATAAACATTTCCGATTTTTTGCATGTTCTGTAAGATACAGCGGTCCCTTCCAGTGCCATACAAATCATTTCAGTAGCTTCAACAGCTGATTTCCTAAGCTGGAATGCAAAGCAGTGACGCAAATGATGCTTCTCGCACGTCATATTGCTTGTAAAGTAATATCTAACTAAAAGAATGTTCTTTCCTATGGTACCAAAATCGGGAAGTAATTCGAACTCAGTCAGAACTTATGATCGTAGAAAAAAAGAGGAAGGAACTAATTTGCACACTTAATAATCCCACAGAATTAAATTGTTCTGCAACTTCTGTTACTTCATGAATCTCTCAGGAACGTTCATCAACGAGCATGCAAGGTGAAACAGTATTTTCTAGAATGTTTAATATTTTCAGTGCAAGGTTCGATCGTTTGTTACTTTATTCTATCAAGCAATTTATTCTATATTCTATATATTCTATAAAGTATTTTATAGAAACGAGTGACAACTGTGTACGCCCTCTCCTATAAACTGTCGATGGAAGCAAATGGAGGAGCTGTCAATTTACGAGACACTGACCTCGTCATTAACAAGAATTGACTCCGCACACGTGTGCGTTCTATCCCGCAGGATGTTAGAATGGCTTTGAAAACATCGTCGTCGAAGGCGAAGCTACCGATACACCTGGAACAATGACCACCAGAAAATATTTTCATCCCCCTGGACATCTCTGTGAAACTGGCCAGCTCGTGGCCTGCCATTCCACAAACAGCAAGAGAGAAAGGTGGTGTCCCTTCAAACTAGCCGCTCACTTCACGCACGGGACGGCCATTCATTCTTTGGTCCGATTGAAAGTGACCAATCCCTGTAACGTTCTGCCTACACGACGACCTTCTTTTCTTTCGCGCGTGTTCTTATAGCGCGAGCAGATGACTCGAGGCCATGGGTTTTCATCGCATTGTCCTCATCCCCGTTGCGAACCTTCCTGCCACGCATTAGCCGTGTCAGCCAGTTTGTAGGCCACTCTGCGGGGGTGATTACTTGTATCGAGGGTTGCTGTCGACCCGGATTCAAAAGATCATGCCAATAGCTTCTCGCGGGAAGACCCGATCGCGCTTTGTTCGGTTTTGATCGTTGCGACCGGTCTTGCGACGGAGCTCTTGAACATTCTCCATTGATAAAACATTTGATTTCGTAAGATTTCGAACGAAAATGTTATTTCTATCGTACACGAACGATACTTCTAGCCTCAGACGTCGAAGGATAGAGTACACTAGACAGCAGGGTACTAATTCAATGATATGTCAATGTATAGTTGTTTTTAATTATACTTCTGTGAAACCTTTATGAACATATTCATGAGTTATCTTATCTTTATGCATTTATAGCAAAATTGAGTACATGAAATTAAAAATTGAATATGTTATTGTACGATTTTTCCTCTATGAAATAACGTTCTAGTCAGTTTCTCTTTTTTGTAATCTATGCAGACAATTTTTAATTTGCATAAAGATCCGCAGTTTTTTCGTGACTTCGTGTGATTCAAATGACACCCAACACGACACGATTTGGATCATAGTGACTCGTTTAATTCACAATATATTTGAACCTGGACTATCCGAACTAATCGGTGGAACATGAGGCTATTTAGAAAATTTAAAATTGGATTATATACTGTAGATAAAATTTCAGAATGTCTTACAATTTGGATCATAGTTACTCGTTTAATTCACGATATATTTGAACCTGGTCTATCCGAACTAATCGGTGGAACATGAGACTATTTAGAAAATTGTAAAATTGGATTATATTCTGTAGATAAAATTTCAGAATGTCTTACAATTTGCATCATAGTGATTCGTTTAATTCACGATATATTTGAACCTGGACTATCCGAACTAATCGGTGGAACATGAGACGATTTAGAAAATTTTAAATTGGATTATATTCTGTAGATAATATTTCAGAATGTCTTACAATTTGGATCATAGTTACTTGTTTAATTCTAGATATATTTGAACCTGGACTATCTGAAGTAATCGGGGGAACATGAGACTATTTAGAAAATTGAAAATTGGATTATATTATGTAGATAATATTTCAGAATGTCTTACAATTTGGATCATAGTTACTCGTTTAATTCACGATATATTTGACCCTGGTCTATCCGAACTAATCGGTGGAACATGAGGCTATTTAGAAAATTTAAAATTGGATTATATTCCGTACATAAAATTTTAGAATGTCTTAAAATTTCCATCATAGTGACTCGTTTAATTCGCGATATATTTCATCCTGGACTATCCGAACTAATCGGGGGAACATGAAGCTATTTAGAAAATTGAAAATTAGATTATATCCAGTAGATACAAAAGTAGATAATATTTAGAATTTATAATAGAATGTTTTACAATAAAATTGTGGGCTGTTTTGTTGAAAGAAGAGATCCGACATTCATCAATGGTCATAATAGATGTCCAGGTGTAATACGTGGGTTATATGAATACAGTGTACATCCATTACGATTGTTAATGCATCTCAGGTTACTTCTATCGAACAATAGACTGTTTATTGGAATATAAAATTTCGATTTCCTATCAAGAATTTCAATCTCTTAATAGACGAAGAGTACAATGGGATAACATAAAAAAAAAATGAGCATCCTCTATTTCGAATTAGCACCTCGTGATCTCACGGAGATAAAAAAATTAACATCGACGTCTAGACTTTCTCGTGAGATTAGGGAAACATGTGTACGGAATTAACGGCGAAGTTGTCTCCGTGGACTGCCGACACGACCGTTTCGTAAGAGAAAGATCCTAAAGCGCGATCGAGCTATAAACTGTGCGATCCGACCGGAATACGAATGCGACAGAGCCACGGTTCCTAACGGCTGAGCCACGGGATAGAGTCATCGATTCTGTCGCTGGTGAAGCTGTTATCTGGATACTAGAAGTGTCCAGTTTCTAACGAGCCACTGGACTAACGGCTGCCGTAGAAGGAATATCGACGAGTTTCGACTAATTGGTCTTAAAGGAAGCGTAACAGTTTTTCGTGGCAGCTGGAGGTATCCAGTTACGGGCGACCGTAAAAGAATTTCGTTTAACTACCGAATAATGAGATTTACTGCCTTTCCGTATACATATTTCGGTGAGTTCCCATTACGGGTGAAATACGTGAAATTAACAGACCGTTTCTGGCGAATTAAGATTTCATGGAAGAATACTTGTGACATTCGAAATCACTGACTCTTTAAATATTAATATCGATTATACGTACGAGGAGTCACGTGTGCGTGTGTTATTCGCATTATTTAATAAGTATTCATAAAAAACATCTTTGGACTGCCAGGGTTGGGTCCATACTGACCCAGAGTTCTAAACGTCTCATCTAAATTCTAATTGTTCAGCAACCATTTAAAATAAGCATTTTCATTTTTTCCTGAATTTTCCATTTTTCCGGATAACTTTTCCAATTTTGTCTTTCCCTAAAAACCTTATTCGGACTATTACGAACGTCTTTCTTTTTTTAAATTAGCCAAATCGGTCCAGCCGTTTTCAAGTGATGCACTTACCAATAAACAGCATTTAATTTTTATTTATATAGATTACAGTCTAACTAGAAAATTGACGATGAAGCTTGATTATTTTCAACTCATTTTTCTGTCACAAATGAGCGTACGTAATAGCAATAGTCTCCATAAATTTTGAAGCAGTACAAATTACTTTGCTCTTCATCGATGAGTACTGAATCCTTGGAATTAATAAATTGTACGGAAAGGAGTTAAGGGCGGAGTCTACGAGTTTTG
Organism: Lasioglossum morio; assembly: GCA_916610235.2. NCBI lineage: Eukaryota > Metazoa > Arthropoda > Insecta > Hymenoptera > Halictidae > Lasioglossum > Lasioglossum morio. The sequence goes on from OU744333.1 coordinate 8,582,188, forward strand.
CACACTTAAGCGTGCACACACCACTAACTACTATACGTATACGAGAATTGCAAGGGTTCGGGATTAAACTTCTGAGTTCGTAATAATGCAAAGACAGGGTTTCTTAGTAGTCAAAATCGCTAGATGAAAGATCAATCTAGGGTGTTATCTGGTTGAAAAGTCCTATTTTTACGTTTACGAGCAATGGTTTTGAGATATATGGAAGCATGCCGATCAGAGAGGCTATGGACGCCGATACGGGCATTACATTTTCATAAATATCGAGAGTAATCGTAAAAGTAGGACTTTTCAACCAGATAACACCCTAGATTGATCTTTCATCTAGCGATTTTGACTACTAAGAAACCCTGTCTTTGCATTATGTATTACGAACTCAGAAGTTTAATCCTGGACCCTTGCAATTCTCGTATACGTATAGTAGTTAGTGGTGTGTGCATGCACACTAGCAGCGCGCGAGTGTCGTCTGCTAAAACTCGTAGACTCCGTCCTTAATATTGACCTAAAAGAAATAGGTCGAACAATGAATGAAATAAAATAAATCCGTAAAGATTTTAGGAAGGCCAGTTGCAGTGAAAAGCGTTCGCTGAAATTCTTTCCAATTAGCATCGTCGTTTCCACGTGTGACAGCTTAGTCGTCCGTGGTTAAATGATTGCGCGCCCCTCTGAGAAGTGTCACGACGGGTAGGAGCAGCGCGTTTAACTCGGCATTTGTCCCCGTGTCTCTTAATCCATCGCCGGCTAAATGGATTTCCAGCGGTACACATGTTCGCGAGTGAAATAGTTGTCAGTGGTTCCCATAGGTGGGCACAATGGGTGACTCCTCAACGAGCGGAATGGTGGGAGGGTAAGATGGAGGGTCTCCTCGCAAAAGGGAAGACGAAGAGAAGAAGAAGAGACGCCCCTGTGTTTGCTTGTGTTTGCTCGACCTCGCGGAAAATCCATTCAGCCTATGGGCCAACAGTGCTGCGTGCTCCCTATTGTGGCGTGCCACGGTGGTTGTTATGGTTACCCGTAGGATTCTGTCCCCGTCTTGTCTCTTGTTTGCCCACGCTGCGTGGGTGTAAACGGGGCACGAGGGGGCGCAGTCAAATCCTTCGACCCTCGACCCGTTTTCTGACGTCTCTTTGTCGTACTACAGAATTTATGGCCAGGATTTCTCGAGAAATCACCTATTCATCCGATCGCTGCGTTTAAGATCGATTAGGTGGACGATCGCCGTAGCAGGAAACACACCGTGCTCCTTAACACTAGATCTACCACGCCAGTCAAGATCACTGGTTTTACAATTTCATTCTGAAATTTCTACTTTATGTCACATTTTTTTTCTTTTTTCGCGATCACTTTTACAGCGATAACTAAAGGTGTAATATAACGAATTTTATTTTTGCTTTATACGGAATCAAAATAATTTTGTATCGCGACTACTTATACCAATACGCGTCATTTTGACTGGTACTTCTCAAAGTGGAAAAGTATTCTATGTATATAGGTGGCTCGGAACCCACCTTAACACTTTACCGACCGGAAGCTTATTAATAGGATTTCAATAATTTTGCTGTACCAAAAAAAGCATAGAAATTTTCTTTGACATTGCAATCTTAAATGAAACTATTAGACGACGTTATTGAGGGTGACTTAGTTAGTTCATACTAAATGCTAAATGAAAATTTAGCCATGTACCATACATATTTAAAAAATATGCAATAATCACCGGTCGGTAATGTGTTCATCAACTGGAATATTAACAATTCTTTGTAATCGATTGGGGGATGGTGGATTATTCTTGTTAATTAGAATAAGATCATATTTAGGTTCATGAAATTTAATATTATACAGTTTAAGGGGGGTTATAATATTGTATATATTGATTTCAATTATTATTAAAAGAGATTATTACTATATAACAGCTTCAACTCTTGTTTCTTCTTTAGTTCATTCTTCTATCTTAGTAACTGCGGGGGTTTATTTATTAATTCGTTATAATAAGTTTGCATTTATAGAAATAAAGAAATATACCCTTATTATTTCTAGGGTAACAATATTTATAGCGGGGTTAACCCTCATCTGTTCCTCATTTCGCGAACTGAATCTGTTCCTCGGTGTCATATCGACACAGTGATAAAAAAAACGATAAAATAACAAGTCGAACAGTTACTTTTCGATGTTTTTTTCATTCAAATTGATGAGTTAACATTCACATGTTAGGTTTTTGCGGTTATATGTTCCGCATTTAAAAAATAAAAGTCCCTAAGTTTTGGACAAATTTACTTTCAAATTACCGAACGGTATAACTTGTTTCATGAAAACTGTGTCAAATTGACATGAGGGACGGATGAGGGTTTAAACCCAAGAACAGGTTGTGGCCCTCCTCGGAACAATCATCGGTAAGAGAATCAATGAATGGGGCCTTACTGTTGTTCCGAGAAACAAAGAGAGGAAGAAACACCCTCCTAGGGCAAGAAAAAAGGGACAGATGAGGGTTAATAGCAAATTATGAATATAATTTATCAAGGTGGGTTCCGTCCCATCGCGAAATAACCTTAGCAAAGAGTTGAAAGTGACATTCAATAAATATATATAAAAAGTATCCTATAATCCGTTTCCCGAACCTGAAACCGTTAATTGGATATATACATAGATTTATCAATGTTTTTATGAGAAGAACATTAATAATTATTGTCTTCTCAAAACATTATTGATGAGATATCTTATGAATTTGTTTAGTCTGAACTATAAGTAAACTAAAAAAAAAAAATAGTGAAAGTCCTTGAAAATTGCTTTATCGACAATTACACTTTCCATAGTTGTGTCCAGCATCTTATTCACTGTCCGAACAAACTGCGGATTTATCTAAAATATATATAAAAAGTATCCTATAATCCGTTTCCAGAACCTGAAACCGTTAATTGGATATGTACATACATGTACATTTATTAATGTTTTTATTAGAAGAACATTAGTAATTATTGACTTCTCAAAACATTATTGGTAACATATCTTATGAATTTGTTTAGTCTGAACTATAAGTATACTAAAAAACAAAATAGTGAAAGTCCTTGAAAAGTGCTTTATCGACAATTACACTTTCCATAGTTGTGTCCAGCATCTTATTCACCGTCCGAACAAACTCCGGATTTATCTAAAATATATATAAAAAGTATTCTATAATCCGTTTCCCGAACCTGAAACCATTAATTGGATATGTACATAGATTTATTAACTTTTTTATTAGAAGAACATTTGTAATTATTGTCTTCTCAAAACATTATTGGTGATATATCTTATGAATTTGTTTAATCTGAACTATAAGTAAACTCAAAAAAAAAAATAGTGAAAGTCCTTGAAAATTGCTTTATCGACAATTACACTTTCCATAGTTGTGTCCAGCATCTTATTCACTGTCCGAACAAACTCCGGATTTATCTGGCGTGCCGTATTGGTCGAAGACCGCCTCCGCGGGTGATCCCGTGAGTCATTTGTCGGGAATAAGGAGTCGCCGTTGGACAATGCGAACTCGACCATCGTGAAACGTGAAACCGGATGTTGGGATTACAGATCTTTGCGAGATCTCGGCCCGAAGACACCGCGAGGGGATCAAGAAAAAAGGGAATCGCGTTTGTATTGTGTAACGTTTCCTGGCCAGCACCAGCGGCGACATAGGAATGCTCCTAATATCGAAGAGGAGGAAGAAATTATAGTAATTCGAGTAGCGGATCTCGGAATGGTTGCATGTGTCCGCTTGGACTATCTATGCCTACCTTTCTTCTCGAGAACCTCTTCCGTTCCTAGCACGGCAACGGAGAACAATCGCAGGTGCGACCGCGTATAATGTTACCGGAATGAGGGAGAGGAAAAAAGAGAATAAAGGTTGGGTCCACGGATAGGTGTAACAGTGGTAGCACGGCTAATGCGTGAATCTACGATGTTTTTAGGCCAGATTAGGAAGATGCGGGATCAGGGTCGCCGCAACAGGTGGACCCTATTCCTGTCCGCGGGTACCTTCATTCATTTTTTTTATTTTTCTAGCGAGATCTCAGGGTCCCCTTTGGTATTAGTGGATTTGCCAGGCAACCAAGATGGGGACAAAAAATAGTGCACTTCTAGCGCTGTCCTTCTCCTAGCAGCACAAAAATATTAGATAGATATTTGTTTCAAATATTGGAAAAATATTTTTTAAGCCACACTTTTTCATATGAGAAAAATATTAGATCTGAATATTGTATACATGTACAAGAATAAACATTATCTGTATATTAGGAAGAAATATTCTATGTCTAATATTAAATAAAATAAATAATATTATTTAAATATGAAATAAATATTATTTGTATATTAGGAACAAAATATTCTACTTCTAATATGAAATAAAGATTCATTTAATATTTAGAAAAAAATATTTTTCTCTTAACACGAAATAGATATTTTCTCTATATTTAAAAAGAAATATTTGTTACTTATTATAAAATAAATATTGTATGTATGTTTGAATGTTAAAAAAAGATTGAATCTCTTTTTAATATTATATGAATATGTATACAATATTTTGTACTACTAGGGTCGATTACAACGATCACTTTTTTCATCCTTGTACGGTTTTTCGAGCTCTCCGCAATTCGTCCTGCTGCTTTTGGGGTGCAGTTAACCCTCTGTAGCTCTGTGTTTGTCTATAGTTATGGAAATAAGACTGGGGAGTCGGTTGGAGAGCTACGAAAGAGAATGATGCAGGGTGACAGGTGTAATAATTGTTTTCGAAATGAATTAGTGTGCTGGGAAAATTTGGTGAAACCTATTGTGAGAAACAGAAATTGAATAGAAATGTATTTCTTTTTTTAATGAATTTAATAAGTCAAATGTAATGATAAGACTACAGATCTTTATGCGAAATAAAAACTTTCTAACTTCATTGTAATAAGCTGGGGTGAAATGAATATTTAATTTCTTGTTGAATATATTTAACAGGTTGAGAATAATATAATAGTATATTTAAATTGTTCGAATTCTTGTACCGTCAGAAATTTTACTTACCCATTTTTATCATGAATGCAAAAAATTCGCAGTCTAGTCATAATTAAACTCTGGATTTGACGTATTTATAACAAAAATGAGCAAGTGCAATTTAAAATAAGACTTCACGATTATTAATATACTATTTTCACCACATTAAAATTATTCATGAAGAACATACATTTATATTCAGCTCCAGGTGCTTGCAATTGATTCACAAACTTTTTATTTTGCATAAATATTCGGAGCCTAGTATAGTGATACACCTGATAATTTATAAATGATCTTATGAATTCAATTTTAAGCATGTATACGAAACAAAATGTTCGAAAAATTCAAGTATGGAAAATAGTTGTTGCACAGCTGATCGATCACCGACGATTTCGAACTTGATATCGCCGGAACGTCTGCAATCAATGAATCACAGAGGTGCAGAAGCAAGGATTCGACGCAATAAATCGCGAGTAGAGTTTCACAGAGTTACGATGTGAGGTTTCGTCTGATTAATAACCCTTGAAACGTGATATTTACCTGCCTATCGCAATTTGAGAACGGAAAGGTTTCTCCCAATTTAAGTTTTTAACGATGAAACTGGATATTCCAGATGAATTTACGGGCGGGACAATTGCGTTCGAATTTCAAACCGTGCTGTGAGCGACGCAATTCTAAGGACGGCTAAGGCCGATTTATAAGGGAAGCCTATCGGCAAAAAATGGCGACTTCTTCGAATTACTCGCTGCGATTCAGACGGAAATCGTGCGCGTTTACCTCTCTTCGTTTCACCCTCTTACAATCAAATATTTATGCGCTGTACATGGCTTAATAATTAAAATGCATTGTACGAAAATCGACAGTGTCATTTTTACAATTTTGAAAAGGTACTACTGTGTACTCTGTTCACAAATAAAAAGAGATGTATTCATTAACGTGTCTAATATATATTATTGAATTAAAATTGATTAAATAGTAGATATCAAAAATTATACATTAAATCTATAAAATGTTGAATAAAGAATATTCACACGCATGATCTTTCTGTTTTAGATTCATCGAGAAGCGACATCAGGGACCTTATTGATGTGGTATCCCTTCGCGGTACGCGGGTGAGTTTTTTTTTAATTAAAAATTAATAAACTACGTATCATTAATATCTCTAAATAAAACGGCGCATATGTTAATTGTCTGACGATCAAATTAAAAATTACTTAAACATCTTTTCAAGAACAATAAAGGAGCTGCAAAATATTAATTCTGACCCTTGAAAAGTGTTTTCAAAAAACTGTTAACACGTTGACTGTCACGTGGGTCATATTTAACCCTTAGCACTCGGCTGTTCCCTCTGAGGCACCACTAAAAATTGCTGTACCATTCTTCAAAATATTGTTTACATTTTTTTTTTTTTATTAAGCATTTCAGATCTCAACTGAGATCTATATCTGCTGTATAAATGTAAGTTACAGTAAATACATATTCATACATACATAGACAATATTAAATCTAATTAAATTCGTGCTTTACAATTCTTTAGGAAATGAACTATAAGAAGACAAGCTTATTGTTTACATTATTAAATATATCGGTATCTAATAAATTACTAAACATTTAGGTTACTGTATAAGGTAATGTACCAAATTCATATCCATAAATTTTAAAAATCCTAAGGTATGGAAATATTCTAGATCAGAAGAAATATTTAATTTTCCAGTTACATTATTAAATATATCGGTATCTAATCAATTACTAAACATTTAGGTACTGTATAAGGTAATGTACCAATTTCATATTCATAAAATTGCAAAAATCATAAGGTATGGAAATATTCTAGATGCGGAAGAAATGTTTAATTTTCCAGTTAAAATAGCTCGGAGTGCAAAGGGTTAAGTGACAAATACTTGGTCCATTGTTAAAAATTCATGTTTGCTCAAGATTAATTGTGTTACACGTACGGAAAATATAAAAATATGAGTTTTGAGAAATCACAGAGAAGAGCGGATTTACAATGCGTAATTGTCGCCGGTCGGAAGGAAGGGATGATCAGATTTAGCCGGAGGATTTGGGTCGCGTGTATGGTTATCCCGCTGCCGTCACTCTCGGTCTCTGTTTTAAACCACTTTTTCAGTATCATATCTTGGCTTTTCCCACGACGTCATGTATACGGGTGCACGTGGTCAGTCGGTTTTTTCGTCGATGCTTTGCGGCTTCTCCCGAATACTTTTTTCATCGCGGTTGTATCTGGAAGAGATTATCTATTAATAGACGAGAGCGTGCTCTGTTCTCGTCGCATGGATATTTTTTCTCGGATTTAGGACACCGACTGCTAGATCGAAATCATAACACGAACCGGTGGCTGGAATAGCTTAGAAGTTCTCCATTTTGTTTCGTGTTCGACCACCTCCTGTTAGAGCACAGATAAGAGCTTCGTAACTATATTAGATGAAATGATTAGAGCCATATTTATAGACAAAGTATGTATTAACTGTATTAACACTAAAAGTGATTAGTAGACAACGGATTTTATGCATTTTATGACAAGAATGAGTAGGTGTAATTTAAAACAGTAAAACAATTAGAAGAATTGAAAATGTTATTTTCAACCTATTAAACAGATACAGAAAGAAAATAAATTTCTATTACACTCCAGTTTGTTGCAGATCGAGTAGAAAATGTTTATTTTGCATAAAGATCCGCAGTTTAGTGTGATTACCTTATAAAAATGGCTGGATTGAATTTATTTAAATCTTAAACGATTTTTATTATATGTGGTTGAGTAGGAACACGTGTACTATCATTTCCAATGGAAGCATCTTCACGATTTCAGTAATTTTAACACTAAAAGTCATATGTGGTACCTTATAAAATTAGCTTCATTGAATTTATTTAAATCTCGATCAATTTTTATTACATGTTTTCAAGTAAGCAAATGTGTACAATCATTTCTATAATTTCATTAATTTTAACACTAAAAGTAAAGTTTTAACTTATAAAAATGGCAAGCTTGAATTCATTTAAATCCCGGACGATTTTTAATATATATGTTTGCATAAAGAGAAGTAGAATTATTTCCAATGCGTGGGAGCATCTGAATAATTTCAATAATTGTAAAATAAGAAATTTGGAAATTTTTTGTTGAAATGGAAAAATAGAAAACGTTCGTGTTTGTACAAATGAATGCAATGCAATTATGATTGTACGATATAAAAAGCGGTTGGGATATCGTGTGGCTCAGTACCACCAAAGACACGAGGATAAAAAAGCGATAGAATAAACGGTCGAAAGAAAAATTGATGCCGGTGTTCGTGAATGGCCGTGGTCCGCGTGAACAGGAAACAGAAAGCACGAAATCATCGGCATGAAGGCACGGAGTCAGGTGATCGAATTTCGATCGGGAGTTGTTGCACGGTTAGGCGAGAGAACTTTCCGATGAAAGAGGACCGGAAGTGGTCACTCGAGACCAATAATAATTGACTGTGGAGGGCAGGCGCGCACTCTCGGCCACGCTGTTCAGGCATGTGCGCGAAATTTCGAACAGTCCACGGAAAAAAGTGCTGAACGTCCGTAATGCGAGACACACGTGGTCGAAAGTTGAAACTGTTGAGACCGTCCCTTCTCAGGCCCTTTCTCCTCGCCCTTGACGAATGTATCTTCGGGCCAGACACTTGCGACACCGAGGAGAACACTTCTACACCCTTCATTCGACGATTTAACCCTCATCCACACGGGTAATTTTTTGTACTATTCTAAATGAATTTGAAATAGGTACCCGGGTACCACGTCGTGTGGATGAGGGTTAAAGAATGCTTGCATTCCTTTGTCGAGTGACTTGACATCCAAAGTTGGGCAATAATTTTATTTAAATAAAGATTTAAAGTAGGTTTGAAACCCACTTTATTCGAAATTTCTATCCAAATAAAATTTTTGCCAAACTCTGCCGACATCGGAGAAAGAAAAATGTAAATGAAACGTGTTGTTATATATGTATTTGGTTCTCCCTTTATTTATTAAAGTCGTATATTTTAGTTAAAAAGAAATATAAGTTCCACAAATATAAATTACAATTAAGTTTGAGAGCTATATTTAATATAATTATTAAGGAACTGTCCTTTGAAGTCAAATGAAACACTTAAAATAGTAGGGAGTTGTTGGCAGCAACAAAATTGAAAAACAATTAAGAGTGCAAAGGATTAACTACATGAACATAACGGGTCCTCACTGTTACAGTTTTCAAATGTTTTTACTGTTTTATGTTTCACTCAGTTTTGTCATGAACGTAAATTCATTGTCGTGGATTTTAGCTGCCTAGTATCATTTTGATACATTTTAGATTAATCTTGAATGAGGTTCTACATTTAGTTCGTGTGAGGTAACGACACACGTTTCTCGAATTCTAGCTGCATGTGTGGTACAAGGTGGTGGCAGTAGCACACAAAACGGCCACATAAGTCAGTCCGTATATTTAGAACAGTCGTTGAAAGTATTTGGACGACAAGCTTTAGCGAAAGATCGTGTTACTAGCCAGCTTTTCGTCGTTCTCGCCTGATATGCGTTTAACAGTCGACGTGTCAGAAATGTAGGAGGGTCCAGACCTTTTCAGTCTGCCATAATTAATGACGGTGTTAGGTGGGTGATGATCGACATACTGCAGCTTATCCTTCCGCACGCTTCCCTTTCCTTATTCCTCTGTTCCTATTTTCCTCAAGATTCAAATATTAATCATTTTAGACATCTCATAAAAAACTATGAACAACATTTGCATTTCGAAGGCGATTTTTATTCAATGTTGGAAAGAACGTGAGAATAAGAAAATGCAAAGTAATCTCGTGATATTTTAAGGTGAAATAAAGTCCATTTTTTTATCGAAGAAATAAACTTTAATGAATAAGATATTTTTTCCATCCGTTCGTATTTTCCTCAAGATTAAAATATCATTCATTTTAGACATCTCATAAAAAGCTATGAACAACATTTGCATGTCGAAGGCGATTTTTATTCAATGTTAGAAAGAACGTGAGAATAATAAAATGCAAAGTAATCTCGTGATATTTTAAGGTGAAATAAAGTCCAATTTTTTTTTATCGAAGAAATAAACTTTAATGAATAAGATATTTTTTCCATCCATTCCTATTTTCCTCAAGATTAAAATATCATTTATTTTAGACATCTCATAAAAAACTATGAACAACATTTGCATTTCGAAGGCGATTTTTATTGAATGTTGGAAAAAACGTGAAAATAAAAAAAATGCAAAGTAATCTCGTGATATTTTAAGGTGAAATAAAGTCCAATTTTTTTTTTTATCGAAGTAATAAACTTTAATGAATCTTTTGCCAAAACGAATAAATAAGAAAATTTGATTGATTAAAGTTCATTAGAGAAGAAATCTTGATTTCGTATATTTTCTTAGTTACCAAAGCTCGTACGATTAAGGAAAGAGGACAAACATTTTTTGGTCACAGTATTTACCGATCATAAAATCCGCCGATGATTGATAAGCAGCCGTTAATCGCCGAAGTAATTACGTTTTCGAATGCATTTCAGTTTCCCGTATATTCGTCCCCCCGGGGATGATTTATGAACTTCCCTCGTTCGTTATGCGCGAACCATCGAATATAAAATTATGAAGATGTGTCTCTCTCCGAGAGAGTTCTTGTTTCCCTCTTTAAAGTTCATCCGCGTTCGGTCGAAGAAACCGTGTGCAGGGCGGAAAGAAGAGAGGTTAACGAAGGCGACGTTTTTGTTCGAATTAAAAACGAATTAAATCTCATAAAGAAGTGATTGATGGATCCATGTTCATTGCGATCGTTTCCTTATTCTCGTAAGTACCACCTGTCACCGTGCTTCATTAATACGCGTTTCGTGAGTAATCAGAACGCGATTTGTGGTCGGTTATATTATAATTTTTGCAATGGTGGCCGGAGTTCCCAATCACTTTAGGATTTATTAAAGGGGCGTGGAAGCGGCCGAGCAATCTACATCGTTCGTTACTTAACGCTGAGTCAGCCAATCAATGCACTACTTTTTGACATCTTTCCAACAATATATCGATATTTTATACGACTTTGACCAGCACATGGAAATGAGAGTATTAAATTCGTCGTTCCTCTTGCACGCATTCAATTTAATCTGCGGTCTAAGTGTTTCCATGTACCGTATTACATGAATAATGCAGCTGTTAGTGATCTCGAGATAATCGTTTCATTCTATTAAACTTTGTGCGTGGAAAAACATTGGTTTTTAAAGAAATGCTTCTGATAAGTTTTCTTCGAAATTTTTGCAGAATACAATTGAGCAAGTTCAAAGTTAACTTTCTTTCATATTGTATTCATCATACGAATGAAATAAGTGTAAGTAGAATAAAAATAAAATCAATACAATAAAATATGAAAGGAAAACAATAATATCCACATAACTTCCAATAACATAAAAATTCCGGAGAAATGAATTCACACATCCTTTCGTAACGATGAAATTGAAACAAATTACAAAAGGATCGTTCTATAAATGTCTTCCTCGAGGGACATAGTTGACTGTTGACGTAATTAGATTAGATCTTCACAGAAGATTTTCCAACAGAATATGAAACATATTTTAATGATATCGGCGCCAGGTTCGATCATTTATAGTAAAAACAACAAATGTGCAAATATTAAATCATGTTTCTAACGTGTCGATCCCGATGTGGATCTTTTTCAAAGAGACATTTTTGCAAAATTTCAAATGTTATCGGCGCATTGGTTCGATCACATTGATAACATTTGAAATTTTGCTTAAAGCTTATTACGATCGCTATACATATAACCGTAGACATTTTGCGTCTGAAAAATATATATAACAAAATTAAAATATTTGTTGTTTTTTTTATATCATTAAATTTATTATATGTCTTAATTTCGATCGAGAAGAATTTAACCTTTAGAATATGAAACGTCGAGATTGACGAACGACCATAATCAAAAGGTTCTCCCAAAAAGAGTTCACTCCGAAAGGGTTAATCAGCCTCAACGTACGAATCTTCAGCAGCGACAGTGTCCGTTGTTGTGTCAGTACTCGAGGCTCGTCGACAAAGATAACCGACAGACTGCTGAAGGAGCAGCTCGAGGATGCTTTCGGGTCTGTTGGAAAGCTTGGTGCGCGAAGTTACAAATATTTCTATCATTCAGCCGTTTTCTACAATGGCTGGTGACTGACAATAGGGCGTTAGACTCGTGAGTTTAGTGGTCCTTGGTGCGTTAGCTACCGGCATAGTCGTAGCTCGCGTCTCGAACGGCAGGAATGCTCTTTGAACACCTTGGGGATGTTCGGGGTCGAAGTGTGCTACGCCAATGGCCTATTATCCACTTAGTATAGGTTTCTACGAGCCCTCGGCATATATGGGTGCGCCCCGAGTATTCCGACTGGTCTCGTTCTCCCGCTTCTTCATTTTCTATGGGGGTTTTTCTTTGGTTAGATTTACGATTTCTCGTGCACGTGTTCACAAAAGGAATTTTGTAAAAGGATTCTTCGACTCGAAAGGCGAGAAAGAGCGAGAGAGATAGTAGAATGATGTGTAACCGAGTGCACAGGACCGATTCTTCCCTCTTTTCTTCCGTAAGAATCGTCTGGAATACGTGGGAGGGTAGCTGTAAGGAGAAGGGCTCGTTTCTGTTCGTCGCACGGCACGATTGTCACGGAACGCAAGAAAAATCGATACCTAAGTGGCAAGGGATTTCTTTGATCGAGCTAACGTTTTCTTCGCCTCTATCTCCCCGCATTAAGTGCCTTCGTATGGCGCTGAACGCTTGGAAAATTCAGTGAAAACCTCCTTCGAAACCGACCATGCTTCTTCCACGCTATTTGCCGTGGGTTCTGGTCAGCCGGAATCTTCATCTGGATTTTCATTAATTATACACGAACATTTCCGGACCAAAATCTCTTAACGCGAGTCGAAAAGAAGATTAATGCAGCAGTTCAATTAATTCACAAGAAACACTTTGTGTTTCCAATTGTTTAATCCACGTTCGAGTAATGAAGATTTCAACTCACCGGTTCGGACAATCGAGGTTTTACTAAATCGTCAATTTAGAACAGATCAGCTTCGAATTATGTTGAGAGTATTCCAATGAGAGAAATGTCACGAATGAATTAATAAAACTTTCATAAAAAAATATTCCGTTGCAAATACAGTATATACAATAATCTGGAACTGAAATTTTAATACCATCTTCTCTGTGCCTACATTGCATTATAAAATAATGCATATACAAAAGGTTTAAAGTTCTCTAAAATTCCTTAAAAATAAAAAGCTTGCAAGTCCTAAAAAATGAAAAGCTCAATATATGAAGCCATACGAAAAGAGATGTGCATACTCAGAGGTGGATTTATTAATATTTTCAAACTAGATTCAAACTAGAACCGAAACGTTAGGCATATTTGAAAAATAGCTAATTGATTAAAAATTGATCGAAACTGTTGCGCCGAAAACATTAATTTAAATATTTAATACAAAGAATAATGGAACCGAGTCTACCGCCTTAATTGCTCTGTTTCCGTTGCCAATACATTATATACAATAATCAGGAACTGAAATTTTAATACCATCCTCTCTGTGCCTACATTGTATTATAAAATAATGCATATACAAAAGCTTTATAGTTCTCAAACATTCAAAGCTTGCAAGTCCTAAAAAAAATGAAACACTTGTAATTCCTTAAAAATAAAAAGCTTGCAAGTCCTAAAAAATGAAAAGCTCAATATATGAAGCCATACGAAAAGAGATGTGCATACTCAGAGATGGATTTATTAATATTTTCAAACTAGATTCAAACTAGAACCGAAACGTTAGGCATATTTGAAAAATAGCTAATTGATTAAAAATAGATCGAAACTGTTGCGCCAAAAACATTAATTTAATGCAAATAATAATGGAACCGCGTCTACCGCCTTAATTGCTCTGTTTCCGTTGCAAATACAGTATACATATACAATAATCAGGAACTGAAATTTTAATACCATCTTCTCTGTGCCTACATTGTATTATAAAATAATGCATATACAAAAGCTTTATAGTTCTCAAACATTAAAAGCTTGCAAGTCCTAAAAAAATGAAACACTTGTAATTCCTTAAAAATAAAAAGCTTGCAAGTCCTAAAAAATGAAAAACTCAATATATGAAGCCATACGAAAAGAGATGTGCATACTCAGAGGTGGATTTATTAATATTTTCAGCTGCTTTCAGTCTTTCTCACCCCTCGATAAGCTCAGTCTCGAGAAGAATTATTTATCTTGTCATTCACAGCTAAAATGTTCAGTGAACTTGATCCCTCCGACTGCTTTTTACTATTATACTGCTTTCAGCTGACCGTCGAATGAAAGCAGCTAAGTTTGACTTTGAGTGTGACTTAATACGTCTATTATCAGAGCCAATAAGCCATACCGCCACCTGGCAACGGTCTGGCCTCTTTCGATCGGCTATTTCAAAAATATTTCCGTAGCCCCGAGCAAGAATAACATCCCGATGCGAATTTTCGCTCGGCGAGCTGATCCTTTCAAAAATATAAATTCCAGTCCAGCCCAGGGAAAGTCTATAAGTTCGTTTTGCCAGGTTTAAACGGCGTCAAATAATACAATAATTGTCCCTTTTAGGAGTCGAAAAGGTACATTTTTAAGAAATTTGTCTTCCCATAATATTGTAGTAGGGAATCCGGCTCGTTGAGCCTAGAGTCAGCCTGTCCTGGATCCTGATGCCTAGATCCATTGGCGTAACGATCTATGAAAATTCGATTGTTACAACGTATTGTAACTGGATACAATTTTTCGACAGTTTATTAATATATGATATATATATATATATTAATATAATATATTATATATATAATATAATATTATATTATATATAATATAATGTTATAAATTATATATATATAATATATTAACATATTCGTATATCATTTGTATTTGTATCTGAGAATATAATAACATTAATGTTTTCTAAATCAGGCTATCACATCCGAATAATATTGTGAAATTACCGAGCTGCATTTGTAGAAGTATGTAATGACATTTTAAAAATTTTGTTTTTATTTGTATTTTTAATTTAAAAAACTTGGTAGCGGAATATTTGTTCAGTTCACGCCAGTGCTCGGAGTGCGTTACAATGGAGATCCGCAGTCTAGGCCACCTTTTGTCGAAAATAAGTTGGAATAACTCGAAAATCACTCCATAATGCTGGGTTTTCTGACAATAGAGAGTCCTTTAGAAGGCCCGATTGGGCCCCGACTGACTAAAAGGACGTCTAAATGTGACACGAGTGTCGGAAGAATCGAGTGGCCCTTCGTCACGAACTCTTAAAATGCAGTCTCACCTTACTAACTTTTGGCAAAATGTTTTTTTTTCACCTATACACAGGTATTGCATTTACCTGTATTTTCTAACATTTATTACGGTATTGTGTGTACATACAAATACGAAATAATTTCATTCTTCTTACCTTATACAGGGTGGTCCCTCTAAATGTAGTAACAAATATTTTTAACACAATGTAAAATGCTTTGCAAATGTTATATTTCTTTTTCGAGGTGACGTTTTCCTCGAAACTTGAGAAAATGGAAATGAATATCGTATCCAATTAGAATTTCAGAAGTCAGAGGTCACGTTATTAATATTAATATTAATGATTTTAATGAGGAACCAAATATGTCATTTACAAGAAAAAAATAACATTTGTAAAGCGTTCACCTCGTGATACTATTTGTACTGCATTAAAAATATATGTTACAGCATATACAGGAGATATTTAGGTATTTAAAATAATTGCAAGCAGGATGCTGAACTGTAAATTGTTTTTGCGGGCAACTAGTGCAAGGATACACACAATCAGAGGTCACGTTATTAATATTAATATTAATGATTTTAATAAGGAACCAACTATGTCATTTACAAGATAAAAAATAACATTTGTAAAGCGTTCACCTCGTGATACCATTTGCACTGCATTAAAAATATATGTTACAGCATATACAGGAGATATTTAGGTATTTAAAATAATTGCAAGCAGGATGCTGAACTGTAAATTGTTTTTGCGGGCAACTAGTGCAAGGATACACACAATCAGAGGTCACGTTATTAATATTAATATTAATGATTTTAATAAGGAATCAAATATGTCATTTACAAGATAAAAAATAACATTTGTAAAGCGTTCACCTCGTGATACCATTTGCACTGCATTAAAAATATATGTTACGGCATATACAGGAGATATTTAGGTATTTAAAATAATTGCAAGCAGGATGCTGAACTGTAAATTGTTTTTGCGGGCAACTAGTGCAAGGACACACACAATCCATGGTGTTTGCAAGTGATGAAAGGCGCGATCGGATATCGATGGAAGCTTGCATCGCGCTGGAACCCATGAAAAATTCTACTTCTCGCAGAGAGGCGGCTTCAAATATTTGACAATATTTTCAAAAGTTTCGAAAACGTAACCCAACACTCCGCCACTTTCGGTCGCAGAGATTAGGGTCCTGTGCAGCAGTGGAATTCCTTTATGCGGTGTAAAATCTCCCCAGTGAAAGCGCTGTTCTATTGGCGTATCCCCGAGCGATGGTATCATGTTGCGCGTTTCCTGAGGGCTGCGCAACAGGTTAGATGCGCGAAGATCAGAACGATAATCTAAATGGAAAATTGTATTGAATCAGCAGCTACACGATGAAAGCCTCCAGGTAGTTGGCTACCCATATAATGACAGTTAATGCTCGTAATCTTAACCTACGACGACGATTTTTTTTCGATCCCCGAAAAACGGATCGAATGTTCTTTCTTCTTTTATGATCCTGTGTCTCTCTCCTCCAGTTTCCTCGTTTGCTTCATTGTCATTTAATCCTTCGATACGCTCTCTTTTGTGGTTGATGTTGGGCTACCAATCGTAAATGGTTCCATTAGTGACAAAGATTCTATTCAGGCAAATCATTAGGTTGATCGGTAGACGATAATGCTCCCTTTGGTCACTTTACGAATAATATTTGTCGAATAAATATTTCATTCTAATTATTACACTGCGGATGTTTTTGCAATTTTCAATTTTTATAGACTAATTGCATGAGTGTCTCGAGAGAAAATCCTATTTTTAATGGGAACAGCCATTGTAGATCCGAGACAAATAAAAATCTGATTAAATTCTGTTGAATTTTACATTCTAGTATTTTTTAAACATTTTCACTAATTGTTGAATAATAATTTCACAGAAATCGATACTACATTCTTTTATCATTGTTGTGTTTTCTCTAATATAAAAAATTCTCCATATTAATATTAATAATACTATGATTAGTGGTACATCTGAAAGTTGTTTATCAATTCAATGAAATCAGCGATGTACATGCACCTATACTGTTATACATTATAAATTACACATTTTTATTAATTCACTTATGTTTTTTAAACAATACTATTTATTTTCTTTTAAATATGATTTCATTTAGAGATTTGTTACAGAAGTTTTGAATAATTGACGTACCTTTCGAACAACTGACTTTTGGAGTAAGCATATATTTATTACGTAATTCGTGCAATTTGTTAAAGCTATAAATATTTCGAGGTTGCTGCGTGAATCATGTAATTGTATACTTCGTAAAAATTACAGTTCGTGTGGCTGGAGGTCCTGCGACTGCGAAGGACGCGTTGGTCCTTCGTGTGATCGCCATCTAACGTTGCAGGACTAAACTGTGCACTTTAGGGAAGTTAGATGGACTAATGATAGATGGTGCAACGCACATTGCCAAAATATATAAAAAATGTTCAAATTGAAAAATATCCAGAAACCAATGAATATTCTTTAATATTACAAAACATATAGCCTACATTTTACAATTTGTAAATACAACTATCCTAAATGCTCATTTCTTACGCATTGCGATTTTTACAAATGCCAAAAATGTGATGATTTGCAACAATAGTAAGTTCGTTATAAATTACAGTATTTTGTCAAAAGTACATTGCGTGAATTTTTATTAGTAGACAATAGTTCTTACAATAAGTACTTAAAATAATGTATGAGATGCAAGTTTAATAAATGTTTTATCTTAATCACTGCTGAATAAATGCATAATAAAAATGTAGGTACTTAATCTATTCGAGCTACTGAAATAAAGTTTCAATCATTATGTTATCTCCAAGGTAATAATTATTATTCAAATAAAGAAGTGCATTCAAAAGATATTTGCTAAAATATATATAAAATAATCGTATTTAATTTAAGCCTTTATCTGATACTAAGATACATTTTGCAGTTTTGTGCTTTGTTATTATTTCTACAAATGACAAAAATGTATCACCAGAAAATGAAATTTACAATTCCTTCCTTATAACGGAGTACTGAATGCGATTAGTGAATGAATTATGTTTGTAAAATCAATTAAACTTGTTAATCAATTGCCTAATATTTTCCAAGTACTTCAATTAACAATGGTAACAGTAAAAGGAGTGGTGGTAAAGGTGAGGAATAAACAGTAAACGTAAATCATTTGATTGTCACACATATTATTTGTTCAATACGATTACAATGAGTAGCCTAAATCAATGAATGTACGAAACGAGAGAAAAATAAGAACGGCAAAACGCAAGACGATTACAATATAAAAGTGTGAATACATGGAAAAGAAACTACGAACGAGAGTGTACAAATGAGAGAAGAAAACGACAAAAAGTAAA
This sequence comes from Lasioglossum morio, assembly GCA_916610235.2. Taxonomy (NCBI): domain Eukaryota; kingdom Metazoa; phylum Arthropoda; class Insecta; order Hymenoptera; family Halictidae; genus Lasioglossum; species Lasioglossum morio. The sequence goes on from OU744333.1 coordinate 8,600,875, forward strand.
ACCAAAACGAATACAAATACGAATTTTGAAATTCAAACCACGACAAAGAAAAATTTCGAACACACCAACCTCAATTTTGAGGACCGATAAAGCAGAACGCGCATCGACGCGAACTCGATCGATTCTGCTTGGACAATTACATCGTATATCACAAGACATCGCTCGAGCTGGTTCTTCTTACTCTAATCTATCTTACAAATTATCGCACATCTCTGTATGTGTTCTCTACGCAATTATCACAGTTTCCATAAACCTGTCTCTCTTCATACAGTTTACATTTTACGAAGATCGAATGTTACGTAACTAATATTGCAAATTTCGGAAGACGTTGATCGATAACCTTACCGCTACGAATATCAAATCTTCTTACACAACTAATATTGCAATTTTCGGAAGACACGCATAACGAGATCATAATTCACTCTATCACAGTTTTACGACAATCTACCAGCTAGTATCACAGAGTAAATTTCTTAAATTTATTTAGTATATAACTTTTTTAGTTTAGTTTAGTATATAACTACTATCACAGTTACATGGAAATACGTTTCCCAAGATTCATCACAGATTCGACACTTTCTCAACAATAATGATACGCAACCTCTGTACAGAGTATCACAGTTGTTCATATTAAAGAATATGCACTGGGCGGCCTATGTTCTCGAAACGGAGTTCGAGATATCATTACATCTAAAACCTAATCTACCTTAACCAAGATTAATATCACAGAATTAAGTCAGTCCATCGATACTATCTAACTTATAAATCCAACGGTATTGCAACGTGCTCCTTAAAGCTCTACTACTATCGAGTAAGTAGTTCATCACGATGTCTAAAAGTCTACCACAATTAAAGCTCCGAACCAGGAGTCAATTGATGAATCAATGTACAAAGCTAAGTCCTACGAGAAAGCGAATTGATCGAAGCTTAAATCTATCGAACTCTACAATTATAATCGGTTATTAAAGCTATGAGAGAGATACCACGGCGTATAATTGGAAGACCTTACTAAATCGGTTAACGAGCTCCAAGCACCGGCGACGCACCAGTTTCAGCTCCCTGGACGATCCACCGTGGATGGACAGCAAAAACCGAGAGAACTCGATCCGATGTCAGTGTGTAATTTTCGTTGCCAATTCCCTGAACTCGTTCTCCAGGTTCTCGTTCCTCAGATTCCGTAGCTCTTCCTCGTCGAGGTGCATCCGTCGCGCTGTCAGTCTGCCTCCCGTCTCGTTGACACGGTTCTGCCGTTCGATCTTGTCATCGGCCCGACGGACTCTACCGCACAATCGGCGAACACTGGACAGAGCATTCTTGACAGCGCGTCGCGTAAAGAGCGCACTGTCAATACGTCGATCAGTCATCGGACTGACGGTCGGTCTGGTGATCAGGCTCTTCATGGTGGCGCCGAAGCGAGCGGTAAAACCGGTCGTGTGTTGTCTCTTGACGTTTCGTAACCAGACTGGCAGGAGTCTTTGGCGTTGACTGTACGTCAACAAGCTTCTTCTGGGTCTATGCGTGCATTCGTATGCAGCTGTCTCTGTCCTGTGCACGTACTTACGTACGGTGCTGATCTTTGCAAGCGTGCCAAGAGTGAGAGAGAGAGAGAGAGTGCAAGACGGAAACGGAGTACGACCGAACCACGTGCACTGCTGCAACGCGAACTCCACGGATTTCGTTTGCTGTTTCCCTGGAGAAGCGCACGTTTTGAGTAGGTGTGATTGAATGTGAGTTAGGATCACGAGTCTTCCTCTTATATAGCCGTGTAGGACCAGCGCATGCGCAACCCACATGTCGAGCAGAGGGTGGAGACACCCGTGCACTCGCGCACAGGTACGTGCGTCGAACCGCCTGCGCAGAGGGCAGCTAGTTTCCACCCCTTCGATGTTCCTGCTCAGCACCCCGGGAAAAGGGCAAACCCGTCAGCGAATCATTTGCATCCCGCATACCGACGCAGTGAATTTTCGTTACAACCCTTTGTTACCGCTCCGTCGTCCGTGTTGGCCTTTCCGGCTGCGCGAGAGGCCGGAACGAATTATGAATTTTACCGCGGGGTTACTTTGTTTATTGAATTCTGTCGAAATTTGTGTTACATTTGGTACAGCATTATTTATGGTAAATCGAGACAAAAGTCGTGGCACTCGAAGCATGATCGTTACAGTGACTCTTAATTTTTTATGTATAATATGTAGGGATGTTTATACCTTGTAAGAATGTTTTAATTTTATAATGTTATGTTTAGTTAAGTTTTTGAGGTTTGGTATCTTCTCTGTCGTATCTATGCATTTAATCGAGGACGATTAATTTGCCAGGATGACCGAATTGTAGGAATGTTTATACCTTGTAAGAATGTTTTAATTTTATAATGTTATGTTTGGTTAAGTTTTTGAGGTTTAGTATCTTCTCTATCGTGTCTATACATTTAATTGAGGACGATTAATTTGTCAGGATGACCGAATTGTAGGAATGTTTGTACCACCATGTAGATGACTAAATGTATTACTTATATATTTACCTGTTATTGATTTATACTGTTATATATAATATTATTGATTTATACGTTGCGTTAGATTTTTGTTAACAAATCCATGGTACCATGAGTTTTGGTTAAATAATCAGTTTCCTACGAGTGAGCAAAGGATATTGACGTGTCAAACCTCCTTACAAATATTTATTATAATAGTATAATCTAGTTGGATTTGTTCTGTGCAGTTCCTTTCTTTACAATAATTAATAATTAAGTACATTTGAAAACAGCTTAGATATATTTTTATGTATAATATATATTATAATAGTATAATCTCAGTGACTCTTAATTAGTATTGGATGAATTATGAAATATTATTTACCATTGGACTGGGATTTTCTTGACGAGTTAGAACAATTAGTTTACTACATAGAGAATAGTTGTGTACAACTATTTATGTAAGTCTATATGGAAAAGTTAAAAGAATACATTTTGTATATCTGTATAGATTATACATATTATGAAATTTTGCAGGTTTAGAAAGATGCAAGAATCCTTTGATTTGTTCACCGTGCAATGTTCACCGTTTTTAAACGTTTTTAGTTCATTGAAACGTTGACCTATGTTGTTGGTTACTGTGGTGCATTATACATTACTGTATATTATTATGGTTTACAGTATATTAAAGTAGTCTCAGTAATCGCACTTCCATTTTGAAGTTGCCAATTACAGCGTACATGTAAATTTCTGAGTTGATTCACGTGAATCTTTTAAAGGAAAAAACATACAACATCATGATTGCAACCACTGCTGGGATATTGCACGGTTTTTGAAAGTTTGGCTAAAATGGGGTACCTAGTCACCCCCGTATAATTCCCGATTCTCGTACTAAAATTTTATAAAGAAATCTAAGTAAAGAGTGATCGTATTAAGGCAGTAGACTTGTTTTCAGGATTGCAATGATACTGGATTCGAGTTCTCATTTTTCAATAATACAAACACGGTTTTTGTAGTAGTCAAGAACGCTAGATAAAAATCTAATACTATGGTGTCCAAGGTGGTTCGAAATCCACCTTAATAAACTGTAGGTCCCGTCGCGAAGTACCTTAGCAAAGAGTCAAGAGTGATAAAATAAAAAAAAAAAACGCGAGATAAAACATCTATCTATTGCGCCATCCCCAATTTTTATTTCGTTACGAGGCATAATTTGCATTATTTGGCAGCATGTAGCTATAAAAATAGAACGTTTGAGAGAGATAGATACAAAAAAACCCTTTTTTGTATTATCGAGAAATGAGAACGCGATTACCGCACCCTTGAATTCCTGGAAAAAGGAGTGTATCCCGCTTAAAAAGAATATATAAATTAGAAGAGAAGAGACAGAACCGTCAAGAACCGAATATAAACAGGATTGACAGTGGCGTTCATCTCGGATTACGCGCGACTCGCAGGCAAAGGCGGGATCGCAGAGGCAATCGAAAGGAATAAAAGAAGATGCAGGGGAAACAGAAATAAAAATAAGAGACAGAAAACAGAAAAAAAAAATAAGAGACGCCGGGAGGTTGTCAGAGAAGGTGGAGAGGCGATCGAGAAAGAGGGAGAGAGAGAGAGAGGGAAGAATGAACTATTAGCGAGGTGACGAACGAGAGCAAAAGAGAAAAGAAAGGTTGACCGTGGCGTACGCGCAGCACGAGCTGCGCACGGTGCTGCAAAAAGACAAGAACCGCGAGATGAGAAGAAAACAAGCTTTGTTAGCAGAGGAAAGTAAAGCGAAGGACAAAGCGATGGGGGGGAAAAAAGGAAGAAGGAGAAAAAAAATATTGCGGAACCCAAGCAGGAAGTTAGAACGAGTCGGGTGAACGACGAGAGGGACGAACGATGGTAGCAACGGAGAAAGAAAGTAGGTGTTTTATAGTGGCATACGCGGTGCACGAGCTGTCCGCCGTGGGATAGACCAGGAGGATAATACTGGAGGAAGTGAGATGAAGAAGGTGACGGACAGGGAGAGAGAGGAAGAGGATAGGGGTTACGGTGGCTGTGAGAGAGGAGTCGCCGTGAATGAGAAAGAGGGAACGGCTATAGGGGGTGGAAAGAGAGGGAGAGAAAATAGATACTTCGCGGCGCACGCGCAGCACGAGTTGCGAACGGCGCAGTAGAAAAAATGCAGATACGAGAAAAGGAGCAACTGGAGCCAGAAGAGGACGGTGAGGACGATGAAAGCCAAGAAGCCGGTGTTGGAGGGAGTAGCGCGAACGATCGTGGAGAAAGAGACACGGGCCAGGAGCAAGCGAGAGAAAAAAGATCGCTTGTTCCGGCGTACGCGCAGCACGAGCTGCGCACGGTAACGCTTGGCGCATGCGCGGCACATGCCCGGACACGCCGCGACGAAGAGAAACGAGTGCGAGCGAAGCACGTGGTAAGATCGTGCTGGAGCAAGAAAGAACTAACCCCCGAGTTCGAGCGGCAACAAAGGATGGATAGCCTCGTATCACGGAGGTGAGTGAAACAGCACGATTATCTCCAACGAGGGAAAGGGATATCTTCTTGATAGTTGTTACTGGACAAGCTGTAGAACGCGTCCGGCCGAGGACCGCGTCGGAGGAAGAGAGAAACGTGTCGATTTGATGAAAGGGTGGGGGTAGAAGGATAACTTGTTGCATGCGAGACGGTAATGCCGCGAACTTAACCTAAAATAACAAAAAAAATCAGAAACGGGACGAGACGATCTTTTTCTTGCTTTTCACTTCCTATCGATATTTTATAACAGAATCAGGTTTATCGAACGTTATGAAATCAATCGTTTTTGAAAGGAGGTAGTTCGGATCATCGACTTTAGAAAATCGCTATTTTTCACACGTAGAGGTTATGTCCCCAAAGGTTCGCCCACGTGTATTGGACAGGTAGATACATAGAGTGACTCGCTTTTTCATTTTTTATTTTTTATGCAACTAACCCAGCGACGACGATGCCTGGGTTTATTTTAAGGCAGTAGACTCGTTTTTCCGGATTGGAAGGGTGCGGGATTCGCGTTCTCATTTCTCAATAATACAAACACCGGGTTTGTCAGTAGTCAAAAGCGCTAAATAAAAGATCGATCTAGGACTCTATCTCCCTGAGATTAATTAGTACAGTTACAACCACTGTCTAATACAATTCAAATCATCTGAGTTCAATGGTTAAATTACATTAGTAAATTTAATAGCAAAGGCAATTTACCTTTGAAAAAGGTTCAAACTAGAACTGAAACGTCAGGCATATTTGCAAAATAGCTAATTGATTAAAAAATTGATCGAAAATGTTGTGCCGAAAACATTTATTTAAATATTTAATGCAAATAATAATGGAACCGAGTCTACCGCCTTAATTGCTCTGTTTCCGTTGCAAATACAGTATATACAATAATCTGGAACTGAAATTTTAATACCATCTTCTCTGTGCCTACATTGTATTGTAAAATAATGCATATACAAAAGCTTTAAAGTTCTCAAACATTAAAAGCTTGCAAGTCCTAAATAAATGAAACACTTGTAATTTCTTAAAAATAAAAAGCTTGCAAGTCCCAAAAAAATGAAAAGCTCAATATATGAGCCATACGAAAAGAGATGTGCATACTCAGAGGTGGATTTATTAATATTTTCAAACTAGATTCAAACTAGAACCGAAACGTTAAGCATATTTGCAAAATAGCTAATTGATTAAAAATTGATCGAAACTGTTGCGCCGAAAACAATAATTTAAATATTTAATGCAAATAATAATGGAACCGAGTCTACCGCCTTAATTGCTCTGTTTCCGGCGATGAAATCAAACGAACAGCTCCTTCAAAACTATGTTGAAAAGAAATGATAAATGAAGCAGTGAACACTTACTTCATCAATTATACAGTTCTCATAATCGGTCCATCGTCCGAGTTATACATCGCACCACAATACGCACTTATGCTTCAATAATTAAAATGGAGCGTACGTAGCTCGGATCCTTGAATCGTTTCCATTGAAGCATTCGCAATAAATGTTTCGCAGGATGCAATACGAACGGATGTTAGATGTTCGATCGTCCTTGGACAATGAAATTAACGTTCGATCGCATTTCCGACGATCGAGGGGAAATATATAGTTGCATTCGTTGCTCGCTGGAAATTGCGAAACTCAATAAACTGAAGAGCAGAGGGTTCTACTGAATCGAGCTTCGGGTTACAACCGGTAACCAGAAGTTATTACCCAGTTCCGATCAGATCCCGTATCGTTGGAATAAATTATAACGATCGACGGATTGCACGGATAATCCGATGTCGTATAAGTGCCCGGGCACAATCTATCGATCATTAACGCCCCGTCGAACTCGAACATCCAGACGGGATTCCATTTCCGACAGATATTTTAATCGAATCTCTCAACGAAGTCCCCGGTCCGAGCACGTCGCTTACGATCTATCGATGTATTCGAACGCGTTTCTTCGTTTTTAACGATCTAGAAAAGTAGAGGCGTCTTAATTTTCTATGCTGCTCGACTGAATTACTAGCGACGACGCGACGGTTCATTGATAATGTACGAGGACTGGTTCGATCGGTAACCTCGCGTGTTGATCATGGTGTTATTGTACTTTGCAATATTATCAAAATTATTATGCATTCGTTAACCGTAACCATCTCCATAGCTGTTAATGTGACCACAATAAAATAAACCATAAATAATAAAATTATTATACATTGGGCCACAACTAACATTTGTGGCGTAGTTTAACCCTCCGTAAAAATTGCTGTACTATTATTTAAATAATTGTTTACACTATCAGATATATCGGTATCTAATCAATTACAACACATTGAAGTATTGTATGAGGTATCATATCAATTTCATATTTATAAAATTTAACAAAATCATAGAGAATGGAAATATTGTAGGTCAGGTCGTTTAATTTTCCAGTTAAAATAGCTCCGAGTGCATAGGGTTAAATGGTATCGAGGGAGGAGGAATACCATGGAAGAAAAATTTGAAAACTTCTTTTTTTCTCACTCCATCTTGTAGTCGTTGAAAAAGTATATGCTTGATACAAAAAATGTGATAAAATATTAATTGAGGAAAAAACTTGAAGTGCTACAAACCTGCCTGCATTGCGGCACAAGGCACAATATACATATCAATCGCATAAGTATTGCCGAACACACATCTGACGATCGCCAATCTGTGTTCTGTATTTTTGTCTGGGATTTTTTTACAAATTGACATGCTATTGAAATGTTAATGTTGCCTAAACAATTTCTGGTCACGTACACCCTAACCAGCGATTACTTTTAAAAAACGCACGATTTCCATAAAATAGGTTTGTATTAAGCAAACACGAAGCTGCGAGAAATTTAAGTCGTGGACATTGCAGGGAGACCGGCGGAAAAAAAGGACTTTACTAATGGTAGCCGCATTCAAGATGAATGGGATGCAAAGGGTGGTATTAAAGGGGTGCTGTGGTCTGCTTGAGTCGCAATATTTAGATTCCTGACCAACCGCACGCATCTGTCGGCCGTTTAGTGTCCGACGTTTCTATCTCTCTCTCTCTCTCTCTTTTCTCTCGACCGACATGCATATTCGTACAAACGCGGGTAAACAAGTATATGCGCGCGCCACTGCGCAGGAGGTGCGAATAGAAACGTTCCGACCAAAAGGACATTGACATTGCGAATTTACATTCGATACAAAATACTTTTTAACTCTTGTAATGATCATTTTACTCTTACAACGTTTGAGCATGCCGCTAGAGCAACTGACAATTGTTTGCTGAATTTGTTAACCCCTTGGCATACGAAAAAAATGAAATTCTATATGACTGAAAGTCTGTGGAAACTTAATTTATCTTCGTATAAATTCAAAATAATCATGTACTTTACTCAATTAAAATATTCGATACGAAGAAGAACTTGTACATTTCACTTATTCTGTTACTTTGGAAGTTCAAGTATTTTTTTTTTTTATTTTTTATTGTTGCTTCAATATTTATAGTCATTAGCAACACGGTACAGTTTCTTACAATATTTTGTACATCTTAGTATCCAGGCAGCTTAGCATTTTTCCTTTCATTTTTATATTTTTTGCATTCTAGTAAAAGGTGATTAATATTAACTAGTACTTTACATATATCGCAGATCGTGTTTTCTTTTTTACTTAACAAAAATGAATGGGTTATTTCTGAGTGCCCAATTATGATTCTAGTATAATTGACGTTTGAATTTGACGATCTATTGGACTTGGAAACTTTTGTCACTCAAAATCCGCTCCTTCGTTATGGTATTTTTCTGTATAATTCCTTTTAATTTTCTCGATTACATGTTTTCTGAAAATTTCATTTATATGGTTTTTGAGGTCATTTAGTCTGGTATAATGTTATAAACAAAAATCAAGTATTTTTCGTGTTAAATAAAAGGCGTTCAATTCGTGATTCTGATTGGCAGCGTTATTTCCACTTACCACGGTATAGTTGTCTAAGATCAATATGACTGCAACACGTACTACATCTTTGTAAAATTATTACACGACTAAACAATTTCGTGCAGAATCATTCGTTACCTAGGTCAGTGAAAATGGCAGCGTTTTATATGTAGTATACTTCTGTTTTGTAATTATATTGTAATAAATCTCATATGAGATTTTCTATAATAACAAAAAAAAATGGCAGCGTTGGACGGCGCGAAGACCTTGAGCAAGTTGCTTCCCTTATCATTGGTTCCAGCTAGGAACGGAGCTAAGCTTAATCAGGTTCTTGATACGGACATCTATGAACAGCACCTCGCGTCGTGTTCTTATTTCCGAGCCCCGCCCAGCGTGGTGCAACAAGTTACGCACGCTCTCAACAACGAAACAGCTTCAGGGAATCTTAGAGATTACAATCCGAGATTAATCTCGGAGCTGCTCGGGATCTCATTACTCGCGGCGGTGCTTAAGGAATCGGCGCTTCGAATTTGTTTTCCATTTAATCAATTAATTGTCGAACACGGATATCCCGGGCTTGTATTCGACAACTATGAAACCAGTCGAGCAAACGCGAACAGGTTGTGCGAAACGTAACATGTCCGCGGGTGAACATTTTTCACGGGAGGAAGGGGGGTACGTATCCTACAACTCGCATACCGGTGGGCGCCTTGCACCGGGTGGTAGTATTTGCATAGCTAGCGAAATGGTGGTTGCAACGGTATCTATGCCACACCACTTGAAAGATCAGAGAGAAAGAGAGAAAGAGAGAGAGGATACACGTGCAAAGCGCGTGCACACGCACGCACCGGCACACAGGGTACACGCGGGTGCGTTTTTCGAGGGTATGTTCATCGGCTCGTTCGCTCGCTTGCCTGCCATCGGCCCCAACAGCGTGTGTATATCTCTTGATGGCAGCTGGAGGTTTCGCGCGTGAGAACTCGGTGGCTCCGAGGTTCCCTGGTTTCTCGTCGCCACCTGTCCTTGTGCTGCTCTCTCGAGGCGACTGCCAACCCTCTTTCCTCGTCCTCCTTTTCTTTCTGCTTCTTCTCTCGCCCTCCCCCTTTCCCTCGTCAAGCAACGCCTGCAACCCTTCGCGAAGTAATCACGCCTTGCCAGGCCGCAGGGGCGAACGATCCCAGAAACCACCGCGGTCTTTAACTCCTGGCTAATCACGCCTACGTACTCTAATTCAATCACTTTTACTCCAAAATCTGATTGAACCCTTTGCGCTCGGCTGTCCCCTCTGAGGCACCACTAAAAATTGCTGTACCATTCTTCAAAATATTGTTTACATTATTAAATATATCGGTATCTAATTAATTACTAAACATTTAGGTACTGTATAAGGTAATGTACCAATTTCATATTTATCAAATTGCAAAAATCGTAAGTAATTGTTTTTAATTTTTTTCGATCGCCTTATTAGATAATAGAAATTTTTCGCGGCGCACAGGTTCGATCATTATTACTTTGTATTAGCTCTACTTGTAGCAAATATGTAAGAATTGTCATACGTGTGCTATCCAAATAGTAGAGGAAAAAGGAAAGGTGGTGTTTCGTCCTATATTCTTACATACGCGTACATTTCTTACATATTTGCTACAAGTAGAGCTAATACAAAGTAATAATGATCGAATCTGTACGCCGCGAAAAATTCCTATTAAAAAATCGTAAGGTATGGAAATATTCTAGATTGGAAGAAATGTCTAATTTTCCAGTTAAAATAGCTCCGAGTGCAAAGAGTTAAAGGGCTCCGATAACCGCGATGCTCCACTTACTTCACCGGGCGATGTCTCAAACGCAGTAAAATTGAAACAGATAAAGTATTAATGATTTCGGCGCGACGGTTCGATCAATTAAACACGATAAAGCAATTTTACAAATTAATTTAAACTTTCAACGTTTCGATCCTTATGTGGATCATTTTCAAGAAAGAAGAGAAACTGCGTCTGAAATTATAACAGATAGAAACGGTTATGATACAATCAAATTACACCATCTAGTCAAGATGAATGAAACTGAATTCTGCATTATATGATACACGTATAGCATTATGATTGAAACAGGTAAATGTGACCTGTAAAATATTTTAACCATTCATATAATAATTATAGAATAATTCCATTCTATATTAATTCTTTTCTTTATATGAATGTGAAATTGATATAACACTTCACACAACGCTTAACCCTTTGCTATTTTAACTGGAAAATTAAACGTTTCTTCTGACCTACAATATTTCCATTCTCCATAATTTTTTAAATTTGATAAATATGAAATTGATATAATACCTCATACAATACTTAAATGTGTAGTAATTTGTTAGATACTGACACATCTCATAGTGTAAACAATTATTTAAATAATAGTACAGCAATTTTTAGTGGCGCCGCTCGAGTGCCAAGGGTTAAATGTTTAGTAATTGATTAGATACTATCATATTTAGTAATGTAAACAATATTTCCAATATCGGTACAGCAATTGCAAAATTGCGCCTCATAGTCGCCACTCGAGTGCTAAGGGTTAAACATTGCCATAAGAGTGTACACGTAAAATTATTTATTCTATCCCCGGTTAAGGTAATTGCATCATCAACAATTCGCAACGTTGCTGTTCTTTAACCAGATGTCCCCGGTGATCGGATCGGCGAGCATTTTTTCCGGGGTTCACCCCTGGCGTCCGAAGCAAGGGAGCGCGGCGACTATAAGCGTGCACGGAGCGTGGAGGTCGTGTGCGAGAAGCATGTGCGCCTTTTGAGGCTGCATCCCTCGTGGGCCTCAGTGACCGCACACCCTCCCTTCTCTCTCTCTCTCTCTCTCTTTTTCTCTCTCTTTGGTTCTGGTTCCTCATGGGTCCCGTGGACCGCTCGAGTACAGCACGCACGCACAGACACACACACACACACACCGACGCGAACACCTCCGATCAGGTAAAGAGAAAAAAAATTGGGCCTCATAACGGTCGTGTACAGGGCGTAGATGCTACCGCAGAAAAAAAAAGAGAAGTCCGGTGTGCCGGGCTCAATGTCGCCGAAACTGGCAATAAAGTTGCCCGAAGAAACGGAAACTGTGCCGCGGCCCCCGTACTGCTGGCCAGAGATACACGGTACCGTAATTTCGGGCCCCGAAGACCATAAATTACCTGCGGATGTTGTAATTTCCCGTGGATCTCCCCGAAAGAACTCTTGTGTATATTCTGACCAATGACAAGTCATTGAGGTCAACGATAGGGAGCCGGCCAAAGTAGATGTAAAACGGTGTACCGTACAGGCGAGAGAGTATCCTCGGGGCGTTTTGCCCGGCAGAAAAGAGAAAGAAAAAAAATAAAAAGAGAGTGAGAGATGCAGAGAGAGAGAGAGAGAGAGGGAGATGTGTACGCCGGCGCTTATCACCGCTGCCCATCCACTGTAATTAAGGTGGTGAAAAGTATCGAGCTGTGTATCGATGTAATAAAGGAGTTGCGAACGTGTGACACAGTTGTGTGCATATTTGCTTCCGGGCCATAAACAGGTATATAAAGGGATTTTTCTTCGCGTGGAATATTCATGCGGTTTTCGCCGCCTTCTTCTGGTTCCCGGCGCGCTCCGCTCCGCCGTGCCATGTATTTTTAAAAAGTGCTGCAACTGCGCTATACCGACGCAAGAAACGCGGCACTTTTTTCGGCCGTACATTAAACATATAAATGGACTGGTGCGCCGTTAATGATCGATCGTAAGTAGCTCTTTCGTCTCCCGCCTTGCCGCAGAGGTAATTGCCGTGGGCAGACGTTACTGCGAAATTCGAAAAACTTAATTTGTAGTCGTCGCTGCCGAGATTAGCAGTCGACGGATTTCTATGCAAAATCAAAAATTTTTAATTTCTTTTCGGAATAATTTTTCATGGTAAAATAATACAGTGGTTAGATTTCATAAATATGTTCATCGTTTTGCTTTGATCTACGTAAAATTGCAAGAGTATATGTGTACATAATTATGTACATAAGTTATTATTACTAGTGCATAATGTAGTAAATGTACATATGTTAGTATGTATTATTAATGCATAATGTAGTGTACGTATATAACTAGACTGCAGATTTTTATACAGAATAAAGTTTGTGTTCATTAGTTGCAAACTGCAGGGGCTAAGTAAAAATTGATTTTCGTTATTAATCATTTTTATTCCTTACAAATATCGACATTGTTAAATTCTTGTAATCTATTTCCTATTTTAAATAACACCTACTCGGTATTGTCACGAATGCATCGAACCTGCAGTCTATACAAAACTGTGATTGCTGAAATATAATTCTGTACTTAATTAACTAATTAATTTACGTTTCTAATTACGTTACGTAATCTAATTATGTTTAATTAGTCGAATATGAAAATTGGTAAAAGAAGAGGTCACATTGTCGACTTAGTAGCCGTTTATTTAACTTAAGGAATATTGCAGAGCACATGTGTACATAATTATGTACATAAGTTATTATTACTAGTGCATAATTTAGTAAATGTACATAAGTTATTGTTATTAATGCATAATGTAGTGTACGTACATACCTAGACTGCAGATATTTCTACAGAATAAAGTGTGTACATTAATTACAATCTGCAGGGCTGAGTAAAAATTGATTTTCATTATTAATCATTTTTATATCTTATAAATATCGACATTGTTAAACTCTTGTAATCTATTTCCTATTTTAAATAACACCTACTCGGTATTGTCACGAATGCATCGAACCTGCAGTCTATACAAAACTGTGCTGGAATATAATTCTGTACTTAATTAACTAATTAATTAGTCTACTCTAATTACGTTTCATTAGTCGAATATTAAAATCGGTATAAGAAAAGGCGAGATTTTCACTTAACTTCTGGTTGCTACGGTCGACTTAGCAGCCGTTTATTTAGCATAAGGAATATTGCAGAGCACACGTGTACATAATTATGTACGTAAGTTATTGTTATTAGTGCATAATGTAGTGTACGTACATACCTAGATCGCAGATCATTATACAGAATAAAGTGTGTGTACATTAATTGCAATCTGCAGGGCTGAGTAAAAATTGATTTTCATTATTAATCATTTTTATATCTTACAAATATCGACATTGTTAAACTCTTGTAATCTATTTACTATTTTGAAAAATAACACCAACTAGGTATTGTCACGAATGCATCGAACCTACAGTCCATACAAAACTGTGCTGGATTATAATTCTGTACTTAATTAACTAATTAATTAGTCTACTCTAATTACGTTTCATTAGTCGAATATTAAAATCGGTATAAGAAAAGGTGAGATTTTCACTTAAATTCTGGTTGCTACGGTCGACTTGGCAGCCGTTTATTTAGCATAAGGAATCCACCGATAAAATGACCGTGAGCTGGAAGAGATTACGCGATATTGAAGAGTACGCGTCGCGTACCGATCGGATTAGCTCTCGCGTTGATAGAGCCTCGGAGTCATTGCTCCCGGTTGAACACGTCCCTCTACGTGTCTCGAAGAAATCATCCGGTAGATCGGGATACAGTCGAGGGTTCTCTGCGAGTATTCAGCAGGCGTCGCGACTCATGTGAAGCGACATTATTCCCGTGGATGCTTTGGCAGGAACACGCCATTCGTCAGATGGGGAGACATCTAACGAGTGACAGCTCGATCCACAAGCCGATATCCGCGTGTCGGTTCGATCGAAGGGATCGTTGGATCGTTGCCAGGGACCGGTAGAACGGGCTCCGGATGGAGCGTCGACGATGCTGCAAGAAAGCCACGCGTTTTCGTTCTCTCTGTTCTTTCGCTCCTTCGACGACGATCGGTTTAATCGTCTTAATCTCCATCCTCTCCCGTTTGCTAAGGAAAACTGCAACATTTATGCTGTTCCAAGTGGACACGATCATCTGTGCCTCGTCACCGGTTTTTACAATCCGCTTGTGTCGACGGAAAGACGCGGATTCACCGTCGGAGACTTGACTGTATCATTCACAGTTAACCTTACTCGAATTATTTCGGTTGGAATTTATGTATGAAACAAAAATAATCTACTATTACTTAGTAGGTTATACTATTGCTTTACTTTCGAGAAGGCTCGAAAGATACATTGTATTAATGCGGTCATGGGACCCTCAACCTTAAAATGTTTCAGAGATCGTCATTCGTTTTCCAGAACGATTCTCACTCGCGTTCTAAATCTTGTAGAGTAAATAATTATTTTTTATTTTCTCGATCGACATATTAGATAATATGAATTTTTTTCGCGGCGCACAGTTTTGATCATTATTACTTTTTGTATTAGCCCTACTTGTAGCAAATTTGTATGACTTGTCATACGTATGCTATCCAAATAGTAGAGGAAAAAGGAAAGGTGGTGTAGAGTAAAGACGTGCCTCTCTACGTAGCTTCAAATATATAAAGTTGAATAAATTCCATTTATAGTTTATATAGTCTTATAGTTTATTTGTTTATATCCATATTCCAATAATTTCCTGTAATGCCCTGTCGAGTCTCAATTTTTGGCTAAGGGGGTCCACCATATAAGCTTCAAATTATTATGAAGATATCCGTTTAGGGGATGATTAGCAACGCCATGATTTCTATACTTTTTAAAATTACAAACAAATGCCCTTCTTAGATAGCAGAAAATTTACTGGAACATAGAAGGCAATAATTTTTTATATCAATTCCCTGAATCCCTTTTTGCGCGTCGCTATATTGCTCTAGATCGTTCTCAAAGCCCCTGCACGTACGTTTGGCATAATTTAGGATCAAGGTCTATCGGCGCACATAGAGTACCTTAAGGCGTTCAGAAACTCGCTTGGTTCTTCAGCGAGAGATTTTTCATTGCTGCAGGGGATTTTACTCTAAGGAATTTGTATAGCTGACGTGGATTACGCGAAGCCATCCGGCAGAACTAGTGCGGATGATTCGCATGCAGCAGGAACTAATATTGTTTGCATAATTATACGTCTTGTAATTCTCCTGATCCTGAAATACAGCGCAGCATGCAGAACCAAAGAAAGTCGCAATCCGAATGTCGACTTCAGCCAGGTGTTGATTTGCATCAAAATTGACATCAACACTTTCCATGATGTTTTGTTTGTGCCTTGCACGCAGCTCGCGCAAATTGCTGAGGCATCTGTCGCGCCTTGTCGCAAATTGCCGGAGCGTTCGAGGTATACGTACCTGTAATTAAATCACGAGGCTGCATACGTCCCGTATTATCTTATTATTAATCAGCTGTATCGATACGTCGCGACTAGACTGCGGATGTTTGTGATCGCTGGAATTATCGTAGATCGAGAGTCTGATCGGCGAGATCGCCGAAACCTGATTTTCTTGGCCAGTTGCATCTGACTCGAACCAGATTTGCATTTTCAATAATGCCATTAATTAATCGCGTTAATTGCATTTTGTACGCCCGGAGGGTGGGAGAGATCGTTAACTAATTTTTCAGACTGTTGTCGAAGGATTGTTAAAAATATTAATCTGGATTAAATTGTGCCATTTTTTATTTCTATCAAATAAAAGAACGGCGCAAGTTAACTAGTCGACTTACAAGGGAACATATTCAGTTGATACAAGCGGATTTTGATGAAACTTGTGTGAGATATAGTTCTCCGAAAAATATTTTACTCGTGTTTTTTTTTATCGGTGTTGGGTATTTAATTGCAAACACTCTCGAATGTAATTGAATACACTTAAAACAATATTTTATTGTTTGATGGATTGTTTTTGGATACAATTATAATCTCCGATAAATGCTTCTTTCTCTCATAGTACATTTTGCGATCTGATCTTTTACATACGAAGACAAGTCTAATTAAATCTAACGAGCAGTCGTATTGGTTGTCCTGAAAAGGTAACGCGTAATGGCGGTGATGTCGATTTGGTATCGGCGAGTCGATTTGAATTTAGGCGCGGGATTCGCCCGTTATTGACAGGTTTCAACAATCGGCAATCATCCATTCTGAAGGGGTGAAAACAGCCCTCAAAGTTGTGCTTTAAGCGCCGTTAAGCGATCGCCCATGCTGATATACGAAAATCCAAGAGAGAAAATTCAATACAGTATTCGGCGGTAACATGTATAGGAAAAAATTGTTCAACACGTATAAATCTGTAACATATTTAAATTTCATCAAAATCTGAGAGGAAGCCCAACTTCTAACTAATTACCGCCAGAATTTCTTCCTCCGCACGCCAGGTGCAGGACTATCTTTCATTATTCATAATTATTGTGAAATGGCAAAAAAAAATCCTGAAACACGTATCCCCTATTTTGGATCAAAGATCACACACCCAAAGTTATAATTAAAAAAAAACTACCGAGCACTAAACGCAGTTGGTATACATTGCCTTCTAATAATGACAATATGGCATTTATTTAAATTTCGTACACGGGATATATAAATATGTATTTCAATAGAGAAGTTTACTAAAAAAAATTTCTCAAAAAAACATATTTATACTTTTAATATTTCTAATCGACAACAAAATGCGCATCAGTCATTTTGACTGGTCCGGTAGTTCTAGTGTTAAACAATTGTTGAGGCATTTTCCTACAAATTTCATTCGGTCTAACACTCCTACTAGACATGCGCTAAAACTTTCCTCGGCAAATGCTGCGCCTCGGACAGCACTTCCGGTGCGGTCATTATCAGCCGAAGGCTGCGGAACTTTTCATCGAATGACCGCAAGCGTGTTAGAAAAGCTCGGCCAGTTCGCGGCTCTAGGCGACCCGTGATTATAGTAACGAGCCGTAATTCGTCTACCATAAAAAGAAATGCTCTATCTGC
Source organism: Lasioglossum morio (assembly GCA_916610235.2). Classification (NCBI taxonomy): domain Eukaryota; kingdom Metazoa; phylum Arthropoda; class Insecta; order Hymenoptera; family Halictidae; genus Lasioglossum; species Lasioglossum morio. The sequence continues at coordinate 8,618,576 of OU744333.1, forward strand.
CCTCGCGGGGAAGGATCGGTCGAGGTATCGGGCGTAAACGCCCTTGCCCGATTAAACGCGTATTCCTGAAACGTAGGCGTTAACTTGTTGCTCGCTATAAATAGCCGCAAGAAGCACGGAACGTACTATTAAGTTGTTCCAACGATATTCTACCACCCGTTGATGCTCCTTCCTATTTTCTACTCCGCTCGCGAAGGATCCACGACCACGTGAAATCCCGTAACGTCTCGAGAATTCGCCGAGGACACCTGGCCCAGCGTGCTCTTGACGATCACGACCCAGATATCCTCCAATTTAATTGAATTACAAATATTTCATGTCCGCCTGTCAATTTATTCCTTCCTTCTTCAGGAGACCCAAATTCCGCCGTGTCCGCACCGTGGGACTTAACCTTTTCTTGTGGACCACGCGTTTGACGATTTTACTGCAATTCTTAACACATCACTGAACGGGGATTATTGCATATTTTTTAAAAATGTATGGTACATGGCTAAATTTTTATTTAGCATTTAGTATGAACTAACTAAGTCACCCTCGATAACGTCGTGTAATAGTTTCATTTAAGATTGCATTGTCAAAGAAAATTTCTGTAAAGGTTAAATTCTTCTCGATCGAAATTAAGATAAACAATAAATTGATGATATCGGCGCCAGGTTCGATCATTTATAGAAAAAACAACAAATATGCAATCAAATCATGCTTTCTAACGTTTCGATCCCAATGTGAATGTTTTTCAAAGAGAACATTTTTGAGTCTGAAAATAGAAAACGAAAATAAGAAAAAATAATCAATATTTTTGAAACCGTGTAACCGTAACAGAACACAAAAATAATATACGCACATGTTGTGTCGAAAAGTGAACAATTACTTAACAAAATTTGAGTCACAACGAAAACCAACATTAAGCCATGGTGGTTTCAGAGGCAAGAAGGCTCTAGCATGTATATGAATGATGTTTCATGATCTCTTTGAAAAAGATCTACATTGGGATCGAAACGTTAGAAAGCATGATTTAATTGCATATTTGTTGTTTTTTCTATAAATGATCGAACCTGGCGCCGATATCATCAATTTATTGAAAATATCTATGCTTTTTTTTGGTACAGCAGAATTATTGATAATCCTATTAATAGGCTTCCGGTCGGTAAAGTGTTAACATAAATAACTAATTATGTGGACAAGCTTCTAAATCAATTTCAGTTTCGATGGAACGCTAATCAGCTGTAAATCAAATTTGTCTGTGACAAAAACGAGTAGATACAATTTAGAACAGTGAAAAGATTTAAAGAATTAAAAAATGTTTATGTATCAGTGCCAATTTGTTACAATTATTACACGAAAAATGGAATTTCTGTGCTCTCCTTTCGACAATTTAATAATGTCTTTAGTAATTACCCTTTCGTTTGTGTCTTAATTGCAATTATTATCCATTACTCGAATATTATGAATTTGTTGTATGACATGTAAGTTTTATGCGTGCAGCCCACATTCATGGAACATGTAAATATTGCACATTTCTGTACAAAATGGCGGCCGGAGCGTTGAATTTATCGGAATGAGGAGCAATTATGAAAGTTCGTAAATCGCGTTGCTGTGAAGTGCGCCGTCGATTAATGACCAGCGATAATAATTAATGGACCAGCTACTTCTCCCGTGTCGACCTTAAAAATACTTTGCAAGAATATCGCAATATTGAAACGCAACGGTACCCGGTGGGCAATCTTAATTGATTATCACTGTGGATCGATAACTTCTTGCGTGCGTGTTCGCCGCGTAAATTTATAGAAACCGCGAGGAGTTAAACGGTAGACATGTGTTGTACAATGTGTAATTATCTTAATTAATACATCTCCGTTCGTCGAATCGCAGGACGCGGTGTGCACGAGTTTCTTTAAATTCGAACGGTTGCCGCGTTTCGAAATTACAGGGAGCGGAAAATGGAATCGACATGCACGCGAATTTATTACATTGTGGTTAATCGTTTTCATCTGCGCCAATATATCTTCGATTCGGATCCAAGTGTGCGCGACTTCAAGCTTTATCGTATTTGCTCCGGTAATTTGTTTTTCATGCACGTGGGTGTGGTTTTCATTGCATTGACACCAACAGATTTCGAAGAGCGTGACCAATGTAGTCGTTAATAAACAACCTACGCATTCCCATAATTTGCATTACTTTAGTACTTGAAGAATTGTTTATTCAGAAATCATTGAAATATCATTTAGCTCCTTTTGTGTGGACATCTATCGTGATTCGAAAACTGGTTCGATCAAATACTACTGCTTAAGCAATTTTGCAAATTAACACAAAAATTTTCAACGTTTCGGTCAACTATTTAGACCATTTTCAAGAAAAAAGATTTTTCGTATAATTGCGTCTGTAAAAATGATTAAATTACTATATATTATGTTCAGCACAAAAACCAATAATTCCAAATGTTTTAAGTACAAAAAAGGACATGCTTGCTGAGTGAATAAACTATTTTAAACATTTTAAAACTTTATGACACATGTTGATTGATGAAAACGTGAATATATGCTATTAACAACTTGTCGATCGAGATCATGGAAACAGTTACTCCTGGGTCCGTTTTGACCTAACGTTACACACGTTCCGTCTAAATTCTAATATCCTAGTGTTGACATTAATTTGTTACTATACCCTCATATATTTAACGCTAAACCTACCGAGCCTTAAAAGTAACTGGTACACGTTCCCTTATACAAAATAACAAGTGTGATTTTGTACGACTCCTATTGTAATACGCGCTGTACTAGAGCTATCTATACACTGATTTCTTCCAAAATAATTTTTATTATTTCATTAATCGTGAAACAAAAAATCTAGAAACGGTGATTTTAACCGATGATGGTAGGTTCAGTGTTAAGCAATTTATTTTCAGGCGGCTGACACAGTATCGAAACGGGTATCGAAATAGGGGTCCGAGATGAGGCACACTTACCCCATTACCCGAATAATAAAATCATCTACTTTGAATTCTGGCCGAGTCAGGTAGCCTAATCACGAAGCTGTGATTCACAACACAGCTGTCGTTCATCCCGAATGACCGCGAAACGAGTCCCTCGGTTATTAAATTAGTTAGTAACAATTAGGGGAGCCAGAGGCACAGGGGGTTGGTCGATTAGAGGTAGAGGGGAGTATCGAGGGGGGGGGGGGATTTTGAATCACGGTTCGACCGTGCCGGTCGATCGGTAACTACTTTAACGAGAGCAATTACGGACCGCGTGAAATCGCGTTGCCGCGGAGTGATCCATCGATCAGCGGACGATGATGACCAATAATAACCCGTCACTCCTGTTGCTCGTTTCCCCCCTCGGGCAATTCTTATCTATCGCTGGTCCCCTCCAGCGCGGTCTGCGTATAGAGAGTACCCGGGACTCGAGAGCCTGACTCTCGGGCTGCGTGTACGCGCGTGCGTGCGTGCGTGCGTGCGTGCGTGTGCGTCGCGATCTCCTTTTTGCTCGTGGTGCGGATATCGTCGTGTTTCACTGAACGTTCGTTGGCGCGGTGGCTCTTCGTTCACGCACGCCCACCGCGGCCGCCGCCGTGACCACGTGTTCCACACGCTTCGTCCACACGCTCTCGCTACGCGTGCGTACCGCGCGCGGTTCGACTGCGTGTGTGCGCGCGCGCGTCACAAGCTCTACCGAGGAGAGAGACTCAACTCGCGTCGCTCCGCACGGAGTCTCGCTCGAGTCACACCTGCTCCTTTTTCCCACGAGATCGCTTTGCCCCCCAGCCACCGCTCCTTCCTCGGACGTCCTCGGCCACCCTTGGCTCCTTTCGCTCTCCGGCAACCAGCGACTCGGGGCCATGGTCGCCGGAATTGACTCGTCCGAGAGCCCCACTAGCGAGCAACCGAGCTAGCCAGCCGGTAGAGAGATTTCCTCCACTTTTTTTTCAGACTTTTTCTTGTTCTCTTATCCACGCTCCTTCGAGCTACAGAGTAGCAACAGTTTTTCTTTCTTTTTTTATTATTATAGAAAATCTCATATGAGATTTATTACAACGTAGGGTAACTGCACCAGTGAGTGAACATTTAAGAAATTGTTCAGGAATATATTTTATTTAAAAAAAAAAATATGTGGATTAAAGGAATCTCATATATGCCAAATAGCTCCCTATACTTCATTTGTCAAAAATAAATGAACACAAATACAATGAAATTAGTATTATTTTTGTTTATTAAACGTTAAATAAAAAATATGAAAAATACCAGTCAATGAACACTACATTCCAGTAATTGAACAATGATGGTCCAATGAATGAACTGAATTACTAAACAATATTCTCCTATTTATTTAACTCTTTAATCACAAAAAATCCCCTAGAATTAATTTTCTTTGGCTCCGTTATCTTTGTTAAAACATCCTGTCTCTTGTACCAAACCGTATCTGGAATCTCTGGCCATTTCCATACCTTTCCTTTTTCACATTCTACCATTGTTGTCATATTGGGTTTGATTTTCCGGATTCTGAATTTTTTTGTCTTCCTGAGTTTTGTGATCTTCGCTGTCAGATTTTTTAGAATCACTTTCTTTAGAAGTGGAGTTAGGACTAATATTATGGGAAATATTCTCTTTTCTCTGTTTCTTTTTCGGTAATGTCACCTGTGCGTTCTTTTTCTCTTCCGCTTTTCTTTTTCTGCATTTCTTTTCTCTGTTCCTTTACTGGGCTATGAGTCATATCGTGGACCAGTGAATAGACACAACGAATTTTTAACGTAATATTCATTTTATAGCTATTTTTGTGATTTATATTCAATACTTAAACCCTCGTACATCTATATTGTTAGTAACTTTTATCTCATGTGTAAAAGAAAAGTATAAAAACTCATGTGTAAAAGAAAAGGTCGTGTATACATACCTTACTAGTTTTAGCTCTGTTATATACACTCAACGCACTTGGTGAAAATAGACCATCATAGAAACTAATGGTGACGTGACCAATATAAACCAATAAGAATACAACTACGAAAAAGAGTCATATATTCAATTGTCCCAAAAGTCATTATCGCTAGTATGCCGTGCGGCTTAAAATTTGTTGAAATATACAAAAGTGTTCATTAACTGGTGCCCGTTCATTCACTGGTGCAGTTACCCTAATTACAAAACAGAAATACACTCAGGTAAAGGCACCAGTAGTTGACCAGTTAAGAGAAGTTTTCCACGAGAACAATAGTACCCACTTGCTCTGTCATCAAATAGCGAGAGTCGATGCATGAAGACACTCTTTAAGTCTTCTAGATTATGTAACAAGGCCACTTTAAAAAAAAAGTTTACTTAAACAAATTTAAGGAACATATTGAAAAATTCAGTAATTGCTTCAGAAGTTGACCACTCTTGAACATGAAAAATCTAGTAATTGACCTTCTCTTCGTTAGTAGTTGACCACTTATACTAGAAAGAGGGTTAAAGCAATAATGTTGGGAATCATTTTAGTATCAATTAATTTCAACAGTTACCAACACAAATTACAATTAAAGAATAAAATAAGAGATATATCAGAATATTACTAACCTTAATGAATTCAGACGTCCGTTATTACTATGCATACTTCACTTCGCATATAACTGTTCTGAAATTTAAACAACAAATGCCATAGCACCCGAGATTCACTTTCATCAAAAGGGCACAGCTTATAAAAACCTTATTCTTTACGTTTTTCTATAAAATGGTCAACTACTGGTACCTGGTCAACTACTGGTGCCTTTACCTTACATACAATACAGAGTATGAAGATTACAAAACAGAAATACACTACATACAATACAGAGTATGAAGATTACAAAACAGAATAGGTTTCTTGTAGAAATACAGATATTATAATACGAACATATGATTAATAGGAACAGTATATGAACAGAGAGAGAAGAGGAACAACAAAACTTATACTTTAAGGCCACAGCTTTTAAAAAATGATAACATGTAATGACAGGTCCTAATATTAGGTTTGGCTATCGTTACTGAGACATCCATTGGAAGCTGGAAGTCTAGTTTACTGAGTTTATTAATCAATGAGAGTCTCTCATCGTTGTATAAATTACATTGCCACAAAACATGATTCAGCGACTCATCTCCATCCCCACAACTACATTCAGGATTATTAATGAAACCAATGCGTGCTAGGGAAGAAAGTAAATGGTAGTGGTCAGATCTACACCTATTTATATTGACGATGGTTGAACGGGATAAATTTAACTGAGAAAACCAAGGAAGTCGATTTTCATTAAAATAAATTTGTAGCAACAGTTCCTTCAGTTTATCGGCCTCTCTTGCTCCCTTATCCGCGTCTCCCCCGAGGTAGACAACTAGAAAATAGTTGAGCTAGAGACTAAGCGAACCTTCTAATCTTTTTTTTTTTATTATAGAAAATCTCAACCTTCTAATCTTCTCCAGCATCTTCTCTCTTTCTCGTTTGCCCCCTTCATCCCCTGCTAATGTTTCGTTTCGTTGTTTCCCACTGATTTTCTTTCTCTACGCTTCGCGAACGGAGCGACCGGAGCATACACTCGAAAGATGCGTGCACCCTGGTGTTACGTAGATATTGTGAATCTTAACCCAGATTTTAATAATTTTTAAAAGACATTTCAATCTTCGAATGATGTGTTTACATGAACCATATGTTCGGTAATTTCGGCATCTTAACCCTTATCCGTCCCTCATGTCAATTTGACACAGTTTTCCCGAAATAAGTTACACCATTACTTATGCTAATACAAAGTAATAATGATCGAACCTGTGCGCCGCGAAAAAATTCCTATTATATAAGTTATACCATTCGGTAATTTGTAAGAAAAATTGTCCAAAACTTGGTGACTTTTATTTTTTAAATGCGAAACATATAACCGCAAAAACCTAACATTGGAATATTAACTTTTCAATTTGAATGAAAGAAACATCGAAAAGTAACTGTTTGCCTTGTTATTTTATCGTTTTTTTAGATCACTGTGTCAATTTAACACCGAGGGACAGATTCAGTTCGCGAAACGAGGGACGGATGAGGGTTAAAGCGAAACAAAAAACCAATTTATCTATTCGAGCAATCAACTTTAATCAATAGAATATTTTCCATTTTGTTCGATGATCTTTTGAGGTTTTTCTGGTTAGCTTCGTATAATTCTGTCAGTGCCGGATTAAGCAAGCGCGGGGCATGTAGCAAATGTTACCAGGAGGCTATAGATTTTGCACAATAATACAATGAAACACAATAAATGAACTTTTTTTTTAGCTAAAATATCTGCGAAGGATATCCACTAAATTTTCTGCTGCAAGCGCGGGGACCGTAGCATTTGCTACTCCTGCTACGGGCGTTAGTCCGGCACTGAATTCTGCGTTCATTAAACTTCAAAATTTTCTCAAAATTGAGTTTTTATTTCACCATAAAATACCGAAACAAACTTTTGAAAGAACTATATGAATTTTTTAAACTGTCGGGCTTTGTCTCGATCTTGTTTTTGGGTGTTTGATCAGTGGATCGATATGTGCAGATTTATGCAAAACTCGACATTTTCTGACTCAATTGCAGCGACCTGAAGTACACAATAGAAAGAAAGAGTGTATAAATCCTAAACGCATACTTCTTTAAAAAATTTTTTTGGAAAGTTTCAAGTCTGCATCTCATCGGAAAGTTAGTTTAAAATCAATTGCAAAATTCGTACCGAACAAACAGACAGACAAGAAAGCGAGCTAATAAAAACGTGGTAAAACGAATTGTCTATTATAGTGTCACATTTATATTGTCAATTATATTGTCATTTATAATTTCTCAAAAAAGGAAGTGATAGTTCCTCGATGACAGTTCACTGATACCAGATCGCCAATTTCACGCATCGTCGTCGCAACAGGACGCATCTTTCCAATCGCGTTTGTGCGCTGTATGCAAATCTCGCGAATGTATTAATGTTCAGGATTCCATCAGCTGTCTTGGAAATGATATTCCTGCAAGTATCCGGTACGCGGAATTCATGTAAATGGACGTCGATGCTTACCGTGTGTATACTCAGGCCTCGTACTTAAGCGCAACACTTCTTTTTATCAAGCGACTGTGTACTCTGAACTTATCTGCAAAGTAAATTCCATCGCGGGTCGGGATTTAAGGAGCCTACCTCACGGAGACGGATACTTTTCATCGTGATAAGGACTCTGGTTCGAAGGAACACCAATGGGAACAGTGCACGTCGACATGAAACGTTCTGCCCAATGGAATGATTATATTTAATCAGTGTAATTCGATTGGATAATTCGACCATTTCTTAGATGAAAATCGCAGTTCGTTTCTCAAAACATTGAACAGCATTCATCGTTGTTTCTCATATTATTCGACAGAAGTTACTGGTATTCAATAATTTTCTTCTTCAGGGCCAAATTGTCTTCATAATGAATTATAATAAACAACTAAAAATACCAGCGAAAATCTTAATTGCAACTCACAAATGTAGGCAAAGATATTTGTATGAAATCTACAAGCACCTCTGTTAGAATAATAGATTTTTAAAATTTCCATTAATAATTTTGCAGTATTTTATCAAATTCATCGTAGATCGCGGATTTTGCAAAGTATGTTGTATCATTTTAAGCTGACTAAAGAAATTGGCAAATGAAATTGATGGTTATATGTATAGCGATCGTAATAAGCTTTAAGCAAAATTTTAAATGTTAAAAGTATTTAATTGATCGAACCAATGCGCCGATAACATTTAAAATTTTGCTTAATGAAATTAATGTTTATCTAGCTTCTATGTCTTCCAATTAACGTAGACAATTTCTATCGAGCACGAACAATTCCGGAGTCACACAGTAACTTTGAAAATCCTCGAACACCGAGTTTGTGAAAACGTCGACGAAACATTCCGTAAAACTCGCGCGGCGAGGTTCGGTCATCGGGATACTTAATTCCAATTTAAAGACGCGGATCAGAGCCTGATTTAGAGTGAGACATATTCGGGAAACTTGTTCGCGTTCAATTAAAATTCGCAGCGAACGAAACACACTCGGCGGAATATTGAACGGGTCACAGCGTCGTTATTAAACGGTGCATTGCGCAGTTGACTTGGTCGCTGTGTACCCGAACGAAGGGAGCGATTTCCGATGCCGTACGTTTCTTAAGGATAGCAGCAAGGATCGGGTTTACGAGGTAGCCTCGCGCATGTTTTGCATACTTATCGTAATAATTTTAATAAGGCACCGAGCGCTGACAATTCTCCCATGTATATGACCTTTATTCGTTTGCGTTGCGGCCGCGGAATCACGGTAACGAATTTACAAACTTGTTTATGTAAATGTACATACGTTTATTCCCACTGGCTACTGTGTGCTTCAAATCGTTTTCTTCTATTTTACAGGAATTCGAATTACACGCGGGGAGATAGACAAGTGAGAAAAATGAATAAACTGCATCTCGTTTAGTTTTCTGAGAGTAGCTCTGACCAGGCTATTTAATTTTCATGGAGGTGTGATAAAAAATACCGAGACATTTAATTCTTGTCAGTACATCGGGGATATTTATGCAAAACGTGTCGACGTCATTTCTGGGAAACAGAAATGAAATTCAGACGAAGTTCAAGCAATATACATCGTATATTCTCCTGAACCTATTAATTTATTAACACTCTGCTTCACACCAAAACGTGTCTAGTCTATCTCTCACCATTCTTCTTCTCTGTTAATTAATTTGAATTAACAATTCTAATATGTAGATACTTGTATAAAAGCCTTTTAAAAATGAATGCACACAATTTTCACCCATTTTCTCCATTCTTTATTCTCCGTATCTTCATTTTTTCAAACTAAATTTTGCAGAACCTGATTTTGAGAAACGATTTCACGCATTCGTACTCGGGTGGAAATAAAGATCGGAATTCTTTGTTCAGACCTGGAAATGAATTTTTGCTGTGGCATATATATTCAACGATGAAAGGTTTAATGGTCGTCCATAAGACGCGAATAGTTGAAATAATTTACTGGCCCCGATAAATCGGCGTTTCATTAAATCAATCCACTCGGCACAGTTCAGAATGAAGCCCCGACGGTGTGCGCATACCGGCCGCGGAGATACGCGTGTGTCTTGTTTTTAACCGGCGCAAGAAGTGCATAACGTCAGTGGTCACGGAACGGCGACCTTGCAGGTTCAGCCTGAAAATGCATGTCTTTGGCTGCGAAATTTACACCAACAATTAAACTCTACCTTGAACGGAGAACACGTCCTGCACCTGATGCCCTTTTTTAAAAGGCCTCGCGTACCCTCGGTGTCCTTGACCTCCCCCTCTTCGTCCTTCCCTACCCCCACGGCATTCTTTTCGGGGAGGAAATCCAAGGAATTCGCGCCCGCATTGCGTTATAACTGCGCCACGGACAAAGTGGGCACCGAATACACGCGCACCTGTGCGCAAATCAGCGGTTTAAAACGCACCGATCATCACTCGTCGTCGTCGCGGCGCCGACGCGTTTCGTCGCGTTAACCTGCCGCGCCTCCACCCGCTCCATTTTTACTCTTCAGTTTCCTTCGCCTGTGCTCCTCTCATTATCGGTAATGTCTCGATAATGTACGAAAGAAAAGTGCACGATATATACGCTACTGTATTCTTTTACTGTAAATTGTATTCATTTTTTAATTATCCAACTGAAACTAATACATTCGAGTCTTTAAATATTTTTAACATGTCCACTGCTTTAAATGTACGTGCACATAAGTGTTATTGCTATTATTGTTAGACTTCGGATTCTTCTGCAAAATAAAAATTTGTTAAATTGCTTTTAAGGAGCACGAATTAAAAGACAATGTATTCCTTGTTTTAATAATTTTAATAAGTGGAATATGATATAACAGGTGTCTTGAAACAAATAAAAATTGTATTCTTCTTTTAATTATCATATTCAACTGAAATTAATACATTCAAGTCTATAAATATTTTTAACATGTCCACTGCTTTAAATGTACGTGCACATAAGTGTTATTGCTATTATTGTTAGACTTCGGATTCTTCTGCAAAATAAAAATTTGTTAAATTGCTTTTAAGGAGCACGAATTAAAGACAATGTATTCCTTGTTTTAATAATTTTAATAAGTGGACCATGATATAATAGGTGTTTTGAAATAACCACAAATGCAAACACTGGAGCCAAATAAAAATTGTATTCTTCTTTTAATTATCCTATTCAACTGAAATTAATACATTCAAGTCTTTAAATATTTTTAACATGTCCACTGCTTTAAATTGTGCATGCCCATTTTTGTCATTAAGTGCATCAAATTCGCAATCTATAAGATATAATGACGAACTATATCTTTATGTAGAAATTGCAATAACACATATTCTCAGAATTGTTCAATTAAACAGCGGATTCCTTTTTCAAAGCTTACTGTGTTCTTATTTAATTTTTTACGCTTTCCTATTAATTATGGCCGGATGCTTCTTTCTTTTGCACAGTAGTGTATATATTTTTCAAAAAGTTTCTCACCTACCGTCAAACATACTTACTATTACTTACGCTTGTAGAGTCAGTTCGAGCACCCAGAAGTTTATTTGCTGAGAGATAATTGAAAAGAATTTTTTTGAGAGGTTAGGACAAAATAGAAAAAATTATTTGAACATTGCAATTTTTATCATTGCCAAATGTTTGCAGCCGTTTGCAACGTTGACCACTTTTTATGAAATTTTTGAGAGAATTTTTGAGATCTACAAAACATACTCCTTAAACAGCTAAATGTGATTGGAATTATGTCGTGTTCGGTGTTATTTTAATCAGATAAATGTCATGAATGTATCTATTGATAAAAGTTTCATAAGAAAATAATTAAAAACAATCTAGTTTTCTTTCACTGAATTAATATCATCTCACCGACTGTCTCCTTTCCTTATTTTCACTTTTGTCCTGCTCTCAGGAGTTTTCTTTGGATCCTTTCTTGGACCTCCCTTTTGTCCTCCTATCCAACGCCCATTGTTTCTTTCGGTCGGTGGTGACTCATAATGAAACTCGCTGGAAGTCAATCTACTTTTTACCGCAAATCGCAGCCTTAATGCGGCTTCCAGTTCCCGAAGACTGGTAGCAAGATATTTTGCACGCTCTCCTCTGTGACAAGAAGCTATTTGTTTATTTAACTCTTTCGATTAGAGAAGTGCTTGTAATGTTTTTGATCCTTTGTGGAGAACTTGTCAAAGAAATTGGAAACAGTTGGTTGCGAACACCTTAGCATTCTAGAGGCGTCTCTGAGGCGTTACTAAAAATTCTATAGTATTATTTAAACTATTGTTTACATTGTTAGATATGTCGATATCTAACCAATTACTAAACATTTAAGTATTGTATCAGGTATTATATCAATTTCATATCTACCAAATTAAAAAAAAACATATATAAAAAAACCTTTTAAACCCGCGCTTATATTAAAATGCACTAAAAAGGAGATAATAATTTTTTTTAAATATTAGTGACTATAAATAAAAGCGTGGAGCGATATACTATATTAACGTAATTTTCATGGTCGCTCCAAAGAATGGTAATATTCTAGGTTAGAAGAAACGTTTGATTTTCGAGTTAAAATAGCTCCGAGTGCAAATGGTGAAAATTGTTGTTCATTCATTTTCTACGCAGTGACAAAGTTTTGTTAAATATTATTGCCCGTTACGTTCTTGTGCGGATACGTTCTTGTGCAATCCGTTCGAGTGGTGCATTCAACAGCCTTCAGGATTCAGACAGATTATTTCCCACCTCCGAGAAACCGCACAATTCGACACTGTCAACGAAAAAACTGACATGCTTGTAATTCGCTATAGGGTGTTTACCACAGGCGAAGGTTGTTGACCGGCGTGCCCTCGATACTTCGTCAAAGGATTTATCAAGAAGGTGAACAAATTCTTCATCGTAAAGCAAAATTTTTGTCAAACTCGTAACTTGAATTAGCTGAGTTCTTTCCGAGGGAAAAGTAATATAATATTTTAATGATACATATGAATGGTATTCAAGTATTTTCATGAGACCTACTTCCAGTAATAATAATAGAATTAATATTATTAATGTATTATTATTAATTATTATTGTATTAAGATTTTGCAGTTTTTGGTGATCTTCTACAGATTAATAATTCCTTCAGAACTCGAGAAATGAAAATGAAAACTCGAAATACCAACCGTGGAACATTCAAGAGAACCAACTGTGGTTACTTTGGAAAAAAGAAAGGGTGTGTTGGGCCTGCAGTGTGATTGCCAAAATAAAGTTAACCAAGCAGGGGGAACAAGGTTTCGGTTTTGTAAGCAAGCAAAAATGATTTGCAGAATAAAATATTTGCTTTGGCTCTGCTGAACAGGTTATATCTGAGAGGTTGTTTCAGTGCGTAAGACAAATATTTTCATGCACTGCTGTTTACGGAAAAAACTTTTCAATTCAACTTCTCGTCTAACAAAATTTTCTCGAAATTATTCGCTACGATGTCAGTTCAGTAAAAATATTTAATATTAACAAATATATTAGAATTCTTATCAGATTGCAGATCTTTATGCAAAATATAAAACGTTTGCATCGACTGCCAGAGACACAGGAGAAAAATAAACAATTCTTGCTTCTCTTAATTATTTTATTAAACTGAAACTAATAAACTGATGTCCTTAAATCGTTTTAATATGACCTCATGTTTAAATTGTGCGTACCCCAATTTTTATCATAAATGGATAAGATACGTGGTCTAATTACACTGTCCAAGAAATTTCGACTTTTTTTCACGTTTCCAATTGGATCTTATAGAGTTTCGAATCAGATTCGGAATTAGCGCAAAGAACTCTATAAGATCCACCCAACAGTTATATGGAAACACATTTGGTGTTGGAAAGTGTTATTATATAACATTTACACGATATTGTTCCACTACGGCTGGGAATATTTCATCCACGTGCAACGCAGCTTTTAATCAAGTTTTACATAACCTTAGCGCATTCAAATACAATTACGGAACGCAATCAAATTCCACAATTATTTCTCAACTGTACAGTTGTACAAAGACGATATAAATGTAGCAATCAGGTGAAGCACAACAGAGAAGCACTTACAGCAGTTAATCGAGGTCTTCCTGTATTGTCGAACGCAATGTTTTCCATTCTTCTTCACCCTGTGTAACAGCATCATTCGAGATAATAACATACATTTCTTATTCGAGAAGACAGATAAAACGGGAATACCGTTATGGGTCCATTTGGACCCGGTACTTTCCGAAAGAATTCTCCATTCAAGACCCGATACCTGAGATACACGCACCTGAACACCTATAACGGATTACGTTAGAAATCCGAGCACACGACGGGAACTGTAACACGTAGCTCGCAATATTTTGACTAAGAACATTGCTTATGACGTACGACGTGCACGCGTGTTGCCTGCCAATGTGCGTTTTTTTTTTTTATTATTATAGAAAATCTTATATGAGATTTATTACAACATAATTACAAAACAGAAATACACTACATATAATGCCAATGTGCGTTTGTCCGTACACGTATAAATGTTACATGGAGGACCGGTCCTGTGTCGTAATGTGGTTCAGAAATTTGGGAAAGTTGACAGAAATTCTGAAAACACATTCTTCTTGTACACTTCTGGAAACACATTTCGTTTTACCAACAACTGAGACATTCCGACTTTCGATGTTACAGGTCACTTATTAACTCTTTGAGCCACACGATTTTAAAGGAAATAAAACCCAAGTTGCACAAAATTTTTTTTAATAGCAGTATCATTAGATTATGTAATTAATGAAACGATATTAATGGACGGAGTTTTATTAACACACCTATCAGCACGAGGAAAACATGATATGATACATCGAAAAAATAAGTAACGGTTTCATAAATAAACTGAAATATACTGATATTGAATCGATTGTTCCTTGTGTGAAGCAATAGATTCATATTGACATATTTCAACAAATATAAACTACTTTTTGAGGTGGGTTAAAATACAATATTTTACTATGTATAAAAAGGTGAGCAAAAGGTGGGACAATTTTTAACCCAACTAACCCCAAAGAGTTAACACGATATACAATGAAGAACAACTTTAAGCATTTCCGAGTAATTGCAATTTTTTCAAATATTTTTTTCATGTAGTAACAATTGGTCTAACTTCTCAAAAAATTCAAGTAGTACAGTTTAATATTAGCACTATGTTTACGGAGCACTGTGTTTAGATCTCGAAATAACTATTTCACATTATTTTCTAAACATGACAAGTATGTCTCTATCCATATTTCCAATAATATATACCCAAAGAAATAAATTTGGTAAATAATTCCAAAAGCATTTTTCCAATCTTAATGATTGCAAATTAAAAAAATATTAGAACCCGTCATTTTCACGGGTCCCGTAAACCTAGTGTTAAAATCGTCCTTTCGAAAGTGTGCGATTATTACTATGATTCAATTGTACGAATGTACAATTTTATTCTGCACTAGGATGCACGGTCTGCTGATCACACTTGAGTGCTCTAAGGACTCTGGTGATTCGTAAGATGCTAGTCGAATATTAGTCGAGTTACTACCTCCGTCAACCGAAACGTCCCCTCGACCATGACAAGATATTGTCAAAGTATTGGATTACTTCGACGAAAGAACCCGTCAGAATTCCTAACCAGAACGACATCCCCGAGTCGAGGTTTCCGTTTTCTTGTTCCAGTTTACATGCCGCGTCTTTTTTCTTTTCTTTCCCCTTCGTTCGCGTGTTCCCGCTGTCCTCTCGTTCGTTTTACGTTTTTTCATTAAACGAACGCATCAAATAATGAACGTACCGTAACTGAGGACGCGAAATTCTTAATCGACGATTACACCACTGCCGGGGATACGTGTAAATGAATTTTAAAACTAACCCAGGACGACCAGACCAAGTTACAGAGATTTTCTCCGTTAGGCTACATTGCTTAACCCTTATCTAGCCAACCAAAATGTATAGATGATGTAAAAAGTTTTGTATGACGTCCCAAAAGAAGTGTCTTTTAGAATGTGTTCCTTTAATGTCGCTAAATAAATACAATCAATGCGATCATCTTTATGTGAATGTTTTAGTACTTCCTAACATGAATTTGAATTGTGTGCACGAATCGAAAACCAACTTTTGAGACAATCTAATATTCATTTAGCAATATTAACACTAAACCTACCAAGCTTTAACACTAGATTGCCCAAGGAAGTGATTTTGACTGCTTTTTAATTTCAATTAGAAAAACAATTATATATATAATGACATAATTAAATAATTAAATAATATATAATTTCTTAAAATTTATATATATATATATATATATATGTTTGTTATACCTGTATTCCCTTATAAAAATGACAAGATTAATTTTATTTAAACTTTGTGCGACCCCTATTGTAATACGTGCTCTACTAAAGATATCTATACAACAATTCCTTACGAAATCATTTTTATTATTTGAAATAATTATAAATAAAATAAAAATTCTGGAACCGGTTATTTTGACTAGTGGTAATAGGTCTAGTGTTACAAGAACACATTCCAAAAGAAACTTTTGGGACAACCTAATGCTCAACATATTTGCAAAAATTCTAATTTTCAGACAATAAATTCATACATATACATAGCAAACAAAGAATGGACATTCAGAGAAATTTCCTAATATTTTTAGAACATTAACAAATTGTTGGTTCAGCTGCATTGTATCATTGAACAGACCCCAAAAAAATGATGAACAACTTCGGACCGATGCCAAGGTTAGAAATAACTTGCCAAACGAATATCCAGCCACGTTTTTTTTTTTTTTTTAACTTATTTTACGTCGCTTTTGTAAACTCCTATTAACCCTCATCCACACGACGTGGTACCCGGGTACCTATTTCAAATTCATTTAGAATAGTACAAAAAATTACCCGTGTGGATGAGGGTTAAGGAGTTATTTCGCGACGGGACGTACAGTTTTTATAAGGTGGGTTCCGAACCACCTTTGGGCACCACAGTTTACAGAGCACATGGAGTATTTCCAGAGGTGCCGGCATCCAGCCACGTTCTCTTACCGAATCTTGGGTAAACCTCGATAAAAACTAGAAGAGCTTCCCGATGATGATCGAAACGTCTTCCCCCGGCGAGATCGGGGGTCCGCAAAACCGCGGACGCTGCTGAACATCAATATTTTCCTATGCAGGGACCCCGAAGAGAGCCACACAGCGTGTCCCCGGGGCGCGCGGGCTCTGCCAAGCAATTAATTCGTCAAATTGATATTCCTCTCGAGGAATTCTCCTCGGAGGATGACGGTGCCGAGGGGCGGAGGGGGCGGCCAAGTGTCCCCCCTTGAAAAACATCGACGAGGTTCGTTGTCGTTCGAGATTCGTGGTTGCGCAGGGTGTACATCTCTCGCGACCGCCTGAAAATATCTAAAAATAAATAAGCGTGCCCGTTCCCCTCGGAGGAGAGCCCGTGGTGCACACGTGTGTTGTTGGCGTTGCCGTTGGTGAGAGACACGGTGAAACGGGGTGAGAGCGAGAGTGAGACAGAGAGACGGATAGATAGAACATTTGGGGGCAGAGAGAGAGAGAGAGAGATAAAGAGAGAGAGTGAGAGGGAGGGAGTAAGAAAGAGAGTGGCCGAGGTGAAGGGGGAGAGAAAAGAGGACTCGGGAATAGAGAAACGAAGAGTTTGTGGTGTGAGGGGTGTGGAGAAGGGGGGAGGAGGAAGGACGAACAGAGGAAAGATGAGGCGAACGTGAGTCTCGGCGTGGGAATAAGCGGCAGGTGCGCGACGGCGCTACCGGGGAGTCACTTGTGGGGGCAAAGTCCCCCGGTTGGGCCCCCTCCGTGCCCACGGAAAGCCGCGGCACCGGGACACGCCGGGCCCCACCTTGAGGCCCCGCCGCCCTCCCCTCCTCTCCTCTGCTCTTCGTCGCCGCCGTCGCAACCCCCCCGCGCCACTGCGTAAAATAATCAAAAAGTATTGCACGTGTAAAATTGATCGTAAGCTCCGGGAGCGCGCGGTCCAAGACGACTCTCCGAATCATTCCCGTCCCGAAATCGAATTTCTTCTTGTTGTACCCTGGTTACTTTTTATCATTTCGTGAGGGGAGCAGAGGGTGCACGGGGTGCGCACACGTGCAGAGGCCGCCGAGCCGTCGCCGCCGGCGGGAACCGAGGCTCTTCGACGGTGATTGTCTCGACAAGTGAGACTGCTTATCGGCCGTGACACTCGCTTCGTGATACCAGCCTGGCACCTAGATGCTTTCACCTAACTTTCTTTTTTTTTATTATTATTATAGAAAATCTCGTATGAGATTTATTACAACATGATTACAAAACAGAAATACACTATATACAATACAGAGTATGAAGATTACAAAACAGAATAGGTTTCTTGTAGAAATACAGATATTAATAATACGAACATATGATTAATAGGAACAGTGTATGAACAGAGAGGGAAGAGGAAAAAAAATATAATTCACCTAACTTTCTTTGGTTTTTATTGACCTCGATTAGACATTTCTTCAGATCTTATTGTTCAATTATCATTTTGTTCATTAAATGAGATTCAAGTTGACGTCTGATGGAAGCACTGTGACTTGACTGTAATTGTTTATTTTTAGTTGTTTTGTTTTATCCATTCTTGCTTCGACAGTAAACCTGGCGAGCTCTAAAAATGGCTGTGATTTTTATTATGATATATGCTTGGATACAAAAATGTGTAGAATCTATTCTAGTGAAAGTATTATTACAAGTTTAATCATTGTAAACTTAACACATTACCGACCGGTGATTATTGCATAATTTTGAAAAATCTGGAACATGGCTGAAAACTTTTTAATGGAACTTTCAATAGTAACAGCAATTTTCATTGTGAACTAACAAGTCATCCTCAATAACGTCATCTAATAATTTCATTTAATATTGCAATGTAAAAGAAAATTTCTATGCTTTCTTTTGATACAGCACAATTATTGAGAATCTTATTAATAGGATTCCGGTAGGTAAAGTGTTAACCCTTTGCACTCGACTGTCCCCTCTGAGGCAGCACTAAAAATTGCTGTACCATTCTTCAAAATATTGTTTACATTACTAAATATATCGGTATCTAATCAATTACTAAACATTTAGGTACTGTATAAGGTAATGTACCAGTTTCATATTTATAAAATTGCAAAAATCGTATGGTATGGAAATATTCTAGATCGGAAGAAATGTTTAATTTTCCAGTTACATTATTAAATATATCGGTATCTAATCAATTACTAAACATTTAGGTACTGTATAAGGTAATGTACCAATTTCATATCCATAAAATTGCAAAAATCACAAGGTATGGAAATATTCTAGATTCGGAAGAAATGTTTAATTTTCCAGTTACATTATTAAATATATCGGTATCTAATCAATTAATAAACATTTAGGTACTGTATAAGGTAATGTACCAATTTCATATTCATAAAATTGCAAAAATCATAAGGTATGGAAATATTCTAGATTCGGAAGAAATGTTTAATTTTCCAGTTAAAATAGCTCCGAGTGCAAAAGGTTAAAATACCAGAAACCGGTGATTCGATCGTCGGTGATAGGTTTAGTGTTGAACCGAGTGGTTTATTTAGCAACTACAATATTGTTACATATAGCTTATATTACATAGATATTACATCGTTTCTATATTCTTACGGAAGATTTTAATATGAAATCGATTTGTATATTTGAATAACGGAAGGAATGGAAGGAAGCTCCGTTTTTAGGTCAGATTCACGTTCTCGATGTTAATCGATGCGACGTAAAAATATTAATTGGAAACACGACGGTGATCGTTGCCCACTCCAATCGGAATTCGTTCTTTATGGTTTCACCATGTTTCCCGTTACCGGCGATTTAATTTACGCGATACGTAAATAGCAAATAAACACAAGCTTCTCTGAATAACATGCACTTTCATTCATACCCGTTCGGACTTGTTGCGCAGGTGCACAGAAACGCGGTAAAACGTTAATATAAAACGACACAAAGGTTTCGCGAGAGGCTTGTATCAAAAACGGGGCGTAATTGGTTTCTCGGAATTGAAAATCAGAGAACCGGTATTCATTTTCCATGTAAATGGATCCGAACAGTTTTTTTTATGGATCTCGGAAATGCACGCGAGAACGGGGACATATTAAGAATGATCGAAAAAGAATATAAACGTATGAGATGGTACACGAGTATGAAGCTTTTTAATGATATTTAAACGTCGGAGAAAGTGTATGTGAAAACAAAGCTTATTCATCTTCAATATTAGAGTTGTCACTATTCGACACGTCGTTAATGAAATTTTAAAAAGTTGTTACAAAAAGAAAACAGCGTTATTTATCATTTATTCTTAATTGAAGACCTCGTGGAAGACCAGCACATTCTTTTTTTTTTATTGGAAATCTTAAAAAATATTACAACATTGGAATATAAATGTACAGACATACAGGAAAAAAATATAAAGATCTGTGAAATAACATTATAACAATAAGATAATACCTAGACTCGCAGATTACATTTGTTTAACCCAGCACGTTCTAATTGAAACATTACTGGCATTCGCAAACGAATCTCCGCAAAATATCAGATTCGAGTTCTCGTACATCAAGACAATTGTTACTCTATAGTTTATTCAAACGTGAATAAACTCTAATTAAGAAAGGGGACTGTCTGCAGGGATAATAGAGCGTTCGGATATTAGGTTACTTGGATGCGTCGTACTGTGTACAGTAAATTCCTCTTTTCATTACCCGTAATGCCTGGTTTTATATTCCCGGTCGCCAGAGTAATGCTACAATACCACGCAACCAGAGATTAACAAAACTATCGAGGTTCCATCTCGATCGGACACGCATCGGCTTTATTACTGTTATACCGTGAGGAGAATCAAGGGCAGGGGCTTGCGTTCAAGAATTTCTATTCGGGAGCATGGTTCCCCCTACGATTGTGTCAGGGCAAGTGCACCTAGCCTCACAAATCTCGTATCGTTCTCGAATAAAGGAGACATCTTTATATCGAACTAGTCTCAAGAGAGACAGTGTTTAACGTACGTCAGGTTAAACCAGTTACAACGTGAACATGTCTTGTTGATCTGAATCTATTTCGATCCAAATCACGTAGATCGTCATTTAATTACTCAGTTTCTGGTGGTTAAATTAAATGAATATCTTTTGATCTAATGACCTTGATGTTGATACGACCTGTATAAATAAATAATTGATAAAAAAAATCAACGAAAAGAAGCACCACCAAAAATACAGTATAAAAGGGTAAAGCAGCGAATGGTCCTAAATATTAACTGAGGTTTACCTGAGATATCTTTGTCCATTCACATGTTTCTATCAAATAGATTAGCATCTGAAAAATATTGGAGAATAAACTTATTTATATCGATCGTAATATTGTTAATAAAAAATCGTTGAATGCTATCGGCGCTACGGTTCGATCGTTAAATACACAAAAAATAATAAATTAACTAAGCAATTTTGCTAATTTTATATAATCGACGTTTCGGTCACAATTTGGACCATTTTCAAGATTAATAAATTGCGTCTGTAAGAAAAATAAAACATTTTTAACTTGATAAAATATAATTTTCAAAAGTTGTAACTGTGAAATGTTTAAATATGAAGGAGAACAAATTTTGTCAACAATTTTTCAATTCACTTGCTTAGGTGTGATTTAGTTTGAAATTATGAAAGTCATGAGACTCGTGAATCACTTGTGTTCGGCATGTCAGTTTTCACTATACTGATCGTTTTGCCAGAGATCTAGGTTATATAGATCCATACGCGGCGGTAAATTCTAATATACAAAATGTGTTTTTACCTACACCCTGTGAGAATACCTTAATGGTAAATCGGAAATTTATTAACATTCAATTGTTAATTTATTATTTTTTGTGTATTTAACGATCGAACCGTAGCGCCGATAGCATTCAACGATTTTTTATGTTGGAGAATGTTCAAGAATTTAATTACAGTTTTATTTATTCAACGATTTTCTGCAGTTTCAATCTGAAAAGAATTGTGGGATGTGGATCTTCCCATCGTTTTCAACAAATGGAAGCCAACCAGAAGTTTCTCTTCATAATTTTCGTAAACTGAAACTGTTTATTTTTATTGTGAATGCATCAAATCTGTTGATCAGCCACTGTATCAAACTAATAATCTTGTTATTAATATAATCTGTAAATTCACAGACACACACACCGACCGTCGAAATCAGTGCCGGGGGTGAGAGGAATCCCGCATGTAACCCCTATTGTCGTCCGTCAACCCCACGCGAGGGTTGCGCGCCGGGACAAGTGGCATTGTGTGTTTTGTAGGGGAGGTCACGGCGCACAGGTGTACAGGCCCGCGTAAAGTGCATAATGTAAAACGATGAATAAAAGGGGGCCCCGAGGGCGCAAAAGAGAGAGGAGAGGTCGGTGTTCCCCTCTTACCGTCAGGAAAATTAGAGCCTTTTTAGACCTGGGGTGAAAGAAAGAGAAGGGGGGGAGGGCCCACCACCCTTCCCGGGAGGCGAGACGCCGCATTTTTCTTCCCGCCCAGAAATCGCTGATACGTACCGAAAAGAAACGAAAGTCCTCCAGGAGACGATTATCGTTTTATTTCCACAGAAAGGCGTCTCGAGTTTTTGGCCGAGTTCGTGCATTCTCCATCCGTGAAACTCATCTCCGGTTGACTCATTTTCTGCTCGAAAGGAGTCCCGGCTGTTGCCGATTCGAACCGGAATTATCTTATCTCACGACGCTAATTGACCGTAATTTATACCTGTTTCTGTTGCAATGCTTTAAACGGTTGTTAATAAGTCTCCCGGTTTATCACATTTCGTATAATCGGCGTAATTCGATTTCATTTCGCATTCATCATACCACCGGAGCTGAGGAACGACCAGTTCAGTCGATGCTTCCGATAGTTAAACTATTTCTACAATTCGGTGGACTCGTTGCACAACATAGTCGTGTTTATAGTAAACATTATTCGTGTTTATAGTAAATATTTTCGATACTCTTCTGCTTGGTGTAATAGACAGTTTATCACAATGATTTTAATCCCTTGAGTATACAAAAGAATGTATAATTTACCAGATTGCAGATCTCTATTGCAAATGTCAATTTTCATGGGTTATTCTACAAAAACTAAAATATTGAACGAGTACAATTTATAAATTACAGTAACTTCCCTATGAATCGGGAAGTTAATTAACAAAATTCATTATGACAAGAATGAAGTAGAGACACCCGCAATATTCGTTACTACATATTTCCCATTGATTAAAAACCATACAAATAATATGAATGCATAACTTGAATCCTATATTTCATTGAAAGAGGACTGTCAAACATTGCGCAAATCGTGTAGAATCAATTCGATATTTTCATCGCGTCTATAAGGAGTAGCAGCTAAAATCGATTGTCAACGTTAATAAATCCGATTTATTGCTGCAGCATAATGTTTAGAATGTAAAATATCCTCGAACCTTTCAAGGAACATGCTTCTCGATCATTGCTCCGAAGACTATCAAACAGGGCAGCCATTAAACCGTCCAGCCTCGCCGAATCCCATTCAAGCTCCCCGAAACGAAGCAACAATGTTTGCATACGTCTCCGGGTGGAGAATAAAACGTTCGTGTAGATCGAAACGGCGCGGCGGCGCGACGTTTAAACTAAAGATGGCTGAAAGGAAGGATGCGGTTCGCATCTGCCTGACGTAGCGAGTCGGCCGTGAGCAGTTAAGCAAAACGAGCAAGTCGATCGTCGCTGATCGACTGCCTGGCAAAACTCGACAACGAAAGGGTTTTAGCGAGCGATCGCCAGACAGAATGGTGGTTTTATTTCGACGGGACCAGTAAACTATTGTAATTCTTCGTACGAGACGGCGCGCAATTGGGGCCGCTCGGGCTTGGGCCCGGTCGCCGGCCCCGTCGCGATTGGTTGGAACCAGTTGGCAGAGGTCGGGGCCCGAGAACAGAGGCTCGCCCACTCGCTTGTCGTTCGCGCGCGATTGGCCAGCAGCTCGGGTCCCTCTAGGGCCCCCTGCGTGCTTTTCCCTCCCTCCACCACCCCTTTACCCCCACCAACACAGCACGAATAACCCCTTCTATTGCTTCTCGTACTTTCCTTTCGATTTGGTTGACTTTGAAACTCCGCGGCCGGGGCTTTGGCCTCGCTTTTGCTTGTTCCACAACCTTTCTCTTTCCGTGCGTTCATCATCATTATCCTGGTCGTCATTATTTTCGTGTCTACGCTCGGCTTGCACCGCCTCGGTGTCACGTGACCGTCGTCGTTATTTTCACCGTAATTATCCCCGCGGCCCCACCAACAAAACCGTTTCCCCTCGGACTTTCGAGGCATTGATATTTCATCTCGACGGATCATATCTCCGGGGCCCTTTATTCGACGAGTCTTTGTCGAGCACGTCGCTCCTCGAGAGTCAATGCGAGACCTTCGACGTAATTGCGATCCGTGAATAGTTTACGTATTCACCTTGTTAATTCGGGAACGGGCCCGAAACGAGAACATCAAATGTCAGTGGAGCGTTAACCTTTTAAACGTGTTTACAAGACGGTGTGTGTCGGTCCGATCGCTGCGACTGGCCCACGAAATGTTATACGAGTAAACCGAGTATTTTATTCGTTTATAAAAAGAATTTAAAATGTATACCTTTCGGCCGATGAACATCGTACAAAAATGAGAAACTTCTACTTTTTTTTTTTTATTATAGAAAATCTCATACGAGATTTATTTCAACATGATGAAGAATACAATACGAAAATTACAAAATGATGAAGACTTTTATACAGCAGAAAAATTGAAAGCACAAAAACATTATAATAGAAACTTCAACTTGTCTCCCGTTTTGTACAATTTGTTAAAATAAATTTTTATTCTGCGTAGACATTCTTATATTTGTTTATTTTTTTTGTGTTTGGATGGATGGTATTAATTCACCGTAGACCCATGAAATTCGTTGAAGCAGAACGACCGATACTTTTTATCACAACCTGTTGCATCAGAATTTAATTGACTGACATAAAAGAGTATTTGAGGATGTCTCGTTTCGTACGAAAATTATAAATCATTCGTAATTTGAAACAGTTCAATTCCGTGTGTATAGGGAAATATTTCATGTGCTATATAATACTGTGGAGTCCAAGATTCTTTGGAACCCTTAACCCTTTAGTGCCTAAAGGTACTTAAAGTCTTGCCATTATTTGTTGTTCTTTTTTTAATTATGTATTTTATTTAGTTTAAATTCTCAGAATAAACGTTTTTATTTGTTTTTAATTACTAACGGTACTTATGAGTGCCTTTTTAAAACCAAAAACACCCTAAAATACCAAAAAAAAAAAATGTAAAATGGGTTTTCTTGTTTCTTTTGACAATAATATATAATAAATTAATTAAATAATGATTTTTTTTAGTCACATGCAAATTTGCGCACTAAAGGGTTAATAAACTGTAGATCCCATCGCGAAATAACTTTAGCAAAGAATTGAAAGTGACGTTAAATAAATAAAAAAAAAGAATTCCGTGTGTATTCGGCCGAATCCGTGTTAATGAAATTTTACAATGGACTTGTGGCATCGGCGACGAAGCTAATCGAGGCGGCCCTTTTCAAAGCGAACGAGTCCAGCGAATTGCGAATGAACGTGATTTCCGCAATTCCGGAGAAACGAGGATCTTTGAAACGCGCTCGCCGCATCTACGGAAATATTTTTCTCGTTGTGTCTTGCAGCGGATGGATCGCATGCAACGCTCGTCCTTTTATACCATTTTACTTAATCACATAATCGTAACGTCTAATTGCGAAAAAGGAGAGCACCGCCGGGCCTTAACACTTCGCCGGCTTCTGCGATTAGCCTTTTTATGAACTTTATCGCAGGCCGATCAAATTATGGTTCTTCGCCGTGTACGGCATTTGTATCAGATGGAATTTCGAAAAAATCGGACCGCTGCAGATTTATTGCGAACAATGCGGGCTTTAGGAAAACTTTGCGGGTAATTCGATGCAACGGGAGCTCACGTTTATCGAATCTCTCACGATTTCTTAGTTTAACCAAACTGGATTATTTTGAACTTTCCATCATGAATCCAAAAATATCTAACCATGCTAGATTGATTTCAAAGCAATAAATAATTATTTTGCATCACCTATGTACAATTAAAGCGTCAGACGAAATGGTTTGCACGAACAGACTTAATTTTGGAACTTCTGCATTTGAAATTTATCTCAATTCGATATTAGATCGCAAACACCTTTATAAATAAACACTTCTTAAAAATGTAATGCTGTTATCATTAACTTCTAACTTCTATACTTACACACATAGAATTATTAACCTCAGTAAAGTTGTGAAACACTATTTAAGTTTGTCGCTAATGACCTAGATATAGATACGACGTTAAACCTTAATTAAAAAAAAAAAAACAAGCAAGCAGTTCAATGCAGTTGGAGTTCAGTAACGAATAGCGGTGAAACAAAATTTTTAATATTACCAAAGCATAAATAGCATTTCATTTATGTATGTTTAAATAATTTCTCTATTGCTCGTACCTAAAATTTTTCACACACGTCCTTTCCGCAGATGAGGGCTGCTTTCTCGGAATCAGATTGGAAGTGGAGAAGTCTCGTAGAGCAAAGTGAGAGGAAACAAAATTTCAACCGCGGAAATTGCGGTAGCACAGAGGGCCAAGGATCCTCTGTGTACTTAAAATCTGCGAGTCGGCAGGACCCGGTTGTTCCCTTTCGTCCGGTACATACTTACTTCTCCGGAGGCAGTATTCTCCATTCTTTATTTTTTTTTTTCGTTTTATTCCCAGCAAATTCAGCTCGCGGCGACCGTTGCGCGAGTCGTTGCGCCCATAAATTTTTAAAACGAAAACATCGTATATACCCCACGAGTAACACGCGCCTCAGGAATTATTGCGCAGCTTGAAACGTGCTGCTGCTAATTTTCCCCCATACCCCCCACCCCCTTCTCGTCGGTTTCTTTTTTTTCGTTTTGCTCGTTTCGTTCGGTCGTATTCTTTATTCTCGTTTCGTCCCGTTGTCCTCGCTCCTGGCGGAATACGCGAGAGCGTATTCCGGTTGTTTCTGTCGGGCGGCACGGCCGAAACCTTCGTTAAATTTTTTATGGGGCGAGCCCGTTGCATTTACGCGTGCCCCGTGGCCCCCATGCCACAGGAGAAAGCGACTTCTTCCCAAGGATGCGTCTCGCCATGGTACCGAAACTCCCCTAATCGATCGGCCGCGTCACGCGGCCAAGTGAAATCCCATCGATCGCAACGTTCAAGATTTTATCGCATCTTTCGGAGACTTGCTATCGGATTGATCTTCGAGAAAATGCTGTATAAACTCTATCTTTCATTTAGGAAGCTGTGGAATGTATATATATATATATATATCATATTATTATTTTTATAAACTATAGTCAGGGAATGGGGAAGGATGCAATAATTAAGTTAGTGATAATTAGATTACTAAAAGAGTAGAACAGGTTCATTAAGAAAGCTATGGATTATATATATCATATTATTATTTTTATAAACCATAGTGAGGGAATGGGGAAGGATGCAATAATTAAGTTAGTGATAATTAGGATATAAAAGAGTAGGACAGGTTCATTTAGGAAGCTGTGGAATGTATATGATATCATATTATTATTTTTATAAACCATAGTGAGGGAATGGGGAAGGATGCAATAATTAAGTTAGTGATAATTAGGATATAAAAGAGTAGGACAGGTTCATTTAGGAAGCTATGGAATATATATGATATCATATTATTATTTTTATAAACTATAGTGAGGGAATGGGGAAGGATGCAATAATGAAGTTAGTGATAATTAGGATATAAAAGAGTAGGACAGGTTCATTTAGGAAGCTATGGAATATATATGATATTATATTATTATTTTTATAAACTATAGTGAGGGAATGGGGAAGGATGCAATAATTAAGTTAGTGATAATTAGGATACTAAAAGAGTAGGATAGGTTCATTTAAGAAGCTATGGAATATATATGATATATTATTATTTTTATAAACCATAGTGAGGGAATGGGGAAGGATGCAATAATTAAGTTAGTGATAATTAGGATATAAAAGAGTAGGACAGGTTCATTTAGGAAGCTGTGGAATGTATATGATATCATATTATTATTTTTATAAACCATAGTGAGGGAATGGGGAAGGATGCAATAATTAAGTTAGTGATAATTAGGATATAAAAGAGTAGGACAGGTTCATTTAGGAAGCTATGGAATATATATGATATCATATTATTATTTTTATAAACTATAGTGAGGGAATGGGGAAGGATGCAATAATTAAGTTAGTGATAATTAGGATATAAAAGAGTAGGACAGGTTCATTTAGGAAGCTATGGAATATATATGATATCATATTATTATTTTTATAAACTATAGTGAGGGAATGGGGAAGGATGCAATAATTAAGTTAGTGATAATTAGGATACTAAAAGAGTAGGACAGGGTAGGAATGAATGAGACAAAGAAATAAGATAGATTTGTACAGATACGGTAATCAATGATACAGTACAACCTCGTTTATCCAAACTGATCAGAGAAACATTCGGTTAATAGAACAATTATCCAGCTAAAGTGCTAAATTATATTATTAGATTGCTCTAAATTGAACTGTTCATCATTCGAATAATGGACACTTCAAATATCAGTTCGGATAATCGAGGTTCCAAATGGTGCTATATTTAGGCTCATTTGAATCAGAAAATTGTCCGAAATATATCAATAAAATTGCATTCGGGACATCTTTTACTTTAGTCTTATATTTTTTAAAATTGCAGAATGAGAAAATTAGCACTGTCTTCACAGCTCAGAAAAGTTTCGAGAAGTTAAGAAGATACAAAACTCTGTTGATACATTTTATTTATTAATTTCCCATCATTTCCAATGGTACTAACAATAGAGGTAATCAATTATCGATCGTAAATGTATTTTTGATAACTCAGGTTGTAATTTCTTATCGACGCACAGGTTCGATCATTATAATATAACATATTGATCGAACCTGTGCGCCGATAAGAAATTACAACCTGAGTTATCAAAAAAGGTACTAACAATGCCTAGTTTCCGATACTCCATGTTCGTCTGTGAAAATAAACGCCTATAGACCAATAAGGAAATGTAACAAGATGAGCTCATAGATTACAAACTGCATGCGCATTCGACAATATTTTGCAAGTGCAGATAGTAAACTGCAAGACGACACAACATGATCAGTCCGAAAATTTATAGCAGCAGAGGAATGGACAGCACGGTTATTCGGAGCACGTTCTTAAAGACCGGCTGATAGCATCGAAGTCATTAATCCGCGGTCTCGATAACAGAAAGATTTAGGACTAAATATAATTGACCCGTTCGACCAATATATTCTGTTAGCGGCTACACAGTCAGCTTTAAACACGAACCCATAAACGGTTCGACGTATTGATTGCCGAGGGATTGTTGTTGTTCGGCATTTTTATCCCGAGGAGCTTCGCTCCGCTTTGCGTGTTGCGCTTAATGCGTCCATTAAAGTGTTTTATACGTCACGTCTGGAATCGCGTGTAATTCAAAGGGATGCAATTTCTTTAAACGCACAGAAGCCCGCCACGAGACGTTAAGAAATCTGGGGTACAGGGCGCCCCTGCAATTTTTTGCCCGGCCGGCGAACCACCAAATTTATTACTTAAAAATCAAGCGGAAAAGAAAAAATTTTACTCGACACGCCGCTTCACGGTCGGCTCGTGTTTTTTTTTTCGGGGATTATTATTTATCGCGAAACTGCTCGCTGATGGATCAGCTCCTTTATTTCCGAGGCAGGATTCATGTTAGAATTCCTTTTCCTTTTGCGAATCATTTTACAACGTAAGAATTCATGCTCCTTCTTTATTCAGATTGAGATTCGTGTCTTTCGCGATTTATGTTTTCCGTTGTACGGGTTAGAATGCTTTCTGTTACTTAATGAAAAGTATGTTTTCATTTCTACGTATCTCACAATGAATATAACGGTACAATTATATTTACAGTGATATTTCTTTTCGACAGGAGTATGCTGTATTGCTACACGTGCTGCCACTGAGGGTGAGTAAAGAAGTATCATTGCTATTATTATTACACTGCGAATTCTTCTGCAAAATAAAACTTTGTCAAGTTGATTTTAAGGAGTACAAATTAAAAGACAATGTATTCCTTGTTTTAATAATTTTAATAAGTGGAACATGATATAACAGGTGTCTTCAGATAACCACGAATGCATAAAATCCGCATTATAATAATGCAAATCATGCTTTTTGTTAAATCGAAGCCAAAACTACAATTAATGTTATTGGCGCACTGGTTCGATCACTTGGAGACAATAAGCAAATTTGCAAAATATCAAATGAAATTTAATTCAACGTTTCGGTCGAAATTTAGACCATTTTCAAGAATGTAAATTTTCTGTATTGCGTCTGTAAGAATTTATCAATTAATTAATATATGGTTAGAAAATTTACATTCTCGAAAATGATCGAAATTTAGACCGAAACGTTGAATTAAATTTCATGTGATATGTAAGGAGTTGACATCGAATTGATAGAAACTCGACAGGACGTGATATTCCGTCAATCGCTCGTAGAGGACTGTCGTTTTTATTTTAACAAAATCGTAACATTGAACATTCATTTTATAAAACATTAACACGATGTAAATCAATGAAAACGTATATAACATGTAAATCAATAAAAACATATATAATACTTAACATATACATATACACACTCATATTCAGTCATATCACATGCATACATATCATTCTTACAATTCATTCTTACAATTCGACCATCCTGACGACAAATCGTCCCGATTTATTGAAATATATATAATAAATATATCAGATGACGTAACATGAACAATATATATATATATATATATATATATATTTGTCGTCAGGATGGTCGAATTGTAAGAATGAATTGTAAGAATGATATGTATGCATGTGATATGAGTGTGTATATATGTTAAGTATTATATATGTTTTTATTGATTTACATGTTATATATGTTTTTATTGATTTACGTCGTGTTAATGTTATATATATATATATATATTTTGCAAATTTGCTTATTGTCTCCAAGTGATCGAACCAGTGCGGCAATAATATTAATTGTATTTTTGAACAATTGTCGGTCGATATACAAAGAACTGTAAAATCGAAGCCAGTTGAGAATTGTTGACTATACGAATGCGACTATAAAGAATCGCTTGTGCACATGAACGTACGCCAGTTCCGCGTCGACCAGTTCGCACACACGAGCCAGATTGCAGCAGAAATGTGCAACGAGACTGGAACCGCAAAATTTGGAGGTTTCTCGGAATAATATTTTCCAGTTTGCATACAAACTATCGAGAAAGGCTTCTGTGTTGCGAGATTGATGGGATTACAGCTTTTAGCCGTCGTAAACGTCGAAATATTGATGGAAGACTGGCATTTTATGCTTTGTATATGGCGCCATCTTGGGAAGACCCGGAGCGCTTTGCATGCGACGGTACACGGTTGTATATTCGGACATACAATATTCGCGTCCTAAAAAAAGCGTTCCTCTACAGCACAGCCCGTACATAAAGATTCTTCATTAAAGAACCTTCAATCTCGTCAATGGCTGAGATGTTCGCAGATGTTCGTTATCACGGAGCTTAAACGTTCGCCACAAATTGACGGTACTTTTCTTGAATATCAAGCAGCAACGGGTCTCTGTTCGACTGGGTTCCCGCGACCTATCCATTGAAAATATGCAAATGGTGAATTAATGCGCGTTAACATGATTTATGTAACCGTCAATTAGCTGTCCGCTGACAATGCGCCCGCACGAACCCTCCTGGAGCACGCGCATTCTAATTTTTCTTCCGCGTCAATCTTCTCTCTCTTTTCGTTTTTCTGCTATACATACAGTTTTATTCGATCGCGAACAGGTTGCATACGTTCCTATTTATGCAGGAATGAGGGGAGAGGTTTCAAAAAAGAATCGGCCGACACGCGCTCTCGCAGCATTTCGAGAAACTGGTTTTACCTTTTGATTCGCACGCGTTGCTAATGGCACACGTTCTCTGCAAACCGAGTAATGATTGAACTCATTGTTGGCGTGCAACGCTTCGCACATAATCGGAGATCAGTTTCTATTCAATAATTTCCTGGCACGTCTTTGGTGTAACAAGATTGATGATGAATAAGATTATTTTGTATTTAATAATAACTTGTCGATGGTGTTACAAAATAATGTTGCGTGTAATGCGATGTTTCAAATCAGCGGTACAACATTCCGCAATTAACAACTATTCACATATTGGAAGATAGATACATAAAGGTACAATTAGCCAGCGTTTTTTATCGAAATCGTAAGCATTAGATTAAATAATGAGGAGAAAGTTATATAAGCGAGCAATGTAATGGTGTCTAATTTCTTTTGTCTGTATTATTTTCTTAGAAACATACATTTGAACAAATACGTAAAAGGTTCAACTGTAAATTAATTTATAAAATCGTTACAGCAAAGTACTCTCGAAAATCCAGTTGTTGAATTTATTAAAAACTAGCTGATCCCAGACAGACGTTGTCCTGTCCAAATTTCTATAAATTTGTAAACAGATGTCGATAATGTAAATTCGTTTCTTTTTGTTGTATTGAAATATGATTCAAAAAGCACTTTTTGTTATTCCCGAATTTTCCATTTTTCCGGGCAACTTTTCCAATTTTTTGTTTCCCTAAAACCTTATTCGGTCTATTACGAACATTTAAAAAAAAAAAATTATCCAAATCAAAGTGACGCGGTTAGCAATGAACAGCATTTAATTTTTATTTATATAGATTAATCATACGTTAGAGACGTCTGGTTTTGATTTCATGATAATTTTCGTGTCGATTTCGAAATTAATTGTCGAAATGGAGGCCACAAGCTTTCCTGGGAAGTCGTCGTAAATCGAGTATCGTTTCACGCCGGCCGACTAATTTTCATTTATTGTGTACACGTAATTACCCGTTGACCCGTTTTCGCAGCCAATTATTTTCACCTGTAAACGCAGGATACGCGATGAATTGTATGCCCACCGTTGGACGGCTGCAAAATAAGCGTATTACCGCGTCACACGCCATTATCGGGCGCGTCAGCAAACGATGAAAAGGATTACAAGCCGCCGGCGACAATTTAACGTGTGTCACCTGCGGGAGTAAACTTCCGACCGAGCCAATTTCCGGTGCGCGTTATAACACGCGCGCTGATTCTTTTGTCGTTCGAGCACGATGCACGGAATTCCGTCGAAAAACTTTCCGTTGCATCGTGAACAGTAGACATACTGTTATCTTATATTAAACATATTAAAAATGACATTCAATATCCATTTCGTTTCAGTTCGTTGCTATTTATTATTAAAAATTTTATTCTGCATGAAGATCCGCTGTCTAATATGGAGATGAATAAGTTTTATTTGGAAAAAATCGTGCTTGCTTAAAGTTTATTAAATATAATTTAACCCTTAACGGTCCGGAAGTATTTCAAGTTTACTTCCCACCAGGTCCAGCTATTTTTCATACGAAGAGAAGCTGTAAAACATTTTTAAATCAAGTATAGAAAAAGAAATATTTTTATTTTAGTGAAAGCTTATAATAAATACGACTATTCCTTACATATTATATTATTTATATTAACACCTTTACTTGAGAGATCTGCATAAACATCTGTAGTCTAAGGTATGTACAGAGAAAGAGGGAAGCGAATCAATACTCGCGTTGGCATCTATTCCCCAGCGTAACCATACTCCCCTGCTCCGGCGTCGCGTCATTTACCGACGGCAAGCTCCGAAAGCTCGAATGTTCCTTGAGACATTCGATGAAGATGACTGATCTGACGTTATGCGACCCTGATAGAATAGAGAAGGTGGAAAGCTCCACTAACTTTTGAAATGGTCGTCTCTACACGTTGCGACACATGTACAGGGTGAGTCAATCGCTTGACACGATATGCCAGCTGATTCCACTCACTTAACGAAAATATGTCTCATACGAAAGTTCTTTCGTGCAAACATAAGCGTTCGAAAGTATCATTTTCCCTTACAAAATTTCAATCCTGATATATATAACCTTTATTGTTCCCCTAAGGATTACAATTCATTCCATTTACTCCTCCTTTACCTTTCCTTTTGAATCCTGATATATATTTTTAAATTTATAAGAGATATCGGGATGAAATTTCCACTACAATACATTTAATAAGTATTTCTATCTACTTTATTAGCGAAAAATGTGTTTTCTTTTTTGTACTTGCGGAACTTATATTTTTATAATTGTAGATTATTTTGCAGGATGTATTCCATATATGTGCTTTCTTAAAGTCTTAACAATTTTCGAATTCCAGTTTTAGATACATATTTGTGACATTTTTCCGATTAAAATGATACCAAACACGATCCAGTTCGGATTTTCCATGACTGTTTAATCCACAATTTAGTAGAACTAAATCTGAATCGGCTGGGCGAGGCAAGCAATGCGATAACGCGTTGTTTGCCGCGGCCCAGCGAGGCAACATGTATTGCTTGCCTTTCCCGGTCCGGAAAATTTTCTCGGCCAGCTCAGGTGATTTTTATTTTATTTATTTCATCCCCTTCAGGAGGGGAGACTAAATAAGGCGAGTGCAGTTTTCCTATACAATTTCCATGTAGAAAAACCGTGAAAAGGTCGCGAAATATCGGTATACATATACCATTTGTTCAATGCAATCCTACTGGGATGACACCATTCTTTAGAAACGTATTAAGACTTTTGAAATGGCCCAATATTATTCGGAATGTAAGGTGGTTCGGAACCCACCGTTATAAAAAGTAGGTCCCGCTGAAATAGGCGATAGGGAGAGTGTTGGTAGAGGTGAGAAGTGTGGAACGAGATTTGAAACCCTTAGGGGACCTAATATCCATTACATACATTATTCGGAATAATCTCCAAGTTTAACGATCGTAAATTTTGTATATGCACTATATGAGATCGGCGCTACAGGTTCGATCAAAGCTACTTTTTAGCTGTTACAATGTCGTATCTTTGATCGAACATGTAGCGCCGATATCATATAGTGATTATTCGGAATGTATTAAAGAAAACTAGAGGGGGAGTTGTTGCTCGCTCGTTTCGCGAGCTTCGCGAGTAGGGTTGTTGTAGCTCTGGCCAGTTGAGTTCTCGGAGATCCTGCCCCCCCCCCTTACAATAGCTTAGGTGGGAGTGCGGTTTTAGTGGGTAGAGGCTGGCCGGTGAGTCCTCTGGACAGTCCCACATAACCCTGGCCCCCCCAGGGGGCCAGGGTATGCGTAACGCATTTCCGCACTATATATATATAAAAAAAAGGGTTGTTGTAGCTCGCGGGTAGGACTGTTCTTGCGAGAGGGTTAGTGGTACGCATTGCTAGTGGGTCCTACAGCTATTAATGCTTTTTTTATTTTGTGTGTGACTCTCCACGAGCCGCACAAAGAACTTCCCGATTCGTTAGTTGCAGTATATATGTATTATTATCATTATTTTAGTGTATGTGAGCGGTAGCGCGGTTGGAGGGGAGTTTCGGGAAGACGACTGAACGAATGTTTGGTTCCTTGATATATTTATGGCAGGGATTTATGGTGCGAGTGGCCGTGAGGATAGTAAACAGCCCCAATGCCACATGACACAAAAACTGTGGACCGCATAGTTTTCTTCAGGTAGATCTTTGGAAAAGGTAAACAACCCGACGTCGCGTCGTATTGCCAAACAATAATACGTGTTTCGGAAGGATCTGGCCACGGAGTGGGGAAGGCAATGCCTTTTGGTAAGAGGACTGTGAGGAACCGCACGGCACTTACCCCAGAATTTTCAAAGTGGAAACACCTTAGCATTATATCTAACATGTACGTTTTAAGATTATATGTTTTCAAGGAAAGTGATTATAACACTGTATTGGGCATATAGAGTATGCCCAACCACATGACGTATGTAGTCTTTTGAATTTTTCGAGAAAAAGAAAATTTTTTGTTATTAAATCTCTCGTATAAATTGCAACGTTGAATCAACTCCTTTCGAAAAAAACTAAAAAACTACTTGACCAAAATGGACCAAAATCTAATCAGCTCTAAGTTACAGCGGGGCACATCCATTGCATCATTCATTATTCTGATCGCGTTGTTACTTTTTCAGAAAACGTTAACGAAAAATTTGATACCATAGAAACAGACATACGCACACACACACACATACCGACATTTTGATAAAAATAGTCTAAAATGACTCCAATGACCATGAAACGTGAAGATCTGCTAAAAATTCGATTTTCGGGGTAATTACAATAACTTCCCTATAAATCGGGAAGTGAAAAATTAGAGAACAGCAGTAGTTGTGCCAACTTGACATTCGAGTGGGCCACGCAGTCGGAGCCACCATTAAATCGATAACGTGTCCCGGTGAACACGCAGTCGCAGCTGTTGGGGGCGTTCCTAGCTACCACCGTTGCGCAGCTCCGATTGTCAATCTAAAATTAACCCTAAAGAGCGTCGCGACGCCGGATACCTCTTTCGACACGATGCATCCCTGGTGCAATTCCTCGTCATAACGACGCCCGTCGCGACGCCTCGTAGGAGACGTCGAGGATCCTTCCGACGCCTGTTGTTCTCCTGGCTGTGAAGGACGTCGCGGCGCAGCCTCTGACAATGCTCGTCTGCTTCTTCCCTCGGGTCCACTCGTGTCGGAAAGCTGTTCTGTGGTCCCGTGGAAAGCTCGGTGGAAAGCTTCGTTCGCGGTCGACCTCCATCAACATCGTGGTTCCCTGTTTCGGTGGTACGTCAGACGACGTCTTCCATTTGACGGGCAGCCGCGTCAGACGTCGCCAAGACTGACGTCGACGCACCTCCCGTTCATGTTGCTCGGATAACACGTCGCGAGCCTAGGGCGCCGCTGAGATTTCTCAGGGGCGCTTTCCTCGCCGCTACGGAGGCTTTTACTCCTTCGTCAACGTCCACGAAGGACCTTCGCCACCCTGGACTCAAGAGATCCAAGTCCCTCGATGATCCGATCATATATATATATTTTTTTATTCCTTCTTTTTGATCTTCGGGCTTCGACCAATAGGCAACCCTCCCGTCGGCCAGACACGGACGTATTGATTCCCAACTTTTTTCCGATTATTTTGTTGAATTCTGATTTCCACCGAGCTTGCGCGAGTTTGTCTCGTGCCGACGGGTCCCGTCACCGACGAGATCGATAGCAAATACCCGCGCGTGTTCCCAGTTCGGTTTCAGCTTATTTTAATTGGTAGTTCAGCCACGAGGCTGTGGTTTGTAATTAATTATTTCATTCTCTTTGCGGAATTTATAATATTTTCGATCAGTCTTTTACAAATTATGATAAATACGTACTCGTGTGACAGTTCGTTTTTGGTCTATTTTAATTAGTGATTCACGTTGATCAATTATGGAATTGTAATTCAATTGTTTTGGCCAACGTGGAATTACGGCCCTGATGGGCGTCCCTGTTATGCTTGATCAACCCTCTGAGAGGATTGAGAAATACGTCTTCAGGATTAAAATATTTGGAGATTTTATGAGAATTTTTTATCGTGTCAAACATATGACAAGTTTACTTATTTAAGCATGCGAATAGAACGCGTGGATTAATGAGATCGTCGCAATAAGTGTTAACTATTTCATTTGTAACTAGCTGACCCGACAGACGTCGTGTCCTGTCCAAATTTCAATAAATTTGTTTCTGATCGTTTTATGAATATAACGAACAAAACAAAAAGAGAATTACGCATATCCATCGTTTTAATCGTGAGTTATGGTCTCGAGTTCATAGAAAAATCACGTAGAGGAAAGCACTTGCATTTTTTCCCCAATTTTCCATTTTTCCGGGCAACTTTTCCAATTTTTCTTTCCCTAAAAAGCTTATTCAGACTGTTACGCATATTTTTTAAAAAAATTAGTCAAATCAAATTATTATACCGTATTCTTGCTATATTACGTGTAAACTTTGTTTCGCTTTCTCGCACACAATGTACACTCCGACGGAATGAGCTAGAACAGTGGAGTAACTAAAGAACGTATCATACTCCTGTCGCTCCGGTTCGCAACGACACACAGTGATCGATTCCTCGACATCAGCTTTTCCCAGAATCGGTCGGACTTCATTCTTTGATAGCTTTGAAGAATACTTATTTTTAAGTAATGATACTAAATATCGCTCCTCCGTTTTTCCCCGTTAGACATTTATATAATTTTTTTAAAAAAGACATGGGTTATGCCACAAAGACTGATGTTTGAAACCTGGTGTTCAACAAGTTCTAAATATACTAAATCCAAAGTGGATGCAATAATAGGGTTGATTCTTCACTTTTTTAACATCGAAGTTGTTAATGATTCAGCAAAAAATATCTTTTGAAAAAAAAAATTTTTGCAAAAGAGTGCAAGACAAAAATGATAGAAATGCAACTTATGATGCAATATGAAATAATATAATTCTTTTAATTTCATGTAATTTTAAAATAAAACGTTATTACTATAGGAGAACACAAAAATTTGAATTTTGTTCACCTAGAATCAAGGAATTGATCACTGTGCAAAAGGATGTCATGTATAGCACATGTTAATAGAGAACTGTTAAGAGCTATGTATAGTGCAATGTTGTGCAAACATAATTTTTATTTTGAACGAAGATCCGCAATGTACCAGGTTCTCGTATACTAGAATTTACACAAAGTAGAATCAGTAGGTCATGCTCAGACACACCGGTCGATTCGTACTGAACAGCTCAAGTATTTGAACTATGCAGACATCATTTCGTTTGTTTCAACACAGAAACTGTCTGTTTACAAAATTCTCAAATAAAAACAGCCTGTTTAGAAAATCAAAATGTTTTTTTTACCAACAGTTAGGTCTTGAATTAATTTTTTCCAAACTTCCGAAATGGAGACAGTCTTTATACGAATCAAACCATCTTTTGTCTCCAGTTAGGCCCTTAATAGGATTTTCAATAATTATGTTGTACCAGAAGAAAGCATAGAAATTTTCTTTTACATTACAATCTCAAATGAAATTATTATGTAATTATAATAATAATTATCATATGCAGATTTTTATAGCTATGTAATTGGCAATGTTGTTAATGTTATCGATCGTAAGATTGTTAAAACAAATAAAGTATTACTGATTCCAGCGCAACGGTTCGTTCAATTAAACACATAAATGATCCACATAAGGACCGAAACGTTGAAACTTAAAATTAATTTATAAAATTGCTTTATCGTGTTTAATTGATCGAACCGTTGCGCCGAAATCATTAATACTTTATTTGTAATTGGCAATGCTTAGGACTATTCACAGCTCTAATTAATAACTTTTAAAATTGTACTTTCCACGATATCTCACGTAGACACATTAGTCTTTCCAATATCCTCAATGAAATAAGTATTCAGTTAGTTTAATTGCCACAAATTGAGTACTTAAATGACAATTTGTATATTCCCAATTTGATATAGACAATTCGTGATTAATTTTCTCCGAAAATTCCGAAATGGAGTCAGCCCCTATTTCTCAATGTCATCTGATCCATCGGAGTGGCAGACTCTAAAAGCTCGGTGGTTCCAGTGACCTCCCCGAAAAGCTGCTCTTCTAATATAGCATCGCGACGCCCGAGGACTGGCGCCACAAGATGCCGTCGGCCATGTTGGCGTCGGCGGACGTCGGTGTCGTTGCTTCGTCGACGACTTCCTGGGGATTTCTGTTGGCCGGGTGGCGAAACTCGTTGCTGCCGAGCCGCGACAAGCAGTGAGCGACAGGTGGGCAGTTCTCGTCGAGATCATCGACGCGTCGACCCTTTGGAACGACGTTGGCGTCACGTGTCGATCATCCACTGACCGACGCCGGCCTATGTCGACGTCAGAATGACATCCAGCGGGACCCAGCGAGGCGATCCTCTCGGCACACCTGTGCGACCGTAGTGACGCAGGTTTCAGAGACTCGCTGGCGCCGCACCAGGCGCCTATCATGCTGTGCCGGGCGTCCCGACGCCGTTCCCTCTGCAGGACCGTGTATACCCTGCTTTAGAGCCCTGGGTCTTCCTGACGGATCTTTAGAATATGGCTTTCGTCACAAATATTGCAAATATAATCGTCTTTAGGAGGTTTGAAAATTTTTCATTGTGTCTAAATTCGCCATAGATTTGAGGAATAAAGTTTCTTCTTTAAAATGAATCCTCAACAGTTTTGTTCCCTCTGCAGGACCGTGTATACCCTACCTTAGAGCCCTGGGTCTTCCTGGCGGATCTGTGAAATATGGCATTCGTCATAAATATTGCAAATACAATCGTCTTTACGAGGATTGAAAATTTTTCATCATGTCTAAATTCGCCATAGATTTGAGGAATAAAGTTTCTTCTTTAAAATGAATCCTCAAAAGTTTTGTTCCCTCTGCAGGACCGTGTATACCCTACCTTAGAGCCCTGGGTCTTCCTGGCGGATCTGTGAAATATGGCATTCGTCATAAATATTGCAAATACAATCGTCTTTACGAGGATTGAAAATTTTCATCGTGTCTTTTGCCATAGAATTGAGGAATAAAGCTTTTTCTTTAAAACGAATCCTCAAAAGTTTTTGTTCCCCCTGCAGGACCGTGTACACCCTGCCTTAGAGCCCTGGGTATTCCTGACGGATCTTTAGAATATGGCATTCGTCACAAATATTGCAAATACAATCGTCTTTACGAGGATTGAAAATTTTTCATCATGTCTAAATTCGCCATAGATTTGAGGAATAAAGTTTCTTCTTTAAAATAAATCCTCAAAAGTTTTTATTCCCTCTGTAGGATCGTGTACCCCTGCCTTAGAATGCTGGATCTTCCTGACGGATTTTTAGAATATGGCTTTCGTTACAAACATTGCAAATACAATCGCCTCTTCTTCTTTAAAATGAATCCTCGAAAGTTTCTGCACTTTTTTTTAAATTTGTAAAAGTGAACTTCGTCTTTATTTATTATTATTAGAGATTAATTTTGTTTAATATTTTAATAATCATTATGAATAATAATATGTTTTAAATAATGCATCGTTATAGTATAAATTTCATTAAATGTCTGGTGACTTCATGACGTGTAAACAGAATGTACTTGGCAGACAGACCAGCCAATAGTGTTCAAAATGACATATTTTTCAAATAAATTACCACAAACCTACACTTAATCTCACGGGAATATCGCAATTTACATATTCAATGCTGTATGTCTCACACTCCATGATTCATTTTAGAATGGGCCTCATATCCATAATCCGCAAGTAGTACGAGTCAACGAATATTACCCAGACGCGTTCAATATACAATGAACTGGAATGAAATAGAAACGTAGTTTCTTTCCTAACATGTTTAATGGTTCGGAATTAATATAATAATATTTCTAAATCCTTTTAATGGTTTTATCGTTTCGTATTACATCTGCTAATTTTTGTCATAAGTACATAAAATCTGCAGTGTATTTATTTATTGATTCAATGACCAATATTCGACGACCAATAACACTGCAAACCGAAATATGAAAATAAATACTAGAATTACTGTTGTATGAGAATCGGCATGCGCTGTTTCACTTCGTCCAGTCGCGCCGTGTTTACTCCACTGCCCTCTTTATTCTTTGTCCCTCGTACAAGACAGGAGCTTATAAGGTTCCTGAGAACAACGGGTTACTTCGTTTGCTTTCTATTATACTCCCAACGAATACCTTCGTCCCGACTCATGCAATCCTGCTGAAAAATTCTTATGAACGTTGGCCATCGTAAAAATGTTCCGTGTGTGGAAACTCTATGTAGCTTCTCCCTAAAAAAAGAAGCTGTTTTCGATTTGATGATACAGCTAATTCAATGATTTTACAAAAAAAGAAGATAACGCAAAATGTAATGCGAAATTGTTTTCGAGAAAATCTGCTTTAAATATCCTCCAGCAGGTATTATACATTTGTGACAAGAATGAGTAGCTCACTATTAAAACAATTTAAGAACTTCGATGTTTTCAACTTATTAACATTATTGAAAGAGGAAACAAATTTCTACTGACTCTCTGTTTCTTGGAATCGAGGTAAAATATTTTTATTTTACACGAACACCCACAGTTCATTCAATCAGATTCTCGGGCGGTAGTGTTTACGAGAAGTAGAATCAGTTAGTCCTGATCAGACACGGCCGACTCCTAGCGCGCGTCTGCTTGAACCTTCAAATTCCATTTTTTCCCCTGGAAGGGTGGCACGGAAATGTCGCAAATAATTTAGAAAACTTTCGCAAACGTTGTTATAAGCAGACAGCGGACCTTCGTGCAACATAAAAATTATCTACCTGAATTGCAACAAACTGGAGTGAAATAGAAAATGATTTTCCCTATAGATGACCGGTTCCAGATCTTTCATTTTACACTTATTGAAATAAAAAGAAATCTTTAATAGAGCACGTATTGCGAT
Organism: Lasioglossum morio; assembly: GCA_916610235.2. Classification (NCBI taxonomy): domain Eukaryota; kingdom Metazoa; phylum Arthropoda; class Insecta; order Hymenoptera; family Halictidae; genus Lasioglossum; species Lasioglossum morio. The sequence goes on from OU744333.1 coordinate 8,661,067, forward strand.
AGGAGCCGCGCAAAGTTTAAATCAAATTAATCTTGTCATTTTTATAAGGGAGCATGTTTCAGTTACTTTTCAGGTTTAGAGTAAATAAGTTGGTTTTAACCCTTTGCACTCGGAGCTATTTTAACTGGAAAATTAAACATTTCTTCCTGGCTAGAATATTTCCATGCCTTAATGTTTAGTAATTGATTAGATACCGATATATTTAATAATGTAACTGGAAAATTAAACATTTCTTCTGATCTAGAATATTTCCATACCTTATGATTTTTGCAATTTTATAAATATGATGAAATTGGTACATTACCTTATACAGTACCTAAATGTTTAGTAATTGATTAGATACCGATATATTTAATAATGTAACTGGAAAATTAAACATTTCTTCTGATCTAGAATATTTCCATACCTTATGATTTTTGCAATTTTATAAATATGAAATTGGTACATTCCCTTATACAGTACCTAAATGTTTAGTAATTGATTAGATACCGATATATTTAATAATGTAACTGGAAAATTAAACATTTCTTCCGAATCTAGAATATTTCCATACCTTATGATTTTTGTAATTTTATAAATATGAAATTGGTACATTACCTTATACAGTACCTAAATGTTTAGTAATTGATTAGATACCGATATATTTAATAATGTAACTGGAAAATTAAACATTTCTTCTGATCTAGAATATTTCCATACCTTATGATTTTTGCAATTTTATAAATATGAAATTGGTACATTCCCTTATACAGTACCTAAATGTTTAGTAATTGATTAGATACCGATATATTTAATAATGTAACTGGAAAATTAAACATTTCTTCCGAATCTAGAATATTTCCATACCTTATGATTTTTGCAATTTTATGGATATGAAATTGGTTCATTACCTTATACAGTACCTAAATGTTTAGTAATTGATTAGATACCGATATATTTAATAATGTAACTGGAAAATTAAACATTTCTTCTGATCTAGAATATTTCCATACCTTATGATTTTTGCAATTTTATAAATATGATGAAATTGGTACATTACCTTATACAGTACCTAAATGTTTAGTAATTGATTAGATACCGATATATTTAATAATGTAACTGGAAAATTAAACATTTCTTCTGATCTAGAATATTTCCATACCTTATGATTTTTGCAATTTTATAAATATGAAATTGGTACATTCCCTTATACAGTACCTAAATGTTTAGTAATTGATTAGATACCGATATATTTAATAATGTAACTGGAAAATTAAACATTTCTTCCGAATCTAGAATATTTCCATACCTTATGATTTTTGTAATTTTATAAATATGAAATTGGTACATTACCTTATACAGTACCTAAATGTTTAGTAATTGATTAGATACCGATATATTTAATAATGTAACTGGAAAATTAAACATTTCTTCTGATCTAGAATATTTCCATACCTTATGATTTTTGCAATTTTATAAATATGAAATTGGTACATTCCCTTATACAGTACCTAAATGTTTAGTAATTGATTAGATACCGATATATTTAATAATGTAACTGGAAAATTAAACATTTCTTCCGAATCTAGAATATTTCCATACCTTATGATTTTTGCAATTTTATGGATATGAAATTGGTTCATTACCTTATACAGTACCTAAATGTTTAGTAATTGATTAGATACCGATATATTTAATAATGTAAACAATATTTTGAAGAATGGTACAGCCATTTTTAATGTTGCCTCAGAGGGGACAGCCGAGTGCTAAGGGTTAATTCTTATAAAGTTTTTACTATTTTACAATTACACCGACTCATTTTTGTCTAGTTATAAATCAGCAAATTTGTCGTTCGAAAAATTGTGTAATTTTGTAGTACGACGTGAAGCCAATAGTACTTACTCACTGAATCACTGTGTTTCCGCGTAGCGGAGACGTGGGTGCTGAAATAGCACACGACGCGCGTCCTGCTCTCCCGATCGGGCGTCGCGACGCCCGCGCTTTTTCGGTCGACTCGGCCGACCCGGCGCCGCGACGTCGACCAAATGCAACTTCCTGCGAGCCTGATAACGGGGGCTGTGTGCAAGCAACCGTCTAGACACTTCATCTTATCGGAAACTCCGCGGAACCGCGAGCTTTTCCTCCCTTTTTCCTTAGCTGCGGAAAGGAACAGCCTTCGATTACTGGGATCAATCGTGGAATATGACGATCAGTCCCGATATTTCCTCGGGAATAACCAGGGAACCACTCGAACGCCGTTATCCTCTCGAAACAGCCGATGCACATGTATCGCTCCCTCGTTTCCCGCCATATCCATATTTCTGCTCGTCCTCTCTCTTTCTGCCGCGCTCTCTGTCCCTGTCTCTCTTTCTGTTTCCCTTCCCCTGTCGCTTTTTTCCCTGTTCCCGCGCTTTCGATGCTTTCGTTACGTTTTATTATTGGCACTCGGCCCGATACAACCGGCGCGTGCTCTCCTGGTAGAGCGTCGCGACGCACCCTGACCGGCAATTCCGATTTTGACGTAATCGATTCACAACCCTCTACACATCTATTGAATCTGTTTTAAAAATTAGAATCACGATTTTCAATGTTTGTTGGTAAAATATTCGAACCTGAAACAGGTTGTTGTCCCGGAAATTATAAATTGGAATTGGCCTATTTTACCAGAACTCTGCGGTCCTGCAACCATTCGTTAAAAAATCAGGATCGCGATTTTTAACTTTTTTTTTGAGCTCCTATTAAAGTATTAAAACTTGAAACGAGTCGTGATTTCTAAAATTATTGATTGAAATTGAGAGGTGTCACAGATGCTAAACTCTCTGCACTTTTACAACCCTTGGTTAAAAAATTAGAATCACGATTTTCAATGTTTGTTGGTAAAATATTCGAACTTGAAACGGGTTGTTGTCCCGGAAATTATAAATTGGAATTGGCCTATTTTACCAGAACTCTGCGGTCTTGCAACCATTCGTTAAAAAATCAGAATCACGATTTTTAACATTTTTTGAACTCCTATTAAAGTATTAAAACCTGAATCGAGTCGTGATTTCTAAAATTATTGATTGAAATGGAGAGGTTTCACAGATGCTAAACTCTCTGCACTTTTATAACCCTTGGTTAAAAAATTAGAATCACGATTTTCAATGTTGGTCGGTAAAATATTTGAATCTAAAACAGGTAGTTGTCCCGGAAATTATAAATTGAAATTGGCCTGGTTTGCCGATTCGAACCCTCTGCGGTCCTGCAACCATTCGTTAAAAAATCAGAATCACGATTTTTAACGTTTTTTGAACTCCTATTAAAGTATTAAAACCTGAATCGAGTCGTGATTTCTAAAATTATTGATTGAAATGGAGAGGTTTCACAGATGCTAAACTCTCTGCACTTTTATAACCCTTGGTTAAAAAATTAGAATCACGATTTTCAATGTTTGTTGGTAAAATATTCGAATCTAAAACACGTAGTTGTCCCAGAAATTATAAATTGAAATTGGCCTGTTTTACCGATTCGAACCCTCTGCGGTCCTGCAACCATTCGTTAAAAAATCAGGATCATGATTTTTAACGTTTTTTTTAGCTCCTATTAAAGTATTAAAACCTGAATCGAGTCGTGATTTCTAAAATTATTGATTGAAATTGAGAGGTGTCACAGATGCTAAACTCTCTGCACTTTTACAACCCTTGGTTTAAAAATTAGAACCGCAAATTTTTAACGTTGTGTACTTTTTATTAAGTGTACATTACACACATTAGGTCACGAAAACAAAGGAAGACTCACTTAGTAATTTGATAAGATAATGAACACTTAGAAAATTTCTGAAGAAATACAACTTTATTGTTTTTTTTTTTGAAACATGAATATTTATAGCGGTGCAGAAGATAAATAATTTATAATTTGCATTCTGTTAATTGTCCTGTCTGTTGCGCGTCAGACACGTGAGTGACACACCTGAAGAACCGCATTCTTCATGACCTCAATGAAACCGGGAAATGTATTGGACCCCTGTTTTTACCATTATTGCCGTTTGTAATTGCTTTCAAAAAATAAACATTCTGCGTCATCATCATCATTAACATTATCGTCAGATACTAATTGTCAGTACATACTTCGACGGAAAAGTAGCGAGTATGTTAACATAAAAATTAATTTTTCGATGAATTTCGAAAGAACATGTTCAATTATAAATTATGCGAACATTTTTTAACCTGTCTTGATTGAAGAGTTTCACTGTTTAACTCCTACCTGAAAAAATACTCATATGACTATATTTGAATCGTGAATGTTCAAAAATAAATGGCACAATAAATAATTAATAGCCAATGGATCTCCATACGAAAAAAAAATTTCATTTTCTTTCTAATATGTTCAATAGAAAATAGCATTCTTAAATTCTTAAATTCCACCATTCTTAAATTCTTCTAATGTTTTTCATTTTTCAAAGCACACCTACTATAAGTTTTGTCATAAATATTATATAAAATCTGCTGTCTAATTATTAATTGAACCTGTAGTCCAGCTTTCCTTTCTAAACATTATTAACCCCTTGCGAATTTATTTTCACAAAAATTTCGTAGAAGGGAAAAGAAAATATATATTTTTTGTATGGCTACAATTATTTTAACGTTTAATTTCATTTCATCTAAAAAGAAACACGTGACATTTATATTTGTTAGAGTTTGTTAAAAACCTTCGTCACGAGTCTGGCTCGTCAAATTACGACAAGGGATTAACGAAACACTAAAGATCCGCTTAATTGTCCATAGAACACTTTCTGGAAACCTATGCAGCCATGGAAATTCGCAGTCTGATAATTACGAGTTGCTGCGCTAGAGTCAACAACAGTAAAGAACGGAATGCAAATGAATAAAGGAATCGAATCGCGTATACACACAGTGCATCGCGAAAGCAACGCACATTACGACGGTGTTCGCTGGCACCGCAGAGATGTGCCGCAGTACGTAACGAATTTTACTGTAATTACGACGTAATTTGCGTTGAGTACGTCGGGCCCTTTGATGACTATTTTCTTAGGCTACGTTCAGCCTTCCTCCATTTCCACGCGCGTCCAACTTGCCCACGATGAAATTACCTTGCCGGTAATTGTTCGACGTGAGAAAAGCTCCGACTCGTGAAAAATATTACCCGACAGGCTTTTACTGTCTTTCGTAACTTTCTTCCCTGTTAACAACTATTGCCTTCTTACTTACAGAAGCTAAAATATGTTTCTGGTTTCTGTGCATGACGTTACAACACATTATGAATTATTTTGCGCCAGCATATAGATGAGACGAATGTGTAATTATGAAAGTGGTCAAAGTCAAAATTTAAAAAAAATAGAATAAGTTTATCAATTACTTCACATTATTTTAAACTAAATTAAATCAATGTAATTTTTACGATATCGTCAATAATGAAATCATTTAGTGTTAACCGTTCGCTGCATAGTGTATCATATCTGATACAGATAACAGATCTGGTGTATAGTAAACTAATAATGTGTTTTCTTACAATGTTCATTTATGTTTATTTTTCTGAAACATGTTGTTTTAATTGTTTTCATATTTCACCCTGATATAAAACACAAAAATTGACCATCTTTCAATTTTTTTCGTTCCAAATAAAAAAAATCATGCAACGAAGGGTTAACACGCAGTGTACGCATACGTGGAGAAATTGTTGTACACGTTGTTCGTTTCTGAAGTTATTACACCAGTGAAACTGCAAGCAATATTTTAAATGCCGTCTCCTCGCGAACTGCCGAAAAAATGGAAATTGCACGAACAGTCTGACGACGACGTTCTCAATCTACTTTTCAGTGTCCACGAAAGGGTGTGCGCGCGCCCGCGCCACGTCGTACGAAAACTAATAAATTCAGAACAGGTTTCACAGCGGGCCTCCGGTTTCATTTCCTAATTAGCGATGCTCGCATCCGTGTTACGGTCTCCTTCTTTTCCCCATACAGTGTGTCTGTTTCCGTCCTCCGCTCGATAATTTGCATACGCGATCCTAACTGACGATCCGAGTCGGATAGGATTTCCGATAAATACAAATTAAACGACAATTTTAAGGAACAATTAGCCCCGGGACCGCTGCGACGTCCGCGATTGCTCCATTTCCTTTTGAGACCGGCTGGCGAATTTATGTCGGCCGACGGTATCGACGGCAACGGGCATAATTGGACCGAGTTTGCGCAAAAGTATCGTTAACATAGTTCCGCTCGGACCGTCGCCGACTCGAACAGCGTAATTGCATTCAATTAAGCATGCAAACCGCCCGTTGGTGTCCGTCGTACCCTTTTGTTGCGCATCGCGACCCACACTTTCTCGAATTTGTCCCCACTCGTTACTCACGATTCTTCTCACGATTTATCTCCGTTCTCAGAACGTTTCTTCGAGATACACTACTCTGCTCGATATGTTCGCAGAATTGCAATCGAACTCGGTCCCACGATTTTCTGAAGCCTTTTCCTTTTTATTACCACGCTCATATTAGCTTTTCGTGTTGTGTCAAATATTGTGATCGAATTTTATACCATTTTCCTGGATGACAATGCAATATTAAAGAAAAACATCTTTTTTTAACCCTTAGCACTCGGCTGTCCCCTCTGAGGCAACACTAAAAATTGCTGTACCATTCTTCAAAATATTGTTTATTAAATATATCGGTATCTAATCAATTACTAAATATTTAGGTACTGTATAAGGTAATGTACCAATTTCATATTTGTAAAATTGCAAAAATCGTATGGTATGGAAATATTCTAGATCGGAAGAAAAGTTTAATTTTCCAGTTACATTATTAAATATATCGGTATCTATTCAATTACTAAACATTTAGGTACTGTATAAGGTAATGTACCAATTTCATATCCATAAAATGAGAAAAATCATAGGGTATGGAAATATTCTAGATCAGAAGAAATGTTTAATTTTCCAGTTACATTATTAAATATATCGGTATCTAATCAATTACTAAACATTTAAGTACTGTATAAGGTAATGTACCAATTTCATATTTGTAAAATTGCAAAAATCGTAAGGTATGGAAATATTCTAGATCGGAATTAATGTTTAATTTTCCAGTTACATTATTAAATATATCGGTATCTAATCAATTACTAAACATTTAGGTACTGTATAAGGTAATGTACCAATTTCATATTTGTAAAATTGCAAAAATCGTATGGTATGGAAATATTCTAGATCGGAAGAAAAGTTTAATTTTCCAGTTACATTATTAAATATATCGGTATCTATTCAATTACTAAACATTTAGGTACTGTATAAGGTAATGTACCAATTTCATATCCATAAAATGAGAAAAATCATAGGGTATGGAAATATTCTAGATCAGAAGAAATGTTTAATTTTCCAGTTACATTATTAAATATATCGGTATCTAATCAATTACTAAACATTTAGGTACTGTATAAGGTAATGTACCAATTTCATATTTATAAAATTGCAAAAATCATAAGGTATGGAAATATTCTAGATCAGAAGAAATGTTTAATTTTCCAGTTACATTATTAAATATATCAGTATCTAATCAATTACTAAACATTTATGTACTGTATAAGGTAATGTACCAATTTCATATCCATAAAATTGCAAAAATCATAAGGTATGGAAATATTCTAGATTCGGAAGAAATGTTTAATTTTCCAGTTACATTATTAAATATATCAGTATCTAATCAATTACTAAACATTTAGGTACTGTATAAGGTAATGTACCAATTTCATATCCATAAAATTGCAAAAATCATAAGGTATGGAAATATTCTAGATTCGGAAGAAATGTTTAATTTTCCAGTTAAAATAGCTCGGAGTGCAAAGGGTTGAACTGTGCGTTGGGAGATCAAAAAAATCTCAACAGAGTATCGCAGCGGGAATCGAACACGAGCCTTACTAAATACATTATAAAAAAAACTTTAAAAACCACGCTTATATTAAAATGCACTAGAAATAAGAAAATAATTTTTGTTAGACGTTAGTGATTATAAATAAAAGCGTGGAGCGCCGACGAAGATTACGTTAATATAGTTTAGTGCTCCACGCTTTTATTTATAATTTTTATGTATTTATTTTTCGTGCGATTTAATATAACCGTGGTTTTAAAAAAAAATTATATATTCTTTATTTTGTTTCTAGACGTGCAATGGTCCCTTATCCCTTATCGTTGATAAATCGACGCGTAAAAATGTATACACAAAAGTCGGCGACGATGACCTATGGGAAATGATCTAATATAATTGTTTAAATATCACAGATCTTCAAAAGCATTATTTTTAATCTTTCCGGACGTGTGACGAGTAAAATAAGCATGCTAGAAACGCTGTCTAATGGCTTATCTCAGTGCTTTTTGAACATAGTGTACCGTCCCGCACCATCCTCCGCTTCTTTTGTTTCTGTTTTTCGTTCGACCCAGACAGAATTTCTGATTGCAATTCAGGTTCTGGCGTCGGGAGAACTAATTACCCTACAATTTCTTGCCGGTATCGTTAAGGCATCTGGTTGAAACAGCCGGATCGATTTTAGAAACTAGAACGAACTATCATTACTTCTGAAGCGTTAATGGAGAACATTTCTGGAACAAGAAGCAAACGAATACGGTAGCGACCAAAAAAATAAGACAAATTCCTGGAATATTTTCGAGTTACCAACACGAATAGTACTGCTACTATTTATATCGCATTTCCTTCAAATTATTTCTTTACGCAGTTATATAGTTTAACAATCTCTTACAGAACCAGTAATAAATATTCTTTCATTTCCGTTTTCGAAAAAACAGTCATTTTTCTTGTCTAAACTAATGCATAATTTGGTTCAGTTATTTATTATCATTTTTATGAATGAACATAGTTTTGTATACGTATATTGTATTATATTTTAATATAATAAAACTATATTAATAAAACTATAATGCAAGAATATAGTAGAATTTTATAGAATATACGATAGTATATATATTAAAATATGATACATATATATAAGTAAAGATAAAGATAATATATAAGATAAGTAAAGATATATATATATATATATATATATATATATATATATCTTTATTGATCTATAATCTATAATTTATTGAAATATAATCTCTATTGAACCCCTCGGGGTTACAATCCTTTTTCATATTTTCCTCTTTTTCCACTCCCTTCGCTTTTACATTCTAGTCTTATCTCTAACTTATGATCTAACTTACAACTACCTTAACCTACTATAGATGGAGAGAGAGAGAAACAATATTTCCAAATAGTTTATCTAAGAATGTTATTCTATATTCTAATATACATATCATTCGTCTATATTCTACTACATTATACTATATTCTTAAAAAAGTTTCTAGCGTTTTATTAAGAATCGAAGATCAAATTAAGGTATTTATTCATACGTTTATTCAGTAACACGAGAAGCTATTATCAAAAATTGATAGAACAGAATGAAAAATACGTTATTAAATAAATCTTTGAATTTTTGCTTTCCAAACCAATATTTCGAAGAGATCAAGATAAATTTAACATGATGAAGCTTCTTGAATAACATCATGTTCTAAGATTAACGTTATCATGCCCAAAAACCTGCGTACTCTCCAATCAAATATACTGCGTCTTCATTTCTGGCCGAGGGAAACAAAGTTTATCGAATCGCCGCGAAGCAATGTCTGAGCCGTAAAGCATGGATTAATTAGAAAATAGCTCGGCCAGTGGCAAAGAAACGGCGAGCTCTCGAACGAGTCGGGATTGTTCGGCGAGGAATGGGCCGACGGTCTCGAGTGGTATGTCGCCTATTAGAGCTGACGTTATAAGCATTATGAAATTGATATCGCTTGTAATTTCGAGCCGTTACAGTCGGTCCGCAGGAACGTGGATACTAGATTATTATAAGTTTTCTGATTACAGACCACGAGACTTCGGAGTGTGCCGTTGTTGGCGATCGGCGCCATCGTGAATGCTTTTACGAGCGTTAATGAAGCACGTTGCATTCTCTCTTTTTTTTTTTGTTTTTTTTTTTCTTACCATTTCCACTTCATCTTTTTTCCCCGTCCCTCTTTCTTTCGTTCCCTCCGGGTCTCGACAGATAATTGCATAGAACTAGGTTACACGTCGCGGCGCTGGGCTTTGAAAAATAATTGAGAATTATTGGAGGTTGCGTCACGAAAAAAAAAAAGACGCGGAGCTACGGGTTTTTCTTGCAGCCTCGCGCAGTTAATTGGAAGAAAGAATCAGTGGAACGTGTTGCACAGCGCGATTAATACAATTTCAATGGAGCACGGTGCCCTAGGTGTAACGCGTGATCGAACTATTAGAAAGTTGACTGAAAAGAAAATCAAACTAAAACTTGTTGCAAAAATATTGCAGAATAATCGTATATGAAAAAAAAAATCGGAACCCGTCGTTTCAACTCGCAACTAATTAATTTCTAGGAAAATTAACCTGGTGAATCATTCCGTGAAGACTGCGAGATGCAAGATTCTTGATAGGTTCTCACGCCGTTCTTGGACATCAACAAGTGGCACATTGCGTGTAAGCCGATGACGCTAAAAAAGAGATAAAGTAGCAGAAAAGAGGGAGACGTGCGGTAGAGAAGGGTGGCGGTGAACGAAGAAAAAGCAGAGCGGATGAAAAAGCGGCGTACAAGTCAAAAAGGAAGGTAGAAGAAGTAAAAAGAAGTTGAATCAAGGGTGACGGGTATCGGTGGAATGAAATCTCCCTTCTTCTTTTTTTTTTCTCGTAGCCCTTCGTCCTTCCATAGGGCAGCGGTAGAAATGGAAAAAAGTGCAGGTCGCGCGCCGTGCACACGCACGCACACGCTTCGCCCGGCATAGATTAAGCCGGGCACACGTGTTGCAGGATGCACGCGTCCCTGCATACCGACGCGCACGAATCACGCGTGCCTACGCATTGCGTGAAACTCTGGGAAAATGTCGGTTCAGTGGAAGTCGCTTCGCTGTTATTCCTCTGACGGCCGCGATGTCACGAAATGATTGCGGAATGTCCGTTGAATACAATAATTATGATAATAATAACGATGAAAATTGAGAGCGATGAACATACGAACAGTAATTAACAAATACCGCATGAAATGAAACAGCGTAACGTACTACTGAATGATTCGAAAAGTTCGTGTCCGATTGAAGACTAAGAAAAATGTATTTAACCGTTCGCTGTATAGTATATCGTATTTGATATAAATAACAAATCTGGTATATAGTAAACTAACAATGTGTTTTTTTACTATTGTAAGAATGTTTATACCACCATGTAGATGACTAAATGTATTACTTATATATTTACCTGTTATTGATTTATACTGTTATATATAATATTATTGATTTATACGTTGCGTTAGCATTTTGTTAAGAAATCCATGTTACCATGAGTTTTGGTTAAATAAACAGTTTTCTGCGAGTGAGCAAAGGATATTGACGTGTCAAACCTCCTTACGCTATGTTCATTTATGTTTTTTTTTATCAATATTTTTCCCTGAAATAAAACACAAAACTTCTTTCAATTTTTTCATCCCAATTAATCCTTCGCTGCATGATTTCTTTAATTGGAATGAAAAAATTGAAAGAAGGTCAGTTTTTGTGTTATATTTAAGGGAAAAATATTTTTAAAAAACTAAAACAACATTTTTAGAAAAATAAACATAGTAAGAAAATACATTCCTAGTTTACCATATACCAGATTTGTTAAGTGTGTCAGATATGATACACTACGCAGCGAAGGGTTAAATTAGAATTTTGAAATTTTCATCAACTTTTTATTTCATTTAATACTACCGCTTGTTCCGCAACGTCAATCGGTTCGGCAAACGTGCGACTGTTTCTAAAACTTTCATTTAGATTCTTCCGCAGGCTCGCGCCAGAATACCTGAAACAATAGACTAACTTTCCACGTATCTGCCGACTGTTATTATCACAGCGGCTGAACGTCGCGTCGCCTTCCTGTCGGTATCGTTGCGCACCCCATTCCACAATCTCGCGATACCATTACTTAACTCGACGTCCGCTGCTCGTGCATCACGTTTTTCCCTCTTTTCCCCATCCTCTCCTATCACTTCCTGTCCCTCCTCATCCCCGACTTTTAGGGCCTTTCTCGTCGTCCCTTTTTATCGCTGCTTTTTACCCGTCCGACTCAGAAATTCCGCTCACGCTCCATCTTATTCCCTTTCTCTCTCTCTCTCACTCCGCATCGATTTTTCCCACTTCTTTCCATTCATTTCCCGATTCTTCTCGTTGCTCCCATTCGCCACTTGTTGTTCCCTTTCGCCTCCTATCTCTCTTTCTGGGCCCCCTCCGTGCCCTTCTGGCCGCCGAGTCGCCGCTGTGTTTTCCCCGGCCGTTTCATCCCCTCCCCGGGCCGGTTCGAACGAGGCCCACAACTCTCTGACTCTCGGACGCACCTGCCGCCGGTTCCCACACTCGTTGCCCTCGCGCCGGACGTGACGTCATCGCGTGCTCTCCACCTCTCCTGCCGCGTGCCTCCAGCCTCCCTCTGTCCCCGTCCATGGGCCTTCTCTGACCGTCGTTCGACCGATTTGCCGCGTGTACGCCGACCGATCCGATCGTGTCGGCGATCACCGCACGCCGCGTGGCGCGGCGAGGCGAGGCGTAGGTAGCAGCCCCGATACGTGCCACGCCACTCCGCGCGCTCCGCACACGGTGGGAGCGAGAGGAATCGAGCGATTCAGTGAGAGCGCGATAGAAATCGAGCGAGCTCCGAGCCCGGTGAGCGGGAGAAGCAGCGAGAGCCGAACGAGTGAGCGAGAGAAGCAGCGAGAGGAGCCGGGGAGAGTGAGCGAGAGACACGAAGCGAGTAAGTGAGTTAGCGAGAGGAGCCGAGCGATGGAGCCGAGTTCAGCGAGCGAAGTCGCGCACACGCACACCCGGTTAATCACCAATGACACCGTGCATCGCGTGCACGCCGACGACTCGAGCTTTTAATACCGTTTCCGTGCCGCTCGGCTTATCACGGTGACCCACACTCGACGCTGATCGTGCAAATCGTTTAGCGGTTTCGCTCGTTTCGCTAGATTGAGAGTAACGATCATCCGATAAGGAGATAAGGCTAACAATAAGCCGCCGATCGTTAAGCTATTAACCCTCTCGCGTTTGGTTTATGGCTACTGCGATTAGAACTGCTTTTTGTTTTTATTATAGAAAATATCATATGAGATTTATTACGACATAATTACGAAACAGAAATGCACTACGTACAATACAGAGTATGAAGATTACAAAAGAGAATGAGTTTCTTGTAGAAATATAGATACTATAATAAGAGCAATTAGAGTAGAACTGCTTTGCCGAAATCTTCGTCACGACTCTGATTCAGTATTATAATGTAGAATCTATTGTTATTATGATCGATTAAATGTTTGTCTTATTCTGTTTCATTCAATTTAATTAGAATTATATAATTTTGTTAGCAATATTTAGCTGGTTGAATTATTGAATAGTTCAATAAATTCCTCAATATTGAGACTGAGGTTATTAATCATTCAGAGGGGATCGACAGGGTTCTCTATAACGAGTTCATAGACTGAAAAAGATTTGTTCAAGACCATGCGGGATCATACAAAAAACCAAAAATATTTAACCATCCATTATGAACATTATTCTGAAATAAATATTATAATGTATGATCCTTTATGTTATTATGATCTATTAAATGTTTCTCTTAATCGGTTGCATTCGAATTGAATTCGAATTATATAATTTTGTTATCAATATTCAGCTGTTTGACTAATTGAATAAAGTAATAAATCTCTAAACATTCATTTATCCTTCAGAGATTATGGACAGTCTTCTCTATAACGAGTTCATAGACTCAAAAAGATTTATTCAAGACCATGCAGGATCACACGAAACCAAAAATATTTAACCATTAATTATCAAGATTTAAAATAAATATTATAATGTATGATCCTTTATGTTATTATGATCTATTAAATGTTTCTCTTAATCGGTTGCATTCGAATTGAATTCGAATTATATAATTTTGTTAGCAATATTCAGCTGTTTGACTAATTGAATAACTCAATAAATCTCTAAACATTGACACTGAGGTAATTAATTCATCAGAGATGATCGACAGTGTTCTCTATAACGAGTTCACAGACTCATAAAGATTTATACAAGACCATGCAGGATCACACAAAACCAAAAACATTTAATCATCAATTAGCACGATTGTTCTAAAATAAATATTATAATGTATGATCCTTTATGTTATCATAATCTATTAAATGTTTCTCTTATTCGGTTTCATTCGAATTGAATTCGAATTATATAATTTTGTTAGCAATATTCAGCTGTTTGACTAATTGAATAAAGCAATAAATCTCTAAACATTGATTTATCCTTCAGAGATTATGGACAGTGTTCTCTAACGAGTTCACAGACTCAAAAAGATTTATTCAAGACCATGCAGGATCACATGAAACCAAAAATATTTAACCATTAATTATCAAGATTTAATATAAATATTATAATGTATGATCCTTTATGTTATTATGATCTATTAAATGTTTCTCTTATTCGATTTCTTTCGAATTGAATTCGAATTATATAATTTTGTTAGCAATATTTAGCTGTTTGACTAATTGAATAACTCAATAAATCTCTAAACATTGACACTGAGATAATTAATCCTTCAGAGATGATTAACAGTGTTCTTTATAACGAGTTCACAGACTCATAAAGATTTATACAAGACCATGCAGGATCACAAAAAACCCAAAAATATTTAACCATCAATTAGCAAGATTGTTCTAAAAAAAATAAATGATCCTAAATTTTAAAAAATTGATAACACAATTCCTAAATCACGAAAATGTACAAAATGTTAGTTTCCTAAACAAACTAGAATAATCCAAAGAATTCAAACTTTTTTAATTCTTGATTTTGAGTTTTCATCAGGATTTCAGCGTTCTTGTGGATCGATGCAAAGTGATACATGTCGCAATGAAATATCGACGATGCAAATGACGACTGAATCATTAGGTACCCTCATCTGAATCATTCTTACTACCGTTGTCGTTATTCAATGGGACTGTCGCATGTAAATTGATTTCAACTGCGAGACATTGCAACAGACACCTCGCAAAAAATACAAAAGATATTTGGCTCGTCCTCGAGAACGCTGTAGCCTTGATCTCCCCTTGATCTCGATCGTTGATCGAATCGATTGTTTCCATCGGATCACCTCGCGAGTAATGAGTGTGTACGAATCCAATGCACCTGCTGCATCATTTGATCAAATGCTATTCCATTAAAATGGGATCAGTTAAGCAATCGATATCCGTTTCTACATATATTATTTTGATTTTATTAAAATTATTAAGTGAATAAAATAAATTTCTATTTAGCTTCTGTGTGTTGCAACTGATGCACAAATTTTTCATTTACCGAAATCTATTGATAACTATAGTCCAATAACCGGTTCTGAATAATAAAATATTTCTAATATAGTACATTTTTATTTTGCATAGAGATCTGGAATCTATTGATAACTATAATCCAATCACCGGTTCTGAGTAATAAAATATTTCTAATATAGTACATTTTTATTTTGCATAGAGATCTGGAATCTATTGATAAGTATAATCCAATAACCGGTTCTGAATAATAAAATATTTCTAATATAGTATACTTTTATTTTGCATAGAGATCTGGAATCTATTGATAAGTATAATTCAATCACCGGTTCTGAGTAATAAAATATTTCTAATATAATATACTTTTATTTTGCATAGAGATCTGGAATCTATTGATAAGTATAATTCAATCACCGGTTCTGAGTAATAAAATATTTCTAATATAATATACTTTTATTTTGCATAGAGATCTGGAATCTATTGATAACTATAATCCAATCACCGGTTCTGAATAATAAAATATTTCTAATATAGTACATTTTTATTTTGCATAGAGATCTCGAATCTATTGATAACTATAATCCAATCGCCAGTTCTGAATAATAAAATATTTCTAATATAGTATACTTTTATTTTGCATAGAGATCTGGAATCTATTGATAACTATAATCCAATCGCCAGTTCTGAATAATAAAATATTTTAATGTAGCATATAAAAAGTATATTCTCAACATAATCAGCTAGTTTATTTGATAAAAAGTGAAGTACCTTGTAAAATGACTAACTGCCTAGTTTCCTTGATGAACCGTTCACCAATTTGCTGATTTTGATACAAACATCTTCTTCAATAATGTAATCATTGCTTACTTTCGCCTTTTCCTCAGCCTCTTCACCCAGTCCTCCTATATTTTCAATCAGGTTAACCTTCCACACTGTTGCAACTGATCTTT
This sequence comes from Lasioglossum morio, assembly GCA_916610235.2. Classification (NCBI taxonomy): domain Eukaryota; kingdom Metazoa; phylum Arthropoda; class Insecta; order Hymenoptera; family Halictidae; genus Lasioglossum; species Lasioglossum morio. Next base: position 8,677,384 of record OU744333.1, read on the forward strand.
TTGTCTCCCTCCGCAACTTAACTTGGACAACGACCGGGTTAAAAGAAACCGGAGCAACTGGTTGTATGCCACGATCAATAGTAATTTTCTTCATCCTTCGTTATCCTCTCCCATTTTCGCTGTCGATCTTTTGTATAGTTCGCCATACGTGGAGCTCATCATAATACGCGCAAGCATATCCGGGAAATGAGAAATTCCACTCTGCCAAACGTGTAACCTGCTCATCGCTGTTTAAGACGATCATGTTGCTCAAAGATGATTGCTGCCTTTTTTCCCAAACTAAATAGCTCGCATAGTAGCAACACATTCGATATGCAGAAGCCTGTGATTTGTTCCATGCTGCAATCTTATTCACTGCGCCAGGATGTTTCGAGATGAGAGTGCACACTTTTAATAGATTGTTTAGAAGCTGCTTTTAATCCTCAAACACCATTCTGCTCGTCGCGTAATGCAGCGTGGTATCAATTTTAAATCGTGTTCGAAATTTCTACTCGATGCAAATTTACACTAATATCTGTTTTGTAGAGGATGGAATTCATATTGGTCTTATCATTAGACTGTATTAACACTGGATTTACCGGACTCGTCAAAATGATAGATTCTAATATCCTTAATTTGCAATCATTAAGATTGTAAAGACGCTCCCCCGAGGAATTATTTACCAAATTAATTTCTTTGAGTATTATTGGAAAAATGGCAAAAAATTTCGACAGACACGTGCCCGTCATGTGTACAAAATAATGTGAAATAGTTATTGCTAGATCTCCGTAAAACTAGTGTTAAACATTCTTTTCAACTATTTAAGGGCGTTAACAGAGACATTATATTTTTATCTAACTCCAGTCTCTTACAATATACTTGGGCAATTCTTTAAAAATTAATTTTCAACATGTTAAATGGTAAAATCCATTACATTGTAATATACAACAACATTGGGGTGGAGAAAATGGTGTAACTGTTGCTATGATATACTGTGTGTGCCGTAACGTGCAATTGAGTGACGCCATCTTGTGCTGAAAATTTTATCTTCAACCGAATGCAAAGATTTTCTAATTTTTGAATAATGTCACTGTCCAAGCTACATATAATTGAAACAATTCGTCGTACATTATTTATGTGTACCGAATAATGTCACTTTTTAGGCTTCATATAATTGTGATTGCTGTCATCGGAAATTGCTCTCACATTTTTAATCATTTCGCAACGATCCCCTCGGTACACGTTCCTCTATGCCGGGCTAAACACATTTGCAGATTAATGCAGAACGAATGACGTTGCGTTTTCTATAGCTCGCGATCCCATCGTCAGTACCTTTCATCTTAAGTGTCGCTTTATTTGCTTCTCATCGATCTGTTCGCGAGTTTTGTCGGCAGAAATTGATTTTATCCGTACGGTAACTACAAGCGTCTCGTTGATGCAACAGCTCCGTGAAATGAAGTCAATAAACGCATAGTAATTTTTTCTATTTTACTGTACATGCAGGGTGATGTGTCTATTCGATTTTTACACGATTAATTCACTTTTTCATTCAAGATTCGTTTTGCTTCACACTTCCTTTCTCAAGAATCTTCGACATTTTTTTATTTTATTTAAAAGTACAGGGAAATATTTACAGTCGAGATTCGGTTAATGTCTTAAATAATAATTTATATTAAACGCATAGTAAATTTTTCTATTTTACTGTACATGCAGGGTGATGTGTGTATTCGATTTTTACACCATTAATTCACTTTTTCATTCAAGATTCGTTTTGCTTCACACTTCCTTTCTCAAGAATCTTCGACATTTTTTATTTTATTTAAAAGTACAGGGAAATATTTACAGTCGAGATTCGGTTAATGTCTTAAATAATAATTTATTATCTGTGCAGTATACAATTAAATTATAATTTAAAAAATATACAATTGGACGATGTAACACTAAACCTTCCCAGCCTGAAAAGTAACTGGAATATGCTCCCTTTTAAAAGCTGTGTCCTTAAGGTATAAGTTTCTTTCTCTTTTTATTCTTTTTTTTATACTCTTCTCTCTCTGTTCATATACTGTTCCTTTTAATCATATGTTAATATTATAATATCTGAATTTCTACAAGAAACCTATTCTGTTTTGTAATCTTCATACTCTGTATTATATGTAGTGTATTTCTGTTTTGTAACTATGTTGTAATAAATCTCATATGAGATTTTCTATAAAAAAAAAAAACATGCTCCCTTATAGAAATGACAAGATTAATTTGAATTAGACTTTGTGGGGTTCATATAATAATGCGTGCTCTATTAAAGAAATTGATACAATAATTTCTTATCAAATAATTGTTATTATTTCAATAATTGTAAAATAGAAGATCTGGAACTTCTGAATAATGCAAAGTACGCATTGTAAACGAAAAAATAGGACTTTTGAGGGTGATATCGCCCCATTTTTGCATTAACGAGAAATGAGAACGAAAATTCCGCGTCTTTACAATTCTGCAAAGAGGTGTCCTACTCCCTTAAGAATATTCTCCATATGTTCGTGGCACGATGAAATTTTCATTTAACGAGAAAACGGAGAAATAAAGTGTCTTTTAATCGTGAGGTAAATGGTGAATTATTAAAGTGGTCGCATGGCCGGTCAGAGCCCCACGAGGAAGTCCTTATCCAGCTGATAGAAATTTCTACTCACGTGCTTCGTGATTAGAATCACGAGGGTCGTCTGCATGACGTATGCCGTTGACAATCACTGTTGCGCGGCACATGACACGCAGTCATGCTGAAAATCACGGCCTCCAACAACCTTCTGCACTACTTTTCGACGTACGTCAATGGACGGTGTCCATTATACAGACTGTTCCAAAAACAATGTAACAAACACGGTCGTTATTCAATTTCCAATACGATTCGTAATAATAGCTAAACGAACTTGGCTATTTACCAAATTATTTTAATCCTTCACTGCACGAGTTTTTAAAAATTTTAAAATCATGCTCGAGAGAGTGCAGCATAATTTTTTTTTTTATTTTGGAAATCTCATATGAGATTTATTACAACATAATGCTTAGTACAGAGTATTACATAACAAAGTATTAGCAGCATAAATTTCTCAGGTTTTGCTCGTATAAGCTACACAAATCCAATGTCTTTCTTTGATCATGATTACTCCGCAATAATAACTACAATGAACCTAGAACAGTATCCGATCAGAGCTTTATTTTTAATTTAATTAACAATCATATTGATTGTTCCTCTCTACTGGCGCAAATCAATTTTTATGTACCAGAACGTGAACTGAGAACAAGAGCGGGCTTTCAAACACCTAAAGCGAAATCTACTTATGGATTAATTAATCCAATGAATCGCATTATCTCAAAATCATGCACTATATATAATCGTATTGATTTTTTTCCAGTGATTCCTTACAAAATTTTCAAATGCAACTACGCAGGATTATATGATAATACCATATCGATTGTACCATTATTAAGTTTTTCTTTTGTGCATGTCCCTTCTTTGTTATTACGCGAGCAGTATTGTATCTTTCTCTTTCCTTTTTCGTTTCTTTTATATTGTAAACACTTGTGTAAAAGGGCTTCATTCCGTCTATAATAAATAGTAATAATAATAATAAAATTGGGATGAAACAATTAACATCTGTAATGACGTTTTGGACATCGTAAAAATATTAAAAATAAATATACATAGTAAGAAAACATATTCTTAGTTTACTATATACCAGATTTGTTAACTGTATCAGATATGATACACTATGCATCTATGGTTTAAAAACTGTGAAATAGACTTTTAGGAAATCCCTTTCTTCGAAATCACCAACATGAAAATCGCTCCGAATGTTTATGGTCTTAATTCCAATTAAAAAGTACATTATACAGGCATGATGATTTTATAAGAAATTTTTAATCCTACTTCGAAAAGATACATTGTGAAACTGTTCATCTTCGATAATCGACGATTTCCCTACTTAAAATGCATGAATTTCTGATATTCGTTTGATACGTGTAGCTTTTAAATGCGCCACTTTATTGAGCGTAATCTCTGCGTATGGGATAACTTTCGCGGTCCGTGACAACTTTACAATGTAAACGTTCGTTACAGTAAGCAGTGGTGTACCTAATTATTAAGAAACTGGTATCTTCCTCATTTATTAAGCGCATTAATTCCGAGATCGATGATGTTTTAACACCTCTCCGGCCAGCTGTTTCGAAACTCGCCGAAAGAATTCGGTGTACGCTCGGAGAGCTTGCTGTAATTTGTACCTCGACTCTCTCTCTTTTCCATCGACGAATTTTACCAAAGTTCGATAGCGATACATTCGCATTAACTCTCGGCCTCGTGTTTCCTTCAGCATTTGAACCGATTCGAACGACGCCGAGCTGTAGGAAGAAAATATAATAACGCGGACTACAAAGTGCGGATTACGCTTAATTTGTTTACACGAACAGCTGTGCCGAACGTTGAAGAACGCACGGCTTTCACCTACGTAATTATCTTTGCGCGTTCGGTAGGGCTGTCCTGGTTTATCATTCCAAGGCGCGCATTAATCGTGCGATTATTATTAACTCCGTGTAATGGACAGTATCAGATTATATTGGCATGGATTACAATAATTAAGACAACAACGGTACCTGTTCGGGCTCGTCCCGATTCCAGTGACAGTAATTATTAGACTGTGGCTACCTCTTCGCTCACAATTTATTTAAATTTTCGACGTTTTTCTTAAACCTTCAAGCTTTCTTGGTATCACAGCAGACAATATTTAACGTTATCCCACTTTCTTCAATTTTGTTTTTTTTTTGGAAATTTTCCATAAATTTACGCTAGTAATTATGTTTCGTTGTAATAGAAAGTCGAGCGATTTTTCAGATCTGGCTGAATGGAATTTTTAATACGTTGTAAATACTGTGTTCGTTAAAAAGCATTGTGTATTTAATTGGAGTACAATTTCTATCGTGTATTTTTATTTCTTGGCTTTAAACATTGTTTTGTTAATAGATTATTTTATCACACTCGTACGTTGATCCAATTGAAAATTGTTTGGAGTGTTTGATTCTACATGTTTTTTTACTTTGTATCATTCAGAAGTTTTTCGATAACGATAAATGTAATCCAGGTGCATGCAAATAAATTATAAACAAATTGCCATGTGCATACATCCTTAAAGTAGGTCGAAAACATGAGAATGCACCTTAAAGACGACGAGCAAGACGGTTAAAAGTTTCTGAGAATGATTAAGGTCACCGCTGTACAACAAAGCCAGAAATATTTCAAGCGTGCATTCTTAAGCCGGCGATAGTTGTCACATGATTCAATAAATTCGCGAAGTTATAGAAATCTCGACAGGTATTATTATTTAATATTTATTTATGACTGGATCGACTTCACAGCTTCTTACTGGCGGTTTTCGTAAGCCTTATTCCTCTGTTAATATTTTGGATCGCTGTGAAATTGTGTCGAGTATACAGTAATTAGTAAATTAAATGTAATAAAATATTAATCAGATTCTTTTTGGGCCTCTATCTTAAACCCCTTGCCGTACAATATCGTGTCTGACTCCTGTTAAAGATTCTGAACAGAGCCTAATAAATATGTGTGCTACTAGTTTCCTTTGAAACGAAATAAAATTCTACTTGATTTTGTTAATGTACAGCTATTGGAGAATATATAGACGTACGATAAATATAAAATTTTTATTTTTTATAAGAAATTAAAATTCAGAGAAAAAGATTTAACCCTTCGCTAATAAGGATATAGAACTAGAAGAGGAGGTTTGCAACATATTAAAAAAGAAAAATGATTCCATCGTAAGGGCAATAGCAGTGTTCTTAATACAAATAGATAGACTAATTTAATCAAAACTCTACAGAAGTAAATAGTACAAATTAAAAGAAAGAAGTAGTCTAAATTAGTCCAAGTCATTAATCATATCAATATATATATTTTGTATGTGTTTATGTATTTATACAGTTTATTAATGTTGATTATTTAATATGCTATAGGTAAACTAAATGAATATAATACGTAAGAAATTAGGTGAACATCAGTATATGTAAAAGGACCAGTTTGCATTGGGAAAATGGAGCTCAGGCTCTACAACGCCATCTTTATATTATTTTTATAGTTTTTAACTAATTTTTTTATTTATTTAATTTAATTTAATTTTTTTTATTCATCAATCATCAAAAGTCAAATTAAAAAAAAGAAAAGAAATAAACTTTATATTATAGTATATAAAGAGAAGAATAAACCATAAACCATAAGTTGGAAGAAATGTTTAATGTTCGTGATAAAATACCTTCGAGAGCAAAGAGTTAATAAATACCGAGATAATTCTTTAAAAGAATGGTTTCATCGAAAATATCTAAACAAATTTAATGAGAACGTCCCCGTTCCAGCGAACAGTCGTTGAAGTACGAATGAACGGGTGGAAAAAGTTAAAAACAAATTGCGTAAGAAGTTCGGGACACAAGACCGGGACGTAATGAAGGAGGCTTTCGATAGGAAAAAAGGGTAGCAGAAGCGCCGCGACGGAGGCGGACGCCTGGATCCGTTGATAGTGTTTCTTGCGAGGCGCGGAAAACGCGGTTATGTACGGTGAACGTTCATTCCCACAGACACGTCCCTGGGATGTTTGGCTTTCGATTTATCGATCCGACAAAAAATCACCGACTAATCGCGCCGTTCTCGAAGAAACGACGACGCCGTCGTTGGCTATACACCTCCTAGCGCTCTTCTCACGCGCATTTTTTTCTCCCTCCGAGCTCGAAACGATCCTCTCGATCCTCGTGCACGATCCGTGGCGAGATGTTTTTGCGTCGAGAGGCCCCCGGCCGTCTTTCCAGACACTTGCGTATAAATATTAATGCGACCAGGATACTCGGTAACCTAACCAACGAGTTTTTTGGATCGCGATTGATATTTATACCGCGCGATCTATCTCGGCTCGTGGAAGGAAGAGGAAGTCGGAGAAAACGGTCGTTTCGAAGATCAATGTTGCCTGATGCCCGCAAGAGTAACATGGCGGTTGTTCGATGTCGCCGCCATTATTCTCGTGCCGTTCGCGGTGCTGCAGTAACGATGTGTTTGTTAAAAAATAATGGTCACTGTTACATTCGCCACAAATAGGCTGCACGCAGGAAATTCGCCACTGTTTGCAATTACAACAATTTAGTTATTCTTATAACAGTAAATGCGTATAGTTTAAAAAACGAAAATGCTTCAGTATTATATTAGAGATGGAGTTACACCATGGTTCTCGGGTAGAGGTTTATCACGAGAATTTATCGTGACATTTAATCGTTGTAGAGCAAATCATTATCATCTTGCAGCATCTCTTTCACGAATAGATATAATAGATGATTCCAAATGTAACTGCGGCAATGAGGTTCAAGATCTTAACCATATCATTTGGCAATGTACCTTGTTGGAGTCTCAAAGAGTTGATCTCATGAAAGGGTTAAGGAGGCTTAAATTGTTTCCCCCTTTAAATGTTAGATCGTTGCTTAGTGAACCGAATATTGAGGCATGTTATTTTCTTTTCAAGTTTTTCAAGCAATGTAATTTAAAGATTTAAAGTTATGTTCCTTATATGTTATATACTTAATGTGTTCTACTGTACCTGCATTACTAATGTTTAAATGTAGGATGTATGTTGCTAATGTATAGCTTTATAACCCCCTATGGGGAGTTCTAACTAAGCTTTCAATAAAAAAAAAAATAAAAAAAATGCTTTACAATTTTGTTCGATATAATTATGGATCCTTAACAGGATCTCAGTATCTCATAATCTCATACAAAACAGTGTATGAGTACACAACAGTTTCTCTAGATGATCATACTCATTCAAGATACTCGTCCTGCCTTAGGACAACTGAAAACTGACTTGATCTTAACGCTTCCACGAATGAGCGTACCAGGCCCTCGTCGCTAGCATAAAGCGATACATCGTTGAGCAGCTTTGAATGAAACGGAATCGCTTGTGATTCATGGAACATCGATAGTCGGCGCTTGTAGTGGCTAGTGTACGTGTAACAATTTCGTAAAAGGAGAAGGAGGGTAAGGAAGATGAAGTCGAAGACCGGTGAAGAGAAATTGACCGGTAGATGAAAATAAGAAGGCACGGAGACAGGGGCAAAGCGGAAGAGCACGACATGGGGATCAATTGAGAGGTGAAAGGAGAGGTACTGGGAGGCAATGTGAGATCAAAGGGAAAACTATGACAGGGAATGGGAGACCAAAGGTAAAACTATGAGAGGCAATGGAAGACTAAAACAAAGTCTATAAGGGGGTATGGGAGACCAAAGGTAAAACTATGAGAGGCAATGGGAGACCAAAGGAAAAGCTATCCCAGGAAATGGGAGGCAATGGGAGATCAAAGGGAAAACTATGAGAGGCAATGGGAGTCTAAAACAAAGTCTATGAGGGGATATGGGAGACCAAAGGGAAAACTATGAGAGGCAATGGGAGACCAAAGGTAAAACTAAGAGAGGCAATGGGAAACCAAAGGAAAAGCTATTCCAGGCAATGGGAGGCCATGGGAGATCAAAGGTAAAACTATGAGAGGCAATGGGAGACTAAAACAAAGTCTATGAGGGGATATGGGAGACCAAAGGGAAAACTATGAGAGGCAATGGGAGACCAAAGGAAAGGCTATGCTAGGGAATGGGAGGCAATAGGAACCCAAAGGACAAGCTATGAGCAGGCAATGGGAGATCAAAGGGAAAACTATGAGAGGCAATGGGAGATCAAAGGAAAACGTATGAGCAGGCAATGGGAGATCAAAGGTAAAACTATGAGAGGCAATGGGAGACCAAAGGAATGGCTATGCTAGGCAAAGGAAGACCAAAGGAAAGAGTATTCCAGTCAATGGAAGACTAAAACAAAGTCTATGACAAGCAATGGGAGACCAAAGGGAAAACTATGAAAGGCAATGGGAGACTAAAACAAAGTCTATGAGCGGCAATGGAACATCAAAGATAAGGCTATGCTAGTCAATGGAAGACTAAAACAAAGTCTATGAGCGGCAATGGAAGATCAAAGAAAAGGCTATGCTAGGGAATGGGAGGCAGTAGGAACCCAAAGGAAAAGCTACGTCAGGCAATGGGAGGCAATGGGAGACCAAAGGAGAGACTATGCCGGGCAATAGCAGACTAAAGGGAAGAGTATGAGAAACAATGGGAGACCATAGGGAAGACCATAAGAGGCAATGGGGACCAAAGGAAAGACTATGCGAGTTAATGGGAGACAAAAGGCTATGGCGAGGCAACGGGAGGCGAAAGGAAAGGCGAGGCAATGGGAAGCAAGGCGAGGCACGAGCTCTGCTGGAACGTGGACAATACGCGACGGGTCTATGGGAACGCGCGGTGTGAAGGCATGTGTTGTTTTCTCGAGGTCGTTGGAGGACGTGTCGCGGCTCGCATCGTCAATTTGCCTGACAAAAGGAAATCGCCGGGCTGCGGACAGGATGCGTGACCAACCGGATTCCCCCGCGATGCGTGCGCGCACGCATGGAATTCACCGTGAGCCAGCCATCGGGCTCTTTTGATCCAACACCAGTCTCGATTCTAATCCTTTGAGAGGTTCCTCGCGTCGAGACGTGTCCGCCGAAAATCCTCGGAGCCCCGGGTTCAACCAACGGATGACTCGGCAACCACCGTGATAGGATTACTTGTCAAGACTCTGTTGCCTCGTATGCTCGCCGGCAGCTTTGATACCCGGCCACGATAACTTCTCTTCGACCATGTCGTTTCTTTTTTTCTTTATTAGGTCGTTAAACAGCCGACCGCCCCGATATACCCCCTCCAAGAGGTGCATTCGAAATTGATGGAATGCTTAAAACTAACTTACGATCAGCACCGGAATCTGTCGCCTCCTTTATCGATGCTTTCTCCTTCGCTCGTTTTGCTCCTCTTTCGATTTTGAGACGCGTCGCGTCCGCGCCGGTGGCCCGACCGCGGATCAACGGGATCTAGATCCGATTTTTCGGTCCCTTTGGAGAAATACAGTCGCGAGGATTTACCGTGGGTGGTCGTGTTAGTGGAGTCGCTCGCGCCAGTTGACGATTCCGCATTGATCCTTTGATGTTGAATATACAGTTGTGATAGAGACTTCAAACATAATACTTTAAATAAACTTATTTATATCGATCGTGATATTGTTAATAAAAAATCGTTGAATGCTATCGGCGCTACGATTATATAAAATTAGCAAAATTGCTTAGTTAATTTATTATTTTTTGTGTATTTAACGATCGAACCGTAGCGCCGATAGCATTCAACGATTTTTTATAATACTTTAAATACAAATGTTATTAAGTTTGTTTAAGTCGGAATAGAATTCTGATCTGCTGACAGGAGTGTTTACTCCTCATACGCTCCTCAAAAATAGCTGCATGAAAGAAACTGGGATAACAATTCACCTATTTTTTTTTTATTTTAGAAGTTACATCGACACATTATATTTCATTTATAGCGGCACATTTTAACCCTAAATAATGTAAACTAAGTACAGCTGTATAGACACCTTTAAGGGTCTGGGTAAGCTTAAATAAAAAAAAAAAAACATTTTAACCCTCATCTGTCCCTCATTTCGCGAACTGAATCTGTCCCTCGGTGTTAAATTGACACATTGATAAAGAAAAAACCATAAAATAACAAGTCAAACAGTTACTTTTCGATGTTTTTTTTTTCATTCAAATTGATGATTTAATATTCATATGTTAGTTTTTTGCGGTTATATGTTTCACATTAAAAATATAAAAGTCACCAAGTTTTGGATAAATGTACTTACAAATTACCGAACGGTATAACTTATTTCGGGAGAACTGTGTTAAATTGACACGAGGGACGGATGAGGGTTAAAGAAATACATCTCACGACGTAGATATCAAAGTATGAATAATTTTACAGTATCTAAAAATATTAAATGGGTGAATTTTCACCCTGAGGAACGTATGAGGGTTAACCATGCACTGGTGCGTTGGGAATCTCTCGCGACTCCAGTAAAGTGTTCTGTATTACTGATTTCCGTATCAGCCTTGCGAAATAATTGTAAATACTTAAATAAGATTAAGGGAGAACTTTTTCCGGGTAAACAATCCAGCTTTTTGTAGGATCTTGCAGTTCAACTTTTTCGGAATGTCTCTGTAAAATGTTGAGTTGAAATTCATGATATTGTGAAAGTTATCGTCAGAAATAAGAACAATGTTGCTGATTTTATAAAATGTACTAGTAATTAATGTAAGTAGAGAATGATCAAGTAATTTATGTTATCAGGTCGTTAATTATAACTAAGTACCTATGCGAAATGTAGCTTTTAATCGACTGAAAATACGGCGCACACCGTATCAGATTGTAATCGAGACAACGCCATTTTGGAAAGTTATGTTTCCCTCGGTCTTTGAAGAAATAACATTTTCGAAATAAAATACGTGTACGGTTGCACCTGTCGTGCGTTTTCTGCGACGATGATTACGAGTAGAAAGCCAAAAGGCTGCAGATTGGTTTGAAATGGAATTGTTCGTAAAGTTTATGTTTATAAGGGGGAAGAGCGTACTCAGGGATCATTTACGTGTAATAAACGCTCCGCGTAAATCTTACACTGTCTCGTATTCAATGTCCCATTTTACATTGTAATATCTCATCTATATTAAAGCTATCACGATACATGCATATTAAGTTTCAACTGATTTTATCGGACCATCACACCAAAAGCGTTATACGTACCTTAACCGCCATCACGCTCCGTTACGGTGCACTTCGAATAATTAATCGTCCATTCCTGAAGTAAAACTGCCCCTTGTAGTATAATTAACAGGAAGTACCTGTTTCGTTAAATTTTTATATATTTCTGGGTTACCACCCATATTATCCTGACCCAATTTGCGGGGGAAATGATCGACTAGAAATTTGTTGTTCCTAGCAAACGCTTTACAAGAAATAACATCACTCACGTATTAATTAAATCACTTTTCTAATTATACAGAAATAATAAGAAGTAAAATTATTAATATTTTCACGTCCGGTGGTACAGCCAATTAATAATAATTGATTAAAAATTAATTCTGTCGCTCGCAATGTAGTATAATATACAATAATTCAATATTAGTTAGTAATTATAATATTTGATATTTTATTTCTCGTGCAACATTAGTAGAACGAATACAAAAAGAAATTCAGAAAATATATAATATACATGATTGATTTTATCAATTATTGTTAATGGCTGAACCACTGGACGTGACAATATAGTGAGTTTGTTCTTTATTGAATTGTTTGTTAGCACACGACTGAGAAAAATATGTTGATTAGTAAATTGAGATTAAATTGGAGTGTGACAACCACGATAAATATTGTAATTATCAGGTTGCAACAACGTTATTTGCATATAAATGTATACAAGAACGATAAATACAATAATATAATTATATATGAGCAGCGAGATCTGTAATGATGTCGCATGCAGTCGACGTAAAACATTGCGAGAAGTTCTGAATATTGCCAATTCGGTAACTTGCAATTATGGTATTGAATATTTATTTACATTGTGAGTTTTGACGATAACCCACTTCGCGCAATGAGAGCAATTGAATCGAAGTCTGGATCGCTTAAGAAAGTTAATGACAGCATAGTAGTTACTTATTACTACGTAATAGCTTCCGAAAGTTACCAGTTATTTTGGGTTAAATTTTGCCTCGAACAAGAATCTCGTACACACGTGCAAGTAAAAGCTTTAACACCATACTGTAGGCACCATGGTAATGTCAATGTCTGTGTTATTTGAAAATGTTTAAATTGAGTAAGATCCTGTTAGGTGAAATGATATAAATAGTTCACTATTTATTGCAGCAATTTCATTTTCATATCATATAGTAAAAGAAAAGTAATTCTCAAGAAAATACGATTTGTTTAAGCCTTTTCAGGTTTCGCGAATTGATTCGTTCTACAATTATTTTGTTTATTACAATTTTACAGAAATTGAAGCGAAGGATTTTTAGGAAATTAAAAATCACAGAAAAATATTTAATCGCTGAATTCGTGAATTGATTCTCTTCTACAATTATTTTGTTTATTATAATTTTACAGAAATTGATGCGAATGATTTTTAGGAAATTAAAAATCACAGAAAAATATTTAATCGCTGAATTCGTGAATTGATTCTCTTCTACAATTATTTTGTTTATTATAATTTTGCAGAAATTGAAGCGAAGGATTTTTAGGAAATTAAAAATCACAGAAAAATATTTAATCGCTGAATTCGTGAATTGATGCTCTTCTACAATTATTTTGTTTATTATAATTTTGCAGAAATTGAAGCGAAGGATTTTTAGGAAATTAAAAATCACAGAAAAATATTTAATCGCTGAATTCGTGAATTGATTCTCTTCTACAATTATTTTGTTTATTATAATTTTGCAGATATTGATGCGAAGGATTGGAAGGAAGAGAAAAGCAGCAGGTGGTCAAGTGCAAGGATAGTTGAACAAATTCGAAAATAAAGAGAAACAGAATAAAGGTAAGAAAAGATATTTTACTATACTACAATTGGGATGAAAGTGTTCGCTGAACAATTTCAATATTGTTCTAAGAAAACATTTAGCAAACCTGTTCAACAACCAACGATTTCAAGAGAAACTTCTTCCGATCAGGTGCGAGCTCTCGTGTACAGCGAAATGTTAATTACCCCGATACCGTTTAATGGGGTGATCGATTAAAGAACGGTTTGATTATCGAAACATCGATTAACGGAACAATCAAGTGTACGAACAGTGTACTGCTAAAATTGCTTACCCTTTATTCAAACACTTCTGTTTTCGTTTAACACTCATACTTACACAATACATGCAATCCTTTTATATTTCAAAGATATCACACTCTAACGCCAATGAAACTTTTCATCATTCAGTTGTAAAATATTTTTGCACAACGAAACACGTTTATCCTCAAAAAATTCCAGAAACTCTTGCGACTCTAGCAAAATTGAAATATTAACAAAATTTTTAATGAAAGAATAATAGAAAAATTTCCTGTATTCAATTTTTAGTTATATTGCAAGATAATGGGAAATATAAAATTTCCTTAACTTCTTTCGAATATTTGCACTTCGTACCACTGAACTATGAACTACTTTAACTGCTTTATGATACTTTGAAAGATTTTTAAGTATCCAGCGTGTCGCTTCGTGGTCCGAGAAAATCAATTGAAATATTAACAAAATTTTTAATAGAAAAATAATAAAAGAATTTCCTGTATTCAATTTTTAGTTATATTGCAAGATAATGGGAAATATAAAATTTCCTTAACTTCTTTCGAATATTTGCACTTCGTACCACTGAACTATGAACTACTTGAACTGTTTTATGATACTTTGAAACATTTTTAATTATCCAGCGTGTCGCTTCGTGGTCCGAGAAAACAGAAGGTAGACTTACAAGGTTTCTTTGATAGTTAAATGAATACGTTCTTAAGATATAGTCACAGCAGACACACGCAGATATTAAATTTTTCACTGAGATCAGAGGCGGAATCGAAATCGAGGAATCGAGCGTGCCTCTTTATTACATGCTTCCTTCGTTTCCATCAATCGGATGTTGTAAATCATACCGAAATTACGGTGAAACCGCGACACGAAATCGACCGTGGCAGCACGCCGGTGCTCGCCAAGTATTTGGCATTCTCGTAACGATCGATAAATATTCTGGGGGCCTTCCTTTCGGGCGACTTCACGGGAACGCTTCCACCTTCTTTATCGGTGCCCATTATTTTCGGTAGCAGAGAACGCCCGATTGAGATAACAGACATGGCCAGATTCTTGCGCCGACTAAATTAAGTCTTTGCGGCCCCCAGAAAGAAGTGATACGGTAATGGGGATCTTTTTTTTAATGATTACAAGGACCCCGAGGATCGTTAACCCCTTTACTGCAAGCGCCGTGTACACATGCACACGACCTGGAAAAATCACGAAACCGAATTACAGTCTTTTCGAAAACGACTCTGATGCCTACATTTTGTTAACAACCGCCATACTGAAAAGATGTTCAATGTCGCGCTTACGAGTTGCTCGTAACGGGCACGCTCAATTTGTTAATTTTTTCCACGCGTTCATGGAAATTGCTTCGCACACGAGGACACATTGTGCGCACTTTGAGTGGCCTGTACTCATTTTATCGCAGCCTTATTAATCCTCGAATAACCAGGTTGTTTTTTGCACAGTATTCGTGCAAGTGGCGACGTAGTAGCTTTATACAGAGTGGCATTTCCGGGTTGAGAAGTATCATAGATGATGGAAGAAATTTACAATGTTTTATAACTTTAATGACATCAAGACGACAATTACAAACGAACTAATTTGGTCGTTCAATTTAAAAGGCCACGCTAATGATTTTTAAGGAGATTCAGAGTGTGTGCTCATCAATTATGAGACTGAAGAAAAGACCTTTTCTCGGGAATAATGAGAATGTGCAACTTTAATTGTTTATTGCAATTATAATCTTTACTGAATCATTTAAATCCTTGCCTTACAATATTGTAACAGACTCGTGATGAAGATTCTGAACAGAGTCTAATAAATATGTATGTTATTAATTTCCTTTAACCCTTTCCTGCATAGTGTATCATATCTGATACAGTTAACAAATCTGTGTTTTCTTATTATGTTTATTTTTCTGAAAATGTTGTGTTCATTTTATTTCAATATTTTTCCCTTAAATAAAACACAAAAACTGACCTTCTTTCAATCTTTTCATTGAAATTATAAAAATCATGCAGTGAAGGGTTAAACTAGGAGGAAATTCTATTTTGGTTTTGTTACTTTACAGTTATTATAGAACATTTCTCCTGTTTAGGAAATCACGAATTACAAAAAATTGCTAATCATTGAACCCGTAAAATAAATCACAGGGCAAGGGGTTAAGAAGTAGAGTACATTAAATGGATGGCAATTTGAGGATATCAATATTTGAAATTACTACTTCGATCGTTAATCGCAATTAACAATTAATCTCCTAGTTTAGGAGATTGATAATTGATTATCGGATAATTGATTAATGATTAACTGTCAATTCTCTTTCCACTCTCTGTCTCCCTCACCCTCCATATTACAATTTATGAATAAACCGTATGGTGATTAACTTCAACATTTGATAAAATCAATCTCCGATTTTTCGATGATTTCTTCGTTTAATCAACGATTGACGATTAACTTCATCAATCGATTGAATCGATCGCCGATTTTTCGACGATTTCTTCGTTTAATCAACGATTGACGATTAACTTCATCAATCGATTGAATCAATCTCCGATTTTTCGATGATTTCTTCGTTTAATCAACGATTGACGATTAACTTCATCAAACGATTGAATCGATCGCCGATTTTTCGACGATTTGTTCGTTTAATCAACGATTGACGATTAACTTCATCAATCGATTGAATCGATCGCTGATTTTTCGATGATTTCTTCGTTTAATCAACGATTGACGATTAACTTCATCAATCGATTGAATCGATCGCTGATTTTTCGACGATTTCTTCGTTTAATCAACGAATGACGATTAACTTCATCAATCGATTGAATCGATCGCCGATTTTTCGACGATTTCTTCGTTTAATCAACGATTGACGATTAACTTCATCAAACGATTGAATCAATCTCCGATTTTTCGATGATTTCTTCGTTTAATCAACGATTGTCGATTAACTTCATCAATCGATTGAATCGATCGCCGATTTTTCGACGATTTCTGTTTTTAATCGTACACATTAATCATGGTTAAAATTTTCATCGATTATTGCCTAACTCTGGCAAATATCAGTAAATTTTACGATTTCGAGTTCCGTGCGGCAGTCAAAGTGTTAGGGCTGACAACTGGCCGATCAAGGCGGGCGTTAAGCAATTCGAGAACCGCTGTCGGATCCATAGAGAGTAGCGGCACAAGGACAGCACACGAGCAGCACACGAGCAGCACACTTCCTTCGGAGCACACGCACCTTTTCGATCCCCGATTGTCGATGGGCCCCGCATCCATGCTGATCCTCTATCTCTCTCTCGCTCGCTCTACACGTCAGAAAAAGGTATATCTCCCTTTTCGGTGAAGGCGAAACGGGCCCCCGAGAGAACAGTGGCCCGATTCAGGGTGGGTATAGGACACACTTGCGGGGCTTTTTCGTGGCCCTTCGCCGCGGGGTGGACTGCAAGAGGAAAGGACAGACCCTTCGGGCCTCTTCCCAACACGGGAAGACTCCGTTCGTCGAGTTCCCACGGGGAAACGCACCACCTGTGCGACGGAATGAGGCCGTACAACCCCGTCTGTGTGCGTGTGTGTATGTTCCACGAAGAAAGAACCGAGAGGAGGACGTGTCATGATTTTCGACCCTAATTTCGGAGATCGGGGATACACGCGCACCCGGCGCACAAACCGCCCTCTCCTGACCCCCGTGCATCACGGGGTGTTAAATGATTTGGTGGATCAGGACCACCGATAGATCCTCCTCGACCGGGATCTAATTTTACGGACAACCTGTCACACAACCAGGCTACACGTGATTGAGACAATCAGTGGTGCAGCAGGGGGTTGCTCCCCTTTTTTTTTTTCACGTGATGGTTTCTTGACTACGCCTCGAATTTTGGGGCTCGAGCAATTTTGGTATTTCGGCTGTTTTCATGGATTTGATTGACTTTAGGGGTGATTTGTTTAGGTGGCAGGCCTCGTTGGGGGAAAATGGGGATGAATGTCCATTGTAAGTCGAGAATATTTTAACCCTTGTTATTCAACTACGGTTCTTTATGCAAAATGAAAATTGTAAGATACTTGACTGTCCTGAAATTTTATGGCTGAGCATTTTGGGTATTTTCATGGGTTTAATTGACATTAACGCAGGGGTGATTTGTTTAGGTGGCAGGCTTCTTTGGAGGAAGATGGGGATGAATAGTCGTCCATTGCAACTCGAGAATATTTTAACCCTTATTATTCCACTACGGTTCTTTATGCAAAATGAAAGTTGTAAGATACTTGACTGTCCTGAAATTTTGGGGCTGAGCAATTTAGATATTTTAATGGGTTTAATTGACATTAACGTTGGAGTGATTTGTTTAGGTGGCAGGCTTCTTTGGGGGAAGATGGGGATGAATGGTCGTCCATTGTAAGTCGAGAATATTTTAACCCTTGTTATTCAACTACGGTTCTTTATGCAAAATGAAAGTTGTAAGATACTTGAATGTCCTGAAATTTAGGGGCTGAGCAATTTAGGTATTTTCATGAGTCGAGAATATTTTAACCCTTATTATTCAGCTACGGTTCTTTATGCAAAATGAAAATTGTAAGATACTTGACTGTCCTGAAATTTTGAGGCTGAGCATTTTAGGTATTTTCATGGGTTTAATTGACATTAACGCAGGGGTGATTTGTTTAGGTGGCAGGCCTCTTTGGAGGAAGATGGGGATGAATAGTCGTCCATTGTAAGTCGAGAATATTTTAACCCTTGTTATTCAATTACGGTTCTTTATGCAAAATGAAAATTGTAAGATACTTGACTGTCCTGAAATTTTGAGGCTGAGCAATTTAGGTATTTTCATGGGTTTAATTGACATTAACACAGGAGTGATTGTTTAGGTGTTCAGTCTCATTGGGGGAAGATGGGGATGAATGGTCGTCCATTGTACGTCGAGAATATTTTAACCCTTATTATTCCAGTACGGTTCTTTATGCAAAATGAAAATTGTAAGATACTGACTGTCCTGAAATTTTGAGGCTGAGCAATTTAGGTATTTTCATGGGTTTAATTGACATTAACGCAGGAATGATTGTTTAAGTGTTGAGCCTCATCGGGGGAAGAAGGATTAGGTCGTGCATTGTGGTTGGAAGAGAATGTTTCAACCCTTATTATTAAACTGCTATTATACTTTATTCCGTAATCATCGCAATTAAATGAAAATACTGGAACTGTAGTATTAAATTTTGTAAATATTCATTTGCATACGATGTACCAATTTTTATTACAAATCCATAAAATCCTCAACTTATTGGGGTTCATATTAATGGTTCTACCGCGGAATGTAAAACGTTCGAATCGTCATAATTTTACCGAAAAAGAAAACAAATGCGTTCCATTAACCTGACGAGGTACGAGAGTGGGGGGACCATGAAATTAATTTCACGTGTATGAATTCGTATTATTTTAATTTACGTTTGGTCGTCGCGCAACAAGCGGATACACTTTTAATGGGAAACTAAGGGTATAATTAAGAGCGGAGACGTTAATGGCGAAGAGGGACGAAGGGGAGGGGGGCAAGAAAGTGGAAGCCGACGTCTTCTTTACAACAAAAAATATGGCACCGCGTGTTCGAGAGAAAAGAGAAATATATATATCGTTTGGTGTGGAGACCGTGTATCGCCCGCGGCTGAAACGGCCCTCGTTGTTAATTAGTCCCCTCATCGTTTAAGCCCACGAATCGCTCTGTAAAAAAACCAAAAAACGTCGAACATGAATATTCTGGAACGACAGTGTTCTCTCTATGAGTGCCTCCTCGAAATGGCTCTTAAGAACACACGAAGGACAACTTGTTTTCCGTGTAATCCGGATGCCCTTCGTTGCACCCAGGCCTCGCAAGAAATATTATCGTCGACCTCTTATGCGACTAATTTCCAATGAATTAATCTCGCGTGATTTAAGAGCGCGGCCGCGTCGAATTCGCGCGTGATCGCCAACCATTTATATGTCTCCTTCATTTATTTCAACGCTAGGATAACAACCATTAATATCGACCCCGTAATAAAACTAATTTGTCAATTTACGCGTTTAGCTGCGCGTGCAACTTTTCAACGCGCACGGTGTCAGTTTACTCTCCGTTTTCCTGGTTATTTATTTCGTAATTTTATTTTATCCCTTCAGGAATTTGCTATGCTACACGATCGTGCAAACTTCCAATGGTGGACAGTTGAATGTATTGTTTGTTTCTTTTGCGAGTCAATTTTGTTAGATGAAACTCCAAAGTGTACCTCGTTGTTTAATTCATTTATTCGCAGAAATTTATGAAATTTGTTGTGTGTCCATCTGGAATGTGGATGTTTATTATATTATAGAGTGTACTTTAACCCTTCGCTGCATAGTGTATCATATCTGATACAGTGAACGAATCTGTGTTTTCTTACTATGTTTATTTTCCTGAAACTGATGTTTCAATTTTTTGATAATATGTTTCCCTTAGATAAAACACAAAAACTGACCTTCTTTCAATTTTTTTTAGCCCAATTAACAAAATCCTGCAGTGAAGGGTTAATGAACAGCCACATTCCACAGATGAACACAATTGTTTTCTTAAATTTCTTATATAGAAGTTTGTAGAAAAACGAATACTGGTCAATTTTCGTTGGAAATATTTTCTTGTCAGATCATCGGAAATATTTGCAAAATCGTGTTAAAAATGCTGACAGTGTATATTACAGTCCAGAAATCGCGAAAAAGTTACCACAACTTAATTCTTCATAAGAATTATATGAAATCTAGTATTGAGAGGTTTTCGGGGTCTCTGATTACGAATCTGAAGTTACAAAATTCGAAATTCAACATTCGAAATGGCGGATCCCATATGGTATATTAAAATACACGCTTGTTAAAATACACATAGAATTATAAAACGCAGGAGAGTGCAGCTAAAATTTACATGTGTGCATGTTGAAAGTCTAAGCTTTCACAAAAATCAAGTCTGAATGCTAACGTTTTTAAACATTTTATTCTAAAATGTATCTAAAGTTTACATTGCACTTAACTTTATGTCCTTCGTATATTGATTGAAGCATGCTTATACTACCATTAAATAACTGAAATATACCTGCTCACACATAGCGCGTAAACGTGTAATCTCTCTCTCTCTCTCTACATATAAGGTCTGGGTTAAGTTTAGGTTTAAGTTAGTATGTAAGATAGATGTAAGGTTAAATGTGTATGTGCGGGCGAATTGTAAGGAGAAATGGTTTTTGGATTTGTAACCCCAAGGGGAACAAAATAAAGATTATATACATATATACCTGCTCACGATGTATGTATATACATGTGTATATGTATATGTGTGTATATACAGGGTGTCCCAAAACTACCCTAGGAGCCGAAAATGGGAGGTTCCTTGGGTCATTTGAAGCGACATTTTCCTTAACAAAAATGTTATCCGCGGCTTTGTTTAGGAGTTATTAACGAAAAACACGGACCAATCAGAGCGCGACCTAGACGCGAGTTGGTAAAATCGGCTCGGCGCGCCAACTGTCCATTGGCTGACTGTGCCAACTCGCGTCTAGGTCGCGCTCTGATTGGTCCGTATTTTTGGTTGATAACTCCTAAACAAAGTCGCGGATAACATTTTTGCTAAGGAAAATGTCGCTTCAAATGACCCAAGGAACCTCCTATTTTCGGCTTCTAGGGTAGTTTTGGGACACCCTGTATATGTGTGTATATATATATATATATATGTATGTATATGTAATTAAATAAGTTAATTTTAAGTATAGGGTTAAGTCTAAGGTTAAGTCAATGTATAATAAGTAGGCTAAGTTAGATTAAGGATAAGTTAAGAGCGGCATTAAAGAGTGAGAAACGGAAGAAAGAAGAGAATGTACAAGAATTGTAACCCTGAGGGGATGCAAAAATAAAAAAAATATATATATATATATATACCTGCTCACACATATGAAAATATAGTAAAAATTTTCATAGTCGAAAAATTGAATTTTGGCTAGAAGAAACGGTCTCCGGGACCATTGTGCGTCGGTTTGCCGAAAAAGTGACCGTTACGAGAGGACAGAGAGAGAGAGAGAGAGAGAGAGAGAGAGAGAGAGAGAGAGAGAGAGAGCGAGGAGCGAGACAGAGAGAGTTAAAAATAAAGTTCAAACACGCATCCCGGTAGGGGACCGTTGTTCGAGTAACCTTTCAAGTCAACATCGACGTTAATTCGAGTCGGTGTACGCGAAGCAGGTGGCTCCGAGGTGGAACCAGGCCGAGGAACGATGAGACACGATTACCGTGAAATAACGGTATGTACAGTAATGGCGAAAAATGCGAACCGCGAAAATTGCACCCCTCCGCGACCTCGGGTCTCCATTGCTTTACCGTAACCGTACATTTTTCTTCTTTCTTTTAATCTCCGCTGCCACGGAACACGCAGCAACAGCACCAACCAGCAGCAACGAACAGCATCAAGCATCAGCCACCTTCGTGAATCGTAACCGTCACCCTACCCGCGGCCTCTGATCCTGACAGCAGGTGTAATACGTGCTTGGCCCACGGCGTGGCTCGATAATTCCGGCAAAGCTAAACAGATCACACGCAGTCATTTTTTTTCTTTTTTTTTTTGTTGTCTGATCAAACGATTGAACCTCGCGTGATCCTCATCCGCTCGCACTATATTCTCTTCCCTCGGTATTAAATTCCCGAAAACGCGTTTCTTTCGTGTAAAAAGAAATGTTGTTCCGGTAACTTCTTTTTTTCCCCACTCTTTTCTTTTTTTGCACCGCAGCAATTTGCCGGCAGCCATCTTCGTGTAGGATCACACTTCAGACCCGCTCCGGTTTCGCGATTCGATGCCGACAATGAGTCTCCGTTAAGAGACCCGCGGAGACGCGTCGATATTCATTATTCGTGACGAATTCATAATTGCCGCGTGATTGCCTGTTCGGCCCGTAATTGACGCCCGACCGTGTAGACATCTTTTACATAGTTCCCTTTTTATGTAATCGTTCCGAGGATCCGATCGACCGGTGTGCGCCGAGCTTTGATCGCGTGAACGTCACCGCCACACGTGTTCGCAATCGTCGAAAATAGAAAAATCAATTTCTACTGTAAAGTCTCTGCTTCAAAGATAAGGGAGAGTCTCCGCATCAAAGATAAGGAGCGTTATCAATGGACTGCGGAAAATTTAATGCAAAATAAAAATTGTTTGGCATCAACTGCAACAAACAAGGGTCGTATACAAAATTTCCTCCATTCTTTGATAATGTTCGTAAGCTGCAACTAATACTTTGATGTCTTTAAATTTGATATATCTGTCTTCTGATTTGTCTAAAAATTCGATAAATTTGTTTGTGATCGTTTTAATTACGCATGTATCCATCGTTTGAATCGTGAGTTATGGTATTGAGTTCGTACAAAAATCCCATAGAAAAAAGCACTTTCATTTTGTCCTTATTCGGACTATTCCGAAAATGTTTTTGGTTTTTTGTTTGAATTAGCCAAATTCGGTCCAGTCGTTCAAATCGAGCAGCATTTAATTTTGATTTATATATCTTTATTGATTACCCTCGGGGTTATACAATCCTTTTTCACATTTCCCTCCTTTTCCGTTCCCTTCGCTCTTACACTCTAGCCTTATCTCTAACTTATTATCTGACTTACAACTACCTCAACCTACTATATATATTATACATATTATATATTATATATATTATATATATTATATATTATATATATTATATATTACATATATTATATATTATGTATATTATATATTATGTATATTATATATCATATATATTATATATTATGTATATTATATATCATATATATTATATATTATGTATATTATATATCATATATATTATATATTATATATATTATATATATTATATATATTATATATATTATATATATTATATATATTATACATATTATATAGTATATATATATATATAAAGTCTTAACCTATGTACAATATTAATTTTGATTTATATATAGATGCATAAAATCCGCAGTCTACTTATCAATCATGCATGGATGGTGAAATTATTAAATTTACTTTTTAACAAATCTATAGAAGGGAGAACGTCAAAGGACATCTCGCAAGGACATCTCGCGGACTTTTCAATGACACTTATTGATGAGCTCCATTATGTTAACTCAATTTGCAAGGATAACGGTTTCGCAGTGGACACGGGATAAATAATTGCACATGGCACTTAAGCTTCATTTAACCTTAAGAGATGCAAATTTTATTCTCGATTTATACGACTATGTTCATAAACGTAACTTTAACGGCTACCGGCTCGGCCGCGAGATTATGCGTCGTAAATGTTCAAATTTAAGGGCCTGTTATTAGCGTTAATTCGATTGCTATTTTCCGTATTAACATAAGTATAGAGGTACTCCTCGGAGTCGTCCAAACTTACGGAAAAGATCAGTCTCGGGGGGTGGTAACTGTACATTTCGAAAATGAAGACGAACGGTATGTATCCTTTTTCCGGGAAGGTGTTGCAACCCGTACCTGGCCTTGCAGAAAGGTATCAAAGGGTTTATATGTATATTTATACTCATCACCTGATCATATGCATAAAATAAATCGCGGGGGGTGACATCTAGCGAAACCAAAAGTCAGAGTTGTCGGATGAGGGGAAGGAACACGAATGAAAACTGAAGTTATTGGGTTGGCAAGATAGTAATTTAGGGATAAACATTTCTTTAAGCAATAAACTTTAATCGATCATATATTTTCCATTTTTTTAGTAGCTTAATAAAGTTATTGGCTAGTTTCATAAAGCTGCGATAGCTACATATTGAATAACAATATTGGCTTCTTCATTTCTCCTTAACCCTTTCCATACCATTTTCTTTACAGTTACAGCGATTGAAACATCTTTATCCTTAAAAATGTCGTAGAAGGGACAAGAAAACTTGTATTTTCTGTATGGCTATATTTATTTTAATGCTTAAATATTAATCAGGAACGAATCAAATTTTATATCATCTAAACGAAAACTTGTATTTTTTGTATAGCCATATTTATTTTAATGCTTAAATATTAATCAGAAACGAATCAAATTTTACATAATCTAAACGAAAACTTGTATTTTCTGTACGGCCATATTTATTTTAATGCTTAAATATTAATCAGAAACGAATCAAATTTTATATCATCTAAACGAAAACTTGTATTTTCTGTATGGTCATATTTATTTTAATGCTTAAATATTAATCAGAAACGAATCAAATTTTATATCATCTAAACGAAAACTTATATTTTCTGTATGGTCATATTTATTTTAATGCTTAAATATTATTCAGAAACGAATCAAATTTTATATAATCTAAACAAAAACTTGTATTTTTTGTATAGCCATATTTATTTTAATGTTTAAATATTAATCAGAAACGAATCAAATTTTATATCATCTAAAAGGAAACGTGTAACATTCATATTTGTTAGACTTGGTTAAAATCTTCATGACAGGTCTGACTCGTAAAAAAAAACGAGAGGTTAAAATATTGAAATTACTTTCCTGCCGATCCAATAGAAACGACATCGTGCGGGACAATTTATGGCCTAGTTAGTCGATACTAAACGTCCTTTCTATCGAAGATCAGTCGTCCAACAAAGAAACGCTCCGAAAATAATTAGTTGGCCTGGGCGTTCCGAAATGTTCGAATAACGATCACAGTTTCGTTTCAACGTGCCGGTAAAGGTGTTAAGCGCGCGCCACCATGAATCACGTGGACCGTCCCGTGGTATTTTTCGTTCCCGCAGTTTTTCTACCTCGACTCTCCTGGTGTTTTTTCTCCAGCAAGTTCATTACCGCGTTGAATTAATGCTCGGCAAGGATACCGGCCGTTTATGATTTGTTCTCACGATGAATAATCAGGCATTAAGTCGAACTGATTTTCTCTCTCTCTCTCTCTCTCTCTCTCTCTCTTTTCTTACTTGTCAGAGGACCACGAAAGCAACGCCGTTTTAATCGACTTCGGGTTAGTCCAGCGTCCGTGAAAAACGCGAGAGAAACGAAAAAGGTGGCGACCTGCTGCAATTTCGTCACGCCGCTAACGGCTGTTTACTTCCGAGTGGAACCTCTTCACACCTTCCTGCTGCGTCACTTTTGCGTGTGGTTCAACTCTTATCTGTTTTATTCGCATCAACGACCGGAGTTATTAATTATTATTATTAGTTACTTGGTAACGAAGATTGCACCTCACGCAATGTGTGACCAGAAGGAAGAGTTGTGAACGCACGAGGAGAATCGTGCGATTGTCGACCCACTGCAGCAGAATACTTTTCAGAGTACTGTTTCGAATTTTGTTCAAAGGATACGCTGTAATCTGTAGTGATATATAAACGTATCTCACAGAATTTTTCGAAATTTTAAAAATTTTAATTGTTTTACAGACGTGTAGAATAAAGCGTCAACATTTTTTTCCATTAAATTATAATAGCTGAACTAGAAAACAGAGGAAAATTAGTTTCCAGAAGCTTATAATGAAAACATAAGAGTATCTACTCAACATTTATTTTTCGTGTTATGAATATTTCAAGAAATACAGAGAAATTTATAATCAAAGACATCGGCGATTTAAATTATCTGAGAAACTACTGAATAAAGTAACAAATGAACAATTTTTAATTTTATTTTATGACAACAACAATTTCAAGAATTAATTAAAATATGATTTCAAAAAAATATATTTATTACGATAGTGGGTAGGAATAATTTTGTAATGAATTTAAGTGAAAATATAAAATGCATGGAATATCCTGCAAAATAATCTACAATTATAAAGATATAAGCTCCGCAAGTTAAAAAAGAAACAATTTTAACTAATAAAGTAGAAGGGAATTTTTAATAAATTTTAGTAGAAGGTTCTTAAAAAAATCTAACAAATATGAATGTTACGCGTTTCATTTTTCGATGAAATAAAATTTGATTAATGATTTGAGTAATGATAAATTATTTCGTAGAAGTAACATGAATTTATTCAGATACCCAGTGACTTTTATTACATGCTCAAGGGAATAGAAATATTGAAACCTTTAAATTGCGAGATCATTTAAATTTGATCATTGATCATTGTACGTGTTTTATAATGGATAATAACATGGATACCAAACGAGCAAAGAAATAATTAACCCCTCTACTGGGCGGAGGCATAAGGTTAATAACGTTTATACTTTTTCCTCGATGGCTCGTGATCAGTTCTTTCTTCTCAGCCGACCGACGAAGGTAATTGAACTGTGCCACTTTAATTGAACTGTCTCATTTGATTAAAAATATATATAAAAAAAGAAAAAGAATCAAGCAATGCGAGATCTCTAATTAGCCGAACAGACTTCTCATTCGGCGAAACAGGTTGACTTCCGCGGGACGCGTTTGTCGTGTCTCGAATTAATTATCGGAAATATCGGAGCCGCCCAATTTGGACGTCGTCGAATTTACCTCGCCAACGATGGCTACACGAACTACGAAAAACTTTCACCTCGCCAGATTGAGTGGTAAAGCCGATTAAAGTTTACGTAACAGAACCACGAGCGCACGAACCAATGCTGGGACCTAGTTGCACTGGGACCAATTAATCACCGCCGGGGAAGGCCTTTTTTTTCTTTAAATTGACGTAACACGCGTGCGTACAATCTGCCAGCAGCAATCTGTCGGCGTTACATAAAGCTTAGGGTCCATTACGTTCCAAATACAGAGGAGCCTTGATTACCCGAACTAATCAACTCGCGCGCTGGTCGGAGAAACCCGGATAATCGAGCGCCAACATTTTTGCCCGTAGAAATATCAAAATGTATATCTTTTCTCCCATACCTTTTTCACACGATTTTTTTTTTTATTTAGTGCAATTTGAATCTCAAATTAGAGATTATTTTGCCGTACATTGTTTTTCAATACATTGTGATATTCTGAATAGTATAAAATACAAATTATAAGCAATCGTGAACCAAAATACAAGTTATTTTAAAGAAGGTTTTCTCAAACCTTCGGACCACAGTCATTCAGAAACGAGTAGGTTATTTTACATATTTCCGCCGTAGGACTGGAGAGTAGAACGTTGCATGAAAGCGGGAGGAAAAGATGCAATTTCTGTAATTGCTTGATAAATTTCAGTCTCCGTTCGTCAAACATGGGACATTGCCATAGCACATGGTCAATATCCTGAGTCTCATAGCCGCACTGACATTGTGAATCACTTATGAAGCTAATTCGAGCGAGAGAGCTGGCAAGATTATAGTGCCCTGATCTACATCTGTTTATCGTGGTAATTATTTCACGTTGGAGTTTTGTGTGAATGTACCACGGTTTTGACTTTCGGTTGTGAAAGTGTGTGAAATAGTTTACGCCTTTATATAAACCTTCCTTCTCGATGATATTATATGTATTATGCGTTGCCGCTAATTTAACCGATTCTCTTAGGTCCGTGAAGGGAATTTTGATTAAAGGAGTAGCTATCGTGTTAGTAGCCGATTTTGCTAAAGTATCTGCACTCTCGTTGCCCATAATTCCATTGTGAGCCGGTACCCAGTAGAATTTACTTTTGCTGCCGTTTGTGGTTTCGGAGATGAATTTGAAGACATTTTTTTTAATTTCTAGGATATACGGATTCGTTTTTGTACTTATGAAACTTTGTCCTTTCACACGATTTTGAAATAACACGGGCCAACAAAAATATACATGCCATCCAAACAGAATTTGATCAATAAATTTCCCAGTACACGAGACATTGTCGATGTTTAAACAGTAATGATTTCGTTGCAACAAATAGCACAATAATCATCCTGGTCTTATTTGAAAGCTTTAGACTTCTACTTTTTTAACCACCATTCATTTTTGCCTGAGACAATTTTCCACGATCTGACTGGTGGAAAACTGAACACACGTTTTCCATAGAAAATGCCTCCACTTCAATCATCCCTGTAAATATTAGAAAATCATTTTTCGTAAATGAATTTTCCACGGATTTGAAGGCTGAAGTCTCCACTTTGCAACGACACCGAAAAATTTGATCTGCGATTTTTCTTAGTCGTTTTACGAAGGTTTAAATGGGGTGCAAGTTGACAGTGACATAAGCTACAAGTCTTTGCACTACCGAACTTAGAAATTATTTTTGTTCCATAAAACAGTGAAAAAAAATCGTACATTCATTTTTAAACGGTTAATTCTTCTCGATCGCAAATTTAGATAATTAAAATTTTAAATGGTTAATTCTTCTCGATCGCAAATTTAGATAATTAAAATTTTTAATGTTATCGGCGCCAGGTTCGATCATTTTCAGAAAAACAACAAATGCCTGGCGCCGATTATTAATTATCTAAATTTGCGATCGAGAAGAATTAACCATATAATAATTGCACATTTGTTGTTTTTCTGCAAATGATCGAACCTGGCGCCGATAACATTTAAAATTTTAATTATTCATTTTTAAGGCGTCGTTGGAATTGGGAGATTAATCAGCTCTTCAAATCTGTGGAAGATTCATTGCCGAAAAAGATTTTTTAATATTTTTACGAAGGTTTCAGTCCGTAGTAATTTTTTAGGAAAATGGGCATTCAGTTTCTCAGCTGCTCCGGCCTGTAAAAATATTTTAGCGGAAAACAAATAATGGCGTGCGAAAGCAGAATCTTCGCGCTTCAAAATGAGTCCGAATTTATAGCTGTACGATTGTTTTTTACGAAAGTACAACAGGCTAAATTGTGATAATACAGTGTGGACCATATTTCATGATACACTTAGGTTGGCGAGTAGCGCGTGTAATCGAGGGGCGTTCCTATCGGATAGTTATCTGACAGGTAGTTATCCAGTTGCCACTACTTCCTGCACTTTCCAAATTAGTCCAGAAAAATCCGCCATTTTGTTAAACTCCCGTTAACCCATTTACGAATTTTATGTTGCCCAATGTTCTAAACAGGACTCTTTTCATTTCTAAAATATTGTTCAAAGCAGTTCACTGAAGTTTTGTACAATTAATAATATAATAATAATAATTTCATAATAATTAGCAGCACATTTATGGCTCCATATTTATCATAATTCATATCTACACTCAGTATAAAAAATGGGAAACTCAATTTATGAAATATCTTGACAATTGGCGAAGCTAGAAAAAACATTTGCAAGAAATAAAATGACCGAAAATTCGAAATACAGTGTTGCAACACTTTTTGGAGTGATTATACGTTTTCCAACAGGCGAACCCGTTCAAAAATTATAAATAAAAACGACGGCTCCGGGGGACATTCTTACGACGTTTAATTAAGGGTAGTGCAACACTTTGTGTTAATTGAGTCAAACCATAATCGCAAGTAAAATCGAAAAAGGGAACAGACCGAAGAGCATCGTTTCATTAATGATAGGGGATTGGAAATGGAAACGACAATAAATCTTGAAATAAGCTTCGTGAAAATTAATTATTGCTACGAGAAGCCTTCCTCGCCTGCATTTAACAAGAAATACGAGTAAATGACACGTCCATACTTAATGACAACTTATCGTAATCCGCTTTCTGTCTG
The DNA here is from genome assembly GCA_916610235.2 of Lasioglossum morio. Classification (NCBI taxonomy): domain Eukaryota; kingdom Metazoa; phylum Arthropoda; class Insecta; order Hymenoptera; family Halictidae; genus Lasioglossum; species Lasioglossum morio. The sequence goes on from OU744333.1 coordinate 8,707,621, forward strand.
GCTCATTCACGTCTTACTCTTTTACACGCTGTAAATTGCTTGTATCATACTTTCCCGATCTGGTGCATTACGCATATAACATCGAAGAACATACTCCTTTTCGAATTTACTATGTAATAGATGCGAATTAATACTAATAAGAATCGGGTTACCCGCATGTTACAGTTTCATCGGGTACGATCTTATCTCCGAACGTTTTGCGAAACAACAAAATTCTTTAGCGAATTCTTTGGATGATCAAACGGACCGACCACAGCTTTTGAATTTTTTTTATGAATCCAGTCGTTTCAAATAATGTAATTTGCATGTCTGATGTTTAATTTGCTTGGATGTGCGTTCATTGAGCGGCTTTCGCCCTTAAAAGAAACTAATTTTCTACTTGCTTGGTTATAGTCGTATAGGTAGCTCGAGCAATTCAATTAGTTTACTCTTATCGAGCCTCACATTGTATTTATATATTGCACTCGGAGAAGCCGAGCGACTTGATAATTACAGAAAATAATAAAGAAAATGTTCTGCAGTTTTAACAATTAAAAAACTAAATAACTATTAAATTTTAAATAAAACTAAATAACTATTAATTAAAAAACTAAATCAAACTAAATAGTTGCATTATTCTTTACACACTGCTAAAATGAAAATTTGTACTACATTCTCGTATGTGTGAGCAGGTATATTTCAGTTATTTAATGGTAGTATAAGCATGTTTCAATCAATATACGAAGGACATAAAGTTAAGTGCAATGTAAACTTTAGGTAGAATTTCAAAAAAATGTTTGAAAACGTTAGCATTCAGACTTGATTTTTGTGAAAGCTTAGACCTTCAACATGTACACATGTAAATTTTAGTTGCACTTTCCTGCGTTTTATAATTCTACGTGTATTTTAATATACCATATGGGATTCGCCATTTTGAATGTTGAATTTCGAATTTTGTAACTTCAGATTCGAAAACCTCTCAATACTAAATTTCATATACATAATTCTTTTGAAGAATTAAGTTTTGGTTACTTTTTCGCGATTTCTGGACCGTAATATACACTGTCAGCACTGTTAACACGATTTTGCAAATATTTCCGATGATCTGACAAGAAAATGTTTCCAACGATAATTGATAAGTATTCATTTTTCTACAAACTTCACTATAAGAAATTTAAGAAAACAATTCTTTTATTATAAAAAGAAAATGAAGGTTACCTCAATTTCTTAAGTATTAACATACATATTTTTTACATCATAATATTCCAACTAGTATCAATACGAATCCAACGATCTATAATACAATAATATTAAATATTGAAATAACGCTACAATATTTTTAGCCACAAAAAGCGTTATCTAATCTCGCATCGCGTCACTCTTCTCGTCGAGAACTCGTGACCGCAGAAGTGTCCCTTTCTTATTTTTTTTATTGTAGAAAATCTCATGAGATTTATTTCAACATAACAAAGAAAACATAATACATTGTTACAGAAAATAAAACTGTACATACATAGTAATATGTTAAAACATGAATATAATATACAGAAGAGATCAAACCGCTTAAACCTTAAGGCCACAGCTTTTTAAACCCCCCCCCCCTTTCTTATTTACTGGCGTCTGGAGAACAGTTCGAACTGGCCTGACCGGCGATGATAAATGAAGTTCAGTTGAGCGAATCTGCCGGCACAGGATCCGATAAAGAGTCGGCCGGAAGCGGAGAATCTGTGCGCAACATCTGTTACGCAAACACGATCACTGTACGATTAATCGTATCAGCGTCGTCGCGTGAACTCTTGCCGAAATCCCGAGAGGTTCGATCCCGTTTCGCCATGGGCCAAGAAGCACGGTGAGGAAAGACAAGAGAGCAGTGGTAAAGTGAGATGCGAGAAGGGGGTTCTCGTGTTCTGTCACAGGAGAGAAAAAGAAAGGTGGTTAGTGGCGGGATGGTGGGGCTAGGAAAAAGAAGAAGAAGAAGGAATAAGGAAAAGGGGGATCGTTGCGTGGCAGGGTGCCGGGCCGAGATGTGGGCAACAATATGGCCCGTGCTGGGTACAATAGCCTCGTATTATGTGCACAACAAGCGGCAATAGGGCCACGTTAAGGTTACATTACAGGCCAGGTTGGCTCCTCTGCCGCATAAAGAGGACTCACAGCTCGCTGCACAATGCGATAGGAAAAAGAGAGGAGACCCGAGAGGACGCCTCTATATGTATATTCCCATATAAAAGCTCGCCGGTGTGCGGGCCTCCGTACGTGTGCCCCTAAGGAGACGTGCATGCACGCCCCACACACAACCAGATCGTGTGCAACGCGTGTTGCTCGGCTGCACGTGGTGGGAGCATGAACGGCTTCCAGGCCTGAGAATCTTCCCACGTTTCTCGTAGCACGAGCCAAGAGTGTACAAGCGAAGAATTTCGGAGGCTACCCATTCTATATCGTACCACCGTGATCCTTGCCGGGGGTTCGCGCAACGAAAACAGGGAGAGACTGAAAGAGAGAGAGAGAGAGAACCGATGGGACCAGACCGAGACCAAATCATCGACAACTGTTTTCGAACGACCGATCAAGAGGGAGACGAGTGCGGAAGCGTTTCGTATACCAACACGTTCCGAATTAGCGTCGACGGACCTCTCTCTGGCTTCTTCTTACACCTTTCCTCTCGTGATTCCAACCGAACCAGCTACCGAAACATTCGCTCGGCGAAAGCTTCGATCTGCCGTGCCACTTTTGCGATAACCATGCTACCATGCTGCCGGCCGGTCTTCTAACACCCGCCGAGATTCACTGTTGTTCAAGGTAACGCTTTTCCATTCTTCGAGTAACATTTTCGACGATGTGTCCACGTTGAAAGCAACGTGGAAGTATCATGTTTTGGGTCCCATGGAAATCACCGATACAAATTTCATCGACACGGTTTTTTTCACCGACTACAGATTTGAACGACAACGCTTTTAATCGAAGACGATTTTAATCGACGACGAATTTTTTTTTTTTTTTTTTAATTGGGAAATCTCATATGAGATTTATTGCAACACAATGCTTAGTACAGAGTATTACATATCAAAGTACAGAGTATATAGTATAGTATAACAAAAATATTATAAGCAATAGAAAAATCAAAAATACTTAAGCACGTAGGTTACATGTATTTAAAAAGACTATTATATATAAACACGACGACGAATTTCACCGGCAACGATTTTAGATTCGTTGTCGATCAAAATCGTTGTCGACCATAGTAGTTGTCAGTCAAATCTGTTGATTTCCATGGTACCCATCATATTTAGGGGATGGGATTGTCTCCATAGATTGAAATATCAATTTTGAGCTGATAAAAACGGTTTCGTAAATCTTTCGTATATGTACAATAAACGAAAACGGTTTTTGTGCATTTACTGTACGTTTATTACTGTATAAAATTTATATATTTATTAGCAGCTTTTTGATTATGTTATACATATACAGAAGTCTTGTGTGTATTCGTTGAACTGAAGATTAAGATCTCAAAAGTGCATATTTTTCAATTTCGTAAATGTACAATAAACGAATACCGTTTTTGTGCATTTACTATACGTTTATTACTGTATAAAATTCATATATTTATTAGCAGCTTTTTGATTATGTTATACATATACAGGGGTCTTGTGTGTATTCGTTGAACTGAAGATTAAGATCTCGAAATTGCATATAAATTTTCAATTTCGTAAATGTACAATAAACGAATACCGTTTTTGTGCATTTACTGTACATTTATTACTGTATAAAATTCATATATTTATTAGCAGCTTTTTGATTATGTTATACATATACAGAGGTCTTGTGTGTATTCGTTGAACTGAAGATTAAGATCTCGAAAGTGCATATAAATTTTCAATTTCGTAAATGTACAATAAGCAAAACCAGTTTACGGGCATTTTTTTGCACGTTCATTACTGTATAAAATTTATATATTTATTAGCAGCTTTTTGATTACGTTATACATATACAGGAGTCTTGTGTGTATTCGTTGAACTGAAGTTTAAGATCTTGAAAATGCAAATAAATTTTCAATTTTCATTTCATCAGATTACTTTGATTTTATTGTATATACACAGTGGAATTACTCGAGTTGGTTTTATCTAAGACATTGACTGTAGGACTGTTATAATATCTTCAAGCCATTAGACATATCACGAAAGAACATAAATTTATATTTCACTCCAGTTCGTTGCAATTCAGGTGAAATAATGTTATTTCCCTGGTACATATCCGCAGTCTAGTTAGAAAAATCTTTTATTCGTGACAGGCTTCAATATTTTCATTACAACAATTGATATAAATAAAAATTGTCTGCAAATTGCAAGAAGCTACGTAAACATTTATTCTTTTTCTTAACGATTCTAATGAGTTGACAGTGTTTTCATGAATTTTATATTCTACCTGTATATTTTTAACAGAAATAAATAGCAGTCGACCAAATATATTGAAAAAGAGAATCGTGAATGTGTATAGCATCTGTGTAGGGACAGTAAACGAGTAAAAATTTTATTGCGATCGAAGGTCTTCCCGGTTCAGGGAAGTATGAACATTTATATTCTACCTGTATATTTTTAACAGAAATAAATAGCAGTCGAATAAATATATTGACAAAGAGAATCGTGAATTCGTCGAGCATCTGTGTAGAGACAGTAAACGAGGAATAATTTTAGTGCAATCGAAGGTCCTCCCGGTTCAGGGAAGTATGAACATTTATATTCTACCTGTATATTTTTTAACAGAAATAAATAGGAGTCGAATAAATATATTGGAAAAGAGAATCGTGAATTCGTCGAGCAACTGTGTAGGGACAATAAACGAGGAAAAATTTTAGTGCAATCGAAGGTCCTCCCGGTTCAGGGAAGTATTAACATTTATATTCTACCTGTATATTTTTAACAGAAATAAATGGCAGTCGAATAAATATATTGACAAAGAGAATCGTAAATGTGTCGAGTAACTGTGTAGGGACAGTAACCGAGGAAAAATTTTATTGCGATCGAAGGTCCTCCCGGTTCAGGGAAGTATTAACATTTATAATCTACTTGTACATTTTTAACAGAAATAAATAGCAGTCGAATAAATATAGTGAAGAAGAGAATCGTGAATGTGTCGACCAACTGTATAGGGACAGTAAACGAGTAAAAATTTTATTGCGATCGAAGGTCTTCCCAGTTCAGGAAAGTATTAACATTTATATTCTACCTGTATATTTTTAACAGAAATAAATAGCAGTCGAATAAATATATTGAAAAAGAGAATCGTGAATTCGTCGAGCATCTGTGTAGAGACAGTAAACGAGTAAAAATTTTATTGCGATCGAAAGTCCTCTCGGTTCAGGGTAGTATTAACATTTATATTCTACCTGTATATTTTTAACAGAAATAAATAGCGGTCGAATAAATATATTGACAAAGAGAATCGTGAATTCGTCGAGTAACTGTGTAGGGACAGTAAACAAAGAAAAATTTTAGTGCGATCGAAGGTCCTCCCGGTTCAGGGAAGTATCATTGTCGTTAACGCGATTAACAATGACGCAGCCGCGGTGCAGTGTCTCGATGATAACGGCGTTGCAGCGCGGATAACGCTTGTTACGTTCAGCTTAACACGCGCGCGATCGCGTGCACTCGCGCGCGAGCGATCGCGCCTTTACTCGCTCGCTCGTTCGCTCGCTTTTGCTCGCATGCAAGCAGCATCACATCCGGCTCGGACGACCAATCAGTGTAATTATCCTACCGGTCTCTACCAGCATATACTCATGCTAATGCCTCGTTTTCGACATCGGGCATATTATACCGACCAATCTGGACAAAATCACGTTTATCCGGATGCGAATGCCCAACATTTTCGACGAAGATTTCTTGATTAAAATTATACCCCGTACGAACAGCGTCGCGAGATAAACATGTGGATAATCAAGATTTCAGCCTGGCAAAAAGTGCTTTTAGCCGTCGTATCACTTCGAGTACTGTTAGCTTCTATCTATAATTATTATCGAAGCGTGATTTTCAATCCGCGGCAATAGAACTATCGATTGTATTCGAGTATAATTATCAACAGTAATTTTCACCAATATTTTTATTCTTCTTTGTATTCCAGCAAATTAAAATTTCGTTAAGAGCATCGTGAACATATTTTTAGTATATAATCTTTTGTTTGTGTTTTTTTTTTTGTACATTGATTTGATAATATCAATATATTATACATATCAAATTTAAAAATAACTTTCTAGACCATATAAAATTATAAAAAAAGGTACGCACTTATTATTGGAATAATGAAGTTGTTTCTACTCTGAAACTGAAAGAATTCTGAATTTGTTGATGTTAATAGAATTAAATTTTTAAAAATGAACATGATACTCACAACTATGTTTAAACTAATTTTGAGAAAGTCATACTGAAATAATTCCAGGATGAACGCGATTTAATTCAAGGTTATTACATACTCGGAAGAGTCTGCGTAACCATTAGAAACTTAGATTAATCGTGAACCACCCACATTTTGAAACGTATCCAACAATTTCATTCATCCGTGTATATAAATAAAACTCTGCAGAAAGATCTTTCGGAATGTGTGTAACTTATGGAACTAGAAAAATCTACGCCTGTCTTCAAAACTCTCTTATCTATCTTTGATATGACAGCTGTCTTCACCTTGAAATAATATCGGATATATTATTAAAATTCCTCTTCACAAATCGTCTGTGTAATTTATTAATTCTATCGCATATCAATTATCATTTTTTAAATATTCATCAATTATTCACTTTCATTTTAGCCATTAATACCATGTGGATTTGTCTTCATTTTGCACGAAATTTTCGAAGTACACAAAAATGTGTATATTCATTAAAATCTTTACAACTCCCTACAAATTTATAAAATACAAGAAAATTTCGATATTAAACAAATTTTTATTGTCTTCAAATTTTTCTGCTAGAACAAATATTCTAGTAAACAGACGGGACATTTTATTTATTTCATTATTCGCAAAGCTGTTTGCTGAAGTATAAGTAAATCAAGTTAATCTAAACAGCAAAAAAACAAATTTCAATTATCACAACACGTTTCTCACCTCGAATTAGAAAATCTATTTATACCAAAGGTAGTTGACACGATTGACAGTCGAATTAATCTCCGCGCGAGTGTATAGTTTTATTTCGAGTCTCGCATGAATGACTAATCCCCCCCAGTTAATCACAGCCGAGCGTATAATGAAATTCCATAGCTAAAATTGTATCCAGAACTCGACTGCCGAACGACGTGTTCATCGATGCGTGCCGCATTAATAATAAATAGATGACACATCAGTATTCGGCTGACGAAATAATTTCAGCGTAACTAAGAAGTCCGGCACAATGCCAAAACGAACAGCGAAAATATATTGTGCTGAGTCCGGCACAATTGTATCGAAGACGCCGTGTGTCATAGATAATAGAGAACGAGATAGCGAGTCACACAGTCGTCCTATGTCTCGCGATTCATTCACCAGTGTGTATTATAACGTGCGATCGGTGTGACATGTGAGTGATCTCCGATAGTACGACGAAATATTTTCACATTACTCCGCAACAGCGTGTCTTGTGCCGTAACCTCCGACCATGCTGTGTCGCCTGTGCTGCACGTAGAAGGTAATTACGCGTGTTCTCGTGTAATCTGCATATTTATTCAGCGCCGATTAGTTTGCGTAATTATTTTCACAAATAGTAACCGATCCTCCACGATTCGCGAGGTGCGAGACGAGTTTTATCGACATTCCTCCTCCGTGCGTCAACGCGTATTAACTAACAGATTCGATGCATTTATATGGCAGAAACGAGTGAGTGAAACTTTTAAGAGGGATGCAATTTTAAATTCAGTTAAAACAATAAAAGAACAAGGGCTACATAAGGGTAAAGCTTATTTTCAACGATTCTATAAAGATATTCGTTCACCTTGGTTTAGACATATAAAGCTAACAAGACAATGTATTGTTACAATTAATCGATGCAGGGCGGACCATTACCATATGGCTGCTTCACTTGCTCGCATTGGCATTATCGGTAATTCCAATTGTAAATGTAACCAGGAACAGGAAACACTTAACCATGTTCTATGGCAGTGTAACCTATATGAAGATCAAAGGATCAAACTTGTCCAGAACCTTATTAGAGCAGGTTTCCAATTGCCATTGGACATAGGTTGCTTAATAGCTGAACCCAATATTGATGATTGTTTATATATAATAGCCTTTTTAAATACATGTAACCTACGTGCCTACGTATTTTTGATTTTTCTATTGCACATAATATTTTTGTTATACTATACAATATACTCTGTACTCTGTTATGTAATACTCTGTACTAAGCATTATGTTGTAATAAATCTCATATGAGATTTCCAAATTAAAAAAAGAAAAAGCGAGTGAGTGTAATTTCAAACAATAGATCACAAAAATTTAAGAGTATCAAAGACAGAAGTAAATTCTTGTTCAACACACCTGACATAATTAACAAATCTGGTATATAGTACAACTAAGAATGTGTTTTCTTACTATGTTTATTTATCTGAAAATGTTTTAATTATTTTAAAAATATTTTTCCCTTAAATAAAACACAAACACTGACCTACTTTCAACTATTCCATCACAATTGAAAACAATCATGCAGTAGAGGGTTAAATAGAAAAATGTAACTTAGATAAACAAGTAACAATAAACATATTAAGAACGAAAATATATTTCCGTTTCAGTCCAGTTTGTGGCAATTTTTATTTTGCATAAATATCTGCAGTTATAATAAACATTGATAACAAAAAAGATGTAGACATTGAAAGCCTTAAAAATCTTTGCCATTTTCAATTATGTATAGCTCGTAGCAACGTTGATCGATTTTTATGAAACAATGGGAATTTTTAATGAACTTTTTCCATCGAGTGTCTAACATCTTCGAAAAAGGAACAAGTTATTCGTTTTTATAGACCGGATACCTTTTGGCCACAACTGTGGTAAGACTGATCCGCAGTCCGAAGGTTAATTACCTCGACAGACTCTTGTTTCGCTGATTGGATAGAAGCGACAAAAAACCGTGGATTCGTTACACGGCACACATTTGATCGGTGACTCGACCGACCGCCTCCGGCAAATAATTATGACACCGTTTAAACAAACTCGGTATTAGAGAGCCGTTCACGGGTGCTGATGGTGGGTTTTAAAATGGTCGTCGAAGGGACAATTTCACCCGTGTCCGCGCCCCCTATCGGAGAATTCCCTAGCGTTCGCCGGTTTTAAAGAGACATTACGCGGTCCCGGAGCTGTTAACAATTCCGACGGTTTCTCGGTAACACGCTAGTCTTCTAGCGGCGGATCTTTGCGGACAGCCGTAAAGCCAAGCCAATTGGCAGTTAAAGGCGTCCGTGTGTATACCGAAAGGAGCGAATTCTTTTAACGAACGCGACACATCGTTGGCCGATCTGTGCCGCGAGATCGCCTTTGCCGGCCACCTTTCGCGTTTAGAGTTAAAGCCTCGTAAATACTCGGCCGGCCCACTCGGACCCTTGTTTGGCCTACCGGCTACCAAAAGGGCGAAACACCTCGTTAAGCCCCGCAAGCGAAACCTGTCCTGCTGACGACCGGGGATGGGCGGGTCATTAAGATCGTACGCTTAATTCGAAAAATCGGCTGCCGATCTCTGCCCGATCGGCCGCAACCTCGGAACCGGTTGCAGCGACGATTCATCACGCCGGGGAATCCTTTTCTAACGCGCACCTACCCCCTAGTCTGTGCCTGCTGTATCTACACCGTGTCACAAAATGACAGCTCGAGATTTATTGCATTTTCATTAATTTGCACGTTGGAACTGCGAAGAATGTTTAAAATTTTCATTAATTTTCACGTTGGAACTGCAAAGAATGTTTAAAATTTTCATTAATTTTCACGTTGGCACTGCGAAGAATGTTTAAAATTTTCATTAATTTTCACGTTGGAACTGCGAAGAATGTATAAAATTTTCATTAATTTTCACGTTGGAACTGCAAAGAATGTTAAAAATTTTCATTAATTTTCACGTTGGAACTGCAAAGAATGTTTAAAATTTTCATTAATTTTCACGTTGGAACTGCGAAGAATGTTTAAAATTTTCATTAATTTTCGCGTTGGAACTGCAAAGAATGTTTAAAATTTTCATTAATTTTCACGTTGGAATTGCAAAGAATGTTTAAAATTTTCATTAATTTTCACGTTGGAACTGCAAAGAATGTTTAAAATTTTCATTAATTTTCACGTTGGAACTGCAGAGAATGTTTAAAATTTTCATTAATTTTCACGTTGGAACTGCAAAGAATGTTTAAAATTTTCATTAATTTCCACGGTGGAACTGCAAAGAATGTTTAAAATTTTCATTAATTTTCGCGTTGGAACTGCAAAGAATGTTTAAAATTTTCATTTTTATGCTATCGGATTGGCAAGAAAGTTATTTCGGTATTTTAAGGTGAAAGAGTTTTTTTATCCAATTTTTTTATCCAAGCAAGTCTTTAATAAAAATCTTTAATGAATATGATATCCCTTTTGTTCGATGATCTTGTGCCAGAAAGAATAAATAAAGAAGAAATATTTTATTGACGAAAGTTCTGTTTTCTTTCTTGCTAACCCAATTTTTCGTGTAGATTTCAATGTAACATTCGTTTAGTTTTTTTTTGTTTTATTATAGAAAATCTCATATGAGATTTATTACAACATAATTACAAAACAGAAATACACTACATACAATACAGGATATGAAGATTACAAAACAGAAATACACTACATACAATACAGAATATGAAGATTACAAAACAGAAATACACTACATACAATACAGAGTATGAAGATTACAAAACAGAATAGGTTTATTGTAGAAATACAGATATTATAATATTAACATATGATTAACAGGAACAGTATATGAACAGAGAGAGAAGAATAAAAAAAAAAAGAATTCGTTTAGTTTATTTGCCACGAACTGAGTACTTGAATGACGATTTTGATTAATAACTTTTGATTAATCATTTTGGTTAATAACATACAAGGTGGTTCAGCAATTTTTTCAAGTTTCGTTAGGGAAGATATCGAGGAAGATGGAGATGCTAATTTTTCTTACATAAATTCCTCTCGTCATTCTACGCGAAAAAGCATAAAAAATGGTAAATAATTATTAGTTGTCGAAATATCGCGGATAATTATGCATGCTTCGAATTCACACGTTAATTCATCATTTTTTAAAACATATTCCTGAGCATAATTATTCGTTGGTTGTCGACTCGCAAAATATCCATATAGACAAAACAACTTCGTTTAATCAACTGTTACTTCCGAACAGCATCGGGTTACGTAATTATATATTTAATCGAATGAAGTCGCTGACAAATCTTTCCGGATACTGCTTTTGTCGGCGACTGCGATCTCAATCGAGACTTCCTGGACCTGCACGTCACTAGTTATCATGAGCTTACATTACTATAATGCAAGCAAGATGAAGCGTGTTAACTATATTGAATTATTTAACCTGTGAATAAAATTCTGCGTATTATTGAATACATTCAACTATAAACAATCTTTTTCTCGTCATTTCTCTTTCTTTTCTTTCTTAGCCGCATCAGCTCGTTTAAGAACAAACGTTGCAATTTAGTATCTTTCAATTCATTTTGTTCCAACGATATGAACACATTAGCGACCGGTGATTATTACATAAATTTTGAGAAATCTATGGTACATGACTAAATACTTTTTAATGGAACCTTCAATAGCAACAGCAATTTTCATTGTGAACTAACAAGTCGCCGTAAATAATGTCATCTAATAGTTTTATTTAAGATTGCAATGTAAAAAGAAAATGTCTATGTCTTCAGCAGACTGAAGTGAGATTTATAGTTATTTAGACAATAAGTTCCGCTGCAATACATACAGTGACTCTCACTAATATTCAGACACTCTTAAAAAGACGATAACTTTTTTAATAGTGTACTATACGATTTGAACCTTTTTGGGAAGCTAGAGCAATTAGTTTGCTATAGGATGTGAAACAAATTTTTGTCAAAATTGCAATGATTCGGATTTGTAGAAAAAATATTAAAAGTTACATTTTACAACTTTTTTATGTGGGCCTGTATTGAAAATTTAAAAACTACGTTTTGTAGATCTGTGTCAATTAAACATATTCTGAAAATTTCGTCAAAATCGAGCGACGTTACAATGAACTACAAACGTTTAAAGATGGTAAAAATTTCATATTTTCACGATTTTCGGCCTATAACTGCAGTGAATCAAAATAAAATTTTTTCATCCCAATTAAGAAAATCATGCAGTGAAGGGTTAAGTTTAACATATACCGCGAAGTTCGATATGCGAATTTGCGGTAGTCGGACGCTTCGATAATTATTGAAAATCCTATTAATAGACTTCCAATAGGTAAAGTGTTAAATGAACCGTTTGAATTTTCTCACGCTCAACTGTATCTTCGTTAAGGAGAAAGAATCCTCTATTTTAGGGAATTTTTTGAAATTATACGTTCCATGTGACGTTTGCCCTACCTTCACCATTCCTCCCCAAAACGGGAAGCAATTAGTTTGTCGAAACAGAAACGGGGATACATCATAGCGGCTGCTCTTTCAAGTTCCTCGAACACCGCAGACCCCAACCAAATTTGGTGCGCTCAATATATCAGCAGAAAAATTAATTTAATTGCGCTGGCCCTACATGGTTGCGCCGGCTCAATCAAACGCCGCAGCAATAAATGTCCCCGAAATCCTGTTCTGACAAATCATCCACGGCATGCTCTGATAGTTCATAAAAAAGAGCGCTAAATAATCGTTCCGAATTAACACCTTACCTGCCGGAAGCTTATTAATCCTTCAGGAATGCTCGATCGTCGAAACCTTTAAAAATGACATTCCTTTTCGCTTCTTAATTCGAACACTTCAAGAGTATTAACATATTATTTCCATCACGTGAAAATTATTAGTAGACTACGGATTTCCATGAGAAAAACAAATTTTCTACCTGCATATTATATATAAGTTATAACAAAATTGTAGCTACAATTTATAACCAGACTGCGGATTGTCATGTAAATTAGAAAATGCATCGATCGCAAGACGACGGAGTTAAATAAACATTTCTTTCTTCTTTTTAATTATTCTATCAAGCTGAAACTAATATGTTGAAGTCCTTAAATCTTTTAAATATGTCCGCTGCTTTAAACTGCATTTACCTGTTTTTACCATAAGTGCAGAAAATCCACAGTCTAATTAAAAATTTATATTTAGATACAGAGTCTAAATTTGAAATATCACGTTGTCTTTTCTCAAAAAATTGCGAAGAAAGCTAGATTGTGTATGTATTGGCAAGTGTGTATGATCAAGGTGGTTTGGAACTCACCCTAATCCTCGTCCACACGACGTGGTGTCCGGATACCTATTTCAAATTCGTATAAAAAATTACCCGTCTGGATTTAAAGGGCTGACCCTCATTCGTCCCTCATTTCACGAACTGAATCTGTCCCTCGGTGTCAAAGTGACTCAGTGACACGAAATAAAAAAACTTTCATTGTATTTATAGGGAAGTTATTGTAATGATTTTTAGTCAAATTGATGAGTTATCATTTACATCTTAGGTTTTTCGATTATGTTCCGCATTAAAGAAATAAAAGTCACACAATGTTTCGAGATAATTTACCTAAAAATAACAGAAGAGTATAACTTGTTTCGGGAAAACTGTGTGAAATTGATACGAGGGAGGGATGAGGGTTAATAAACTATAGGTCCCGTCGCGAAGTAACTTTAGCAAAGAGTTGAGAGCGACGTAAAATAAATAAAAAATTAAAAATACCCAGTTCCATTTAAATAAAATGACAGCGACCTTGTTATTTAAAAAATTGCAATTTCTTGTAGGTTAAATACTGATTAACTTTGATACTGAACACTTTTCTGTCTGACCACCCGAAGGGGCTGAAAGATTGTGAGGACTAATTTGTGCTGCATCCTGTATATATGTATATATATATAAAGCTATACATTAGTAATATACATCTTACATTTGAACATTAGTAATGTAGGTACAGTAGAACACATTAAGTACATAACATATTAAATACATAACTTTAAATCTTTAAATTGCATTGCTTGAAAAACTTGAAAAGAAAATAACATGCCTCAATATTCGGTTCGCAAAGCAACGATCTGATATTTAACCCTTTGGTTACCCTGGACGAGATATGTCGCGCCCCGATACTTCCCGATAAACGCTTTTGACGAGATATCTCGCGCCCCGATACTTCCCGATAAACGCTTTTGACGAGATATCTCGCCACCTAGCACCAGTGGTTTGACATTATAGACGAAATATTTAATGTTCTGTTCGGTCATTTTGTACCCAAGACAACGGAGTACGCAAAGAAACCAGGTATTTTTGTCAGAAGTGTGACGTACCTCTATGTGTAACACCATGTTTTGAAGTTTATCATGTAGAAAGTAAATAAAATTATTTCAATAAATTAATAAAGATTTCATTCATTTCTCCCTTTTGCAAATCAGGATATAGTTACTTATAAAATATATTTGTCTATAGTGTCTAGGTGGGGTGGCGAAATATCTCGTCAAGAGCGTTTATCGGGAAGTATCGGGGCGCGAGATATCTCGTCAAAAGCGTTTATCGGGAAGTATCGGGGCGCGAGATATCTCGCAAAAGGCGTTTATCGGGAAGTATCGGGGCGCCAGATATCTCGTCCAGGGTAACCAAAGGGTTAAAGGTGGAAACAAATTAAGCTTCCTTAATTTTTTTCATGAGATCAACTCTTTGAGATTCCAACAAGGTACATTGCCAAATGATTTTTATTTTGAGCATCTTGAAACCCTACTGGGTTTATTTTGCTTTACACGAATAATATACTTTTAATATTTCTAATCAACAAAAAATTCGCATCAGTCATTTTGACTTGTCCAGTAATTCTAGTATTAATAATGTAAACGATATTTTGAATAATAGTACAGCAATTTTTAGCGGTGACTCAGAGTCTCCCACTCGAGTGCTAAGGGTTAAAAAAAAAGTGTATATGTCCGGTCGAGGTTGAGAACCAGGGTTGCGGTGGTGTCCCAACGCTTATGAGGAAGGGTGCTGAAGCACCGTCCTCGTCACAGGTGCATACTCGAACCCGAGTATTTTGGTCAGCGGAATCGGTTAAAGGGGACGATTCGCGATCGACGCTATTTCAATTGTTCTACATCGGGTAGAATAGAAACTGGTCCAGAGAGGCGGCGACGCCGGCCGATCAGAGCCTGTTCGCCAACTCGTGATTCAGCCGCCGCCGTCGTCGTCGTGCTCTTCACTATAGCAGAACGTGTGTGCGGAGAGAAGAGAAGGCGGGTGTGTGCGACGGGTATACGGCGGGTGCCAGGAGTGGTGGCGACACGCGCTTGCACGTGCTCCGCGTCGGTGGTATTCCAGTGAATCAACAAGTGTCGCGGGTCTAGTCGTACCGATACACCAACCAACGACTCACAGCCTGGATTCCAATAAACCGGTCAACCCGAGCCGGCCCGACTCTCGACCGCTCCCCGCCGCGCAAAAACTATTCAAAGAAACCCGTTCCTTATCGAAAATTCGATGTCGATGCGAGTGCCTAGCGTGCTGACAAGCGCGTGGCCTGCTCTCTTGGTCAATGCCTCGGACGTTCCTCGGCGACGCTCGTGGCATCGCATGACACACATCCCAAGACCATCCTCCTTTTTTTGCCTGCTAGAAGTTAGCCCCCCCACTTGTTGAATTAAACAATTTCAACAGTTGTGCTGAATTGTGCTATGTTTGTGCTATATTGTTCTCGAATATTATAACTGTAATATGAAAAATAAGATGAAAAATTGAAAAAATCGATTTTTTATATTAATTAAACAATTTCAATAGTTGTGCTGAATTGTGCTATGTTTGTGCTATATTGTGCTCGAATATTATAACTGTAATACGAAAAATAAGAGGAAAAATTGAAAAAATCGATTTTTTATATTAATTAAACAATTTCAACAGTTGTGCTGAATTGTGCTATGTTTGTGCTATATTGTGCTCGAATATTATGACTATAATATGAAAAATAAGAGGAAAAATTGAAAAAACCGATTTTTTTATATTAATTAAACAATTTCAACAGTTGTGCTGAATTGTGCTATGTTTGTGCTATATTGTGCTCGAATATTATAACTGTAATATGAAAAATAAGAGGAAAAATTGAAAAAATCGATTTTTATATTAATTAAACAATTTCAACAGTTGTGCTGAATTGTGCTATGTTTGTGCTATATTGTGCTCGAATGTTATAACTGTAATATGAAAAATAAGAGGAAAAATTGAAAAAATCGATTTTTTATATTAATTAAACAATTTCAACAGTTGTGCTGAATTGTGCTATGTTTGTGTTATATTGTGCTCGAATATTATAACTATAATATGAGAAATAAGATGAAAAATTGAAAAAATCGATTTTTTATATTAATTAAACAATTTCAACAGTTGTGCTGAATTGTGCTATGTTTGTGCTACATTGTGCTCGAATATTATAACTATAATATGAAAAATAAGATGAAAAATTGAAAAAATCGATTTTTTATATTAATTAAACAATTTCAACAGTTGTGCTGAATTGTGCTATGTTTGTGCTATATTGTGCTCGAATATTATAACTATAATATGAAAAATAAGATGATAAATTGAAAAAATCGATTTTTTGAGTAGCCCCCCCACTTTTCATTTTTTTTCAATTTTCTCAATTGTGCTAAGTTGTGCTAGGTTGTGCTAAGATTGTGCTAAAGTATTATTTCAAAAAAATTATAAATAAAGAAGTTGTAGGCTAGCACAACTCAGATATGCAATATTTACTTTGTTCGGATGACCAGAAAGACCAAAAATTTTACAGTGCCTTAAAGCGAAGGGCAGCGCACAAGAGTAAAGTGCCCTTTATATCGTTGTGCTGGAGAAATTAAAAGTTGTGCTGACTTGTGACTTGCCCTTTTTTTTCTCCAACCCCTTAACCGATGAGGAATTTTCGACTGAGGAACTTTCTCATTCGCCGCTTTCCTTATCATTTTAACTTAACTTAAATTAAAACTATCTTAATCTTAATCCTAGCCTATATATAAATAAATAGAGAGAGAGAAAGAAACTATATTTATATCCTAAAAAGAATATTGATTTAAATTATGTAAAAGCAAAGTAAAATTTTATTTCGGTTTAAAGGAAATTATTAACCCTTAACACTCGAGTGTTCACTCAAAGTCACTACTAAAAATTGCTATACAATTATTGAAAATATTGTTTCCATTATTAAATATATTGCTATTTAATCAATTATTAAACATTCAAATATTGTATGCGGTATTCCATCAAATTCATATCCATAAAATGAAAAAAATCATATATAGAATGGAATTATTCTAGATTGGAAGAAATACTTAATTTTCAAGTTAAAATAACTCCGAGTGAAAAGGGTTAACATACATTTTTATGACAAACGATATTGTAAGACGAGGTTAACTATTTATATTATTAACACTAAAACTACCAAGCACTGAAAGCGATTAAAATGTTTCATCTGATAGAAAAGACAAGGTTCTATTTATTTAGATTTTGTGCAATTATGATTGCAATAGGTGCTTCCATAAATAAATTCATCGAATCAATTTCCATGTGAGAACATTATTTTATATAGATTTTATTATTCGCTTGAAGATCAGATTCTGACAGAAATTTTCATCCCTTAGAGCAAGAAAATAAAGGAGCGACCTTACGAGGATAATTTTTATCCCAGCGAAGCAGTCGATGCATAACGAAATCATTCTCGATCAGTTCCCACAAAAGCGTGTTTATAATGCGAATAATTGTAAAATGGAGAACCGGTTGTCCGTCGAGAAATTCGCGAATAAATAGTGGAGCTGTTAAAAAATACTACGACAGACGTTTTCAACGGGAATATTCAACGACCATAAAACGTGTCAATCGTCGCACGTTCCTTAATCGTCGCATAATTAAACGCTTTAATGCCGAGCGTGGCTGCCTCGGGAATGAGCGACGCCGATGAATAAAACATCGGAGGTTTCATATTTATGGAGGAAACCTTGCGAAAAACTTCTTTCCGCACGCTCTGCTTGATGATACGCGTAGCACGCTCGCACGCACCGCGTGGGAGTCGTGTGGTTCTTCGAGTAAATTACAGGAGCAGACGCCGGACACCGTACTTGTACTGTTTCGAGTTGCGTTCGCTTCTTTTTATTCGCGTCGTCCGTATCGTAGATGAAACCGAGATCGTTCGCCGAGGAAACATTTTTACACGGTCGTCGATGAAACCTGCGCCGGCTTTTAATGAGTCGTCGCAGGGACGCGTTCTTGTTCTCTTTTTTTTTCAAACTTTCACGTAAAACGGTTTCATCGCCGGTCAATTAAAAAATAATTCGAATCCATCAGGAAACAATTATTCGTTCGAATGCGCGTCCTCAGCGGTGCAGTTGGTTCATAAAATTCCAAAGTCGGCCGAACTAGGATAATTCGTTTAAACATTCTCGTGTTATAGTATTCTCAATACAAGGATCTTCATGCAAAATGGAAATTCTCGTCGTTGATTGCAGGAAACCGTGGCCGTACACAACTTTATTTTCTTTTTATCGACAAACTGAAATTCTTTTGATGTTACTGTCGAGGACTGGGTTACTCCATAGAAGGACACACGTGAAATGAATAGTTGAATAAGAGAGTTGTGTCGTACACACGAACGGATAAAAGACGAGTGAGGTTTCGGAAGAAAGAAAAAAAAACCCTAGAATCGCATAAAATAAAACATTATCGAAACTCGCGCAGGAGCGATCCACAACTCGTACGCAACAAAACGCATGAAGTATTATGTGTGACTCTAAGTCACTCCAAAAATTACGATGGTTTCAAGTGTTATCGATACGTTTTCAAAACAATTATGCTAATCAAAAAATGTAATAATTAATTCTAGTCGAACAAGGATGGGAACTCTAGAAACGAGTCAGACTCTCGTCTAGTTCGAATGATCGTGATCGTGAAATGACAGGAACCTATTAAAAAGGAAGTTGGAAAAAATTCATGGTCCAGGGATCATTATAGACCCTTTATCGTTGCTAAGATTTCCGCGAGGGATGAGAACTCGAAAAACGAGTCAGACTCGTCAAGTTCGAATGACCATGATCGTGAAATGACAGGAACCTATTAACACTAGAACTACCGAGCACTAAACGCAGTTGGCATACATTATTGCCTTCTAATAATGACAATATGGCATTTATTTAGATTTCGTACAGGCGATATTTAAATATGTACTTCAATAGAGAAGTTTACTAAAAAAATTTCTCAAAAAAACATATTTATACTTTTAATATTTCTAATTGAAAAGAATTCGCATCAGTCATTTTGACTGGTCCGGTAGTTCTAGTGTTAAAGAAGAAAGTTGGAAAAAATCCATGGTCCAGGGGTCACCATAGACCCTATCTAAAAATTCCTGAAATTAATCCGCACGCTTTATCGTTCCTCAAAATGCCAACAAGGGATGAAAACTCGAGAAATGAGTCATACTCGTCAAGTTCGAATAATCGTAATCGTGAAATAACAAGAACCTATTAAAGAAGGAAGTTGGAAAAATCTATGGTCCAGGGGTCACCATAGACCCGATCTAAATGTTTACCAAGATGTCCGCGAGGGATGAAAACTCAAGAAACGAGTCATACTCGTCAATTTCCAATAATCGTGATCGTGAAATGACAGGGACCTATTAAAAGAGGAAGTTGGAAAAAATCCATGGTCCAGGGGTCACCATAGACCCTATCTAAAAATTCCTGAAATTAATCCGCACGCTTTATCGTTCCTCAAGATGCCAGCGAGGGATGAAAACTCGAAAGTAAGTCATACTCCTCAAGTTCCAATAATCGTGATCATGAAATGACAGAGACCTATCAAAGCAGGAAATTTAAAAAAATCCATGATCCAGGGGTCACCATAGACCCGATCTAAATGTTTACCAAGGTGTCCGCGAGCCACCGCGTTACGTCTCAATCGGAGTAGCAACAATCGTTTACATTTCGCATAGATCGCGGTGTTTACGCTGGCGACGAGCGTGCCGCTTGACGAAGGAGTGAAAGAGAAACGGCGGGAAAACCGAGAAGAAGGACAAACGGAAGAGTGGAGCGCGTGAGGATCGAAGAGGATCGCGCGCGGGTCGTCCTCGTGCTGGTCGCGCGACATGGCGTGTGCTCGCCGCTTCTTTTTTCCTCGGTGACTCGGTCCGCTCCGGGGTTAGAGCTTTGTGCAGGAGCAACAAAGAGAAGACAAGCGACAAGCGAGAAGATGAAGAAAGAGGGGTAGGTGGATGGGGAGGGAGAGGAGAGAGGAATAGTAGGAGAAGCAGAAGCAGTAACAGCGGCGGTATCGAGATCCCCATTCTCCACGAGGCAGAGAGCATGCAGGTGTGCACGAAAAGGTCCTCTCCCGCGCTGGCACCAACGAAGGGGCCCCCTGCGCCAGTCGAGTGAGCACACACAAACAGAGAGAGAGAGAGAGAGAGCACGCGTGCGAGAATAAGCGAGAGAGAGAGAGAGAGAAAGAGAGAGAGGAGTGGAGGGAACCTGTGCCGGGCCCAACAGGCCCCCGATCTGTGGGAACTGTTCGGCCCGCGAGCTTCCCACGATACGCTCCGGCTGCTGGCTGGCTGTGCACGGGCTGCAGGGTTCACTCGTGCGTCTCCCCCTTTCCGTCCCCCCAGCCTACAAACGTTCTCTCCATGAGCAGAGTCCCCGGAGTCATCGGAAGGGGCACCGGGGATGGGACAGTCTGGTGGAGGGAGGGACCGTCGAACGTATAAGTACCGCGTCGGTCCCCTCCAACCGGTCAGAACCGTCGTAAACACGGTAGCGAACGCACCTCTCGGCACTCCGAGAAACGTCTTTGCTTTTGCGATACACACCCACGCAATCACACAACTCAGTTCTACCGAGAACATACTGTTTTTTTATTGTTGTTGTTGTTTGGTAAATCCGCTCGTTACCATCCGGGATACATCTATCCCATCGTCTCGAGCTGTCTTGTGTCAAAGTGACCAGTGGAAGAATACGTTTGTTCGCACGATGGCGCCGCACACGAGTTACACACCGGTCGGCGGCATGGACTACGAGGAGCCAGTGTCCAGGACGTACCAGTACAGAAAGGTGATGAAGCCGATGCTGGAACGGAAAAGGCGAGCCAGGATTAACAGATGCCTGGACGAGCTGAAGGACCTGATGGTGACGGCCCTCCAGGCTGAAGGGGAGAACGTCGCCAAATTGGAG
Organism: Lasioglossum morio; assembly: GCA_916610235.2. Classification (NCBI taxonomy): domain Eukaryota; kingdom Metazoa; phylum Arthropoda; class Insecta; order Hymenoptera; family Halictidae; genus Lasioglossum; species Lasioglossum morio. The sequence continues at coordinate 8,728,950 of OU744333.1, forward strand.
AAGGCCGACATCCTCGAGCTGACCGTCCGTCATCTTCACACGCTCCGAGCTGCCAGAAGACTCACCCTCACCCCGGAAAACAGTTACGCTGACAGATTCCGGGAAGGATTTACGCAGTGTGCCCAGGAGGTATCATCGTTCCTGTCCACACCAGTGGCCGCTGCTGTTCACCCTGCTGCCGGTGCTCAGCTGATGAGACACCTCGGCGGTTGTCTACGAAGACTCGAAGGACCTGCTTCGAACTCTGTCGCCGGCACGAACACAGCATCCACCACTGTCAACGCTGTCAACAAGGCTCCGGCAGTCGCCGCCGGCGCAACTACCAACGTCATGGTCAACGTGCCGCAGAACGTTTACACGCCACCGCAGAGTCCTGTCAGCGTGGCCAGCTCCTCCGGCGACTCATCCGAGTCCTCGAACGCTGTCTGGAGACCCTGGTGATCGGGACGATGTCGTCTCGAGATTATAATACCACCCATTGTTCGATTGTACTGTTCCTCCTTCCTGGTGAAGAAGCCCTCCTCGTCGACGCTCCGCGGATAGGAGGGAAAACGACGAATCATTTGTCTTCCATATGTTGAATTATTGTTGAGCCTAGCACGCTCTCTGTCGAGGTGTCTATTTTACCTTCGACGAGACACACGATTTTTGTAAGCTGCACGGTCTCTCCACGGCGTCGCGACGCCTCGAACGTTCTTCGTCTCTTTTGTTTCTCTCTACTTCACTGTATATAGGTGGTAAAGCTTTAAGTGATGTCTGTGATAGGGTTCAATTTTGTACCTGAGATAATTATTTTCTCCTAACGTAGAAGGATTATTATTATATAAATTTTAATTTGTTATGTTTAAGATGCATTTTTTAAACACTGCGCGAACGCGACACGACACTTGGCGTCTTCCTCTTATTATTATTTTTTGTTTGTTTTGTTTAAAATCAACTGCACGCCGCGCAGACAATGAATAAACTGATTGTTTTAATCGTAATCGGAGAATTGAGATTTGGTTACCCTGTTATCCTTGTCATCCTCGTTCCCCTCAGTATTGCGATCATCGAACTTCACTTTCGATAACAATTTCTAGTAGTTCTCTTGTATCTTGTCACGTACTTTATTTTGATATTGAAATAGTTATGTTAAAGTTGTTACTTTTAGAATTGTTAAAAGTGATTTAACTCTTTCCAGGTGTTTTAACTTGTCACATGTAGAGATATACTTTTGCTAGCTGTTTCGTTTTGCTATTGACGTTATAGTTATATTAAAGTTGCTACTTTTAGAATTGTTAAAAGTGATTTAACTCTTTCCAGGTGTTTTAACTAGTCACATGTAGAGCTATACTTTTGCTAGATGTTTCGTTTTGCTATTGACGTTATAGTTCTATTAAAGTTGCTACTTTTAGAATTGTTAAAAGTGATTTAACTCTTTCCAGGTGTTTTAACTTCTCAGATGTAGAGATATACTTTTGCTAGATGTTTCGTTTTGCTATTGACGTTATAGTTATATTAAAGTTGCTACTTTTAGAATTGTTGAAAGTGATTTAACTCTTTCCAGGTGTTTTAACTTATCAGATGTAGAGATATACTTTTGCTAGATGTTTCGTTTTGCTATTGACGTTATAGTTATATTAAAGTTGCTACTTTTAGAATTGTTAAAAGTGATTTAACTCTTTCCAGGTGTTTTAACTTGTTAGATGTAGAGATATACTTTTGCTACCAGCTCTGTTTTGCTATTAAAATAGTTAAAGTTGCTATTTTTAGGATGGTAAAAATTTATTCAATTCTTTTCATACACATCACACGTGGCGACAAACACGATTCCTTTTTGCATAGCTAGATTGATACGTGTGAATCGTATTATATGTAGATGGAGAGAAATGACGCGATATATGAGATTATAGTCGGTACGCACAGGTCTTTTGATTACAATAGGAATTATTAAATCACTTTTGAAGATTTAGAACAATGAGGATCTACATTGAACAGTTTATATATATATAAGTTTCAGAGTCGTGGAACGAAGAGAAATGTAAATTTCTGCGATAACCTAATTTTGATCAATCGATACACTGTCCTTCACATTCGTGGACACGCTGCTTCCTCCGCTGATCGGTTTGCAAGTCCTTGAATAAGCCGTTCCGTAACCTCGAGTACAATTGAGAAGGGAGTGGTCGTATTTGCAAAGTATGGGGTGTACCGTACGAGACATGTCCTTTGAGAATTTCTGATGTATACCTCCAATTATTCCGATACCGAGTATAATAATCGTTAAATTCCTCCGATTTATCTGGAATTTTTTTGAACGCTTGCTAAGCTACAGAATTTCACCATTTTTTTTTTTATTTAGTGCAATTTGAATCTCAAGGTAGAGATTATTTTGCCGCACATTGTTTTTCAATACATTGTGACATTCTGAATAATATAATACAAATTATAAATAATCGTGAACCAAAACACAAGCTATTTTAAAGATGAACTGTTTTCTTAAACCGTCATTCAGAAACGAGTAGGTTATTTTACATATTTTCGCCGTACGACTGAAGAGTAGAACATTGCATGGAAATTTCACCATTTTGTTGGTTGACTGTCTGAACAAACATTTAATTTTCCCATGAAGAGTAAAGAAAAACGAGGTAATTGTAATGAGAATATTATTATTTATTTATTACTTTAAACCATACAAGATTTATATAGTATGTATATTACAATTTCTACAATATATAACTTACAATTAGTTTACATTAGTTTTGTTAAGTTAAAACTACCTCGTTGAAATGAAATTTTCATCGAGCATATCTTAATGAAATCAAAAATAATTTTCATATATTTCGTACTCAAGAAATTCTTCTTCGATCTCAGTATCATTTTCGAAATATTGCATATACGTTTGCAAATGCAAAACATTGCATAAACTATGGTGGGATTAAATAACATTACCCTGACGTTTGTCAATAACCGCTTCATGTTTCCAGTTTTTGTATATTCTGCAGCTTATAATCAAACTGTAGATTTCCATGCAAATAACATTTTTATGTTTAGCGTTTTTATAAAATTGAAATGCCAATAATTTTCAGAGCATATAATTTCCATAAATGCATATAAATTCGCAATCTATTCGCGACGCCATTGCGTACGTAGTTTGTTATATTAACTTGAACCAGAGAGTTACACATATAAAAATGTTCATATAAAATACATATAAGAATTTTAACGTTGTGTATAGTTTAATAAAAATAATACCACATTATTGCACAGTCAATTAAATTTTTTATCAAATCTATCCGTTGACATATTGTGTAATATACATATGTTTGGATAAAACTTGTATGATACACATACACACACACACGAACTTTTTTTAACAACAGGTTGCATGCTGCATCTTTACGCTTTCGTGCATGCGTAAAATAGGCACGCAGATTATTTTGGAATGTTTCTGTGTTAGTTGTATGAATGGAGCGCCGATATTCAACGTACTCACGCTACCCCCGGTGAACGACATTGTTCAATCAAAACGTAATCAACGACGAACTGCGTTTCGTTTTTTTTTTTTTTATTTTTCTCGGTTCCTGCACTTTGCTTTTCAATGCAATCTGTTGCGTGTGGCCCGCTTACGCCGACGGCACGCAACTTATAAAACGTTCACGTAGTCAGGTATTGTGGACGTGGAAATACAGCATGTGACACGCAGCGCGATAAGTGCTCTCGTTACTTCTGTTATATGCGTGAAGTGCAACAAAGCCGCGCGTTTAATTAACACAATTATTAAACGACGAACGCGTCCAATGCAATCTCGGAAGACGCATAGACTGCAGAATAAAAAATAATTGACTGCTTCCATACAATGCAAGATACGGGAAACGCATTTATTTATTCTATTAATAATTTCAATGTTTCTATTAATACCTCTTTGAATTCAATATATGTATAATAAATTTCTTCAAGGAGAATTTAGCTGATTCATGAATTATTTTTAATGAAACTGTTAAAACAAACAGCAAATTTTTATACTCATTTATTATAATTATAATATAATTATATTATTATATAATATGTATTATATAATATATTATAATATATTATATAATATTAATTATATTATTATTATAATTATAATATAATTATATTATTATATAATATATATTATATAATATATTATAATATATTATATAATATTAATTATATTATTATTATAATTATATTTTATTTTTCATCTTCCAGATGTTTTCGAATCAACTTTGTGTGATCACTTTTTTTTAACGTATTTTCATTGATACGTTTTCGATTCTACTTCTATGTGTGACAGTTAAAGAACAAAATGGTTGGCCAATGATTTTGATTCTTTCGTTACGATGAAAGATGGCAATAGAAATGGTACACGATTTTTCCAAAATGTTTCACTTCTTCCGAGACAATGAATTAAAATGAGAATAATTCGAGCGATTATTAACAAAATTTCACCGTGACATCGTTAAAAAAATAACGATTGAAAAACAGTCTGCGGTGCTCGTTACTTTCATCGGAGGGCAGAGCTGAATTATTGAAAGGGATCGGAAGTACAGAATCATTTTTGATAAATGAGGTAGCATAAATTCAATTAATCTTCATAAATAAGGATAGCCGGTGCATCGAGATTGACAATTTTATTGAAAGCCCGCCAGATGTTTCCCTCGACAGCGGATAAAGAGAGCAGCGACGTTTTTTTAATCGCGTCGCGTTTACAAGCCGATCGCCGATACTTGATTCATTATCGGTTAAACGGCCGGGCTATTCAGTTAAAAAGTCGTCACACTTTTTTCCCTGAAAATTTCCCTGGGTTTTATATATATATATCCCAGGAACATTTCTCCAGTTTTATGTAAGAGCAGCTTGTTGGTGCGTGGCACAGAAGTCGGCACGCTCTTTTATTACCCGGGCCCGCTTTTGATCGATCGATAATGAGAATCGGCGCGAGTATCGCACGCATATATCCTCCGTACTCGAACCATTAAAGCGCAGGAGATATTTTAATTGACCAGTTTACGCGTTATCCGTCTTAACTCCTCCGACTTCCTTATAACTCGAAATCGAATCCGCCCGTGTGTACGCGCTTCGTTTCAATCAACTCCGTCGCGAATTATACCATTATAAATTCTTGATCAACCTTAACACCGTTTCACAGAATTTCTATCGTATTTTATACCTTTACTGAACTGGTAAATATTATTTGCGACAGCGCTGGAGATAAAGAAATTCTGCAATGGATGGGTTTAAAAAATTGTTCACTCTTCGATCTTATTTCATTCGAATTATTAATGAAACAATTATTTAGAAAATTGTACAGATGTACGTTGGTACTTGGTAGAAATAAATTATGACGACGCTGGAAATAAACAAATTCTGCAATGGGTGGGTTAAAAAAATTGTTCACTCTTCGATCTTATTTCATTCGAATTATTAATGAAACAATTATTTAGAAAATTGTACAGATGTACGTTGGTACTTGGTAGAAATAAATTATGACGACGGTGGAGAAAAACAAATTCTGCAATGGGTGGGTTAAAAAAATTGTTCACTCTTCGATCTTATTTCATTCGAATTATTAATGAAACAATTATTTAGAAAATTGTACAGATATACGTTGGTACTTGGTAGAAATAAATTATGACGATGCTGGAGAAAAACAAATTCTGCAATGGATTAGTTAAAATAATTGTTCACTCTTCGATCTTATTTCATTCGAATTATTAATGAAACAATTATTTAGAAAATTGTACAGATGTACGTTGGTACTTGGTAGAAATAAATTATGATGATGCTGGAGATAAACAAATTCTGCAATGGATTAGTTAAAAAAATTGTTCACTCTTCGATCTTATTTCATTCGAATTATTAATGAAACAATTATTTAGAAAATTGTACAGTAGTACGTTGGTACTTGGTAGAAATAAATTATGACGACGCTGGAAATAAACAAATTCTGCAATGGATGGGTTAAAAAAATTGTTCACTCTTCGATCTTATTTCATTCGAATTATTAATGAAACATTTATTTAGAAAATTGTACAGATGTACGTTGGTACTTGGTAGAAATAAATTATGACGACGCTGGAGATAAACAAATTCTGCAATGGATGGGTTAAAAAAATTGTTCACTCTTCGATCTTATTTCATTCGAATTATTAATGAAACATTTATTTAGAAAATTGTACAGTAGTACGTTGGTACTTGGTAGAAATAAATTATGACGACGCTGGAGATAAACAAATTCTGCAATGGATGGGTTAAAAAAATTGTTCACTCTTCGATCTTATTTCATTCGAATTATTAATGAAACATTTATTTAGAAAATTGTACAGATGTATGTTGGTACTTGGTAGAAATAAATTATGATGATGCTGGAGATAAACAAATTCTGCAATGGATTAGTTAAAAAAATTGTTCACTCTTCGATCTTATTTCATTCGAATTATTAATGAAACAATTATTTAGAAAATTGTACAGATGTACGTTGGTACTTGGTAGAAATAAATTATGACGACGCTGAAGATAAAGAAATTCTGCAATGGATGGGTTAAAAAAATTGTTCACTCTTCGATCTTATTTCATTCGAATTATTAATGAAACATTTATTTAGAAAATTGTACAGATGTATGTTGGTACTTGGTAGAAATAAATTATGACGACGCTGGAGGAAACAAATTCTGCAATGGATGGGTTAAAAAAATTGTACACTCTTCGATCTTATTTCATTCGAATTATTAATGAAACAATTATTTAGAAAATTGTACAGTAGTACGTTGGTACTTGGTAGAAATAAATTATGACGACGCTGGAGGAAACAAATTCTGCAATGGATGGGTTAAAAAAATTGTACACTCTTCGATCTTATTTCATTCGAATTATTAATGAAACAATTATTTAGAAAATTGTACAATAGTAGAAGAAATTCTGCAATAGGTAATAGATGGATTTAGAAAAGTGTTCAATTTTATTTCATTCCAATCATTGATAAAACGATTATTTAGTAAATCGTGTGGTTGACATATAATTTGTTCAGGTTATTCACAGTTTGCTCATTGTGTACATATCCGCCGTTTTTAATTATCAGTGATTAATTACTAGATCGACGAGTTTATATATAATAAATATTTATTACTATATTTTTAAAAAATACGCTTGCTGCAATAATACAAAATATTTATTCCTTAGCTACATTATATAAAACAAGTTCAAGTTAATAAATCCTCCACAAAATGAAAATTTTACGTTTTGTGTTCATATTTCAATCATATCGAAATCACCGCGTATGTTTATAATGTTTAATCGACGAAATAATGCACGTTGATTTTTCCGTTTTCTGTTACAGATTATTCCGCCCGTAGAATGCTGACAGCTGCTGTTTCCATAATTTGAATAGGTACGTAGGAACGATTTTGCGCGGATAAAGATTATTGCTGCTGGATAACGCGCGCGTGAAAGCCCTCAAAATGCATATTAAAATGTTATAAACAATTATCCCCGCGCCGATTCACACGGAAGGTGAACTTTCTCGTCTTGAATATACACTCATTAACCTACCGACACAGCATCGGCGATCGTATTTACGAGCTGGCATCGTTCAAAGGAAATTATAACGAAGTTTGTCTGCGTTTTGCGATCCATTCTCCATTTATTCTAGCTCTCTTATTATTACTACATTTGATAGTTTTTGCCTTTTGTTAGACTACTATTATTTGATCAATTATCAATTTGATCAATTAATCAATTAGCATTTTTAAAAGAAATCATGTCTTATGAATGACGGTTAGTAAACGTAGAAGTCCGAAGTTGTAAAACAAGACCAGGATAGCTACTCTACTATTTTTTTTATGAAAAAAAATTCTATACACAATTGTAAAAAAGAAGTCGTTCGTGTTTGAGGGTTAATCAAAAATCAAACCTGAATGAGAAGTTGTCGCATGTCGCATAATTATCGATATACTTTGGCCACGGAAACCGAAGTGACATTTGTAGGTTGATTGGACCGTGACAGTATCACGGATTAACAAAAGCGAAGAAAAAAAATCAACGTTAACCCTTTGCCGTATGCTTCGTTTCATCACCGCAATGATTTGCACTCGTTGATCATTTCGTAGAAGAATAATAAAATTAATATTCATGGTACGTCTGTTTGCGTCAATGCTTGAATATTGGTAACTAGACAAGACAAAAACATTTAAAGAATTTGAAAATTATTTTCAGCTCCCTAAAATTTCGAATGTTTCTAATGTTCGATTGGGTACATATTATTCAGTGTCTAAAATTTTCGAAGGACACATTCGTATTATTTTCATAACTTTTAGTGTTCCGTAAACCCAATGTTAAAAAACATCGATATCTTAGCAAATATCGTAGAACCTATTTTACAGGGAAAACTTGTGTAACTTCACTGACTCTTAGACCCCGACAAATGAATTTCATAAACAGCCTCGTTTTTAATAAATTTGGGATAAAGAATAACACAGGATAAAAAGTCAGCAAACAGATATAATTTTATTCATATACACATTCTTTTCAAAAATCTGAAGCTGCGTCTTTGAGACCCCACATTACCTTGCGAAGGTTAACAGTAGAACTCTTTTTCTTTGTCTTTAACCCTCGTATGCTCCTCAAAAATAGCTGCATAAAAGAGACTAGGATAACAATTCACCCATTTTTATTTTACACGTTAAATCAACACATTATGTTTCATTTATAGCATCACATTTTAAACAAATATATCTCACGACGTAGATATAAAAGAGTGAATAATTTTACAGTATGTGAAAATATTGAATGGGTGAATTTTCACCCTGAGGTACGTATGAGGATTAAAAGAGTAACCGAACCCTGACGAAGCTTGCCTAGCATGGGTACAATGGAGATGACCGACACAAATTTCCCCGACACGGTTTTTACCGACAACATTTCACTGAATCCAGATTTGGCCGATAACGCCTTTAAACCGAAAACGATTTTGACCGACAATAACTTTGGCCGACAACGTCTTTTAAACGAAAACAAATTTGATCAACGACAATTTTGACCGACAACGAATTTGATCGACAACGATTTTGACCGACAATAACTTTGGCCGACAACGTCTTTAAACCGAAAACGAATTTGATCAACGACGATTTTGACCGACAACGAATTTGATCGACAACGATTTTGACCGACAATAACTTTGGCCGACAACGCCTTTAAACAGAAAACGAATTTGATCAACGACGATTTTGACCGACAACGAATTTGATCGACAATGATTTTGACCGACAATAACTTTGGCCGACAACGTCTTTAAACCGAAAACGAATTTGATCAATGACGATTTTGACCGACAACGAATTTGATCGACAATATCTTGGGCCGACAACGCCTTTAAACAGAAAACGAATTTGATCAACGACGATTTTGACCGACAACGAATTTGATCGACAATGATTTTGACCGACAATAACTTTGGCCGACAACGCCTTTAAACCGAAAACGAATTTGATCAACGACGATTTTGACCGACAACGAATTTGATCGACAATGATTTTGACCGACAATATCTTTGGCCGACAACGCCTTTAAACCGAAAACGAATTTGATCAACGACGATTTTGACCGACAGTATTTTGACCGACAATAACTTTGGCCGACAACGCCTTTAAACCGAAAACGAATTTGATCAACGACCATTTTGACCGACAACGAATTTATCCGGCAACGATTTTAAATTCGTGTATTCGGTTCAAAGACGTTGTCGGCCAAAGTTATTGTCGGTCAAAATACTGTCGCTCAAAATCGTTATCGGCCAAATGGTAGACTCGGTGAAAACCGTGTCGGAGAAATATGTGTCGGTGATCAGTGATTTCCACGGTCCCCAACTATCACAGCTTGAAACCCTGACGCTTAAAATTACCCTAAAAATGACCGGTACGTTACGGTAGATGTTACAGATTGTTCGGAATGGACGTGATCACCTACAACCACCACGAGATCGCGAGCATCGGCAATAGCATCGATGGCGGCGAGGTCGAGGCACAGTACGAGGACGAAGTGGACGACATACTGCCATACATCGAGATCGACCGAGGCCACCTGTCGCTCGACCAGCTGACCTCTGCCACCGGCGACAAGAGCCCGTTCCGGAAGAGCTTATTCCCGAACGTGCCGCCGTTCATCGTATTCCAATCGTTCGACTACAAGGGACCAACAGCGCCGTACGAAGTAACGAGACACCTGAGGTGGCATCTGAGCACGATCACCCCATTAATCGTACGTCGTACCTTGGTGAACTCAGGTTTTCGACTGACGAAGAAGTCGCAAAAATGGTGCGGCACGTGGGGCAAGCACATGAAGTCGGTCTGCTTCAAGACGCTGAAGGAGTCGCAGAAGATCAACCATTTCCCGGGTACGTTCCAGATCGGCCGTAAGGACCGTCTATGGCGGAACCTCAGCTGGATGATGATGAAATACGGGATCAGAGAGTTCGGTTTCGTACCGAGGACGTTCGTCCTGCCGCAGGATCTGAACTGTTTCCGTCAAGTATGGAAGAAGCTCGGTAGCCAGAAGGAGAAGTGGATCGTGAAACCCCCGGCATCTGCCAGAGGGACCGGGATCAAGGTGGTCCACCGTTGGTCCCAGATACCAAAGAAACGCGCCGTGGTCGTGCAACAGTATTTGTCCAGGCCAAAGCTGATCAGCGGCGCGAAGTTCGATCTGCGCCTCTACGTTCTCGTCACGAGCTTCAACCCGTTGAGGATATACCTCTACCCGGACGGTCTGGTGCGATTCGCCTCGGTCAAGTATAACGACGACATAAACTACCTCAGCGACCGGTTCATGCACTTGACCAATTACAGTATCAATAAGACCAGCGCCACCTACACCAGCAACGACTGCGTCGATTCCTGTTCGGGGCACAAGTGGACGCTCCGAACGCTCTGGTCTTATCTCGAGAAGGAGCACGTGAACGTCGCGAAGCTGTGGGAGTCGATGAAAGACATCGTGGTGAAAACCATGATCGCGGTCGAGTCCCCTATCACCACCCTGACGAGGACCAACACGACCTCCAGATACTGTTGCTACGAGCTGTTCGGCTTCGACATTCTTTTAGACGAGAACCTGACGCCCTGGTTGCTCGAGGTGAACATCTCGCCGTCGTTGCAATCCTCGTCCCCACTGGACATGGCTGTGAAAGGGCCATTGATCAAGAACGTGTTCAATATTGTCGGTTATCAACTGCCGAATCATCTGCCGCCGGAGGACGTCGAGAAGATCGCGCAGAAGTATCAGTTGGACTTCGTGTGCCAGGACTTTAGACTGCACAGGGTCACGCTCAGTTATCCAGAGCGGACCAAGCAGTCGATGTACGCGAACTTGAGGAACAGGGACGATTACATCGACGATATCATCGATATTCTCACTCCGGACGATGTCAGACATTTGATCGCGTATGAGGACGAGCTGTCGCAGTTGGACAAGTTCGAGAAGATATTCCCGACTGTCGACAGCCACGAGTACCTGCAGTATTTCGACGTTCCGAGGTATTACAATATGCTGTTCGACGCGTGGGAGATGAAGTACAGCGAGAACCGGGAGAAAGGGATATCGAGATTACAGAAACTTTGCGAGGCGAAGTATCATTTGGCGCAACAGATAAAGGGTCTTCCACAGTAAGAGCGATACCACTTAATAGCGTATAATGAATAGTATTAGACATTATACATGATGATATCATTCGAATGGCCACCACGATCACGTTTGGTAGAGCGAACACGCGAACCCAATTCTCGATAACTTCAGAAATCAGATCGTCGACGGAATAATGTTTGAGTTACAGCTCGTGGTCGGTTGGAATAAACGAAGCACTCGACATTGCTACATTAGACAAAGTACAATGGCGTCGAGTTGACAGCTGCATTTCTCGAAGTGATCCTGTCGTTCAACTCTGATCTAAATGGAGCGGTAGCTTCGGCAGTACTACGGCGGCATCTGATTGATCAAATTTTGTAGCGTTCATCAGTAGATTGCTGATCTTTATGCAGATTCCCATTTTCCACGAACTCTCTTCGAAAAATCTGAGAGAAGCGTCTCGCGTCGATTAGAAGATTGGTAAACATCAAATAATAACGCAATCAATTCTCATTAATCTTGCATTCTACCAACTTTCACGTGCCATAAATGCATAGAGATCCACAAGTCTACAGTGTAGTTACAGCTTTTCTATTTTCAACCCTGATGCGCTTCTCAGACATGGTTGCATAAAAGATCCTTGAATAATATTTCACCTCTTCACGTTTCAAATCTATGAATTCAATAATTATGTGACGTTACAAGGAAATACGGTTTGCAATACAGACAAAAAGAAATCAATCGTTTTACAATATGTGAGAAAGGTGAATCGGTGAATTTTTACTCTGAGGAACGTATGAGGGTTGAAAATTAATAAGGGCCAATCACTCCACCAATAATCACACCGAACAGTAACTTTCTTTGGATGCAATCGCTCGGCCATGGACTGGCGATTAGCATGTTTCGAAATTTTGATCGTTGACAAGGCCATCTATCAAGTTGTCAAACAATACTGAGTACCAATATGTCGCGTGACTCTGACTGTTGAATAAGAAACATGGCGGCTGTGACAATTGAAAGATATATCGCTCTTATTGGAAGACTTTGTATACTCGCGTCCTTGAATTAGGGGCATCGATTCGTGCCGTTGGCGTCTTCCATGTTCGCCGGCGAAAAGCGTCAAATCTTCTTAATTTTTGTCTTCTTTTTTTTTTTTATATAAGCTGTACAACGTCTTGTTATATGCGAGTTACTATAGTACCGACGTACCATGTTACGAAACGACCGCATCATGTGCCTTTTTCACGGTTGTGCAAATTTATTTTGATGTATTAAATCTCTATACTAATAAATCATTTTACAATGAAAAGATGCTACGATATGTTTTTTCTTATATTTTTTTTTTCTCGATTGGATTCTTAAGCTAGAGAGATTTTAGACGGCGCAAAAACACACGCCAGGTTTGTATAAATTTCTCGGAGAATTTAGTAGGTAAGAGAACGTTTCTTTCCGAATTGAATGAAATCAGAAATGTAAACGTTTGATACATCGTTCTTGTAAAGAGCAATAACGTTTATTGTTACTATTAAGTAATGCTTAGACACTGTGTAAAATGCTAACTACCATTTCTAAGGTTTAAGGAGCTTTCACGTAAATAATATTTAACACAAGGATACAATTTCTTGCATTCCACGTTAAGCTAATACTATTAACCTGCCACACGTTAAAAATTACTGGCGCACGCGTTGCCTTATAAAAATCACAAAATCGAATTTGCTTACAACGCATGGTCGAATAAAAAAATATTTGAACTCTTCCCACGGAAGGATCTTTAGAATTCAATTATAATTTATTAACCCTTCGCTGCATAGTGTATCATACCTGATACAGTTAACAAATCAGGTATATAGTAAACTAAGAATGTGTTTCCTTACCATATGTATATTTATATTTCTCCCTTAAATGAAACACAAAAACTGACCTTTCAATTTTTTCATTTCAATTAAAAAACTCATGCAGTGAAGGGTGAACTCGAATTTACATGAGGCCGGTTTTACTTATTACATTATACAATCATTTATTTAATACAAGACTGCTCATATTAAAAATATTAATTTTCATGAACATCCACTTCAGACAACTTTCACCAATGTGAACTATCTCACAAATGTTGAAGTTGTCAAGTTAGTTAATTTTGATTCGAGTTCAAATTTTCTTCTGGTTCCATCTCTTCTCTAAGTATTATTCCATTCGAATGTTGACTTGTTCCTGGTCCAGGAAAGATTTGACGAGTAGGTGAATGTTCTAATGGCATTGTCTTTCAAGGAATTCAATGTAATAGTTCAAGAAGAAAAACATATTTCAACCAGATCACATCGGGGTCACCAATTTGGAGGATCTTGGGGATTTTTTAAAATAATATCCTCGAATAAATACATATTGGTTGAAATTATCTTCGTTTATTTACAATTAAGTAACTTTAAAAATATAATATTATAAATAACAATTTTTAAACTAAATTATTTGATGTTACTCCTTAGAGATCAACTTATTGATTAAACATTTTTTAAAACAAAACTAACTTGACAACTTCACATTTGTGAGATAGTTCACATTGGTGAAAGTTGTCCGAAGTTAGCTATAGTCGCCACAGTGGTAGTTTTGGAGGATCTTGGGGATTTTTAATAATATCCTCTAATAAATATATATTCGGTTGAAATTAACTTTTTATTTATAATTAAATAACTTTAAAAATATAATAAGATAAATAACAATTTTTGAATTATATGATTTGTTCCTTCTCCTTAGAGATTTTTAAAAACAAAACTAACTATACTTGATAACTTCACATTTTTGAGGGAGTTCACATTGGTGAAAATTGTCTGAAGTTGGCTACAGTCACCACAGTGGTAGTTGTACCCTCGATAACCATGTAACCAAATTCGACAACTTCGGAGGGCGCAACCGCTCAAGATGAACCGCGCACACTTCATTTTTAAAAGCCCCCCTAACCACTCACACACTTTCGGCCAAACCCTTGAAATTCCCGTGAACCATTCCAGCCACACCACCTAATCCAGCTCACCAGAAAACTCGCGCAACAACTACCAATAACACAACCATGAAGATTCAATCATTGGAAGACGTGGGAACAAGTACGATGTTCGGTAAATTGAGTACGAACGAATACTTCGAAGACGACGAGATGTACGCGTACACAGAGATCACAGAATGGTTGATAGCGAGTTTACCGAAACCAGGGATCAGCATAAACCGTCCTCGTTCATTCTCGAGCAACCCTGACAAGCCTCAAACGCTACCAATGCGCAAGAGCCTGTTCGCCCACGTGCCACCATTCATCATCTTCCGCGACGATCCCCATCAATCCGACAAGCTACCGACAGTGATCACGAGACACCTGCTCTGGTGGCGAGCAAAGCGACGCTTCCCGTGCGTCGTATCCGCCACCATCGCGAAATCAGGATTCCGTACGACCACCAAGCGTGCGTCAAACTGGTGCGGGACCTGGTGCAACAGCCAGCACGAATCGTCTCTTCTGCAACGCACTAGCATATTCTCGAAAGTGAACCTCTTCCCTAGCAACAACCAGTTCGGCGACAAGATTCTACTCTGGAGAAATTTCCAGCGGATGAAGACGAAGCACGGTGTCAAGAGCTTCGACTTCATGCCACTGACGTTCGTCCTGCCGGAGGAGAGGAACGACTTGAAGAGGTATGTGCAGCAAAACGGCGGTATTTGGATCCTGAAGCCGCCGTGTTCTTGCGCTGGGAGCGGTATCAAAATAGTCTCTCGTTTCCAACAAGTGCCTGATGGCAGGTCGTTGATCGCTCAGCGTTACATCACCAAGCCAAAGTTGATCAACGGCTACAAGTTCGACATTCGATTGTACGTGTTGCTGACCAGCGTCGAGCCCCTAAGGATCTACGTCTACCCTGATGGCTTAGTCAAGCTTGCGACCGTCAAGTACGTGAACGATGTCAGCACCTTGTCCAACAAGTTCATGCACCTGACGAACACCAGCGTGAACAAGTACAGCCCGAATTTCGTCCCCAATGATGATCCTGCAGAATGCAAAGGTAACATGTGGTCCCTGAGTTGCTTGTGGAAGTACTTATCCTCGGAGGATGTGGACCCAGTGGATATCTGGACGAAGATCAAAGACATCGCTATTAAAACCGTGATTTCTACCGAAGCTTCCCTCGTGAACGCTTGGAAGAAGAACTCGAACTCCTCGTACAATTATTATCAGCTGTTCGGGTTCGATATATTGTTAGATCGGAAGTATCATCCCTGGCTTCTGGAGGTGAACACCTTCCCTTCCATGAAGCCTGACACGCCTCTCTGTAGGATAGTCAAGTGCCAGTTGGCCAAGGATTATCTGAATCTGGTGGGATTTCACGTGCCCAATGTGCTAACTGGAAAGGAGTTGGACATCTTGAGGACTAGCTACAAGGAACATTCCGTCTGTTACAATCACCAACTGTATACGAGCAACCTGACGTGGACGGACAGGAAGAAACAGTGTGCTTTCTCCAAGATGACCAGGAGCAGGTACTTGAAGACGATCTTGAAGAACCTGACGCCTGGTGACGTGAGAGTGCTGATACGACACGAAGACGAAATCGCTAGGACTGGTCGCTTCGAGATGATCTTTCCTACGTGCGACACACACAGGTATCTAAGGTTCTTCGGGGAAGCTAGGTATTACAATATGCTCATGGATGCTTGGGAGAATGAGCATGGCCGTGATCGGATGAAAGGCATTGAGAGATTGAAGCGATTATGTACGAAGAAGTATCATTTGACGTATGGAATGTGAAGGCTTCTCGAAAAGCAACATTTCCTTGCAGTTCTTTTTGAGAAGGTAACCGTTGAATCGGAGAGGTTTCAGCAACAGGTTTATGAGAAAACCGTATCACGATCGGATGAATGGTGTCGAAACACCGAGGCAACTATGCAGAAAGAAGTATCGTTCGGTTTTAGACACGTGAAGGCTTCTGGAACGAATGTTGCAGTAAATGTATTCTTGCATTCCTTCTCGAGTAAGTTAACCCTTAATTGGTATAGTGGTTACGAAGTATCTGTTGGATCGTTCGAAAATTCTGTATAAATTTTCTCGAATACCTTTAACGTATACGTAATTTAGTTCTAAGGATGTTGAAGAAACATTTTTCGGTTATCGTACAGTAGTGAAAGCGTGCAGAAATTTTGTTCGGCTCGCGAGAGACCCTAGTTATACCAGTTAAGAGTTGATTGATTATGAATAATAAAAATTGTCTGCAGGAATTTGCGAGAAAGAATGACCGAAGACATAACTTTTACTTCCTACGTAGTAGAAATCAAAGTTGTTGGATTCAATTCTTTATTTTTCAATACCGTTTCTCATAGTAAGAGTTTCATAGCACATAGTAAGAATTTACTATTAGTGAAGCGAGAAAATATTAATAGAGCTATTAGTTCGTACGGGTGTAGTTTATTTATAATGAAATTCTAGCATACAATTGTATGAAATTGATATAAAATATTTAATAAGAGGTACTTTATAGTGTTAACAACAAATTATTCCCGAAACAGCTGTTATTTATCTCTTCGCACATCGTTGACTGTATTTTATCAATAGTAATACTATTAATAATAAATTATTATTACTAATGATAGCAATACTGTTTTTATTTTACGTTAGAATAAAGCAAACGGAAATCAAAGTACATAAATACATTTTCAATTTGCTAAGGGTTAACGATAAATAGTGTTTTAGCATATGTATTTAATTTCTAATTGATTGCATATAAATTCATGAAAGTTCTAATAATTTACAATATATAAATATTAAAATTCAAGTAACAGAAAAATAATATAAAAAGTGAAAAATTCAGAATACGTGTTCATAATATGTTGATAAAATCGTCCAATAATTTATAATGTATTATATCATATTGTAATTATGATGAATTATATCTGTCATAATTAATTCACTCGAAGTATGCACTTCGGATATAATATTTCATTCGGCAAAAAATTAATTATATTGATACACTGCTCAAACTGTTGCGAATTTGTAGTGATAAAATAATTACTATTAATATTCTGCTTTTATCGATCTGTACACGCAGACGTGAACAATATCAACATAGTTTATATTAAATCAATCTGTACAGATTTGATGTCCACATGCTGAATACATGCATTCCCGTTAATAAATATTCACACGGCTATTATTAAGGATTCGAAAAGTAAACCTGGCATTTAACTAATATTATGTCACTACTTTTAACTCGTTAACGTTCACGTGACATTAGAACTACTGCCATTTGCTATCACAGCGATGTGACTGGTAGTTTTCAACGCGAAAAAACTCATAATTTCTCGCATGATGGTAGTAACTGTTGCAATTTGCTGTAACGCAAATACCTGCCATAACAATAGAGTATATATGAAAATGATGTTGCAATTGCACACATTAAATAAACACGGAAAAAGAGATGAGAAGAGAAGCACGAAAGTTAATGTGAAAGAAGAAATTAAGAATTATAGAATGCGGAATAATAATTAAAAATAAGGAGAGAATTTAAGTGAATTTTAAAAACTGAATATGCGAGTAATGTAGTAGAAATAATGTAGTTAACTAATGATAGAAATAAAATAGCGTCGACTATAAATGCTTGTTCGAAACATACATATGTACAATAATTAGTTACAGAGTATAACGATCATATCACGCCTGAATATTCTAAGGCGAATATGTTACAAATATTTACAAGAATCGTAGTGAAAAATTGTATGGTTGAAAAATTCATTTTATGTAAAACTGCTTAAGATTCACTTCCTTTTTCGTAATTTTTCGAACAATTAAGGACGAACATGTATATCTTCGTTTCCTATCCCAAATTACTATAATTTACTATAACCGAATTCTTTATGTCTTACAAATAGTGTTTTAAATAAATATTACTGCTTAAATTGCTCGATACATTCCCAATTTTCTGTTAACAATCTATAATTATTTTCTAACTAATGTTAATTTGTGAATCGTATTTATCATTGTTTACACGTGACCACGAATACATTCTGTTATAAAAATTAGAACAGTAGAATATACGAAATTTCGATTACTATTTTTTTATACTGTTAAAGAAATTGAAATTTCATTAATTTGTACATATGTTGTAGTAGAAAGCGAGCGAAGTTCATTTCAAGCGTGAAAAATAAATTTATAGAACTTGCTTTCATAGAAATAAATAAATATTACCAAAATCTTGTAATTTCTTGACAAACCCTGAACAAAAATTGTGATTTCTGTTTTATAACTAGACCGCGGATTCTATGCATTTATAAAAAGGAGTAGGTGTAATTTAAAATAGCAAAAATATTAGGAAACTTTAAACATACTATTGTATTATTTTCAACCTAAATAAATTTCTATTTCACTCCAGTTTGTTGCAATTCAAGTAAGAAATTTTTAGTTTGCATATAAAGGTCCGCGGTCTATTTATAACGTTCAAATGTTATATATAATCAATTACATCGATCGCAGATATTTAATAATTTTTAAATTAATGTTTTCGGCGTAACAGTTTCGGTGAATTTTTAATCAATTAGCTATTTTGCAAATATGCCTAACGTTTCGGTTCTAGTTCGAACCTTTATCAAATGTTATTATGTTATTTATAAAATTCAGCTAATTAAGAGGATTAAAGAATGAAATCTGTCTCCTGTTTTGTACAATTTGTATCGACAATTTTTATTTTGCATAAAGTTCCACAGTCTAGCGATTACTAGTAGAGACCTGACACAAAATGGCTCTATGACAGCGCCGGGTTTAATAAATCCGTACTGACAATTTAATGTCTCTATTGTGACCGCGACGGGCAACGGTACCGCCGACTGAACTTGATTAGGTTAATACGAAAGGGGACCAGATTTCTTCGCTTCCGTTCTTTAAATTCAATTACCAGGACGTACTCCACCAGTTAAAACATCATATATCAGCTTTGTCCGGAGGAAGTACGATTCGTGATGAGCCGACGAAATCAATTATCCTCAGAAATAATAACATCGACTTATTGACCCTTGACAAGGGCAAGGGTCGTACCCTTTGCCCAAAAATAAATTAGTTTCATATTTAAGTGCCTCGAGATAACTACCACACTACGATTCAGACATCACGTTGAAACTGAACCTGCCACGAATTTTACATTGTTTTATTACATGTACAGCTGCGAACAAATGTTTCATTTCTTTAAAAATTCCCATTATTTTTTAATATTGCAGAGTGTTTTTATATTGTTATGAAAATACATCAGCATAAAATAGGATAGCATAGAAATGATCGACATGATCTGTCTTATTTATTTTCTTCGTTAGTTTATAACAGATAATTATTAAAATAACGGTGCATAGAAGTATATTATTCGACGTGAAAAATATATTCTTTGCACGACATTATAATTAATCTTCTAATTATTTCGTGTAGATGTTAAAACGACTGAAACGGAATACTTCGTGAGATACTTTGAATAAACATTTTCATATCAAGAATATTCATTTTAGTAATAAAATAAATTATTTAAAATATACGACGAATATTACTTCATTTTTATGTTGTACACAGGTGTAAAAATATTGCATAAAAATGTCACTGTGAAAATTCAATAAAATAAAGTCGTACATATATCAACATTTTGGAGGTTTGTATTTCTAATACTTTGAATAAACATTTTCACTTAAGAATATTCATTTAAGTAATAAAATAAATGATTTAAAATATACGACGAATATTACTTCATCTTTATATTGCACACAGGTGTGAAAATATTGCATAAAAATGTCATTGTGAAAGTTCAATAAAATGAAGTCGTACATATATCAACATTTTGGAGGTTTGTATTTCCAATACTTTGAATAAACATTTTTACTTAAGAATATTCGTTTAAGTAATAAAATAAATGATTTAAAATATACGACGAATATTACTTCATCTTTATATTGCACACAGGTGTGAAAATATTGCATAAAAATGTCATTGTGAAAGTTCAATAAAATGAAGTCGTACATATATCAACATTTTGCAGGTTTGTATTTCTAATTCAGGAAGGATTAATTACCATTAAATTTCTATGGTAGCATTTCTTCCTTATTTGTAAAATCGCAAACGTTTAATTAATTAATGTTCGTACGAGTATCCTGTTAATTGTTTTAATGATCGTGTCAATCTGATCGATGTTCTCGCGATCATGGTACCACAGTGACAAAGGAGAGCTCCGTCGACAACCAAGAAGAAAAAGAACGACTTCTACCGCCTGTCAAATACGGACGCTCAACCGTTGTTTGAAGATAATGGGCTCGCACAGTGCCACGACACAGTCAATGAATTGATATCGTTATTGTAACAACATAATAGACATATTTTCTTATTGAGATTGCAGTCCACTGTGTCTCTAACGTGCGTGCCGCGTCGGGTCGTCTTTTATGAATACATTCATTCATGCGAGCCGTATGTACATATGTATTACGCAATTGTTACAAAGTTGGCATGTAAGGCTAAGGACCCCGTCTCTCCAAAGGTCACGTTCCGAATTTCGACTGGCTTAATAATTACACCGGCAAAAAAAGAAGAACAGGTATGTTATTTCGAACGGTCACAAGTGGCCCTATCATTTTTGTTTTTTTCTTTTGTTTAGTTCGGGAATGGTACGTTGCTACGCATGAAACGGCAGATTTCAGTGAACAAACTGAGAAATACTATACTCTTCGGTGAAATTAGGTATACTGTTGGCTCATTTCTTGTTGCTCCCTTCGAGGCAACTAATTAAGTTTTTGTTTTTAAAATTCTGTAGAAATTGGTGAAAGCAGTGACAGGACTGGCTACGTGTGTCGTTTGTTAATTATTCAACAAAATACTGCTGGCTAAATGTGTAAGTTCGCACACCACAAATTAGTGACTTTAATGAAATAATACTCTGGCATAATTGTCGAATAGGTAATATTGGAAGGCACTTCGTTTTTTATACATTTTTAGGAGAACTTGTGGGTAGACTTTCAGGCAAAATAAAAATTGTCTGTCTGAATTGTAACGAAGTGGAGTGACGTAGAGATTTATTTTCTTTTTTAGTATGTCTATCAGGTTGAAAATATTAGGTTGTTGCGTGTGAAATGACCGATTTTAGAACGCAACTCTTAGAAAACCTTTAGATCAAGAAATGCTATTACTGTCTACAGGTTTATTCTATAATACTTTGAGGTGCAAAGGTAATCCTCAATACTAAACGTACCACGTCATCAAATAATCAATTCTAGATTTTTTATTTCACAATTAATGAAATTATAAAGATGATTTAATAAATATATTTATTAAAGCACGTACTATAATAAGAATCGTGCAAAATCTATATAAATTAATGTTACTTTTATAGTTTTATATTTGTTGTATAATTTTACTTTTGAATAAAGTTTATTTCAACGTCAACCAACGCGACTGTCGTGTGTTCCTTTTACATATGTATATGTCTGAAAAAATAGTTTATTGACGATAGCATTATGTGATTTTTGGTGAAAATGTGATGATTAATTCACATACTAGTCTTTGTAAATGAAAAACGTGAATGAATATCTTATTTTTACCGTAGTACAATCAAGAAACTTAACACATATAAATAGAATACATGGGGTATACAAAATTACGTTTGTTTAACCCTCATACGTTCCTCAGGGTGAAAATTCACCCATTTACTATTTTCACATACTACAAAATGATTGGTCCCTCTTTATCCGTGTTGTAAGACATATTTCTCTGAAATGTGACGTGATGAATGAAGCAAAGTTTATTAGCTTAAAGTGTGAAGCAAAAATGAGTGAAAAAGTATCATAGAATCTTTTATACAACTATTTCTGAGGAGCGTATGAGGGTTAATGTTACTGCTGAAAGTCGGACATTTCGTATGCAACAACTTCATAACGTAACAGTATTTTTTAATTTTTCTACATTGACAAATAATGAGTTAACATGGTCGAAAAGGTACGCACTAACGAAACATGATTGCTGTAGCTAATCATAGTGTGACTACTCGAGCATTAATAAGATGTCTTTTCACGGAGTTGCTGTACGCTATGGAACCAAAGCAATTTGAACCCTGACGGTGACAAAAAAGCGACAGAAAATGGGATTCGTCTGTCTGTCGGAGTTTTCCCACCAAGCAAGTCAATTCCTTGTCACGACTGTTGGTCCATTAACTCGGCGCCGCCTAATGTTCACAATTGCGCTTTGTCACTTGCTCAAATTGACTCTACGAAAAGACTTTAATGAAAGCTGGCTTCTCGGAACCACCGATCCAAGGTATATACTGCCAGTCTAATTCGCCGTCGAAATTATATGTCCTTGTATGATAATCACAAGGCGAAGCAAGACACTGTTCAAAGAAGAATCCATGTTGCCCCAATTAACTTCTTCTGTGTCCTTATTAAAACTTCGTCCTTCGTTTCTGTTTCGAGCACGATTCTTCGAATACACTGGCAAAAGTGTAAGCGAAAAAGCAGAATCCACAGTAATTCCTTTTTTTTAACGATTGTTAATCTTCATATTCAACTTAACATGAATAATTAACGGTTCAGACTGGCCGCAAACGATTAAGAAGAAGGTTCGATCGTTTGTTACTTTATTCTATAAAGCAATTTTGCAAATTGCCAAATCATTAAGTTAATTACTCGACGTTTCGATCTTCGTTTATATCATGTTTAGATCTGAATAACATATGTTATGATGAATTTCATCAAGTGTTTTGAAAATCGTAAAATATTTTACAGACGCGATTCTAATTAATCTTGAAAATGATTTTCAGAGTATTTAACTTGGTAATTTGGAAAATTGCTTTATAGAATAAAGTAACAAACGATCGATAGAAGATAATATTTATTAAGAAGAAGAGAATCCAACATCAGTAAGGATTGCAAGATTGTGCAAAAAGGTGATCCATTCTAGAAAAGAAATCGTTTCAAAGGAGATATTGATTTTTAATGTATATTCAATATGAATAATATACAGGGTGTCCCAAAACTACCCTAGGAGCCGAAAATGGAAGGTTCCTTGGGTCATTTGAAGCGACATTTTCCTTAGCAAAAATGTTATCCGCGGCTTTGTTTAGGAGTTATTAACGAAAAACACGGACCAATCAGAGCGCGACCTAGACGCGAGTTGGCACAGACGGCCAATGGACAGTTGGCGCGCCGAGCCGATTTTTACAACCCGCGTCTAGGTCGCGCTCTGATTGGTCCGTGTTTTTCGTTAATAACTCCTAAACAAAGTCGCGGATAACATTTTTGCAAAGGAAAATGTCGCTTAAAATGACCCAAGGAACCTCCCATTTTCGGCTCCTAGGGTAGTTTTGGGACACCCTGTATAATTCAATATGGTTATGTTATTATTTCTTGAACGAAACTATACTTTTTCAATTGTTATTCAGATGAATCCTGCGTACCGACGAAAAAATCAGAAGTGGGAATATTAGTTATTGGACAATGCATAAATTCTTCAAAATAGATTCAACACAATAATGAAGTTGAATTATACATCCTGTGTAACAATTGCAACGTAAACACTAGTAAACAATGATTCATCTCGGTGAAATAAAGAAGTTTCAGAAACTTTTTGAAGCAACCTCGCAGCTGTTTAATTTAGCCTTCAGCAACACAATTGCTCGGTATCTGGCCGAATCTCTTTCTCTCTCTCTGTCTCAGAAGTGTTCGCACTGCCATTAAAAATAAAAAAGAGACACGCACACACATGGACACGCATACTTTTGATCGCGCAATCGGTGCAAGTGAATAATGTTACAGCCAGAGAGAAGTGGCGAACTTTCGGTAGATGTGTATCGGTTTCACAGACATTCCGCGGGCCACTCGTTGAAAATCACTACGTATCCTCGTTATCCGATCTATCTTCCCCAGGAATATCGGTGTACAGGCGGCCGTAAAGATTGTTGAGAAATGCATCGCGATACTCCGAACTACAGCTGACTTCGATGCCTGTATAAACTGCTCTGCGGGCCGGCTAAAAGATTCGCGTAAATTTTGCTACCGTAGGTCAAGATTATCTTGAAGACCGCCCTGAATCTTTACGACTGGCTGCTACTATAAAAATGGTAGTTAATGTTGTTGGAACGACTATGGGCTCCGACCTTTCAGCCGCGCTACACCTACCGCGTTACGCGTCGATTCAGCTTTTCAGAGGATTCTGCAACCTTGTGAATATGTCCGTGCCCGCGCCTGAATGTCCGATAAACTGCAACATTTTATCCTCGAAATTACAGGCCGAAATTCCGCTCTCAGCACGGGACGATCCCGAAGTGACATCTCCAGATCTTAATGAAACTTTGGGAGGGCATATACATATCTTGCAAAAATATTAGTCATATATTTTCTCTAGTGATAATCGTTCATACTCAAGGGGTGAAAGCAACCCTAAAAGCTAGAAACATATTTTCTAATTTTCATTACTGCCGCAAGAAATTTTTTAATAACTGTCTCCCAGTCGGGGCCTTTCTTTTGCGACGATAAGAAATTATTGAAAAAACTCGTCTTCATAAGGGAAGTTAAACAATGTGGAATGTGAACGGCACTAGGATGGGTGACCGTCTGGTAGAAAACCGGAAAGTGACCCACCCGAGGTGTTTTTCACGTGTTGTTGGCAAAAGGTGGTTCGGAACCCACCATAAACAAGTAGGTCCCGCTGAAAAGGCGATGGTGTGAGTGGAAAAGAGGGGGGGATTGGTGTAAATGAATTTGAAACCCTGAGGGGACCAAATATCATGTTACATACATCTTCATAAGGGACTTTAACCCATGCAAGTCCGATCCCTAAAACGCTTAGATTACATGAGTGACTAATGAAAATAGCCCTAAATGCTTGCTAGAGGCATCTCGCGAGAAGACGAAGTCAGCAGAAGATATAGATTTTTGTGGTTCTATAAAGTAGTGGTTGTTTTACGTGTAATGGTCAGTAAGGGATGAATCATGGGGATGAAGTTGAAGAATAAGTAATAGTAGATAGAATGACGAACTGAAGATAGAGAGACGAACTAAAACGCTTAGATTACATGAGTGATTAGTGAAAATAGCCCTAAAGGCTTGCTAGAGGCATCTCGCGAGAAGACGAAGTCAGCAGAAGATATACATTTTTGTGGTTCTATAAAGTAGGGGTTGTTTTACGTCTAATGGTCAGTAAGGGATGAATCATGGGGATGAAGTGCAATGCGTGTTTTGTTAACAAATGTGCCTGGCGTTTTGGTTTTGTTAAAAATAAACATTAGAGACAGTTCCTAACAAGCAAGGAACAAATAAAGAAGTATTACGTTGTTTTGAGTCTGCTCCTTACATACTCAAGGGGTGAAAATAGCTCTAAAGGCTTGCTAGAGGGTATTTCACGAGAAAACGAAGTCAGCAGAAGATATAGATTTTTATGGTTCTGTAAAGTAGGAGTTGTTTTACATCTAATGTTCAGTAAGGGATGAATCATGGGGATGAAGTTGAAGGACGAGTAATAGTAGACAGAATGACGAACTGAAGATAGAGAGACGACCTAAAACGCTTATATCTTATATCTTTTATAGAAATATATCTCTATCTTATATAGAAAATCTTATCGTTGGTATAGAACACTATAAGATTGACTGTATCTCTCGGTCGGAGGCTTGAAATCGTTCCGTTGTTATTTCGTCCTGTTCGGCCGGATAAAAGGCGAAACAGGGGGCGGAGAAGGTGGCAGGACACAGAAGAAGAAACGAAGCAAGGGAGATAGTCAGTTGGGAGCGGAATTTGGCGGCATGCGGGGGCGTGCTAGGGGCCAAGTAACGACTTAATAAACCGTTCAGTCAGGCGATGTGTTGGGTGTAGGCGCGCAGCTCGCTAAGAGGAGTCGCCGGGAGGGGAGGAGAGGCACGTGTACTGCTTGGCGTTGCGGTTGAGGTTGCGGCCGCAACAGCTCGAGCCGAGCCGTGCCACGCCGAGCCAAGCCGAAGCCGAAGCCGACGAGCCACGCCACGCTGCGCCGCGCCGTGCCGCGCCGTGCCGTGCCGGTAGTCAGGTGCGTCGCGTGCCCCCTTCTACTGGCACGTAGTTAGCTCGTGTTTTGTTTTGAGAAGGCTTAACAGCGTCCGTTCCCACGCTTCCGCACGCCGCCACGGCCGACGATTTCGAATTCGTTGCGCGCCATGGATTTCGCGCTCGAACGTGCCCGTGATGTATATACTGCGACCCGTGGTCTCAATCTCCGCGCAGCAGAAGCGCCGATCAACGTCATTGACTGTCATTCCGCCGAACGTATTTCTATGAGCGACCCGTTCCATTGAAAATTGCGTGCGGACCTCCGTGGCCCGCAGACCAATGAACCACCTTTCTCGAAAGTTTTACGGATTCACCAACTCTACAGCCTTGCCTACAGGCTTCTCGTTATACACGACGTTCTTAAGTCTTAACACATATCACCGGTATTTTCGACGATTTCTTTTATCACAACAACCGGAAGATTTAATTGAAAACATTAGTAGAATTGAGAAGTACTGTCATGTCGTTTTCAACCTGCTAAACGTATCAAGAGAGAAAACTTTGTACGTCACTCCAGTTTGTTGCAATTCCGGTGATACATTTTTATTTTGCATGAAGATCCGCGCTGTCACTGTACAAATGAATTTTTAAGTCTCCGATAGTTCAAAAGACTAAATGTCATGAACTGCTTCAAACAGATTATAAATATTGATGGTCCATTAATATTCGCATTAGTTAATTTTTAATATCTCTCGTTTCCTGCATCGAGGTTGAGAAGAAACAGTAAGTAGCTATTAATGGAATTAACCCTTTGCACTCGGTGCTATTGTAACTCGAAAATGAAACATTTCTACCGATCTGAGATAATTCAATTTTACATGATTTTTCTCATTTCATGGATATGAAACTGATATGATACGTCATATTGTACTTAAATGTTTAGTAATTGGTTAGATCCCAACATATTTAATAATGAAATCAATTTTGAGTGGTGACTCTGAATCACCACTCGAGTGCTAAGGGTTAAATAAGAGAAATATATTTTATTGAAACGATTACCATAATCGATACTGCGTTTAGAAGCAATATTATTCCAATAGTAATTAAATAGACAAAACTGTCTATTGAGAAACAGTCTACATCACAATATTTCTAACAAAATACAATATTCAATAAATCATGTGCGCAAACAGCTTATTGCTACGAACCCTTCAACTGTTTACTATTCTTTTCAAATAGAAATCTTAGACTTTGAAGGTACAGCAGCAATCGCAATCTACGGCGATCGTATTACCTTCCAATTGGAAACAGCAATGCCGTAACTTTTGCAATGGGGTGTACCCGAGATTCGCGCGTGCACGCTGCTCTCGTGCGACACGGCACGTTCTCTTCTATAACAGCACAATGTTCCTTTACATACAGAGTGGCCCATTGTTTCAGCATTACAATAATCTTACTGCTCACTCTCCGCATTCTTATTCCTCCGCCACGGCTTTTTCTTTTATTTCCCCGTTTCTATTTCGTACGACGTGTCTTCAATATCTTGGAGATCTTCGTGGTGCTACACATTTTTCTGTCGCTTTCAAATGTCGCTCTTTCACTTTCCGTCAGATCACCTGTAGGTGGAAAGACACTTTTACTTAGTATCTTTTTAAAATTATTGAGTAAGGAGCCGAAAAATATGGAATTTTTAGACATTTCTGCGAAACTATTTTTTTAACAAGTATACCTTATTTCAAAGTGAATATTTTGAACATTAAGGAGCCTGAAAATATGTAATTTTTAGACATTTTTGCGAAACTATTTTTTTTAACAAGTACCTTATATCAAAGTGAATATATTGAACATTAAGGAGCCTGAAAATATGTAATTTTTAGACACTTTTATCGAAACTACCTTTTTTTAACAAGTACCTTATTTCAAAATGAATGTATTGAACATTAAGGAGCCTGAAAATATGTAATTTTTAGATACGTTTTCGAAACTACCTTTTTTTAACAAGTACCTTATTTCAAACTGAATATATTGAACATTTAGGAGCCTGAAAATATTTAATTGTTAGATACGTTTTCGAAACTACCTTTTTTTAACAAGTACCTTATTTCAAACTGAATATATTGAACATTTAGGAGCCTGAAAATATTTAATTGTTAGACACTTCTTCGAAACTACTTTTTTTAACAAGTACCTTATTTCAAAATGAATATATTCAACATTTAGGAGCCTGAAAATATGTAATTGTTAGACACTTCTTCGAAACTACTTTTTTTAACAAGTACCTTATTTCAAAATGAATATATTGAACATTTAGGAGCCTGAAAATATGTAATTGTTAGACACTTCTTCGAAACTACTTTTTTTAACAAGTACCTTATTTCAAAATGAATATATTGAACATTAAGGAGCCTGAAAATATGTAATTTTTAGACATATTTTCTAGACTACTTTTTCAACAAGTACCTTATTTAAAACTGTACATATGTTGTGCAACTTGTAAATTTATATTTCTTGAGGCATCTCCTCATTTCGTTTCTCATGAATAAGTTTCACATAATTAGAATGGAAGGCAAATAAATTGGTTAATTTATTCGAGAAAAATTTATTGAGAAGACAGACTGTTCATTAATTGCAGCTACTCATTGAGAAAACGCTACACCTCTGCCGTCGATTGCAATGAAGCTATCGCTGCGTAATAGTACCCGCTGTTAAGCACAACATTGTTCTAAAGCAGCCGATCGCTGCGTCGAATCGTAATCGACTCCCCACATAGTTTCACGCCGTGTACACGCTCATTAAACATCTCTCGTTTTCTCGGGTGAGTCGACGAATATTGTCACGCACCATATTCCCATGTGTGCAACGCAGATCCACGACAGTAGTTGTCCCGCGCGTGCACACTGCACGCGTGCTACCTCGAAATCAACTCTAAACCGGAAGTTCCATCGGCTTCGATTACAAAAGCTTAGGTTCTGTTCCAGCAGCGTTTCGTACGAAGACAACAGAACATTAATTATTCATTGATGCAGCTGACGGGGCTGCTGTCAAATACATTTTACACTATTTATTTTATTTTATTTTAATCAACATGTGTTGCACACTTGCGAAGTTCGTGCAGCCTTTAACCCTCTCTCTTTTATATGGGGTGCAGATGCACCGCAGGTTGACGATAAAGGGAATAAAAAATTTCCAAAAATCGGGTTCGAAGAGTGTACTATCAAGTTACGGACTGTATGTTTTTGAATATAAACAATAAATTCGCGTACCGAGTGTGTAAAAGCGGCCGAATGCACGAATCCCG
Source organism: Lasioglossum morio (assembly GCA_916610235.2). NCBI lineage: Eukaryota > Metazoa > Arthropoda > Insecta > Hymenoptera > Halictidae > Lasioglossum > Lasioglossum morio. Next base: position 8,758,858 of record OU744333.1, read on the forward strand.
TTTGTAAACGGGTTCGAAGAGTATACTATCAAGTTACGGACTGTATGTTTTTTGAAATTTCCAAAAATTTTCTAGGAATACTATCTGTGATGTTTCAAATTTTTTAACAATTTATCTATCGGAAGCTTATTAATAGAATTTTGCAATAAATATACTGTAACAAAAGGAAGTACAGAAATTTTCTTTTACATTGCAATCTTTAATGAAACTATTAAATGATGTTATTGAAGGTGAGCTGTTAGGTCACAATGAAAATTGTTGTTGCTATTGAAGGTTCCATTAAAAAGTGTTTAGCCATGTATCATAGATTTTTCAAAATTATGCTATAACCACCGATCGGTAAAAATGATTAAAACTTAACAAGTACTTGCGCAGACAAGACAAATTTCTTCTTTCATTTTGTTGGAAAAATGTATGGGGTCCAATTATCTCCCTGTACAGGTTCCATGGAAATCACCGACACGGTTTTCACCGACTCCAAAGACCAACAACTATTTTGTTTGTAAATTATAATTGGTTGTCGATCAAATTGGTTGTCGATCAAATTCGTCGTCTGTCAAAATCGTTGTCGGTGACAACCGTGTCAGGGAAATTTGTGTCGGTGATTTCCATGGGACCCCTTGCACACGGTTAACATTAGACTAGCAATACACAAAGAGAAGGTTAAAGACTTGGAATACAACATTCTAAATACATCGTGTACATGTGTGCACATAGAACCTTGAAAGTAGAAGATTCCTACAGTTTTTCAGTTCCCACGAGCGGGGTGCGTCAGGTGGCTAGCGTGGGGTGCGCTCAGCCTTCTCTTTCTTTACCCTTCGAAATAGACGTAAACCTCATCGTAAACCCCCTGGCGCCATCGCATCACTATTTTCAACACGCAAGTTCCACGTGTTTACGGTGGTGTGTGACGTCGTACAAACAAGTGATCACAACAAACATTATTGATATATAATTAACCCATTTTCATCGTAAGAAAGAATAAAGAATAATGCTCGTATCATCGATTTCTTAATTATATTGGAAAAGAATAACAGTGAAAAGATATTTAATTATTAGACAGTGAATCCTTATGCGAAAGAAAAATTGTTTGGATCAATTGCAAGAAGCAGAGGACATTTTGAAACATTCTTTTTACTTCAATGATACGTATTATTACGAAGTATTACTAGAAATACATTACAGCTATTTAAAAAGATATTTAATTATTTGACAGCGAATCTTTATGCAAAATAAAAATTGCTTGGATCAATTGCAAGAAGCAGAAGACATTTTGAAACATCCTTTTTTCTTCAATGATCCGAAATTACTAGAAATACATTACCGCTTTTTAAAAAGATTTTTAATTATTTGACAGCGAATCTTTATGCAAATTAAAAATTGCTTGGATCAATTGCAAGAAGCAGAAGACATTTTGAAACGTCTTTTTTTCTTCGATGATCCGAAATTATTATAATTCAGAATTATCTGTATAATGAACAGATTCATATAGATCACTCTTTAAAATCATTTTCGTACACATTTCTACGGGAAAAACTCCTGTTTCGAAAATAGTGACGCAACTTAGCATACTGAATTGCCTGAGACACATAACTTTATCCATCTTTTCGCAACACAGATATTACCATGACAAAAGAAAGTTAAAATTGAAAATGCATAGTGTAAGAAACTTTTTACGACGACGTTCCATTCGAATATTATACAGTTCTCAAGAGAATGATGTTTATTCATGAAGAAAAATGCGCAACCACCATTTTAACTTATATTTTGAATTTTTACGACAATTGCACAGCAGAATTTATGCTATCCGCGATGTAGGTACACTTTTTTCCGTAGAAGATACGATCGCGCCAGCAGATAATTATTTCCACTAACGTGTTTTCATGAAATATGTTAATAAGCGGAATAAAATCTGAATCTTGCAATTGTGTGAAAATTCTACGGTGAAACCGAGTGTTTTGTGTTTATACGGAAGTTGCTCACTAGGGTGGAAACGTCTTGTGCGCTGGTGCGCGTTAAAGCTAATCGAATGTCAGGCAGGAAGAGGGATCTTACTACAGTGTGCTAAAAAAAAATTCGTTATTCTTAACAGAAACACGTCGCTCTATAAATAATTTACAAAATCTGCAATTAATCAACAATTTCCATCATAAACTAAGAAGTAACTCCTAAAAAATTTTAGTAATATTCCTCTTATACTATTAAAATTTTTCTATGAAATTATCTTTACCTTCTAAAATTTAATTTCAATAAATATTCCTCACTAAATTTAATCATTATACAAACTTTTAAGTCCACTGATTTGTTTTAGTGTTCTTATATAATAAAAAGGATTATTATATAACACATAAAGTCCTGCATAAAGAAAATTTCTCATATAGTACAATTATTAACAATCTTATTAAAAGACTTACAACAGTTACAGTATCTTCGATTTGTATGTATTCAATTTTATTATTTTCTACCCTTAGCATGCAATGTTAATTTCATAATTTATCATTATTATTGTTATCGCAGTTGAAATACACATAACTAATAAAAAAGATCAAATTAAATCAGAATCAAAAGATAAAATAACTCCCAGTCGTCGCACGATTGTCAGCAGTGATCCAGTCAACAGATCCGAAGGCTGCAACAGTCTGTGATCGTCAAAAGCATACCTGCGTAGCTGGAAAGTAAAATTTACGAGTTCGAAAACATAAAGCTTCGGAGAGCTCGTTAAACGCGTTGATCGTGCATTAATTAATGCGAAAGCGAGCGCATAAAGCTAATATAAACGCGCGTATCCTGTTACAGCGTATCCGGGACGAATTCAATCTCCATCTGCAGGACCCGACAATTAAAATGACACCAAAAAACCGGGGGGGGGACCTTCGTGTGTCAACGACAGCTTTCACGATCGCCATAAAATCGTGTAATGCGAATCCGAGTACATTTCCCTAAATGAACGCCTCGCCGAATTGACGCTTTCGCGGCCTAATGAACGTCCGCGCGCGTCCGACTGTTTGTCCGAAATTGATGGTTTGCGCGACGACGCCGAAGAAAGTGATAGCCCGAGGATGTTAATTTCTCTTCCTACCTATTCGATCATACGCCGATCCACCGAACCCGTTAATCAGCCGGTGTAAAGTAACGAAAAGAAAAACACGGACGGACGGACTGACAAACAGACGGATAGAGAACGGTGGTGTAGAGGTGTACGAGAGGCAGGGGCTAAAAGGTTGGTGGGGGCAGAAGGAGTCGAATCTGGCCGTTACAACTGGAGGAGCGTGGGAAGGCAGAAGTCGCGAATCCTTGTAAGGAACCGTTGTACTTCCTGAAGGAGGTCCTGCACCTGACGTCCTCTTCGTTCGTGAGAAAGATTCCGGCTCGATGCACCGATGCCCCTCCTCTCCCTTCCCGAAGACGTTCTGGTCTAACGGCCACGCGAGCAGCACGCTTTCAGCACGTTTCGTCGACGTGGGAAGGATCTCGTGCCTCTGCCATCCGACCTTCTCCCCTTGTCTTCCTTTTTTACCATTTTTTCTCCCCGCCCCTCCTCGGCTCTATACCTCTACGCCGCAGCTCACCTTCCTTTTTTTTTCCTGAATCCCGACCCGAGGCTACTTAAGAATCGTTGCCGACCGACGCTTGGGAAATCTGTATTGTCCAGTTTTCTGGGAGACGGTCGTCATAACGTCGCCCACATTGTTCAAGACGTACGTACAAATTTTTAAACTCCCCCTCCACTACGATTTATTTTATTGTGGCAGTGATTAGAACTACCCTGTCGTCATCTATATCTCTATATACATATAATAAAATAGTGTCTGGATGTCTGTTTGTAACGGCATCACTTGAGAACGGCTCAACGTAGAAAGCTGGGGTTTCGGACCGGGGTTGGGGGTTGGGGTTGGGACACCCTGTTATTTGTGGTTAAAGCAAGTTAATAACACACATATTTATTAGACTCTGTTTAGAATCTTAATCGCGGAAAATAAAAATTGCCTGCATCAATTATAAGAAAGGAGAGTTGCATTATTTTAGTAGATTTTACATGGGACGCAACTAATAATAAATTCTTTAAATATCCTCAGGAATCATCCCTTTCAAGGACGTATAACATTTTTGGGACACCCTGTTATTTCTGGTTAAAGCCAGTTAATAGCACACATATTTATTAGACTTTCTTTAGAATCTTCATCACGAAAAATAAACATTGTCTGCATCAGTTGTAAGAAATGAGAGTTGCATTATTTTAACAGGTTGTACATGGTGTGCAACTAATAATAAATTCTTTAAATATCCTTAGGAATCATCCCTTTCAAGAACGTATAACATATTTGAGACACCCTGTTGTTTTTGACCATAAGTAATTAATAACATACATACTTATTAAACTCTGTTCAGAATCTTCATCATGAAAAATAAAAATTGTCTGCATCAATTATAAGAAATGAGAGTTGCATTACTTCAACAGGTTGTACATGGTGTGCAACTAATAATAAATTCTTTAAATATCCTTAGGAATCATCCCTTTCAAGAACGTATAACATATTTGAGACACCCTGTTGTTTTTGACCATAAGTAATTAATAACATACATATTTGTTAGACTCTGTTCAGAATCTCCATCATGAAAAATAAAAATTGTCTGCATCAATTATAAGAAATGAAAGTTGCATTATTTTAACAGGTAGTACATGGTGTGAAAATAGTAATAAATTCTTTAAATATCCTCAGGAATCATCCCTTTTAAGAACGTATAACATATTTGGGACACCCTGTTATTTTTGATGAAAAGAAATTAATAACATACATATTTGTTAAACTCTGTTCAGAATCTTCATCATGAAAAATAAAAATTGTCTGCATCAATTACAAGAAATGAGAGTTGCATTATTTCAACAGGTTGTACATGGTGTGCAACTAATAATAAATTCTTTAAATATCCTTAGGAATCATCCCTTTCAAGAACGTATAACATATTTGAGACACCCTGTTGTTTTTGACCATAAGTAATTAATAACATACATATTTGTTAGACTCTGTTCAGAATCTCCATCATGAAAAATAAAAATTGTCTGCATCAATTATAAGAAATGAAAGTTGCATTATTTTAACAGGTAGTACATGGTGTGAAAATAATAATAAATTCTTTAAATATCCTCAGGAATCATCCCTTTTAAGAACGTATAACATATTTGGGGCACCCTGTTGTTTTTTACGAAAAGTAATTAATAACATACATACTTATTAAACTCTGTTCAGAATCTCCATTATGAAAAATAAAAATTGTCTGCCTCAATTACAAGAAATGAGAGTTGCATTATTTCAACAGGTTGTACATGGTGTGCAACTAATAATAAACTCTTTAAATATCCTCAGGAATCATCCCTTTCAAGAACGTATAACATATTTGAGACACCCTGTTATTTTTTATGAAAAGTAATTAATAACATACATACTTGTTAAACTCTGTTCAGAATCTCCATTATGAAAAATGAAAATTGCCTGCATCAATTACAAGAAAGGAAAGTTGCATTATTTTAACAGGTTGTACATGGTGTGCAACTAATAATAAATGCTTGGTTCACCATATTTGCCATAAATGCGTAAAATCAGTAATCGACGAGTCTCACAACCGATGTACTTATCTTTTTCGGATTGTTCCACGAGCAAGATTTCCAAAAACTCCGTTAATCGACGTGAACGGTTCGTATTCCAGCCTAATGGATGTTCGTTGGCACATCCGACGGAGGGGGACATCAGGCACCGGGCAACTAAGCGTGTGGTGATCGCGTGGATAACAAGTGGGACGAATCTCGAATCCGACTGTTGGCCCCGGCTGTGAGTCGAATTTCTGATCCAGCGGCCAGCAGATTCCCACGATTTGGTAACGAGGCACTTGACTCCGAGGCGTGATCCTCCGCGTGTTCACAGTCGCGTGGCCCTTTCATTTCATGGAAAATCCAGGTGTTCGAATTCAGAGCTACAAGCTGTTCCCTCGCCGCGATTTTTCCCATGGAAGTGAATCGCAACGGTGACGTTTCCATTATACCTCTGGCTCATTGTTGCCTCGCAGACGTATTCCACGGGCAAAAAATTTCTTCTAGATATATTCTTATTGCTACTGCGAACCCTGCGAGGCTTTTCACAATTTCGTGGCTGCTGCGGACAGATCAGTTTAGGGATCACGAATTCAAGGGAAAAATTATCTTCGCTCTACCAGTACCGGAGTCACGTGACTGGCCCGTGGCAGAAGCATTGGAGTAGCGTTGTGGAAGGGGAAGGTAGAGTTGGGACACGAGTCTTAATGAATGGCTGGATCTATTTTTAATGGATACTAATTACAAAAACTAATTTTAATATAATATCTGATTCTTAATTTTTAATATAATATATCTAGTTATAGTTATATATATATCTAATTATATATAGTTCAATTTAGACCAGCATGGAACTCAGTCAGTAAATTACAGTCTTAAAATCGTTCTTTTATACATAGCAAACGCAATGCTCCTGAAGATGATCCAAATCCGGATCGAAACGTCGAGTAAAATTTAATTATTGCAAACTTACTGTGTTTCGTTTATCATTGAGCGAATCTGTGCGCCGAGAACACATATATCAATTATATATTAAAAATTTACGATCGAGAAATATTAACTATTATAATATATCTGTGGTTGCCTGCGGCAGTTGTCAATATGTCTGTGATTGTTGATCATCCTTTCGAATTTCTTTCTTTGGTAAATACGTAAATTATCTTCATCTATATAATAAAAATGAAATGTTGTTCGTTGGTCACGACATCACGTGAGAACGACCGGACCGATTTGGATAATTTTTTTTTTAATGTTCGTTGTAGTCCGAATCAGGTTTTTAGCGTAAAAAAAATTGGAAAAGTTGCCCGAAAAAATAAAAAATTCGGGAAAAACTAAAAGTGATTTCTGAATCATATTTTAATACAACAAAAAAACGAATGTCGCAGAGTTTCATCAATATTGCAATAGGAAGTAGCACTATTGACGTCTCAAGGTTTTTAGGGAAAGAAAAATTGGAAAATTTGTCTGGAAAAATGGAAAATTCGGGAAAAAATGGAAGTGCTTTTTTCTATGGGATTTTTGTATAAACCCAAGACGATAACTCACGATTTGAACAATGGATATGCGTAATTAGAACGATCTCAAACAAATTTATTGAAATTTGGACAGGACAACGTCTGTCGGGTCAGCTAGTATATTATAAAGCTCGATTCGTGCATAAAATCAATTTTAATACTCGGGGCTTTGATGATGTTAAAGAAGTAACAACGACTATAATTGAAATAAATGCAACTCTTGGAGATTAACATTTTATATATGTACATATATTTCGAACTTAACAACGTACGACTAAAGGCCAGGTTCAAGAGAAAGGGTTCGTTGTGTTCGACTCAAGCGATTTTCGTGATCTGATTTCCAGTCTCATCTTTTCTTAGTGGCAATCTTAACCCTTCACTGCATGATTTTTTTCATTGGGATGAAAAGATTGAAAGAAGATCAGTTTTTGTGTTTTATTTAAGGGAAAAATATCTAAAAAAAAATTAAACAACATTTTCAGAAAAATAAACATAATTTAGAATAGTAAGAAAACGCATTCTTAGTTTACTATTATACGATTGAATGTATGTATGCATACGTATTAGCAGACAACCCTATATATAATGAAATTTATAAAAGTAGAAAATCGAAAATAACAACAAAATTGTAAAATTACGATCGCCAACGAATTAGAAAAGAAGACAGATCGAAACGAACGCGCCTGTGACAAACACGTCTGTCAACAATTGCTTATAATAAATACGGCTATTCCTTCCAGTGTGAGGAATATGTGTATAGTGTAAGGCTTACACTATATACCAGATTTGTTAACTATGTGATATGATACACTATGCAGTGAAGGGTTAAAATTATATGGGGTGACTAAAACGATTTCTATCGGTGAGTGGGTGATGCATTTTGGACGTCGAAGTAGGAGCACTTTGGTAAAACTACGTTGAGGGTATGTAATTAATTATGTGCGAAGAATATGGGAAAACGATGAGGAACTAAACTATTTGTTTGTATAAGATTGCCCTGTCAATAGGCTCTCTCACGAGGAAGTCAATGGGTTCGCTCACGAGGAGGTCTCGAAGTGGTGTCCGGTGACACCGAAATGATTCTGGGACCTCAAGTGTCTCGAGTTATTGCAGCGGACCACGTCTAAATAAGCATTAAATCACACGTTCGGTCTACTTGAGAGCGAACAGAAATTACGACATGTAGCATCTTTCCTTAAAACCACAGATATAATACTTGCATTATCCAACTAACAGCGTAACATTAACACAAATAGTTTAGTTGCGCATCGTTTCCCCATATCCTTCGCACCTAATTAATTGCATACCCTCAACATAGTTTTACCAAAGTGCTCCTACTACGACGTCCAAAATGCACTCTCCGATAGAAAGCCTTTTATCCACCCCATACAATTTTAACACATTACCGACCGATGATTATTGCATAATTTTGAAAAATCATGTACATGGTTAAACACTTTTTAATGGAACCTTCAATAGCAACAGCAATCTTCATTGTGAGCTAACAAGTCACCCTTAATAACGTTATCTAAGAGTTTCATTTACGATTGCAATGTGAATGAAAATTTTTACGCTTTCTTTTGGTACAGCACAATTATTAAAAATCCTATTAATAGGCTTCCGGTGGGTAAAGTGTTAACATTTTGCAAAGGTTCCTCTGTTTTTTCCAGTCATTCGTTTACATTTGAAAAATTAAAAAGCGTTTTCTTAGTCGTTCTTTTTAAGACACAGTTGTCTTTAGATACTCTTTGCATTGAAATCGCATAGAAAATGGTTCTTGTATCGTCGTAACCGAGATATTCAGTTGGTCCATTTCCAATGCTTTGCATACCAAGCAAGTCATTCGTCTTTTCCGCAAACTCATAGAGTTCGCTCGTTTCCGCGAACTTTTTTTCGATAATGTCTACATCGTCGGCCCTGCATTTTGACTCGGGGCAACGACAGTTTATGTCGATCGAACATCACCGTGATTTGCGGAACGCGTAAATTGCGCCCCACTTAACCGTGTCGCACCGCAAAAAGAATGTGAACTTGTCTTCCGGTCCCATTTAATAATTGGATCGTCTTTTACGAAACAGGGGTGTACAATAACGATGAATAACGATACCAGAAAAAATTTAATGAACTGTTTAATGTATAAACTGAAAAAAAAACATCCGTTATATTTGTATTGATTCATCGGTAATTGAACATCGTACTTTCACCCTTCTCCTCCGATCGAATTTCTCCTTGCTAATTTCGCTATAATTAATTACAAATATGGCAACCGTAATTCAACAATATAGAAAAGATAGAATAAAAGTTGAAGAAATTATATAATTATCTGTTCGTTATTTATATTATATATATTAGTTGATATTATTATTATATAACATATATAATATAAATAATGAACAGATAATTATATATAATTTCATCAACTTTTATTCTGTCTTTCCTGAATTATTGAACTACGGTTTGCCATATTTGTATATTTTATCTCATTCATTTTTCTATAAAAAAGAATTCTAATCGTTATTTGTTATTTCATTGATGCGTTTAGCGTTAAAGTGAGAACAGTGTTAGTATATCCAGCCGAACATAAAAAACCGAAAAATTACTATCATAGGTTCTTTTCCAGTGCGTTGTGTCGCGTAATATCGCAATCGGAAGATGTTTGGAGTGCCGGCACGTACCACCACGTGTCAGCCACGCTTCACACGAGGGAAACGAGTCTACCGTAGAATCCACGTGGCGTTTCTGCAGGTAGTACTTTGCTTCTTTTGTCTCGCTTATGGTACGGTTATTTATTAAAGCAGTACGTTGATTTGTATTATATGCTGTTGCATCCAACACGTTGCATTCCTCTACGGAATAATGCAACGCATTGCACAATAGATTTTATAATTTTTCGTTTAGTAAATAGCATAATGATGGTATCAATGAAATAATATTTGTACGAACTACGCCAAAAATGTTCATCTTTTTAAATCCATGTTTCTCAGAATAACTTCAACCGTGTTAAATTGAATTAACAATATCATGTTGAAGAACAATAATATCATCTGCATATTAATAATTACAAAAATAATGTAACTACCTGTTAATAATAGAGTAATATACTCGATTTAAATGATTAACAAGTTTCAGTTGCTTTTCACGGTTAGGATAATCCCTGATTTTATTTCACGTGTAACAGCAGCGAAGACAAGTGATTTTTAAGAATTATTTTCAACATAACTATTGGCCCTACCGAACTATACCTTTTGTGGAAATAAGCAGATAGTCTGGAAGTACAAGAGGATTTTTTTAATTCAATTCGTATCAAGAAGTTATGCCAATAATTATGCAGTCTTATTAAGCGTTTCTCGTTTGACAGCATTGAAGACAGGTGACTTTTAAGGATTATTATTATAAGCATAACTGAACAATATGGAAACAGACCTTTTGGGGATGTAAGTAGGTAGTCTTCGAGTACAACGAAAACCCCTTGCCGTACTTTGACGAGCCTCTTACGATAGTAATCAGTAGGTAGGAATAATTTTTTAATGAATCTTAGTGTAATGTTTCTAAATTAGCAATTATGCAGTATTATAATTTCAACGTTTCGATTCACTAGTTGACTAGTATTCGGTTGACTAGTACCATTTCACTTATTTTGATTTCATTTTGTTTTTTCACAATTAGCAAGTATCTATAAATACCTATTTTTCACAGCTATTAAATAGTCAGGTTAATGAATAACAAATTTGATTGCTTTAATTTCCACAGACGCGGACTTTCCTTGACAATGGTTCAAAACTGAACCGAAACGTTGAAATTATAATACTGCAAAATGGCTAATTTTTGTATCTATGATCGAACCTGTAGCGCCGATATCATATACTGCATATACAAAATTTACAATCGTTAAAATTGGAGAATGTTTCAAACAAAGTCTAAGAAATACGAATGTTACGTGTTTCACTTAAGATGAAATAAAATCTGATTAGTTGGTGATCAATATTCAAGCATTAAAATAAATGTAGCCACACAAAAAATATACATTTCCTTTTCCCTTCTTTCTATGCATAAAGACGTTTCAATCACTGTAACTGTAAAAGAAAAGCGAAGGGGTTTATTCAATTCTTGTCAAGAAGTTAGGCCAATAATTCTATAAAAAACAAATCCTAGAAATCATTTGTTTAGTCCACGAATCAGCCGAGCAGGATCCACGAAGACGGTTGATCCTCGCAGGAAGCTGTACGAAGCGAAATGAGGGACGGAAGAATCTTCACCGATCCGAGTCAATGTTTTCAACAGACCATAAATCTCCGACTGTATCGGTCAGGTATTCGAATCGATGGTTAGGTCTTCAGGAGCGTCTTCCTTCCTTCTTCCTATGGCCCCCGGGTGCGTCCGGTCTGGTCGGTTAGCCGCTGATAAGTATATCGGCTCTCTTTGTCCATTTATCTGTGTTCATCTTCGCGGATGGTCTGTTGACGCGTGTAGCGGGAGGCACAGATCATGCGACTCGTGGGAACGGAGCGGCCGTTCGCGCTGAAGCGTTTCAGGAAGCTCTTCGTGTTCCGCTCCCGCGGCCACCGGCGCGTCCTTAACAACTCTCCCGGTTGCTTCTTCTTCATGCTTAAGTCGCTACGACGACGCCCACGCTCCAATCAGCTTCCTCATCGCCAGGGAAAATGGGAGCTGTCCTGCCCGACGGCCTCTCGTCTTCTTCTTCTTCTTCTTCTTCTTCCATATACACGTCGCTAATGCTCCTCTACAACCACGGTTTTCATATGCGACGCACGTTAATTAGTAACGTGCTGCCGCGCTGATTCTATCGCCGCTCCTCTTCGTGCTCCGAGAGCTGACATACGCCAAATTGTCGATCGACCAGCTTGATGACACCTACGAGCTATTTCAGAACCCTAGGTCGTTGACACTCGACGCTGTCCTCTGAATTATTGCGTCACTGCAAAGGTTCTCGTTGACTAACCCTAAAAATCCAATTCTGATTATAGCATGAATTATTTTGAGATTTCCAGAGATTTCTCTTTTCCTGTTGCGTGGCCTTAAATGGCTGACTACTGTAACAGTTAGTCTGTGCCAGTAACCATCAAATATTTCTAAAAGGTCGTGAATTTGCCCTAGTAGCACAAAAATATTAGATAGATATTTTTTTCAAATATTGGAAAAATAGTTTTTAAGCCACACTTTTTCATATGAGAAAAATATTAGATCTGAATATTGCATACATGTACGAGAATAAACATTATCTGTGTATTAGGAAGAAATATTCTATTCCTAATATTAAGTAAAATAAATAATATTATTTAAATATTAAATAAAATAATATGAAATAAATATTATTTGTATATTAGGAATAAAATATTCTACATCTAATATGTGAAATAAAGATTCATTTAATATTTAGAAAAACATATTTTTCTCTTAACAGGAAATAGATATTTCCTCTATATATAAAAAGAAATATTTGTTACTTATTATAAAATAAATATTGTATGTATATTTGTATACTAGAAACAGATTGAATCTCTTTTTATTATTAAATGAATGTGTATACGATATTTTGTGCTACTAGGGTGCTATAAGAGTTAATCCTGCTGATTTAATGTGATTACTAGACTGCGAATTTTATGCATTTGTGAGAAGAATGTTAGACATGTTAACCCTCCACTGCATGGGTTTTTTAATTGGGATGAAAAAATTGAAAGAAGGTCAGTTTTTGTGTTTTATTTAAGGGAAAAATATAAATATACATGGTAAGAAAACACATTCTTAGTTTACTATATACCTGATTTGTTAACTGTATCAGGTATGATATACTATGCAGCGAAGGGTTAATAAATTATAATTGAATTGATCCTTCCGTGGGAAGAGTTCAAATATTTTTTTATTTAAGGGAAAAGTATTTTAAAAAATTAATACAACATTTTCAGAAAAATAAAAATGAATATACATGGTAAGAAAACACATTCTTAGTTTACTATATACCTGATTTGTTAACTGTATCAGATATGATACACCATGCAGCGAATGGTTAAAAATGTTTGAGGACATCAAAAACAACATTAGTTTCAGCAAAATAGGATAATTAAAAGAAGAATACAATTTTGATTTGACTCCTGTGTCCTGCAATCAATGAGAACATTTTTTATTCTGCGTAAAGATCCGCAGTCTAGTGATTACGTGAAACCAAGGGTACTGAATTATTTTCGTAAGAGCAAATACTACTTGGAAAATACTGACCTACGTCTTTCACTAGGAAAAGTGGTCACCTAACTTAAAAACTTCTAGGAATAGATTGCTGAGGTTTGTTTCCTCTAGGGGTTGCTTATCGTCAGAGTGTTATCGGAATAAACATTTCCTCAAATCCAAATAACAGTTTTATCTTGCTTTTCGACATCTCAGCTCTATTATCTCGGCTAATATTTCCTCGGCGATGATGTGTTTGCGTCGAAGAGTTTTACCTGTTCTATTTGATCTGAAAATTTGTTATTTTACTTCGACGAGACAATTTTACTTCTTTTTTGCACTTAACTTCATTTTCATGTTATCTGTTCACATCAGACTCGCGACGAACTGTTCAAACAGAATTTATTCAATATAAATATCGCGTTTTTCTTTTAGGACCAAATAAAATTCTATTCTTTTGCAACTAACATAAAGTAAATATGAATTTTGTCTTTTCTTTTGTGAAATTATTAGGGACGAAGCTCTGATCAAATTAATTCGTGGCTATCACGATCAATCAGTAGTAACTTTATTTTAGATTTAAATATTTTATCCACCAAATAATTATTACAAGATTGTGGGAATACAGAGAAAATGGTGTTTGAAAATGGAGTGTAATGTAATAATATAAATGTATATTAATGGAACGTAATATATTCTTCTATAAATTTTGATGTGATCTGGTACATTTTTGCAATCAAATTTTAAAACACTTAATTATCTCGGCTTTCGTGTTCAAGGACCAACACTTATCGACTGAAAAAAACTACATTCACAAAGTAGAATGGAAACTTTTCTCCAGAGACTGTTCATTAAATCGCCGTGGACCCGAATTCGCGTGACAACGCGACGTATTCGCGTGTAAGGAGGCAACAAAACGATGAGTGGAAGCCACGCAAGAAAATAATCTTTATATAGCTACGAGCACACCGATCAACCCACCAATGTCATGTAATTAAACGTAATTACACATCTTACATCGCGCATTATACCTGTAGAAATTCGCAGTTTAAGCAGCGAGTCATCAACACACATTCCCAGCACACGAAAGATTTCGGGGATATTACCTTCGTCAGAAGTATTTGATTCTCAATGATCACAAAAATGTGTCCCACAAATAGAAAATCTTGAAAGGGGTGGTTTTTCGAAAAAGTTGTCTACTTAGTGTTCTCTAGCTTTGTGTTAAAAATTTCTTTCAAAATACTGAAATATATACAAAAGAAAAATAAAAGGAGATTGCGCGTCGTTCTCTCCGCCAGCAAAATGGCGTCGTTCTTCAGAGAGTGAACCGAAATGTTTGAAATCAGGTGTCCGAGTAACCAACGCTTTAAACAATTAATGGTTAGACGGCCTCTAGTTACGTTTGTTTAGAAGAAGAGCTATGTTAGGGAATAGGAAATGATGTAATAGTTAAGTTAGTAATAATTAGGATACGATCAGAGTAGGACAAGGGTGGGAATGAGTGAGACAGAGAAAGAAAGAAGATATGGACCAAATGTGTAAATAAAATAGATCTGTAAAGTTAAGATATTGTAAACCAAGTCACATTTCTTAGCTGTAAATCTGAAATAAAGCAATAATAATAGTAATAATAATAAGAAGAGCTGAAATCACCGATTTCTGATTTTTTCTTCTACAATTATTGAAATTATAATGGTACTTTCACTAGAAATGATTATTTGCATCTAAGCACATATTATAAGAAAACTCACAAGGTCTATATAAATTCTATGCTGTAAATTTTTTAATGCAACACGTAACCGGCCATTTTTAGAGCTCGGCAGGTTTAGTGTTAATACGGTATATGAAATCGGTAGTTCGATGACTCGCGGTAGTCGTAATTATCTCGGAAACAAGCAATTATCCGAATCGGTAACCTCCAATTTATTAAACGAACATGCGGATAAAAAGGAAAAAGGAGCACTATAATTCGACAGATTACCGGTCACGGTTGAATCGGGAACTTTCACCCGTGATCGCTCGCGTTTCTTAACAAAGATCTATTGCGCGGCGACGACACCAACGATTAAGCCCGTTAGTTCCCGGCATTATTATCCGTTACTGAGATACATAAATTTTGGGCGTCAAGCCTGTTTGCCGTCGTCGTTCGTAATACTTCCGATCATCCCGCGGCATCGTGAACCTCCGCGATATCCGTCAGAAGTACCAAGTACGAACAGGCAGGTGTGCCCTGCTAAATGATCATACATCAACTTCACCGATACGCCGCACATCCGGTACACATTTCAGCTCATAAGTTGCACGAACGCGTTACTTCTCGGCTGTCGCCGAGCCATGCTATCTGTACACGAAGTATGCAGGATCCACAGTCCCTGGTCGTCGAATTAGGACCACGTACAAAAATTTCACTTTTATGGTTTTAATTATACGATATGGTTATATCGTAAACTCCTTCCGTTTTACACGTCTTTAGGATCACGTAGATCCCAATATACATACAGTGATTTTTTTTTCTTTTTTATTTAGTGCAATTTGAATTGGTAGAGATTATTCTGACGTACATTGTTTTTCAATACATTGTGTTATTATGAATAATATAATACAAATTATAAATAATCGTGAACCAAAACACAAGCTATTTTAAAGATGAACTGTTTTCGTAAACCTTTAAACCACAGTCATTCAGAAATATACAGTGACTTTAAGAAGTATTCGTACGCCCTTTAAGATAGAATAGCTTTTTTTATAATTGTACCAAACGACCTGATTTTTTATAGTCAATTAAAAGCATTGGTTTACGAAATGATATGCAAAGAAGATTTTCTTACCGAAGTCAAGAATTGTATTCAATCAATTTATCAATCAATATATATATATATATATATATATATATATATATCTTTATTGAATTCCCCTTAGGGTTACAATCCTAATACTATATGTATAATTAATAAATAAACTTATTTATATCGATCGTAATATTGTTAATAAAAAATCGTTGAATGCTATGTAAATAAATGTTTCATTTTTCTTACAGACGCAATTTATTAATCTTGAAAATGGTCCAAATTGTGACCGAAACGTCGATTATATAAAATTAGCAAAATTGCTTAGTTAATTTATTATTTTTTGTGTATTTAACGATCGAACCGTAGCGCCGATAACATTCAACGATTTTTTATATGTATAATTCTCCATTTTTCCCCTGCTTCGCTCTTATCCTCTATCCTTAACTCTAACTTATTAACTAACTTATAACTATCTTATATACCATTTACAGACAGAGAGATAGAAAAAAACGCTATATACAAAAGACTTATCCTATATAAATTTATCAATCAATAATTGTCAAATAAAAAGTGTACAATGGGTCATTTGACCCATCGCGATAGGTTTAGTGTTAAATTACAAACGTGGAAACTTGATCACCTGAAAATGAAAAAATGTACGATAATTTCCAGAATGGCCGGCACATGTGCCCACCTGTAACCGATTTATTTTTTTCGTGCATTAACGCAACCGTACGATTCCCACGATCGGGGAACACGTGGGCCCATTCAAAATACTCCGTGCGATAGACACTCATGAATATTTATCGAACAACAATGAATTTGAATTTGGCCAGAAGCACCTAGCTTATATCCTGATTGCTTCGCTCCCTCTCTTCCTGGTTCGTGCGTACGCAAGCTTCATTCATGAACGCTCGACACAACGTATTCCTTTCTTCGCCATCAATTCATCGGCAACCCCTAATTCACGATACACAATCTGATCTTTGTGAATGGACGGGGGTTACTAACCAGAACGTAGGGCAGGAAAGGTGCGTCAACATTCCCTCGCAATCATCTATCCGTTTGCTCCGACAAAATTGTTATAAAATGACATTATTATTTATCTTAACCCTTCGCTGTATCATATCTGATACAGTTAACAAATCTGGTATGCAGTAAACTAAATATATGTTTCCTTACTAAGTTTACTTTTCTAAAAATGTTTTGTTTAATTTTTTAAAAATATTTTTCCCTGGAATAAAATACAAAAACCGACCTTCTTTCAATTTTTTTCATCCCAATTTAAATATTAATATTAATATTTATTAATATATATTAATATTAATATTTATTAATATATATTAATATTAATATTTATTAATATATATTAATATTAATATTTATTAATATATATTAATATTAATATTTATTAATATATATTAATATTAATATATATTAATATATATTAATATTAATATTTAAATATTAAAACAAAATTGTTATAAAATGACATTATCATTTATCTTAACCCTTCGCTGTATCATATCTGATACAGTTAACAAATCTGGTATGCAGTAAACTAAATATGTGTTTCCTTACTATGTTTACTTTTCTAAAAATGTTGTTTTAATTTCTTTTAAATATTTTTCCTTGGAATAAAATACAAAAACCGACCTTCTTTCAATTTTTTTCATCCCAATTTAAAAAATCATGCAATGAAGGGTTAAATAATATTCATTCCGACAAAAATTGGTGACTGTAATTTAAGACACCAAAATGATCGAACAAATTTTACTATCCGGTTTCAGATTTGTTGTTTCATAATGGTTAAAATGATAGAGACGTTTTCGTGGTAAATTACTAACATATTACAGACACGAAGATACTAAAAATTATATTTTATCATAATTATTAGAAATAATGGAGATTGGTGAACGGAAGAAAATAAAATGCTCTATATCATGCTACATTTATGTACTGTAATATGGATGAGCATGCGTACCAAACTGAAGAAAGTAACATAAACTGTAATACTGACGACGCCACACACCTACTTATTAAAAAGTTTCACTTGGCTTTTAAGTGCCATAATGGAATAGCCTGCAACGAGGAAACGGGGGCGATTGATATTAATTAAATCTGGCGGACAACTTTAATTTTTTAATATCAAATCATTATTTTAGTTAAGCGATTACTTCATTTATAACGACTCTTCCGTGCTTGACACTAGCTTGTTCGTTCTTTCGAAAACAGACAAGACATCAGAAGAATTTAAAAGGACTCGAAAAAATGAGCACAACGATCAACCGAAATTTGTTAATATTACGAAACATTTAAGAAACATTTTCCACCAGCCAGTGGCGCATCCAGGATTTAATCTTGGGGGAGCGAGTTGAACAGAATAGCCAATAATATAAAATATCTATTAACGATAGCCAGGGCTATCATTACACAATTTTACATGCTAAATATTTTCTGCTCCAAGCGCGGTGTCTGCAACATTTGCTACTTCTGCTATATAGCTAATCCAGCCCCGCACATTAGAAGCAGCTGTTCTACGATTTAACTAATTTCTCAATGTTCTATTTACTTTTTCTTGGGAGGGAGAGAGGGAACAAGGCCCGGTGAACACCTCCCTGGGTGCGCCACTGGGAGAAGCACGTTTGAAGCAATCCTCGGTTATCTTGAATTGCTGGAAAATGGCGATGCTCCTTATCGCAGCAACCCCTTCGCGCCCACAGCGCTCGAGGAGGGAGATCGTCTATAGGGGGAAGAAGAGTGTAAAAACAAAAGGGGGAATAAAGGAAATCCGAGGTCGTGCGAGGCGTTGTAACGGAGTGGAAGGATAGAGAAAGAGGAGAGAAGCTGGCGGCGTAAAAAGAAACGCGGTTTATGCTCTCGCGTCTCGGGGGCCCTGGACGTGTGCGAGTCGCGTGTGGGGCTCGCGCCTGGCGTTGTCTCTGTCATGAGCACGGGTCCCGGGCTGCTCTCTACGGTCCCGGGGCTTGACCCGAAGTTGTCTCGAAGTGCGCCTCACCTTGCCACGCTTCAGCTCGCGGCCGTGTCCCCTCCGCCTCCCCTCCTACCCGTTCTCCTCAGGTGCCCCCGCGTTTCGTCTTCTTTTCCCCCTCTTTCGTCGCGCGCGTCGGGCCCAAGCGGCGCGCTGGTCTCGGGGTCCGTCTGGGACGGGAGGCCTTGCCTCGTTCTCACGGTAGCCTCTAACAGGGGCCCCCCTTTTGCCCAGTCGGGCCCCCCTCTTCTCTCTCGCGCGCTATTGCTTCGTCTCGTCTTCTGACTCCGGGCCCCCTGATTCTCTCCTCTTCCCTCTCCCCCGTTTTCTTTTCATCCGCGTTCCGACTCGCGTGTAAGGAAGCGCGTGCGTACCCTGGCAAGCACGCGTCCTCCTCTGCCCGCGATTTACCGCTCCGCATTCAACTTTTCCATCCCGCGGAGGACTCCGCAGCTTCTTTTCAACCCCGGCCCGACACCGTCAATGGGATTCGCTACCTCCTTTACGCGTCTCCTGGAACACCTCGGTACATGCCAAACTTCGGGCCCGAAGTGTCACTTGCATTCCGTGACAAAGTCACGTGGGCAATGGACACACATTAAAATTTACATAATTTTAAGAGTATGAGAAAGTAGATGGATGGAAGTTAATACAGTAGAAACATTTAGATAATTTAGGAACCTCCATTTGGTATTTTCTATTTATTAAAATTGCTAATGATAAAAAGACGTTTTTATAGGATCTCTTTGTCTTGTAATTGAGGAAGAAAAATTTTATTTTGCATAAAGATCTACAGTCTAGTAATGACAGACAATGTTCTCTAATTTATTCTCTAATCATTTGTTTAGTGCAGTTGTCTAATACAGTAATATTGTCAAGTGTGATATTGTCCAGTCAGATTTTCGACGAAGAAAATTTTTACTTTGCATAAAGATCCACAGTCTGCTAATGACAGACAATGTTCTCTAATGTATTCTTTAATAATTCGTTTAGTACAGATGCCTAATGCAGTAATATTGTCAAGTGTGATATTGTCCAGTCAGATTTTCGACGAAGAAAATTTTTACTTTGCATAAAGATCCACAGTCTACTAATGACAGACAATATTCTCTAATGTATTCTTTAATAATTTGTTTAATACAGATGTCTAATGCAGTAATATTGTCCAGTCAGATTTTCGACGAAGAAAATTATTTCTTTGCATATAGATCCACAACCTACTAATGACAGACAATATTCTGTAATGTACTCTTTAATAATTTGTTTAGTGCAGATGTCTAATGCAGTAATATTGTCCAGTCAGATTTTCGACGAAGAAAATTTTTAATTTGCATAAAGAACCACAGTCTATTAATGCCAGACAATATTCTCTAATGTAATCTTTAATAATTTGTTTAGTACAGATGTCTAGTGCAGTAATATTGTCAAGTGTAATATTGTCCAGTCAGATTTTCGACGAAGAAAATTTTTATTTTGCATAAAGATCCACAACCTACTAATGACAGACAATATTCTTTAATGTATTATTTAATAATTTGTTTAGTACAGATGTCTAATACAGTAATATTAAAAATAATTGTAACGTTGAAACTCCAGGTTTCAAAATGGCTGCAGACACTCCTTTCATACGATTACTTTCCCTCATAGTACAATTTTACAATGGACTCTCTACCGTTCTTCCCCGCTCGTTACAAGCGCAATTTAATGTCATTCGCGTGGTTCAGGATGTTAGCTCAGTACGATTTTCCCTCAAAGTGGAAGATGCATCCCGATTGGCGTGTAATAAAGTCGAGGTCTTGGCCCCGCAATTAACTGCAAAAAGATCGAAACGAGAAAGAGGGTAAAGGAAACCGGGCTACCACTTCTTACGTGCACGCAATACTTCGCTTGTAAAATCACTCAAGAGGCCAAGGAGAAAGGAAGTGAACACCGATTTTTGCACCCATTCGTACGCGAGCCGTACACTTTCAAAATGTTTACAAAAATCATCGTGGCAACACGCAACTGAAGTTAGCCTGATTACTCCACATTTCACAATAAAGCGTTCGTTAAATAACATGATCGGTATTAAGAGTCGTGCTCGACTTGTACGCTAGTCCACAAAAATTGAAGAGGATGATACGATCAAGAAAAAACATTTTTGTACTAATGTAATCCCCTGTAAAAAATACAACATTCCCACTGTGCTCGTTTTAAAGGGCACTTGTACACAGAGTATCCCAGAATGTTGCATTTCCTTGAAAAGGGTGATTTCTAAAACCATTCGCAACAAAAAACACTTTTGTACTAATGTAATCCCCTGTAAAAAATACAACATTTCCACTGTGCTCGTTTTAAAGGGCACTTGTACACAGAGTATCCCAGAATGTTGCATTTCCTTGAAAAGGGTGATTTCTAAAACCATTCGCAACAAAAAACATTTTTGTACTAATGTAATCCCCTGTAAAAAAATACAACATTCCCACTGTGCTCGTTTTAAAGGGTACTTGTACACAGAGTATCCCAGAATGTTGCATTTCATTGAAAAGGGTGATTTCTAAAACCATTCGCAACAAAAAACATTTTTGTACTAATGTAATCTCCTGTAAAAAATACTATATTCCCACTGTGCTCGTTTTAAAGGGTACTTGTACACAGAATATCCCAGAATGTTGCATTTCCTTGAAAAGGGTGATTTCTAAAACCATTCGCAACAAAAAACATTTTTGTACTAATGTAATCCCCTGTAAAAAATACAACATTCCCACTGTGCTCGTTTTAAAGGGCACTTGTACACAGAGTATCCCAGAATGTTGCATTTCATTGAAAAGGGTGATTTCTAAAACCATTCGCAACAAAAAACATTTTTGTACTAATGTAATCTCCTGTAAAAAATACTATATTTCCACTGTGCTCGTTTTAAAGGGTACTTGTACACAGAGTATCCCAGAATGTTGCATTTCCTTGAAAAGGGTGATTTCTAAAACCATTCGCAACAAAAAACATTTTTGTACTAATGTAATCCCCTGTAAAAAATACAACATTCCCACTGTGCTCGTTTTAAAGGGTACTTGTACACAGAGTATCCCAGAATGTTGCATTTCATTGAAAAGGGTGATTCCTAAAACCATTCGCAACAAAAAGCATTTTTGTACTAATGTAATCTCCTGTAAAAAATACTACATTCCCACTGTGCTCGTTTTAAAGGGTACTTGTACACAGAGTATCCCAGAATGTTGCATTTCATTGAAAAGGGTGATTCCTAAAACTATTCGCAACAACTTCTTCGACTTATTAAAATGATTAAAAAGAAACATGAATGTAGCTCGAACGAATGACGATCATTTTTGTTCTGCATAAAAATCCACAATCGACTTGCCACTAACTAACATATTCGAAATAATATTTTGCCGAGCTCCGGTTGAGATTCATCGGAGGTCGTGGTTTACAAGTGGAATATGAATGCGTATAGTCACATAATAAGCTCGGCCGACAAACGTGCCTCTTCTGGTTCCATTGATGAAATCAAAGCATCAAGAATCAGACACGAGTCATAAACATTCGCACGCTTCGGCCACGGAGCGTTTCACTCGGCGATAACGGTTTGCGTGGTGGCACAAACGATAAACGGCCGCGATAACAGAACAGCGATACCGCACGGGCCTTTTGACGGCCGGTGACATCACTAATTATTGTTTTCATTCCTGGTATTATACCGCGTACCACGGAAAGTCACACGAGACCTGTGGAAGCCACCGGAAGAGTGCGTAGTAATCACTGGAAAATAATCACGAATGTTTCCAATCCAATCGTAAACGAAATAGTTACAATGCAAGAGCACATCAGGGTTTATACAATGGGAAAACGACTTTCGAATTTTTATAATAAAATACATGCTGCCCAAAATGTCACTGTATCATTTCAAAACGGAATAATCCTTTATTTCTTTTAAATTCATTTTTCAATTAATTAGTTCCAAATTTTTTTAGTGTATTTAGTAGGAACTTATATGCAACTATAACAGATTATAAGAAATAAATGTGGAAAACTAAAATGACCAAAAAACTGTATGTTTCACTCTGTACAAAATAAATTACATGAATTTTTCAAATCTCTTATACAAAATATAAACTCCAACTTTTTATTTCATTTTTAATAAAATTATCATTGGATCTCTGTGCAGAATAAAAGTTTTCTTCATCGATTGCAACAAACCAGAAACAAATTTAATTTTAGTGAGTTGAAAAGTTGATATACGGATTTTTGTAGATTCTTTTAATTATATTCTACTGTTTACGTTCACTCGTGTTTATCATAAATGCAGTCTAGTTATAATATAGTATGTCCTCTTCGTTTCTAATAGTTGAAAGGCGAACCGAGCTGTGAACAAACGTTATCTTTTTCTTAACACTCTGTGAAGCATTTAGAGCAAGTTGCCCTAGTCGCCTGCTAAAGAGCTGCGTCTGCGTAGCTTACGTCGCCGGTGTATCTGGTTGACAAGAGATAATGTTAATGGAGGGATTCGTCTGCCATTTTATCAAACATCGAAGAGGCTCTGTCGGGAACTCGACGATAAAGACACGAAGTTCTTGAGCCTTTACAAAGAACTCCCTTGAATACCACAGACCCGTTACATACGTATCTGCTAATCGAGTAGGTGTCCACCCTAACTCTGGTCTCTTAAAACATTCTTGCTTGTGCCGACGGCACCCAGATTGAAAGAGACTGTGGCATCGTTGACGAGGTACCGTTCTTAATTTCTGATTACGAGACACAACCGCCTGAAACTGTGTTCACTCGTGTTATCGACACTGAATGGTCCTACTCTGGTGCAAGTGCCATCTTAGATTAGGCTGAATGCAGTCCCTTTCAGTCATTTTATTTGTTCATAAATATATAAATGCGTTACCACGCGTTTGTAAATTAAAATTGAAAACCACAATTCAGATATTTATTCACAGATTTATTCAATAACATATTTTCCATTCTGTTCTGTTACTTTTTGCCATTTTCGAGGTAACTGCTCGTGTTATTGAATAAACATATGAATAAATATCTTAATTTTATCTTCGATTCTTAAGTTGAAAACGCTACAAACTTTCTTTCCACCCAATGCTACAAAAAAAAACTAAATATTTAATGAGACCTGAACTTTATTCTGTTATTTGAGTTTCCTTAGGATCTAGTCAATTTTTATTTTCTTAAGTGAACTGTGCTAGTACACGAATACTTATTTAACTGTTACTATTAATAATATAACTATTTCTGGATTTAGATAAAATTTTACTATTTCGCTTCCCTATTTGCCATTTCGATGTAGATGAATGTTAAATATAATTTAATTGATTTGTTTTAGTTTGTACGATCCTATATGATAAATTTTGATCTTCCCTTTTGTTGTGCTTGTATCGAAGACTAGTCTGTTCCAGAATGTACAAACGCAAAGCTGACTGATTCAATAAACGAACATTTGTATCATTAATGAATATTCCAATTTCGTTAATTAATATCCATGAACGTAATTCTGAATACACGTTGCTTACATCAGAAGCACAATGCGGATCGAGTTACTCGTCCCCTGCTAACACAGCGCGATTATGATGTTTTGCAAACATCTCAACACGCACCGCAATTGTTCTTGCAAAGTTGACGATCAAATACGAAGCATACTTTTCACTTCGATCTTTCCTCACTGAAAATGCATACGAAGTTTATTGACGTCGTCAGAATGAATATATATCTTAATGTAGCAATGTTACTCTAAACTGGACAAGATACACTACTCTTTCTCGAAGTTCAATTGGAAAAAATCAATTCTTAACATTGCGCAATCTTGTGTTGCAATTGGAAATATCAAATTTTGAAAAAGTCGCAGCTCTGAACAGTCCTAAATATTTCAGCTTTACATTTCAACTGAAATATATAATTTTTTCTTTAAATCTTTAGGTTCTTCTGTTCATGAAAAAAAGGGAAAATCAAAACTCCACTCCGTCGAGGACTAGATAATAGTCTCCAGAACGTTGCTACAAAATTTTATGCAAATTTGTTTCGGTAGAGTTTCCATCATTTCTGGTACTAATCTTGAAAACTCCACTTCGTGACAAACATCTTTAAATCATCTGTTAGCACTAGATCACGGATTTTTATGCAAAATAAAAATTGTCTGCATTAATTGCAAGATACAGCAGCCACATAGACTTTCATTGCTCTGTTTCATCATTTTATTAAGTCGGCAAAAGTACAAGGGAGTACGTTTAACTTGCCAGATTCATTTAAATTGAATCAATAAAGTGTTATCACCATCAGAAAAACTAATCTAGAAGAACTATCCTACAGAATATGTCAACTAGTGCATTGTTTTTCCAATAAGTCGAACACGAAGAGTATGTATGTAATCAATATTGTGAAAAACGAACCTTTAATGTCCTTTTTCTTTAAATATCTCGAAACAAGAAATACTTGGACCAGTTTCATAATTATGGGCACATATCATTTCCAAGGATGTAACAAAATCTCACTTGAAATTATGACAAATTATTATATGCTATTATGGATTAATCGCGAAAGTTGAAAACCTTGTTACAGCAATACGTAACTAGTAATTTATGTATGTATTGGAATTAATTGTAAATGTGTTCTTCTCGGTGCACATAAAGACGCTGGATATCGAGGTGTGTACACTTTGGAAGCATTTAGAGAGATCAGGCCGAGCAG
This sequence comes from Lasioglossum morio, assembly GCA_916610235.2. Lineage (NCBI taxonomy): Eukaryota > Metazoa > Arthropoda > Insecta > Hymenoptera > Halictidae > Lasioglossum > Lasioglossum morio. The sequence goes on from OU744333.1 coordinate 8,784,613, forward strand.
TAGAGGTTCGGTAGAGGGTTCGAAGTTGGTGAGGGTAGCCGCTGGTTGAATGGCAGTGGAGAGTCAGTTTGACTAGAGACTTCAACGCGTGCGTTTGCTTGTGTAATGTCAGTGAAACCTGCTCCGCACTGCCATGGCTCGGCCACTGTCGTTCACTGTCGACATGTCAAAAACGTGTCTACGGTGTTCCTCTAATTCGAACTGTTAATTATCGTGCGACGATGTGCTTCTTCGCATTCCTGTGGACAATTCCTTTCAAAAACACATTGACGTGACAGGTGAGAAGTGCAATACTATTTTCATAATACATTTCATACATTAATGTCTAGATCAACATTTTATTTATTATGTCTCTTAACACTATTACCTTCCGAAACCCCATTAATAGGATTTTCAATAATTCTGCTGTGCCAAAAGAAAGCATAGAAATTTTCTTTTGCTTCGCAATCTTAAACGAAAGTGTTACATGACGTTATTGAGGATGACTTGTCAGTTCACAATGAAACTTCCTGTCACTGTTGAACCTTCTATTAAACAGTGTCTAGCCATGTATCATAGATTTTTCAAAATTATGCAATAATCACCGGTCGGTAATGTGTTCAGTAAACAAAATTTCCAAACGTGAAAGTTTAACAGTTAGAGCAAATTATTGATTAATAATGATTGATTCACGAATTATTAACTGTACTGTTTAGTATAGCATTTTTTATATTAATTGTATCAATCTATTGTAGAATATACGCGTGTAATTTTATATTACAAAATATTAAATTGTTAATAGAGTTGTTTATCAAGAGGTTTAAGCTGATTTAGTATATCATAACAACTTGTTCTTGTAATATTGTACGGAGAACACAAAACTAAAGGATAAATAGATTACTGATAAATTAATTTGCGATTAGGTTCAAAATACTTACTTTCGTTGGTTCTACGTTCCCAACTGGTACAATGATGTCATTCAATTATCCTCACCCCGTTTCTAGGACGTATCAGTATAAAAAGGTGAGTAATGAAATTCAGAAATCGATTAAAAAGTACCTACAGTTCAACGTATTGTATTTTTGCGATTTTTGTACACATTATTAAAATAATGACTCACTACGTGAAATACATCTTTTCTAGAAATTGTTAATATTTGAACTTGTAGTATAATTTCGTGGAGACGAATCATAAAACAATCCATCTGGGCTCATTTTAAAGCGTGATGCATCTACATTCTGAATCCTTAATTTATTTATATAATATTTATGCATTACATAAAAAGAGAGAGAAGGAGCATTATTCCACCAGAGATTTTAATACTGAAGATTCTTTTTTGAAATGTCCCCTCATAAGTCACTTTACGGTTTTTTTAGCCGTTCTATTGAACTTTGAAAAATATGGAAAACCTAGACATTTTTTAATGTTTATTATTATTATTATTTATTTCTTGATGCCGTAAACCATGTTTGGTTTATATAGTATACATTATAACATATATATATATATTTTTCTTAATGTTTAGCTAGAATTTTGGTAATGTTTAATGAAGCTTTTTATTCTAAATTGTTTATTGTGTAACTGTGTCCTTGTTGTAAACCGTGCAGTTGGAAATAATAATTGGACGAAGCGTACTATGCCTTTGATTTAGTATACTCTGAGAGATAAATTGGAAAACGTGGCAGGTACTGATTTTCGTATGATAATGTGAAATATTTCAATATTGAAAATAATTGAAAACATGTCGTTTAAATTTTCTGGTACGTTGTAATTTTTTTACGCAGTCCCATATTGCACCTAGAATAAGGCAACCACTATGCAGGGTCGTACGTCAGGTGGCCTAGTATGCTGCCGCAAATAAAAATATTTTTCATTTCTAAATAGAATTAAAAATACAGGCATTCAAATAAAAATAAATTCATAAAATGCCTGAACAACCAACCGTATACATTAACAATTAAATTTGTTAAGCCAGTTTTTGGTTTCGAATTTAATCTGAATTGTTTCGTTTATGTTAGATCACGAAACCACTTCTGGAAAGAAAAAGGCGTGCGCGAATAAACAAATGCCTCGACGAGTTAAAGAATCTTATGGTAGATGCTTTAGAGGTATGTATTTATTATTACTATTACTAATCTTGCATAAAATATGTTTTAATAAATTGCACATAATCGTGCTTCTAAACAGATAAAACATTTCATTTTATTGTATTTTAAAAACGTTTAGGGCTTATAGTACATGCATACCCATTAATATAGTATCAATTATAAAGAAAGGTTATAAAATCAGATCAACCCTATGAATTCATTTTTATCTAGAAGAACTTCTAAATAAATTGCAAATTTGTGAATCCAAAATATCAGAAAGTCTGAAAAAAAGCTGTCAACTTATGCATTTGCAATCTGACAGAGCAAACAAATTAATCAATCATGATACTTGAATATTTTATTTTAAAATAAAAGTGATCAATACATTTGAATACAGCGAATGTAATATGTTTACTTGACATCTATATTTTTTAAATTCATAAAAGTATATGAAAAAATATTGAATCTGCACATAAACTACCTGAAAGAAGTCCCGGTTAGACTAATGATCGCTAGTTAACTTTCTGTTTTTCAAAGATACATAAAAGATTATGTTTGTACGAGAATAGTTTGGAAGAAATCCGAATTAGAATTCTACGGGTGAATAAGTTTGTTTGTTCGGAATAATAAAACTGTTGATAGAAGGGACAAACACGTCGGACATGCGAACACGTGCTATGATTCTTTCCATCCAGGTGGAAGAAACTGTGAAGGAAGCCACGGTTTCTTACTCGACTTACAGACCGCACGATTGTGCCACGTTGCGCCCCTCTTTTCCCCCCTGCAATTTTATGAATTACTCGCAACAGGAAATGCATTCTCTGACTGCAACTACGCGTGCAATCGATTCTCTGTTTAAATATTCGTAGAGCGTGGGAACTGTTGCGAAAGTGTCAAGTAAACACGCGACTACTCTGTAATTACGCGCGCGATCGTTATCGTTTAAATCGCTTTCATTAAATTAATGCGTAATGCGTGCACATCAATGTCCCATGTCAGGCAACGAGACTTGATCAACGAAAAAAATGGTCTTCGATAAATTAATGTCTCTTTGTAGTCGAAGTAAAAAATATTTTTTTTTTTTAAATGTCCGACTGTCTTTGTACCACGTTTTTAAGTGACAAATATATAGAAAAATATAAATGAGTTTGTAACTCCGAGACTTTTAAGGGGGAATTGATTCTTTGTAATTAAATTTGGGATTTACTAACATGGCAAAATTGACTTTTTTCAATTTCTAGTGTTAGATAATTAGGGGAATAGACATTTTTAATACCAATGTGATGCAACATGTAACTATATTCTGTTAAACTTTGCTTGAATTCAAAATATTTCTTTTCAATTTTGAAAGTGTAGGAAAGATAAGAAGGACGCTAAAAGAAACAGATATATCATTTTGAGATTCTTATTTTATCTTTGTAATTTCGTACTCCGTAAATGTTTTGCTAATTGTTTTTGTCGTTATTAAAATGAAATGTCGACAGAAAGGTAAATACAGTCTAAAATAATTGAATAAAAATAAAGTGGAAAGTATAATGCAAATGAAATACTCTGTAACGTTTTCGAAAAATTATAAAAAATCATTGTTTCATAAATAAATGCAACACTGATTTCTGCCCTCTGTTGGTACATCGTGCAACTCTCACAGTGGTTACTTGCCATTTCTTTACCATTTCTAGGACTATTTCCTTACCATCAAAATGTTTCTTTACCATCAAAATATTATAAAACATTTTTTATAGACAATATAGAATACCGCTTCGAATGAATCTACAAAATAACATCTATCAGAAATGAGAAAAAATTCTGTCGATTTTTTAAATATGTCTTAACAATGAAGTTTGTCTGTGAATCATAATATTCATTTGTTAAAAGAATAAATTATGGTAGAATTTTGAAAAACAACAAAAAAGAAAATTGTAATCTCTACGAATTATTTGCAATTTATTAAAATGATTAAGGGACGAAAAAATTTTGATTTAGTCTCTGTTCTTTTTGCAGTTAATGCATAATTTTTAAAAAATTTAAATTGTCTACATTAGTTGTGTAAATGCTTTCAGCGTTTTAGTTTAATTTGAAATTGATTCAAACATAAATCGTAGTGTTAGTAAGGTAATTTTAAAAAGTTCTGTTGTTTGCAGACGGAAGGAGAAGATATCAGCAAACTAGAAAAGGCGGATATTCTGGAGTTGACAGTTCGTCATTTACAAAAACTACAATCATTACAAGGTCTGCAGTCTTTTGGATTGAACACCGTTGCCAAAAGTGACGATGTTTCTGACGAAAGCCGATGGCTGTCTGGTTTCGGACACTGTGCAGCTGAAGCGTACAGATTTCTCTCGGCTCTGTCAGGTGAAGGTGCGGAAAAGTTAGCGAGGTACTTGACAGCTGGTCTGCAAAAAACCCGGGCAACGAATTCATCGGTAATTATTGTTTCACCGAAAATTCAATCAAACACTAAAGCGAAAGTTTTTTGACGCACGGTTAATCGACTTTCAGTGCTTTTTATATACCAACGAGGTGTATAATTTCCTGAAATCAACTTTGTTCCATTTGAATACCCTTGTTAACAAGAATTTATCCTATAAATATATTATCAAAAATTTGTTAAAACTACTAGCTTCTTATTAATATTTATAGTTAATACTATTTATACTATTAAATTATCTATACTTCGACAATTTTTGTCGTTTTACTTTATAATTCATATCATCATCATCGTTTGTGTCTTTTCGTCGCCAGCTCTTTCAGAGACTGGTCGACGACACTAAATTATCTATACTTATTGTATTAATATTAATAGTTATTACTAAACAGCGAATCTTTATGAAAAATAAAAATTTTGTTCCCGAATTGTAACAAACTTGAGTGAAATAGAAAATGTCTAGTCATTACTAATAATTATTACTTATTGATTATGATTCATTAATAGTTTTTATTGTTATTTCAGTTGAAAACAAGTCCACTCTCACCTGTACCGGGAACGTCTATTGAAAATGGCGTAATTCAAGACACCAACGTGACATCTTCCGAAAAAAGTACAACAATCACGTGTGAAGCTAAGCAGAGTGCGTCTAGTGCTCCATCTCCGCGCAATACAACGACAAATATTAACAACATTAAAAAACAAACATCAGATTGTACTTTAGATGTGAAAGATCTGAGGTACCAACGTGCATTAGAAAAGGTTAAAGTAGAAGTTAAAGATGAAGATGAAGAAGAAATTGATGTAGAACATGTTGATAAACAAGATCCTATGTGGCGGCCTTGGTAGACTTTATAGAATAGTATATTTTCTATTGTCGTATGTGATTTTTTAATTGCGTAAGGAGTTATGCGAAACAATAGTTCTAATGTATAAATTAATTTAAGTAACTGGAAATGGGAGCATACATGTAATCTTAAGCGGAGTATCATCTCGTGGAAACATTTCGAAATCGCTTTTCTATGTAATCTGAGAAATAAAAATTTGTCGAAGCAATTGATTACGAAAATGTGTTAACCTGTTCTGCTAATTCTATGTACGTATATTCGAAACAGAAGGGAATTCCAGGTGGACCCCTTGTACAGAGAAATATTGATTGTAGAACGTTTATAGCTGCGAAATGATCAGAAGATAATAAATATATTTTTTCTAATCATTTTTTAATGAATTCTTTGAATTTTGATTACTTAAACTAATATTTAGAATTTTTTACTCGTTACTTATGTTTAGTACTTTTTTTCAAATAATTTAAATCACCGACGTCTTTGATTTGTGTATTTATTGACATTTATTCTTGATATTATAAATATTTCATACTTTCGATATATTTATATTAGATTTTTCAAGATACGACGCTACCGTAATGGCACGTATCGAAATAGAAATTAACACATGGCAGAAATTAAATGATTGAAAAAATTTCAATCGCCGGCTTGCCGTTGAGTTGTACTACTGAAATTTCGTGCCACCTCCTTCGATATCATATTCTGCTAATACTCAATGAAAAATATTCAAATAATCTCATCGAAGTTCTTGAATATTTGATCTATTAGATGAAAAGAGAAAGGGTTAATTAATAAGGGTGGGCGGCTACCCGGCCACCCCTACTAATTAATAAACGCTTTACTGTTTACAAATAGATATAGTACACATTAATATTAAGTTTTATATCTTTCTACGCGTTCTACTATTCTACTAATACAATAGAGCATAACAATAAGCTTTGTAGAGAACGCGAATCGATCGTTATCATTGATGATTACTGGCTTAACAGCTCATCCCTTGCAAAAGCATTTTAATTTATCAATTGATACTGGAATCTGCGTTGCAATCTTTCTTGACAGATTCCATGTGAAACTTTATTTTGAAATCAAATCTTGTACGAAAGATCTTTCCGATTTCAAAGTCATTTATTGCTTGTAAGATGTTGCGAATTCAAAGAAATTGGTGGAAATCGAACTGTTCGCAAATAATCAATAAATTCACAAGGAGAGGGCATCAAATTAATTTGTATACCTTAGTCGTTCCAATGCCTATTAACAATAATAGAAACTGTCAAAGCTGATCATCATCGTTTTATTTGTGGCTTCGCTTATCTCGTGAGTTGATCGATTGATCACTTATCTTTACGCATCTTGCAATACTTAATTGTCTTTGATTTAAGTACTAATATCCCAGAAATGAATGATCGATATACAAAAGAATATTTGCGCGGAGAATACACTCTGTGTCAATATAACGAGCCACTATATATTGTTTAAAACCATACAAGTCTTTATAACAAAGAATTACTTCCTCCTGTGTACCAAATCTTATTGCTTGCTTGACAAGATGAGTTCTTATTCAATGTTTCAAAATACTATAAAGCTAGATTCTGCAGACCATATGCTGCGGTTCTATTTATTCAAAATAAAAATGTTCTGTATTAATTGTAAAAAATAAGAATCGAATATTCGTTAATATTACTTAATATTTAGTATATCGATAAATCACAGATTGCCTTCACAATAAGTACACTACGAACTGAATATTAATTACTTTCACTAGTTCATAGTCCACGAATAAATTGTAGAAAATATTAATTATGGGTACCCTTAATTAATGGAAACCCCTTAAATTCATTTCAGCTACGATATAATAAATAATATATCGAGCAGCTATTCTTCTCATTTCTAAATAATCATTTCTAAAGCAAAAGAATAATTTAGTGTAGCCTATAAGATCCGAGGACTTGAATATAATCGTCAGTTCTTGATAGATATTGATGTCGAAGTTGACTTTTGGCCTCTCCGGAGATATGCAACGAAATGCATGATTTATTCAGAAACAAAAGATTTACTGCATCGATTTTCCAGAAACTCAGTTTTATCAGCAGTCCCCAGTATATAACGGCATAGATGTTCATCGTCGACTTTCATTTCAAGAGTTTTACGCTATAAGCGTCTATTCACGTTGTGATTTCTTTCGAGCAAGATCGGGTATTAGTTCCCTACCGAGCAGTACTATTACATGTCTTCCGGTACGAATCCCTTCACAGGATTCTGTAGTAGATCGCCCCCGCATTTCTCGGTGCATTAAAACAGAGAGATTTAGTCCGCGACACCGCGACATACTACACTTAACATTTGTATCACCAATAGTTAAAATTATATTGCTGCAAGTTAATCTAATTAGAGTTCATTTTAACCATGCATATTCCTTTTCGATTTCCCAGTCGTTAGTGTCCTAAGACGATACACCGTTGCCGCTCTAGGTATATCTAATTCATTTAAATAAATTACGAATCAACGGAAACACGTTCCTGTCGCTAATAGTGGCGACCCAGTGGTGAAAGAGACATCGGCTAGTCCCACGTGTACACTTCCTACCTTGATTCAAAATCTTAGAAATCTAAACTCCCCTCGGTTTCCGGAAGCTGCCTAAACCTCGGCTCGTAACAGTGTGATTGCCTAGTTGTTCTTAAAAACTAAATGTAATATTGATTATTTATACTGGTGCACGTGAACTTATACTAACAAAATTGGCTGAGATAATTCTAGATGTTTTAACAGACTTTCAATGTTTACATTAAATTAATTCAAGGCTTTCCTTTTTTTTTTTAAATATTTCTATACTGCGGAAATTGTTCTTCCTCGTTATAATCGGTCATTGATTTTTTGTTTTCGTGTCAAAACTTGACCTACATATATGATTCAAATTATTGTTATCTGTCATTGTCTCCAATTCGGCTGATAATGTTCAAATCGTAATCGTTTACAGTATTCGAAATCTTTGAGTTCAGCCATCCGTTAGGATACCAATCGTGATTGTTATCAGCAGGTGTCTTAAGCAAGATATAGAAATACATAAGAAGTCGGTAGAACAACCTGGACTACTGCAGAAGTCGCGGTGCAGCCGTCAAAGGAAGCAAACATGTGGCTGAACAAGTTAATACTATTCGTGCTCTTTCTGAGTGTTAACAGTTCCATCATCCGGCACGTACAAGGTAAAGTAAAGTAATTGTTTTGAATGATTTCTAATTTCTGAAGAAACCAACATTCTACAACAATTAACGAAATTTTATATGAACACTAAACTTGCCGAGCCTTAAAAGCAACTGGTATACATGTTCCCTTATAAAAATGACAAAACTCTATTTATTTATATCTCGTGCAACTTTTACTACAGTATTTGCTTGGTTGAAAAAATTTGTCGAATCAATTTCCATGTATGCAACTTCATCATTTCAATAATTACAAAACGAAAAATATAAAACCGGTCATTCGATCAGCAGTGGTAGGTTTAGTGTTAACACTGTCTTTATAAAAATAATACAAATGTAAAGTAATCGACTAGTACACCGCGTGGACCATTTGAACCATGTAATGAAATATTTACAGAAATAAACATAATGAAAGTTTGATCGAGTTTTCTCCAAAATCAATTACAAAATTGTAATTACTCAAGATACGTATTTCACACTAGTCAAATTGACGGATTCTAATATTCTTAATTCGCAATTATTAAGATTGTAAAGATGCTTCCCTGAGGAATTATTTACCAAATTTATTTCTATCGGTACATATTATTGGAAAAATGGCCCAAAAATTTAGACAGACACATTCTTGTTGTGTTTATAAAATAATATGAAATAGTTATTTGTAGAGCTTCGTAAACCTAGTGTTAATTATTTGATTACCTAATTACAAAGAATCTACAAAAATGGCACCACGGTGGCACAGCAAGTATGTACCTACCCACGAGATAACAATGTTACATTTGCGCGATTACTAAAATATAATGAGGTCATTAAAAATGGGATCACGGTTTGTGTTTCCTTTCCACAAGATAATGGTGCCCTAATTTGTTGTTTAAGCACAAAAAGTGTTGAAAATTATATTCACGAGCAAAAGCATACTTTTCATTCTGTTAATTTATACGAATAATTATATTTAGTATTAACGATCTCTTACCAATTTAATATTTACGACAATTCTTTTATTCGTAACATCTATTATGAGTTAACAGCTATTTATGAGTGATATATTTTTCATGAACATAGAATTGGTTTATTTGCCTTTCAAATGAGTATATACATACATATGTATAATATGTAAAAAAAAAACAGATCGTAAAACTCTGGAACAAATTAACCACGTAAGTCGAGGACTTACTCTATATCTACATGATATGATTGTAGACGAAAGCTAGTGCTATTTGATTGCTTCACTATGTCGACATAACTAAAGGATTCGTAGATAATAGATACGATTGTGGTAACATTTACTGGATATACAATGACTCATTCATCTCGTTGACTTAGTAGCTGATCTATCGAGTTTGTTCACATACAAAATTCCTACTGTACGTTTTCACGTTCATGACCTTCAGTTTTTCACTGTACCAGTTTAATTTGAATTTCAACATTTTGTTGTCAAAACACAGAGCTTTTCCCCAACAATTATCGCTATCAAATGTACTTTTCTTTGTTCATATTGACTACCGCAACATTTTCTCAATATTTATGTGACCGTGAATAAATGTAACTTTCGTGGAGCCATGAGCCATTCGTAGTTGACGTCGATAGTAAAAATTAGATTGCAGATTTTATGCATTTAAGATAAGAAAGGGTAAATGTAAATTCAAACAGTAAAAACATTAAGACGGTTTAAGAACGTTCATATGTAATTTTCAATTTATTGAAAATGTTAGAGATATCAAGAAATGTTTATATGGTGCCCGCGTCTCGCAATTGACGAGGAAAAATTTTATTTTGCACAAAGATCCGCAGTCTAGTAACAATATTTCGATCGACCTATATAATTCAAATAATATTGTAACTAAAAGTAGTTCATTTCAAAATAAGCTACTTTTGAAAAAAAAGATCTTGCTGGTTTCTCCAAGAAAAGGTAAACGTTTCAAAATGCACGGAAAATTACTTACTCAGGTCCTGTTTGAATCAATATCAGCTTCGAAATTTTTTACACTACGTTTTTGACGATATGAGCCGTTTAAAATTATATTACGAATATTTTATTTAATACTAACCATACTATGACCGATCAAATACTAGGTTTTACATTTTTGATTCTAGAATTATTGAAATTCCTAAGATGCTTCAATTAGAAATTGTTAAATAAATTTCTTAATAATTTTTGTAAAACAAATGTATACACATTTTGTGCTCGGTACAGTTAATAACGATTAAATCCTTGAGACATAGTATTAAAGCAAATATTGTCTTACACCGCATTTGCATTATATAATACCAAAAAGCAACTGTACAAACAACTTATCTCATTTTGTTCATACACAGATGTGAGTGTAGACGAGCTTACATACGAAATTAATCTCTGGGCAACCACAAATACCACAACGGTGTCATTTAAACAAATGATTTCACACTTGCGAATCCCGACGGAAGTACAAAATTCCGATTGGCGGACTTTCTCGGGAGGTTTAGATATCGCTATTTGCTCAATATGCCGTGCAACTGTGAAACTATATATGGATTTGCGTAGAAAAGGAATGTCAGCAGAAGAAATCCAAAAACAGATCACCAAACTATGCGTATTACTGAACGTACAAAAGGAGCCAGTTTGTAGAGGAGTCATCGAATTGAATTTAGTAATGTTCATTCAATTGATATTTATACAGGGAGATCGGTAACTGGTGGTACAATAAGGGAGTAACTCGGTGTGAAGAACTATATAATTATTAGAAGCCGAAAATGTACAATAGAATAACATTTTTTCATATGACGCTTTGTTTCCGGGACATCGAGTTGTCGGGTTCGCGTGCTTTATGTATATGCAAGAAGTGGAATTGGTTAGCCGTGATCAGACGCGTCAGACGATTCAATAGCGCGTGTGTTCGCTGAATTTTCAAGCTCGATTTTCACGATAACGAAAGCTTATATGAAAAAAATTGTATTCTATATGTACGACTCATCTTTTTATGTAAAATCACTCCCTTTGCGATTGTACGACCAGTTCAAGAACATATCTACCGAGGAAAAAAAGAGTTGGGTGTATATATTTCTATATTATATCATCAATAATTATTACAACTCCATTCTTGCAGCCTACCGTTCTATACATAATAGACACGAAACCAAATTTGAAGTCAGATACAATCTGTGGTGTTATCTTCGAGTCAAAATCCTGTCCTCTGACTAATCCTGAATATGAGTGGAATATTGTTATCGACAACAGTTCTGCTACAGAAGTCGCTGACAAGGAAGAAGAGGAACCGTTAAAAATTTTGCAAATTACCGATTTCCATTATGACCCTGCTTACGAACCATATGGTAATGCACAATGTGAAGAACCCACATGTTGTCGAAAAGGACAGAATAATACAAACGTGAAAACACTGGCTGGTTATTGGGGTGATTACAATGCCTGTGATACGCCATGGCATTCTATCGTGGACGCTCTGACTCACATAAATGATACACATCGGGTACGTTGATGAAACGATTTTAAAAATTACGATCATAAAATGGAGAGTTAATTTACATGTTATAAAATATGAATCGAATATCCTAAAAAATCTGTTCTGATTTTCAGGATATAAATTACGTATACTTTACTGGTGATATAATAGACCATGGAGTATGGGAAACTTCGAGAGAAGGAAATATAAAGAGTCTTGTAAAAAGTTATAACAAAATTCATGAAACCTTTGGAGAGGTTCCAGTATACCCAATCCTTGGAAATCACGAGTCACAACCTATGAACCAGTAAGTTTATTGAAACTCTTTTAGCATAAACCTTTAAAAAAATGAAAGGATTTTTCAATGGAAGACTGGTTTAACGGCCAGATTATGACAGCTCCGAATCTCTTATTATCTTTCTAGTTTAAGAAAGATTAATCTACTTTACTTTAAAAATGCTACTTATAGTACTTGACTTCTGTATTTAAAAATACTAAAAATAATGATGTCCTGGTTTTTGTAGATTTGCGCCAAAAAATATAACGTCAGAGAGTATAACAACAAACTGGTTGTATAAATTAGTAGCAGATTTATGGATTGGTTACGGCTGGTTACCAGAATCAGCACGTTCTACAATACATGATGGAGGGTATTACACTGTATCTCCAACAAAAGGATTCAGAGTCATAGCTTTGAATTCCAATGTTTGTTATAGCTACAATTGGTATGCCGGATTCATTTATTTCCGAAAATATTCAATGGATTTTTTACTGGAGTATTTTCTGTACTTAAAACAATTTCCATTTATAGGTGGTTGTGGTACACTCCAAGGGACCCAGACAATCAATTACAGTGGCTTTCAGATACACTTCGTAATGCAGAGAAAAACCAAGAATTTGTACATATTTTATCCCATATTCCTGCTAATAGCAAGGCGTGTTTAAAAACATGGAGACGAGAATATTTGAAAATAATCAATAGATATTCTCATATAGTAAAAGCAGAATTCAATGGCCATACACATAATGATGAAATAGCGATATTTTACAATTCAAATTCTGTAGCACAAAACATTGCTTGGAATGGTGGTAGTATAACTGGTTACTCGAAATTGAATCCAAATTACAAAGTGTACAATGTAAATGGTAGTAATTATGTAAGTCATTCTACATTTAAAATTAGAACTTGTAACATACTACTAGAGAAAATAGTGAATAAATAAAAATGACTCTTACAGGCAGTAAATGATTACCAGAACTGGATGTATGATATTGGTACTGCAAATAAGAATGCACATGAAAGACCAACATGGTTCAAATCGTATTCTTTTAAAGCAGAGTATGGTGTACCAGAACTATCAGCTAGATCATTAAATAATTGGCTACGTGGAGCATTAAATAATGAGACACTTGTCAACAAGTATTTTAAGTAAGATAAAATTATGTGACGTATATACTACTTCAAATATTATTATGCTATAATTCTGTTTATGTCAAACTTTAATTATTGTTTTTTGTAGTAATTTCTTCAAGCATGCTGAGCCTTCATTGAACTGGAATTGTAATCTGGATTGCAAGAAACAGTATTTGAATCGAATAATTCAAAACCCTATTTCGGAGGACTAAAATTTTTTACTAGAAAAATGTGTACAAAACCTTTTACTTGCACATTCAAATAAAAAATGAAATTTGATATTAAAATATGTTTATTATATGATTCTCAACTAGTATTTACAAATTGCTTTCCAGAAGCAATAAACTCTACCTAACGCTTCTCAAGTCAATCCAGTCCAACTTCGTATTACGAAGAATTTCTTCGGATGGTATTTTATCTAATAAGTGAATCTAAATACAGAAAAATTAATTAATCATAAAATTATATATGTACTTACGCTTCTCTTCCTCTTGATATAAATTACTTTACCTGCTTCCTCACATAACTGACAACAAGTTCAATCTGCTCTGGATTGTTATTCTCTGAATTAAAAAACATTCTCCAAATTGCTGCAGCCAATACCTTATCCTCTGATAAAAGTCCTTCATCATAATCAATGAGAGCAGCATTAAATTGCGATGATAGCCGCATTATTTGATTCCTCCTTGCTTTTGGGTTAATTTCCTAATAAAGAAATTTGTAACAATTATGCAATATTCAAACTGGATCGCCATCAAACGCAAGTGATACATGATTAAACGTTTACTTACACCAAGCTTAATTACTCTACCATCAATATCTTTCCACATGGCTTCTACAAGATTATGTCTAACTAGTTTACCATCCTTTCCTTCACCCATATAACGTACCATTAGCATCCAAACATGCAATTCTGTGACCAAGAACCAAGAGAAGAATGTGTCTGGCATTTTAAATTCTAAAAAGAAAACGAATCATTTTATTCGAATAATTCCCAACTCTGGCAAACACTAGTATTGATTTACCTTCATAAAATGCTGAATAGTTCAGTTTGTTAACTATATGCCCATATCTTAGATAACCTAATGCCATTAATCTCTAAAATGCATAGAAATCCAATAAATGTTTTCTGATCTTATACAGATAATAAAGTTTAAGATTAAATTAGTCATTAACACCTATACTTACATATTTGGTGACGCCTACTCTGATTAAAAATTTTTTAAGTCCCTCAGGTCCGCTTACTACCTTAGGTATATCTGTGTTTCTATTAACAGCATTAACATTTTTACAGTACTGACGAAACTGAGGCCTCGTTGAAAAATCTACATTATTTGTAACAATACATTGCCGTTCCATAATATACTTCAATGTGGAAGACATCAATTCCTTCTGTAAAAAATATTTCATAATATTCATTGTGTAATTTTTGATCAATGTAATGTTCGAAACGATAAATAAACTTGTAATTCACAAATCATCAAGATATAACGATTCGTTTGTAATTTAAAAACGCGTATAACCTATATCCAAATAAAATGTCTAACGATGTTTAATTATTAGATAACATTCAAATATTTCTATTTCGATCAATCTCACCTTTCGAAGTAACAACATTCTTGTGCAATACATCGGTATACTTTGTGTAATTAAGACCTTTAATTAATCGTTACGATCTCCACATTTATTTACTATACGACCAGGGAATCATAACCTGTCTCTTTTCGAATATACACATTCATACCTACATACATATATATGTATATAGACATTTGACTTTACACAAGAGGCTGTAAGATCGAAGACATTATGTGTTATTCATCGGGATTTTATTTACGGAAGATATCTTTCATAATACTACGTTTATGTTAACATAAGTTTGGTACTAACATTGCTATACCAGTCAACAAAGTTTGGTAAACCAAAGCCAGAAGTGCGAAAATTCAAACTAGCCGCTTATCGACAGAGCAGTTACGTATATATATATATATATGCGTGACACTGTAATCCAAATCACAGACTTTCACATCCCAAATAGACTTGTCAATTTTCGTAGGAATTACAATTTCTAATCAATTTTCAATGGAATGTAAGTCTGATCGATTATTGGATATAATTTTATTATTGATTGAAATATAAAAATCAATGTATCAAAACATTAGATGGAGGAAGAAATTGTGGGATTCCTAGAATTCCTGGGATTCCTAATTTGTCCCTGTGCTTTTTCGCTAGTCATATTTTTGTCTCTGTACACTGCATGTTATCGTACGCATGTTTCATAATTTCAATAAAGGAGACACCAGGCGCAATTACAGAGACGTGAAAATTTCTCTGCCCGCGCCTTGATTGGCTAAGATATCTTGAAAACTTAGATAATGATTGCACAGCGCTCTATACAACAGAGATACGAAGTGCAATAATCCGTGCTGATGAACCAAATATTGTTAAAAATTGAACTATTACAAGCATAGATCTGATATTATTTAAAAAATCAAATTCCAATGAAATTTCGTGGTATATAGTATGTGTTATATTAATCGTTAGAGTTGAGCGGACAGCAATATACGCATGTGTTTTGACAGTTACCGCATTAAAGTATACGACTATAATAGTGATTGTTGTAGATGACAAGTCACTCATACGCGTAAAATGCACAGTGTAATAGAAAAATAATTAGAATATTGTGTAAAAAGTGGTGTCACAATGTATTCAACGAAAACTCCTTCCTTAAGAATTGATGAAGCGGATCTCAAATGCAAAAATGGTTGCGGATTTTATGGAAATGCCGAATGGCAAGGTTATTGTAGCAAATGTCATCGAGAATATTTACAAAAACAAAGATCTCAAGCAGAGGGTAATGTTTCTGGACAAGGATATGATACGTATGTCTATTAATTAAATTACAAATCGATACAGTAATCGACGTCCTTGATGATTAAAGAAATTCACTTCTCTTATAGCTTGTTAGCTAGAATGTTATAGCTTATTGTTTCTGTATTGTACGATAAAAAATTTTATACGATTGTATGAAGAGCATATCTATCTTTTTACTTAATTGTTTCAGTAAATTAACTGTTACTTGTCATTGTATCAAATGATTAAATTCATAGATAACATTAATATTTTAGTCAGTCTTTGAATCGGAACTTGAGTAGCGCTCAACAGAAATATGAAGAGAAGAAAGTACAACAAGAAAAGAAGTACAAGTTGTTAAACATATCTTTTCGTAAACCGACTACAAAAGGTATGTATTTACATTTACTTTTCCTAAATTATTGAGCAAATGCAAAATTAATATTGTTTGAGAAGCACAGGGATATCAAGATTATATGACCGAACAGTTAAACGAATTAACCAAAGACAATTCAGATCTGGAAAAAGTGAAAGCAGAAAATCGTGACCTGATAAGCATGATTGCTAAAACACCAGTGGAAAGAGATGTCAGAAAATGTATGCATTCTTTTATACTCGACATACTTCAAAATAAGGATGTAAAGAGAATAGAGGAACTTTCGGAGATCATACAAAACTTTTATCAAGTATTTGCTAAGCGTTTAGAAAATAATCCCAAATATGCAGGTATTTTAAAACGTTTTGCGACAATGTACTCTGTATACATTCACGAAGTAATCATATTAATTATTTCAACATTATTCTAGACATAACACCAGAAATTAAAGAAAAATTATTAGATTATATTGAACGGTATACTATGACTTTACTCTACAGGATACTCTTCTGTCCTCCCTTTACAAATGATGAAGAAAAGGATTTAGCAATACAAAAAAGGTTCGACTTTACTTAAAACTTCTCTGACGAAAACTAAATTTAAACTAAAATACCATATTCTTGCAGAATTCGACAATTAAATTGGGTCAGTGGCAAAAATTTAGAATGCAGGATACATGAAACCAGTGCAGAAGTTAGAGAACTTGTCTATAGTTCAATAACAGGTTCGCCTATAAAGCATTCAATCAATTTTTGCTGAAATTTCTAGACATTTTTCTAATCAAACTTTCCTATTGTTACAGATTTATTAAACATGGATTCTGTTAAAGCTCCGCAAGAAAAACTTTCTTGTGTTATTTATTGTTGTAGGAATATATTTTTAATGTTACAACAGTCCGTTGGTGGACCTGCATCGGCAGACGAATTTCTTCCCGCGTTAATTTTCATTGTTCTAAAAGCCAATCCTGCACGCCTTAAAAGCAACATTAATTTTATTACTAGGTTTTGTAACGCAAGCAGATTAATGACCGGGGAAGGTGGATATTACTTCACAAATCTGGTACAAGAGAATGCTAATTATTTTTCTTCCGTTAAAAATGCAAACTGTAAAATCTAATTTGTAAACTGAAAAAAAAATCATAATTTACAGTGTTGCGCTGTATCTTTCATTGAAAATTTAACAGCTGCATCATTGAATATGGACGAAAAAGATTTTAATGCTTATATGTCCGGAGAACGTGTACCCGCCAACACTTGGGAATCTGCTCTGATGATATGTGAAGTACATATTATATGTTCAAACTTTGTTATTCGTAACAAATTTTTTTTTCTGTAATGCAGTTCGATTTTTTGTAGAGTATACACTTAATGTGCGAAGACATAACACTTCTCGATGAAATGAAAGCAAAAACAACTGAAATGATGAATGAAACGTTAGATTTAAAAGAAAAGATGGTACGATTTCAAGAAGAGATTGAGTCCGAAGTGAACACAGTTTTGGAGAGAACACCATTACTGATTACACATAGTCAAAGATTGCCAACTAATTTGGATTGTGAAGATATAGAAAGTTACCAGTTACCACCTCCGATTATTCCACAAGTAAATCATTTTTGTTAAATTATTGTCCACGTTTGTTCCACACATATTTATGAAGAAATTGATGTCAACTATTTCTTTTAGGTTTGTTCTACTACAGTTGTTAATTCCACCCAACAAAACGACATGAGAATCTCTTTACTAGACGATTGCGTGACACCATCTCCTACTTTCGATTTTCCCTCTTTCATGGGTGATGATAGCTTCGACGTGAGCAAAGCAGAGGATGAAACTAGTCTCATAAGCTTAGATGCGCAATGTGATTTTGATGTCCAGCAAGAGAAAACTTCAAATGAATTATTAGTACCAACTAATTTACATTTAGCTTCTGCAGCAGAACCGGATAAGGAAGATTATCACGGGTTTACTGAACAAGGTTCGAACATACCCACAATTCCATGCAACACTGGGGACTTATCCCTTAATTCTACAGAAACCGACTGTGAAAGTTTTTCTAGCTATTTCCATAATGTGTAAAATACATTGTTCAAATGAAATACGATTTGTAAACAATGGTTTATCTATACGTGTAACCTTTGCAGTGATACTAGTGAAACGCTACGGTTGTAATGTAAATAAAATTAAATAATTTAAAAATATAAATTTAAATACGAATTAGTAGAAGCTATTAGAAAAATTAATTTATTGACTATCAATAATTTATGTATTAAAATAATTTCGTACAACAGACTTATGTGCCCCCTATTATTTTATTTTTTACATTTATTTCAAACACATAAAGGTAGCTGTTTCAAATTGATTTCAATGTAATTAATCATCTACATATAAATAAATAATTTAAATTCTACTTATCAATAGGATACCAATGTACATTTATCTTCCTAGCAAAACATAGTTATATTTGCACTTTTAAATATTATACATCATTTGGTTGATGCAAACCATTTCTGCAAGAACACGTCTAGAGCTAGTAAATGATTCCTTTTTTGCAATTTTGTATCAAATATATTATAATCTACTTTATGTAATTTTTTTATATAATTGTATAGACAGACTCTTGTTAAAAATATATCCTGAGTGTAATCTCGGTCTATCTCTCTTGTCATAGTTACTGCCTGTAAACCATATAAATGATTTGAATTAGAATTCACACAGTAATATATCCACTTTTCAAAGTACCTCATGGTTTAATTTGATAAAGTATTTACCATGTTTAAATGTTGTATTCCAAAAAAAACAACATCGTATATGGCATTTTTCAGATCTTGACTGACTTCACCTTGGAATATAGCTTCTGTAGAAACACCATGTTTCATTAAAATATCTTGTGGCACCATGTTTACTCTATTTTTGGCATTATGAGGAATAGATCGAATTATATTAATTATGCCATGCGCTTTCCCCAAATGTCTAACTGCTTGTTTTGTGGTAACACTATGTATATTATGTGCTTCCAATATTAGATAATAAATAGAAGAACTACTAAATTCTGCATATTTTTCTAATGCACGCAGATCAAGAAATGTACGATTCCTTAGATGTTCTAAACGAACATCTATCAGTCGTTTGAAATG
This sequence comes from Lasioglossum morio, assembly GCA_916610235.2. Classification (NCBI taxonomy): domain Eukaryota; kingdom Metazoa; phylum Arthropoda; class Insecta; order Hymenoptera; family Halictidae; genus Lasioglossum; species Lasioglossum morio. The sequence goes on from OU744333.1 coordinate 8,804,356, forward strand.
TTCTATGGATAAGGAATGGTTTTCTAGAATCTGTAGATGTAAAGACCATATAACTTTAATGTCAAATTAACAATGTAGCGTATTATAAATTTAATCAATTGCAAAATCATACCCTAGCTAATTCCAGCAGGACAGGACTTCTTGGAGGTTTTCCCTTAAACGTACTATTCAGTGCGTTACTCCAAAATTTCAGTCTCATTTCTCCTATTTTATGGTCGTGTATATGATCTTGTACTTGAGCCACTTCCACATTAAATGCTCGAATTGCGAATACAGCTGATCTAACTGCAGGCATCATCGCTAATGTGCACAGAAAATTTTCATAGTCACGCTTCCTGAAAAACGATTCAAACGATGATGGTAGTGTATTTAAAATTCGACATTGTTTTTACTGAAAAAAGTATTTCATAATTTGATAAAAACTCAGTTTCATTACAGAATCTCAACGTTTCTATTAGCATTAGACTGTTGTCGTAATTTATACGATTCGAAATTCAATTATCCTTTACATTCTATGTTAAATAATTAAGAACAAAGTTTATAAAAGTTATATTACTTTGAGGCAAGTAGCAGTGTCGAGAAATTTCACTCATTTGTTATTATTTGTCAGTATATACCTAACTAAGTCAAAACAATATTCAGCCGGCGTTTGCTTTGTGGCTACATTTGAATATTTTGAAATGCGTAAGAACCTAATTCGACGAACATTCAGTAAATATCGTCCATTCATACTGAACTTTCTAATGTTCTTCACGTTGTACGTGTATAGTTCGGCCAAAACAACAATGGCGACTTGCCATATGATCTATATATCTGGGGATCTGGCTCACGTTGTAAATAAGAATTCTATATATCTCTCATTGGACCATATCGCGCGGGAAAAGAATTCAAATAAATTATAGGAGTACTAAAAACTAAAGAACAAGTAAGATCAACTAAAATCAAATGTCTCTTGCGGAACATGGTAAAAAACAATTTCCACATGTACAGGATGTTCCAAAATATTGTACTTCATTGAAAGAGAGGAATCCTGAGATCATTTGAAATGACTTTTTCCTTTGCGAAAATATTCTTCGCGGCTTTGTTCACTAGTTGTCAACGAAAAATACAAATCAATCAGAGCGCGGCTACTGCGGACGGATTTCTAGTATGATTGGTCCGTGTTTTTCATTAACAACTCCTGAACAAAGTCGCAGAGAACATTCCCGCGAAGGAAAAAATTACTTCAAATTATCTCAGTAATCACCCCTGCCAAGGAGTGATTAGACTCCGGATTTTATGCATTTATAACAAAAGTGAACAAGTGCAATAAGATTTTGAGAATATTAATATATTATTTTCATCACGTTGAAATTATTAACGAAGAATGTAAATTTATATTTAGTTCCTGCGTCTCGCAATTGATACGCAAACTTTTTATTTTGCATAAACATCCGTTATCTGACAGTTATCTGATGATGATCACGTAGGTCACAGCGTATAAAAGTATTATAGATTGGTGTACCACTTTTCAAGTGCGTATGTGCTGTCACCTGGTAGGATTAGTAATAAATATACGTTCCGTTTCGTACAACAGTTTCATGCTGACACGAATAATATATATACACATCATTTAATTTCCGATTGATACAATATTTATTAATCTACATAAATCCTGAAGTCTAATTATAATAAATTATGGTGGAGAAATATTTCGGTGATTTTAAATTTCAGTTCACGAATTGTCGCTAGTGGTGTTCTTGGGCGTTAACAAAAAAATGTGAGAATCAATATGTGTACCATCAATTTATGGTTTATGGCCACCTTACCTCGTGACTTGTTCATTGATTATTAGTCACATAGAAGAAATCACGAGATTGGTTTTCTTCGTTCGACGTTGATCGAAAGAGAATTGTGCTACATTAGTGGATTATTCGTACAAGTCTACACTTCTTTCTCTGCGCTGACTTCTGTTCGAAAGAACGAAGTCTTTTTCGTAGATTCAATCAATTTAATGTGAAAATCGTTGCGACTTAATCAAAATCAAATATGGGTTCGCTTTTTCGAAGCGAGGAGATGACCTTGTGTCAACTCTTTTTGCAAAGTGAAGCAGCTTATGCTTGTGTCTCGGAACTTGGAGAATTGGGGCTTGTACAATTTCGAGATGTAAGTTTCGTATTTTAATATTAATTAGACACGTTTTCGGTATGACAGTTAACGTATACTGTTCCGCAACAAAATTCGTTATAAAACGCTGATATAGAGATTCAATTAAAAGTTTTGAATTTATGCTATATTTAAAGCGGATGTGTTGCCCGAAAATACATCATTTCTATTTTATACGATTACTTTTGGTATGTGCATCAGTCACAAATTTCAAATCAATTTTTAAATACACTCCTATTTGATTATCCAGAAAATTCATTTGATTCTTTGTGATAACATTTATTATGCTTCTGTAGAAAATAAAATATATTCTTAGAGCGAAATCAATTTAAGTTCAGTATCGTTCTATCCAAATTTGACATACCAATATATGTCATGGGCGTGTGCATTAAGCGATTAATTACTGTCACTGACAGGGAAACTATGCACAGACAACTGTAATGTTAACGTATGGTAAATGTGTTTTACAGAAAACAGATGTACACTTGTACAGTCAAAAAATTGAAAACACTTATTTAATTATGTGAAAATTCGAAGTTACTCAATTTTATAAATGAAAGCATGCAAATTATTTGTTGGTTTTATGTTCTTGAATGTATGTAATAGTTTTGCAATATTTCTATATGGAATATTTTGTTATAAAAATTTATTTTATCCGAAGTCTAAATAAAATCAATCTTGTCATTTTCATAAGGGAAAATGTGCCAGTTAATTTTAAATACTGCATTTAGTTCAATCAATTTGCAGTTTATTTGAAATACTCACATTTTGTTGCTAAAAATTATTAACATAAATGCTTTCTTTATCTCCCATTGTGTATTATTATATTACATGTTTAATGAAATAGTTGTTTTAATGAAAGTACTTCAGGTTCTATTAGAGAAACATTATCATCTGAATTAATAAAATAGCATTAACCAAATGCTTCAATGTATTTCTTTTAAATTTACTCCCTACTACTAACATTTCTATTTAAATTATTATTTCATCTGCACATTATAGATTGAAGTATGTTTTGTAATATTTAAACTAAATGTTTTTTGAATATAGAATTTATATTTAATCAATTTAACTTGTTACCAAACAAAAAGAAAGAAGATTTTAGAAACCTGGTTCATGTCTTCAACATTTTCCATGCACATGGATCAAACTAACAGATCATTTCAGAAATAGCTGTTCTGTAATTGCATCACGAACGATACACATTTGACAAAACCACCTATACATTAGCTAAAGGTTGTAAAGTAGGTGATGTAAACACAGCTGCGACTTTTAGACTAGACACATCTGCACACCAAATCTTGCAGAAGCTGACTGAATTGCTACATCAAATATAGATTTTGGACTCCTGTGAACAGTTACTCCATATATTGAACGATACATTAAGTACCGTCGCGTGATAATTAAGATTGCACTTAAGAATTAATTGATATCACAAATCAAGATTATAAAGGTTCGAAAATGAGTTGAGTGTGTGACCTTACACACGCTGGGTTAGCATTCTCTGAACGACTCTAACAACTCGAAATAAGCCTCAAGATAAGGAAAGACGTAAATAAAATTTTCAAGAATTGATATTGATTGATGACGCGCGCTTGTTTTAAGACGGGGGGGGGGGGGTGTTAAGAAGTTTAGAATGCTAAAGATAAGTCGATTTTTACGATATTTTCCTGGAGAAACTATAGAGTGCTTCTATTTGAAATTTTTCGAATAATTTCTTCTAAATTCAAGGAACATGTACTAATTTTTTCGTTGCAAAATATTTGCTGGAAATAAATTTTTAATTCTTACATCTTTACATTATTAACAAACCTTACAAAGAAACTGGAAAAAAATAAAAATTTAATAGGTCTTTGAGTGGGAATTTACGATCTTTTCAAAATTGTTTCTTTATAAACATTTCATACTACGTATTTTTTAAATACTGCAAAAATTATTCCTACAATATCAACTTGGACTTTTTCTCTGTTTTGATTATACGATTTTGTAACTGAATATGTATCATTATAATAATGTTTAATTATTCTATTTACAGCTCAATCCTGATGTCAATGCTTTCCAACGAAAGTTTGTCAATGAAGTACGCCGCTGCGATGAGATGGAACGTAAATTACGTTATTTGGAAAAAGAGATTAAAAAAGATGGTATACTAATGGTGGATAGTGGGGAGAGTCCAGAAGCTCCACAGCCTCGGGAAATGATAGATCTTGAAGCAACGTTTGAGAAACTCGAAAATGAGTTGCGAGAAGTGAATCAAAATGCAGAAGCTCTCAAACGAAATTTCTTGGAACTGACCGAGTTAAAGCACATACTCAGGAAGACCCAAGTTTTCTTCGACGAGGTAGGAAGAACACTTTCAAATCTATTTTTACAATATAACAAAAATTTTGGTTTTATAACTGTTTTTGCAATTTACATTAACAGAAATACAGTGTTTTTCATGACATAGGCTGTATATATAATAATCAAATTGAGGTAGACTGAAACATACAACTTTTTCAGTTAAAAAGAGAGAGAAAGTTCATCTCTTCAGTTTTGTAGAGCTATTTATACTGAATATATTTTACTACAGGATGTTCAGAAGCATACAAAATGCACATAGGTCTTATTTTGATAATTTTAAACATATTTATTTATTCACGAAAATGTTTCGATTTCTTATTGTAATAACAAAATTGACAAAAAGTATGTCCACAATTTACTCTTCTGGCATTTACGTAATGTTAAAAATCATGAGATTAAAGGAATACATGATTTTGTTATTTGAAACATTTTAATTAGACACGTGGTCAAATGTGTTAAAATTTGCGGAAAAAACAATTGGTTTATGGAGTATACCATATAGTATTACAGAACCTTGTATATAGATTTTGAAGTTGTCATAATAATTTTTGTATAGTGGTAAAGAATATTGTACTTGTGTTTTATATACATGTACATGTATTGTTTAACTGTTTTTTGTATTGTCCTTTGTTGGAAATTGTTTTGATTATGAAAAGAAACATTCTGCTTTATAATTATTTTCTGACCGGAAATGTTTATACGTTTCTATTAAACGTAGGTCTGTATTTACAGTATTCTATCAAGCCAAATTAATGAATTAATAATTTCGAGTTCCTAGTGAAATGTTAGAAATGAAAGCAAATCATTGGAAAAAATATAATAAAACAATACTGAGAAACATATCATTTTTTCATTACATTTATTATATATAAAATCAAGGATCATCCTTGAAAGGTAATCTATTATATATTGATTATTAATCATTTTATATTATGTCATCAAACTGGAAATTATTCGAAAAAATAGAAATTTTATATGCACTAGCTTAATTCAGAACGTCCAGTCATCATTTTTATTATATAGGATATCTTACTGATTCGCATCAGAGAAAAACAATTACATTTAAATGAAATTCGAATATAGATTGTTCATGTGCAACTGATAGAAAATTCAATAAATACTAACAGTATTCTATAGTACAATGTTAAGTCGTGTCATTTACCATTGTTATTTTTATAGGTTGAAATAAAAACAGTAAGCTTTATTTAATCAAGTTGAACATGCACCATTAGCTTTAATTGATTTTTTCCAATAAAATACCAACTAATATATTCTACTTTTATAAAAACTATTGGCTTGAAAGAGGTAGAATATGCCAGTTAGTATTACATTAATTAAATAAAAATTATTTTACTGAGGATACAGCTCTTCTATTTTGGCTTACAAAAGCGACAATTGAACATGATACAACTTAACACTTTGCACAACCAAATATATAAATATATATATTCTTATTATTAAAATACTAACAATTACTCTAATTAAATTCAGGAAGTGCACACTTTTGACACATACAATTGTATGATTAATCATTTGTTGATGCAAGTATAGCACTGTAAGCTATACAAACAATTTAAAGTGCATGACAATGGAAATTGTGCGATATATGTCTAATAATAATGCCTTCTTTGCAATTGCTTTGCGATTTTGTAAAACAGTGCAACTTTATATTACACAATATGAGAGAATAATAATTTAAAGAGAATTTTAAAACATGCTAATAATACTAAGTCAAGAGACCGTTGAGATTAGAAAAGTGTTTGTTTTGTGTTACTAATAATAATGTTGAGTGATTTTAGGACTATTAATGTGTTAGTGTTGCCAACTAACCAAGTTGCAGAATTGCAAAAGATACAAGTCACTATTCAAGCCCTATCTCCCTGTAGCCCTTGTATTGTATTCTTACAATACATACTCGAAAAATATTTGCAACAAAACTACATTCGTAATTATCTTTTAAGTGTTTGTTATTCGTTGATAATACATGCATCAAAAACATTTTGCATTCAGGTATTGAAGGTGTAAGTGCAAGTGATATCACATTAATTTTCTCAAGTTAAAATCTTTGTGTTTTAAAAAGTTCTCTGGGTCTGTATGTGACAGTATTAAGTTGCACCTTTAGAATTTGTTGTTTCAGAAGTAATATATGTAAATGTTCCTTAGTAAAATTGTTACATGTAATTCTTTACTATTTATAATATCATGCATTCAGTTTGTTAAATTGAAGCGTTAATATTTTAGTATATATCCATCCTGTTATTCGTAACTACTTGTAATAATCATTTCCTTTTATGAACAAAATAAATAAATAAATAAAGATAAGTACATATTAAAGCAGCCGTAGTCATATTCAGAATATAAATTGTGTAACGGGGAGATGGAGATACAAAAGAGAAAATATTTATCTTAGAGTGAGATTTCTGTTATATATAATGTGTCTTATAATTTGTAACACATTTTGCAGCTACCAATGTCTTACATAGAATATGCAGGGTATAAAAAACTTTGTCAGGGAAACATTACCAATTAATTTATGAGCAAAAGAATACTATAACGGTGTACTTTACATTAAAGCTTTCTTCTAAATATTAGAAAATCGATTTGAAATATTGGAGAGTAATGAATGTCATATTTTTCACCACTTCAAATAGAAATTACTAGAGGTGTGCTGTGTCCTGACAATCGGGTACCTAACATTTTTGGGTTCTCCCACACCTCTAGTATAATTACAGTTCCCATAGATGAATCATTGATTTAATTTAATCTGGTAACACTTTAATAGAATATATATTGTTCCTGTAATATCTAGTATAACATTTTATCATGTTAGTAGTAGGTCTCTGTTTATGTAACGAGTTTCTTTATGATTATTCATAACACATACTGATATAATTTACCCGAAAGACCTAAAGACATTCTGCATATGAGTACATTACATCGAATTATTTGTATGATAATCCTTTAAATTATTGATAGTCGTAGCTCTGTAATTTTATCACATATTTGAGTTTAATCTCATTCTCCAAAGGAGTCTAGGCACCCATTACAAAATATTGACAGTTACAAGATAGTTAATTATATGTTCCCAAACTATAATTTCGTGTAATTTGTGAAGTAATGTTCTAAATGAGACTGTAGAGTTGAAATTGAAACGTGTATGAATTACTTACGTATTTTGTCATGTGCAGTGTGTTGTAGTCAAAACCTGCATGGTATTAAGAAGATGAGATTCTAGTATAATTAATTTGTTATTTTACATTGCTTTCATAGGGAAATTGACTTTGATCATTCAATATTTCACTGTAGTATTTGAAAAGAATAGACACTAAATATTGATAAACGAACTATCAGGTATGAGGAGTTAACAATCGATGATTACTAAAAGTATTTCTTAGTGGTTGATATTCTATTTGAAAATATTCTTACAATTATTGTATGTTTAATCACGTACCGGGAATATATCATTGGTACTTGCATGGATTGATTAAAATGGGACACTCAACATACATGTACCTTACTGTTGTACATTATATGTATTCTCTTATGAGAATGATGTTTTAAACTTCTTATATGAAAGTTTTTAATTATCTTATTACTCAGTTGCCGATGTATAAACATTATTTTCGTGTCTGTTGTTTAGAATTCCTAAATTATTTTATTAAAAATTTATAGACAAAGTTCGAATATTTTATTATGTATGTATATATATATATGTGTTTGACACCTATTCTAGAAATGTTATTTATTTCGTAAATGGTAAAAGTCATTATTGAAAACTAATATTTCTATTAATATGTATTCTATTTAAAGTATAAGTATTTTATATAATATTTATTATGCTACAGTTAAAAATCAATTGCTTAATAACAGCATTATTATTATGTAGATTTTAGACTTAAGCTTGTTTAATATGTTGAATGTTGAAACAAATGGCATGCATGCAGATAGCTAGAATATGTAGAAACAGGAATTCAGGCTACATTATTCAAAGTTACAATTCAAGAATATAATATATGATATATTACATAGACTTTTGCATGAAGCATGTTTTTAATGTAAATCTAATAATTTTATATATATCTCTATATATTTTTATATGTATAGAAAAATAGAATCTTCACGGAATTCTTGAATTTTTTGATAATTTACGATAACGAAAGACGGAAAACTGAAACTGAAACAATTCAAGGTTTATTTAATTTACATCTTAAAGATACGAATTTTCCATTAGAAAAACATTAAAAGTATATTTATTCTTCCATTTCATTAAAAAAATGAAGAGACAAAAAACAATATTTTTAAGCTTAGCGTTTTTTTTCATAGTTTTATATTAAAATTAATAATAAAGTTTTATGAATATATAATCGGTAATCCAAATATCAATCGGTAATCCGAATATCAAGTTTTCAATGAATATATATGGTATAGTTTAACAATAAATTACTGAGTGTATCGAAAATTATCAAAAAATCATAGGTATCATCTGAACGTACAAGTATGATTTTGAATCATACTGTTACTAAAATTTATAAGTAGTGACATAGTTTTATTTAAAAAAAATCTTATTAACACTTATTGTACAGTATTATACTATGTGTATATCAAACAGTAATTTCTTACATTTGTACTGATAATTACATTGATCTTCAATTTGGACTGAAATTTTTATTCGAAATATGAATGCATGATCTCTATACTAATTCAAATTTTTAATTATTTACAACAGTTATTACATTATTTAATCGTTCTCATAAATTTTTATGCAGTAATGTTTCAAAGATCGTTTATTTTTTTAAAATTTATTTTTGTCTTGTACCACAGTATTGCGTAAACGAACACAAATTTTAGTACAAATGTACTTTGTTAGCCCCAAAATCATTTTTAATCTGCTGTCGGACGTTATGTAACAAAATTGTCGGGCAAAAGGTTACGTATAATAATGATAATAATAAGTGGACGATCGATAATATTTATTAAAGATCAATCATCAACGTATTAATGTGATTAACTGCACTTAAGGAAGATTAAACAGAAATAAGATATGATATATTTACTTTTTGTTCGAGATAGTGTTTTAAACGAAAGCGTTATCAATGGTAACACGTAAGGTAATAATTTCTACGGTCGCATTAACTCACACAAAACTGTGTGTATCGAGACAACGACATGTATAAAGCGATTCTAAATTAAAAAAAAAAAAATAAGTTTTGAAACATTACTGCGTGTTTAAAAGTAATTCTACTATACGGAACATTTCTGTAGTATGACAATTCTTTATTTTCACCCTGTTTTCTGATAAGCAGAAATTTAATTATTAAAGTAAATGGATTACTTCGCGTGTTCCAGTTGATATGGATATGAGAAAATTTAATATATTTTAAAACTCGTACTTGAGTATAACATTGTCTCATTTATTTAAACAAACGTAACGCAAAGCTACATTGAAATTTCTGCTTCTCATAATAATACTGTTACAGTATATTTGGAGTTGTAAATTATACTATTCACTCTTATTAAATATAAAACAAATTTTTATATACCTTCCGTTCAATTCAAATCCTGCTAGTAGAAAGGCTACAATTTTCCAAATTTAATAATGTTTACACATGCATACTCCCGGCCAGAAGTATGAAAAGAACAGGTGTCTCAAAAATAGATAAACTGTTCTTCTTCAAAGATTGAAGAAAATTCATATATTGAAAATAGAATGTAAATAATATTTCAAAATAATGTTACCTTAATGCAGACTTTACGCTTGGTAATATGCATATATATTCATTATATTAACAACATTGGTATGCAAACATGAATATTTTCCAAAAGATGAATTTTTTTATATATATTTTTATGTAATTTGCTCGGCTTGTGTAATAAATACGGTATTGAATAGTAGCTCGAAGAAAAATTGTCACATGTTCGTATTAGAGTATAGATAAACATTTCTCTCGATAGAATTGGAAAACTTTTAAAAAAACAAGTGACAGTTGCAACATGCATTTGTTCTTGATGCGTGACATGCAGTGTTTCGATTCGACTCAAATAAAAAAAACGTGGGTATTCAAAAATTGATATACATACGAGTGAATGACCGCATTTTAATCCGTGAACTTTTTAGTGTACGCTAAAATACGATTTTATGACTTTGAACAAAATACAATCAGTTAAATGAAATCGTTGCTTTTTTCTCTTATTATTAGTCGTGTTTTTCCTTTCAGATTATATATCTCTGAATTTTTTGATGTTACTAAAATACTTTTAGTCGTAACGTGCGGTATACACTCTATACACGGTAAATTCTTCTCGATCGAAATTAAGACATATCATCAAATTTATTAAATACACTCTATACGTTTACTCGAGCAAATATGCTTGGATACCATAAACTATATGGATTACGGTACGATATGCTATCAAAAAAAAGAAACCCGAGCGAATTTATAAAATTTTTATTAGTTAATCGATATATGACCTTTGTGTCTCCGTCGATGTAATCCTCTTGCGCATCGATATAGCGATACTTTACAATTTTTATCATGTTCCAAATATTATCGTATGCATACTTTCCTTCTCGGATTAGAATTCGACTTTCATGTACACGTGCATTTTCATTCAATACCCACGATTTTTAATTTCGATACACAAAGAACAACCTTAATTGGATCATTTTGATTATTTTTGCATACTAATACAGTAATGCATCGGTATATGTTCAAACTTTGAGAATACCACTTATATCGCGTAGAGACACTACTCTTGATCTCTTACTGCTAACAAAGGGTTGCAAATAAATAAATCTTTATTATTCCTGTATGAATCTTTTGCCAACAGATTCGTGACATTTTTCCAATTAAAATGAGCCCAAAACGATACAGTTTTGATCATGTTTAATTGTTTTATTTACAATTTGGTGGAACCTTGATTATCCGAACCAATATCTGAACTCATTATCCAGACACGTGTATTATAACAGTTCAATCAAAAATGAATCTTATTGTATGAATCAGGAAAGACTCAATCAGACATGAATTTAAGTTCAGATATTATCGGTTCGGATAGATGTTCTACTGGAACAAGGAAACATGCTCTGAATTATGTTGGTGAAACTTTTACAGAGGAGACAATTGAAAACCAAAGAGTTTCTTCATCGGATTAGTCTCGCAAGTATCGTGTGCATCTCTTGCCTTATACCGAGGCATTACTTACTGTACTTTTCCTTTCCAAGCGTACGAAATGAAAAATTGGTACAGAGCGGGTTGATTTTCTTTGTCGTTCGAGTCGAACAAATGAAATATTGGAATGTACACAATTCTATTTTCGTTTTCTCTCACAAACATACGAATTCTGTAATCCTTGATCTTTCTGTCCGTTCTCTATTCCTTGACCGAATGGTTTAATGATCGCCTGTGTTCAGATTGGTGAGTCTTATAACTTCGTTTGATGAAATGTATAAGACCAATCGGGAGATAGGGCAAAAGAGAGGTGACATGTGTCTGTTGCCAGGCTGAGCATGGAGGTGTCGTGTCGCAGATGGCAGACCCCAGCCGTGAGGAAGAACAAGTCACTCTCTTGGGTGAAGAGGGCCTCCGCGCTGGCGGCCAGGCTCTTAAGCTCGGGTAATTAAATGCGGTGTAAATTCGACTACAATAGTGTTCGGTTCAATTTACATCTGTTCAGAAACTAACATGTACATTCTCGCGAGCGAGACATTTTTTATCCCCCCCCCAAGAACTGACCCGAGAATTGCTCGACGAAGTGAGAGAATCGGTATAACAAGCGACAACTAGCTAAACGTAGCACTCACCTTTCAAAGGGAGACCGCTACTGGAAAGAGCTGAACATACAATAAAGGATATTTTATTTCCAGTAATTATCTTACTTGCACAGCTACAGCACCGATGGATAGTTGAGATTCTCCCGATTAAAATGAGTCCACACACGATATAAGTCGGACTGTTTTTGTCGATTTAAATCACCCCTCCGCAACTGATCGTTCACGACCTAACGACGCTCGAGCTACCCCTACTACCGCGCAGGTGCGAGTCGGAGAAGCGCGGTGGTGGGGGTAGCGACATATTAAATCGGTAAACTTACTTCGATTTACCTCGTGTTTGGACTCGTTTTAATCGGTAGAATCTCAGCTATCCGTTGGCGCTATAATTGTAAATGTAGAACGGCAATTACTGGAAATAAAATTTTCTTTATTCTGTGTTTACTTGTTCCGGTCGTGGTATTGCGCACATTGTATTCATTCTCTATCATTGTCTACTGAGTCAGCTGTAATTTAACCGTGTAGATGTTATGTAAATTTAACCGAGCCCTACTGTAACATAGGACGTAACGATTTCAACATATCAAAGAATTCCCTGAGCCACTTTGCTGAACCCTCTACGAAAGTATCGTCTACCATCAATTCACTATACAACCGCCGAAGATACCTTACATTTCTTTAAAAAGAAAAGAAGGTTCTTGAAACACCTTGACGAGTCACTTTTCTTTCTCTTCAACATTTCACGAGAAATAATTGTCAACAGTAATTTTCATGTATTTTAGAAAATCCTTACGTCCTATATTTCAGAAGCGTTGCTAATCATTTGCATTCTACGAATACTTTATAAATTGATATTCTTGAAAGTTATTTTTTGGACTAATTTAATTGATTGTTCTCCACTCTGCTATGGTATTGGGTCCGATTATACATACTGACGACGATGATAAAGACACAGAATATTGTGCCAAATGTTCAGTCTATGGACATTTCGTTATGTATTCTATAAAACGTTAGGCTGTGTTCGGATGTTGTAGAGCTTATGAGAATTTTTTTTGTGTAATTAGGATATGCACACGAATATAAATTAAGTAGAGGGCACAATACGTCAGTGTGTTCTGTGGTTACAGCACCTGTATACTACGGCAGACACCATAGGAGCACACTATAGGAATCCCCTCAGGCAAGCTGTTATCAACCGTTATTTGAATTTGCAAATTTGTTTGATCTATGTTTTTTGCCAGTAGCTACCTAGCAAAGTCCTTTTAGTCGAGAAGGAACACTAATATTTCTAGTCACTAAACGTTGAAAGTTTTCTTACACTTATTAATTCCTTACAAGAAAGTATGTTTATGATATTAACAATGAACAAAGATTCACTGTCGAGTGGAATTTTTAAGATGTGTTTTATAATCAAGTGCTACACTTTCCTGAAGATGTCAGGTTTTGTATATCTGTTGCTACATACTAAATTAAATTGTTAATTGCTGCTACAATGTCGTCTAATAGTATATATGTATAATTAATGATATATATATAATGTTTATATACATATGTGAAACATAGATTAGAAATGTGGCAACAATAATTCTCACATTTATACATAGAAGTATTGACTTTATTAAAAGATTAATAATTAGATGATTATTAATCGTAATTGACATGTTGTGTTCATGAAAATCAATGTTTTCTGTTGTTACTAAATTAGGTACACTCGTCGAAGGTTTAAATTAACTATGCATAATGGTAGTGAAAGGCAATTATCATAAAAATATTACTGCTTAAGCGACATTAGATGTTCAATGACAGATGTGACTGTTTGCTTGATTAAATAACAATCACTTAACAATTTGTTTTTAGAATCGGTATACATGTGAAATTATCACGATGCAAATTGATATAGCGTACATTAGTAATATTGTATATAACAGTTGATACAGTTTGATATCGCCCACGTAACATATTTTTCGGACTCGTTGAAAAAACTTAGCCCTTCAAACTGTATCGAACACTTGTGTTACAATAATAATAATAATATCAGGGTAGAGTATACACGAATTGTTGTATCTGCTATCTATGTACATATCGACAACAACGGTTTGTCTTATATATATATAAAAGTCACTATGCAGTCACTTTATTTATGTAAATAACAAAAATGATGATGGTCTGGCCATGGGTATGTATATAATAATGTACGTATTTTGTTTAACATGTTCTGTAGTACGCTTTCTTTTTGCATGCTAACTCCTAAAACGATTATACTTACTTAGTGGAACGTTGTACTTACAACTACTGGCGCTGTTTAATGTTTAATCATTCTTATCATAGACTAAAGAAAAAGAAAAGGATCTGTGTTTATGTTGCTGTTTTTGCTTGCCTTTTCGATTATGCTTTTGCAGAAAATTGTTTTCATTCCCTTTACATAAGGAAGAGTCAATTGGTCACGTGAGGTACATGACTGAACCTTTATGTCAGAATACAGACGAAGAAAATAGTGTAACAGAACGAAATGCAATTACATATCAATAATTCTTGGTTCTAAAGAGGTGGCCCATTTTTTTCTATAGATGGATCTTTCTCAGAAAACTTACAATTCGAAAGTCAATCTAAATTGCGATACGATTGAATTTGATCGTATATCGCGTTTTGTGCACGGTAATGCCTCGACATATGTAAAAAGATGTACACGGTAGTTCAAATTCTAAACAGTGTTAATCCAATGATAAAATCTTTTTGTTTTTTACCTATTTCTATATTAAATTTTTACTAATACATTTGTGACGCTTTTCTGATTCAGATGAGCCCAAACACGATACAATTTAGATCATGTTTACTTGTTTAATCTTGTTTATCCGAACCGATAATTTTCCACACAACTTATTGCGCGAATCAGTAATCTAAGACTGTAGCCAAACTAACTGTTCTATTATCTGAAATTTCGCTAATTACTTCGGATAATCGAGGTCCTACAACACCGTGTATCAAACAAGTAAATTATGATAAAAATGTTGTCCTGCTCGTCACGAATATATCGGTAAGAGTTTCATAAAAAAAAAAATGATTAAGAAACAAAATAGTTTTGTCACTGAATTACTACAATTTTTGGTTTTCACGTATATAAATCGTTATCGTACTAAGATTGGAAACGTTCGGAGTAAAATAAATTTTCGAGGAGTAGTTTTCTCATATCGATTTCAACAGAATTAATACACTTCACCTTCGTACTTCCTAAAACAGTTGTATGCACTGTGTCCCGGATAAGCGTTCCCGCTATCATTTTGTAATCTATACAGTCATGTCTCGCTACCAGATCACGATTCGAAATCGATGACGACTTCAAACTAGATTTTCCCCGAAATTCTCTGAGAAATGCTTTTTATCAAGATAACAAAAAAAAAAAGAACGAAGATTGATTTCTCGATAGTAACTGTCAAACGCTTGTTTTAACACTTTTGATCACCGACTGCTGATCCGACAACAAGGACTGCGGGCACTAGTAGCGAGATATTACTATACTAAACAATATTTCACTTATCTATTTAAAGCGTCCTATCATTCTCTTTTTACATCAACTTACTCTCGCAAAGTAAATCTACTCGTAGATTAAATTTGTTCATCCTCTCATTATTCAATGTATCATACGGACTTTGTTTGTATTCAACTTTTAATTATTAAGTATTTAAATGTAACAACAGGTATAGTCTTCCATAAGTTAATTTTTCAGATAATCTATTAAGTAAGAATTGACGCGCTTATTATAACACTCTTATATTTCTTCTCTCCTAGAAATAGAAACGATTATGAATATTAACAGCTTTAATATAATGTAGTATTGTTTGGTGATCCATTATTGATACTGAAATTTATTACCGACTGAAGATATCTTTTAATATTCCTATGGCAGCTCGGAAAATCAATGTTAACGTAAAAGAAATTGATTTGTCAAAGTGAACAGTCCACAAACTATGATACAAGCATCTTTGAAACTCATTTATTGCATTGAATATATTTTGAAGAATTATTGCATTGTCCAATGACTAATATTCCCACATTTGCTTTTCCCATCAATAAGCAAGTTTAATATAAATATATAATATATGTATGCAGAGTGGGCCAATTAACGTGGTCGTTAATTCATTATTTTCAAGGTCATCTTCAATTTTGTATGCATTTTAGGAACGAGTTTAATATTTAATGGTAGAATACTATTGCGACAATAAGAAAAACAAAGAATTCTTTTTTCGTTACTATATCCTTAAATGAAGAAAATCTTTATGTTCGAGCTCATTGAATCTCTACATCTTACTAGTTGACGAACTAACAAAATCATAGTATTATGCATAGACAAAATTGAAGGTAACAATAACAAAACAGAAGTTTTCATTTAAAACTCAAAGATAAAACTAGGATATTAAATGTACAGTAAATGTTCAACTGAATAAATTTATTCAGGTCACAATAACTTCGTGTGTTTTCGTGAGACTTGTCGATCCGAAGACTGTGCGTAATAACGTAACAGGAATCGCTAAAGGTATCTTCAGTCACACCTGTGCGTGCGTTGAACGCAAGGGATTTATGCAAGAACAGAATGGCATTTGAGCATTGTGGTGATGTCTAGTGTGCTAATGTGATTGTGTCTTGTCTGTTGTGTCGTTAGCAAGAGCACGCAGGCTTGAATCCCACCGAATCCATGACACGTGCATTGATTAGTGATGATAATATCGCCCGCCAGTCTGCCCTTGGTCCTGTCCAGCTGGGGTATGTACTCCATGACTAGTTAATCCTTCCCGTACATTATTTTATCCTACATTCTTCGAATAAATAATAACTTGATTATCAACCCCACCGGTAACTACGTTTTTGATCAATTCCAACGTTACTTACAGAAATATCATTGTTTATGCCCCCCCCCCAAACCCTCACTATACATACTATTTCACTTTGTACGAATTCGCATTCATCTGAGGACTTTCATGATTTCTGTGAATGTGCATAATACACGGACTCTACTCAGAGTATACATAATACTGTCATTTTAACACAGTCACGCATGCCACGTCACAGGATAATGATTTTTCATTTACAGAACCCGCGAAATAATTACGGTTCGTAGGGACAATGATAAGACACCGTGATTCGCATAAATTGTGATATTTTCCGCGTGTTAAAGGTGGGATCTACTTTGCGCGTCTAGACGCAACGTTTTGTTGGCGTTACAGACGTGTAAAATAAAGCGTCAACATTTTTTCCATTAAATTATAACAGCTGTACTTGCAAACTGAGGAAAATAAGTTTTTAGGAAAAAACTAATAAAAAATGTATTCGTTTCTACTCTACGTTTATTCGTCATATTATGAATATTTAAAAAAAAAAAACAGAAATTAATAACCAAAGACATCCAGGTGATTTAAATTTTCTGAAAAACTACTAAGTAACAAATGAACAATGTTTAATTTTATTTTAAGACAAAAAAAATCGGCAGATTCAGATTTAGTTCCACTAAATCGTGAATTAAACAATCATGGAAAATCCGAACTATATCGTGTTTGATATCATTTTAATCGGAAAAATGTCGCGTACGTGCATTTAAAAGTGGAATCCGAAAATTTTTAAGACTTTGGAAAAGCACATATACGGAATAGCCCGCAAAATAATCTACAATTAAAAAGAAATATGTTCGTCAAGTTAAAAAAAAAAACACATTTTTCGCTAATAAAGTAGATAGAACTCTTATGTTTTCACTATAAAGGAGATCCCACCTTTACAGAGTTCATTGTAGATATTGTAAGTTCACTTAGGATACGGAGTTTTACTATAATATTCGTCGTAATTAATCAGTACAAAAAAAAGATTTTCTAGACTTGCTTTTAGTACAAGCATGTATATAAATAAATGAGATCTAAACGTCCAGTAAATATTGTAAAAAAGAAAACAATTAAAAATGATGAATAGAAACCTATATATAAATGAATGAAATCTAAACTTAGAATACAGGAAATGTGAAATAAGATACGTTAACTGCATAATGAAATTTTTATATCTTACGATCGACAATAATCTAAAGTATAGAGAGGTGATTAATGTTACAAAATTAGACTGATAAATAATGATGTAATATAATTGAATTATGTTGTTGTACTTGGTATAGTTATCTCATTGTCAATGAGAGTCGTCGTCTGAGATTGCAGTGTCCTGTCGCCTATAGATTTTCATCGTCGTCGCTATCATTCCCTTTAAAAGTGGTCTCGTACACTTTACAAAGAAATTTCTTCTCAGAACTTTATCTCAGACCGTGTAAAGGCTACTTAAAAGGTTGTCACGGTTCTCGGTAGCAAAGACACGCCAGAACTGCTGCAATATAATACAATGAAATAATTATTAACGTAAAATCTAAAAGATATTTTCTTGTGCATTATTAAAATATTAAATGTACGATTTATTATTCTTTTTATCAATAACTACTGTTTGAGCCAAATTTAGAAACAGTTGAACATTACCATTAAATTATTAAAGATGATCATTACGAAGATGATACAAATCTATTTAGGCCTTTCTCAATCGAATAACATCGACTTATCAAATTTGTTCTAAAAGAGTAACCAACAAATTAATAAAAGACCTAACTAATCATTTTAATAAATACAATAAAAATTACTAAAAGAAAAAGAACTAGTCTGTATGAAGTTCTACAAGTTGCTTTTAGAAAACTATTAGGGATAAAGATCAAATTCTTTCCCCGTCCTGTAAGCTATTTTTGCACAGTTTTTGTAAATGGAATATTACAAGTAAAAAGAATTACTGATGTAATATGTTTGTACATGCTATTGCTACATATTCGATTTATGTAATTTTGATCGAGACACAATTAAGCAATCTCGTAATTTCATAACAATCTTAACCTTTTCATAATTTGTCATAATACTGTCTTCCAAGCGTATGATAATTCCTAGACTGTGAAATACTGTTTCGCAATTGCAAATTCAAAATGTTGTGAAATCGTGGTCTGTCGCCTCCTCACAGCTAGACGTTTATAACATTAATTATACCTGAACAAATTGAAATTCCTATTATTTTTCATTTCCAGAGTATTATGTACACATTTATGAAATGGTTTTATGCTTATATTTAACTCGCCAGAAATATTTGCATTGTTTATGATTGAACAGCAACAATCGTGTCCTCTTATGGCATGCATCTTTTCCACGATCATTTTCAGAACACCATTTACGATCTATAATCTAATAGATTTCTATATTTTCTAAATCTACTTATATATTTTTACACGTCTCTAATGGTTGTTGATAAAACGACTTCGAATCTTTCATACAGAGCTTTGCCAAATTTTATGAATGTTCTTTTTTTTCACTAATCTTATCGCTGACAGATCTTGGAGAGCATAAACGTCCGATCTACAGGACACTATCGCCGTATACTATCCGCCTTTTACTCTTTCCGTACGTCTGTAACGTTGCACAACTAAAAAGTATATATACATAGGCTTATTTATCTAAACACATCAGTTGGATGCATTTTCTTTCTCTCGATAGCTAGTATAATGGTAGAAGTATGACGTAGGAAAACGACAGGGTCGTGTTAACTGTACAATACTTAACATTATTATTATCCTCTAACATTCCTTAACTTAGCGACTCTCGATTAATACTAAAGTAAAACTATCCAGAAGCCACGATATCGATGTATATATTATATATATTGATCATTCGATTTGTTTTTTTTTTTACTCTACTCCTAAGCACTTTTATCTATCTTCATTAGCACTAATTTACAACTGTGTTTGTTTGTATACAGTACATACGTAACAAAAGTCTTTCCATAGATGCTTGTTTGATCGATTTTATTTTTTCGGATTGCATTACTACACATTATTATAATACAATCGAGTAATACATATTCGACTACTATGTATATTATACCTTGCCTGGAATTTCAATGTACTTCAAATTTGTAATTAATAATAACAGGTGTTTTTATCAGGACATTATATAAAGGACCATGGCTACCTAATCATCATTTTTTTCCAGTAGTAACATACAAGTGTAAACGATATTACAGTCGGTTCGATCACCAATATGGCATTAAAGATGCTGTACACGATACAGGTTGAAAATAATATGTGTAACGACAAACAATATTGGCGTGTAACTTTAAATATGGCAGTCGTTTGGTAAACAACACGTGGGAACAATTTTTCAATTACATTAAGCTCATACTCACGACTGGACTGCGGATATTTATGCAAAATAAATGTGAGAAGCGAGTCGTTGAATTTATTACAATAAGTGGAATGATGATATTTATAAGAATACATAAAATCCGCAGTCTAATTACGACGAATGTAGAATGCGTGCTTGTATGTATGTACCGCGTGTTTGCGTGTGTGTATGCATTAGAGTTAATCACATCACATAGTACATTAACCATGATACTATAATTTAATCATTGCTTCGTTCACCTGCGAATCAGATGTCTTACTAAAATTATTCTTTAACGTAGTTTCGTCGCAGGAGTTATTTTAAGGGAACGGATCCCTGCATTTGAGCGTATGCTGTGGCGTGCATGCCGTGGTAATGTATTCCTACGTCAAGCTGAAATCGAAACGCCTCTCGAAGACCCGTCGACAGTAAGCAAAAATCTACAATTTCGTCAAGTATATTTTTCTTTTTAATTTTTATCTGACACGTGACTAACGTCTTCGATCTATTCTTCTAGGGGGACCAAGTATTCAAGTCCGTGTTTATCATTTTCTTCCAAGGAGATCAGTTGAAGACCCGCGTTAAAAAGATCTGCGAGGGATTCAGGGCTACCTTGTACCCCTGCCCCGAAGCACCCGCTGATCGCCGTGAAATGTCGATGGGTGTCATGACTCGAATCGAAGATTTAAATACAGTTAGTTCACCTCTATAAAATGATTTTGCGTAATTCTCTGGATCACGTTTACTCAATGTCTTCACGCTGTGCTAGGTTCTCGGTCAAACCCAAGATCATCGTCATCGAGTCTTGATCGCTGCCGCGAAGAATATTAAAAATTGGTTCGTCAAAGTCCGCAAGATCAAGGCGATCTATCACACTCTGAATTTGTTCAACTTGGACGTGACACAGAAATGTTTGATCGCCGAGTGCTGGGTTCCAGTGTTGGACATCGAGACTATCCAACTCGCACTGCGCCGTGGAACCGTGAGTAACATTAACAATTTGCCAGATATAACATAACTGAATAAAATAAGAAACAAACATTAGTGCTGGGTTTACACTGAAATCGTTGCTTGTTCTTGTTTTAGGAACGCAGCGGTAGCTCCGTGCCGCCCATCTTGAATCGCATGGAAACATTCGAAGATCCTCCAACGTATAATCGAACGAACAAATTTACAAAAGGATTTCAGGCTCTGATAGACGCGTACGGAGTTGCTTCTTACAGGGAGATGAATCCAGCTCCGTACACCATAATAACATTCCCATTTTTATTTGCTGTCATGTTCGGCGACACTGGCCACGGTCTAATCATGTTCCTCTTCGGTGGCTGGATGGTTGCGAACGAGAAAGGACTCGCTGCGAAAAAATCGGACAATGAGATTGCGAACATCTTCTTCGGCGGTCGATACATTATTTTACTCATGGGAATATTTTCAATGTACACTGGCCTTATATACAACGACGTGTTCTCGAAATCGTTGAACATATTTGGCTCGTACTGGAAAGTCAGCTACAACTACAGCACGATACACGAGAATAAGGATTTACAATTAAATCCTAGTAGCAAGCTAGACTTCGTGCAATTCCCGTATCCGATAGGAATGGATCCTGTGTGGCAGTTAGCGGACAACAAAATCATCTTCTTGAACTCGTACAAGATGAAAATATCAATCATCTTTGGTGTTATTCACATGTTGTTCGGTGTGGTTGTTGGGTTATGGAATCATATGTATTTCAAGAGGAAGCTTAACATCACTTGCGAATTTATCCCACAAATTGCATTCCTAGTGCTGCTTTTCTTGTACATGGTACTCCTTATGTTCATCAAATGGATCAAGTATGGTCCCGACAGCGATGGTGAGTATTTCCTTAAAATTCCTATATCTTCCTTAACCCCTTGAGGGGTTAATGAAATATGTTAATATAATATCGTCTACGCTATCCACATTGTTATATATCGGGATAGTAGAAACATCACTCTTATGCAATAATTAATTGTAGTACTATTTACGTTTATTTAACTTAGTATGTAAGTATATATATAGTATATATAACCGTTCCAGTTTCGGCTTAGCCGGAGTGCCTATGTGCTAACCGTGATAGCTAGCTCGCAACTAACGTAGTTGCTGTGTACGCACATACCTATCGCGTGGTGCTGTAGTTGTTACGTTCTCTCATCACTCATACATACGTACAGTACATTACACACATAATATGCTTTTTCATTTTTACAGGCACAGATATAATGCATGGTCCTTTCTGCGCCCCATCCGTATTAATTACTTTCATTAATATGGTACTGTTTAACGGTGGAGTTGCACCAAAAGAATGCAGTCCGTGGATGTACGCTGGTCAAGAAGGATTCCAACATCTTCTTGTAATTGTAGCTGTTCTCTGCATCCCATGGATGTTGTTCGGAAGGCCTTTCATGCTAATGTACAACAAGAAGAAGCAACATGTCCAGGTAACATAATAACTTGTGCAAACTATCTTCGAATTGACATGTTTACGATGTGTGTAATTCTGTTAACTCACATCGTGTACAATGCCCTGTCACGTGCTACTCGTTAACAACTCAAATTGATCATGGAAACTATATCCTGGTGGAAATTACCATTCTAGTTAAATAACCATGGAACTGAAAATGGTGATGTAGAAGGTGGAGTTGATTCGATTCAGCCGAACAGCGGTGTTGTTCAA
Source organism: Lasioglossum morio (assembly GCA_916610235.2). Lineage (NCBI taxonomy): Eukaryota > Metazoa > Arthropoda > Insecta > Hymenoptera > Halictidae > Lasioglossum > Lasioglossum morio. The sequence goes on from OU744333.1 coordinate 8,827,523, forward strand.
GGTGGACACAAAGAAGAAGAAGAAGAGGACATGAGTGAATTGTTTATTCATCAAGGAATTCACACTATTGAATACGTTCTTGGCAGTGTTTCTCACACTGCGTCGTATTTACGTTTGTGGGCTTTATCGCTCGCTCATGCTCGTAAGCTAACAGATACCTTTTCTATTGTAGTCCATATAACAGGCGTGGCCAATTCGTGAGACGCACGGGCGGGAGAAGTGGATGTATTCCTTGAGAATGCCTCCGATCGAGCTACGAATTGACCATGCCTGCTCTATAAAACACGAAATCTTTAATGCGTGTTTTAATTGATCTTTTTTAGAATTATCAGAAGTATTGTGGAACATGGTCATGAGGAATGGATTGACACAGGAGGGTTGGACAGGTGGCATTTTTCTGTGGGCTGTGTTTGCATTTTGGGCTGTTTTAACCATTGGTATCTTAGTACTTATGGAGGGGTTATCAGCCTTCCTACATACACTTCGACTTCATTGGTACGATATATATACAAAGTTGAATTCATAAACATATGTACATAATTCATTTCGAATTTATCATACTTATTTCTTCGTGTATTATCTTGACAGGGTCGAATTCCAAAGCAAATTTTATGCTGGACAAGGATACAGCTTCCAACCATTCTCCTTTGAAATTATCTTGGATGCTGCGCAATCTACTACAGAAGACTAAAACCAAGTTTAACAAAATCAATAAATAATAAACCGTAAAAGAAAAGTTTCATTTACAGAACGCATTCTTAGCAATGTTATTTTGTGATATGTAATAGCGATCATTGTATTTAAATGTATTTGATGTTAATGCCATCGATAGGAGAGATTATGTAAACATTGAAAATTTTGTTACAATTCTGAAAAAATATGATTCGTTCAAAGTTGCACGATAAATTACATCCAGTACGTACACTATTGAAGAAAAGTATTGTAAACTTATTTTGAATGGTACGATTATTAGAATTTCTCTGCTGTGTATTTACCTAGAGAATTCAAGAATATAAAGAAATAAAAATTGTCATTAGATCTGAAACATGTAATGGAAGTAAATAAATATTGTATGTAGGCATGTGTATTTAATTGTGCATGTATACTGAACATGATATGTCTCGACGATTATCGCTTATATTATACAAGAAGGATGAGTAATCAAATAATAGCATCTAAAACCGTAATAAACCCCTACTTGTGCATGTTATATGCTGAATAAACAATAATAAAGGGTAATGTGTACCATTTATTCAAATGTAGATCAGGTTGTTGATTATTTCAAATAATACGAAACAAGTAACATTTCATTTTAGATTTCTTCTGGCAAGAAGTTTCACTTTTGTTTGTAATTCATTTTGACATCTTCATTTTGATTCATACAAGATTAAATTTTTGAGTAGTGGAAAATCTCAGTCCCACTTTATTAATGAATTTTTTTATCAAGTAAGTGTTTGATGAACTATGTCGATATCGATTTGGAAGTAGAGCACTACGTAAACAGTTTCCCTTGTAATATTTTACTGATATCATGCAGCACGTGTTGATAAAACGATAATAAAAAGGGGCATATTACAACGTTCGAATTATACGCGTTCGAAATCGTTTTATATTCGCTTAGTGAGTATCATGTGTATATGTACTTAAAGAAGTAAAAGAATTTTAATAGGTTTTCATTGTTTAAAAATACAGATATAAAGAGAACAAAAATCTGAGTGTAATTTTAATAAATCTCCCCGTTTACCAATGACTGCATGATCCTTCATAATTTGTAACTTTTTTATCAGAAGTTTTGACGTAATTAGTAAATAATACGCGCGTGCGTAATATAATGATAATTACATATTAACAATTTGAGCTTAACGATTTGTACTGTAAAATATTAATAATATATTCAAATTTAATATTTCTTAAGTTAAGAATTATATATATAAATAATTAAATTAAGTATAATTGATATTTTACTATATTCGTAATAATGAAAACGACTTTATTTGGAAGCACCTGAAATCGTGCTTACGAGTCGCGATAATGGTCTGTCAGCGTTCGTTTAATATCTACACAGTTGTTGGTATCTGTGCACTTCCACTTCCACGGAAAATAGCGCAAGCCTTCTCGTTCTCATGTGCAGAGCGGGAGCAGAGCCGTTCCAGTCGCCCCTTTGCCACAGAGTTGCACAGTTCGTGGACACTATTTCTCAATCCTTTTACATATTCTAAACGTGTATCTCCGATATCTGGAATAGGCAAGGCCATGGCAGCCAAACGTGTTTGTATTATTGGATCCGGAAACTGGTATGCTAAATATCAATATTTCTATTCTCCATAACCGAAAACGTCATATCCCCGTCACGGAATTAGCTAATCTTGTTAAAATAGCCAATACTGCGATTGATTTCCACGTGCTGCACATATAAAACCAGCCCGAAATGTCAGGGACTTAAAACTCTTCCTCTATTCATAATTCTTACAAAAAGTACTTCCCTATTTAAAAGCCCTTGAGTAAGATGTTTTTCTTTCTCAAAAGTTACATTTAAAAACAATCGTCACAGTCTTTGCGACAGTGCGAAATTTCTTAAAGTAATTTGATCGCTATATTTACAAATTATTAGCGATTACGGAAATAACAATATCGGCGCTTATCAAAAATCACACCGTCAATGATAAATCTACGGTGTACCGTTTAGATTACATTGCAATTTATTGTTTTAAATAAGTAGATAGTTGTTTGTAAGGATTCGATGAAAAATGCACGTTGTATATATAATTCAGTTACACGAAGAAGCTCGTAAAGACAATTTTCAAAAAAATGTTCCATTGATTTTGTTTTTACTTTGCTATATAACAATTCGTACAGGTAATAAAGTTTTGTTCTTCCTTTTGTACACGTTCTCCAGGGGTTCGGCTATCGCGAAGATAGTTGGAACAAATGCCAGTGAACAAAGCATTTTCGAAGACACTGTAACGATGTATGTGTACGAGGAAATGATCAACGGAAAAAAACTAACCGAAATTATCAACGAGACACACGAAAACGTGAAGTATCTTCCAGGCCACCACTTGCCACCTAACGTGGTGAGTATCAGTGATTCCATTTTACATTTTTTAACAAAATTCAATTTTTATGATTCGTCACATAATGGCCTTGGACACGCGGTTTAATCATTTGCAATGGTTAAATCTTCCTTCTTTATATACTTTTTAATCGAAAGTATAAATTAAAAATGTCACAAGACTTCATTAATTTATGCTGAATGATCTCATGTTATTGACATCAAGTATGACCTTCCATACCATTTGTATTTAGAAGTTGATCGGAATGTATCACATTGTTTACTAATACGTTTAGTATACTGTACCGAAATATTAATTTATTATTTCAACATATTTGTCGCCGTAGATTTTTTTAATAAAATAATACGGTGGTTCTGGCACATTATTCCTTCACGTTCCAACATATAAACAGAAACTATTTTCTTTGAAATAAACAAGTCAGACATTTTGAAATATACTTGCGTGAGTCTCTTGTTTTGAATGGGTAGTGTATACTTCCTTTTTAACTATGAATACAAGCCTAATTCACGTTTACGTAACTCCCTTGACTCGTGAGATAAGAAATGTGTATGTATCTATGTATTTATCTATACGTTTGTATATGTGTACGCATGCAACTATACTTTATCTACTTGAATTCTTTCCGTCGCTGTAACCTTACAACGAATTTTTCTCTGGACTCGGAAATTGAAGGAATAATTTTGTAACTGAATGAATTAGGATACAACCTTTTTATACTTGTACAATTTCATTTTCGTTCTCTTTTCTTCGAAAACGAATAAAAATGTTTTTCAGCTTCGTGCTGAATTATCTTGAATAAACATGTGCATGACGTACACAATGCTTATGCATAATTACCGAATTTTTGATACCAATGACTTTCACACTGCAGAACCTTGACCGCGACCAACGCGGCTGAGGTTATATTGATTCGTACGTACATAACTCTGGGCGCTTTATATCTACCTTATATCTTCACAGCCTTCAATCACAATAACCAAATACGAGATTTAACAATTTTGTCTCAATACCATTTAAACAAATTCGAGACAATTCAACATATCATTTTGAGATTGGATTAATTGTATTATTATGGAAATTCTATTATAACAGAACGTATGCAGCAAGAATTATTGGTTGGAACATACTTATATTTTAATATAAATATTGGGTTGGCAAGAAAGTAATTTCGGTATTTTAAGGCAAAGTAGAGCCCAATTTTTATATTCCAGTAATAAACTTTAAGGAATAAAATATTTTCCCGATTGTTCGATGATATTTTGCGAAAAAGAATAAAAAAGGAAATATTTTATTGATCGAAGTTCATTGTTTGAATAAAGAAATTCGGTTTGCCTACCTAATAATATCCATTTAAAAAAATTTAATTTTATATAAGTTCAGTGTTGTCTTCAGATATATATGTATAATTGGTTAAAAAAAAGAATAAAGTTTAAGAATGTGGTTTTATTGAAGTTTTAATCTTTAATAGTTATTTAACGTTAAGACAAGCAATAAAAATATGTAGGTATTCTCCTTCATGGAAAATAAAAATCTCTTAGTCAGAACAATGTGCATACTCAATATAATTAACAAGATATTTTTGGCAATTAAATTTTCAAGATTCTAGAGAAATATAAAAGATAACATAACTGAATGTTAAATAGCTATTACTACTTTCAACAAATAAATTGGCACAGCAAATATATATATATATAATTTCGAATTTTTAAACAGTGCTCAAATGTATTCCAAGAATACTGATCACATGTGAGAAACATTTGAGTATAATCTTGGAGGTAACTCAAGAATCTTTTCTCTTTGGTATAGCTTGGGAGGAAAGAAAGAGCATATCTTAGGATTGAAAATAGTTTGTTATGCAACTGGTAGAATCCCCCGCAATCGGGTAACTGACTTTGATTGAACAATTGCCTTGGAATTCACTTTCTTGTCCTACCCCTTGCAAAAATGAACACATTTAATTCCCCTGTAAGTCCTTGTCTATTTTAATACGTACAATTATTGTCCTCTTTCAGAGATTTCTAAAGGATAATTATCATTATTAGCAAACCGTAAATGGCATTATAAGTATTTCTAATTACAATTTCATTTGTCACATCCTTTGTATAAATCCATCGACAGTAACAAAAGCAAGAAAAGAGTAGTATGCATCATTAAAAATTTTAATCTATGGAAGATAATGGTCAGATATTTACCCTTTGATCTCTTGAGATAAACAATTTTTCAAAATATTTTAAAAATCTAATCTTTCACACAAGATAAACGATATGATCGTGAAACATAAATAAGTGGTGTTTGATGCAAGATAAGAAGCATTTATTGGTTTTATTAAAGATTTCTGTGTAATTCTATACAATAAATAGTTATATACTTCTCTGAGTATTTCCCGTAGATACCATCTATGTGTTTTTCCAATAGTGAACTTATTTCTGTTTTCCTGATTAAAGTTTATGATCATAAGTTTTACGGAGGGTATCACCTATAAAAACTGTAATATGCGAATGCTATTTAGTTTTTCTACATCTTAGAATGTGGTATTGGATTAGTTTACAATCCTACTAGCATCGGTAATTATGAAACATTAAAATTAAGCAATAATCAGCAGTCTTTAATGTGTTAATATTGAACTATTATTTTACGTATAATTACAGTTCTGCTGTACATATATTAAAATTGATATATTATTTTCTAGGTGGCTGTTCCAGATGTGGTAGAGGCTGCAAAAGATGCTGACATTCTAATCTTCGTAATCCCACATCAATTCATTCGAAGAATATGTAAAACACTATTAGGAAATATTAAGCCTACAGCAGTTGGTCTCTCTTTGATAAAGGTATGAATTTAGCCTATTAGTATAATTGAACGTCCAGGACTAAACATGCTTATTTGTTCCGCAAAGTGTATTGGAACTATCTACTGATAGAATATAATGATAATTATGTATTCTATCAATGGTATGTTAACACAATCAAGACATAAAGAACATATTGTTGTAAGTAAAATGTTGAATATTTTAGTGTCACCGAGAATATTCGGGATTCCGAAATTTTATGTTATTTCGAAGTACTAAAAATTGTCTGCTCTCAATTGAACTCTTATTCAATCAATATACAGAATAATTACTCTCACAGTTTATATAACTATACAATTCCTTACAGGGCTTCGACAAAAAGGAGGGAGGTGGAATTGAACTGATTTCCCATATAATTGCAAAAGAACTGAACATTCCAATGGCAGTTTTAATGGGGGCAAACTTGGCTTCGGAAGTAGCTGAAGAGATGTTCTGTGAGACAACAATAGGTAACGAATAATCTATTTACAGTCTGTATTCAAGAGTCTCTCTGAATTCTAACAACTGTTTATGTTAGAACCGATAAAGAAGTAGTCTGTACGTCATCAATGTAGTCTCAAAGACGAGTACGTGCTCAGGAGCTGAAAAAATTAGAACAAAAGCGACGTGTTATCAATCGATGCCGATTTTAAAAATTTTATTTACCATTCTCTTTATCTCGAGGCTTAATTCAAATTGTTAAAGCCGTCCTCCTATTAATTTACGACTCCGCTTATCTCAAGGCTCAGTTCGAGTTGACAAAGCCGTCTCCAAGATGTCAAATCAGAATAGTCTTCGTTTGATTTATTTAAATTGGAGTTACCAGATTGGCTAACAATTGGCCCCAGTTACGCATTAAAAGTCACTTTAATTATGCCTGCGAGTCAATACATAAGTTAACTTCTGTTACATGCTGAATATTCAACATGCTGCATGTACAACATAAACAGGAACATAAAAAGCGCATTTATTAACCCTTAGCACTCGAGTGACGCCTCTGAGGCGCCTCTAAAAATTGCTGTACTATTATTTAAATAATTGTTTACACTATCATATATGTCGGTATCTAACCAATTACTACACATTTAAGTATTGTATGAGGTATTATATCAATTTCATATTTATCAAATTTAAAAAATCATAGAGAATAGAAATATTGTAGGTCAGAAGAAACGTTTAATTTTCGAGTTAAAAATAGCTCCGAGTGCAAAGGGTTAATTCATTAAATAAGTCATTTCTGTTAACTCTGTTTAATGAGACTAGATCTTTTAATTGAATGTATGAAAATATATTATTTATTATATCTCGTTTTCAGGTTGCAAAGACAAGAGTATGGCGCTTATACTAAGAGATTTAATACAAACATCGTACTTCAGAGTTGTGGTTGTTGAGGATGCTGATTCAGTTGAGTGCTGTGGAGCATTAAAGGTAGTTATTTGGCGTTAATGCGGTAGACTCGTTTCTGGATTTGCAAGGGTGCGGAATGCACGTTCTCATTTCTCGATAATACAAAAATGAAACGGGAACGCGCATCCCGCACCTTTGCAATCCTGGAAAAACAAGTCTACTCCCTTAATTGATAAATTGATTTAAAAATATAAATCGTTTTTCAAAAATTTCTGAAAACAAATCCTGTTCAGATTTGAACTGTGCATTAATGCTTCTGTATTGAACTGTTAACAGAATATAGTTGCCTGTGGTGCTGGTTTTATTGATGGTCTAGGATTAGGTGATAATACAAAAGCCGCGGTCATCAGATTGGGGCTCATGGAAATGATTAAATTCGTCGACATATTTTTCCCTGGTGGAAAACTGGCGACTTTCTTTGAAAGCTGTGGTGTAGCAGATCTTATTACAACATGTTACGGTGGGCGTAATCGTAAAGTTTCCGAAGCATTTGCTAAAACTGGCAAGGTTAGATCAACAAATAATAAATAGAAAGTGTGCTCACGCTATTATCGGCAAATAGAACGTTCGTGTGAAATACATGAAATTTGATGTTTACAGACGATTGCTGAATTGGAGCAGGAAATGTTAAACGGCCAGAAATTGCAAGGTCCCTTCACGGCCGAAGAGGTGAATTACATGTTGAAACTGAAAAACATGGAAAACAGGTTCCCCCTTTTCACATCTATACACCGGATTTGTATTGGTGAGATTAAACCACAGGAACTAATTGAATGCATACGCAACCATCCAGAACACATGTAAGCTTAATTGTCTCCACTAAACTAATGGTGGATTACTTGAAATGTCTGACCTCTATCTGAGTATGATATAGGCTGATAGTTATTTCATTTGACGTATTGTACAATTTAATTTTCAAATTAGATTCCAAATATTTTTGTGCCATAATTCATAAAAGAAAAGAACATTCAGCATATCAACAAAAGAATGTTATGTAAATACGTGATACGTATTAAAATTAAATTGATTGTGACTGCGATACACGTGCAAGGTATAAGCTCTTACGTTTGTAATTTGTTACAAAATTCAGTATTTTTAGTGAGCAATTTTAAAAGTAAACCTTTGCCTGACGTTGCAGTAATAATTATTTAAACCATGGTCCCGGTTATGCTGATATCGCTGTTTTACCTTCATTCAATACGAGAAAGTTGAGTAGAGCTGTACATGTAGTCACTAAAATAATTAAAATTAATATGTATGATATGTAAAAACGTGTACATACGTGTAAAAAAAAAAGAAAGAATTAGTCATTATGCTGTGTACAAGAAGAGTAGATATATATATTTTTGTGACGAACTCGGTTATTGCATTTATTATGTACAAGACGAAATATGAGTTATTTCTATCAGTAAAGTATTTCATATACGTTCGCAAATGAATTTTGGCGGAGAAATGAGGAAAATATGAAAACCGCTTTAAATATCATGAACAATTCTTTTTTTATAAATAAGAATCTATGTGTAAAAACCAAATGATCCAGAAGAATATGTTTCAGTATGATCTGTGCTGTTTATTAATCGTATGTTTTACTGATACAAATAAGTGTTTTAAATGGTAAAGTTAGATGCCTTATTTTGCATGAATATCTGTTGCTCTTGTGCTTTACGGGGTGTATGAAATTTCAACAAATTCAAATGTATACAAATATGAGAAGCAGCTTCTTCTTCGAATACTATACAGATATATAAGAAAGAATGCCTTCCATTAAACACATAAAATTAGATGTGTAACATATCCAATGATTATATTTTTAAAAGATGTGATTTCTCTTGCGTAATTCAACAAGCAAATTAGTAAATAATAATGTTACGGAATCAGAAGAAGAAGGAAAAGGAAGGAGGACCATGGTAATTAATCAATTTTATGATCAATCTGTCATTAATTTTGTCTGATCATTTACTAATCTGATTGAAATGTTATTCATTTGTCTCTGTTTATTCAGTCCTTCGCATTCTCGTCCATTTTATCATTTTAATTATATATGTATATCATAAAATGCATAGAAAAATATTTTCAATACACCCTTATAGCAACACTAGTTTCTTCAAACTAACAAAATTATATTTAGAACACTACTGTACATGTAGTAAAACGTTAGTACCTACAATGAAATGTTAGAGATACTATTATAAAAGCACAATATGCGCTACTAATATATATTTTAATGAAAATTTTATCAGACACGCTATACAACATATAAAGATTTATCGAACAAACTTGTATCAGCGAGATTTTGTTGGTTATTGTAGATTTTATGTACCAAAAAAAAAATGAGTTATTTAGCCACCTGTTAAATTGTAGATCATTGTAAATTGTTATTTTATGGAATCGAAGTTATCCCAAACAATGTAATATGAAAGTTAAATATACGGCTGTTATTTATTATTTTACTTTTGTTTAGTTTAGAGTCATATTTGCCCTTATTCCAAAACCAACACTAATAATATTCATGTGAAAAATCATGATTATACTGCCAGAACATCTTGTTGTATAGTTTCGCGTATACAATTGAACAACACTCTTCCAAATGTGTGTAAAACGTAATCTATGTTTACGGGTGTAACAATAATATACATGGATGTTCGGCTGTATCTTTTGTTGCGATAAACAGATGTCTATTTTTAATTGTATTCGCTTATTTAGGGACGATGACGTTAACGCATCAATGCTGCAACTACCTGCACCGAAATGCCATCTGTGAAGATTATGCTAGAGGACACGGAAGAGGGATGATATGCGTGTATTAATGTCTAAAAACCTTTTATACATTTATATAATTATTTTTGAAGTGTGATAGATGTTTAACGTACGACACATATTCATACCAATTTTTATACGATACTAGAGATAACAATTGAGTTTCTTCTTAGTCTCGAAAAGCTGTGTTATTAATCAAACTATCGGTTTTCATATTCTCAGTATGTTTTAAAAGTATTAAGGACATGTGTAAAAACATAATGTAATTGGTCCGTTTTTTTATGGTCGCTAAAGTTCGGGAGAAATTATATATACTTTAACATAAATATATATTTCAAGTAGATTTCACGTCTGTAAAAGTGCATAGCAATTCTGGTCATCTGAAAGGATGATTATCTTTACATTTTCTTAGAAAATGAATGTGATTTATCTATATTAATTCAAAGATATTTGTACATACCTATTTGTAATTATTTCTTATAATTTTATACATTTCTAAAAATACATTTGTTTCTTGAATGCATTGAACGACTCTTTATTTTATTATCACGTCTATATATTCAGTGAAGTATTTATTGTTAATGACGCGGAAGGGGTTGTTTAATTCATTGAATATGGTATAAATGATAAATTCAAGGTTAACGTATTGCATTGAAATCTTGACAATATGTCGAATGTATTATCAAACTGTTGCTAATTTTAACGTTCAACCTGGCCACGGTTTGCGATTGCGTTCACGTTGGCCTTGGTCCACAGCAGCATACGCCAACCGTTAGAAAATAATTTGTGATCGCCGCTAAGGTCAAAGAAGGCTGAAGTTGGTTTGTAAGTTAATCGGTCAGTCAGTCAATCGTACATCGGCGCCCGAAAATAAGCGAATTGTAACATTGGCCTACGTTAAGTGCTTCACCTCCTTTCGATTTCGTGAACATTGAATTCTGTGATACCCTAAATTCTGCAGAATGGCTGCCCCAGCGAAGAAAAGAATATGCATTGTTGGAAGTGGCAATTGGTATACACACTTTTCTTTTTAAATAATATATTAATTTAAATACTTGTTCATATTCATCGGATACTACTCTCGATAAAGTCAAATCAAAATTTCAATATTCTTTGATGCTTGGGATGCACTACAGTAATGAATTCTGCATTTAGAAATCTATCTAATTTTATTTTAAAATAATAAACTAACGTTAAATACGGTAGTGAACCGTTTTCTTCCTCGAACATCCCTCTGGAGATTTATAAGATAAAATTTAAGTGAACGTTTGTGTTTATTATTATATAACTAATTCGTTACTGCAGTACTTATCGGTTCTTCAACCCTGTTAATATTAAATTTATAATGTTGAATTTTTTATATTTTTCAATCGAGACAGAGCAGATAATCTTCGAAAAAGAAGTTCATCTTCATGTTCATTAATTTTGAACGAAAGGCATTTACAGCAACGTTAACTTTTGTATTGTAGGGGTTCAGCTATTGCAAAAATTGTCGGCGCCAATGTCACAAAATTTAACAACAAATTTGAAACGCGTGTGACAATGTACGTCTATGAAGAAATAGTGAATAGCCAAAAACTGACTGAAATTATAAACACGATGCATGAAAACGTTAAATATCTTCCTGGCCACAAACTTCCAGAAAATATAGTGAGTTTCCCTTATTTTTTATAAACTATTAATATCTATTTATATGTTACTAACACTTATTTTATCAGAGTTTTCTTGTTCGAACGTCTTTTGTAGATCATGTTCGAGGTATTTTAAACTCGGAAGTAATACGTATTGTGTATTATATAACATATGATACCAATATAAGTTTATTTTCGATGAATAAATTAAAAATTCCTATCTCTTTTAACCACGCTACTTTTGTAATTAATTTTGCCCTACAGCATACGTTAAGGGTAGTTTTCTGTTCCGTTCATAAATGACAACTGTACAAATTGTATTTCGAAAGTTGTTGACACAGAGATCGCGATGCAAGTACATCTATCATGCAAAATGTAACAGGGGATGTATCATTTATACATTATCCTCATATATACATATAATGTGGGTCACCACGCGACGACTTCGATTCAGGAATTTGTGAGTCACATTTGGCGCAAGAATCTGTTTGTTATGGGCCATGGACCTCGCAGTTTATTCTCTTATTATCAGTACAGTGATAGGTATAAATCGTTTGAACACGATCTAATCGATATTAGAATGTATTATAACAATATTTTTTTTAATTCTTCCGATGGTTAGTCCATGTTGAAGAAATGAAAACAACCCTCAAAGCGAGGGATGAAAAATCTATATAAATTGAATATTTCCGTAACCATTAGGTATAGATGAAAAATTCAAAATACAATTTGTGCGTCTCTCAATAGCGAATCTTTCGGACTAAACAGATTTTTACAAAAAAAATTACTCAAACAATAATTATACATTTTCGAACAATTAATTTGAAAATATCAAAATTTGAGCACAATCTACATATTTAGATAAATGATACTTCACATTCAATATATTACTCACATTTCGTTAACGCTGATCCTGTTTGACTACGACCATAAATTCTGGCAAGTAAAAATAAGTATACATGATGAGAATTAGTACAGAAGGTATATTATCCAATTACTTCGAAATAATTATAATAGACTGTGGATCTCTGTGCAAAATAAAAGTATTCTGCATTGATTGTGGGAAGCAGGAACAAAATAAAAATTGATTTCATCCCTCAATGAATTGTTACGTTGAAAACAACATTAAATATTCTTCACTGTTTTATTTTTCACCCAACTAATTTATTCATAAATGCATAAAGATCCGCAGTTTAATTATAATATTTAGAACTAGTTTTATTAGTTGTTCTTATTTGCTTTTGACCTCATTCATGGATGCACATACATCCATTTAAGTAAATTAATAAATTAGGTTTTATCGACACCATCCTCTATCGAAAACACGATAAGATTATCGGTCAATCGACAACAACGAACGATTGTAACGATTAATTCAGCTTTAGTTGTTAAACATCAATTAATAGGCACTTAAAGAGCAGCACTGTACAATGTCTTTAAGTATTCAATGACATAACACATCCGCAACTGGATTTACAGTTTGATTCGGTCATGAGATAAAATGAAATCGAGAATAACACTTCAAGAATCGACAACGATTGATACCGACAGCGCTTGATCTGATGTCTTTAGCTCCTGAGTTCGATTTTCACGCGCGCTGTCTTTATATATCTTCACGCTAGCATGATGCACGCGGCATCATCATCCGTGTCTGCATTTCATCATATTAATCTATAACGTGTCTATTATGTTCTACTTACAGTGGACCAAAAAAGCATTGACACATTAAATTTTTTTTTTGATCATTACGTTTAAAAAGGCAGCATCTTGCTACCACTTCATTTTTCTAATATTTTATCATACATGGAAATGTTCTGGTGCCTCAGATAACGTTAATTATTTACTGTTAAAAAGAAAATGTGGGAAAAAACGAAAATCTTCGTAATTATGATGAAAGTATTGATACAATGCATAAATTTCAGGTTGCCGTTCCCGATGTCGTTGAAGCTGCAAAGGATGCGGATATCCTAATATTTGTAATACCTCACCAATTTATACCAACATTGTGTGCAACGTTGCTAGACAAAATTAAACCAACAGCCGTTGGTTTGTCATTAATTAAGGTACACAGCCCTAAAGGAATTTTAAATGAAGAATATTTCAATGAATGTGAGATATAATAAACGTATTTTCATTTGTGCTAAGGGTTTTGATCGAGGAGATGGAACGAACATCGAATTGATCTCGAAAATTGTTGAGAAGCACTTGAGAATTCAATGTTACGTTTTAATGGGTGCAAACTTGGCCAATGAGGTTGCCGAAGAAAAATTCTGCGAAACTACCATCGGTAATTCATATTTATCTAGAATTACCTTGTGTATTTGTCTATCGAAAGATTTTCGAATTACCTTTACATTTAATACATGTTATCTTAAATGTTTTAGGTTGCAAAGATAAACGACTAGCCCCATTGTTAAGAGACCTGATTCAAACACCCAATTTCAGAGTAGTAGTTGTAGAAGACTGCGAAGCCGTCGAAGTATGCGGGGCGTTGAAGGTAAATTAAAAAAATATTATTAGAACGGAGTTTCAAGAATTTTACAAACGCATTGCGATTGTGATTTCAGAACATTGTGGCTTGCGCAGCTGGTTTTGTAGATGGTATGGGTCTAGGAGACAACACGAAAGCAGCCGTGATCAGATTAGGATTGATGGAGATGGTAAAGTTTGTCGACACTTTCTACAGTGGTTCGAAGCTATCAACATTCTTTGAAAGTTGTGGTGTAGCAGATTTAATCACTACCTGCTACGGCGGCAGAAATCGCAGAGTATGCGAGCAATACGTAAAAACTGGCAAAGTATGAAATGTTTTACCTCGTGTATATTTTCGTCTCGTAGTTAGAGTACTCGGGAAAGTTTTTAATGTTAATGTAAATAGTACTAAAGTACTTGGTATTAATGAAATTATTTTCCAGACAATTAAAACGCTCGAAGACGAACTTTTGGGTGGACAAAAATTACAAGGTCCGGCGACAGCCGATGAAGTCCATGGAATGTTAAAGGGTCGTAATTTATTAGAGAAATTCCCATTGTTTACTGCAGTACACCGTATCTGCACAGATCAAATAAGACCAGCAGATTTACTTGACCAAATCCGTAACCATCCTGAGCATGTGTTAGTATATTATTCACTTTGTTGTTTCAAATTAATCGTTCTCCGAATAACGTGAAACAATTAATGTCATCTTAGGTTTAAACCAACAACATTATACATGTACTAACCGCTACTCCTACATTATACAAGTTCGAGTAACATTGAAACTGTTACAACGAATTAAAAATCCCATGTATATCGGGACAACTGTCTTGAAGATTTGAAGTATTTTTATATGCTTTCATTAATCATCAGTAACACAAGTAACATCGGACGTAGGGAATGTAAGTCACGATTATGCTTTCATAAAAATGACAATACCTTTTAAATATCATTGTGGCTAAGGTATGTTCATCTTAAAGATATATTATTTCAACTCTTTCAATTATTTATATGTTCTTTCAGGATGAAAGTAGCAGGTGTTGAAGAATCATAAATGAAAGTTCAAGATCGCCTAATATGCAACTATTTTCATATTAACTTCGATGTTAGAAATATTACATATATTCGACTGAGAAAAACATCAATTGAATTGACATTGCTGATTTAAATAAACTCGTAATAATTTATTATCAATTCGAATAACAGTAAACAGGTCTTCACGAATATAAATGTATAACTGTACTATGAAATATTCAATAAAAAGTTAAGCACGAGTCTCAAGTTAATTTTTCATTTCTATTGTAACAATCTTAAATAATCTTTCTTTCAGAGCTTATAAGAATCAACTATTAAGTAATATTTAATTATGTTTTCGACTTATCCTCTGTATCTCTCTTCAAATTACAATTACCACTAGGAGACAGTTTCTCGCAATCGTTGAAAGGTACATTGTCCACCATTTCTGTATCCTTTGTGATTCGAAGTGCTGAAATGATAAAATTCATTGTAAAATATTATTCCACGTTATATGAAATATTATTACTTTAAAATTATTACCAAACACCCCTGGCTTTTTCTCAACCGCCTGTATTACAGCTGTCCTCACTTCATGTTCCACTTCTAAGGCAAATTTGTTCAACTGAAATAATACTCGTGTTACAATAAACCTGTAAGATTATACATATAATTTAATTATACGAACGAATGAAGTGACATGATGATAGCCAAGATTAATTGACTTAGGGAATCGAACTGAATAATTCAAAATTATTTTTTAGAAAACTGAATGAAAATACATTAAATTATATATTATACTCATATTAAATTACTCAGAGCATATTGTTTCTTAATGATACGTAACAGTTGAAACTTATGTTTAAGTTCAAAGACTCTATTATTTTGTTTAGAAGATATTAACGAATGTTTGGAGATGTGACAATTATAAAATTGTAGAGGAATATATATGTATAAGTAAAATTTGTTCAAACAATATATTAGAGAAATACTAATGAAATAAAGTTATTAAATAAATTTTACCTCTTCAATAGCTGCTGAGTTTGTAACATTCTTATATTTCTTATATTCCTCATTTATCTTGTTCCTTACAACTGAACGACATGTATTAAAATATTGATAATCTTACTCGTATATCCGAATGGTAATCATCTATAATTTTACCTGTTAATGCATGTTCGTCCCCTTGAAAGGTATTCATTCGAGTTCGATGTAGTAGTTTAAACGTATGCAGTACCTGGAAAAAAGTAATTCTATAATTATTAAATACCATGCTATATAAATGATAATTCGTAATTTTGCTTCTTTCGTTAAACGCAGATAGACGCATTCTTGTTATGTTTGTAAAATAATGTGAAACAGTTATTTCTAAGACCTCTGTAAACCTATTGTAGTGTTAAAATGATAATTTTACACTGTGTGAAAACACATGTATTTATCCGAAAGAAAATCCTAACCGAAATGAGGTATTCCTATTATATCTTACGAAATTATATTAGTAAATACATGTATTTTAGCTGCGAATAAACCATCCGAATAAACTTAACCATCAGAAACACGAGAATTTAATAATTTTCAGTCAAGAAACTTGACGAACAAGTTTAACAATACAAAACCATAATACTCACTTGCCGACGCAGATTGTCTCCCATTTTTCTTCTTTCCTGAAACGATTCCTGAGAAACTGACAACACGTTCTTATTTATTTAATACATAGTTAGGTTATAAAACGTTTATGAACACTATAACCATTACTACGTTCTACCGAAGTATCTACAAAACAGTGTGATATAATCATGGTGAGCTCTTAGATGCAAGTATATTTATAGAAGTGAAGTTTCTATCAAAATCATTGAGATTCGTGTTTTCAAATTGATGATTTGTGTGTACACAAATGTAGAAATATCATGAAATACCAGAAGTGTAAGTCCTATCAATATCGAAACATTTCATATTCGTCATTCAAACGCGCAAATCAGCGCAAATCGTGCACTATGAACGTAACTTCAGAAAACTATTAAATTACAGCCAATTGTGATTTAGCGAAACAGATAGTAGAAGAGTAGGGAAAAGTGTGTATTTGATTTTTGAAAATAAATTGCATTTCAATTATTGTTTCGAAAAATATAATAAACCTGAAGGCGTTCACATAATTTTTTAAATTTCCGCCATTGCTTATTTAATACTGCTACCTCTCGATAGAGGATGCTTATGTTTCGATAACATAATCAAATAAACCTATCCTGAGTATGACCACAGGGTATATAATAATTTTAAAAGAATTCTAATCAGGAAAATAAGAATCACCCTGTACATGATATGAAACACAACAAATTTTTTTAATTATAAATGCTTAGTCTGCTAATTTATTATAATATGGATTTTAGACAAATAATTTCACTAAGCTGTGATTTACACCTTTAAATACACACTATAATTATATGG
The DNA here is from genome assembly GCA_916610235.2 of Lasioglossum morio. Classification (NCBI taxonomy): domain Eukaryota; kingdom Metazoa; phylum Arthropoda; class Insecta; order Hymenoptera; family Halictidae; genus Lasioglossum; species Lasioglossum morio. The sequence continues at coordinate 8,845,154 of OU744333.1, forward strand.
ATAAAAAGTATTCCGAAGTATTAAATGTTTAAGTATCCGTTGAACATGATTTCCTTTAAATACATAAGTAAAAGAGTATTTCGTTTGAAATAAATTCCAAATTACAAATAAAGTATGAAATTTAAAATGTTATAAAACTTTTAAGATGACCATTTTTCAAATGAGATTTTACTTGCATAACTTAAAAATTAATTTACTAATTAAGAACTGTTTAATTTCGTTAATATAAATGTATATGCCGCACAAAATCATTTGTAAAATTGTGAAAGCTACAACGACTTGATATATTTAATACAATTCTATTTTGATTTTTATCGATACGAGTATATAAACACGTTTACAATTAATATCAAGAGCCTGAAATAAGTTGAAAGAAAGCTCTTTAGTCTTTGGAGAACAAGTTAATACGCAAAACACCCTTGGGGTGTTTTAATAACACTTCATTCAGAAAATATAAAATCACACTTGGACGAACATTTTTCCTGTTGATTAAATATGTAGAAATTATTGTATGCAACTTAAATTAAATATATCAAGTTTTATGAGAACAAGAAACAGAAATCAAGAAAGAATTATTGTAGTAGAGTTATTACAAACATTTGTACATTGCCTATATCTCGTGTCACAAAATTGTATTCTAAATTTAATTTCTTAACTGAATTTACGTAAAAATAAACATTAATTTTGATTCACATATTAAAAATGAAATTATGAAATGTGCAGTGTAGCTTTAAATTTTAATCAATTCTATGTAACATATCATAGTGAAAAAAAACATGTATTCATAATATTTATTATATCAAAGTGGTATCTTAAATAGTATTCAATTACAAACCGATCAACTTTGTCATTTGTCTATTATATTCTTGTAATGAACTTCCTTCTTTGATTGACATGCTTACATGTTCCTAAATACATATCATGTAATCATCTGAAATGATTTCCTTTTTTTTTTGTTAACAAATATTTGGAGATGTTTTGGTTTATACAGTCATTTTTAATGGTAAGTTTTTTTATAAAAAGTAATCAGCCTGAGGTTTTTTACTGGGTATTCCTCGACTTTCCTGGGGTGCTGCTTCAAATATCGTGAAATCTCGTTGCAGATGTTCATTTAATTCTAATATTGCGGCTACATTTCCACATCTGTAATAAGAAATTTCATAAAATTATTGAGCAATTTAATAACAAGTTAAAGTTGATTTAACTCTACATAACAAGACAATTTGTATCAATCCAATAATATACAAAGATATATCCAATTTTTATAATCAATTTTACTCAGCAATCAGTCTTAAATTTGGTATGTTACTTAAATGTTTAAAATGCAGGTATACCTGTAACAATAATTAGGTGCAGACCAAACAGTCAAAACAGTTTCATTAAAATGCCATTTATATCCTTCCATAACTAACTGATGTGCTCTACATATCATATCAATATCGTTTGCAGAATTAAACTGTGCTACTACATCACTTCCAAAAAGGTAGCCAGCTCCACGGGGTGAAACTCCCCAACCCTGTGTGTCTTCAGGATCTGACCAAAGTAAATCACACATTGGTCCATCATGTGGAACCTATAAAAGTTCATTTTCTCTCATAATTATTAACATAAATTCAACTACAAGTTATTGTCAAACTCAATATCGGATCATGAAGAAAAGAAAGAAATAAAAGTCACTATGTTTATCACTTACTTCTTGTTTTCTATCTATAGTTCTTATCTGATCAAGCGTTTGAATACTTGGTGACAATCCTCCATGAACACAAAATATTTTTCCATCAATTATAGCAGACAGAGATAAATAATCAAATATTTCGGTACACCATCTCCAAACTGAATTGGTACCATATTTACGTAAACATTCATCATAAAAACCATAAACCTGTGTAATTTGTCGAGATTCGTGGTTTCCTCTAATCAATGTGATCCTATCAGGATAACGAACCTGTAATTAGTGTTGCATTAACAACTATGATCATGATAATTTATTCTTTATTCGTATTCATTTTTTTTTATGAAGGTTCTAATGTTTTTCAAGTGGTTTTGTTTTTTTTTTCTTTACTTTTAATGCCAAAAGAAGAAGGAATGTTTCGACGCTGTAGAAACCTCTGTCAACAAAATCACCCATGAACAAATAATTTGTTTCTGGCACATCTCCGCCAACTTTAAATAATTCTTTCAAATCGTAAAATTGACCATGAATGTCTCCACACACCTAGAAAGAAATTTGTAGTTTTGTAGATATTGATTACAATACATCCTCTTCCTTCGAACTAAACATACCGTAACTGGAGAATCAACTCTTTGTACATTACTTTCTTCGATAAGAATTTCTCTTGCTTTCGCGCAAAGAGCTTTAACTTCAACTTCTTTAATAATTTCACATTTCTTTAGCTGTTCTATTTGCCGATCCAAATCACTGGACTCAGCCATCTTAAAAGGTATCTTTTCTAAAAATTGCATTTATTAATGAAATATTACAAAATGTCTAATTTTGCGAACGAATATCTACAAACTAGGATTCTAAATATTCCTGTGTGGTCTGAATAATAAAATTAACAGATGTGATCAAATTTTCTCTAATCTATTCGTTACATACACCGATAAGCGTACTGATAAAGCATAGTGATGGAAACATTGTCAAATTATTTCAATATAACAACAGTTACAAATAATGATATTTAAAACACTTCCAACTTATTAAAGTAATACAATTTTAAGTACAATAAAATGAAATACAAGATAAGTAAATCAGGTTTAATAATTACGAAAAATTGAATATAAATGTATGTAAAAGTTCAAATATTTTTAGGATCGTTTTAGAGAAACCGTTCCACAAATTCAATTGAAAAGTATTGTTTTGCGATAATTACACATCAGAGAACTGTACTTCTTAATCAATACAACATTTTTATTGCACGTAAATAGATATACTCGGATAAAGATGCACATGGTATTATCATAATATAAAACAGTAAGATAACAATTTTACGAACTGCTAACCTAAATAACTGTACAATATACAAATAAATAATGCCTATACGGAAAAAGATGAACGTACCTGATCGTATAAAGAAACCAAGAGTTAGTTCACTCAGTAAATAAAACGCATCTAAATAATACACGTCTAATTAAAATTCTCTTCGTTTATTTCATGTATGTATGTATTAAAACATTGGCGATTGGATACAATAATAAAAAAAATTAGTTTCAACAAACGTTGAACATCACCGTGTAACTGACATTACACCAAGGAAGCCGAGAATAAAATCGAGTAAGCCAGCATAGATTCAGGTAAATTGAGAAACGAAATTTAACCGAATTTATCGTTGTCGTTCTATAGATTACATGCATACAACACAACGTGCTACGGCATTGAATACGCGCCTTAATACTCTTTTTGAAGATGGGCGCGAAACATACTCTAATGCGACTCTTTCATCAAAATTAATAGATTTGTATTATGATTAAAATGCGATCGTTACGTACAATTTATGTGCTACAGAGTATAGGAACTCTTTGT